>JAUPFV010000001.1:101018986-102485575 GCA_036936605.1 Limnanthes douglasii subsp. nivea
CCGATTTCTTCTATAAATTATCTGATTCAAATGACAGCTATTTTTTCTCTTTCATCTGATGCATTACTTTCTCGGCCAAGAAGTCTCTCGCTCCACCTTTGGACTTCGCCTAACCCAAAAAAGTATACTTCTTGAATTTTTATCTCGTCTATCCTGTCATGCGTTATGCATATATCTCCATGTGCCAAGCTATCCGCCCATGCTCTTATAAGATAAAGGAAGGCTTCCCTGACAACTGACACTCAAAAAGTTAGTATCTATAAAGTTCTATTTTGTTTAATAAAGAGGAGAACTACGAGTTTTTTCAGAAAAACACGAGCTGCTAACATGAAACGAGCCTCTCTGTAAATGTCTTGATTAAGTGTAAGTTCGGAGTCAAGCTAGAAGATAGTGGAAAAGTGAGGGTCTTTGTCATTGAAAATCGATATGAAAAATGGTAAGACAAAAAAAGTAGAAAATGTGTAGGATAATATATTTATTTATTAAAAACGGGATCTAGTAATTAAATAAATTATCTTGATAGCATTTAAGTAGATAATAATTTATTTTAGCATGAATAGGTGATTCACCCTAATTAAACTTTTATAATGTTAACAGGTGTCTAATTTTTTTTGTTAAAAAGATATTTACTTTTTTCTAAAATATGTATTTAAGATTTTATATATTAGTTTAATTAACTTTTAACAATTATCAAAAGGGGAATCTATTTAAGGTATACGAAATCAAAATTTTGCTTCTACTTAATATCCCAATTATCAATAACAATTATTTATTAAATACAAATTCTAAGCAGTGTTTCATAGCTTTCGGCATTGTCTTCAAGATTTTTATTTTTGTCGTCCACTTTTATTTATCGATGATTTATTTTACCAGCGAACATATAAGATTGTTGTTGTTTTTCCATCACAAAAAATGGTAACAATTGTAAGTTTCGTGTGCAATACTGTATTTTTAAGCACTTATGTATAAATATTATATGTTTGTGAAGACGTGAGACTACGAGAATTTTCCTGTATTATCTACGAGACCAGTATATTTTTTGTATACCAAAGATGCAAGAGATCATGATTTTGTATAGGCTAGATGCGAGACCAAAATATAATATACATGCGAGATGTGAGACTTTAGTATCTCATAAGTGCTTCATATAAAACCATTATATAATATTTCATGTATGTTACATGTGAGATGCAGAACCCTATTATCTCATACATGTTTAATGTGAGACGATTTTATAATATCTCTCGAATGCTACATGCGAGACAATATGAGTTTGTATGTGCGAGATCTACTATATCAATCATTGCGAGACGTATCATATTAATTTTCTCTAGGTATATTTCTTGTTTCATTTGGTATTGTTGGGCGTGAAGATGTTGACGATTAGATTTGGTTTCTATAAACTTTGTAACCTCATTTGTTGAAATGTCTAATCGTATTTATTTTAGATCGCCATTTAAGTATCATTAATATTCTTTCTATCTTGTTTCAAAATTATCCTAATGTATTTTTCATCTTGTTGGGAATTCAAAGTATGGTCCCAATCTTACAAACCAAAAGTTTAGGTTTAAGATGGTTTATAGGGTTAAACAATGTGACTATGCTTCAACGGTAGACATGTTTAATGAATTTTTGGAACTTTTTATTGGTGAAGGAGGTCAGAAAGTTATTAATTTTCTCGATAATTTACCTGAGGAAAAGTGCCCAAAAAATTGTTATAACAAAACATTATGGTTGTATGACATCTTCTTTGGTTGAATCTTTTAATTATCAGATTAAAGATATATATATAGTCTACCTATCGTGGAATTACTTGACAATATTAGGTTTACTTATGAGTTAGATTTCATAACATTATGCTAATGGGCTACGTTGGAGCTATTAATTATGTTCTGGATACAAAAAGAATCTTACGGTCAATGTTAAAGAAGGCCATATGTGCTAGTTCGTAAGTCTTCGGCAACGATATACAAAGTTTTTTCTGAACCTGATATGGTTGTTATTTTAATAGTTTTTGAAATGTTATTCAGGTTCTTGGCAACAAGATTGCTTTTCATGTTCTCATGCTTTTGTTGCAATACACTTGATTCAGAAATATCTAATGATGTATGTTGAGCTATTTTATATTGTCGGTTATTGCATGTCAACTTACTATTTTAGCATAAATGCACTAATTTTGGTGAGGATCAAGCTTTAATTAAGCACTAAAATTCTATCTCCTAACTTGAAAAAATAAGTTGAATGACCTAAGAAGAATTGTATTTCGTCTAGAGGAGAAATAAAGTCCGGAAGATAAAGTGTAACTGTTGTTCAAAGGCTGGACATAATTGACGGTCTTGCAAAATATTATTTTAATTTCACCTTTATTTAAATACTTTTAGAATTCTATAATTTTCATGTTATAAAGTGTTTGTTACCGTTTCTTTTAATGTAAAACAAGTTATATTTTGTTTGACTTCATGTGATACATGTTATAATTATATGCGATACTAGGCTTATGGGTACCCATAAAACACAATACCAGTTAATCGTAAGTGTGACACCAACTTTAGTATTATGGAGAGATGCAATACCATCTTTATGGTTACAACGACGTGCAAGACCAGTTTTGTGGTTATGGTAAATTACGATACATGTTGTACAGATATGGATGAGTAAGAGACACATGTCCTAAAGATGTAAGCCATATCCAATTTTAGGTTTGCGGTGATGTGTGAGACCCACTTTAGTATTATGGAGAGATGCAAGACCATCTCTATTGTTACGGGGACGTACAAGATACGTATATCGTTATGGAAAACTTTGATACATTTTTAAGGATTTGGATGAGTGCAAGATTGGTTGTAGGGGGTATGTATAAGTGTAAGGCACAACTAGTAAGATGTACGGGACACATTCAATATTAAATGTATGGTAATGGAAAAATGCGAGACATGTTGTAGGAATATGAATAAGTGTAAGATATGTTGTGAGGGTATGGATAAGTACGAGACATAACTAGCAAGAGATGCAAGACATATTCAATACTAGTAACTCTGATACAAGCTAGTTGTACATGCGGGAAAAAAGTTAGTTTAAGTTACAACATATTGAAATGTACAAAAATATATTATGTTGTGTTTACTTACAAAATATTATTTGATGCGTTTACTTACAAAATACTACAGTACACAAATACTTCAGTTCTTACTTACAAAAAAATACTTAACAAAATACTCATGTTTTTTACTTCCATAATTTGTTTGTGTGGTCATTATTAAGGAAAAGATAAAATATTTATCCTATCCGGCACTTATACATGTCTTCATTTTATTATTGAGAAACAAAATCATTCTCGATAAAGTCTCTTGCATATTCACAAACCAAGACTTCATAGTCGATTAGTCTACTTTTTTTTGTGAGATATCTCTTTGTGTTATGAACTTTTTTTTGATGAGGTAGTGCAATTATAAACAAGATTAAATAAGAAAAATAATAAATAGATGGATAAAAATAATAAAAGCATGCGAGACTGAGCAATAGGGGGATGCAAGACTGTAAAATTTTACAATGCGATACCATATAATAAAATTATGTGAGACTAGATTATATTACAATGCAAGATGTGAGATTGTGAAATTTTACAATGTGAGACTTATAATACTTACTAGTGCAAGACATATTATACAGGAATTCGAGACTGGATATTAAAGACATACGAGTCTAGGAAATAAAGGCATGTGAGACTGGACGATAAAGTCCTAAGAGACTAGGCAATAAAGGCATGCGAGAGAGAAATGATACAATGCGAGACAAGACAATAAAAGTATACGAGACTCGACCATCTTATAATAAAAGCTTGCGAGACTTGACAATGTTAGAATGTTAGACTTATAATACTTAACAGTGCGATTACAAGTTGTTTTATTTTATCTCTTGTGTACTTACTAGCAAGAAAAAATGGGTTATAGTTTGTTAATTCTCCATTTTGAAGGTCCATAATCAATAATGACCAATATTTCATTGTATCTTTCTTTTTATTGCAAATTGGGATCAACACATAATATGTGTTGGCTCGTATATTGAGTAATACATCGTCAATCATTTTTGTTACATCATTAGTATTGACATTAAAGTCTGCATTATGGCAAAGGATTATAAATAATTTGTGTTAATAATATATATATATATATAGTACAATTTTAGTTATACTTACCAGTGTATGAGTATAAAGTGTTATTGCTTGGGTGGTATATGATAATTTCCCATCAAAACCTTTGAATGGTAGTCTGTTTCTACAAGCACCTTGTAAATCCAAACGTCAATAACCTATCAAAGGATAAGTGTGGGATATGTTATACAAAAAAGGAATATAAAACCAAGAAAATATGATTAAAATCTAATGTTTTAAACCTTACAATATATGATTATGTAAAATAAAATATTTTGAAAATATAAACTGAAGGAACTTCATCTTATTCTATATAAGATCCACCTACATCTTATGTTTATTGGTTGGAGGAACTTCTACCACTATTGTTGGAGTATCAGTATCATACACACTAGTATTAGGATTATGCGCAACAAGTGGAGGATCAAGCACAGTAGATCGAACATCTTGCGCATATAATACATACAAAATGCGAGACTTGTAAAATGTATAGTGACTAGATGTGAGACTACATAGACTATATATGCGAGGCTAGTTTAAGCTTAGGCATATAATACATACCAAGTTTGATTGTATACAAAATTTTAATCAAATCCAAGTTTGTCTTTTTATTCTAATCACAACCATTTATAACATCTTAGAATCATGTATTTTAGGGTTTCTTCTTTCGTGATGGTTGTGTGATCCATGATGAATGACCACATGAATTGTTTTTATCATAATGATTATTAGAGATATTTTCTGTTTAATTATAAACTAAGATATTAAACGTTAAAAGAGCAACACATCCAATAAATCTATCAGGTTTGTTTTCACAACAAGTCCGAACTGACTGGAGTAGCCTCTATTTTATTTCTCTGAACCAATTTTAATAATTCATTTTTAAGGTCTTTGACATAAAATATCATTGGTGTACGTAGTATATCCCTTGATATTGAATAGAACATTGTGATCACATATACTCAACAAAATAACCACATATATTACACTTTGATCCTATGGTAGTAATAATGTTTTCTATTCCATTTTATAAAACACAACACAATGATAAGGAATAAGTATTAAGTACATGCGAGTCTGGAACAAATACACGAGCGATATCCAAAACTATAACAAATGCTACATGCGCCGTAAGATTCCAAGTATAAGTAGCTAGACTATACATTAGAGTATATAGAGGTTGCAAGATATAACATAATGAATATGTGCAAGATGTGATACCTGATATAATGAACATATGCGATTAGCTAGATATGCGAGATAATACATAATGAATATGTGCAAGATGTGATAACTGTCATAATAAACATGTGCAAGATGTGAGATATGCGAGACTAGAAATAATAAATATGTGCGAGATGCGAGACCTGACATAATAAACATGTGAGAATGCGATATCATATGTAATGAACATGTGCGAGATCATATAAAATGAACATATGAGAATGCGAGATCGGAAATAATGAATATGTGTGAGACCATATAAAATGAATATCTTAGAATGCGAGACCAGATGTTCATTATATCTTTTATATACGAGATCATATATAATGAACATATGATAATGGGAGATCAAACATAGTGGACCTGTGTAAAATTTTCAATATCTGAACGATGCGAGACTATAAATAAAGAATATGTGAGACATGCCAAGAAATGCATGTCATGCACAATTATATCAAGCACGATATGTGGTATTGATACATAGAAGATACGACACGTGGTGATTTTTAAACTTCAAACCCAAAATGAAGACTCAAAACAGCAAAAAAATAGGACTCATGATCATACATTCGAATCAAATCACTAAAATGTAGCACGTCAAATGTAAAAAAAAGGAGTTGTTCATACTTGCAAACCCTAGTTTAATAAAAAATCATGATACAAACGTCTATTTTTGTTCGAAACCTAACAAACAACGTGTAATTTGTTTTCAACACTTTGATACTAACCCTAATCTATGCAAGTTACATAACGAAGAAGAAAACTTATCTCGTTAGGTTCCGAGTTTAGAGAGAATAGGAACTTGAGAGGTTAAGAGGTGAAATGTCGATTTTAGAGCTTCAACTTGAGACAGAGGGTTGAAAACTGAGGTCGGTTTCTGAAAGTGAGAGCTTGAGCTTGAGGTCTAGTATTTCTGGATTTAGAGGTTGGTAGAGAGAGATGGAAAATGTGAAAGGGTCATAGAAGAAAAGGAAGAAAAAAGGTTTGTTTGTTTAAAAAACTCTATTTATAATTGAGAAATATTTTTGTATGATTTTATGATCCAGATATCTATTGGTAACTTCCAATATTTGGATACTAATTAATATGACATATTTGTATAAATATTTATGGATAACTGACCTTTATAAAAAAAAATTATAAAACATTTTACTCTATTTGTGTCGCCATTAACATTCTCCGTTAATTTAACTTATTAAACTTTTTAATATACACCATTTCATTAGCTACCCAAATAATAGCGAAGCCATGACCAAAATATTATGGTGTCCTGGAACTCCTGGTTATTATCAAATCAACATATATTTATCAAAATGAATTAAAATAAAATAAAAAATGACCATGACAAATATGGTTACTATTAAAATCTCAAATTGAATTGTCATTGACATGATATAATATACTTTTCGTTGCCAAATATTGAATTTTCATTGTCAAATAGCGGCGTAGCAAGGACCAAACTTTCCAGCAAACTCTCTTGACCACCAGTATCACACTTATTCTTCAATATATAAAAAGGCAAACAATGGACAAAGGTATTACATTCAATATATTCCAATCATCTTGGATATAAATCAAACCAAGATTGATCAAATGCACATGATGTTTCTTTAAAATGTGTATGAGTATATTTCTCCTTACGAGGTTGAGTTGGACCCTTAAAAGGCAAACTCTTCTTACCGAGTCTTATAGATTTGAATGAAAGTTAGAGATTGTGACTTTTACTCTAAACCATCTTCCAAATGTTTATATTTTGAAATTTGATCTTCGACTTGAGATTGTGGATTATTGACCACAGGAACATGTGTTTTTGTAATAACAACTTCATCTTGTATTTTCCTTCGGTTAACTTCAGTAATTAAACTAAAAGAGATTTGTTCATTTATATTTAAGATTTATTTTAATATATATAACGACAAACAAATAAAATTATAATTAAAAATCACTTCAAATAATTAAATTAAATTAAATGACATTATTAAAGAATTAAAAACTCATAGCCACAGCAAATGCTACCATAGAACTCTAACAAACCGCTAATGTGTTTCATATAACAATAGATTCTTAGCAATTACGGTATTTTAAAGCTACCATTTTGTAAATTTGTATTTTTTAATCACAACTTCAACAATAGAAAAAAAAATCAATCAACAATAAAATTTCTATTTAATAATACAAAATAAAAAAGAACATTAAAATCTATGCAAGTCGATTTACTCTGAAATAGAATATACAATCCTTTTATCTTGAAAAAAATGAACCAACCAATGTTAATCTTGAAAACCAAATAGAAAATACTAAAATATGAAGTAAAACTCCAATTATAAAAATCAATAACATGGAAACATAATATATACATCCGTGTGAACCCAATACCCATAAACTCTTAGCTTTTATTTTCCACAAAACTAAAATTACTTGTTATTGCTTAATACTAAATATACCGTCCTACCCCACAAACACCAATCAACCTCCGCCAACTTCTCAGTTTCTTTACAGAAGTGTTTTAGTTATTAGTTATATAGTGGCTTTAGAAATTAAGTGATTGTCTGCATGATTTATTTACGTTCTTATTAGAAACTAGGTGATTTCCTGATGTGGACTATATAATTTATTTAGAGTTTCAGTTGACGAGGAAAAAAAGGTTATAAAAAAAGAGTTTCAGATACTTTTTAGATATTTTAAGGAAACAAAAAAATAGTATCGGACTAAATAATTTGTTTAGAATTTTAATCAAGGGCCAAAAGAGTTTTGAATACTTCAAAAACTAGAACCTTTGAGATAAAAAGGGCATTGCTCTTATTGATAAAATAAAATAAGCTAAATAATTTTTTAAGTGAATGAGGTAAAGCCATTGCTCTTATTGATATCATAGGGCATTCCAAAAAGGGGAGAAAATGCAAAAGTAATTTACAATATAGAATGAACATAGAAAATAAAAACGCTTTTAACCAGTGTAGTGGCCTCCGCCAACCGCTTGGGGAATTCTGCATAAATTTTATGGCGTTTGGCAGAATTTAAGGTTCATAAAAACAAACAAAAAAGGATATTTCCAGCAACTACTGGCGAAAAACAAACAAAATCTGTCAGATGATGACATAACTAAAAATTAGCTGATTGGAACACAGTTAAGACCAGACCTTATTGCTCAAACCTTCCTATGTTGGTAGATTTGACGTGTAAAAGCTTTATTTTATAAGGTTAATTATAGAAACATGCCTCTCACAGATCAATGTGATTGGTGTTTCCTTGGTCGACCTTGAGTGAGGGTAGGATTGTCTTTCTTGGATCCCTCAGGCTTTCGAGCCCATACCGGTGCTTGGTCAGGTCCATAACGATAGTCGTAGAAAAGCTCCTCCCCTGCTTCAATGCGGTCCTTGGCAAAGATACCAACTCGATGATCACCTGCCACAAACATTACCTGCAAGAACTTTTTAATTAGCTTTAATCTAAACGGACAGTACAGAATCCCAAGTATCTGCCCATGGTGTGTTTTGTAATTTACGCTTATTTTCTGGGTATGCCCGGAATAATTATATATGAAACCTCATTAAGGTTTTGGTTATTGTCTTTGTTTCAGGGCCTACCCTGATTCGATGTACCAACCAATTTATTTTATTGTTGTATAAATTTTAAAGCAAAAAATAAAAGCAGCAAGTAAATTCTTTTACCTTTGCATAGCAGTTAGGGTTGGAGGAGTGGTTTGCAAATTTTAGCTTGTCTCCTTTCCGGTAAGCATCCAAGACAAACTGCAAACAGACATTCCAGAAATCAAAACAGACCAAGACCTTCGGCAACATGCAATGTAGTTTCACTTGCCTGATCATTCAAGTCAAAGAGGAATGATGAATTCGCACGATCATATATTTTGCCACGCTTATCTGCTTCGTGGTGAGAGATCAATTCGCCAGTATATTCTCCAAGGTATTCGTTCTTTGCAACAGATTTCTGATACCACACCCAGACAGACATTTATTTACCAGACTACAATACAGATAGAGGAGAAAATATTCATCTTACCTTCAAAAATGCGCCCCATCCAGCAATATCAGATTTTCCCAAGAGGATCTACAGGGGAAAAATGAAAGAAGATTGAGGATGTTGTTGGAAATAATTTTGCAAATTTGAATAGCTTACCCTTTGCTGTTGCCTCAGGAGCAGCCTCATGTTTCCACATTGACCATCTCCTCGTTTGGGTGGCTCAATTAAAGTCTCGTCATCTCCACAACTGCATAGATATCTCAAATAGATTACAATTGATTAAGGATTTTATCCAACACCCAGACTACTATCCACAACTGCATAGATATCTCAAATAGATTACAACTGATTAGGGATTTTATCCAACACCCAGACAACTGTTAGCCAGCGGCAGATCTAGAAATTTGAATAAGTGGGGGTCGAATTAGTCTACCAAATACAAAACCAACCTCAAAACATCATTAATGATTCTTGGATGCGAATTAGGTATAGGTCTCAAAATCAACTATGGATATGATTTAGATTGCGTGATATGAGCTCAGACCTAGGTCACTCCGAGAATCACTATTAAAATGATTGATGAGAAAAGTATTACAAAATAATTTACAACGGACTTATGCAAATCACCCCTCTTTTTTTAACTTTGTGTAATTTGTAACACTATAATTTCAAAGATTTCATTTTTGATGTATAAAACAAAGTTCGCATGTAACCACTCATTACTCATATAAGATTCCATAAATTGTGATTTATAAGTAATATTCATAACATAAAAAAAATCTCCAAAGAACCATATCTTTAGATAGTGCGACATGAGCTGAGACGTACGTCGCATCCGAAAATCACTATTAACATCTTTAATGAGAAAAATATTACAAAATAATTTACAATTGACTTCTGCAAAATCTCCTCTCTTCTTTTAACTTTGTGAAATTTGTAACACTAGATCATTTCAGAGATTCATTTTCAATGAAAACAACGAAGTTCGCATGTAACCATTCATTACTCATATAAGAATCCGTATATTGTTCTTTATTAGTACTATTCGTAAGGAAAAAATAAGTCCAGAAAAAACCTAACATCTTTCTTTACTATTGCAATTTCTTCACAATTTGTTTGAAGTTGTAATTTTTTGAAAATATAGTTTCCACGATAAATTGAATACAAAGTATAATTAGTGTGAAATATAGATAACCTGAATTACAGTTAACTTAGGCGAAAACTGCATGCTAATTATCTATCTATCAATCAATTAAACAGAAACAGACTGCATGCTAATTATCTATCTATTAATCAATTAAACAAAAACGTAGAAATCACTCACCAAATTTCAATACTTATATTATTATTTTATTGTTTTGCTTGTAAAAAGTGTAATTGGAGAATAAAAACTAAAAAAAAGAAACACATGATCTAAATTTGTTACTATAATTAAGGATACTTTCCGGCAGAGAAACTAATCTATATACAATACTGATTTCATATAATGTATACACTATAATATATATTTATTTGTGTAGGGTTTACAAAATATAAGATTATTTAAAAATATAAACCTTGGAAAAAAGAAAAGAAAAATGAAGTGTGGGGGCTAGCTATAATATATTTAATAAAGAAAATTTGTAAGTATATATATTTAACTTTTATAAAATGATAGGACCAGTGTGGGGGCTAGCTAAAATATATTTAATAAAGAAAATTTGTAAGTATATATATTTAACTTTTATAATATGATAGGACCAGTGGGTCTCAAGTCCCACTACTCCTAAGGTGCATAGGCTACTGCTACTATAAATATAGAATACAGTTACAAAATGAAATCCACTTTTAGGTTTGGAATCTTGTTTTATCAATTCCTTCACATGCATAAAATCGAAGCTGCAGTAAAGCATATAAAACAGTACTTAATCAAGCATATCATTACCTAACCCAGCAATTCCGGCAAACATCTGGATCACATTCACGACCAGCAGCAAAGCATGGGCATTGTCGGCTTCTGCATTGGCTCTTTGCACAGTGACATCCTCTGAACCGGTTTTTGCAACTCTTTGAGCATCTGAACAAATATTTCTATTAGGCAATATAAATGGGCCTTCATTTAACTTTTCTTTTGAATCTTTTTACACAGTAGAACTAAGTAAAACCGTTTACAGTTATCAGGAGTGACAGAAGTAATTTAAGTTTCTAAACAAGGTGTTCGACCCCGGATCTTCTACACGCAACTTTTTCCATGTAGCAAGTTAGAAAATAGCCAGGCGTAATTAATCAATATAGAATCACTTGGTTGGGTACATCAGTGCAAGTTCTGTTCCATTGCTTAATTTATTTTAATGATTCAAATACATCACAAACACAAATGACATATTTGAATCATTAAAATATTTTTGCGGATTCAAACACAAATTTTTGAGGCCTCCCAAAATCCGCAAGCGTAACATAGAAAGTTATTGTCACTCATGATACACACTTTAGAATTAACAAAATAACATACCCACAGTATTTCTCGCAGCAAGTTCCATTGGTTTGACAAGGGCATTCCTTTCCGCACATATTCTGGCACTCACATGGTGTATACTGCTTGCACTCATTGATGCCACCTGCAATTCGTTTCCATATTGATGGATGACCAACAGATTTTGAAGAATGTTTTAGCTTCCTTGTTTTGCCCTTTCTGCGAGATAACCTTGTTCTTGTTGACATCTCTGGCAACTGATGCAATTTTGATAGTCAAATATTAGAGTCCATAATGCAGGCATTATTTTCTGTAACATGCAGTACCAATAAAAGCACATAGTCCTTAACTGAAAAGAGATCTGATCTTGGAAATTGCAAAATGAAGCTTTAAAAAACTAAAGCACCCCTGCAGTTTGCAGCTCAATATCATTCTCTTTTCAATTTTTCTCTGTTAAAAAATGTATTATGTACTTACAACCTCCTCCGTAGTCAAGGTTTGTCAACTTTATCGACTAGTGAACATACACAAGAATGCTGAATAAAAGTTACCTTGGAAACTTTGGGCCGGTTTAAGCATTCACCTTAGTTTTTTATGAGAACTTGAAGCCATTCACAGAAATTTCAATAAATCCATAATCGGTTAAATTATTATAAATTTCTTAACCCTACTTACTAAACTAGTGGAGAAGGCTTTTATATCGCACTTTTTGGTACTTAAGTAGAACACAGTACGGTGATAATAAATAATATAATAAAATAATTATAAATATATTATTATAAGATGATATATCATAAATTAGACTTAATCAATAGTCAAAATAGTATTAAAAAGAGTAAATTATAATACATTCTTTCCCTTACCTTTTTATGTAAATTTATATATATATATATGGTCTTAGATCGTACTGAAAAGATACTTTGACATAAAAAAATATATACACTTTTCCATTGTATCAGAGCTAACGAAGGCACACATTTGAGGCCGTGTAAAACCCTAGGGGCTCTGATACTATGTAAAAGTGAATGTATTTTTTTTTGTGAACGTATATTTAAGTACAACCTAAAACCCTATATATAAACATTTACATAAACAAATAAGATAAATAATATATTTTAATTTACAACAGTACTTTGACAATTGAGTAAGTCTAAATAAATGGTTGGTAACACAATGACACTCATAATCTCTAACTGATAATATCAAACACGTGATTTTGAGATCTAATTTGAACGAAAAACTTGTTTCCTTACGTATTGTAAATAAATAAATAAAAGAATTTCCAAAGCATACCATATTATTTGCATCGAAGTTTCCATTCTCCTCCAGCAATGAATTGGGATCCATGGATCGATTAAAAACTAAGGCCCCAATATCTCGCATATAATTTGATATCTCTAAGCAAGTCTTGAAGCCGAAAAGTAAATTCTTGGCGATAAGGCAACTGCGAGAAGTAGAAATTGACCTAAAATGAGGTTCCCAATATAGCAAAAATGTAGAATGTCCAATAACCTTTGTTTACAATTGTCAGCTAAAGGAGAAAATTATAAGGATCTAATATACCTGTTTCTCCCAAATATTTCGACTCCTTTTAAGTATAATTCTTTCTCAAGAGGTTTCCACTTGGTATATGACTGCTTCAAGTCAGGCAATTTCCGAATGCTTTCGGCTCCATCTCCTACAATGATCCTTTCCTGGTTAAGGGAAGAAGCATTAGCACAGGAAAATTCATCGGCTGTTTGTTTATTTTGATCCTTTTCAACATTTTGGATAATCTTTTGAGCCCCACTTTCATTAAGACTTCCTGCTCGTCCTTGCCCGCTCTTGATAGTGGAGATGTAATCCAGGCTTGGCATGTTGTGATTAGACACATTATGCATATTCAAAGCTACTAACGTCTTCTGCTTTTTGCTTGAAGAATCTGATATGCCACCATCAACATGTTTCAACTCCACCAACATATTTGTCTTTTCTAAAGCTTTCCGCTTTCCAGAACTTTCATAGTCATGTTTTTCCATCCCAGATATATTTGGGTGTAGAGATCCACTAGCAGCTTCTGAGTAACGAACTGCTTTTGTAGAAAAAGACTTATCTTTCTCAGGCTGGCTTTCATCACCTTGCATAATGTTCACACTACGACCTAGGGGTTCTTTAGTTCCAGAGTATACTGCTGTCTTATTTAGTTCTTCTGAACGTGCACCTTTTTTTTTAGGCAGTGCAGTAACGCTGGTTTTCTCTAGCACGTCTTTCGTTGCTATTAGCTGCAAGGATTGGCATGAAAAATGGATTTCAGAACTCAGCAAGCAAAAATAGTTGCTCAAACAAAAGGAACACTACCAGACACAAACTACTAAGTAAATCAGGTTACCAAAAAACAAGAAAGAGAGAGAGAGAGAGAAAGACCCGGAGGTAACACTGCTCACTGCAGGGTTTTCTACTATCTTCATGTTCAGACCAATATGGCTGCTTTTCACTCTGTTAAGTACAGCCACGATTTAGTTAACTTCCAATGTTCAATATGGTAAAAGCTTAAATGAGCTTGTGTCTTACAGAAGTTACTGGAGACTGGGAACAGCCATGGAGACGGCAGTCAAATACCTGTCAATATGCACGAGTGGGTTACCATGGATTGTTCAAAGAATATTTTATTCACCTTTTGGTTTCTAATCATAACCACGAGAACACCAAAAGTTCTTTTTTTCTACTCAAGTTTGCAGATAAAAATTTAGGTTGGTTCAAATAATATATCTTTTTAACCTATTTGATTTCTAACTATAACCAAGAGAAAACCAAACGTCTAATTTCCTATATAAGTTGTACATAAAAACTCTCACTATCAACAAATGTAATCATGTAACACTGCCAAACCAAGTACCAAGCAACGGCGACAGAAAAGGTTATCAAAAGAATCTAGAGCAGCTGAAAGGCCTTTGTCAAGATATAAGCCAAGTGCGGATCCCGAATTGCTCGAGTCTTTGAAGTTTTGATCATCCTTCTCCTTCAGCAAGCTGTAACGCTCCTATAGCAAACGAAATGCTATTATGCTCCCATTGATTTAGTACAACTAAAAAGATACTTCTAGAAATATAACCGAATACAGTATAAAATTGTCGATGGAGGTTTGAAAAAGTCAGAATGTATTTTGTGTTATCTAAAAGTGGATACAATGTTTATATTGTAAACCAGTATACCTGAATTTCTGAAGTGTCTACACCGATAAACTGGCTGACACTGTCTAGTACCTGCTCACCTAGTCCATGCTCCTGACAGATTATCCTGGCAAATTCACATACAAAACATGAAAATGGCCCTTGGATCTAATTGGAGTTCGGTGATAATGAGTCTCTGTGTTATTGTGATAATATTACAGAATTCCTCTTTGCTATAAGCAGTCAACACAACTGAGCTTAAAAAAAAGGTTCAAAAAGTAAGTATAAACTGAAAATTGCAAAATGAGCAGTAGCATATTGCAATTCTGTCACCGCACTGAGTTGATTATTACTTATTCTCCGTTTCTCACCATTTGACAAAGTGTGCAGTAAGCTTCTCTTTTCGTCAATTGTTGATATTCTTGGAATAAACAAATAAGATTGCAAATAGATTTGTTTTTCCATATGGAGTCGTACAAAACAATTGTCCCCAAGGTCTCAGCATCCTTCAAACTTATATCTATTTTTGACTTATTTGGGCCTTTAGGCACCTTTCTAGAACATACCTTATAATACGATCTTCAGCCTCAGAAAATTCATGTTTCTCCTCGGTTTCTAGAACATCTTCCTCACTGTCGCTGCAAATCAGTGCTTCACTGCCATGTTGATCGTAGTAAATACGCCTCCTTCCAACAACAGACTGATCTTCAGCCATCCTCTGATTTCTGTGTGCAAGGAATAATTGAGAGAAGAGGAACGAAATCGCATAAGCTAACCTATTAACAAATATACTCTATCTACAGTTTGACTAGGTAAAACATTTGAAAATGATGCACGCAAGTATAATTATTAGAGTCATGTGCTCAACACATAAAAGAAATACACCTATAACCTACAATCTGCACGGGATCCAACTTCCCAAAACAAGTGTAAGAGAAAGACAAAAACTATGGCAAAAGCATAACCAAGAATAACATGGTACTTTAATGTTTCCTCAATGTCGCTAATGCTTTCTACATGTAATAGTTTTTCTCTCCGATACTTAAATAAACAGTAAACATTTTTAAATCTCACATACTTGTCCAAAAACACCCAGGTAGTATACCGGGGTGTCTTGTCCACACATGGAAGCTTGATGCTGGTTGATACAAGTTCCTTGTTATTACAGCCCTCTCTATCTTCCGTCCCATTATCAAATCCCTTAAACGTACACATAGGGTTTCTCATTCGCAAATAAATCATCTTGGCATGCTCACTCTCGTCACCAGCCGAGACATTCCTGCTCAATGATGCTGCATGAAGCTGAGAAACAATATTTGAT
The DNA here is from genome assembly GCA_036936605.1 of Limnanthes douglasii subsp. nivea. NCBI lineage: Eukaryota > Viridiplantae > Streptophyta > Magnoliopsida > Brassicales > Limnanthaceae > Limnanthes > Limnanthes douglasii. The sequence goes on from JAUPFV010000001.1 coordinate 101,035,264, forward strand.
ACTTTTTTTCCATTATTCGCTATTTTTTCCTGCACATGAAACAATAGTTTACTCGTGTACCATCAGAACACAACAAAGAATGGAATTCTTGAACATTTGTCATTCCAAAGTAAAAGAAACTAGCAGAACCAAAACTCATACAAAACTGCCTCAATAGCTATCAATTCCAATAACAAAAAAAGTCACTTCTGGTAATGCACACAACAGCAGCTGATAATTCAGCTCTAAGACGTGGGTTCAAAGTAGCAACTCAAAATTGTTTATAGCATTAATTGAGGTAGAAATAAGATACCAAGAATCCTAACTGGGTCAAAGCTCAAAGCTCAGGTCACTACTAGGTCACAAACTAAACCAACAGTTCAATAAAATTCTAAGAAACGTTCTCTTAAAAGACATCAAAAGCCATAACTGGAGTTACCTTTATGGAAGCAGCTCTTTCTGTCTGAATTTGCACTTTTAGCTGATTCAACCTACATGACAAGTCTTCACCACTGTCATCAGGCTGTTCTCCACGCGACATCTGCATATTCAACAAAGTAATCACCAGAAAATCCAATGTTTAAAAACCCTAGATGCAAGCGATTGTATACATGATCATGTCATGATCGATTTGAACATATCAATCAAAGTGCACGATGCTTGTATCTATAATTACTAGTACATCGAATTAACATTGGTGAAGAAGAAATCATCTATTGTTACTTGTTTATGCGTTTCAGCGAATTTTATGAAATTATTGTGAACTTATGACTACAGTCTACAGAATTGGAATCAAAACACAATTAAGTTGAAAGAAAGATAAGGAAAGTTAGAATCTGACTCTGAATTTCTAGTAGACGAGACGAGCGGTCTTTAGTCACCCCTTCTCTGGCTCTTCACCCTGCGACAGAATAGAGAAGGTTCATAGTCAGGTAGTGTATCAAAGGAAGTCAAGTGACCGTTTTTGTTGGCAAAAAAATTGGGTGACCAGGGGCCTTTTATTAATTAAGTATTTATTTTAGGAGTTTCTATTTAAGCCTTCCGTCGTGCTAACTCAACCAACCTCTTGATTGATCTTTTACTCTACAAAATTGTTCCGTTTGATTTTTTATCAAAATATTTTAAAACAATATTTCAAAACCGGTTAATAATATTTATTCCGTGACGGTTTGTTTTTCAAATTTCGATTTCACAATCAAAAGACAGAGTTTGGGACCTCCACTAATTTTTGTATATAACATTGATAAGTATAAAAAAATAGTAAGATAAATGCTAGGCTTCTGAGAAATTCAGAGATGGAAAACCAGAAATCTAGCATAATGTTTGGTCATGTCTACACCACATTAATATTAAACTATATACTGCAAACTCTATGATATATATATATATAATAAAAATCGATATATATCTTGCTAGATTTTATAGTTTTGGATTATAAAAAAAAAAAAAAATTATATATACTTAGTTGCTTGTTTGACTCATAGTCATTTGTATGGTTTACGTATGTATAAATCTAGATGTTATTTTGTAGAATATGGTCGTCAATCTAATGATTAGTGTTCTGTTGTTGTCATGTGAATTATGGCACGGTAAGTGCGTTGAGCGTGTGAATTATCGCACCCAGCGTGCGACGATTCGCAAGTTCATCGCACCCGTATACAACAATTCACCCAGTTCATCGCACCCAAATATGTGAAAATTCATCTTGCGCATGCTTGATGCAACAAATGAACAAAATTTGTTATTGTTTTGTGCAGAATTTATGTAATTTGGTGTAGACTAGTTGAATTGTTTTGCAATAATTTTACATGAATATTTGTCATTTTACGTCAACACGTTTCTATTTTTCTCGTCCATATCAATGTTGCGTTTTTTGTTGTTGTATTTTTCACAAACTTATATTTGTATATAATTTCAGGATACCTCTCAGTCATCGTACATGTTTGCATCCATAACACCCACATTATAAAAGCATATCAAAAATATGTTTTTAAAAAATAAAGATTTTACGAGGATATCATGGTAACTCAATGACAAGAAAGTACTTAAGTATACTAAAAATTATAATCTGGAATTGTTCGCTCAAAAACTTCTTCAATGGTGAGACCTCTCAATATCATCATCGATTTATTAATCAGATCATCCATATATCTAGCTAGCTAGATTTATAGTATTCTCCTTAATTTTTATATAGTTGGTAAATAATAATTAGCATTATTGGTCATACCAAACTTATTAAGTGTGTGGGAGAGATGCACAAACTAAGCTCGAGAAGATTTTTTTCTACCCATATAAAGATTTTTATAAACGAAAAAACTTTGAAACCTCGTCCATAATAATGAATCCAGGAGGTTGAGTCATGTAAACCTCCTCCTTAATGAAACTATTGAGAAATGATTTCTTGATATCTAACTAGTGCAATAGTGAGAGACGGATAACAGCTATATATATACAAATATGAACAGATATTTTTTTAGAAACGATAAAAAATATTTCATCGTAATCAATCTGTAGTGAAGAATGGGGGTACTTTTTTTTGCAACCAAACGAGATTTAAGTCGGTGTAGATACTCATCAGGATAAACCTTGATTGTAAAGATTCACTCGAAATCGATTGTCTTTTTTATGAGAGAGAGAGGACGAAGATCCCATGTTTCATTTTTCCACGTGTCTGATATTTTCTCATGCATAACACTAAACCTCTACGGACTTAACAAAGCTCTGACACATTCTTAGAATATATTAATTGTTAAGATTAGTAGTAAATACATGGTAATATGAGGATAAAGCTATATTAGAATAAAGAAGATGAGACATACAAATAAAGATAATTGGTAGGAAATCTAGCAATTACATGAACTTTTATGGAGATCAATACAAAGGTCATATTTTGAGAGGGTTGGATTGGAACAAGTATCCATGGACTAGTCGTTGTAGGGTGAGATGATATCTGAGAAATTATGTTGATTCAGTGGTTGTTCAAGTTCAACAGGGGATATAAAAGGCTTATGGTCTGCCATATGATGGACAAAGTTAGTATTAACATGTAGATTAGGAATTTTTTACTATGTCGAGTATATTTTTAAGTAATATAAGGTACATAAGGTGTTGGAGGCACGTCATTCTTGCAGATAGGTGAAAATTGATGTCGATCTCATGATATTTTAGAATAATTATGTTAAGGGTTGAATAATTAGATGTAGATAAAAACTAAATTCTGAATGAAAGTAATATTATATATAATCTATAAATATAATATCACAGGAAAATAATGTACATTCTGATAGTGGGACTATAACATTGATAACTTTTTCTAGTTCCATAATAGCCTGCAAAGATACATCGTGAAAACTTTGGGTCACTTTTATATGAATTGATCGATTAACATAGATATAATAACCATGACCGAAGATCTTTGGGGTACCAAAAAATAAAGATGCATGTGGTAATAAAACATTATAAGAGATTGCACAATCAAGTACAGAAAAGGGCATCTGATTTATCAGATAACATGCAATTAATATTGCATCACCCTAAAACCATTGAGCTACGTGTCTACTATTTATAATAGTATGAATGACCTATTATTTATATATATATATATATATATATATATTATTTTTTCCAGCCACACCATTTGTTGAGGTGTATAAGACCATGATGATTTATGAATTATACCATTATTAGTCATATAATGTACAAATTCATTCGTAAAATATTTTTTGGTGTTGTCACTATGAAAAGTTTTAACATCAGTTTCGAAGTGATAACATAAAATTTAAGAAACAAATTATTGTCAAGATTTAATAACAAAATCTAAGTTGCACGAAATTTATGTAACTGGACAGAGACCCCAAACATCAGAATAAACTAAGACAAAGATAATGTTAAGGCGAATTATGATTCTAGGTGGATAAAAAGCACAAATATGCTTTCCTTTGTGCATGACTCATAAACTAATTTACGAAATAGACCAAAATTCATGATGTATCTCTTCAACACATGAAGAGATGAATGTCATATCTTATAATGAATCTCTTTAGCCTTACTAGCACTAAGGTATGTCACTCACTAAGGTGAACTATTTATATAATGTAAACAGTTATCCTTATATGTAGTGTTAATCAACTTGGCACATTCAGTTATTTAATATGCACTTAATCGGGGTGAAGGTAACATAACACTTTTATTATTCTATTATTTATTTACACATATAGGGTTTTCAGGAAAATAATGAGTGTATAAGACATACGATAAATGTATGATCTGTTAGGTACGACCAAAATCCCATATCCCACATCAAATACATGGGAATGAAGATCAATATATAAGTTAAGAATATATCTCCATTAGTGTGAGGCCTTTTAGAAGTTAACCAAAAGCAAAGACGTATTGGCCAGTGAGCCCAAATGGATAATATCACACTATTGTAGATTTCGAATTATTCTTACTTATGTATACATAGGCAAAATATACGGATCTCATATTTCATACGAATGGCATCAGAGCACTATGCCCAGACGGAATGCGATGTGTTGCGTGATGTGGTGAAATTCTTAGATGCCAAAAATGCAACCAGAGAGCCATAATCAAGGTGAATAATCTTCTCTTTAGATGAAGCACCTAATGATTCATCAAGAAGGTGTCTTGATCAAGTCGGATTATTCTTACTTATATACAGAGGCAGAATATACGGACCTTATATTCTGTTACAGAGATCCTATGGGTCTCCTACTCCTACCGTTACTTTTCATTCATTTACTACCGTTACTTTTCATTCATTTACTACCGTTACTTTTCATTCATTTAAGCCATAATTGATGTCCGTTTCGTTCTCTTTATTTATGACTCTAAATCTATATGTAAGAGAGATAGGAACTCCGAAAATGCATAATCTTAATTTCAAGTTATTTTATATTTCTCTCTATTGTCTACTCATATACTCATTGAAGAGAATTTGTGTTCTTAGAGGTAATCTTCTTACTTACAGCATTATCTCCTAGTCCTTATTCTACCATTCTTCGAACCTTTCGTTGGGTTTCTAGTTTGGATTTATTGTGCCTAACGAGTCTTGTAACATTGGTATCAGAGCCATCGATCTTCCGGACCCGGATTTTTTTTTTCTTTCTACTTCAAAATAAGCAGTCATGGAAACTAGGGCACAAAATTTGATCGAGGTTAACAAGCAACTTGAGGAGATGAAGCAAGTTCAGGCCGATCAAGCCAAGCAAAATGAAGAAAATCGTGTGGCTCAACTCAAACAAAACGATCTATTGAGGAATGAGATGACTGCTCGATTCAACGATATTAAGAACATGTTTGCGGAGCTACGCCCTATTACACGGAACCCTGAAAAGCGTCCGCTGGTTGACGACGATCCTTCACATTCCGGCGTTTTCACGACGCTTCCCCAAACATTCTCTCCGGAACCACCTGATTCGCTGAACCTTGTCCCCGGTTCGAATCATGGAACTAATCAGGAGCCTCGTACGACACCAACAAACGATTTGCTCACCCGGCTTACTAAGGTTGGGTTTCCTATTTTTGATGGATCCGACCTACGCGATTGGGTTTTTAAATGCGAACAATTCTTTGCGCTTGACGGAACGCTAGATGAATCGAAGGTAAGACTCGCTACTATCCATATGACAGGAAAGGCATTGCAATGGCACCACAACTATATTGCAGAACGTTTCAATCGATACCCACCCTGGACAGAATATGTTCTTGCAATTTCTACTCGGTTTGGAGGTTTGTATGTCGATCCATTATCGGAGTTGGTTAGCTTACAACAAGAGACCGATTCGGTCGAGGTGTTTCATGATAAATTTGAGTGTAAACTCACACGTTTATCCCTACCACGCGCCCATGCGTTAAGTATTTTCTTAACTAATCTAAATCCACATTTGCAGCTTCATGTGAGACAGTTCCAGAATGTGGAATCCGTTGCCGAAGCAGCAAAAATAGCTATGATGCATGAATCATATTTACGCCTACTCCCTCACAAACCACAACGACCCTCATTCAAACCCAACACCTATTCTTCTCCAAACACCTATCAAACACCGAAATATCCGAATCAAAACACCAAGCCACCGCTTTTACCCACTGCCCCTAGCAACACACAAACACATCAGACGCCAAATTTTATCTCAAGAAACAACAACCAAACACCCCGAAAATTTACTTGGCAAGAGATGCAAGATCGCAAACAAAAAGGTCTGTGCATGTATTGCGATGAAATCTTCACTCCCGGCCATCAACAAACCCATCGCAAGTCTCATATATATGTCATGGAAGGTGATGCAAAATCTGAACTTTCCGATGTAGATGAGGTTCATGACTTCGTCAACACGACGGCTGTTGAGTCAGAGCAAACACAACCGCCTATGATATCGCTACACGCACTGACGGGCAACACAACCTTCAATTGTATGCGTTTGACAGGACAAAGTGGTAAGCGAAAGATCCACATTTTGATTGATCCCGGGAGTACACACAACTTCTTGGACCTAAAGGTTGCTAATGAAATCGGTTGCCCTCTCGAAGCGACTAAACCGATGGTTGTTTTCGCCGCCCTGGGAAGCACAATTGTTACAAAATACAAGTGTAGCAATTTTTCTTGGAAAGTACAAGGCTATGATCTCACCACCGAGGTAAGAACTTTAAACCTTGACTATGGTGATTTTGTGCTAGGTATTCAATGGTTGCACACCCTCGGTCCAATTTTATGGGATTTTCTCAACCTCCGAATGGAATTCAACCTTAATGGTTTGAAGCATGTGCTGCGTGGGAATATAAACAAGGGTTGTAAGGCGATCAATGGAGCAAGTTTGAACAAGTTAATGCTTCAAGAACCTCAGATCGCATTGTTGTTTGGCCATGAGATAACAGATGACGTTTTAGACGACTTAAACCCAAACGCTCTTTTGTCTCATATTTCGGCGACCAAAACAGAATTTTCTACAGACTCTACGCTGCGTGAGTTGATCAGTTCGTACTCTGGAATTTTCATCGAACCCATAACTTTACCGCCTTTTCGTGAAGGGTTTAATCACAAAATTCCCGTGGTAAGCGGTTCTAATCCCGTTAATCTCCGACCCTATCGCTACTCATCCCTTCAAAATGATGAAATAGACAAGATGATAAAAGATATGTTAAACCAAGGAATAATCGAACATAGTTCTAGTCCGTATGCTTCCCCAATTGTTTTAGTAAAGAAGAAAGATGGTACTTGGAGGTTGTGCGTTGATTATCGCGGGTTAAACAAACAAACCATCAAAGACAAATATCCTATTCCACTATTAGAAGACATGTTAGATGAATTGGGTGGGGTTGTATACTTTTCAAAATTGGACCTCCGTGCGGGTTTTCACCAACTACGAATGTCACCTGAAGATATCTATAAAACAGCATTCAAGACTCACTCCGGACACTATGAATATGTTGTTATCCGTCATCTGCTGCTACTTGGGAGTTTTACCAAAACTTTGCCGCCAAGTATCCAAATTTCAATCCTTGAGGACAAGGATGTTCCGAAGAAGGGGGCAATGTTACAGAGATCCTATTGGTCTCCTACTCCTACCGTTACTTTTCATTCATTTACTACCGTTACTTTTCATTCATTTACTACCGTTACTTTTCATTCATTTAAGCCATAATTGATGTCCGTTTCGTTCTCTTTATTTATGACTCTAAATCTATATGTAAGAGAGATAGGAACTCCGAAAAGGCATAATCTTAATTTCAAGTTATTTTATATTTCTCTCTATTGTCTACTCATATACTCATTGAAGAGAATTTGTGTTCTTAGAGGTAATCTTCTTACTTACAGCATTATCTCCTAGTCCTTATTCTACCATTCTTCGAACCTTTCGTTGGGTTTCTAGTTTGGATTTATCGTGCCTAACGAGTCCTGTAACATATTCCCTATAAATGGTATCAGAGAACTAGACCTAGACAGAACATGATATGTTGGGTGATGTATGTGAAATTCTTAGATGCCGAACATGCTAGAAGAGAGTCATACTCAAGGTGAATAATTTGCTTTATAGATGGATCGCCTGATGGCTCATCAAGAGGGGGGCTTGATCAAAGAGCGGTGCAGTGTTATCTATAGATGGAGTGCCTGATTATTCATCAAGCATGTGGCTTGATGAAGAAGCGGTGCAGTGTCATATATAGATAAAATGCATAATGGCTCATCAAGCAGGCAACTTGCACAAGGAGTAGCGCAATGCCATTTATAGATTGATTGCCCGATGGCTAATTAAACATGTGGCTTGATTAAGGAGCGGCACAATTTCATCTGATAGTGAGTAGATAAATCATCCCTATACCCCGACTAAAGCAGTCGAATGTAAGTCAATTGAGAGAAGATTATAGTGGTATTTTGTTGGAGATGAAGGATTTTAGGTGCGACCAAAGTCCCATATCCCACATTACTTATACATGGGAAGGAAAATCAACATTTAATTTAAGAATATATCTCCATTAGTGTGAGGCCTTTTGGAAGTGGACCAAACACAAAGCCGTGCATGCCAGTAGGCCCAAAGCGGACAATATCATACTAGTGTGGAGATCTAATTATTCTTACTTACATACAGAGGCGGAATATGTAGACCTCATATTCCTTACATTATTTTTGAAATATTGGTAAACTTTATGTCTTTTACATTACATGTAAAACAACTAACTATTGAATAAAGGGTAGTAAGATAGTGAGTAGTCTTGATATTATACTATTATAACCATGTATGTGGTCAGTAGCAATCAATAATCCAATATGATTTTGATGTTATAAAATGATTCAAAATCATACTTAGGTAGGCTAAAGTGCCCTGTAAAGTACTCCTTTCGTCCCTTTATATTTGACGTTCGAGGGAAATATATTTGTCCCAATTTAATTGATGTTTTCAAATATCAAGGTGGTATTAATAGTTGTATACCATTTATATCCCCTCTCATATAGTTAATTTACTATAGTCTTGTTCTCCATATCTATTATTCATAAAGGTTATTTATGGAAATTAAAAACACTTTTTACAACTTCAAAACTAATGATGGTCTTTCTTAATTAATGTGCATACACCTAGAACGTCAAACAATAAGAGACAGTGGGAGTATATAATTAGAGGTTATGGCGGCACGAGAGAAAATTCAGGTGCTCAAGTCGTTGAATAAGTATAGAAATTTCATCTGAATTAGTGTCTTCATTTGAAGATCAATCACGTTATTCACCTGAGCACGAGGAATGTATTGTGGCCATTTTGGAGAATAATTCCAATTTGTATGACCCCACTTATTACAGTAGTGATGATAATCATTCTAATTGTTATTATAATTAATATTAAATTTTGATTATATGTCATTCACAAACAATGGAATGTGCTCATACCTTTATAAGAGTTTACTATTAAGTTGAGTTTCAGTAAGAATTGATGAAATAATCTCATTATATTGATATCTCTCTCTTAGAATATGATAGATAGCTAACAATGATGGTATAATTGTCTGACCAAGAAGGACCGGTCGTGTTGAGGAGTATTTGGGTGATATATCAACAATAAATATGAATGTATTGAGTTGATGTCATATTATGGTAGAATCCTAACTTAAAATAACTAAATCACTCATTTCGTTTGGTAATTTTTTGAATTTGGCGAAGTACTCAGTACGAGTTAAATGGCATTGTTCACACCTTGGATATGCCTGAGAAACTGTATGTGTTTGATGTGCTGGTACTCTTAGAGTATGTGGATTGAAGATGGTCTCATATTTTAATTGGATTTAAAGGTATGCAGTGAGGATAAAATTTCAGAATCTATAGTATTTCACAAAATCAAACCAATATAGTTATCATGAGCTTTTTAGTCTTCAGTATTTTGTAATTCTTCCGTAAAATATTTTCCTTCTAAAGAGAATTTATTTAAGCTACAATTAATGTATATCATTGTTCCCAATTTTAACTATATAAGTTTTAACATAGTTTTTCAATTGTTGGATGGATATTGATTGTGGATTTATAATAACATATTATCCATGATAAAAAGTTTTAGGAAGAATAAAAAAAATACTCAAGCTTGATAAAATATTTTATCTAAAAAACATACACGATATAGAAAAACATGATATGAACTTTTTCTTTAGAATAAAGAAATAAAAAAATGGTTTATATGAAATAAAGAACGATTAATAATACTCAATCTAATATAAATAATTGATATTGGGAAAAATGTGGTTTAAAAAAATATTGGATATCAACTTTTGTTTTAAATAAAACATTGTACAAAATTATAAAGGATAAAGAAAGAAAGAGAACTGATACTGAAAATAAATCTTATTGATGATGAGTGGTTTGAAGTGTAATAGTCTAGACCAGAGTGAGCAACATACATAATGGAACAATACGCCTTTGATTTCATGTAAAGAATTTAAGTATTATGATAAAAAACATTATTTCAAAATAGAAAGAAATAGTCATATATATTCTTACAAAGGCAAGGTTTACACCTAATATAGTATTGACTATGGACTAATCTATTATTAATTAGTATTATATTGAATATTAATTACTGACTCAATTTATTAGTAGTTAGGTAGCTTTGAACAATATTGAAATCTGCTATGCTAAGGCCCATTAGATGGTTTCCACTCAATGAATTATATGTATAGAATCGTAAGAGTCAAGGGATAAATCATTGTTTTATGCCTGCCTAGTTGCGGATATTTTTCCGAATTGATCATTTTTAGGCTATTGAATATAATTACGAGATATACTTTTTTTGGTATTTAAAGTTTCAATTAACAATTTTTTATTTATTTTTAACATCTTTATTTTTCATTTTTTTTATATTTGGTACATGTGTAGTTATATGTGTCCAAAACCACGCTTAATATCCATGATGACGGGTAACAAAGAGTGAAATTTTCAGAGATAAAAATATATTATTCCAAAAACTTAAAATAACTTAAGGCATATGAGGCTTTATATAAGAGCTCCTTAAAACCCTAAATTATAATATAAATAAAATAATAATTTTAAAATAAAATAATAATTTTAAAATAAAATAAAATAAAATAAAATAAAATCTTAATATAATTCGATTTGATTTAAATACATAAGGTATTTGAATAAAATTAAATAAAATTAAAAATGCTTTTGTTTGGACTTTCAGGCTACATCATCCTCTCCTGGTTGACAAGAATTCGTCATCGAATTCACAGCACCATCACCATCAAGAACCTAATTTTTTTTATTCAATCACCTAATTTTTTTTATTCAATCGTTACATTGGGAATTATAATTGTTGACCTTATCGGAATAAGATAAATTATTCTCGAGTATTCCTTATTCGAAAAAATAATTTCAAAAACCTTTTCATAGCCTGAAGACAACATGCTCATGTTCAGTTGATGAAAACAATGGTTTTGAAAACTTTTTCATAGCATGAGACAACATCTCGATAAGCAATTTTTACCTTGATTCGACGATTGGTAGCCAATTTAAACTCCTTCAGTAACCGGTTAATATGATCGTCATTGAAACGTCCAGTGTGTCTCCTGCATACCAAACGATCTTTGAGATCTTCATGGTCGTATGTTGTTCTCTCCTTTAGACATTGAATCAGATGAAATCAAGATTCAGAAACATGCTTGCCCCGTAGCAGGAACTGAGGCTCTGATACCAAACTGATGACGCGGCAGAAATAGAAAAAAAACAACGATAGATGAAACCCTAATTCAAGGGTAACATGATGCAACCCTAATCTAAGGGTAACAAAGAGTGAAATTTTCTGAGATAAAAATATATTATTCCAAAAACTTAAAATAACTTAAGGAATATGAGGCTTTATATAAGAGCTTCTCAAAATCCTAAATTATAATACAAGGAAATAAAATAATAATTTTAAAATAAAATAAAATCTTAATATAATTATATTTGATTTAAATAAATAAGATATTTGAATAAAATTAAATTAAATTAAAAAGACTTTTGTTTGGACTTTCTCGCTACATCAATCCACTTATCATCACCTTGAATCAACGGATCTACCAAGTTAAAAACACAACCTCTTTATAAATATTTTTATAGGTGTTGGATCGCTCGTATTGCAAACAACTCTAAAAGTTCTTTCTCTACTGTCTTCGTTTTTCAATTCGACAATAATTACGAATTCGCAATGCTTGCTGACTTCTTTTGCCCATGGGTTCATAGAGTCTAGGTTATAATAGTGAAAACAATGATCACCGTAATGCTAAATATATAATAATTCACTGATATTACAGTACAACTTATCAAAATATTTATATAGTTTTTAAAAGTGGATTTTGCCCAACTTGTGACGAAATCCATTTAAAATTTTGTCGTACATCTAGTAAAAATCCATGATGCTTTCGACCATGGTGCTTTCGGCCAAAAACATGCCAAATAACTTTATATTATTCATCACATCTGGCAACGAACATCACGAATTTCACCGACCACTACTAAAATCTAATTATTTAGAGTTTTTCTGAATTTTTTGAGTTTTTCTGAATTTTATAAGTTCTTACCTGGACCACATTAAAACTGTCAATGTTAATTTTTGGAGAATATATATATATATATATATATATATACGTCTGTGTGTGTAAGAAGATATTGTTGGAATTTCTCTATTGAGTTGGACTGTTATATTGTTTATCGATGTATCGGAATATGAAATATCGTTAATATTAGTCCAATAAAAGTAATCAATGAACAAAGTAGTAGATAAAATATGTATCATTGAGGTAATTGTATAAATACCAGGTTTAATTATGAATATTGTGAATGATTGGATTTGGAAATAAACGACTTAAGCATAACGGAAAGTTTTGGGGTTATTTTAAAAGACAAAAATAATAGCGGGTTATGGTCCCTAAGAGTGACAATTTAATAAGGACTGGTCTTCATTAAGTACCTGTCTAGAAGTTACAAACACTTAAATAAGAAGAACGGTTTCTCAGTTTTCTATATAAGAAGTTATTTTCTCACTTCTTGAAGACATGGTTTCAAATAGAGAGAGACAAAAGACCTTAAGAAAAACAAATTGATTTTTTCCTCCCGAATCAATCATGAGTTTTGGTTACCATCTCTTAGAAGATCATAAACTAGCAAAGGATCACGAATCATCTACTTCAAGTTCAGAATCAGAAAATCAATGAATATACATATCGTGTAAGTATTTTCCGCATTATTACAGGATGAATTATCTTAATGGTTTAATAAGTACATTAGAAATTCGAATGAATTTCTAACAAATGGTATCAGAGACACCATGAAGTTAAGTTCTTAATTTCTCATATTTCAAGTTTATGATCTTGATGCTTGTTGATTTTCACTGTTTGAATTAATTTGGGTTAAATTAAAAATATGTTTAAAAATAAGATGCAGAAAATCAGCAATTCAGATAGTATAACAGTGTTTTATATAATTTAATGTTAATAAAGAAAGACTCTTTAATTAAGAGTTACATTTTTTTAAATGCCTTAAACAAATGAAACTGTATTAATTGTCTATACTAACTACTTTAATTATATGTATAAGAATACTTATAAGAGTAATTAGTAAGTTTGCTTATAAAAGTAAGCATAGTGAACCAATTGATACACGTAATAAATACAGAAAATAAGGACGTGTTGATTTTCAATTAAAACTGCCGTACTATCACTTAGATATACAATTCATGCAAGCAATCATAGATTGAGTTGCTTCAGTATTTTTTTCACAATTAAAGTTATAGTTGGAAAAGAAGACGTGACTTGAAACTGTTGTAAGAGTTATTAGCTTTAATAGAATTAAAATCGAATTTGAAGAGGTGCAGTAATTATAATTGAAAAGATGTTGTGAGTTTTTAGTAATAAACATATAATTGAAAAGTTAAGTATATATAATATTATTATATATATATATATATATATATATAAATCGGAATTATGTTATAATATATATATATTAAGAATTATACTATAGTATATAATCAAAAATATATTATAATATAATAAATTTAAGATGTAAATTTAATTCGATTAAATTTATATATAGACTAAAAAATAGTTTGGACGTTAAGCGAATATGTAGTCATATAGTATTTTTTTAAATAATTAGCATGCTTTAATTTGTCCGAACTTGAATAAATAATTAATGATCAAATATATCACCAAAGTGATTCCTATTGGTGAATTAATTTTTTTAGAGTTTTGACAAGTCTTTGATTGACACGTATGTAAACTTTAATCGTCCCAAAGGAAGTTTAAGGTTTGACATAGTTAATCTTAGATACGAAATAATTATTTGTGAATTGGTCATTAAGAAAATTGAAGTAGGAAAATTGGCCCAAAGGAAGATTTTCTTAATTAATTCAATTGGTAGGATCAACATTAATTATACTCAAACTCATACATATACAAATTAATATGCTTGACCAAATGTATGTTATCGATGTTGTAAGAGTATGTTTTATCATGCTATGTTTATTTGTTAATTACTATGGAGATTACATGTTAAGTCATATTTTTTACTATTTGTTGTTTGTTGTTTGTTATGTTAGTAATTCGTATCTTTACAATCGTGAAGACAAAAAGGCATCCATACTTAATGGGAGAAACTTTGAGATGTGGAAAGAAGATATGTTGTTGCACCTGATGTGCCATGATTACGACTTAACATTAAGGGTCGATGAACCTAAACCTCTGACTGAGGACAGTTCTCCTACGAAGAAGAAAGAGTCAGAGGCTTGAGAAAAGTCGAACAAGATAAGTCTCGGGATCATGAAGCAAGCAACTCCATTAGTATTCTGTGGTGCAGTTCCACCCGAGATCACCAATGCGAAAATATTTCTCGAAGAGGTAGAGAAATGTTTTGCCAAAAATGATAAAGTAGAAATTATAACGCTGCTTATTAAGCTAACCTCTATGAAATGTCGTGGCAAATAGAATATTTGTGAGCACATCTTAGAAATGTCAAACATCGTTTCTAAATTGAAAGCACTTAAGATTGACCTTACATAAGATGTTGTGGTAAGCTTTTCTTTTCACTCTTTTCCTCCTCAGTAAAAGAACTTCGAAACTTCTTATAACTGTCAGCGCAAGAAATGGACTCTTAACGAGCTCATCTCTCAGGTAGCGCAAGAGGAGGAAAAGATTAAGCAAGAACATTCAGAAGTGCAAATGGTGAAAGCTCTGATGGATAAGGGAATTAAGAGAAAGTATGAAGGTTCAAAGTCACATGCATCCGGTTGGTAGAAAATAAGCATAAAGGTACGTCTGGTAAAGGTCGTTGCTTTCATTGTAAGAAACATGAGCACCTTTAGAAAGAATTTGAAAAATGGAGGGCTATAATGAAAGCTAAATGTATTTTCACTTCTATGGTCTGTTCTCATATCGATTTAGTTTGAGTACCGACAAATACTTTGTGGGTTGATACAACAATAAAAAATCATGTTTGTATTTCTTTGTAGGGTGTAATTAGAAACCGAAGCCTGAGTGATGGTGAAACATCCATCTATAAGCTGATGACAGTCTATGTTTAGTTCATTATATTTCTGATTTTCGTTTGTTGCTTGCCAGTGGATATTTTTTTGTATTTAAAAGATGTATTATATGTACCTTCTTTTAGAAGGAACCTTATTTCATTTCCGTTGTTGAACAAATTAAGTTATTCTTATCTATTTAGAAATGAAAGCTTATGTCTTTATTTATATGGTATTGTTGCCTGTTTTGGAAAGCTAATAGAAAATGATAACTTGTATTTATTGGATACTATAAAAGATCACAAAAAGATAATGAATGTAGTCGTACCTGGAAAACTAAATTTTAAACTGGAAAATTTAGCAAACTTTGGCACAAGCGATTAGGTCACATTTCTAGAAATAGAATTGAAAATCTTGTTTCGAAAGGTTTATTAAGTGGACTATATTTTTTAGACTTCAACTTTGCGTTGAATGTATAAAAGGAAAACAGACCAAAGTGAAACGATTAGAAGCATACAGAGCGAAATGGGTCTTGGACTTGATACATACATACATCTGCGGTTCATTCCCTACACCATCATGGAACGACCAACGATAATTTGTATCTTTTATTAACGACTTTTAACGATATAGGTATTCATATCTTATTCACGAAAAATCAGAGGCCATTGATAAGTTCAAAGTCTTTAAAACCAAAGTTGAAAAACAACTTGGTAAAGACATTAAGTGCGCCAGATCGGACCGTGATGGTGAATACTACATGAGATATGACGGTTCAGGTGAACAACGTCATTGACTGTTTGCAAAGTTTCTAGAGGAACGTGGGATAGTCCTTCAGTATATGATGCCGGGTTCATCGAGTATGAATGAAGTATCTGAGGGACGAAACTGTATGTTGAAGGATATGGTAAGAAGTATGATTAGGCATTCAACATTACCTACATCGCTCTAAAGGAAGAAATAAAACGTGCAACCTACCTACTTAATAGAGTTCCGACGAAAGAAACTACTAAGACACCGTATGAACTTTAGACTGGGCGTAAACCTAGTTTAAAATATTTATATGTTTGGAGATGTCCAGCTGAAGAAAAGCCTTATAGGCCGAATAAAAATAAATTAGACTCCAAAACGGTGGTAGTTATTGTATCAAATATCCCGAGCACAGTAAGGGTTTTAAGTTTTATGATCCTTCCACGAAGAATATGTTTGAGATGGGTACAACAAAATTATTTAAGGATATAGAGTTTGTGTGAAGAATTTAGTAACAAATATTCATTTTGAGGAAGAATCATTAAAGATTCACGAAGGTTCTAACAATTATACTTTGGTATCAGATGATGATATGGTAATTATGAGGCTAATTATCACTTAAGATTTGTTAGAATATTAGATACTCAAGATGATGTTAATCTTTCTCATGTGGATATTGTCTAGATTGAACAAAATGAAATTCTTCCAATGGAGCAAAATGAAGTTGTTCAAGAAGAACAAACTCTACCTTCTCAAGAAGTTCAAGTACAAAATGAAGAAATTATACCTTTGCGTAGATCTACTAGAGAAAGAAAGAGCGTTATATCTTCAGACTATATAATGTATCTTCAAGAACATGAGAAATTTTATGGTACAACAGAAAACGATCCTTTAAGTGTTCGTGAAGCCATGAAAAGTTCTGATTCTCAGTTATGGATTAAAGAAAGGAACGAAGAGTGTAAATTCAACAGAAAACGATCCTTTAAGTGTTCGTGAAGCCATGAAAAGTTCTGATTCTCAGTTATGGATTAAAGAAAGGAACGAAGAGTGTAAATTAATGTAAGATAACATAGTATGGGAGCTTGTTCCATTACCTGAAGGAAAGAAGCCGATTGGTTGTAATTGGTTTTTTAAAAACCAAACGGTATTCTAAGGGTAATATGGAAAGGCATAAAGTGCGACTTGTAGCTAAGTTTTTACTCAACATGAAGCGATTGACTTTAAAGAAACCTCCTCACCGGTTTCATTAAAGGGTTATTTTTGGACAATCATGGCATCAGTCGCACACTTCGACCTTGAGCTCCATCAAATGGATGTAAAGACTGCCTTTCTTAATGAAGATTTTGAGGAAACAATCTATATTTTGCAACCGGAAAACTTTATCTCTGGTGATCCAAAGTTTACGGTATGCAAACTAAAGAAATCTATTTATGGTTTCAAGAAAGCATCTCAACAATGGTATCACAAATTCCTTGAATTTATTTTCTCAGTTGGTTTCGAGATAAATTCAGTGGAGGATTGTGTGTATCAAAAGTTCAGTGGGACTAAATTCATATTTCTAGTACTATATGTTGATGACATATTATTGGTCATGAACGATAATGAATTGTTACATGCGACCAAGAAATTTGTTTCAGATAAATTTGTTTCAGGTTAACATATAAGAATTCAGATGGACTGTAGGTTATAGGGTATTCCGACTCAGATTTTGCTAGATGTGAGGATTTTCGTCGTTCAACCTCAGGCATTATATTCCTTTTAACGTGAGGTGCAATATCATGGATTAGTTTTAAAAAAAAACACGCATTTCATCTTCGAATATGGATGCGGAATTTGTTTTTTGTTTCGAGGCATCCAATGAGGCGTTTTGGCCGCAAAATTTTGTCACGGGACTGCAAATCGTAGAGGGGATTGAAAGACCCATTAAATTATATTGTGACAATAACTCGGCAGTTCAGTATTTAAATAGTAACAAGAACTTTGTTAAGTCCAAACATGCAGATATCAAGTTCTCTTATGTTAAAGAGATAGTACAGAGTGGTCAATTAAGTGTGGAGCACATAAGGACAAACTCCATATTAGCAGATCCTCTTACGGAGGCATTAATGCCTAATGATTTTATTGAACACACCATTCACATGGGTATTGTGTACTTAGATGATTTTTAGTTTCAGTGAGAGTTTTTATTAAGCTACTAATTTTTTTTTGTATTATGATAATCGCGAACTTAAGAGCATTAATGCGAACATATTTATATATAAGTATTCGGTGTGCTCTTATCTTTGATTTTTTTGTACTTTGTTGTAAGTAGACCTCCAATTAAGTGAGACCAGTTAAGAATAGATATATAAGATTACGTTTCATATTATTCATATGTTATGCACCATGATAAATCCATGTAGTTGGTTGTTGCGACATTGTGATTACTGATGCATCTATTTGTGACTTGAAATGTATTAATGATGACTTTAGGCCTATTTTGTTAATGGTCATTTCCGGGATTGGTAAAGTTATCTATGCGACGATAGAAAGTAAGAACGTTCATTAAGTGGATGCATCCTATAGTAGCATATGATGATCCATGTGGGAGATTGTTGGAATTTCTCCATTGAGTTGGACTGTCACATTTTTTATCGATGCATCAGACTATCGTTAATATTAGTCCAATAAAATTAATTATAAAAAAAGAACGTACTAGTAGATAAAATATGTATTATGGAGGTAATTGTATAGATACCATGTTTTTAGTTTCGAATAATATGAATGATTGGATTCAGAAATAAACAACTTAAGCAAAACGTAAAGTTTTAGGGTTATTTTGTAAAACAAAATATTACCGGGTTATGGTCACTAAGAATGATACACGTGATAGATGCAAAAGATAAATATGTATTGATTTGCAATTAAAACTGCCTTAGTATTACCTATATATACAATTCATACGAGTCTATACTGCAATTATCGATTGAATTGCTTCGATATATTTTTCACAATTAAAATTTATAATTAGAAAAAAAAAGACGTCTTAAAACTGTTGTAGCAGCTATTAGCTTTAATAGAATTAAAACTGAATTTGAAGACGTACAATAGTTACAATTGAATTTGAAGACATGAAGTTTATAGTGAAATTAATCGATTGAATGGCTTTAGTACCTTTTTCACAATTAAAAGTTATAATTAGAAAAAAGAAGATGTGCCTTAAAATGTTTTAGTAGTTATTAGATTTAATAGAATTTAAATTGAATTTCAAGACGTGCAGTAGTTACAATTGAATTTGAAGACGTGCAATAGTTATAATTGAAAAGCTACTGCAAGTCTTTATTAATAAACTCATAATTTTAAAGTTACTGCACATTAAGTTATATTGATATATGTCTCTTAGAATATGATAGATAGCTGACAATGATGGTAAACTGTCTGACCAAAAAGGACCGGTCGTGTTGAGGAGTATTTGGGTGATATATCAACAATAAATGTGAATGTATTCAGTTGATGTCATATTGCGGTAGAATCCTAACTTAAAAGAACTAAATCACTCATTTCTTATGGTAATTTTTTGAATTTGGCGAAGTACTCAGTATGAGTTACATTGTTTACACCTTGGATATGCCTCAGAAACTATATGTGTTTGATGTGATGGTACTCTTAGAGTATGTGGATTGAAGATGGTCTCACATTTTAATTGGATTTAAAGGTATGCAGTGAGGATAAAATTTCAGAATCCATTGTATTTCACAAAATCAAACCAATATTATTATCATAACATTTTCAGTCTTCAGTATTTTGTAATTATTCCGTAAAATATTTTAATTCCAAAGAGAATTTATTTAAGTTACACTTAATGTATATTATTGTTCCCAATTTTAACTATAATTTTTAACATAGTTTTTCAATTGCTGAATGAATATTGATTGTGGATTTATAATGACAGGTTGATTATCCATTACTAAAATGTTTTAGGAAAAATAAGAAAATACTCAATCTCGAAAAATATTTGATCTAAAAAACATACACGATATGGAAAAAACATGATATGAACTTTTTCTTCTAGATATAAAAAAATCGAAAATGATTTATATGAAATAAATAACGATTAATAATACTCAATCTGATATAAATCTTTGATATAGAAAAAAATGTGGTTTAAAAAAATATTAGATTTGAACTTTTATTTTAAATGAAAACATTGAACAAAATTATCTAGAAGAATGAAAGAGAGAGAGTTGATATCGAAAATGAATCTTAAGTGAAATGGTTTAGACTGGAGTGAGGAATATACATAATGGAACAATACGGCTTTGATTCCATGTAAAGAATTTAGAGAAAAGTATCGGAAAATATCCAGTCAACTATCTTATTACCAGGTAGTACCCAAATTTTGGATAGTGTTACTTAATACCTCGACTAAAAAATTAGACAAAAATACCCCTCGACTATATATACCCATTTTTCAGTTCAAACCCACTTTTTCCACCTTCCCATCACCCTAAAACAAACCGAAAACTGGAAACCGTTCGACTTTGTGATACTTTCTCTCTCTCAAACCCAAAACCCCTACAGCTTCTCACTGTCTTTTACTCAGTCGCCGTTCGCACCAGTCACCGTCTTTTACTCAGTCCAACTCCACACCTTCGTGGAATAGGACAACGTTTAGAAGTAAACAGGTATGCATTATCGTGGAAAGTGTACTTTTTTGCGTGTTTTATGAATTCAAACCATAATTTTCTGTTATTTCACGCTAGGCGTTGCTTTTTATACTGGAATGAAGTATCTACTGATGATAGTTGCTCAGTTTCTGGGTTTATCGTCGAACGCAGGGTAGAAGTTTAGTTGCATGTAATGTGAATACTTTCCTGAGAACTATGATGTATGTTAGATGTGCATTAGGTAGTTGATTGTTGATTTTGGTGTTGTTTGGATATTTCCCAGATCCCTGCAACGTGCATGTAAAAAATAGAATAGTTCGCATCTTGATCACCCATTATGCAAGCAATTCGCAGCTCGATTCAATTTGTATGTCGTTTATTTACAAACAATTCGCAGCCCAGGTTGCAAATTGTCTGTAAAAACACTATTCATATATAGGCAATTCGCAGCTTGTCATGCGAATTGTGTGTGACATTGTAACTGATAATACATGAAATTCGCAGCTTAACATGCGAATTGTTTGTCACATTTTAACTGATAATACATGAAATTCGCAGCTTGTGATGCGAAGTTTGTGACACTCCAACTGATTTGTGTTTGTGCAGGAAGTATGACAACAAAACCTAGCTATTACAGATCAGGGTTGGTGAGGCTTCTGAAGCTACTTAAAGAGATGCGTATTACTAGGGCCCACAATGAAGCTGCAAGAAACACATCATTCTACACGCTTTTGAAAACGACTTTCGATATCCGTAATGAGGCAGAGCTGCCAAAGAAAAAATTCTACTCAATCATTCAGTATGTCGTCGAGCAATTCTCTGTTGATAGAGACGCCTTTAAGATTGGCAACAAGTTTGTAAAGATAACTGAAAACGATGTGAAGGTCACATTCGGGTTGAGGCATGACACCGAGAAAATGCGGTTAACGAAAATCGGAGCATTTCACAACAAATACGCACCCGACAAGGAAGACGAATCGAGGATGATGAAGAAATACTTCATGGGTAAAACTGGCCGGAAAGTAGCAGCTAGTAATACTAAAACAATAACAAATGCCATTATAAAGGTACTTCTAAAATCGACTCAATCTTTATAAAGCAAAGATTTTGTATTTTTCTAACATAGCATGTTGTCGTTGGTTTTACAGGCAGGTATAGAGAAGGCCATAAGCGAATGAGAGGAGCATGAGTTGGAAGACGTTGCAAGGCTGCTCATACTGCTTTTGTGCTCCACCCTATTCTACTCCGTATCTGGAGATATCCTGGGTTGGAGCACAGTTTATTATGTTGAAGACCTCAGCAAAATAAACAGTTACGACTGGTCCGGATCAATATTGTACAAGCTTCGACAGTCTATCGGGAGTTGCTTAGCAATCGAAAAACCTGATAGAGTCGTTGGCTGCGTCGCCCTTCTAATTGTAAGATTGATCTATTTAGTATAAAAATTAGTTATGTACAGAGAATCTTGATGGTAAAACTTGTCCCCATGCAGCCCTTCTTCATGGAGCACACAACAGTCGGCCTCGAGGTAGCGAAGCCAACCTTGATACAAAGGTTTTTCAAATGGTTGCGATTAGAGTGCCAAGCAACAACCGTGG
This sequence comes from Limnanthes douglasii subsp. nivea, assembly GCA_036936605.1. Classification (NCBI taxonomy): domain Eukaryota; kingdom Viridiplantae; phylum Streptophyta; class Magnoliopsida; order Brassicales; family Limnanthaceae; genus Limnanthes; species Limnanthes douglasii. The sequence goes on from JAUPFV010000001.1 coordinate 101,057,731, forward strand.
CGCTGCTTCTTAGAACACCCTTGCTGGATGATGACCAGGTATAAGCTTTATATAGGTATTGAACTGGGGGTGCAAACAGTTCGCAGCATATCATGCGTTTTGATTAGTGTTATATTAGAAAAATGCATCAATCATTTCGCAGCCTGATATGAATATTAGTTCGCAGCTTCCTGTTTCCACACAGTTTGCATCATATTGTTTACACACATTTCGCAGCTCAGCATGCGTTTTAACTAGTGTTATAATAGAACAATGCATCAATCATTTCGCAGCCTGACATAAATACTTAGTTCGCAGCATATAGTTTACACATAGTTCGCAGCAAATGGCTTACACACAATTCGCAGCTCAGCATGCGAATTGTTTGCAACTCTAATATGGATAGAATTCACACAATTCGCATCATATAATGCGAACCATTTGTAAAAAACAATTTGTTTGTCTACACCCTCATACTTTCAAAACAACCCGCTTGCATCTATTTACTTACATGTGCCTCTGTTGGTAGGTTTTCGAAGGTCCATTACGTCTTACCGAGGCTGAAAGTGAAGCTTTCGGAGAACGAGAAAATAGTGGAGATGCAGATGAGGAATCTATTTCACCGTAAAAAAGACCAAGGAAGAGGACGAAAAGCACAACATCAAAACCAAGACAAAGGAGACGAGCATCACAGAAAGAAATGAATAAGGTGATGTCTCCCAGACCCGAACAACCAACACCACCCGAGCCAACGATTCCACCACCAAGACTCCCCAAGCAAACGATTCGACCACCACTGAAAGGAAAATCCAGGCAGGAGCCCGACAACGACGACACAACCAGTATGAGTGAAACAATCGGTGATTATGTACTCAAACGCAGAGGTCCTAATCCCGAGATTTCTGCAATTGGTGTTGAATCAAAGCGTTTGAAGACATATGCCGACAAGAACAAGTACGAGAGAAAGATTAGAAAAACAGGCCAGAGAAGTAAGTATGACTTGAGCCTTAAATAATCGCTATAATCAGCACTTAATATGTTTATAGAACGTTTCCTATCATTTTTCAGCTGAAAGAATTGAAACGGAAGATAACGGAACTTGAAGCACAACAACTCCACAATGCTATCTCTCAGCCAATTTGTCAGATTGAAAGCCCAATAGCTGAGCAGGTACCAGCATTTCCAGACAAAGCAACATCCACTGTATTGCAAGCATCCATGTCTAATGCTGATCAACACCATGCTGATGGAGTACTGCCAGAAGAGAGGGACGATGATGCCAACCATTCACCCATACCGGTACAATCTGCAAGGATGAAAGAACAGTTTTTGGTCTCCACAGAGATGGACACCACAGAGACACATACAGAGAAAGAAAGACACGAGTCTCCTCCGAATGACCCAAATGAGATAGAAGATCGTGCGAAAGAAGTGGCAAAACAGTCAGCCTATAAGATATAAGTGGATGAAAAGTTCACTAAGATTCAAATATTTTATTTATTTGTTGTGATGAAATTGTTTCCATAATATTATTTCCTGTTGTATAAATATTCAAACAAACTCAGTGTATCCATTTAAAACAGCCAGCGGGGTTTCCCAGTTGAATACACATTCCAAACAATACCATAACATGATATGATGATATCAAACAAATATCAGGACTCTTGTGTAGTCCTGTACAAACAATTCGCATCTTATATTGCGAATTGTGTATTCAACTGGTTGGTTGGTTATTTTACAATTCGCATGCTGAGATGCGATTTATTTGATCTTTGGACAAAACAAATATCAGGACAACATGCGAATCGTTCGCAACAATGATTATAGTATGCTTAACCCTTCCACCTTTTTTTTGGAATTTTGTATGAAACAGGAGACCGAAAGACAACAACAACAACAGTAGCAACAGCAACAGCAGGAACAAGTCCAACACCACCACCACCAACAACAACAAAAACAACACCAACATCAACAATAACAACAACACCACCACCAACAACAACACCAGCAGCCACAAGTTCAACACGAACAACAACAAGAACAACAAAGACAACAAGAAGAACAACATCAGCAACGGATAGCCTTGGCAAAGAGAGAAAGGCTAACGCAAGAGATAGCACCACAAGAGTCAGAACATGTCCATCCCAGTGAGAAGACGGAACTACTCAGTTAGGAAGGACCATCCTTAGAAGACAACACCACATCTGCAGATGCACCTCAAAGACCAACGATGCTGTCAACAAAGTCAGAATTGCTAAGCCAACGTGAAACTGTAGCACTAGTAACAAATCAACTACAATCTCCAGAGTCCCACGATAACACAGTAGGTTTACCCGATGCTTTTGTTGATGATATTTACACTCAAGTTTAACAGACATTTTTAAATGAAATTGATAATGTATATTACGATTCTATAATACAACAGCCTTTGGAGAACATGCCGGAGGATGACTTTAATGATCTTTGCCGACACGATCCAGATCCTATGCCGAACAAGTCAACGACATTGGTTATCGCTGACCGTGCCGTACGGGCTAGTTATAATGATTTTGCATCATAAGATGAGAATTGTGTGGATCTAATTTAAATATTACAAACGGATATGAGGGTAGCATGCGAACTGTTCAGTGGAACCTCGAACAGTTCGCATGCTACCCTGATAGATACTATGAAATTTGTTTAGCTGGAACCAAACAGTTCCCATGTTATCATGCAAACTGTTTGGGGTCATTGCAATTATAATGACCGACACCCTTCTACTTTTGATTTTTGTTATTTACTAAGCTCGAGCCCAGTAAAGAGACAGAGGAGCCAAGTTTTACTCTACTGACACCAACACAACCTCAAGTGGCAGAGGAAGAGGAACAGTTCATTATAATAGATCGGGAACCGCCAAAAGTAGAATACAGTGACTGGCCAAAGAAAACAAAAGTAACTGACCGCATCTCTATCGCAGAATACCATAAAATACAGTTAGTTAAAGCCTACGAGAGCGACACCCCTGATCCAGTGGTATGGCAGTTACCAGGGTCCAAATTTACATACGGAATCAGAGTGCAAGCGAGTGACGCAATGACACTACCTTTAGAACTGGAGCTGGACGTAAAGGTATCCAATTGTCAACCAATTCTATTTTAATATTTCAAATATGTCTTGTATATTTAACATAAATAAACAACTCCTTTCTTAGGTTATCGATGTTGGGATTCGAAAGATGCTTGAAGAAGCAGACTTCAAAGTTCCATGCACTAAAGCTGAAGGAGAGCATCATGACACCGTACTGGTTTCGGGCATGACCACGGTAAGTTTAGCTCAGGTAAATTTCAAAGTTTTAGAAAATGTTCTCATTGTAATGTACTCTTGCTTGGATGCAGCATCAATTGAAATTAGGCTGGCAAGTAGCAAATTTGGTGGACACAGCTTTTAGCAAGGCGCCCAAAGACCCCAACATCATCATGATTCCAGTATGCACCGAGACAAAGGACCAGATAAACCACTGGACGTTGCTCGTAATTGACGTAGACGGCAGGTCAATTTCAAACTACAATCCACTTCTGCCTAAATTGAAAGCCATAGACTACACCACAAGGACACCTACACAACTGGTAAATATTCCCAATTATACACTTACGTTAAAACACATTTTAAGTATGCATGATCAACGCATGCTGCGAACTGTGACCAAGATATGCTGCGAAATATGAGTAAATTAGTTGCATTTTGCAGTATATCCATAACACATTTCACAGTATATGATGCGAATCGTTTTGAATGATCCATTTCAATAAAATAGGTTGCGAAATGCTTGCAGACAAAATGGATTGGATATGAAACAATTCGCACCCTATGCTGCGAATTTCTTGACATGTCCATGTTTGATTGGTTGTCACACAATTCGCAGCCTAAGGTGCGAATTGTATGGCACCAACTGTTGTTGTTTTTGTGCTGATTCCTAACACTAATTATTATAAACATATCAAATATTTGTTGGAGAGAGGATTCCTACCTAAATCAAAGACAGAGTGGAAGGTGAAAGCTGAAAGAAAAATCCCACAACAAAAACCAGGCACCCTGGACTGTGGTATTTTGTCTGCAAATACGCAAGAGATATTATCCAGCATGGATTTGTGCAGACAGAATACGATGAAGATATGGTCACTGCCTTCAGAGCAAAAATGTTTGATTACTTTTTAAATGACAAAGACCGCGTCACATATGGCTGATTCGATTTAAAACACTATGTTTTTTCTTGTAAATACATGGATTGTAATTTTTAGTTTGTTGTGCATACATTAACAAATTACATTTTCAGAAATGTGCATATTCCTTACCAAATAGTTCGCATCATAACCTGATATATAAGAGTTGGTTAATATTCGAATAATTCAAACCAAACAATTCGCAGCAAATCCCTGGTATGTCTTAAAACAGGATACTCATCAAACAGTTCGCAGCCTAACCTGATAAATGCCTACTTATCAGTAAATAGTTCGCAGCCTAACTTATCAGTAAATAGTTCGCAGCCTAACCTGATAGATGCTTACTTATCACTAACAAACAGTTCGCATCAAACCCTGGTATACCACATTAAACACAGTTCGCAGCCTGGTGCAGAATAAAAAATTCAAAATATAAAGTTCAAGAATACAAACAGGCTATGGCTTATGCCTTGGTAAACGTTTTCTCCATTGAGCACACAAAAAACAATCTAATCAAGTACACAACCCATTAATTGCTGATTGGACATGGAGGCTATGTAATGATTACCTCATTCCCCTATAAATACCTCTAGTAACCAGAGGCTAATTTTACAGCAAACTCTATATTTTTTTAAAAACACTTCTTGTTCTCTTCGAATTCAAACAGTCATGTCTTTTTCCACCACCACAACCACCACCTCATACTCAAACTCTGGTTCACTTGGTTCCCTGGGTGACTCCTGGTCATCCTTAACCGTTAATAGGAGCGATGAGTTGATCATGCCAGCAGCACCACCAACCAGCCCAGTATCTGTCTTTGATTTAGACATGTATGATGACTACTACTCTACTGACTCTCAACCAGTGGAAGTTGTTCCACTGGTTGCTGATGAACCTCAGCCAGAAGAGGTTTCAATGCTTGCTGCTGCACCTCAGCCAGAAAAGGTGCAACCTCAGACGACAGAAGTTCCAAACAACAAAAAGAAGAGGGAAGACGAAGCTGGTCCATCAAGGACAAAAATTTTAAGCATGATGGACGTAGATAATGAAGATGAAGAGGAAGTGGAAGAGAAAAAGGCTGATGATCAGCACACATAGTAGAAAGAGGAAAAAGATGGTGAAGAATCCTCTACTGATGACTGATGGAGTTGGCTTTTGTTTTTTGATTTTTTGGAATGCAACTAACTAACAGCAGTAGCTTGTAGTGATCTGTGTAAACATTTGTTAGTGCATGAAATATTGTAATCCTCTTTTTTGTAATCCAATTTGTTTACAGACTTTCAATCATATAAACGATTCGCATCCAATTACAATTTGCAAATGATTCGCATGTTAACCTGATATATTACTTGTTTTCAACCTTACTGAATTTCATGCGATTCGCAGCTTAACATGCGATTTGCAACCCACTAAATATCCTGGTATTTTTATTAAAACACATTTCGCAGCTTAGCATGTGACAAATATCAGGACTTCTGGTTGTTCTCCATTCGCATCATATCTCTTTACACAAGCAGCCAAGAGTCCTGATATATGTTCTGGCCATAATTCGCATCATATCATGCGAATCGTATGCGAATAATTGTTGTCATATGTTCTGGTCATAATTCGCAGCCAGGAGTCCTGATATTTATTTGAAAAGACATTACGTTATAGCTCAACACAATTCGCAACATGAAATGTTAATAAATGTTTGATATGGTTTTACTAACGATTCGTATCCTGGTGAAATTTCACACAAATCGCATGGAAACCTGATAGATGTTTGTAACAGTATATCAACATATTGTACACACTTCGCAATACCGGATGTGAAATGCTTGCAACTCAAAGCACTTAACATTTCTTTACTCTAATAACAGCATTACAAACACATGAATGTAAAAATGTTTAATTTGCTGTACAGAACAATAACAGTACTACAAATAAATGTGGCCAACCAGAAATGTCCACAACACGGATTGTCCGTAAATTGGAACATCACAAGTCCTCCGGTTATAGCCTGATTTCAAACATCGGCCACACCTCAACTGTTTGGTTGAGATTTCTCCTCTAGAAGGGATTCGCTTTTTCTTAGGCCTTCTGGAGCGTCTCTTTACATTCGGAGGCAGAACTTCAACAAACGAAGGATCGTTAGTGCTGGACCCTTCGCCGAAATCCGTTATAGCTGGTATGCTGAAATAGTAATTTTCCCTGTAATTCTTAACCGTAAAGAAGGGCTCTATTACAGTCAATGGATCTTGGTCGGTATATTGTAATGCCGTTAAATCACGAGGACATGGAAAACACTCTTGTTGCCATGATCCGCAAGAACATTTGAAATCCAACAGATTAACAATAGCCACATGATTCGAAAAGACTTCGAACATGGCGGTAGACGACTTACGTACTACCCAAGTTCGGCACATGTCAACATTATGCTTTAGCTTCTTCTCGTACTCGGGAACCAAATTAGTACTCCAGCTGAGACCCTCTTCGTATCTCCGTGAAACTTGAGTCATAAGCAAGACTCTAATCCAGTCAATAAACTCAACAATTGGTAGGCCGCAATATTTTTTGATCTGATTGTTAAACGATTCAGCTGCAGTAGAAGCCATAGAGATGTATCGCTTCCTTTTTACGTAAGCCTGTGCATACTTTTCAGGGGGTAAATTTGCAAGAAAATCACTCATTCTGTCACCACCTTCACATAGAAAAAATGTTAGTATATCTTTAAAAAGCTCTCGACTGGGAGCATAAGCAAGACGATGGAAGAAACTCAATATCTTTTTTTATAGTCTCTGTTAGTATGTTCCAGTTTGGCTTTCAAATTCTGCATGAGATGAAAATAACAGTACGCATGATAGCAGTTTGGATACAAGACAGAAACAACATTAACAATACCAGAATGACGGTCTAAAATAAATGTGATTTGGCGATCCAATAAATGTGGTTTCAAACACCCCAAAAACCACATCCAATTGTCACAATCTTCAATGTTACCTACACCAACAACAATAGGGAATAGTCCTAGAAAAAAGGCAGATCAAATGAACACTACAACAGTACCCAAACGTTTAAAAATTGGACACATTTTGCATGCTGTCCTGGTACAAGCACAAGCTGTGATGTAAGTACAGTTTCAAATAATACCTAATCCGTAGCCTAAAATGCGAAATGTTAAGATCACAACAACAAAAGGTTTGCATATATAGGATGCGAAATGTTATCGCATAATTCGCATCTTCAAATGCGAAATGTGAAGATTCGAATACTGCTTAATTCGCAGCCTCGGATGCGAATTGCATCAGCAAATTTCACACAAAAATATCATTCAGATTAACTAGATAAATGTAACTAACCATTGTTTCCGTCCTTTGCTACAGTAGTGAACAAGGTACCCTTGTAATTTCCAGATAAGTGGGTTCCATCGACAAACAACATTGGACGGCATGAATGAAAACCCCAAAGGGACGAACCGAATGCTACAAAACAGCGCTTGAATCGGTTTCCAGCTGACAACTCCAACTGGCAGTCTGAAGTAATATCTCGGCTCTTCAACCGTTTAAAGTATCCGCTTAGTAAACTAAAAGAACTTGAACTATCTCCGAAAACTCCCCTCCTAGCCTTCTCTAAAGCATTCCATGACAAACGGTAAGAGATGTCAAGACCGTAATCTTGTTTAACAGTCGATTGTATGGTTTTGGCTGTCAACGAATGACAGGTCTGTACAGAATCCTGAATTTCCTCTGCAATCAAATATGATGTCAAATGCCTGTGCCACTTATGCTTATGCTTCTGGGATAAAATAGGACTGCAAGCATGGTGCGGGACATACTTCTTGATCGTCATCAAGTCGGTGCTTGAATCAATAGATGCATAAAGCCTCCATTTGCACCCGCTTGTGAACTTATTTTCACAATAAGCAGTGATCTTATTTGCTGTGTTGTGCAGGTATTTGAAAGAAAAACCATGCTCTAACGCAAAATTGCACAAAGATAACCTCAGACCGACAGCACCTTCTTCAAAAGCTTGACCCACTCCTGTAATAGCATCAGCCCAACTAGCAGTAGCAAGTTGTTTTTTTCTCTGATCAAAATTAACTAAACCGCTACTACTCTCCCCGCTAACTAGTTGATTGGGAGATGGTTCTCCCAAACCCAAGCTACGCTCTTTACGCTTTACACCAAAATCCTTACCACCAGAGCTCTTATCAACATAACTTTTATCACTAGAACCCTTATCGAAGACGTGTTGTTCTATGAGAAAACTAACCCGTTTTAAACGCTCCAAATCAAGATATAACACCAACCCAACAAAATCATTCTGGTTATTAAAGAAACAATTATTGTGATCCCCGCATGAGTAGGTAATTAGGTAGTCACCTGTGGCAAGCTCCTCCTATGTGTTCTCCACATAAGCTTGGATACTTTGAAAGCTTTCAAACTCCGTGAAAGGTACAATTGCGGTTTGGTGACCATATTTAAAAATACAAACTCGTGATTTGGACATCTATTACCCTGGACAGAACAAGTTATTAGTTATTAGTCACAAAACTATGTACAAATTATTTACTAATGCATCAAACAATTTGCATCCTATCTTGCGATTTGAGTATAACTACATCAAACAATTCGCATGCTGTCCTGATACTTGTTTGTAAAAAAGGTCCTGATATTTGTTTTGAAATACAATACTCTAAAAAGTTCTAGATAGTTCGCATCCTAGCATGCGAAACGTAAAAGCAACTAAAAAAGTACTGATATTTGTTTGAAAATGTAATACTTTGGAGTCCTACACAGTTCGCATCATAACATGCGAACTGTGTAGAAAATTAACCAAAAAGTCCTGGTATTTGTTTGAACATACAGTACTCTAGAGTTTCACATAGTTCGCATCCTAACATGCGAAACGTATGTACTTCGAACAATTTGCAGCATATTTCTAACCAAACTTTGAAATTCTTTCATGTGATTCGCATGTCAACATGCGAATTGATCATACAATTAGCATCTTTCTCATCGAATACATCAAACAATTCACATCTTGCGTGGAAGGCATGGACAACTAAAACTCGTAATCTGCACATGAAATAAAAAACTAAAGCACTACAAAATTAGTATATAACATCAGAAAACAAGGACATAAGTATATAACGAACAATATTAACAAAACAATAACACATCAGTGTAACAAAAAAAACAGAGAAAAGCTCAAAATCAGGCTATGGAGCCTAAAAACAATAAAATATAACATATTCTAACTGATAAAACCAAGAAAATAACTTCGAAATCAGTAGTTAATTGATCAAACCTGGGACTAGAAACACGATTACTTGCAAAATAACAAATTCATGTACGTAGAAACACGATCAGTTCCTGTACGTAGAAAACAGTGGTTAGATAGGTTTTACACCACAAACTACATAAATAAACAGTGGTTAGATAGGTTTTACACCACAAACTACATAAATAAACAGTGGTTAGATAGGTTTTACACCACAAACTACATAAATAAACAGTGGTTAGATAGGTCTAACACTCCGATCACCGGAAAATGTGATTTCAACCGGTCTTCGTGGTGGTTCGTAGGGTTAGGTGGTTAGAGCGGCTAACAAATTCAAATCTTCAAAAGACTAGAAAAATAGAAAGAAAACAGAAAATTATGTTTATATAGTGGATTAAGGGTAGTTAGGGTATTAAGATAATTTTAGATTGTAAGTGACAATAAGATAGTTGAGTTGGATATTAAGTAACAATGGATCAAACCTTGAGTAATAAGTGACAATTGAATAGTTGAGTGGATACTTTAGATGCAATTTCCCAAGAATTTAAGTATTAGGATAAAAATAATAATTGTATTTCATATATATTCTTACATAAACACGTTTACACCTAATATAGTTATTTGAGTAAATAATATTGACTATGGACTAATGTATTATTAATTACTATTATATTGAATATTAATTATTTACTCAATTTATTAGTGGTGAGATAGTTTTGAACTAAATAAAAATACGCAAACAGTCTGAGCTAAGAAAGTATGGGTAAAAAGATTCCAACCCATGATTTTTCGCTACGAGCTTGTCTTCTTCAGCTATCCATTTCGGAATGATCTATATATATATGGAGAGCCAATGCTCCTTAACCACCCAACCTCTTTATATATATTTATAGATATTGGATCGCTCGCATTTCAAACAATTTAAAAAGATTTTTCTCTCCTATGATTACAAATTTGCAAGATTTGCGGACTTCTTTTTCCCACGGGTCATATAGGTTATAATAATAAAAAAGGAAAGATACACAACAAAAAAAAACAAAAAAGGAAAGATCATTGCACTCCTAAATATATAATACTTCACTGATATTACCATACAACTTATCAAAATAGCTTCTAAAAGTGGATTTTGGCCAAATTGTGACGAAATCCGTTTAGAATTCTGCCGTACGTATAGTAAAAATCCATGATGCTTTCGGCCAGAAACATGCCTTTATATTATTGATCACATCTGGCAACGAACAGTTCAATTGTTTTGAGTTTTTTCTGAAATTTTTGAGTTTTTTCTGAATTCTATGAGTTCTGGACTACATTAATATTTTAAAGTTAATTTTTGGAGAATATATGTACGTTAAGAAGACACTTTATACTATGGCATACAAGAAGAAGTAGAGTAATAATGCCGACGATACGTGAGACTAAATGATATTAAAAGCCGAAACCAGACTTAGGAACAATGAATTATTCTTTACAGTACAAGTAATGTTATTTTACACGGAATGTAGGAGGCAACAGAGAAGCGTTAGCAGTAACTTCAATTTCCAAGAGAGATTAAAGTAACGAGCAAGAGTGTGGTTAAAGAAACAGCAAGATTTGCAACATTGTTGACACCACTTGCTTTGGCAGGTTCTGCTGGTGGTGAACCACCAGCTGTGGCTGCGGCAGCTGAGACCTCTGGTAGAGGTGCATCGACTACGTCAGCTGACTCGAGTGGTGGCAATGGAGCGCTGGCTGGTGGCTGTGCTGCTTTGTCTAGCACCGAGAGTAGTGCACCAGCTTCTGCTGGCAACACTACGTAATCTTTGTCTTGATTCAGATTAGCGCAAGTACTCCCTGAAATTCAGAAAATGCCAAACTTTAAATAATTTCGTTGGAAAGTTCGCACTTCGACATCGAGACAGAAAATATTTAAACTAAGTAAAAGCATCCTAAAGATTTTGAAATGGAATTTACTCAAGTATCTGTTTGCTGTAGCCGGAAAGTCGGTGACAACTCCATCGACCCCGATTCCTCCAATGAAAGTGGCAAGCTCCACAATAGGATCGGAGAAGTAATCAAAGGCAATAGCGATGTACTCGTTTTTTAGCACCGAAACATAAACGGAGATATTAGCCGCATGCAGTTGGTCAAAAACTTTAGTTTTCGCAGTGGCGAATCCGTCAGAGATTGAAACCAATGAAGTTCGCTTCACATTGACTGCGTCTGCAACCTTCTTGATCTCTTCCACTGCTTCCTTAGGTGCGTCGCCGAATTCCTTCTGAATGTATAGTACTCTCTTGTAAGAAGGAACATCCTGGAACTTGGACAGTACCGAACTATCATCTGACTGGATCATTACTGTCTGTTTGGTTTGTTTGTCAAATGTGGCATTGGTCAGAGCAGTCTTCACCGCATCTACTACGCCAAGACCTTTCTTTGATGCGAGATACGCAGCATTCTGAGAAGAAAAGAACATAAGATGTTCATACACTATTTTATATGAAGTGAAGTTCATTTTAGTGATTAGACGCACACCTCTATGTTGATCAAGATTCCAGAAACTGGTTTTGCCTTGGCAAACTCGAGAAAGTCGTTCAAGCTCATAAATTTACCAGCATTTTTGTTAGCCGGATTCCTTGCGAACCCAGCAGAAGTCAAGAAAGGGCTCTCTATTTGAGCTGCAAACAAGAAGGAAACGAGTCAAGAGAGAAAGTTGCAGGTTGTCAATATTTTTTATTGAAAAAAGTTAGTTAGTCTACGTTTCAAGGACTGGATCTCGGCCCAGGTAAGATCAAAGGAGAAAATTCCATTGGTTTTTTGAATTTCGGGGACAGTGGAGGCACGAGACATAAGGGAAGGCATGGCTGTGCTACTGGCCATGAGGTCTGCTGAATCTTGACAGAAGGCTACTCCATCTTTCGTCATTTGAACCGTACAATCTATTATGTCTGCTCCGCCGTTCACAGCTTCTTCGTATGCAAGGTCCGTGCACCCCGGGTAGTCACCACTCGCTCCGTTGTGGGATATGATCAAAGTCGGTACTAGAAAATAAATAATTAATTATAAGACAATGTTCTAGATTGTATCTTTATAGAGTCCAACATCTTTCACATAACTTCTTACCTATTTTAGGACTGCTCATTTTCTCCTGTGCGAAACAAGCTGCAATAATAATAATAAGAGCATTTTGTTAGTCGGATCAAATCACAACATAGAAATAGTGAATTTAACTATAATGGTTATTTCTCACCGATTGCTTCTGATGCGGTGGGAGGGAAATCCGTGACGAATCCATCAACGGAAAACTCACGGTTATCGATAAACTTAAGATACTCAAGCGAGGGATCATAGCTATAATTATAACTAACGAGCTGGTCGTTTGCAAAACCAGAAGCGAATACTTCAAGGCCTAGCTTGTGAGCTTGACTGACGAGAGTGGTGGGAGGCTTCAAGTACTTGTTTGAATCGACATTCAATATGTATTCTTTTGGGACAAGGATTCCGGAGGCAAATGCCATGACACTTCCAAGATTTGCCAATATTTCGCTATATTTTTTGTTGGTTGTAGGTTCAACTGCATCAGGAGCTTTGAACTCGAAAACCAGCTTTGTCTTTGTTTTCGTTGCATCAATGCCTATGCTCTTCAAGAAACCAATCTCGGGAGATGAGATGTAAGCTATTCCAGTCAATGTCAAAGCTTTAAGGTACTCAACTACGCTTAGTTTGTTCGCAGTGTAGAATGAATCATACTGCAAATTACAACTCAAATCTTTCAACCAAAGAAATTGAAATATGTTACTTGCAACTAAAGAAAAGAAAAGACTGAAGAGAAAGGGAGACCTGAACACTCAACCAAAATTTCTGGGGCTTCATTCCCATTACATCCTCGACAGCAGATAACGGAAATTGACCATCAAAAGCACTTGGCCGAGAGTAAATGTTTTGTACCACTGCGGTAAATTCATGTCACGAAAGATAACATTAGTTCTATACATGAGTTTTAAAATAACAGTTTCATTTATTTGTATTCATTCTTTGAACTAACAAACTAATAAAAGCAAACGGAGAATTTATACACGAAATATTGGTGAAGAGTTCTTCGGCACTATAATCATGGGCGAACCAGCCTTTAACATCCTCGCCGTTGACCTTGTATGTCTTCTGCTGTTTGGGGTAGACTGATGAGATGGTGGTGGAATTATCAAGCTTGAGATCTGTCAAGCAAATTCCGACTCCGTCCTTGCTTAGCTGCAAATTGCATAAAAGTGTTACACTAGGCAAGCCCGTGCCTAATGCCATTTGATTTGCCGATTGGCACGATTCAGGGAATAGCCCCGAAAACCCACCTCGAGCTATAACAAGAGGCTCACCACCTAGATTATTCACAAAAAAGATTATCAATAATATTCTTTTATACTCAAAAAATATATAATACAAAAAAACATTACCGTGTAAAGTTAGAAATTTTTTCCCTACATCACTTCCTGTTGGATCCGGTTTATGTTTGGCAAGACTTGCATGGATCAACAACGACATGATGATCAAAAGCCTCTTCATTGTTTCTAAATCCTGTTTTCCAAACATCATTAAACCAAAAGCTCAAAGTTAAAGAACATATACTAAAATGGAATAGAAAAGGGTGATTGATTGAACTTACTGGTTTGAGTTTTTTTCAAAAACCAATTTTAAAGATTCCCTCCCCGAAAATATAAAAGGAAAAAGAAATGGAAAGGAAACACGAATTATCTTATTTTAGATATTGTTAAACGTGTAATTTCCTTAATAATAGCTCACAAGAAATCAATCAATAAGTTACTTAGAACAGATTTTTTCTAAAATTATATGTGTTTCAACTAGTTTTGTGTTCCTTGCTGGATTTTTTATAATCACGTGTCACTATTTTTAGAGAACATTGACCCTTTTAACTGTTAAAGTAGGACGTACGAATATTTATAATAAAAATTATTTATATAAGTAGTTGTTTATTTGGATTTGGAGATTCCTTCTCCATAATATTAAAGCGGCATTAGCAATTAGTCCCAACATAGATTACCTTACATTCTTAATCCTCCAAAACTGATTTCCTGACAAACCTATTTACAAAATTATCCTTATTATTTAAGTTTTGTTTTTTTTTTTAACTTACTTATTTTCCTCTCATTGTCCCTCCCATATTGATAACCTATATATGTCATGTTTTATATAAATAAGAACGATCTGATTTCCGTGTTAGTATGGTATTATTTGTTTTGGGTTTGAAAATATTTAAAATTTTGATTTTATTTCATTTCTAAAAAATCTCATACTAGTTGATATATGTTTTTAATTTATGCACCATTAATTATTTTTATGTAGAATCGATATGAAATTTTAAACATCTCCAATTATCCTTTTTTCAAACAAAGTTTCACTTAATTTCCTCTCAATTGACTTTCATCCGCTCACTCTAATCAAGTTGTCCATGATAGTTCGGCTTAAATCAGAATATAGTCCCTCGACTGTCGCGTTTTCTTTCATTTAGTCCATTGACTAAAAAATCACTGATGAAGGTCTCTTGGCTATTGCAAATTCATAAGCTTAGTCCCCGTGGGGAGTCTCTTCCCTGGTTCTGCCACGTGTCACCATAGTTAAATGGTTTTAGTCTCACAGCTAGTCCATTGACTTTTAATTTATGTTTTACCTTTGAGTGAAATGAAAATGTGGCATTTTCTATGTCGCAGTTAACATTTCTTGCTTATGTGGACGAGTAAGATAGCTAGACAGGTCACGTGGATTAAAGAGGATACACACACACACACACACACACACACACACACACACACACACACACACACACACACACACACACACACACACACAAATTTCCAGATACAATGTCTGAGATAACAAGTATTTAAAGAATATTCTTTTATATTAAACATAAGCACAATTTACCAGTTACAATGTCTGAAATACATACTGAGACATCAAGAAAAATCAGCTTCCATGACCAAGTTATAAATGCCTACACCTTAATACACATACAAACAGGGTATATTGAACCCAACACATGCTTTACAAAAAACATATTTAGACATCAACAAAAAATAGCTCTCATGTTAACACTCTTTGCCTCAGGTAGTACTTCTTCGTGTTGATCTTCCATATGGTCTCTTTTTCTTTCTCGTTGTGTTTCTTGACGCAGTTACAACTTTTATAAATTGCTGCATATCCCTCACATGATTCCATGTTCCACCAACTTTCTACAAAATGGCAACACAATTAAAGTAACCTAGTTATACCAACAACAAAAACTTATTGCTGCAAGAACCTACAACATGCCAACACAATTTACTTAACTTATATATATAATAATTGGAACCTACAACATACCAATACAATACTGTAAATCATTCAACAATAACAAAGAATCCACAACCAACACTACTGCATACAAAGTTCTGCTTAAATACTAGACATACCAATAAACTAATAATGACTTCCACCAATACCAGACATACCAATAAACTAATACTGACTCACACCAATACCAGACATACCAATAAACCAATAAAGACTCATACCTAACCTATTGAAGACCCTATCTACCTTCACAACCAATCAACCAATAAAGACTCATACCAATAAATAATTTCAATAAAGCAGATAATTTATAAATAGAAAGTAATTGGGACAACTTTAAACCTCAGGACAAAGAAGAATCTTACAGGTCCCTTTGCTGCCCACTATGAGTTGGCCTTGGTCCACCAACCTACTTTGGTTTAACGCAATAAACCAAGGACCCCTGCAATAATAAGACAATATTATAAAGAGAATATTTACAGCTCTAAAATAATATTTACAAAATAAATTGAACTTACATTTGACTTCGTGTTTGTTGCACCACCTTTGATTTCTTATCATGCCAGGAATAAATAAAATTACTTAAACCAATAACATAAAAAAAAGGAAAACCAAACTTACTAGAATTTTTGAATTTCTCGAAGCCAATCTTCTAGTTTTGTTCATTGCTGCGTTTAACCTAAAAATGGCAGCATGAGGTGTTTCAGCCCCCATAAACTCACCAGCAACGTTAGTGTTTGTGTTAGGAGGAGTCATAGAAGCTATGAAGCAACACGAGTGCTATGAGGATACATTGAACTATCAACATCATGGTGAGTGGTTTGAGGGTCCATTGTAGAAGAAGAAATAGTAGTAGGCTAACTGGTTTGATGATCCATTGAAGGATCAACAATAATGGTGTTTTCTTGCTCCACAGAAGCAACATAAGTAGGCGTACTTTGGGGGTCACCAGATCTACACTTTCTTTTATTGTGTCTTGCTCGCTTACATATCGAACATGTTAGTTTAAAATATTTCATGCTGAGTCTTTCTCCTCCAATAGCTCAGTCTTATCTTTCTTTCTCTTTCACACGTTTGTGCCCGTTTGGCTTCCATTGGTAGTGGTTTTTCTTCCGGAAAAATCGACTTATCCCAAAGGAATTGGCCATTGATTGGATACATGGTATGTGCATATATTGTTTTATTTGTAGCCCCCCCTGTAACACATTGAAATGTAGTCAGCTAGTTGTCTTTTGTTCTACTATATGATAGTCACCCATGTTCACATGGTATGCCATGAGTTGAAATTTCATACAAGCGTAACTTATGTCATCCAAGTCTACTACAAACTATCTCGTACCACATCTGACTTCATACTGCAGCCCTCCATAAGACTCAACAAAATACTTACCCGCAGCAAGACTATTGGCATCCAACTTCTTCTGGAATGCAGAGGATATTTCCCTCATCTAAGTATCATAAACTTTATTCTTGTTGGCTATTATTTTCATAGTTTGACACCTCATACAATCCATTAGTGTAGTGATACCTTTTTATCGAAGATGTAAGATAACCATGTTGAAAGTCTGTGTGTGCTTGTTTGCATGTTGCATTGTGTTGCAACATCGTAGTGTGATCTTGACCACTGCCTTAGTGGTTTTTCGAATACCCAGTTTAATGCCTCCAGATTGACAATCTTTATCTGCTCCATACCAACATTAAACTTTTGCTTGTACTTTGCTCTAACAGCTTCCCAAAAGATCTGTTGCTCTAGCAACTGTCCAAAAGATCCGTTTCTATAACTGACTGACAAAATTCTTTTTAAAATTTTCGTAGAGATGTCTACAAAAAAATCTATGTTTTAAATTAAGGTAGATGTCCAATAAAGCCTGCACTAACCCCTTCTGTTTGTCACTAAGACACAACGATGCACCCTGGTTCCGGATTTCTAAATCCTAACCCAACAGATTGAGAAACTAACTCCAACCTTCCCGATTTTTATTTTTAACAGCTCCCCAAGCTATGAGATACATTTAGTAATTGGCATCAAAACCAAAAGCCACCAACGATTGGCTCACAAATGACCTCTTAAGGAAGCAACCTTCCAAAATAACCACGGGCCTGTAACCTGGCTTGAACTCTCTTTTGAAAATCCCCAAACACATGTATATTTTCTCAATAACACCTCTGTCTTGCTTGATGATGCATGTAGAGCCATGATTTGTTCTCGATATCTCATCGCAATAATCTAAAAGCCTACTAAGTTGTTGTTTGTCATTAGCTAGAATCAACTCGAGCGTTATGGCTGTTACCCTATTACCCTTAATCCTATTGATCTTCACAATTACATACTAAGGAAAGAAATCAATGATGACACTGACCAGTTTATGTATGCCTCCCACTATGGCTTATAGTACCTTACAATCTAAATATCGGATATATTGGGATTCTCATTTATTGGTGCACAACTATGGTTGTCTACCAGTGTCTTCATTATCAACCTACCATCGCTTCCCATAGAGTTATATTAACATCTCTCTGAGCACGAGTCTGATGAGCATACAAAAAAATTATTGTTTTTATTGTTCTTCTTCATCACCACACACCGTCATTGTTTTAACCTGTAGTTTTTATTGCCTTTTTCAACTCTGTTGCCGTAAAAAACTCATGAACCACCCAAAGTTCAATAGAAACCAATGGCACATTAGGGTTGAACTCCTCAAAATGATGTCAGTAGTTCTCATCTTCAACCTCCACATCAGAGTTTGAAAGTATGAGGAGAATATCTCTATTACCTTAGTTTATCTCCACATAATCTTCATCTTCTTGTCTAAAAGAATGGTGGCACCCTAGCCTCCTACTCAACACCACTAGCCTGCTGATTAAGACCCCTAGCCTACTCATCAACATCCACTGTCTCCTCCTCAACACCCACTGCCTCTTTCTCAATACCCACTGCCTCCTCCTTAACACCCTTGGTTGTGCCATATCATCATATCGACCTGCAACCTCTGGTCCACCTTATTGGACATCATTCCAATTAACATCATGCCCTAACTCTCTTATAAATTCACTTAAGCCTAATATATCATCATTTACAATCCCATAATTATCACATTTTCCACCGGTATTAGGTTCTCCACTAGGAGCCCCCTCTTCACAAACAACCCCCTCTACACCCGCATTTGCCTCTCCACCAACAACCCCATGTATACCAACACCCCCTCTCCACCAGCATATTCATCCCTACCAATAACCATAACATCTTTATTCATACCAACAGATGTAACCTCTTTATTCAATACTAACAAATGTAGCCACTTCATCACCAATAGCTGTAGTATCCTCATCAACCCTGTTTTGTTACCAACGCCTTCATCAACACCAAAAATTGTACCATCTTCATCCACACCAACATCTTCATCACCAGATTCATCAATCCCATTTGCATTACCATCAACAACTTCATGAATCCCAGCATCATATGTTCTGGAACCAGTACCAGCCTTTATTATAATACCACCAACAATTTATGTCCCGAAACCAGCAGCAACAACATCTGTTTCAACCCAACACCACTACCTAACCCATTATCCTCATCATCCCCATCGCTCTGGGATTTAGATTTTGTCTACAGATCTACTACAAATATATCACTTGGTTTATTTTGCGTATGAGACAGAATCACTTCAAGCGGACGGGCAGCCTCAATCTATATCTTCAACTACTTGGGCCTATTAACTAAGTGGCATATTCGTAAGGCATCTCTATCATTAACGATATAGGTGAGGTTGTTGTTATATTGACAACCAGGTTGTTGATATGCGAGGTTCAACACACCAAATTTCTCGTATGGCTTGCAGGACATATATATTTGCTCTGTTAAATATATTATTGAAATCTTATCTGGATTTGCATTATTAATAATATTTTTTTCGCCCTCACTGTAGCATAACGAGCCACCTTTGTCCTTAAAATTACCCCCATGTCTAGCAATGAGGGTAAACATGTGAGAATTTACTCTGCAAAATAAATAATAAAGACATCAATAACAGTTCAAAAATCATACACTAGCAATAGTTATATTATGCAAAATATATAATAAAGACATTAACAACAGTCCATACATCATACCCAGTATCAAATTTTACAATTTGGTTCAAAACGGTATGTAATGTTATGCAAAAAATGTACATTTAATACCAAGTGATACAAAAGAAATATTTTATTTAACATTTATGCAAATAATACAGATCAGTTTACATTGAATGAATAAAAGTATCTTTAATGTTATCCAAAACTAGCAATATTTCTCCTAGTTACACGAATTCAATGCAATGCCAAAAATAACAATATAATACCTAGTACTATACCATGATTACACTCATTTACATTTACATAAATTTAATGCAATAACAAAAATAGATAATTTTCTATCAATGTTATACCCAATACTCTACCATGATTATACCTATATACCCATCTAAAGAAAATAAACATATTATCATGAACTCACACTCATTTTCCATAATACTGTTACGCTTTTGATAAAATGGAAACGAAAAAACAATCAACTTTTGAAAACCTTATCTGTATACAAATTAGAGAAGTCATATTCCTTTTTCACCTTCGATTTTCTCGACTTTATTGATTTTCTCGAACGCTTCATTTTGTGGTTATATTTAGGGTTATATGAAATGATTTAACGATTTCAGGAAACGGTTTTATGGCTTAAGGTAATGAGAAGTAAGGATTTTAGGGTTGAACACGAGAGAGAAAAGGGTTTACAGATGAAAGTCGTGTTTGGGGGGGGAGTTGTTTTAAAATAATAATTAGGGATTACAAATGAAAAGGTAATTAGAAGTGAGAAGTCAGAGAATTAGGGTTTGATGTTTGCAATTTAATTTTGGAATTTTATCTACAGGTCTCACTCACCAATTAAGTCGGGTTCAAAGATTGCTTCTCACTCACCAATTAAGTCAGGAATTTTGAAGTAGGGTCTCATATTTTGAGCAGTAGTCACCAATGCAAGAGAAAGTGTTTTCAACTTCAAATATCTTTTTCCATGTCAATAAGGATGTTTCTTACATAGTACTCTAACCAAAGATAATTTCCAATCTCTCAATCTAGCACCATACTCACTGTGTAGTTGGATATCTCTATATGGATTGGTATGGATAATAATTGCCTAAGGGTAGGCTAGTAATTTCAAGTGGAGTTTCAAGGTGGTATATGGGTGTTTAACGGTGGTGTATGGGTGTTTAACGGTTAGAATAGAGAGTAGAGAGATGATTAAGCAGCTTGGTAGCAGTTAATTCTCATTACCCCTAGTTAATACTGGTGGTTGGGTATTTATAGTATGATGTTTGGGCCCTTATGAGCTTTCGGGTCATGTTTAATGGACCCGGGTCATGATTAAAGACCCATGAGCTCTAAGCAGGAGAACAAGTAGCTTAGTCAGGAAGTGTTTAGGTTTTTTAGTACTTTAGTCATAGTTCGAACAATCTTAAACTTATGTCCTTGTAGCCTGTCCGGTGTTCGGAGAGACTTAGACTGATTTACCCTTCCGGGGAGCATGCTAAATTCGGACTCATCAGGAGCCCCTTTTTTAGGTGTTTGAGCAAGTGTTCTTGTCAAAGAACTGAAAAACAGTCCGATGAATGAAGTGGTTCTCAATTCGGACAGAACTGTGGGTATACCCGGACAGGTTAAGCTTTACGAATTCTAAACGGTTTTTGCCAGAGTTAGTGGGACACGTGTCGTTCTCTGATTGGCCACTCCAGCCATTTTTTCACCTTAAATTTCGCACCACCTTCTTTAACAAGTAACCTCTGTAATTACCAATAGTGACATCAGCGCCGTCTTTTAGTTATTGCCCAACTTTTCGGATTCTCCTAGGAATCAACTCCTTTTTTCAAATCTACTATAAATTCACATTCATTTTCCACTGTTTTACCATCTCTTTCAAATTTTACTCTACAAATTTACTCAGAGCTTTCTCTCTCTAGAACAAAAATTCCCTTAGCAGTTTATGTTTACAGCAAGAACAGCATTGATCAAAGGTGGTTGGCTCAACCTTTCGGAGTTGGAGAAAGCACAGAAGGTCGAGAAAGAAAGGCGAATAGCAACAGGGCTACCATCATCACCAGTTAGAGACCAGTTGCTTCTGTTACAGAATCGGATCGATGCTCATCCTCCTCTAAAGGTACCAAGCCCAAAAAGCTCTTTCAATCCACCCTCTCACCCATAGTATCTGGTTCCTCAGTTCAAGAGTCAATACCTGCTGTTGAACCAGGAGTTACCGCTACAAGTGTTAGGAAACCCTCACCTTTTATAGCCATGGGGTCTGATTCTGACCACTCTCCGGAAAAGTTAGTCATTAAGAGGCCAAACCGGTTAGTCAAGGGACTAACTTCTAAAAATACTCCCTCAAAGTCGGGGGCAAAAAATAGTGATTCTGGGTCTAGAATGCCTATTAGAGCCCCCCGGGAGAGGCCAACCGGTCCGGAGGCCAGCAGCCCGGTTCCTACAAGAGAGACTTCT
The DNA here is from genome assembly GCA_036936605.1 of Limnanthes douglasii subsp. nivea. Classification (NCBI taxonomy): domain Eukaryota; kingdom Viridiplantae; phylum Streptophyta; class Magnoliopsida; order Brassicales; family Limnanthaceae; genus Limnanthes; species Limnanthes douglasii. The sequence goes on from JAUPFV010000001.1 coordinate 101,080,014, forward strand.
GCCTCCGAGCCCCAATCTGAGGTGAAAAGTCAAAAGAGAACAGACAGTCAACAGTCCGGAGGCCAGGCTGTGGTAAGCATCAACCCTCCCCGGATCACTACCACAGAAGCTCCCCCAACGGTTATGGAGGAGAGAATAGAGGACTCTGCTGAAGAGGTCCCTTTCGACTCCGAGTCCTCCGGACAGGCTGATACTACTGCTGTTGCTGCCAAGAAAGACAAGGAAAATCTGTACTTGAGGCATCCGGAGCTGCCGGAGTGCCTTGAGGGAAGAGTGGGGCCGTGTTTTCATAAAGTCGAGCTCAAGTACCTGTTGGCTTTGCAGAAGACCAAGTACACATTCATCCATACTTCAGACCTGGGTCGAATGCGCACAAAATGGGGGATCCCCGAAAATGTGAAGATTAGGATCCCCATTGATCCGGAGACCCCAATGGACTGTAAACGAAATGAAATAGTCTTCTTTACAGAGCTATTTAACTGGGGACTCAGGTTCCCACTGGACCCGGAGATCGTACGATACTTCCACCTGGTCAAGCTCTGCCCAACTCAACTAAGTCCCAATGGCTGGTTCACTTTGATGTCATGTATCATGGCATCCAGGCTTTCTGGGATCCTTCTTCCCATGGAAGAGTTCGCAGCAGTGGCCAACCTTTGCAAGCATCACCAATTCCCCTTCTATCATTTCAACATGAGGAACGATCTCAAGGCTGTTGATGACCTCTTGGAGTCGGAGAGCAAATGGAGGAGCCAATTCTTGTTTGTCAGTGGCTCATGGGAAAACGGCAAGAAAATCAAGGTCGGAGAGAACCCAAACCTCCTCAGGAGTAGGTGGAGGAGTGATCGTAAGTTTCTCAGTTCAAATTTCTGTCAATTTCTCTCTTTTCCCTTTTTTTAAATTTAAATTTAAACTAACCAGTTTCTCTTTTGTTCTAGCAGAGCTGCCAAAGAAGTTCAGAGACTACTTGAAGGCCGGACAGACTACCTGTGGCAAAATCAATGCTTGGGCCGCAGAGAACTGGGATAATCGATTCCACAAGGCCTTCACCCCTGGGAATCTAGCAAGGTCTCACCTGTGGAACACCACTGACCGGAGAGACCTAACTTGGGAGGAGCTCACCACCCAGCCTGATGAAGACATTGTGCATAGAAGGTCCCACGAACCAGATGGGACACTTTACCTGCCTGCCCGGGCTAAAGCCCCAAGAAAAATGAAAGGCAGAAAAAGAGGCAAAAAAGTAGCGAGTGATGCTGAGAAGGATGCCCCAACAGACCCGGAGGGGCCGGCCCAGGTTCAAATCGATGCAGCCCTCTTGCAAGTGGTGGATCAGGAGACCGAGAGGCAGGAAGTAGACCTTCCAAAACCTCCAAGGGATCCCAAGAGGACTCGCAAGCAAGTAGGTGAAAGCGCTGACCGGGAAGTCAAGAAGAAAAAGACTTCACAAGGAGATGAGCTTGCTCTCCGGGATCCAGAGCCCTCTTTTCCTACTGGCCCCTCTGACCCAACGCTGGCCGAAGAGATCCCAAGAGAGTTTCACACTGATGAAGTTGAGGGGGGAGAGCTCGACTTAGATGAAGTGGACATCACCGGTCTGGGTGGACTTGGTGAATATTTTCTTGGCCTCCCTAGAGACGAGTTCGCAGGGCCTTACATCCCTCCGAGCAGCTCCAATACGGTCAATTTCAACCGTAAGACTTTTATGGTTTCTAGTGAGAAAGACACTATAGCCCATTCCTTGCTTAGTAATGTGCAGCCAGTGCTCACATTGGAGAGGCAAGTCCGGAGTCAAGCAGACACCATCAAAGACCTCAAGTCTGATAAGGAAAAGCTGTCCGAAGACCTCCGCACTGCTACCACCAATGCTGACTTGCTTAAGGAAGCAAATGAGGAGCTGAAGAGGAAGCAAAATGAAAGCAACACAAAAGTTGCCACCCTAGAAGAAACCATAAAAGATCTTCAGGAGAAGCTGTCTGGTATGGAGAAGGACCTGACAACCTCAAGGGGAGAAACTGCTGCAAAGGAGAAACTCATCACCAACCTGACTACTGACAAGATCGCTCTAGAAAATGCAGTAACCCAGGCTGCTGAGGAGAAAAATGCTTTGCTAAGGGATCAAGAGGCCACAATCAAGGCCAAGATTAATGCCTATGCCAGAGAGATGATAAAAAGCGAAGAGTTAATGGTTCAAAGGGTGAAGTCTGATATGGTTCTCAGTTTTCACGAAAAATTCCCGAAGAGGACCCTGGGGGACTTATGGCTCTATGTGGATGATGATGACCTTCCATTTTATACAATGGTCGAAGAAGGGCTGTCCGGTGAGTCCTCATCTGATAATGAAGAGAAAACCGGAGAGAGCCCAGACGAAGAGGAGATTGATCCCAAGGGAAAGAAGGTAGTCGAAGGGAGAAGCGACATCAAGGGCAAGAAAACAGATGAGGGTCAGCCATCTTCAAAGGCTCAACCTTAATTTATGGTTTATTTTGTTTATCTTTCATTCAAACTAAAGTCCTTGGAAGGCCGAGGCACTCTTTTTGTGATGGTGTCCGTATTTGTTCGGACATGATTTTTTTGTGCTGTACCCTGACTTGTTCGAAAGTCCTTGGAAGGCCAAGGCAATTTTAAGTTGTTGACTGAATGTTTCTATTTTGCACAACCATCATCTTCTTTCATTATTTGTTTTAGTTTAGATAGCTAGAGTTTAAGTAGCTTTTAGTTATTGCATTGTGAGAGTGTTGAGATTCTCCGGCTAGAGTTTAAATAGCCCTTAGATCTTTCAGTCCGGGTAGTATGATAAGAGATAGATTTTGAAAATACTTAGAAAATTTTGAAGAAGGCATCAAATTTCATTGAAAACTCTCTGTGCCACCGAAGAGGAGAGGGTATGCCCCCAAATATTTACATGGAAGTTCAAACAAGTAAATATTTACACAAGTGTCATTCCAAGTACATTCGAAGGTGCTCAATATTCCAAGGGTGAGTTAAAACCCTGCCATCTTTGTCTTCCAACCAATAAGTCCCAGGCTTGATTCTTTCAACTACAGTATACAGACCTTCCCAGGTTGGGGCCAGCTTTCCGAAGAGCTTTTCCTTAGTATGCAAGAAGACTTTCCTTAATATTTTGTCCCCTGGTTGGAAATCTCTTCTTTTAACTTTAGAAGAAAACCTGCTTCTCATCAAGCCCTGATAGTGTGTCACTCTAAGGCGAGCTTTAACCCGTCTTTCTTCTATTAAATCAAGTTGATTTCTGATGGCCATTTCATTAGCGTGTCCGGAGAAGTTGTGAACACGAAAGGAAGGGAGTGTCTTCTCTATGGGGGCTACTGCATCCATTCCATAGACCAAGGCAAAGGGTGATTCTTGTGTTGCAGCCCCAGGTGTTGTCCGGTAGGCCCACAAGACTTCTTGTAAATAACTAGGCCACTTTCGAGCAGCCCCTTCCAGATTCTTCCTTAAACCGGACAGTATAGTCCTATTAGCCACTTCAACTTGCCCATTTGCTTGTGGATGGAAAGGTGAAGAAAAACAATGCTGTATACCCCTTGAGGCACAGAAGCTTTCCATTTCTCTGTTGTCAAACTGTGGCCCATTGTCTGTTGTTATTTTCTGTGGGACACCAAATCTTCAACATATGTTGGACAAAATGAATTTTATGACAGCTTTTGATGTTGTCCCTGCCAGGGGAGCTGCTTTTATCCATTTTGAGAAGTAGTCAATGGCCACAATTATAGTTCTACGCCCTCCGGACGCCACAAGGAGAGGCCCTACTAAGTCCAACCCCCATCGAGCAAAAGGGATGGGCTCAGAAATTGACTCCAAAGGAATGGCTGGTACATGAATTTCATTGCTGTACCTCTGGCATGGATCACACATCCTCACCAATTCCTTAGCATCTTTCATAATTGATGGCCAATAATATCCGGAGAGTAATACTCTTCTTGTCAAAGCTCTAAACCCACAATGGGCTGATCCCTCACCATCATGCAATTCGGAGAGGACCATTTGTGACTCATCATCCCCTAAAGAACGTAGGAGAGGTTTACTATAGGATTTTTTGTACAACACTTCTCTTAACATAATAAAACCACGAGCTTTGTGTTTCAATGTTCTGGCTTGTGATTTATCTGAAGGCACAATACCATCGGACAAATATTGTATGAGAGGAGATCTCCAGTCTTGAGGCCGATTCACTTGTATTTGAAAAACTTCCTCTTTTTCACCCTTACTAAGTTGAATAGAATGGCTTTCAAGCACATGGATCCATGGGTAGGACTCCGTATATGCTATCGTTGCCAATGAGTCTGCTAGCTCATTTTCTGCCCGGGGAATATGCTCATAGACAACAGCTTTAAACTTTAGGGCTTCATTCTTGAGGAGGAGTAAATATTTTACCAACTGCTCCTTTCTAGCCTCAGATTGGCCTAAGGCATGGTGGACAAGCAACTGGGAGTCACTTAGTAGCTTGACCCTTTTAGCCCCACAGATGTAGGCCAACTTTAATCCAGCTATAGCTGCTTCGTATTCGGACTCGTTATTAGATGCCCTGAAAGCAAAACAAATAGCTTGGAACATGCTGTCCCCGTATGGGGAAGTGAGACATATTCCTGCACCACATCCCATGGTGCTAGACCCTCCGTCTGTTCGGACAATCCACACTTTCTTGTCTTTTGAATCAGTAGGTTGCTCTGAATCCCTATCGGAGTGGAATTCAACCAGGAAATCAGCCACTGCTTGGGATTTTACCGCTGTCCGGGGAGCAAAGTCTATGTCGAAGTCCTCCAACTCTACTGACCACTTAGTCATTCTGCTCGAAATGTCTGCTTTTTGAAGGACATTCTTTAAAGGGAAAGATGTCCGGACGATGATAGGATGAGCCTGAAAGTAAGGCCTCATCTTTCTTGCAGCTATCACCAGAGCTAACGCCAGTTTTTTGAGTTTCAAGTAACGCCTCTCAGCATCAATCAAGCTTTTGCTGATGTAGTACACTGGGTAGGGACACCCATCGACCTCTCTTACCAACACAACACTGATGGCACAACTTGAAACGGCCAGATATACAATAAGAGTCTCCCCATCAACCGGTTTGAACAAAGTTTTGGGAGAGGAAAGATGTTTCTTGATTTCACTGAATGCCTCATCACACTGCGGGGTCCACTCGAACCCCTTCGCACCCTTCAAAGTTTGAAAGAAAGGAGCACACCTGTCCGAAGACCTCGAGATGAATCTGTTTAAGGCAGCTAATCTCCCCGTTAACCGCTGTACTTCTTTGATGTTTCGAGGAGGTTCCATCTGGAAAAGAGCATTCAACTGATCCGGGCCGGGCTGTATTCCATGCTCACTTATGATATACCCTAAGAATTTCCCGGACTGCACTCCGAAAACACACTTTTCAGGGTTTAATTTTAAATTTACTTTTACCAAGTTGGCAAAAGTTTCTCGGAGGTCGGATAAGTGTAGCTGCTCATCCACACTCTTCACCATCATATCGTCAATGTAAACCTCCATATTTCTTCCAATTTGATCATCAAATTCCTTGTTGACTAGCCTTTGATAAGTAGCCCCAGCATTTTTTAAACCAAAAGGCATCACCTTGTAGCAATGTAGACCCCTGTCAGTGACAAACGTGGTATGCTTTTGATCTTTTGGATCTACTTGAATCTGATTGTACCCGGAGAAGGCATCCATAAAGGAGAGCAGCTTGTTCCCAGAAGTAGAGTCTACCAACTGATCTATCCGGGGGACCAGGTACAAATCTTTTGGGCAAGCTCTATTGAGGTCTGTGAAATCAATGCACATGCGCCACTTTCCGTTTTTCTTTTTCACCAGGACAGGATTGGCAGTCCACAAAGGATATTGAGATTCTTTAATGTGCCCCATCTTTGTGAGTCTGTCAACCTCTTGTACTATGACATCGGTCTTTTCTTTTGAAAAAGCTCTTCTTTTTTGAACCACTGGTGCCACATCTCTCCGGAAAGATAGGTGATGAGATATCACTTCTGATGGAACTCCAGTAACATCAGCATTGCACCAAGCAAAAACGTGCTGATGGTCTTTCAAGAATTTCAACATCTCTTCTTTCAACATTAGTGGCATCTTGGACCCTATCTTGACACTTTTGCCTTCTTCCAAACAGTGCGTTTCAACTTCTTCAATTGGAATCAACACTCCAGGGGTCTCTCTGGGGTCATCAATTTCACCCTCACCCCCAGAAAGACCCTCAAACTGCTATTGATCATTTATACGGACTGCCCCCAGCGTTCGAGGAGCCAAGGCAGTGGCATAGCATTCTCTTGCAATCTTTTGGCTGCTCCGGACAACCCCAACCTGTCCCTGAACAGCATACTTTAAGTACTGATGGACTGTTGAAGCCACTGCATGCATCCTAGAGAGCCAAGATCTCCCTAGTATAGCATTATAGCAAGTGGGACAATCCACCACGATGAAGAGTATTCTAACCATTTTCTTGAAAGGGCCCCTGCCCAATAACACCTCTTCTTCAAATTCTCCGATCACATCGGCTGAGCTGCCCGTGAAGCCCACGATTGATATGTCCGACTTTTGAATCACAGCTGGATTTTTCATTTTCTTGTAAGTGGTTAGGAAAAGGATATTGGCAGAGCTTCCAGTATCCACCAGAATTTGCCTTATCTCATTGCCCCCTATAGATGCTCCTATGACAACAACATCCTCATGAGGGCCAGCAATGTCTCTTAAATCATCCTCATCAAAGACAATGAAAGGGAATGAGTTCGGTGACTGATAAGATGTCATGCCTCCTTCTATCTGGGAGGCTAAATTATGAACATGCCTCTTTCTCGAAGAAGTAGTAGGAGCTGTCATAGTGTCCCCTCCGAAGATTGTAAGTGACTCGAAGAATTTAATGAGCCCGGGGACTGACCTAGAACACTCCTCTATAGCACCCACCCTGTTTCGAGTTGGATCAGGATCCAAGTATTCAGATTCCACATCAAACCTTTCAACTATAACCATGGCCCCCTCCGGGGAAGCATTACTTGGACCAACCCGGTGAGTGTTGTCAGGCCTGTTGCCTCCTCTTCTATTAACGTATGCTCCTAACTTTCCCCTTTCAATCAGGTTTTGAACTTCTTGCTTCAACGCTATGCAATCGTCAGTGGTATGTCCAATATCATTGTGGTATTGGCAAAAGGAGCTGTTACGGTGCTCTCTGGGAGACTACAAGGTTGCCGGTCTCCGGTAATGCACCTCATCTTTTGTTTTATCGAAAATGGTGGCCACACTTTCTTTGAGCTCTGCGAACCACTCCGGTTGGACCCATGGCCCTCTTTTGTTTCTGGATTGTTGACTTTGAGCAGGAGCAGCTGGCTGAGACTGGGCTTTTGCCCTACCATGCCCCTGTCTGGTTTCTCTTGCCTTATTCCCGGACTGGTTTTGGTTTGGAGTTGGTGTCACTGGGGTAGACCTCACCTGTCTGTGCACCCTGGTCTTCTTTGTTTCATCAACGTTTATTTGCTTGCCAACTTGATTTAGCAATCCTCCCCAGGTCATGGCCTTTTTTCTGGTCACCGAATCAGCCAGATTGCCTGGGTTCAAACCTTGCCTTAGGGATGCTATTGCCACTTGTTCGAAGCAATCAGCCAACCCATTCTTTGTGTTCACAAAACGACTTATGTATTCCTTCAAGGACTCATTTGGCTCCTGGGCACAATGGATTATTGTGTCTCCATTGCCCTTCAGCTCCTTACTCCCTACAAACTGCCTTCGAAAGGCCACCCAAAACGTATCAAAATCTTTAATACAACCTTGAGGCAGGCTGTTGTACCATTTCAGAGCACTCCCCGTAAAAGATTGGGAGAATGCCCTACACAGTAGTTTATCATCATCAGCAAAGTTCATCATGAAGTTCTTGAATTGCTCCAGATGATTGTCCGGATCAGTACTGCCATCGTACTTCTCCATCTTAGTACTGTCAAACCTCTTGGGGAGGTTTCCGGACAGGATTTTAGAAGACAGTGGAGACTGCCTCCAATTCCTTCCACGATTGAACACAATATCCTCATTGGGAGTTGCAAAGATACCTGGCTCATCATGGAAAGCAAAAGGATCCATCAGCATCTTGTCCGTATACCTCCGGTGGTGAGATGACCCCTTTCCAATATGCCTTTTCATTCTTCCATGGTGATCTCTTTTTCTCGAATATTTCTTAACATGCTTTTGCTTTTTCTTGGTTCGACCCTCATCACTGCTAGAGGACAAGGATTTTTTATTTCCCTCACTGTCCGAAGAGCTGCCCGAAGATTCTGAACTTGAGTCAGAACTCTCCACAGGCTTGGACCGTTGAGACTTTTTAGAACTAGCATGAGTCTTTTTGGTGCTCACATGAGTTTTGGAAGCCTCATGCTCTCTGGGGTTATCGGTGTGATGAACAACTGATGCCTTAGATTTTTCTTTCACGCCCATCTTGGCCTTTTCAGCCCTCAGAGCTTCTATTTCAAGCTTTAACCTGTCGCGCTCTTGGACAGTATACTCATCGTTTTCTTCCACCACTTCGAGCAAAGCTGGTGGAAGCTCTGGATTGTCCGGATTCATACGGACAGAATTTCTTGGCAGGTTTTGAATGCTTGATTCAGGCACCTCTCTCCTCCCACTGTGGTCGCCAATTTGGTGTGGATAATAATTGCCTAAGGGTAGGCTAGTAATTTCAAGTGGAGTTTCAAGGTGGTATATGGGTGTTTAACGGTGGTGTATGGGTGTTTAACGGTTAGAATAGAGAGTAGAGAGATGATTAAGCAGCTTGGTAGCAGTTAATTCTCATTACCCCTAGTTAATGCTGGTGGTTGGGTATTTATAGTATGATGTTTGGGCCCTTATGGGCTTTCGGGTCATGTTTAATGGACCCGGGTCATGATTAAAGACCCATGAGCTCTAAGCAGGAGAGCAAGTAGCTTAGTCAGAAAGTGTTTAGGTTTTTTAGTACTTTAGTCATAGTTCGAACAGTCTTAAACTTATGGTGTTCAAAGTAATCTGTCCGGAAGTGACCTGTTCGATTTATGTCCTTGTAGCCTCTCCGGTGTTCGGAGAGACTTAGACTGATTTACCCTTCCGGGGAGCATGCTAAATTCGAACTCATCATGGATGAATAACCTCTCACCCGTACTTGGATTTGTCAATATCTCTAGGAAGACAAATATTGATTGATTTAGTTAAAGGATTCAGTATATTTTGGAGTCTAATTGAAACACTTAAGCTGTCTGAGAACTTAAAAAAATAGTGTGCACTTATCTCAAGAGCTATATGTAAATCTATTTTAAGCAGCCAACCTTTCTCTTAATATTTACACCTCCTTAATGGATAAAGATGAGCCATAGTGTTTAAAGCATTAAGTTGTACAGGGTCGGCCTCTATCCCCCTCTCACTGATTATGTAGCTCAAAAATTTCCCGTATCGGACTCTGAATGTGCACTAGTCCGGATTTAACTTTAAGTTTATGGCTTTAAAATTACCGAATGTTTCTTCCAAATCTAAAAAATGATCTTTGTCCCACAAAAGGCTTGTTCACTAATTGCTGAAAGTTACCTTAAAATTTTTCAACCCAAATGATATGAACTTATAACAATGCAAGCCCCTTCCAATTATAAATGACATGGTAAAAAATTATTTCCGAAAGTGGAGTGTACTAGCTGATCGATTCGTCGAATTGGAACAGTATCCTTCAGATAAGCTCTATTTAAATCAGTAAAGTCCATCTATATTATTCATTTTTTGTTTTTCTTATTTACCAATATTGGGTTAGTTATCCACAACGAATACTGAGATTATCTTATATGGCCCACTTTCGATAGTCGATCCACCTCGGTTGTGATTGCTTCAGATTTTTTATAAGAAAAAAATATCCTCTTTTGAATAATTACACGTACGTCGCGTTGAATAGCTAACTTGTAGCAAATGATCTCATGGGGTACCACCATAACTTACTTGGTGCAACACACAAACGTATGTAACTTTGTCGACAAAAAATGAATTAATTTATCATTTACCGCCGAAGATAATATAGTACCAATCTTTACACTCTGACCACGAGCAAAAAAATAGTTCTCAATATTTTTTATTAAGAATCAAGAATTTAGGGGTCTCCCTTGGATCATCGATGAGATCGGAACTTAAGATTAGCCTCATTAATTGCTAAATCTTCTTTACCTCGGCCCTTCTGATTTACCTTAGAGCCAAAGTTGTTCGATAACACTCTCTAGCTATTTTTTTGGCTGCTCCATATGGTTCCTACGTTACTTCCCATCACGTACTTCAGTAATTAGTGAATTGTTGAAACCACCACATGCATTTTTTTATAACCACGACCTACCAAAAATTGTATTGTAGGATGTTGGCACATCCACCATTATAAAAACACTATAAATTCCTTCTTTAAAATGCGGCCCAGCTCCACTTCCCTTTCAAACTCCTCAACAACTTCAATAGTTACTCCCACAAAACTCATAATTATTTGATCATACCGGAGAATACTCTAGGGGTTTTCCATATGGTCGTATGTCATCATGAATAAGATGTTGACAAAGCTACGAGTATCAATCAAAACCCTTTAGATTTCATCTCTAGCGATAACAACCACAAGTACCATTGTATCCTCATATGGCCATGATACCTCTCTCATATGATCATCGTTAAAATAAAGCGACGAGGATAGGTTTTTGTATAAATGGGACGAAACACTAGCTTGCATATGGGTTGTTAGGCTTACGATGTGTCTTTTTTAGGAAATATTAGGAATCCCTGAAATAAGATCCCCACCAAAATAGTTAGACATTTAAAGAATTATAAAGCTCACTAATATTTCCCTTTAGTTTTAGGATACTCTAACATGAAAATAACTACTCAGTCTGGTTTGAGATCCAAATACTTCATCGACCCATCGAATGAATTAATAATTCTTAAATCATCAAAGTATTTTCTTACTTTGAGACCACTACTATTTCCCTCCCTATCGGATATTGTTAGGCATTTCGCTTAACGAACATTGTTAATAACTAATTTTCAATCTGTACTTGAATATCTTTCGTTAGCGTTATGCAGGTGTTCGTCTTATGTCCGATATCATCATGATACTTGTAGTATCAATTGCTTATACTCTCCATCATAGTTTGGATCGGAAAAAGTCAGATAACATTGAGAAAATATATCCATTGTGAAGCTCTATGACTAAAGTAGTGAACCTTGGCTCTGATAAGGGTGAGTAGATATATCCATTGTATATTATGACCTATTTTGGAGTGCTTGTGGCTCTAGATATCAAGATAATGTGATTTCATTACAGTTTCGCTAAGAAATATAAATTTTGGTCTGATACGAGTGAGCAAATAGACTTTTAGTAAAGTGTCATGGCTTATATAGTGAACCCTAGAAAAACCTGATTAAAATGAGCGGATGGAAGTCAGCTTAAAGGAGGTTAAAATGTACTTTCTTCGAGATGAGGATTATTAGAGACGTCTGAAATCCCACATCAGTTATATATGGAAATCATCAATGATATATAAGTAATAACATATCTCAACTAATATACAACCTTTTGGAATTATCAACGAACAATATCATACTAATGGAGATAAGGTTATTCATACTTATATACAAAAGCAGATTATATGAAACCCATATTCCCAACAAACATCGATAACTAGAACTAGATTTATGAAGAATAATTATTCAAGGTAATATCAAAAAAATCATAGATTAGGTTTGACATTGGTTAGATTAAGGTTGATTTTAGTTAGATTTAGGGTTTTAAAGTTCTGAAAATCGATATGAGATTGTATGTTTGTCTTCAGCACTGGCAACACAGAGGCTGTACATCGTTAGTGCATACTCCTTTGTACTTTCAATATGGAACCTGCATTAGTAAAACCTGCATTGGTAGTATAAAGATTTTATACTGTCATTGTAATGGTAGTGCGGATTCTACTGATTGGTAGTTCATTAAAATTTAAACATATTAAAAAAATTTGATTTTTAATGTATACAAGTGGAAAAAAGATGAATAAGAACAATCACCAAAGAATCCTCAAGCGGAGAAAACTTTAAGTAACGCTAAAGCCGCACAAGACAAAAAACATCTCGCCAAATCAAGGAGCGTGAGCTCGAGAAGTCATATATAGGAAGTTCAATGCAGAACATTAAATATTGGTAAAACATTGTTGTTTCAAGATCATCTAAAGGTGGTGGCGACCATAACAAAGATTCCGACCATGAGCCGTACAAACCTGAGGTTGGCAGATCGAATAGACCTCAGATTGTCGGACCTGATTCAGACATCCTTGAGTTATGTAGACCTATATCACTGAAACTTGAACAAATAGAGAAGCATAAGAGAAATAGTATATTCTTGGATCAACATAATATATCTACCTTTTTCTAATTATGCGGAACATGATGCGTACCACACATACATGGTCAATGAAACTTTGATGTTATTATATATATATTCAACATTTAATATTTTTTTTATTCCTGTAATTAATATATAATAAGAATGCTTGGTGTTGTTTTATTTTTTTTTAGTCTCGTAGTTCTCTTAGCATTTCTCTCTACGTGGTTCTTAAAATGTAGGACCTAACAACCAGTCTGATGTGCTTAATTTATTGGTCGAGACTACATTCAGTCCTCTTATCTCTCATTTATATAAATTCCACCTAAACATTCTGTTAAATGAGGTTTTCATCAATCAATCGCCCCAGAAGAAAAATACATTCCATTTTAGGTTTAGGGAGATGACCATCACCTTTGATGACATATACGTTATAATATTTTTCCCGGTAGTGGGTTGAATGTTGGAAATAAATTGTTTTTGAGATAAATGACTAGATGTATACATAGTAGAACCGGTTGTTGGGGCTTTCCACAGTTATTGTTCGTGAAGAGCTATAAATGATGAGATGAATTAGGTTTGGCATGTGGTGGTTTATAGATCAATTTACAGAATCTACGTACCTGGATACAAATTCAGCTATGATATATGGCATGATTATACAGATATAACATATGTACCTCTTATACTTGTTTGGATGCACCATCTTTACTAATAGCATCGATAAGTCTGTGAAGGCAAAACTACTATTAGCTTCGGATGCAATAAAAGTATTTGAGGAGTATGCCTAGGGGACGTATGTGCTAGCTTGGTTATATTATTGGTTGGGAGAACCATTGAAGGCGTCAACAAAGACTTTATATGGTTTCATAGGTATTTTTGTCTATATTTTTTCGCTTAATGATTCTTTTGTTTTAAAGATAGTTATTGTTAATATTATTAAGTTTTCGATAGGTAAGATTGAATGTTAGATACTTGATTATTTTACATGCCTCAGTGCATTGAATAATAAATATACTCTATCAAATCTAAATACTCTTAGTTGGTTCCCAAAGAGGATAAGGCGCGAATGCGCAACCAAAGAGCTACTAGTGTAATACTCTCAACGGTCTCTCGGAGAAGGATGTGAGTACGTTCTATTATTTCTTAACTTTTAGGTATTCAATATGATGTTCAATTAAATCATTGTTGCATATTACCTTTTAGCCATATCTGGACATACGAGCTCACTTTTCGAACCATATGCTTCATTTATTCGACTATCATATTCGATCTATAAACATCGTTGAAAGATACATACCAGATAAAATGATGCGGTTGTTTAGATTAATCTATGATAACCCAACTGCTCTTCAATAATCTAGATTAAACATGAAGAATAGAGACCATCGTTGATACATCTCTGAGATTAACTATTGGTCTGAGTGGCATCATTATCTACTTCTTGATAACCGTATCACAACCTCCATAAAAGAACCACAAATCAACGACTCATAGATATGCTGAATATATTAGTCGATATTTGTGTTATGCCATTATTTTGAAGGTGATTGGTGATAGTGAATTGCTAGAGCTGATTCATGAGATCATTCAGATTAGATCGCTAGACGATTTTACCGAAATTAAGCTATTTTTTGCTAACTAAGTATTAAAGATCACGTCTTCTTGACTCAGTCTTACTTTTTAGGATTGATTATATTGTGTTTATTTGTATAGGTTTTGTTCATTGCTGGTTTTGGATAATATTTGTATGTTGAATATTTTTTTGTTTATATTGGATGTTTGTGAGATATTATTATGGTTTTGTATTGGATGTTTACTAATTATAATCATTGGCTCTGTCATTTTTTTTAATTATGATCATTGGGCTTTATTTTAGTCGTTATGGATGGTTTTTGAATTATGTTTAGTTGATTTTTTTCGGAGAAGGAATGAGAAAAAACAATATATTTAGTGGCTTTTCATTCTTTGTAATGCACTAGCAGTATTACTCGCACATACTGTCGGTGCAACATTACACATATTACCAGTTACAATTAGAGGGGTGGTATAATGTAACCATATTAGGAATATACACCTACTTGCAACATAAATTATATAGCTTATACGATAAGGTAAAAGTGTAAGTGCTTGGACTATTTTTAGATGTTGTATTAGTAGTATGAAGTTGTCATACTGCCCGTACGTATTTGCATTAGCAGTGAAGTTGGGGGAAAATTGTCGATACAAGTTGTACTGGTAGTATGGTGAATTTAAACGTCACTTGTAAAAACAAAGTGAAAAGGATAGCTTCGTTGATTTTCAAGTAAAATACTAGCAGTCGACCCACTTTTATTGTCAATGCAACGCGCACTGCCAGTAAAACAAGTGTCATACTGCAAGGTCTCATTTATGTTGTAACGGTACACAATTAGTGGGTACTTATGGACTAGCTATGTACACATTGTGTGTACCAGCGGTCCGCGAGCTATGTATTATTGATGCGGTGTCGTAGTAAACAAACTCATTTGGTTGTATTTTTATAAATATGAGAATTTTGAAAGATATTTATTTTATTTTTTGAGAGAATATTAACATCTAATCAAAAGTGAAAATAGGGGATTAACCTATGGTGAAGCATATAACCCATGCATATTAAATCATGTATATATTTCATTGACCAATACCCTTTTCAACAAACATAAAATCTAAAAAAATAAATTATACTATATATTATAAGTTTGGTGATTTAACTCATAAAATTTAAAAAGAAAAATTTCGTTTAAAAGTTTGGATAAGTTATATTCGTTTTGAAAAAAATAATATTTAGATAAAGGGTTACTTTCAAAAAAAATTATACACTTAATATATATATATATATATATATATATGTTTTAAATTATGTTTTTGTTTTTGTTTTTTATGTGCATTTTATTTATGTTATGTTTTTTTGGCATCTTACATTTATCATATTTATAGCTAATTTGTACAATTAGATCCATTAACATTTATTAAAGTTACAATTTTTTTAATTGGTTATAAAATTTGAGTATGTTGACACATGTTCCAGTGGTTTAACATATTTTATTAATTAAAAAATTATATAAAAGATACGAATATAATACTATTTTTACTTTAGATTGATATAAATATGACAATATTTAGATAAGGATTAGAAAAAAAATTATATTTATACTATTTGTAGTGGTAAAATAGTATTTTATGTTTTACGAAATGGATTATTGTGTCTTGCGAAATATGCATATTATGAGCTTTGTGAAATGTAATTTCGGTCTTGTAAAATATTGTTTTCACCTGTAAATCATGAATTTTGTTAATAAACAAAAATTTATATTTTAGTGGCAAAATCTTATATTTTACTGATCGAAAAGAAAAATCTATTAATGCAACTGTGAACACGGTAACTACAAATAGTAATAATACTTTTGTTTATAACTTTTGTCTACACGACAGAGTTTTATCAAAAAACGACACAAATAGAAATTTTTGATCTAAAATGATAAATGAAAGAACAAAAACACAAATATATTGAACATATATATTGAACACAAAACAAAGATAAAATTATAAGTAATGTTATTTATATTTTAATTTGTTAGTTAAGATTATGCACAAATTAATATAGTGAGATGATCCTCGGTTACCTAATAAAGTTTATAATTACTATAATGTGTATGATAAACTTTAATTATATGTTTTCATCACTTTTTTGTTCAAACTACCATTGTATTATTAATAAGCAATAAAAGTTTACTATTACCTCTTAAAATTTCAACAAAAATGATCATACATAATGATGTATGAATTTATGTTATTTTGATATACCTTTTGTAGGTTTTTGTTTATTAAATCGATAGTTATTTAAGTTTGAATTTTGAAACATGGAAAACTGTTTTTTATATATATTTTAAGTTTTTTATTCGATTGGACGAAATTATTGTTAGATAGTTTACCTATATTTTGATGAAATATTATTGCAATGTGAGATGTTTTTAGTTTTATTAGGTAATTTGTTTTTTACGAAGAGTGCAAATTTCATACAACTTGTACGAAATGTTGTGGTACATTTGCACACGTTGCGCGAAGATGACAAATGTTTTTGCACGAGGTGCTCGAAATATTTGTACATCTTCGCACGACTTGTGCAAATATGTCACAATATTTCGCATAGATTTGAGTAAAAATGATGGTGTAATTTTGCAAATGTTGTTCGAAATATTTCTTTTCATTTGCATTAGTTTCGTGCATAATTTGAGGACTCTTTCATTTTTGGTAATGTTGTTTAATAGTTTTATATACGTTGTGAGAACTTTTATCACAAAATAATTGATAATGTGTGTTTTATGTTAGTAATTTCTTACTAGGTGTCTCCACATATAGAAAAAAAACTACGAGGTTTATGTGAACACAGTACCGTTGATGTTATTGAGTCAAAACCATAATAATTAGTCCGTATCAGTGAGAGTCCGCATGATCCTTTATCTATCTTGAGGCGCGTTTATAGACCTACTACTACGTACATTGTATCAGATGATGAATCTACTAAGTTTTCTCTTCTTCATCCATAATCCAAAGGATGGTCGAGTAATATTGTCGCTGCTAATTATGAGCACATATGTTTTTTTATGGTATTTTTAGTTTTAGGTTTTTCTTTGTATATTTCCTTTAAAGATCTTTCAGATTTAACTAGTTTTGACTAAATTATCGATTCATCACGGTTTCACTACAAACTCTTCATAATCTAATCTTTTTTACAATGTAAGGTAATTACTTTTTTAATTTTTTTCATATTGTTTTATTAGGTTTTGAGTTTTTGAATCATCAAGACTTTAATTTTTTTTATGATGTTTTTTGCCAACTAATGTATAAAATAGTAAATTTTATGTGCAAACAAACAACTATGAACATGAATTCGGGATTTATAATTTTGATGTTTCATATTGAATGTATTTTATTGTTATTTATTTCTATAAGTCAATTAGTTCTTATCTTTTGTTAGTTTTTACAGTTATAATTGATCATGAATTGTTTAGTTTTAACTTGTTGTTGTTCACAAGTCAATTTGTACTGATTTTTTCAAGTTTTTGCAGTTAGTTAAGATTTGTTTAGGAAAAGTTGTTGTTTTCATATTTTTGCAAGTTAATTTTAACTGATTTTGTAAGGTACTGCAGTTATAATTTGTTAATCTTTGCTACATTTGATATTCAGTTAGATCAAATGGATGTTACTACTGTCTTCCTGCATGGAGAACTAAAAGAGACTATCTGCACGAGTCAGCCTCGAAGTTTTAGTGTGTTTGTTGAATAAATCCATATATGGGATGAAATAGTGGCCGAGACACTATAATATAATATTTGATTATTTTGTGAGATCCATCAAGTATGTGAGAATATGCTATAATACTTGTATATATTATAATGGATAAGACAAATAGAAATACATATCTTATTCTTTTATATGTAGATGGCATACTGATAGCTAAAAACGATAATAGTGGAATTAAAATGATGAAAACTCTTTAGGAAGAAGAGTTTGAGATTAAAGATATGACTGAGGCTACGACGATCTTGGTATAAAGATTAAGAGAAGCCGACATAGACGACATATATTATTATCTCATTTAATGAGGAATCTCAAGTTCCATGAGAGAATTAAGCACGTAGATATCAAGATGCACTTCATACGATATGTGGTTGAGAAAAAGCAAGTATAGGTGGAAAATATTATAATTCTTAAAAATCATTCAGATGCTTTGGCCAAGGTATTACTAGTTTCAAAGTTCATAAAGTGCATGAGAATTATGCATGTATGAAAATCATGTGAATTTGATGTCTTTAAAGAGTATCGGGTCAATAAATATTGGAGTTACTACAAGGCTAGGTGTAGAATTTTAGGTGTTGGATAAAAGTGATTGGTGCATCTCAGCTGAGATTTAAGGGTCGAAACTTGAGTAAGACGATAAATTAAAGGTTGTAACTATCGAATCTTTAAGTGTCAGGATACTCAACCGAAAACTTAGGTGCAAAAACGTCCATTGGAACCTAATGGTAAGCTTTGCCCAAGACAAGTGTTATGTTACCACTAGAGCCGAAGGTGCAGTATCAGTACTTGTTTTACCTAGGTGCAAGAACATTTAGTCGAATACTTATGAAATGCCTAATTGTTTTTTGAAGAAACTGGCTCACAAATATGTTGAAGAATATGAAATTGATAAATTAATCTCAGACATTGATCAAGTAACCCTTGAAGCATGCTATAAAAATGAGCATAATAGTACAAGGTACAGTGTCAACTTTGGTGGAACGACTACTTGGTGCAGTCTATAGTTGTACAAATATCAGGGGTGCATTGTCGTTTTTGTTCGACTGTCATGAGGACGAACCTGTAAATTGTATTGTGAACTTGTGGTTCAACTCACTCATGATTGGTTCTATATATAGTGGAGAAAGTGAATTATATCATTGTAGAAGTGTCTGACGTATTGTGTAAATCAGCTAGAGAGAGAGTTTCAAGTTTGTGTGGTGTTTAGAGAAAAAACAAGGTAAAAGCTAAACACTAAGATCGAAAATATCTTTAGTAAATCGAATATGATTTATAACAAAAGAAAAAGGATTGTGTTAGCTGTGTTTAAGAGAGTTTTATTTGTAATAAAAAAGTTGTATAATTTGTTCACAATTCAAACCACGTTAAATTTGTCTTGTATGATTGGTTTTAAGTTTGTTTCCTTTTTATGAATTTTGTGTTGTAATATTCTTAAAGTCGAAACTCTACTTCCTTCTTATCACACTTCCAAATAACTAATCACATACTCCTCTCATCCTATAATACGTGTCGTTTTAGAAAATTATTTTGTCCAGTTTTACATGTCGTTTTAATATATCAATGTAACATGTAATATTATTTATCATTTTCACCAAATTAGATGTTTTTTTATTATTTTTTATAAATAAAAAATAAGTATAATATTTTTAAATATTTATACATAATCTTCAAACGACTTTTATAATGAAACAAAATCAATAATATTTAAAAGAATGCATACGTTTATAGATTTGACCTATTTTTTATTACTATTATTTTAATTCAAATAAAAATCTTATTAACTTGAATAAGAGTACAGGGAGGTCCAAATTTTGGGCTTGAGATACAAAATTTGTCCCAAAGACATTAGTAAATTCATTAGAAATAAAAAAAATGCGGTAAATGTGATCTCACCTTTGGAGATTTTGTCTCAATTAATTCGACATTCACATGAAATTGGAATAGTCTTTGACTTGGTAATATGTTCGAGAAGAAAGCTCCATGAGTTTTCAAGGGTGCTCCAAGCAAATTAAAATTTGAATCTCGATTACAAGGGAGGATGGAACTCCTGAGTCTGCAATCATTCGTCAATCCAATTGAATTATTTAATTTACAGAAGCCAAAGAGGAGTCATAATGGTTAAATTGACTGTAATTTTGATGAAGCTAACAATCTGGGAGCTTGAACCTTGATGGTTAGTGGTGATGAAGCTAACAATCTAGGAGCTTAAACGTTGAGGGCTAGTGTTACTAATCTGGGTCCGGCGAGTCAATTGTTTTTCTGCCTGGAGGGCACGCCGATGGGCTTTGGAAACAGACACCGGATCGAACATGTTCAACACATCTTGAAGCTGAAGGCGCAACCCACCAATATAACGGGATACACGCTGATGCAGCGACTCGTTCACATCCGTACGAGCCAGCAGTTGATAGAATCCTTCTGTATACTCGTCCACAGATCGTGGTCCTTGACGAAGATTCTGGAATCGCTGAAATAGTTCCCGCTCGAAGTTATAAGGTAGGAAAGCCTTGCGGATTTTTTTTCTGAACTTCTCCCAACTGCGGACTTTCTCCTTGCCTTCACGCTTACCGGTCTTCTTCACTTGCTGCCACCAGGTCTATGCCCTGCCGCGCAGGTGGATGGTGACCAAAGCGAACCTTCTCTCCTCCGGAACGTCCTTAAAGTCTAGGACTTCCTCAACCTGGGATAACCAATCAACAAACGCCTATGTCTTAAGGCTACCATCAAAGTCAGGGATGTCTACCTTAAATCCAAGCTCCCAGCGGCGGCCGTGATAAGTATTCTGTTCTAACCCCTCCCCAAAAGGGTTATCGATACTTTCAACCTCCATACCTTGTTTCCTGGCGTTAAGATCAGCCATCTGACAGGTAAGATCAGCCACCTGACGGCGTAGGTCAGCATCTTCGCGATCTCCGAAATCACTTGCATCTCTAGCCACCGCAGCGCCACCACGACCTCTGGGTCTTCCTCGCACCATCTCGCAGGACTGCCTGTGTCTGATACCAATCTGATTCAGAGTAGAACGCAAAAGAAGCTAGATAGAGGGATAAACCCTAATTTTAATTAATCAAAAAGTCTCCCCAAACAATGTAAAGAAGATATGTTTATATAAGGTTTCAATTGAAACCATAAAACTAAAATTAGAAAATTACTAAAGTATCCTAAATTAATAAAAACTCGAAATAAGCTGATAGATGAGCCCAAATGCCCGAACTGTGGGTCAAAATCAGACACCGGAGCTCCAAACTGTCAATTCACCGCATTCTTCGGGTGATCGCTAGTCTTCATAAATTCCAGCGCTAAACTGTCTGCATCACTGTCAACAGAAATGAACCTTACGAGATAGCATAATGCTTCGATAAGAGGATTTTGTTTCTATGGCTATAAAGGTATGTTTGATGAATAACCTGAATTATTTTGGTGTTAGATACTCCTAACTGTTTGAAAGGTGTTAGTCTCAAATAAGTAAATAGTTATTAGATAATTAGTAAAAAGAATATAAATAAATTTGGATGGAGGCCTCCCGATTAAGGATTTGTCAAAGGAAATTAAGTTCTAAACTCTTAAACAAAATTAGTACTCCTTTTGTTTTTAAATATTTGACGTTCTGGCATATTTTTTTGTCCTAAATTAATTGTTGTTTGCAAATTGCAAAGTAGTATGAATGGTTGTTTATCATTTATATCCATTTTCATATTAATTATTTACTTTTGTTTTATTCTAAATACATATTAATGGAAAATGTTATTTATGGTAATTAGAATTACTTTTCACAATTTCAAAACTATTAATGAGCTTTCTTAAATAATGCGTACAAACCTAGAACGTCACACATTAAGGGACGGAGGGAGTATTATTCTAAATTAAATAGATGGCTAAAAATAACTATTAGTCTCCCATGTTTACTCTTCGTATCAAATTAGTCCCTCATCTTCACTTTGTCTCTCACCAATCATCTTTGTTTTTGTCTCTCGCCAATCATCTTCGTTTGAGAAATTTTCACGATTAGTCCCCGCACATGTAAACCATTTAAAAACTGACACTGACACCTAAATCCAAAGTTTTGTATCATTTTTTGTCTCCAAATCCCAAGTTTTGTGTCAATTTTGATCCCCCAGAATGTGTGGGAGGACTGATTGTGCAAATTTCTAAGAAAAATATGAATGAAAAACAAAAGTGAAAATAAAAGACTAGTTTGATACAAAAGGTAAATATGGAAGACTAACCAGGATTTTTAATCCTAACTACATAGTTGCATTGTATTTAGATTTAGATTTAGTTTTAATTTTTATTTGTTTGTCCATTTTACAAACCAACTGTTAATTAAAAATGTTAATAAATCTTATATGACTCTGGCTAAATTAGGGCCTTTTTGGAAAAGCAGCCTCAATTTTAACCATACCCACACATATTTTAAGTAGCCCAATCTTTATACCCAAAACGTCCCTTCACTTTTACTAACTTCAAACCCTAAACACTAACCATCCAAAAACAAAAAAAAATCTAAATCAGCCCCAAGTTTCCCTCTCATTTCCCTCTTTCTTCTACAAACCTCCAAAATCGGCCCCAAAATCGAACTTCAACAACTCCAAGATATTCATACTCACTCAACAACAACAATGGGAAAAGGAAAAGAGTGAGTTTCTACTTTTAAATTTTATTTTTCTTATATTTAGTTTTTCTTATATTTTTCAAGATTTTGAATTACATTGGTTGTTAGAATAGGCAAATCATGTGCATTTAGGTGTTTGTAGTTGTATATTGATGGTAGAAGTCTTCAGTTGTGACTGCTTTGGTATTTTAGGATAGATTTAGAGTTTCAGTTTGACGTCATTCAATGGAGTTTTGGGTATGTTCGTGTTCCCCCCACCGAGTGAGAACTAGTTATACCAGCGATGAGGCTTTTTTTTCCATAATTTTCTTCATCCCCGACGGGTGTAAATGTTCGACCCGACGGGTAGCCAACCTAGAACAACTAGTGGTCATCATCCCCGCCGGGTTTAGTTTATAAAATAAAATTAAAACCCCGCCGGGTGAGAATTGTTCAACCGGCAGGGTGGAAATTATTTGCTAAATTAATATTAAATCCCCGACGGTTGAAAATTGTTCACCCGACGGGGACCTAGTATTTTTTCACTAAACTACTAATTTTTTTATTTTATTTCTTCCCGCAAGCACGAAGCACCTAGACCGGATAAAGAATAGGCGAAAAAAATCGCAAGGCGTGAACGGAAAGAAGTGCCTCCATCCCGAAAAGGTGAAGGTAGTGGTCGGTCAAAGGGTGATCGGCCCGAACGTGGGGATTGGACCAAACGTGGGGTGCGCACGGTCCAGACGGAACGCTCCTTGCGGCATAGGAAATATGATGCCACAAGGGAGCGTAGAGTACATCTCTCTTCTCCACGAGAGATCTCTAGTCAACGGCGTGAGCTTGTCGACGAGGAGCATACGAAGGAGGAAATCGAGGTACCCATGCCACCACCTCGAAGAGAGGTCTGTGTGAAAGGGCATCCAACTAATCCGGAAGGATGGAAAAACCTATATTTATCCCAAAACAATATCCTTTTGTTCCCGGACTATACGTAGCATGAGACATACTGCACATTTATGGTCATTTTCCTATCTTCCGGACGGTGGTGAATATCAGGTTTAGCCCGACCGATTCGAAAATGCTGGCGTGGTTGTCCAAAAGGGTCCCGGGATCACTAGCTCGCGGGAAGCCGTACTACCGTGACATCCTCGCGGCGCAAGGAGAGACAAATATAAGTTAACTTGTTTACGTTTATTAATATTTGTTTATTATATCTATGATTGTATGAGTAATTGCTTGTTTGTATGTGATTTTCCGACCTTACGGGGATGTTCGTGAAGTGTGGCCAAGCAGACAATAGGGTTGTATCAAAAACCTATTCGCCTTATGCTGGTTAGCGAGGCATATCACCCGGACCGAGTGATGCGCTAGTTTGGTTGGATTCAAGAGAAGCCGATGGATCCCCTTGTGGCTTGAACCGGTCTCTCAAGAGGAGACCATCTTTGTTATTCGCTGCATGGTAGACATTGAACAAACTAGAGGGAGAACCTGTACGTGATTGATAGGTACTCGATGCCCTTGAAAGGGAGTAATCACACATCATCCCCCCAATACAAGGAATACGTGAAGAGGTATGATTGGTTTAACATCACGCCTCAGATTCTTATCGAGAGCTCCGCGGTCGATGTGGTGAACACGTTTAATCATGTTCTGCCGTTAGACGATTCCACTGAAGAGTTCATGTCGTTTGTAAGGAATATGTTGGAGATCACTAGTCCTTGGCTTTTGATTATGCTAGTCGTCTTCTTCATATGTATGTTGTTTTAGATGGTGATACTATGTGTTTCTAATTATGTTTTGGTTTATGGATTGATCACTAAATCGTTTAATATGTACGTGTTTTATTTCACTAACTTTGTTGTTTGTTCTACCTTATATGTTAGTATGATTATTAGTTCCATCATTCAATCTGATATCATATAGTACGCATAATCTAAACATGTCACCAACATGTGCGCAACATTCTAAAGGAAACACCATCACCCCGAAGGTTGATGATTTTTCAACCGCCGGTTCACAACTTCCCCGAAGGGTCACAATTAAAAACCCGACGGTTGATAATTGTTGACCCGTCGGGTGAAGGCGAGTAGAATATGGCTACCAAAATAATAAACACCCCGGTGGTTAAAAATTATCCCACCACGAGAGAACTTGTCAACCGTTGGGTGAAAATAGTTCACGCAGTGGGAACCTAGACTAAATGTCAATAAAATAATATTGGGAAATACTTGGTGTTCAACCGGCGGTATCAAAATTCACCACTGTCAGGGATGTTTTAACCCCAGCGGGGTACTATCCCAACCGTCGGTTGAAAATATGTACCCCGACGGTTGGTAGATTTCATAGGTAAGTTGGTCACACCTTTAGAATGGGTCAAGTATCCCGGTGTATAAAAATTTATTAGCGCCAATGTAGGTTTACCCCCGCCAGCGTAGTATTTCAACCGCTGGGTGAAAATACTTAAACCGACGGGTTGGATATAGCAATTTTAATATTTTTGGGTAAATTTTTTTTTTTAAATTTGTCTACTGTATTGTTTTAATTTTAATTTTAATCTTAAATCTAAAACCAAAAAATTTAATTTAATGATTCATTTAATAATGTTAGCATAATTAAATGCATCATTAATGTTAATTAAATTAAATGCATCATTAATGTTAGTAAATATTAAATGCATCTTTTGGTTTGATGTTAGTAACTTTTGTGGTTCGGGGTTCTTTTATGATACTTTATGCTTCCATTTGAATATCTTTTTTTGTCTCTTGTTATATTTCAAACAACATGAATACGTTAAACTCAAGCATTGATGAGTTCGGAATATTCAGACACTGCCCATTGCATAATCTGGACATGGGTAATTCGGACAATGTCATGCCACTAAATAATCTAGACGGGACAAAAGTAAAATACCTTTTGACTAAGCTATTTGCTAATCTACTTAAAAGATTAATGGGTCCTTAAACTTGACCCGATTTAATAACTTGACCCGTAAGCCCATGGGTCATTACTTAAGAGTATAAATACCACAACCACTCTTATTAATGAGGGTAATGAACATATTATACAACCAGACTGCTCAACTATCTCACTACTTTATACACCAAACACTTAATACTAAAAAACATTCACAAAACACTTTAAAAAATTACCACCAGCCCAAAATAAACCAAACCAAATTGGCGACCATAGTGGGATCACGACGGTGCCTGAATCTTGCATTCAAAACCAGTAGAAAATACCAGTTGGGATGGATCCGAACGACCAGGAAACTCCACCACCTGTGGTGGAAGTAGTTGGAGAAAACAAGGAATGCATCATCGAAGAGTGAGAGCAGCAATAGAGCCGTTAAGGGCCATAAAACAAGCAGAAAATGGTATAAAGGAGAATTCAGGGGGTCAACTATTCATCATACTGACAATCCTAGGAGAACGATACATCAGCAAAGACTCATTTGAGTTCAAAAAAGACCTATGTTAGTTCTAAGAATACTCATCAGTCTATGCCGGTTAAAAGTTCAGATTCTGAGTCCTCTAGCAGCTCTTCGAACGAGGCTGAGCCTGAGGAGTATTTGTCATCAAGAAATGATGAAGGGAGGTCCAGAAAGAAACATAAACTAATTAAAAAATATTCAAGAAAGAGAGATTAGCATGAGAGGTTTAAAAGGCATCTGGGCAAAGGGTCATCTCACAGCAACAGCCACAGGCATGTTGATCAGTTGTTGATCGATCCTTTTGATTTTCAAACCAAACCAGGTATTTTGGAAATGCCTAATGAAGACACAGTCTTCAATCGTAATAGGAATTGGAGATAGTCACCTTTGTCTAACAAAATATTGTCCGGAAACCTACCCAAAAGGTTTGACAGCTCCAAAATGGAGAAGTATGATGGAAGTAAGAATCCGGACAACCATCTGGAGCAGTTCAATAACTTCATGATGAATTTCGATGATGATGACAAACTTCTGTGTAGAGCCTTCTCCCAATCTTTTACAGGAAGTTCTCTTAAGTGGTACAACAACTTACCCTAATGGTGTATCAGAAACTTTGATACATTCTGGGTTGCCTTCCAAAGGCAATTTGTGGGAAGTAAAGAGGTGAAAGGCAATAGCGATACTATTATCCATTGTGCCCAAGAGGCAAATGAGTCCTTAAAGGACTACATAAGTCGGTTTTTGAATATAAAGAACGGGTTAGCAGATTGCTTCGAACAAGTGGAAATTGCTTCCTTGAGACAAGGGTTGAACCCTGAGAATCTGGCCGTTTCAGTGACCAGGAATAAAGCCATGACTTGGGGTGGCTTATTAAATCAGGTGGGAAAGCAAATTAATGTGGATGAAACCAAGAAAACCAGGGTGCACCATCAGGTGAGGTCCACCACAACAGTTCAAAACCAGTCCGGATACAAGGCTAAGGAGACCGGACAATGGTCCAACAGGGCTAAACAGACTGAGTCCAACCATAATCAATCTAAGAGCCAGCAATCAAGAAGTAAAAGAGGTTCTTGGGTTCAACCAGAGTGGTGTGCAGAATTGAAAGAGAATATAGCCACAATATATGACAAGACCAAGGAGGAAGTTCATTTCCGTAAACCGGCAGCACTACAGTCCTCTAGAGAGAGTCAAAATACTTGCTTCTGCAAATATCATAATGATATAGGCCATAATACTCAAGATTGCATAGCCTTGAAACAAGAAGTGCAGAATCTTATTGAAAGAGGCAAACTGGGAGCTTATGTCAAAAGAAGAAGTGGAAACAGACCTGACAATGCTCCTCGGACAGGTCCTACAAATAATGTAGGAACATCAGCTCAAGAAGGGGCAGTGGTGATCTTTGGAAGATTTGATGTTGATTCTGAGTATTTGGATCCTGATCCAACTCGAAATAAAGTGGGGGTCATAACAGAGCAGACCAAGACGGTATCCAGACTAATCAGTTTCTTCGAGTCACTCACCATCTTTGGAGGAGATACCATGACAGCGCCCATTCCTTCGTCAAGAAAGAGTCATGTTCATAGTCTGGCTACTCATTTGAAAGGGGGCATGTCTTCTTATCAGTTCCAAACCCCCTTTCCATTTATAGTTTTTGATGAGGATGATTTAAGAAATATTGTTGGGCCTCATGAGGATGTTGTAGTGATAGGGGCATCTATTGGGGGCAATGACATCCGACGAATTCTGATAGACACAAGCAGTTCGGTAAACATCCTCTTCTTGAGCTCCTACAAACAAATGAAGAATCTGACTGTTATTCAACGGTCAAACAGAACCATTGTGGGCTTCACAGAGAGCTCTGCGGATGTAAACCGGGAGTTTGAGGAAGAGGTGCTATTGGGCAAGGGGCCTTTTAAAACGTTGGTCAGGGTGTTATTTGTTGTGGTAGATTGCCCCACATGCTACAGTGCAATATTTGGGAGGTCCTGGCTCTCTAGAATGCATGTTGTAGCCTC
The DNA here is from genome assembly GCA_036936605.1 of Limnanthes douglasii subsp. nivea. Lineage (NCBI taxonomy): Eukaryota > Viridiplantae > Streptophyta > Magnoliopsida > Brassicales > Limnanthaceae > Limnanthes > Limnanthes douglasii. Next base: position 101,107,721 of record JAUPFV010000001.1, read on the forward strand.
AACAGTCCACTAGTGTTCGAAGTATGCAGTTTAAGGGCAAGTGGGTGTTGTTCAAAGTAGTCCGAAGATAGGAATGAAGTGCTATGCAACTGCACTTTCTCCTAAAACTTTGGGAGTAGTTCAGATTAATGAAGATTAACAGTTACTTGGGCCTTCTGAGGGAGATGGTGAGATTGATGACCCAATAGAGGCCCCTAGTGTTATAAAACTAGTTGAAGAGATTGAAACCCACTCTTTGGCAGAAGGTAGAAGTATCAAGGTTGGCTCCAAGATGGCGCCAGAGTTGAAAAAGAAATTGTTGGCCTTTTTATCAAACAATCAGCATGTCTTTTCTTGGTGCAATGGCAATGTAACTGGTGTATCTGCAAGTGTTATCTCACACAAGCTGTCAATCTGAAGTGATGTTGCACTTGTTGTGCAGAAAAGGAGAGCTTTCTCTAAAAAGAAAGCTGATGTAATAGTCCAAAAAGTTGATCGGCTTACCAAGATGAGGCACATAAAGGAATCCTAGTATCCTTTATGGACTGCCAATCCGGTGTTGGTCAAGAAACAGAACGAGAAATGTCATATGTGTATTGATTTTACTGACCTCAACAGGGCTTGCCCAAAATATCTTTATCCAGTCCCCCGGATAGATCAGTTGGTAGACTCGACGTCTGGAAACAAGTTGTTGTCTTTCATGGATTCCTTCTCTGGGTACAACCAGATACAGGTGGATCCGAAGGACCAAGATCATACTACCTTTATAACAGATAGAAGTTTCTATTGTTACAAGGTGATGCCTTTTGGGTTGAAAATGATGGGGCTACTTATCAGAGGTTGGTGAACAAACATTCACTAGCCAGATTGGCAGAAATATTGAGGTATACATAGATGACATGATGGTTAAAAGCTTAGAGGAGGATTTGCACATAGTTGACATTCAGGAGACATTTGCTAATTTGGCAACTATAAATTTGAAACTGAATCCAGAAAAATGTGTTTTTGGGGTTTGGTCCGGAATTGTTTTGGGGTATGTGATAAGTTAGAAGGGGATACAGCCCGATCCGTATCAGCTTTGATGAGTCCGGATTCCGTCACCACTTCGGAGAGGGTCAGTTCGGAAAATGTCTACCTAACCGGACAGGGGCACTTCGGACACCAACATCCATTGGACTGTTCGAACAAAACTAAAGTACTTAAAACCTAATCACTTCTTGACTAAGCTGTCTGCTCTCCTACTTAGAACTTATGGGTTCTTAAACTCGACCCGGGTCCATTAAATACGACCCGAAAGCCCATAAGGCCCAAATATAAGGGTATAAATACCCAACCACCTACATTTAATGAGGGTAATGAAAATTAAATACAACCATGCTGCTTAATTCTCCCTCTACACTCTATCCAAATATTAAATACTCACAAACTTCCACACAACTCTAAACAAAAATTACAAACTTACTCTCAGACGAAAATAAACCACACCAAATTGGCGACCACAGTGGGAGAAAAACGGTGTCCGAATCTAGGATTCGAAACCATCAGAAAAAATCAGTCCGAATGAATCCGGACGCCCCGGAAGTACCACCAGCTTTGCTTGAAGTGGTAGGTGAAAATGATGAATATACCATCGAGGAGCGTGATAGATTAAAGGACGAGATAGAAGCTCTGAGGGTAGAGAAGGCAAAGATGGGCATAAAAGAGAAGTCAAAGGCATCAATTGCTCATCATACCGACAACCCTAGAGAGCATGAGCCTTCGAAGACCCAAGTGAGTACCAAGAAGACTCATGCTAGCTCCAAAAAGTCTCACCGGTCCAAGCCAGTGGAGAGTTCTGACTCAGACTCAGAATCTTCTGGTAGCTCCTCGGGCGAGGATGGAGTTGAAGAGTCCTTATCCTCTAGTAGTGATAAGGGCCGATCCAAAAAGAAACAAAAGTTGATTAAAAAGTATTCAAGGCAGACATGGGAAGTTAAAGAGGAATATAGGCAAAGGATCATCTCATAGCCGGAGACACGTAGACCGGATGCTGGTGGATTCTTTTGCCTTCCATGATGAACCAGGTATCTTTGCAACTCCCAATGAGGATACCGTTTTCAGTCGTGGCCGGAATGGAAGACAATCTCCATTGTCTTCCAAGATTCTGTCCGGAAACCTCCCTAAGAGGTTCGATAGCACAAAAATAGAGAAATACGATGGCAGTAAAGATCCGGACAACCACATGGAACAATTTAAAAACTTCATGATGAATTTCGATGATGACAAGTTACTATGTAGAGCATTCTCCGAATCTTTTACGGGGAGTGCTCTGAAGTGGTATAACAGCCTACCACAAGGCTGCATCAAAAATTTCGATACCTTTTGGGTGGCCTTTCGAAGGAATTGAAGGGCAATGGGGACACAATAATCCATTGTGCCCAAGAGCCAAACGAATCACTGAAAGAATACATAAGTCATTTTGTAAGCACCAAAAACGGGTTGGCTGATTGCTTCGAGCAAGTAGCAATAGGATCTTTGAGGCAGGGCTTAAACCTTGGAAATTTAGCTAATTCAGTGACCAGAAAGAAATCCATGACTCGGGGAGGTCTACTGAATCAGGTCGGAAAGCAAATCAATGTTGATGAAACAAAGAAAACTAGGGTGCACATGCAGGTGAGGTCTGCCCCGGTTGCACCAAACCCCAACCAAAATCAGTCTGGGAACAAGGCGAGGGAGGCCGGGCAAGGTCATAACAGAGCTAAAGCTCAATCTCAGCCAGCTGCGCCTGCCCAGAGTCAACAATCTATAAATAAGAGAGGGCCTTGGGTTCAACCGGAGTGGTTTGCAGAGTTAAAAGAAAGTGTGGCCACCATTTATGACAAAACAAAGGAAGAAGTACACTATAGAAGGTCGGCTGCACTTCAATCTCCTAGGTAACATCGTAACAATTCATTCTGTCAGTACCATAATGATACTGGCCATACCACTGACGATTGTATTGCTTTAAAACAAGAAGTTCAGAATTTAATTAAAAGAGGAAAGCTGGGGGCATATGTCAAAAGAAGAGGAGAAAATAGGCCTGATAATGCTCATCGGGCTGGTCCAAACAATGCAGGCACATCTGCTTCGGAGGGAGCTATGGTTATAATCGAAAGATTCGATGTAGAGTCAGAATACTTGGATCCTGATCTAACTCGTAACAGAGTGGGTGCCATTGAGGAACATTATAAAACAGTCTCCGGGCTTATTAACGTTTTTGAGTCATTCACAATTTTCGGAGGGTATACTATGACAACACCCACTGCTTCTTCAAGGAAGAGGCACGTTCATACTTTAGCTACCCACCTGGAAGGAGGCATGACCTCATATCAATCACAAATTCCATTTCCCTTCATTGTTTTTGATGAGGATAACTTGAGGGATATAGCTATCCCTCATGAAGATGCTGTTGTCATAGGAGCATCCATTGGGGGCAATGACATAAGACGAATCTTGGTGGATACTGGGAGTTCAGCCAATATCCTCTTTTTAACCTCTTACAAAAAGATGAAAAATCCAGCCGTAATCCAGCGTTCGGACAGATCAATTGTGGGTTTCACTGGAAGCTCAGCAGATGTGATCGGGGAGTTCGAAGAGGAAGTTTTGTTGGGCAAGGGCCCTTTTAAGAAGATGGTTAGAATACTTTTTATTGTGGTGGATTGTCCCACTTGTTATAATGCTATTCTATGGAGGTCTTGGCTCTCTAGGATGCATGCAGTGGCCTCCACAGTCCACCAATGTTTGAAATATGTTGTTCAAGGACAAGTGGGAGTTGTTCGGAGCAGCCCAAAGATAGCAAGAGAGTGTTATGCCACAGCACTGGCCCCACGGACGTTGGGGGCAGTTCGTACCAATGAAGAATAGCAGTTTGAGAGGCTTTCTGGGGGTGAGGGTGAAATTGATGACCCCAGAGAGACCCCTGGAGTGTTGATACCGGTTGAAGAAGTTGAAATACATTCTTTGGAAGAAGGAAAAAATGTTAAGATAGGGTCCAAAATGCCATCCGAACTGAAGAGTAAAATGTTCAAGTTCCTAAAAGACCATCAACGTGTTTTTGCTTGGTGCAATGCTGATGTTACCGGAGTTCCAGCAGATATTATATCACATCACCTATCCGTCCAGAGAGACGTAGCACCTGTAGTACAAAAGAGAAGGGCTTTTTCCAAGGAAAAGGCTGATGTTATTGTTCAAGAAGTTGACAGGCTTACTAAAATGGGGCATATAAAGGAGTCTCAGTATCCTTTGTGGACAGCCAATCCGGTCTTAGTAAAAAAGAAAAATGGCAAGTGGCGTATGTGCATTGACTTCACAGATCTCAATAGGGCTTGCTCAAAAGATTTATACCCGGTCCCCCGCATTGATCAGCTTGTGGATTCCATTTCTGGGAATAAGCTACTGTCTTTCATGGATGCCTTCTCCGGGTACAATCAGATTCAAGTAGACCCAAAGGATCAGGAGCATACCACGTTTGTCACTGATAGGGGTATTCATTGTTACAAGATGATGCCATTTGGGTTAAAAAATGCTGGGGCTACCTATCACAGGTTAGTGAACAAAGCCTTTGCTGATCAAATTGGAAGTAATATGGAAGTGTACATTGATGACATGATGGTAAAAAGTATGGATGAAGAACTACACTTGGCGAATCTCTAAGAAACTTTTGCTAACCTGGTAAAAGTAAATTTGAAACTAAATCCAGAGAAATGTGTGTTCGGAGTGCAGTCCGGGAAATTCCCGGGTATATAATAAGTGAGCAAAGGATACAGCCCGATCCGGACCAGCTTAATGCTTTATTCCAAATGGAGCCTCCTTAGAATATTAAGGAAATACAACGGTTGACTGGGAGGTTGGCTGCTTTAAATCGATTCATCTCGAGGTCTTCAGGCAGATGTGCCCCGTTTTTTCAAACTTTAAAGGGTGCAAAGGGATTTGATTGGACTTCACAGTGTGATGAGGCCTTCAATGAAATTAAGAAACATCTGTCCTCCCCCAAGACTTTATTTAAACCTATTGATGGAGAGACACTCTTCGTATACTTGGCAGTTTCCAGTTGTGCCATCAGTGCTATATTGGTAAGAGAGGTGGATAATTACCCCCATCCGGTGTACTACATCAGCAAGAGCTTGATAGATGCAGAAAAATGCTATTTAAAGCTCGAAAAATTAGCATTAGCCTTGGTAATTGCTGCAAGGAAGATGAGGCCTTATTTTCAGGCTCATCCTATTATCGTCCGGACATCCTTTCCCTTGAAGAATGTTCTTCAAAAGGCAGACATTTCAAGTAGAATGACTAAATGGTCAGTAGAGTTGGGGGACTTCGATATTGATTTTTCTCCTCGAACAGCAATCAAAGCCCAAGTTGTGGCTGATTTCTTAGTTGAATTCCACTCAGATAGGGATACAGAGCAAACGACTGAGATGAAAGATAAAAAGGTCTGGATTGTCCGGGCATATGGTGGATCAAGTACTATGGGATGTGGTGCAGGGGTATACTTGACCTCTCCGTATGGTGACAAAATGTACCAGGATATATGCTTTGCTTTTAGGGCATCTAACAATGAATCCGAATATGAAGCTGCTATAGCTGGTTTGAAGTTGGCTTTCATTTGTGGAGCCAAAAGGGTCAAGTTGATCAGCAATTCCCAGCTTCTTATCCATCATGCACAGGGTCAATCCGAAGCTAAAAAGGAGCAACTAGTGAAGTACTTACTTCTTCTTAAAAATGAGGCACTTAAGTTCAAAAGCATCGTCTATGAGCACATACCCCAAACAGAAAATGAACTAGCAGATTCCTTGGCAACATAGCTTATACTGAGTCATACCCTTGGATCCATGTGCTGGAGTGCCCTTCCATTCAACTCAATGTGGGTAAAGAGGAAGAAATTTTTGATGTACAGATGAAACAACCTCAAGATTGGAGATTTCCTCTCCTGCACCATCTCTCCAATGGCATCTTGCCTCCGGATAAATCACTAGCAAGAAAAATGAAGCACAAGGCTCGTGGTTTTATCATACTAAGAGATGTTCTGTATAAAAAGTCTTACAGTAAACCTCTTTTACGATGTTTGGGGGATGATGAATCTCAAATAGTCCTCTCCAAATTACATGATGGTGAGGGATCAGCTCACTGTGGATTCAGGGCTCTAACAAGAAGAGTTTTATTGGCTGGCTATTACTGGCCATCTATAATGCAAGATGCTAAGGAGCTCGTGAGAAGGTGTGACCCATGCCGGAGATATAGCAATAAAATTCATGTCCCAGCCACCCTTTAGAGTTAATTTTTGAGCCTATACCTTTTGCTCGATGGGGGTTGGATTTGGTGGGACCTCTTCCTATGGCATCCTGAGGACGTATGACGATAATTATTGCTATTGATTATTTCTCGAAGTGGATCGAAGCATCCCCACTGGCAGGAACAACATCAAAAGCCATCATAAAATTCATTTTATCCAATATCTGTTGCAGATTTGGTGTTCCACAGAAGATAACGAAAGACAATGGGCCACAGTTCGACAACAAGGAAATGGAGAGTTTCTGTGCCTCTAGGGGTATACACCATTGTCCGCAAACCTCCCCAAGAGGTTTGATAGCACTAAAATGGAGAAGTACGATGGCAGTACTGATCCGGACAATCATCTGGAGCAATTAAAGAACTTCATGATGAACTTTGATGACGATGATAAACTACTTTGTAGGGCATTCTCCCAATCTTCTACGGGGAGTGCTCTGAAATGGTACAACAGCCTGCCTCAGGGTTGTATTAAAGATTTTGATACGTTTTGGGTGGCCTTTCGAATGCAGTTTGTAGGGAGTAAGGAGCTGAAGGGCAATGGAGACACAATAATCCATTGTGCCCAGGAGCCAAATGAATCCTTGAAAGAGTACATAAGTCGTTTTGTGAACACAAAGAATGGGTTGGCTGATTGCTTCGAACAGGTGGCAATAGCATCCCTAAGGCAAGGTTTGAACCCAAGCAATCTGGCTGATTCGGTGACCACAAAGACGGCTATGACCTGGGGAGGATTTCTAAATCAAGTTGGCAAACAAATAAACGTTGATGAAACAAAGAAAACCAGGGTGCACAGACAGGTGAGGTCCACCCCAGTGGCACCAACTCTAAATCAAAACCAGTCCGGGAACAAAGCAAGAGAAATCGGACAGGGGCATGGTAGGGCAAAAGCTCAGTCTCAGCCAGCTGCTCCTCTCAAAGTCAACAACCCAGAAACAAGAGAGAACCATGGGTCCAACCGGAGTGGTTCGCAGAGTTAAAAGAAAGTGTGGCCACTATCTTTGATAAAACAAAAGATGAGGTACATTACCGGAGACCAGCAACTTTGCAGTCTCCTAGAGAGCATCATAACAACTCCTTTTGACAATATCACAATGATATTGGCCATACCACTGATAATTGCATAGCATTGAAACAAGAGGTTCAAAACCTGATTGAAAAGGGGAAGTTGGGAGCATACGTTAAAAGAAGAGGAGGCAACAGGCCTAACAACACTCACCGGGTTGGTCCCAGTAACGCTGCCCCGGAGGGGGCCATGGTTATAGTTGAAAGGTTTGATGTGGAATCTGAATACTTGGATCCTGATCCAACTCGAAACAGAGTGGGTGCTATTGAGGAGTGTTCTAGATCGGTCTCCGGGCTCATTAAGTTTTTTGAGTCGCTTAAAGTATTCTAGGGAGGTCTTGGCTCTCTAGGATGCATGCAGTGGCTTCAACAGTCCACCAGTGCTTAAAGTATGCTGTTCAGGGACAGGTTGGGGTTGTCCGGAGCAGCCAAAAGATTGCAAGAGAATGCTATGCCACTGCCCTGGCTCCTCGAACGCTGGGGGCAGTCCAAATAAATGATCAATAGCAGTTTGAGGGCCTTTCTGGGGGTGAGGGTGAAATTGATGACCCCAGAGAGACCCCTGGAGTGTTGATTCCAATTGAAGAGGTTGAAACGCACTGTTTGGAAGAAGGCAAGAGTGTCAAGATAGGGTCCAAGATGCCACCAATGTTGAAAGAAGAGATGTTGAAATTTTTGAAAGACCATCAGCATGTTTTTGCTTGGTGCAATGCTGATGTTACTGGAGTTCCATCAGAAGTGATATCCCATCACCTATCTGTCCGGAGAGATGTAGCACCAGTGGTTCAAAAGAGAAGAGCTTTCTCAAAAGAAAAGGCTGATGTCATAGTACAAGAGGTTGACAGACTCACAAAGATGGGGCACATTAAAGAATCTCAATACCCTTTGTGGACTGCCAATCATGTCCTGGTAAAAAAGAAAAATGGCAAATGGCGCATGTGCATTGACTTCACAGATCTCAATAGAGCTTGCCCAAAAGATTTGTATCCGGTCCCCCGGATAGATCAGTTAGTAGACTCTACTTCTGGGAACAAGCTGCTTTCCTTTATGGATGCCTTCTCCGGGTACAATCAGATTCAAGTAGATCCAAAAAATCAAGAGCATACCACGTTTGTCACTGATAGGGGTCTACATTGTTACAAGGTGATGCCATTTGGGTTGAAAAATGCTGGGGCTACTTATCAGAGATTGGTGAACAAAGCCTTTGTTGATCAAATTGGAAGAAATATGGAGGTATACATTGACGATATGATGGTAAAAAGTGTGGATGAGCAGTTGCACTTGTCCGATCTCCAAGAAACTTTTGCCAACTTGGCAAAAGTGAATTTGAAATTAAACCCTGAAAAGTGTGTGTTCGGAGTGCAGTCCGGGAAATTCTTAGGGTATATCATAAGTGAACATGGAATACAAACCGATCCGGACCAGATCAATGCCCTATTCCAAATGGAGCCTCCTCGAAGCATTAAAGAAGTACATCGATTAACAGGGAGATTAAATGCCTTAAACAGATTCATCTCGAGGTCTTCGGACAGGTGTGCTCCATTCTTTCAAACTTTGAAGGGTACAAAGGGGTTCGAGTGGACCCCACAGTGTGATGAGGCATTCAATGAAATCAAGAAACATCTTTCCTCTCCCAAAACTTTGTTCAAACCAGTTGATGGGGAGACTCTCTTTGTGTATTTGGCCGTTTCAAGTTGTGCCATCAGTGCTGTGTTGATAAGAGAGGTCGATGGGCATCCCCACCCAGTGTACTACATCAGCAAAAGCTTGATTGATGCTGAGAGGCGTTACTTGAAACTCGAAAACTGGCGTTAGCCCTGGTGATAGCTGCAAGAAAGATGAGGCCTTATTTCCAGGCTCATCCTATCATCGTCCGAACATCTTTTCCTTTAAAGAATGTCCTTCAAAAAGCAGACATTTCGAGCAGAATGACTAAGTGGTCAGTAGAATTGGGAGACTTCGACATAGACTTTTCTCCCCGGACAGCAGTAAAAGCCCAAGCTATGGCTGATTTCTTGGTTGAGTTCCAGTCCGATAGGGATTCAGAGCAAGCTACTGATACGAAAGACAAGAAAGTCTGGATTGTCCGAACAGATGGTGGATCTAGCACTATGGGATGTGGCGCAGGAATATGTTTAACTTCCCCTTATGAAGATAGTATGTACCAGGCTATTTGTTTTGCTTTCAGGGCATCTAATAACGAGTCCGAATACGAAGCAGCTATAGCAGGGTTAAAGTTAGCCTACATCTATGGGGCTAAGAGGGTCAAACTGCTAAGTGACTCCCAATTGCTTATCCACCATGCCTTAGGCCAATCTGAGGCTAGAAAGGAGCAACTTGTGAAATATTTACTCCTCCTCAAGAATGAAGCACTAAAATTTAAAGTTGTTGTCTACGAACACATTCCCCGGGCAGAAAATGAGCTAGCAAACTCATTGGCAACAATAGCATATACGGAGTCTTACCCATGGATCCATGTGCTTGAAAGCCCTTCTATTCAACTTAGTAAGGGTGAAAAAGAGGAAGTTTTTGAAATACAAGTAAAACAGCCTCAAGACTGGAGATCCCCTCTCATACAATATATGTCCGATGGTATTGTACCTTCAGATAAATCACAAGCCAGAACATTGAAACACAAGGCTCGTGGTTTTATTATATTGAGAGAAGTGTTGTACAAAAAATCCTATAGTAAACCTCTTCTGCGTTGTTTGGGGGATGATGAGTCACAAGTGGTCCTCTCCGAATTGCATGATGGTGAGGGATCAGCCCATTGTGGGTTTAGAGCTTTAACAAGAAGAGTATTACTCTCCGGATATTATTGGCCATCAATTATGAAAGATGCTAAGGAATTGGTGAAGAGGTGTGACCCATGCCAGAGGTACAGAAATGAAATTCATGCACCAGCCATTCCTTTGGAGTCAATTTCTGAGCCCATCCCTTTTGCTCGATGGGGGTTGGACTTAGTAGGGCCTCTCCCTGTGGCATCCGGAGGGCGTAGAACTATAATTGTGGCCATTGACTACTTCTCAAAATGGATAGAAGCAACTCCCCTGGCAGGGACAACATCAAAAGCTGTCATAAAATTCATTCTGTCCAACATATGTTGCAGATTTGGTGTCCCACAGAAAATAACAACAGACAATGGGCCACAGTTTGACAGTAGAGAAATGGAAAGCTTTTGTGCCTCAAGGGGTATACAGCATTGTTTTTCTTCACCTTTCCACCCAGAAGCTAATGGTCAAGTTGAAGTGGCTAATAGGACTATACTGTCCGGTTTAAGGAAGAATCTGGAAGGGGCTGCTGGGAAGTGGCCTAGTTATTTACAAGAAGTCTTGTGGGCCTACCGGACAACACCTGGGGCTGCAACACAAGAATCACCCTTCGCCTTGGTCTATTGAATAGATGCAGTAGCCCCCATAGAGAAGACACTCCCTTCCTTTCGTGTTCACAACTTCTCCGGACACGCTAATGAGATGGTCATCAGAAATCAACTTGATTTGATAGAAGAAAGACGGGTTAAAGCTCGCCTTAGAGTTGCACACTATCAGGGCTTGATGAGAAGCAGGTTTGCTTCTAAAGTTAAAAGAAGAGATTTCCAACCAGGGGACAAAGTATTAAGGAAGGTCTTCTTGCACACTAAAGAAAAGCTCTTCGGAAAGCTGGCCCCTACCTGGGAGGGTCCGTATATTGTGGTTGAAAGAATCAAGCCTGAAACTTATTGGTTGGAAGACAAAGATGGCAGGGTTCTAACTCATCCTTGGAATATTGAGAATCTTCGGATGTACTTGGAATAACACTTGTGTAAATATTTACTTGTTTGAACTTCCATGTAAATATTTAGGGGCATACTCTTTCCTCCCTGGTGGCACGGGGAGGTTTTAGTAAGGTGTCCGGATGGTTGAATAAAATTCGATGCCTTCTTCAAAATTTTCTAAGTATTTTCAAAGTTCTATCTCTTGTTATACTACCCAGACTGAAAGATCTAAGGGCTGTTTAAACTCTAGCCGGAAAATTTAAACACTCTCACAATGCAATAACTAAAAGCTACTTAAAATCTAGCTATCTAAACTAAAACAAACAATGAAAGAAGATAATGGTTGTGCAAAACAGAAATATTCATTGAATAACTTAAAATTTCCTTGGCCTTCCAAGGACTTTCGAGTAAGTCAGGATACAGCACAAAAAACCTGTCCGAACAAATACCGGACACCACAACAAAAAGAGTGCCTTGGCCTTCCAAGGACTTTAGTTTGAATAAAAGATAAACCAAGTAAATCATAAATTAAGATTGAGCCTTTGAAGATGGCTCCCCTTCATCTGCTTTCTTACCCTTAGAGTCGCTCCCCCCTTCGACTACTTTCTTGCCCTTGGGATAATTCTCCTCTTCACCAGGGCTCTCTCCGGTCCTCTCTTCATCATCAGATGAAGACTCACTAGGAATTCCATCCTCCTCGACCATTGTATAATATGGAAGGTCATCGTCATCCACATAGAGCCATAAGTCCCCCAGGGTCCTCTTCGGAAATTTTTCATGAAAAATGAGAACCATATCAGACTTTACCCTTTGAATCATTAACTCTTCGCTTTTAATCATTTCCCTGGCATAGGCGTTGATATTGGCATTGATTGAGGCCTCTTGGTCCTTTAACAGAGCGTTTTTCTCCTCAGCAGCCTGGGTCACTGCATTTTCCAGAGCAATCTTGTCAGTAGTCAAGTTGGTGATGATCTTCTCCTTTGCTATAGTTTCTCCCCTTGAGGCCGTAAGGTCCTTCTCCATACCGGACAACTTCTCCTGAAGATCTTTTATGGTTTCTTCTAGGGTGGCAACTTTTGTGTTGCTTTCATCTTGATTCCTCTTCAGCTCCTCATTTGCTTCCTTAAGCAAATCTGCATTGGTAGTAGCAGTGCGGAGGTCTTCAGACAGCTTTTCCTTCTCAGACTTGAGGTCTTTGATGGTGTCTGCCTGACTCCGGACTTGCCTCTCCAATGTAAGAACTGGCTGCACATTACTAAGCAAGGAATGGGCTATAGTGTCCTTTTCACTAGAAACCATGAAAGTCTTGCCGTTGAAATTAACCGTATTAGAGCTGCTTGGAGGAACGTAGGGCCCTACGAATTCATCTCTAGGGAGGCCAAGGAAATACTCACCAAGTCCAGCTAGACCAGTGATGTCCACTCCATCGAGGTTGAGATCTCCCCCTCTACCTCATCGGTATGAAAGTCCCTTGGGATCTCTTCGGCCAGTGTTGGGTCAGAGGGGTCAGTGGGGAATGAAGTCTCCGGATCCCGGAGAGCGAGCTCATCTCCTTGGGAAGTCTTTTTCTTCTTGGCTTCCCGGTCAGTGCCTTCACCTACTTGCTTGCGAGTCCTCTTGGGAGCCCTTGGAGGTTTTGGGAGGTCTACTTCCTGCCTTTCGGTCTCTTGCTCTACCACTTGCAAGAGGGCTGCATCGATTTGAACCTGGGCCGGCCCCTCCGGGTCTGTTGGGGTATCCTTCTTAACATCGCTCGCCACTTTTTTACCTTTTCTCCTGCTTTTCATTTTGCTTGGGGCTTTAGCCCGGGCAGGCAGGTAGAGTGTCCCATCTAACTCGTGGGACCTTCTCAGCACAATGTCTTCTGGAGGCTGGGTGGTGAGCTCCTCCCAAGTTAGGTCTCTCCGACCTGTGGTGTTCCACAGGTGAGACCTTGCTCGATTTCCAGAGGTGAAGGCTTTGTGGAATCAATTCTCCCAGTTCTCTGCGGCCCAAGCATTGATTTTACCACAGGTAGTCTGTCCGGCCTTTAAATAATTCCCGAACTCCTTTGGCAGCTCTGTTAGAACAAAAGAGAAACTGGTTAATTTAAACTAACTTTAAAAAAAGAAAAGAGAGAAACGGACAGAGATTTAAAGTAAGGAACTTACGGTCACTCCTCCACCTACTCCTGAGGAGGCTTGGGTTCTCTCCGGCCTTGATCTTCTTGCCATTTTCCCAAGCGCCACTGACGAACAGAAATTGGCTCCTCCATTTGCTCTCTGACTCCAAGAGATCATCAACATCCTTGAGATCGTTCCCCATATTGAAGTGATAGAAGGGAAATTGGTGATACTTGCAAAGGTTGGCCACCGCTGCGAACTCTTCCATAGGGAGAGGGATCCCGGACAACCTGGATACCATGATACATGACATCAAAGTAAACCAGCCATTTGGGCTCAGCTGGCTCGGGCAGAGCTTCACCAGGTGGAAGTATCGAACGATCTCCGGGTCCAATGGGAACCTGAGTCCCCAGTTAAATAGCTCTGTAAAGAAGACTATTTCGTTCCTCTTGCAATCCATAGGGGCCTCCGGATCGATGGGGATCCTTATCTTTACGTTTTCTGGGATCCCCCATTTTGTGCGCATTGGCCCCAGGTCAAGAGTATGGATGAATGCATACTTGGTCTTTTGTAAGGCCAAGAGATATTTGAGCTCAACTCTGTGGAAACATGGCCCCACCTTCTCTTCAAGGCACTCCGGCAGGTCCGGATGCCTCAAGTACAGATTTTCCTTGCCTTTTTTGGCAACAACAGCAGCATTTTCAGTCTGGCTGGAGGACTCATACTCGAAAGGGACCTCTTCAGCAGAGTCCTCCATCCTCTCCTCCATAATGGTTGGGGGAATGTCTGTGCTAGAGGTCCGGGGATGGTTAAAGCTTGGCTCAGCCTGTCTTCCAGACTGCTGACCTTCTGTGTTTTTATGACTTCTCACCTCAGGTTGGGGCTCGAGGGCAGAAGTCTCTCTTGGAGGTACCGGGCTGCTGGCCTCCGGACCAGATAGCCTCTCCCGGGGAGCTCTAATGGGCACTCCCGACCCAGAACCACTGTTTTTCGCCCCCGATTTGGAGGGAGTATTCTTGGAGGCTAGCCCCTTAACTAACCGGCTTGGCCTCTTAATAACTAGTTTCTCCGGAGAGTGATCAGAGTCAGATCCCATAGCTATAAAAGGAGAAGGTTTCCTAACGCTTGTAACGGTAACTCCTGGCTCAACAGCAGGTATTGACTCCTGGACTGAGGAACCAGAGACTATGGGCGAGAGGGTGGATTGAAAGAGCTTTTTGGGCTTAGTACCTTTGGAGGAGGACGAGCCTCGATCTGACTCTGTAACAGAAGCAACTGGTCTCTCAACAGGTGATGATGGTAGCCCTGCTGCTATTCGTCTTTCCTTCTCGACCTTTTGCGCTTTCTCCAACTCCGAAAGGTTGAGCCAACCACCTTTGATCAATGCTGTTCTTGCTGTAAACATAAACTGCCAAGGAAACTTTTTGCTTTAGAGAGAGAAAGCTCTGAGTAAATTTGCAGAGTAAATGTGAAAGAGATGGTAAAACAGTAGAAAATGAGTTTGAATTTATAGTGAAACTGAGAAAAGGAGTTGATTCCTAGGAAAATTCGAAAAGTTTGGCAATGATTAAAAGACGGCGCTGATGTCACTACTTGTAATTAAAGAGGTTACTTGTTAAAGAAGGTGGTGCGAAATTTAAGGTGAAAAAACGGCTGGAGTGTCCAATCAAAAAGTGACACGTGTCCCACTAACTCTGGCAAAAACCGTTCTGAATTCGTAAAGCTTAACCTTTCCGGGTATACCCATAGATCTGTCCGGATTAAAAACCATTTCAGACATCAGAATGTTTTTCAGTTCTTTGACAAGAATACTTGCTCAAACACCTAAAAAAGGGGCTCCTGATGAGTCCGAATTCAGGATGGTCCCCGGACAAGGGCAAATCGGTCTAGTCTCTCCGAATACCGGACAGGTTACATGGACACGGATCGAACAGGTTATTTGGACCGGACAGAATTCTGTGAACACTGTGAACTTAAGGCTGTTCGAACTATGACAAAAGTACTAAAAACCTAAAAACTTCTTGACTAAGCTATTTGCTCTCCTACTTAGAGCTCATGGGTCTTTTAACATGACCCGGGTCCATTAAACATGACCCGAAAGCCCATAAGGGCCCAAACATTATACTATAAATACCTAACCACCCGCATTAACTAGGGGAATGAGAATTAACTGCTACCAAGCTGCTTAATCATCTCTCTACTCTCTACTCTAACCATTAAACACCCACACACCACCATTAAACACCCATACACCACCTTAAAATTCCACTTGAAATTACTAGCCTACCCTCAGGCGGTTATTATCCTCACCAAGAATAATCATGCAAGTCTCCATCAGCCATAGTGTGGAAGGGAAGGTCTTCGTACTCTACATGAAGCCACAAATCTCCCAAGTTCCTCTTCGGGAACTTCTCATGAAAGAGCAAGACCATGTCCGACCTCACTTTGGCATACATTTGCTCTTGAGTATCTATTACATTGTTGGCATAACCATCAATCTTGGCCTAAATTTTGGCCTCTTGCTCCCTTAGCAGTTCAGCTTTCTCCTCTGCAGCCTTAGACACTGAGTTCTCGAGCGCAATCTTGTCATTTGTCAAGTTATGGATGACTTGGTCTTTGGCCTTCACTTCCTCTTTCGAAGAGGAGAGATCTTTCTCCAACCTGGACAGATTTGTTCGGAGGTCTATGATTGTATCTGCTACGCTAGCCTCCTTTGTAACCCAACCCTCTTTGTTCTTCTTTAACTCCTCCTTTTCTCCCTTCAGAATGTCAGCATTTTGGGTGGCAGTAAGGAGGTCGTTGGACAGTTTCTCCTTGTCAGATTTGAGATCTTTGATAATATCTGCCTGACCTCGAACTTGTTTCTCCAGAACAAGCACTGGCTGAACATTACTTAATATGGAGTGAGTTATAATATCCCTTTCACTTGAAACAGTGAAAGTCTTACCATTAAAGGTAACGGTGTTCGAAGTGCTTGGAGGGAGGTAAGGCCCAGCAAAGTCATCTCTGGGAAGGTTTGCAAAATAGTCACCAAGTCCATCAAGCCCTATTATGTCAACACCATCGATGCTAAGGTCTCCTCCTCCAAACTCATCAGTTCGAAAGTCACCAGGGATCTCCTCTGCTCTTGTTGGATCATTAGGGTCAACAGGAGGGAGAGGCTCCGGAGGCCGGAGAGAAAGTTCATCACCCCTGGAGGTCTTTTTCTTTTTGGCCTCCCTCTCCTTGTTTTCTGCTCCACGTTTTCGATCTCTCTTGGGAACCCGTGGAGGTTTGGGAGACCATACCTCTTCCCTAGCACTCTCCTGCTCCACCACTTCTAGGAGAGCAGCATCAATCTGACTTGGAGCTGGCCTCTCTTTGGTTTTTGGAGCAGTTTCCTCCACTTCAACAGGGTTAGCCTCAACCGCACTCTTCTTACCCTTCCCTTTCTTGCCTTTCATTTTACTTGGGGCCTTGGCTCGACCTGGAAAGTATAGTGACCCGTCCGGTTCGTGTGTTCTCTTGAGGACTACATCCGGAGGGGGTGAAGTGGTGAGTTCTTCCCAGGTCAAGTCCCTCCGTCCAGTAGTGTTCCAGAGGTGAGACCTTGCAAGATTGCCTCCGGTAAAGGCGTCATGGAAACGGTTCCCCCACTTTTCAGCAGCCTAAGTGTTGATCTTGGTACAAGTGGTCTGCCTGACCTTTAAATAGTCATTGAAGTCTTTGGACATCTCTGTCAAGAAAAAAGACAAAACCAGTCACTTTAAACAAATCCGATAAAAGTAAAAATGAGAATGCAAGGTAGGATCCTTACGATCACTTCTCCATCTGCTGGTGAGGAGACTCGGGTTGACTCCGGCTTTGATCTTCCTCCCATTCTCCCAAGCGCCGCTTACGAACAAGAATTGAGTCCTCCAATTTCTCTCCGACTCAAGCAGGTCATCCATTGCTTTATAATTATCACCCATGTTGAAGTGATAGAAGGGAATGTGGTGATTCCTGCAGAGGCTGGCCACGACTGCAAATTTCTCCATTGGTAGAGGAATTCCGGAGAGCCTAGAGGCCATGATACAAGCCATAAGAGTGTATCAGGCGTTGGGGCTCAGTTGACTAGGGCAAAGCTTGATAAGGTGGAAGTACCTAACTATCTCCGGGTCAAAGGGAAACCTTAGCCCCCAGTTAAAGAGCTCAGTGAAGATGACTATTTCACTAAGCCTGCAGTCCATTGGGGTTTCAGGGTCTATGGGGATTCTTATTTTCACGTTCTCCGGAATCCCCCACTTCGTACGCATCCGGCCCAATTCGGCTGTATGGATGAAAGCATAAGTGATTTTTTGCAAGGCAAGAAGATATTTAACACTAACCTTGTGGAAACAAGGTCCCACTTTTCCTTCAAGAATCTCTGGTAGATCTAGGTGCCTAAGGCATAGTTTTTCTTTGCCTTTATCCTTCTTGGCAGCAACAGCATCACTGGTTTGTCCGGAGGGTTCAGACTCGAACGGAGCCTCTTCGATAGAGTCCTCCATTACTTCCTCCATTACCAAGGAAGGATTCTCAGTTGATTTTGGGAGGGGGGAGTTAGAAGTTGGTTCAGTCAGGCCTCCAGACTGTTGGGCCTCAATACTCTCCTGGACTCTGGCCTCCGGCTGGGGCTCAGGTGAGGTGGTTTCTCTCCGGAGGCTTGAGCTAGTGGCCTCCGGTCAGGACAGCCTGTCCTTAGGTACTTTTATGGGTGCCTCTGACCCTGTATTGCTGTCTTTGGCCCCTGATTTTGAAGGGGTGCTTTTGGAAGCCTGCCCTTTAACCAGCTGGCCTCTTCTTCAATCGACCAGTTTGTTGGGAGAGGTATCTGCATCTAACCCCATGGATATAAATGGGGAAGGTTTTTTGAAGCTGGTAACTGCTAACCCTGGTTCAACAGTTGGTTCTGATTCTTGAACCGATGAGCCTGAGACAATGGGAGAAAGGTTGGTCTGAAACAATCTCCTCGGTTTGACACTTCTTGTTGAGGAGGAACCCTGGTCAGGCTCTGTGTTTGAGGTTACTAGTTTGTCGATGGGGGAGGTAGGTAGGCCTGCTGCAATGCGCCTTTCCCTTTCAACTTTCTGTGCATTTTCTAGCTCTGATAGATTAAGCCACCCGCCTCTGATTAAAGCGTTCCTAGCCGTGAACATAAACAACCAAAAAGAAGAACTTGTGTTTGAGAGAGAAAGCTCTGAAAATTAGCAAAGTGAATATGAAGATGATGGTAAAACAGTGGAAAAGTGTTTAATTTATAGTAAACCCCAAAAATGTGCTTTGATTCCTAGGAGAATTCGAAAGGATTTGCAATGATTAAGAAACGGCGTTGATGTCACCTTCATTTAATGAAGAGGTTGCTTTTCAAAGAAGGTGGGAGCAAAATTCAAGGTGAAAAAACGGCTGAAATAACGAACCAGAGAGAGACACGTGTCCCACGAACTCTAGCAAAAAACCGTTTAGATTCAAAGAACTTTTTTCAGTCCGGATAAAACTATAACACAATTCGAAAGACCTGTCCGGATATAACTGTCACTAGCAACAGACTGTTTTTTAGGTCTTGCCAAAGGTTTTTGAACACCACCTAAAAAAGAGGCTACTGATTAGTCCGGATTCTGTCACCACTTCGGACAGGGTCAGTTCGGATAATGTCTACCTAACCGGACAAGGGTAGTTCGGACACCAACATCCATTGGACTGTTCGAACAGAACTAAAGTACTTAAAACCTAACCACTTCTTGACTAAGCTGCCTGCTCTCCTACTTAGAACTTATGGGTTCTTAAACTCGACCTGGGTCCATTAAACACAACCCGAAAGCCCATAAGGCCCAAATATAAGGGTATAAATACCCAACCACCAACATTTAATGAGGGTAATGAAAATTAAATACAACCAGGCTGCTTAATTCTCCCTCTACACTCTACCCAAATATTAAATACTCACAAACTTCCACACAATTCTAAACAAAATTACAAACTTACCCTCAGATGAAAATAAACCACACAAAGCTTAATACTCTACTAGAAATGGATCTTCCTCGGAATATTAAAGAAGTACAGAGTTTCACTGGATGGTTGGCTGCCTTGAATCGTTTCATTTCAAGGTTTTTGGACAAGTGTGCTCCATTTTTCCAAACCTTGAAGAGTGCTAAAGATTTTAATTGGTCTCCACAGTGTAGCCAAGATTTTTTTGAAATAAAGAAACACTTATCCTCACCAAATACTCTTTTTAAACCCATTCAATGAGAAACACTCTACGTATACTTGGTTGTGTCAGAATGTGCTATAAGCGCAGTATTGGTGAGGGAATTGGACAACTACCCTCGTCCGGTGTACTACATTAGAAATTTTTTGATAGATGCTGAGAAGAGATACTTGAAGCTTGAAAAGTTGGCACTAGCCTTAGCAATTGAAGCAAGAAAAATGAGGCTGTATTTTCAATTTCATTCCATCATTGTCCGGACATCTTTCCCATTGAAAAATGTTCTTCAGAAGGCAGACATATCAAGCAGGATGACCAAGTGGTCAGTATAGTTGGGTGATTATGACATTGATTTTTCCCCATGAACTGCTATGAAAGCTCAATCAGTTGCGGATTTCCTAGTAGAGTTCCATTCGGACAGGAGCTCTAAAAAAACTTCAGAAGAAAAAACCAAGAAAGAATGGGTAGTTCGAACTGATGGTGGATCAAGTACTATAGGTTGTGGAGCTGGAATTTGCATGACCTCTCTGTATGGTGATAACATGTACCGGAATATATGTTTTGGATTCAGGCCTCTAACAATGAGTCTGAATATGAAGTGGCTATAGCTGGTCTTAGATTAGCTTTCCTATGTGGGGCAAAAAGAGTTAGGTTGATGAGTGACTCACAGCTTCTCATCCATCACGCTCAAGGTCAGTCTGAGGCCAAGAAGGAACAGCTGGTCAAATACTTACTTATCCTAAAAGAGGTGGCAGCCAACTTCAAAAGTGTTTGTTATGAGCATATTCCTAGGTCGGAAAATATACTGGCAGATTCCTTGACAACCATAACATATTCTGAGTCCAATCCTTGGATTCATATTAAAGAATGTCCATCCATACAATCAAATCAGAACAAGGAAGAGGTGGAAAGCTTGAGTATATAGGTGGTTCAACCTAAATATTGGAGATTTTTCCTTCTGCAACACATTTCTGATGGGGTTTTGCCTCTGGATAAAACTATTGCAAGAAACATTAAACACATGGCTCGTGGGTTTTTTTTATCATAAGGGAAGTTCTCTACAAAAAAATCTTTTAGTAGACCTCTCCTGCGTTGTTTGGGGGTTGAAGAATCTCAAGTCGTTTTATCTGAACTACATAATGGAGAAGGATCAGCACATTGTGGCTACTGGGCACTAACCCGGAGGGTATTGTTGGCTGGGTACTATTGGCCATCCATAATTGTAGATGCTAAAGAAATGGTAAAGAAGTGTGATCCATGTCAAAGGTATGGCAATGAAATTCATGTGCCGGCAGTACATATGGAGTGTATTTCTGAGTTAATACCTTTTGCTCGTTGGGGTTTGGATTTAGTTGGGCCCCTGCCAATGGCGTCCGGAGGGTGCAGAACTATTATACTTGCTATTGATTACTTATCTAAATGGATAGAGGCAACTCCTTTGGCAGGAACCACTTCGAAGGCTGTCATTAAATTTATCCTATCTAATATATGTTGCAGATTTGGGATTCCTCAAAAGATTACAACAGACAATGGGCCACAATTTGATAACAAGGATATGGAGAATTTTTGTGCTTCTAGAGGCATTCAGCACTGTTTTTCTTATTCTTTCCATCCACAAGCAAACGGTCATGTTGAAGTTGCCAACAGGACCATTTTGTCCGGATTAAAAAAGAATCTGGAAGGAGCTGCAGGGAAGTGGCCAAGCTATCTGCAAGAAGTGTTGTGGTCATATCGAACTACTCTTTGGGCTGCTACACAAGAATCTCATTTTTCTTTGGTGTATGGGATGAATTCCATTACCCCCATAGAAGCTACCCTCCCATCATACATTACCATAACTATTCCGAACAAGCTATTGAGATAGTAATTAGGAATCAGTTGGACTTAATAGAAGAAAGAAGGGTTAAAGCTCAATTAAGAACAACCCACTACCAAGGCTTGATGTGGAGCATAAATGCTTCCAAGGTCAAGAGAAAAGATTTTCAACTGGGAGATAAAGTGTTATGAAAATTTATCTTACACACCAAGGAAAAGTAGTTCGGTAAACTGGCTCGGAACTGGGAAGGCCCCTATGAGGTCTCCGAAAACCTTAAGTCTAGGACATATAGGCTTCAGGACAAAGAAGGAAGAGGTTTGAAGCACCCATGGAATATTGAATTCTCAGGTTATATTTAGAATAAAAGTTGTGTGTAAATATTTACTTGTTAGATATCAATGTAAATATTAGGGGGCATACTCTTTCATACCCTGGTGGCGCGGTGAAGTTTTAATGAGGTATCCGGTTTTTCATTCAATAAAATGTGATGCCTTCTTAAAACATCCGGAGTGGTTTTACTACAATTCAATTCAAGTACAAATCACTGGTAAAACACTTTGGATCTTTAGTAGATCGGATAAACCTGGTTGAGTGATGACTATTAAATGCATGTCATCAGAGATATTAAACACTCTCACTATAATGCTTCTAAAATACTATGGGCCATTTAAACATTAGCCATTAAAATTTAAAGGAAAAAATGTTAAATAAAAGAAGATTTGATAAATAAACCTATTCGGACTTTAACCGACCAGGAAAAGCAAAACATGACTTGGTCATCCAAGGACTTTAGATGTTTGAAATACTTATCTGGACTCTGACCGAATAACATTACAAAATATGCCTTGGCCATCCAAGGACTTTAACTTTTAAAAAAAGAAAAAAAATATGATTAAACCTTAAGGTTTGTTCCCTTCGGATGTTCATTCACCACCACCTTTCTTGGTACTTTTGAGTTCAGCACTTGAACTCTCACCAGTTCCCTTTTCATCGTCAGTAGTAGAATCGATTCCGCTGAAGTAGTTGCGCTTATCACCATCTGCTAGAGTATGAAATGGGATGTCCTCATATTCCACATATTTCCATAAGGGACCAAGGTTCCTCTTTAGAAAAATCTCGTGGAAGAGAAGCACCATGTCAGACTTGACTTCATCATATCTTTTCTCAAGGGAATCTATCACTTCATTGGTATATTTATCAATACCTGCCTGTATAGCTGATAATTTCATTTCATGTCACTTATTACGCTTCCATTATTCTTAAAATCTTCGTCGGTTCTCAAATATTCGTTGTGTTTCAACGTGTTTCTTATTCATTCTCGAAGGATGCTCGTCGATGGTATTTCACCGCTTCTCGGTGACTTTATGTTGGATTGAAGGGTCAAAAGCACCATTGCATGTTAGGGCGTACCCCTTTCATTTGTAGTAGTACATCCAGTTTCATTTTTCTTAAGAACAAAATGCTTTATTTCAGTGAAATTTATAGAATAACTTAACAGTAGGGTATGGTCGAACTGCTAATTATGATATTATATAGTTAAATATTATATTATGATATTTGATATTATATAACAGTGCTTTATTTCATTTGTTAGTTAATTACAACAAACTTGAGACGCTCCCGGGGTAAGGTACGATTAGGTTGGAGATCATACGTCAGATGCATGCTGGCTTGTACATGTAATTTTTGTGCCTGTTGGTGGTGGTGGACTCATTGCTGGTATTGCTGCCTATGTAAAGAGAGTTGCTCCTCAGATGGTGTAGCAGTCAAGCAGGTTGGCCAATAAACTTTCAGATTATGCAAGTACTTGATAGATGGTGTGGTTTTTGTAAGCCGTGATGTTATATGCGTATCAATTAAGGACATGTTTGAAGAGACACGGAGCATCCTTGAACCAGCAGGTGCTCTTTCCCTCGGTGGTGCCCAAGCTTATTGCAAGTATTACGGCCTTAAAGGAGAAAACGTTGATGCAATAACCAGTGAAGTTAACATGAATTTCGAAAATCTTTGAACTCGCCAGAACCACCGTTGGTTTCCCCCGCAGTAACTAGTGAAGTTAGCGGTTGCGACATTACCGTCTTTGGCGTAGTTGGTGAACCATTCGTTGTGTCCATGCGAGTCTTTACTGTATATCTTGAATGAGTCGTCGGTAGTGTTTAAACCTTCAGAATAGTTCTTGAACATGTCAGCTCTGCCGATTCGACTCGTTCCGTAGTTAACGATTCGACTCGTTCCGTAGTTAACGAAAGGTTTGCAGTTGTATGATATAAAGTTGGCGTCTTTATTAATGATGGTTCGCGATTCGGATCGATCAGACTTGAAGACGTCGAGGGAGCAGAAGACGGTGAGGTAGGAATCGTAACAGAACTAGCAAATTTCTGTAGGCAACAAGAAGCTATTCTCGCTACTGTCATGCCTGAAATAGCCGAGAGTTTTAAAAGATGTGCCAACTGGTCAGACCAATAAACATCACAGAAGTCAAATACAGATGTGACTTTGAAAATAAGCTTTTGTTTTTTATAGCTTGGGGGCCGATTATAAAAGAATTAGAAGAGAAAAGAAAAGTAAAAAGGAAGAAAAAAAATTGGGCTCTTTAGGGTTTGGATCAAAAGATATAAAAAGAGAAGAAGAGAAAGAGAGGCAAGTGGACTGACTTGGGTTTTCGGTTAAATACAAAAAAAAACAAAAGGCAGCGACATTTCGGTTTTCTTTAGGCTTGAATTGGACAAACAAAGAGGAGAAAATACAATTGACTACCCTTTTGGGTTTTCGATTAAAATATACAAAACGAGACAGGTGACAGTAAAATATACAAAACGAGACATGTGACAGCTGTTTTGGGTGTTCTTTCGGCAGCGGCAACATACAACCAGACGGCAGAGAGGAAGCAGGTGACGGTTGCTTTTGTTTTCGATCGGTAGTTTACGAAGGGTTTCTGTCAGACGATACTTACGGCTACTGTTCGGTTTTGATGAGAGAATAAATGACTAAGGAATATCTTGAATCTTGAATCTGATTTGACTAGAGAGAGAGTGTAGAGAGAGAAATAGAAAAAAAAATATAATAATGTGGAATGTCCCACCTACCAAGAATAAAGAATCCCCTTTTATAGTATTGGAAGATGGACCCATTTATGTCATTGGTGGGCTTACTTTATTTCATCTTTAGTCCCTTTTTATATATATTGTTTACAAATTACTCTGTAATTAACGATAAATACTCTAATAGACATTTTAACTTCCTTTTATTCATAATTGGCTCCTTGTTCTTATTATCGGCGAATTGCTCCCTTATCAGTAGCCCCCCAGTCTTCGGGAGCGGAGGGAGTGAAGACTTTTAGACGGTTTAGCTCAAAATGCCTTTGTACCTTGGCCTCGGGATCGATCTCGGTTTTCTTTGTGGGGCTAAACTTCTCTTCCATCTGACGCCCGCCCGTTCACATTTTCGTTCGATGGTCGGGTGAAGATGCTTTCCTTCCATGTGTCGCCCAACCCTTCTAGTTTGTTCAGAGGTGGTCGGGAACGTTTATCCCGCGAATTGTTCTTGAGTCGTTTTAGGTCTGCCTTCGCTCTTGTGCGACACCTTCATGGGCCTTGATCGGTCACACCCTTTCAGGTTGGTGGGGCCCATTCTAGCATCTCTGTCTGACCTAGCTAGCCCACGCCTGCTGCGTTTTTCTGACCAAAAGCGACACGTGTTGATCGACTACTCGAGGCGTTCTTGTTTACATAGCTTACCACAAAACCCTTTTGACTTCCCGCTGCTTTCCACCGCTTGGACTTCCCCGTGCATGCAACGACTAGAAAGAGTTGCCTATAAATACCTCATAAACAAACATTGCTCTCAGAAGCGTTCTAGAGAGAGAAATTGATGCTCAGATTTTTATAGAGAGAGAAACCTCGTTTTATGAGACATAGCTACCTGAAGCGGAAACCAAAACCCAAGAAGAAACAACCAGCGTTCGGATTTGTGGACTGGGCTAGTATCGGTGACCGTGCTGAAGAATACTGATGCGCGGGATTAATTTGGAGTCCTAACACCAAACCGTTTACACCCCTACCGCAGCCTCACGACCCCGTTATTGCCCATCCGACCCCCGCTGAGGCCTTCATCTTGCCTGAACCATCTGGAGTTCAGACCCCGGAGCCTATTGCCATATCTTCTAGCAGCAGCTCTCCGCACTCCCCCATTGCCCAATTAAGCCGCCCCACGCCTTCGTCGGTTAATTCTTACGCTACTGCGCCTCCTTTCTCATCCCGACGTTGCGGAAGAGGTCAATTTCTTTCTATGGGAGAAACCAATTCTCCGACTTCTCCAGCGGGAGGTAATTTCCTTGAGATGGTTCAGCTTACTCCCTCCATACGAGGATACCGAATCGGTACTAACACAACTGTGAATTTTTTAGGTCTTAATCAGCGGCCCTTGACTCCCGCAGAAATGGATCCTGAACGCACCCGTCGAGAACAAGATGAGGTCCATCCGACCCAAACTGGTAGCTGTTCGAACCCTGCCGACCATGTCGTGCGAGAAACCGATCCGGGCGCGGTCGACGCCCTTAGTTCTCATAAAATCCTTGTAGCGAATACCGAGGAGTCGGATGCAGACGTTCTGCCTGTTGGAGACGGTACTGCTGCTGGAAATGTCGCTGCCCCTCCCGTGGAGCCACTTTCTGAGGAGATAGAAGCGATCGTTACCACTACCTATCATCGCTGATTTCCTGCGGACTACGTCATTTCTCTGCTCGAAGGCAAGTATCTCTACTTCACTGCTGAGGAACAACCAGAGCTGCTGGTTCGGTGGGGCATCCCCGAGTGCGTCACTGTTAGGTTTCCAGTTCCTGGGGAGACCCCCGTACATGTTCGGTCACGAGAAATCGTGGTTTTTACCGAACTATTCAACTGGGGCCTCAGATTCCCCCTGGACCCCGAGATTGTTCTGTATTTCAGAACTCTGCAGATTTGCCCCTCTCAGCTGACGCCCAACGCCTCGTACACGCTGATGTCCTGCATAATGGCCTCGCGCCTCTCAGGTCGGGTTATGCCCATGGAGCAGTACATAGCCATGTCCGGGCTGTCTAAATCTCCGAAGTCGGCTTTCTTCTATTCTTTCTTTGCAAACACCTAGAAGATAGTGAACGATTTTCTTGAGGGCGACAAGGGTTGGAAGCACCGCTTCGTCTTTTTAAGTGGCTGTTGGGAAAATGGCCGCCCTTATAGCCGAGAGAATCCAAGGCTACTGCTGCGAACATGGGTTCCTGATGGTAAGCTTCTCGCATTTTTTTTGGATAAATCCGAACCTTTGTGCAGTGTTGAAAGTGTTTGTCGATGGGCTGAAGAAGGACTACTTTAAAGCGGGCAAGGTTACCTTTCAAGTGTTGAAGGATTATGCTAAGAAACACTGGGGTCGGGCGATGCACCGGTGCATTTAAGAATACAAATCTGATCATGAGCAACCTCTGGCGTTGTTCATCAGAAGTGCTATCAATCGAGCAGCTGCGTCAGCCCCCGAGCATGGAGGACTTAATCGCAAAGACAAAAGCACCTGATGCGCACCTGTTTCTACCGAAGCGTAACAAGGCGCCTAACAAGCGCCCAAAATCCGACGATGAGGTCGAACAAGGCGCTATCGGTGATGAAGAGACTGATGCTCGCAGGCCTCAGGACGAAGCTGCTGCTGAGAGCGATGAAGCACCACCGACCCAGGATCTGGCTTTGAAGCGGAAGGGGAAGGCCGATGCAGATGGGACTCGGGCTAGAAGACCCAAACGCTTAAAGAGAGAAAGCGGTTCGGTCCCCGGTGTTGAAAATGCCACTGTCCCGGAGCTCTTCGATCAGTATGAGAGGGTTTAAGGTGGTTCAAAGGTTGCCCCCGTGGTGGTAATCCCTGATGATGCTAGCCTACCAAAAGTCTCGAACCCTGCCGCGGCGTCATCGAGTGGTACAAAGTACCCGGTGCTATCTATGCTTGGAAGTCCACACACGTTCCCGCTGCAGAGAACCGATGGACTGTCCCTTTCTTTGTACAATTTTCTTGTACCAATGGCCATGAAGGAGCGTCGGGCGATTGAGCTGGGCCAGAAGCTAGAGGGCGCAGAGGCAAGGATTGCTGGTCTGGAAGAGGAGGTGCAGAAGGCTAAAACGGCTCGGGAACTGGCAGAGGGGCGGCTTGTGGAGGCCAATCAAGCCATGGAACAGACAAAGAAGGCCGGGGAAGACCGTGCCGCTACCTTGACGCGGGAGATCCAGGATCTGAAAACTGCGAACACTGTCTTTGTCGACAAGTGCAAGAAGTGGATGGAGAAGGAGACAGCTGAAGCCAAACCCGCATACGTGCTGTCGTTTCATAATCGCTTCCAGACCTTCACTTCGGGGCGATTTGGCTGGATGGGCCGGAAGATGACCACCCTTCTGATATTGTCTGCGAAGATGAGTCGGATGACACCGGGTCGGAGGATGATGATGCGTGATCCCGACGCCCTCATTTTTTGTTTTGTTGTTTTTTGACTTGTGGGGACTGCGGAGTCCCCTATCAATTTCCCTATGTAAACAAAATTCTCAGACAATCAATATTTCTTGTATGTTTATATTTTATTGGGTGTTGTTTTCTATAATGTTTTTATAGATGCATGGTAGGATCGGAGCCCCTGATCAATATGATATCGAAAATTTTCCCAATGGGTCGGGAATTTTAAAATGTCGATTAGTTGAAAAACTGAAAAACCAAAGAAGGTTATGTAGATCAATGTAAAATGAAAATTTCCCATAGGATCGGGAATTTTAAGATGTAGATCAGTTCGAAAACCGAAAAACCAATGAAGGTTCTGTAGATCAATGTAACATTGAAAATTTCCCATAGGGTTGGGAATTTTAAGATGTAGATCAGTTCAAAAACTGAAAAACCAAAGAAGGTTCTATAGATTAATGTAACATTGAAAATTTCCCATAGGATCGGGAATTTTAAGATGTAAATCAGTTCGAAAACCGAAAAACCAATGAAGGTTCTGTAGATCAATGTAACATTAAAAATTTCTCATAGGGTCGGGAATTTTGAGATGTAGATCCATCAAAGTTAGTAAGGACAAGCTTCGACCAGCTCGTCAGCTGACCTAGTTTGTAATACTTCAAAGATTGGAAGGCAAAAAAGATTTTGATTAATTTTAACAAATGGGGGTCGGGTGTTAACGATGCCTCATTAAAACCTTCTCGCGCCACTGAGGTAGGAAAGAGTGCATCCCCGACCAATAAGTTCTTACACAATGCTTAACGAAATACAGGCATGTAAAATTACTCTAAATACAACTTCAGATGTTCGATGTTCCATGGCAGTCTTAACGAGTGCCCGAGCTTGTTTTGCAAACGATATGTTCCGCTCTTAATTCTTTCTATTACTTTGTATGGTCCTTCCCAGTTCGGGGCGAGCTTGCCAAGGCTTTTGTCTTTGGTGTGCAGAAAAACGCGTCTCAAAACCTTGACGAGTGTTGTTCACATTCTTCGTCGGTAGTCCAATAGCTAGGAGCTTCCCTAGGATTATCAACGAATAATGACCCCAGGGGGAGCCCCTTTAACTGCTATTCCGGGGCCTGATCCATCTCTTGGTCCTTTTTGGGTGCTAACGCCGCTCGGTAACACTCCCGTGCTGCTTTCTGGCTGCTTCTGACTATACCCACGTTGTTTACGACTACGTATTTCAAACACTGATGGACTGTGGATGATACCGCATGCATTAGCGATATCCATGATCTGCATAAAATTACATTATGGGAAGCCGGTGCATCTACTACCACAAATAAAACGGTGACCTCCTTCTTAAATGGGTCGCAACCTAGCTGAACGATGCTCTCAAACTCTTTGATAACGTCAACTGCTGACCCCTTAAATCCCACAATGGTACGATCCGAACGCGTGATGACCGGAGGTGTCCTAAATTTGGCGAAAGTGGATGCGAAGATTATGTTGGCCGAACTACCGGTGTCGACTAAGATACGTCGGACCTCCTCCCCCGCAATTGTCGCCCCGATCACGATGACATCATCGTGAGGGCCGACTATATCTCTCATGTCGTCGTCGTCAAAATACAAGATCGACGACGGGACGCTTTTGGAGTGAGGGTAAGTCTGAGCCTCTAATTGGGTGGTTAGACTCACGATATGCCTTTTCCTGGAAGAGTGTGTGGTCCCTGCCATAGAATCTGCACCGAAGATAGTCAGAGATTCAAAGAATTTACAAAGGTTTTTTACATTACCGATACTCTCTTCAGCTTCCTCTTCGATGATCCCGATGATGTTGTGATTTGTCTCGGGTTCGAGGTAATCAATTGAAACATCAAAAGGGTCGGTGATTTCAGAAATGGTCATAGCGGTTTCGGGCTTCGGAATCGTCACGACTTCTCTCAAAGATGTGCTATGTTGGGCCTTCTTCTTTACATATTCCAGGAGGTTTCCGTGCTCTATGAGCATCTGTATTTCTTTCTTGAGGGAAATGTAGTCCTTGGTATCGTGCCCCACGTCTTCGTGATAGCGACAATAACGGTTATTCCTCTGTTCCCGAGGCGTTGGTATCGGGAAGGCCCTTCGATACACCGCCGCTTGCGCGCTTTGCTGAATTTGTGCAGCCAGTTCAGACGCCTCGGTTTCTTCGATCAATATTTGTTTTTCTACTTGGGCCAGAAGGGCGGAAAAAGTGAATGCTTGCTTCTTGGTTACCGCTTTCTTCATTGGTCCCGGGAGCAAGCCCAAGCGATATGCAGTTAGCGCCACATTTTCCTCGCAATGGTCCAGGTCGGTTTTAGCGTCGATAAAACGCCGGGTATACTCCCTGAGGCTCTTTCCCAACCTCTGCTTACAATTCATAATAGTGTCTCCGTTGGCTCGGAAACTCTTGCTTCCGACGAAATGCTGTCTAAACATTGTCCAGAACATCCCGAAGTTTTTGATGTAGCCTTGTGGTAACCGGTTGTACCATTTGGAGGCATGGTCCCGGAAAGTCATCGAAAACGCCCTGCATAAGAGTTTATCGTCATTGTCGAAACTCAGCATGAAGTTTTTGAAGGCTTCCAAGTGGTTATCCGGGTCTTTCTTCCCGTCATATTTTTCCAATTTGGAAATATCAAACCTCTTCGGGAGCTATCCCGCTAATATCTCATCGGACAATGGTGAAGCTCTCCAATTCATCCCATACCCGAAAGCTCCGCCTCCGAGTCCTTCTGTCTGAACTCCGTAGAGCCCTTCATCCCCCGGGTTAATAAACTGGCTGCTGGTTTAATACCCCTAGTTCTGACTGTTCGAAGGCTGCCATTGTACTTGAGGCAGTGCTACCCGCTCTTCCCTGCTGCCCGCTGGCATTTCTTCTTTCTCAACTGACACTGGCGTTCGTTTTTCGGTGCTACCTTTTTTGTACTTCGGGGAGTCTGACCGGGGTCCCCTGTGGCGTCGGGAACGCTTTTTCAGTGCACGTTTTCTTATTATTTCCCGTCGTCGCTACTCCCTTCCCGACGAGTCATCCGAGGTGTAATCGGTGGAAATTCCTCGGTTGTCCTCTGGGTACCGCTGTTCCCTGGTGTTTTGCTCCTCCTCGGGGCGGGGCTCCCGATAATATCCGACAGGTCGGGCCTCGATGCGATGTCCCGCAGTCCTGTTGCCTCCGCTGCGGTTATCCATGAACGGCTCTTTGTCTTTTCCTTCCCGAACCCTTTTCTCGTCTAACACTCGCTCTCTTTCAGCGTTCAGTCTGACAATGTCTTCCAGGAGTTGTCTTCTGGTCATGATAAAGGTCGATCATTTGTCCCGACCCTGGGCATAGCGTTCCCGACCCGGGGCTTCTTCGCCTTCGGATAAGGAAACGGCTCGGGCTACTTCTCTCCCGACCCTCTCTTCGACAGCCTCGTCATTCATCTTTTCAATCGCAATTTTCAAAGAAAAAGATTCATTTTTGGTATCACTGTTTCCCATAGACGGCGCCAATGATGAGAGAATAAATGACTAAGGAATATCTTGAATCTTGAATCTGATGTGACTAGAGAGAGAGTGTAGAGAGAGAAAGAGCAAAGAGAATATAATAATGTGGAATGTCCCACCTACCAAGAATAAAGAATCCCCTTTTATAGTATTGGAAGGTGGACCCATTTATGTCATTGGTGGGCTTACTTTATTTCATATTTAGTCCCTTTTTATATACATTGTTTACAAATTACTCTCTAATTAATGATAAATACTCTAATAGACATTTTAACTTCCTTCTATTCACAATTGGCTCCTTGTTCTTATTATCGACGAATTGCTCCCTTATCAGGTTTAACGTTCTCTAAACTCTTATTCGTTTATTTACATTCGTCTTAGATCTATGTTAACTTTTGAGCCCATGATGATGATTCGTTCGATTATGAACTAATCGTTGTCATGGAACTCTAACAGATTTGTTTGATTAATACTTATAGTTTGATTGCTTAATTGATTTGTGAGATGCGTTTATTGGTTACCTAGTATGGTTGTGCTTATCGTTAGATGCGTCACGAACATCTAGTTTGTTAATCTTTAATGAATGCGAAAGTGGATTTAAGGGTTTAGAACTTGCCATGCTAGCATAGGTTCTTGAATGATTCGTATTGTGATTGTTCATGATTCGTAATATGTCATTAACCATATCATATTACCTTATGTAATCAAAATAGATAACTTGTTCTTAAAACCAATTGTACCTCAATTCATATGGACATATAGGATTATCAGCGCGGTGTTACTAGTGGTAAATTATTTGATTTTTTCTTCGTATGAATCTCGAGCACCCTTGACAGAGGTTAACTCACGACAAAGCCTATCGTTTTCATGAGACACCTTGTTATTTCACGCTTTGGCCAATCCATACGCATTCTTAAACCGAGCAAGATCAGTGGGTAAACCTTTTTTTCGACCCAAAAAACATGGCATCGGTTTTCTACTTTTCTATAACCTGGTAGTCAGTGCTTGACATGTGTTGGTAAGATAGTACAATAGATTTATGATGCATCTACATTCACAAGAAGGTTAGAATATTGTTTTTTGCAGTATTTCAACAATATATAATTTTTATACACAAGTTAGCATAATTTAACTCGATGGAAAGCTGAAATTTCCTCTATATTGTTTTGCTCATTAGCATATTTCCGTAAAATGACAACTCCGGGCAACGTTTGAGCTACTCGAACATAAGCATAGATGGGCGCGACATCACAATATTCAAAGGAGGCAGCTCCCTAGTTACTTTACTACCTTGGGCTACCTTAGGTACTTTCTTATTTGAGGGTACGAGGTCAGGCCTCATGATGTTTATAAATGAGGACCCCACGCCTGATTCATGCACAAAGTTAATATAAGATGCCCGCACACCTACACCTTTGATAAAATTTTCCATTTACGTGTTATCTCCTCGGGAATTTCCTTCTTCTTCTCTAGTATCCCTCTACTTTCACCAGTACAGTTAGACTGACCCTCCCCATTGGTCTCATCTAACATTATCACCTCACGAGCCTTCCCTTTGTTATGCTCCACATCAGGGACTGACGCCTCTACTTTTTTTTTCTGGAACGTGACCTTAGTTCTCTTCCTCCTCTTCCATCAAACTCAATTTTTGTTATGACAACAGAACCGCATTCACAATAACACGATTTATTTTCAGAGTTGGATATTCTTCCTCCTTTGTTTCTTCTTCTTCTTCTCGAAATCGACAAGTATGCTTCTTTTCCACTCTATCCCCTGATTGGGCAGTGCTATCTTCCTGTTGGCTCCCATCACCAAAATCCTGAATAATTAACATCTCTTACTTATTGTCAGTCTACCCTTGAAGGGGCGATGTATCTTCCACATCCCTAGATTTTTGACTTTGGGGGCATTGACAACCATACCCCAACACTATTGTGATCACTGTATCTTTGCTCTATCAATTCCTGCAATCATTCTGTTGTAGCTATTTCTCTGCTACCAACTATCCTCACCTTATCATTCTTTACAATGTCTAACTCAGGAACACGCCACATTCCAAGAACCCCATGCTTTATGTTTAATCTAGAGAAATACTTCTCTAAGAATGAGGGGCTCTCATACTCTGATTATGTTCCTTCACCGGTGATAGCACTTAATTTCTCTTTTTTTTGCCACCTTTTTTTGGCCCCATCACGGTCACTAGAATGATCATAATAAGCCAATAAGACTTATAAGTGCAAGAAAATTGCGGAAATAACTCACGACGAGCAGGACTACCAGTGAATGATTTTTTCCACCACGCTAATGAATTAAGGCTAACGCATCTACAACAAGCTAGGGTGGCCCTAATACGAAAATATTACTAGAAATCATAAAATATTGATATAGAGTTATAATACAAACATACCTTCTTTACCGACGACTAAAAAAAGTTCAAACTGGCTAAGAGCTTTGGGTTCTGATAGTAGTTTCTTTTTTTCTTACGAATGCAAGGTTATTTTCAAAACAATAAAGACCTCAAAAATTCAGCAAACCATTATGAATCAAAGCGACTTTTGACTACACATGTGATAAGACAACAGTTGTCATTCATTTAATTGGTAGCACGTTTTCTCAGAATCGAAGCGCCATACTACATAAAAAAGACTTTATGTGTCATACCCATTATATGACACGCACCGCCATATAACTACCATGTGTCACACTACTGTTGGAAAATAAATCACTCTATTGTCACACGTGCTACAACACAAGGCCCACATGACAAATGAATGACTCAAGTATTCTACCATCTACGCTACCTTGTAACATGTTATTCCATTGATTCAAGCCGAGAGGTATCAATGTCCTAACGAGGTAATTGACAACCCATCGAGTAATATCAATGCTAGCAACCATTTTGAGGTGCAATCAATGGACATCGGTGCCGAATTATGAAGAGCAACCAAGAAAATACCACACCAAGCAGAGGCCGCGTATGAAAGAACAATAGGCACAACAATTCCCGTCAAGGAACAACGCATAGTTACCGATGTATAACGAGCCCGATTGTTTATTGTTATTAGTGAAGAAGTCATATAAGAGGTCGACTTCATTTAAATGGTTGTTGACTATAAATTGATGAGTCCGGATTTTGTCACCACTCTTTGTGAGAACCAGACAGGGGCAATTCGGACAACATCCACCTAACCGGACAGGGACAATTCGGACAACCTCCACTTACTAAACCGTCCGAACAGAACTAAAGTATTAAAAACTTAATCACTTCATGACTAAGCTGATTACTTGCTTACTTAAAAACTAATGGGTCTTTAAACTCGACCCGAATCCATTAACATAACCCGAAAGCCCATGTGGCCCAAAGATAAAGGTATAAATACCCAACCACTTACATTAAATGAGGGTAATGAAAATTAAATATAACCAGGAAGCTCAATTCTCCCTCTACATTCTATCCAAACATTAAATACCTTCAAAATTCCACAAAACTCTAGACAAAATTACCCTCAAACGAAAATAAACCACATCATAAACGAATTAACGGATCATGACCAGAGTAATGACCTAAATTATAAGGCCATTACCATAAATTCTGGTCCACGAACAGATCAAGAGAATTATGTAATTAGTGGAAAAATAAAATTGTCGTGTAAACACGATAAATAGATGGATGATCATGTAAAAAACTATTTTTTCTTATCTGAATAATAAAACTACTAGTTGACATATTATTTGCTATATTTGACGCTCTTAAACAAGATACTGGTCAATGTATTTCAAGATGTTGCAATAAAAAACAACATAAAAATGTCTCTCTTAGTGAACAAGATTACAACATTTCTTGTGTTATTTAAATTGATTCAACCACAGATACAGATGCAAATTGTAATATTTGTCCCAAATTATTTGTTTGTAATATTTAGATCAACTTGAACTAAATCTTTTATCTTTGTAATATGTGTTTTAAATTATCCTTTTGTAATATTTAGCTCGACTTGAGCTAGATCTTTTATCTTTAGTTTCTTAATATCAATGTCTAAATTTTTAAAAAATAAATAAAAAATTTAATATAAATGTTCATTTATATAAGATAAGTTACATAGCGAAAATCCTATACCCTAACTAATAATTACTTTACGGTTTTTTAAGAGAAAAGAAATACGGTTAAATTTATTATAATAAGCTAATCTATCAATTTATTTCCAGTCGGCTCCTGTTAACTTAAAATTCATTATGAATCTAGAAAGTCTGGGCTTAGCTTACGTTAACAACAATAATTATCACTAACCTTGTCTGATGTATCGGAGTAGGATTGCCCGACTCTTCTCTAAATACAAATTCTTTAAACTGAAAAGTTGTGTCTGATCTTTACCGGAGAAGCCTCAACTGTTTGGTTGATGCTTTGAAGATGCCAAATTTTTTGTTCTAGTCGTTCTTCATAAGGAGTTGGTGGCTTGTTGAAGGCTTAGACCCTCAAATTTTATTTAAGGATTGGTAATTGAAACCTTGAAGGAGAAGGGCAGAGATTGCTTTAACTTTAGTTCAATTTATGTTTTTTTGTTTATCGCCTTTTTTTGTTCAAACTATAATATTTTAATCTAATTTTATATTTTACTTAGAAAAGAAGAAGATTGTTTTAACTTTAGTTCAATCTCTGTTTTTAGTTTAGCGCCTTTCTTTTTTGTTTTAGCGCCTTCTGTTTGTTCAAACTATAATATTTTAATCGAACTTTATATTTTACTTAAAGAAAAAAGAAGAAGCTAATCTATGAATTTGTTAAGGAAACCAAAATTTATACATCAAGTAACTATCTAAATTAAGTAATTATATATATGTATATACATTAAATTTCAAATGTCTTTTGAGATATAGATAATGCTAACGGATGTCCAAGAATCCGTTGAATTCTTTTTTTAAAACTTTTTTGCCTTTGCACCCCTTTGGCCGTTGGAGTATACACGTATATAGGGTTGTTATCGGTCCGGTTCGGTCCGGGTTTTGAAGGAACCGGACCGGACCGGACCGCTAAGCTTATCGGTTCGGACCGGACCGGACCGTTAAGCTTTCGGTTCTAATTTTTGGAACCGGACCGAACCGCTAAGCTTTCGGTTCGGTTCGGTCCGGTCCGGTTCGGTTCCGGTTTCGGTTCGGTCCGAGTTCCGTTTCGGTCCGGTTTCGGTCCGGTTCGGTCCATTTAAAAAAATAAAATCAATTAAAAATTGATTTTTAAAATAAATTATATAAAAACTAATAACTATTAATTTTTGGTACTATAATTTATAAAAAGAATATATAATAATAATAAATAATCGGTTTTAACGGTTTTATTGGTCCGATTCTTATCGGTTTATCGGTTATATCGGTTCGATTCCGTATCGGTTCCTTCGGTCCTATCGGTTTTATCGGTTCGGTTACTTATCGGTTCCATCGGTTCCTAACCGGTTTTTTGTTTCGATTCCTTATCGGTTTTCGGTTTTTAAAATGGAACCGCGAACCGGACCGTTAAGGTTCGGTCCGATTCTCGGTCCGGTCCTTATCGGTTCGGTTCCGGTTCTCGGTTCCAGAGAACCGTCGACAGCCCTACACGTATATATACTTTTATTTATTAGAATCACATTCACACATAATGAATGGCTTTTATACGTTGAATAGTCGTTGATTTGAAATTGTGCTTGTACAACAGCACAGCACTACTCCAATAAGGAGCTTAAAGCTGACATTTGCATGGCTAATACACTAAAAGAGATTTAGAAGGTTCCATACATTCTTGGCATCAGAAATGAACCAATAGAAAATAAAAGAAAGGTGTTCAACACTCACCCGTCTCTGACTCGCCAATCCAGTAACAAACAAAACCACTAAACTCTTCCAAATTTAGCTCATGGGTTCCATTGATTTTCCCCAAATGAACAAGGTAATCTTTCTCTGTTTTGTTCATTTCGTTTTGATTTTCGAAAACCCAACTAATAGTACTATGCAATTAGACTCAGAATTTCGACATCGAGCACACTCCTTATCCCTCTCTAATTTCTTCCGATGGTGTAACTTCTCACGACGGACGGGATATCATCCATGGCGAGTCTATGGAGCAGCTGTGCCAGTTAGCTCTTCAAAAATACAACCATGATAAGGTATCATTGGTTACATTTTAATGATAAGATTGTTCGTTTTGTTAATGTTAGTGCTTTTTAGTTGGTGGTCTACTTGATTGCTCTGTGTTGTACTGAATTGTAATTTGTTCTAGGAAGTAAAGGTGGAATTGTTGAAGGTTTTGGAGGCGAAAACTAGTATAGTCAGTGGAAATCTTATATTCTTAATCACCTTCTTGGTCAAAGATTCAGCTGGATCTTATCAAGCACAGGTGCGCAAGGTTAGTGATTCAAAGCCTGTTGTGGAATTCTGTTGCCCAAAACCGGAAGGCCTACAAGGTCGGCTATGTAATCTTGATTCTATAGTCGTTCTGGTCTTTACTGTTTTGTTTTACTTTGCCTGTACTATATGAGTAGTATAAACTTCTTTTGATTGTGTTTTACTCTTTACATCCAGCTCAAGTGGCAGCTGAACAGTTCTGTTCAAGAAAAGATATAACGGAAGAAGCAAAGAAGCAAGCACGACTGTCGTTGCCACTCATTGCAGTGAGTCTGCTGCAATATTCATTTCAGATTGTAGCACTCATGTTCGTCGGCCACCGTGGTGAGCTTGCTCTGTCTGGCGCTTCCATGGCTACTTCTTTTGCCTCCGTCACAGGTTACAGTGTTTTGGTAAGTAGCCAATTTCTCATATTACGAAAGGAACTTCATTTTTATATAGTTAGTAGGCAAAAACAACCTAAGCCACGTCTTGTTTTCTGTAGTTAGGAATGGCTAGTGCGCTGGAGACGCTATGCGGACAAGCATATGGAGCCAATCAGCACCACATGCTAGGTGTCCATACCCAAAGAGCAATGCTCACCCTTTTCGCACTAAGTATACCCCTTTCGGTCATTTGGTTCTACACCACTACGATCCTCATTGCTATTCACCAAAACCATGAAATATCTGTTGAGGCTGGCATATTTATTCGTTGGATGATACCTAGCCTTTTTGCCTACAGCCTTCTTCAGTGCCTCAACAGATTTTTGCAGACCCAGAAAAAAGTTTTCCCTATGATGGCTTGCGCAGGGATCACAGCAGTTCTTCACATTATAGCTTGTTGGGTCCTAGTTATGAAATGCCAACTTGGAAGCAAAGGAGCTGCCTTGGCTATTAGTGTTTCGAACTGGGTTAACGTAGTTCTGATGGCTTTATATGTTTTGTACTCTGGGACTTGCACGAACACCTGGACTGGGTTTTCTAAACAAGCACTAGTTGGTACTTATAGCTTCATAAAGCTTGGCATTCCCTCAACATTTATGATTTGGTAAGTCTTGCAATTTACATCTAAATATCTGCGTAGCTTGATGCTTATCGCTATATATAAATATATCAAAATTGGAATCATCCTCGAAGATGTGCTTTTCTAATATAAGGAAAACATTTTGAGTGACAGTTTGGAGTATTGGTCCTTTGAGATGGTTGTGCTCCTATCTGGTCTTCTCCCCAATCCCAAGCTGCAAACATCGGTTTTATCTATAAGGTAAAATGAAATTCATCAGTACTCTTCCTTTTATAATTACCCACGTTAATTGATGGGTGTTTACATGTTTTACAGCCTTAACACCTGCTGGATGGTGTACACAATTTCGGTTGGGCTTGGTGGTGCCATAAGGTTTCTTTTTAATTTTCCTCTCAACTAATCTTATGTTTAGCTATATGATATTCATTGTTACAATTGAGGAATCTTAGGTATCTTATGTGTAGTTCTCTTAAGGGGAAAGATACTTTATATGCTAACAAACTCAAATATAATGACAGTAGATTAGTCGGGTGCTGGAAATGGCCATCTTTCTCATAATCTGCTTGTCTCCGTCTCTGACGCCACTATTGATTTTTAAATTCTACCTCATTTTTCTTTTTCAAAACTCTCAATAAAGTTTAAGTTATTTGTCAATGTGGCTAAAAAATTGCATAACCAATTTGTGAAAATGACAATAAAACCTAGAAACTACCAACTAAGTATGTATATACATTAACAGCACAAGAGTTGCAAACGAATTAGGCGCTGGCAACAAAAAGGGGGCTTTGTTGGCACTTCGAGTCATGATTGGGATAGCCTTATGTGAAGGGACATTGGTTGCGGTCACAACAATCTTGGTACGAGATGTTTGGGGAAAACTGTATACTCATGAAGCTGAAGTTATTAGATACCTATCGAAGATGATGCTACTGCTTGCACTGTCCAACTTTTTAGATGGATTTCAGTGTGTGCTTTCAGGTAAATACAATTGATACGATGAAAATTCTGAACTCATCAGTTTCATCCGAATTTATCAGTATTGCAACTTGATTCATAATTTGTATTCGTATCTAAGTCTTAGATTATTTGTATTTCAGGGGCTGCACGGGGCTGTGGATGGCAAAAAGTTTGCTCGGTTATAAATCTGTTTGCCTATTATGCTGTGGGAATTCCATGTTCAGTTCTCCTAGCTTTTCGCTTCCACCTGGGTGGGATGGTTAGCTCTCTCTCTCCTTTTTCCCTTCTTTCTTTCTTAGGTGGTGGGTATTGATTAAACAAGTGCAGGGACTGTGGGCTGGAATTATATGTGGACTCTCAGTACAAAATGTGGCGTTGGTGGTGCTAAATGTTTTCACTAACTGGGACAAAGTGGTAAGTCAGGATGCTTATGACTAGGCCAACTACATTAGTTCTATTTCTGATAAAAGCAAGTTGAATACTCTAATATTTCAATTAAAAAGTTTCTTACGATATTATATAGGGATAATGACTTTTGGTTAAATATCTGTAGGCAATTAAAGCTTCACGTAGAGCTCAAGAGACACTCAGTTCAACTCGGTCATGACCTTGGATGCTCCCTCTATGTATAGTGATGATCAACACCGAATTGAAAAGGCTCAAGATATTTCGCAATAACCAAGTCGCAAGCTTGTTACTCGGTAGATCTATTTGCAGGTAGATTAGGGATAGTATGCTTTTATAATTATCAATCATATAAAAGCAGCAGGTATATATAAACGGCGAGGGAGTTTGATGCCACAAAATACTTCACGTAGCAATATTCAAATTTAAAACTCTGTTCTATTTATAAATATTGAGATACACTATTATGATAAAATTGGTTAGCTGTTTTATAGGAAGATAAGCTTACTACTGAACAGATCCGAGTTCCAACATCATGAAAACTATGAATTGTTAGGAGTCTTGTTGCTAGGTCTGGACATCAAGCTAGTAATATATAAAAAGCCAATCATTCAGTAAATAAAAAATAAGAGCATTGACTCACACATACTCTTGATGCATCATAGTTCATAACAATGCAAACTTGAAGCAGCTTATCAATACAAAAGAGGAGTTCTCTCTGTGCTGCTTATTGTAGTGGCTAAACGAGGAGTTCTCTTTGTCTCTTGATTTCTAGATGAAGCTTTCATTACCTGCATATTAGGCCAATAACAGAATGTCTTAAATATCATGATAAAAAGATAGGTCATTTAGACAATCTACAATACAAACCTAAGGCATTGTTATGTTCTATTAACAAATTTCAGTAACCCATGAATAGCTTAAAGGTGCTTAAAGCTTTGGCCATGGATATTTAAAGTCTGAACTAGTGAAAACGGTACTGTTACGTTGAGGCACTCTAGAATAATCATAAAAGACAGTAGTAGGCTTATTAAACCACATGAACTTACCACTGCATCCCAATCAGTAAAAGCATTTACCATCACTAATGCCACAACTTGAACTAAAAGTCCACATATAATTCCAATCCATAGCCCCTGCAATTCTATTTTTAGAGAAAGAGAGAAGAAAAAGAAGAGAACTGAAGAGAGAAAGAGAGAGAGACTAACCATTGCTCCCATGGTGAAATAAAAAGCAAAGAGAATAGAACAAGGAATTGCCACAATATAATAAGCCCCTAAATTAATAAACACACACATTTTCTGCCATCCACATCCCCTTGCAGCTCCTAAAAGGTAAAATAATTGGTTTAAGGAATATGAGATGGACTTGTGCAATTTTTATTGTTGTTTATGGAGTTGTATAGAGTATATTGTACCTGAAAGCACACACTGAAAACCATCCATAAAATTCGATAAAGCAAGCAAAGGCATTAATTTGGCAACATTTTTAATAACTTCATCTTCATGACTATACAACATCCCCCATACATTGCGGACCAAGATCGTTGTTAAGGCAATCAACATTCCTTCAGATATGGATATCACGATCATCACACGAAGTGCCAATAAAGCCCCATTTATGTTTCCTCCACCTAGTTCATTAGCAACTCTTGTGCTGTATACATACCTTTGAAGATTAGCATTGTTTCATCTACTATTTTATATAAACACGAAGACGAGAAAAAGAAGAAAACCTTATTGCACCACCAAGGCCTGTAGAAATCGTGTATACCATCCAACATGTGTTAAGGCTGTAAATTTTGGGACAAAAGTTGACATTTAGTTAAGAGTCAAAAGAGTACGGATTTTTTTAAAGTACAAAGGTAATGTATACCTTATCGATAAGACAGATGTCTGCAACTTAGGATTGGGGAGAAGACCTGCCAAAAGAACAGCCATCTCGAAACACCAATACTCCAAGCTGTCACCCAAAGCAAGAAAACATAAGCTGTCTCACCAAAACATAATGTGCCATACGTATCCTGGCTTAGTGTATTTATTGTTCTATGTTCTTGACACATTTTCTTGAAGATTATAAAACTTTTGGAGAAAAATTGAAGGTGACATCGGTTTCAACAAAAAACAAATGGCAGTAGTCATTGATATTATGAAGTCTTCATAGATCAATCATAAAATACTATGCACTACAGAATTTTTTTGTTATCTTTTAGCATAAAAATCAAATATAAATAGAAGAACCCTAGTTCAAAATTGGTGTTAGGAATGAAACTTACCAAATCATACAAGCTGAAGGTACACCAAGCTTTAGGAAGCTAACAATATCATCCAAAGTGTGTTTTGATATCCCAGTCCATGTATTCTTGCATGATCCCCAAAGCCTAATATAAAAAAGCATAAGAAATACATTTACCCAATTAGAAACACCTATAGCCAGCGCAGCTCCTTTGTTTCCAAGTCCACATTTAAAGACGAGAACCCAACATGTTGGAACGTGTAGGAAGGCCGAGATCCCCGAGCATATCATCATAGGAAAAACTTTGTTCTGAGTCTGCAAGAATCTATTAAGACATTGGAGAAGGCTATATGCAAAAAGACTAGGAATCATCCACCGACTGAACGTTCCTGCCTCCATTGAGATCTGATGGTTTTGGTGTAAGGCAATAAGGATGGTTTCCGTGTTGAACCAGATGATGGAAAGAGGAATGCATAGAATTAGCAAGGTTATCATAGCTCTTTGCGTGTAGACGCCAACCATCTGATATTCCTTTGCTCCATAGGTTTGCCCACATAGGGTCTCTAATGCACTTGCCATTCCCAACTAGACATAATATATAGTATAAGACATTCGGACAATGATGTGGAAGATATCAAGAAAGACCAATGATATGTTTGGGTATGAGAAAAGAATTGTTCGAGAAATAATAGAGAACTAACCAGAACACTGAAACCTGTGACGGACACAAAAGAAGAGGCTATGGAAGCACCCGCCAGCGAAAGGGCACCAAGGTGACCGACGAACATCAAGGCTATCACTTGAAAGGAATATTGCAACAAACTTACTGCTACAAGCGGCCCTGATAACCATACTTGCTTCTTTGCTTCTTCAGTCATAGCTTTAGTTGAATATATTTTTGTGCAGGTACTTTGCCTAGCTCAAAACAATCTCCAGTAATGCCCGAGTGACTGACAGCTCTTCAAAGAGAGATGGGTTTTTAAAATAAGGACCACAAAAAATTGTTGGCTCAACGATGGATAGAAACAGTACAAGACATTAACTAAGACATGACATTTTCTAAAAAAAGAAGGGAAACACATTACATTTACCGAAAAAACAGAAAGGAGAAGTCATGTCAAGGTTTTGGCCAGGTATGATAATATCGTAGTGCTGACTGCTGAAGCTAGGATGCACATGCATCCATGTTCACGGTTTTCGATCTTTATAGTTTTGGTAAGT
The DNA here is from genome assembly GCA_036936605.1 of Limnanthes douglasii subsp. nivea. NCBI lineage: Eukaryota > Viridiplantae > Streptophyta > Magnoliopsida > Brassicales > Limnanthaceae > Limnanthes > Limnanthes douglasii. Next base: position 101,151,089 of record JAUPFV010000001.1, read on the forward strand.
ACTGTATATGTATGATTTTGGTGGTTTATAGTTTTAAATCACAATTTTTCTACTTAGGTATATTTTGTTGACAAACGCCGTATACGGCTTCAAATCATTACATACCACCATTGGTCCATTGTGATATACGATTTTTAATTATTTTAAATTGCTATTTTGTACCATTTAAAATCACATATTGTTTTTGACTATCTAATTTCGATACACATCGCTTATTAATTTCCAGACAAAGGTTTGGTGGAGATTTATTGATTTGTCGATTCCCGCAAACCTAGTTCATGGTACATGAGAAATCAAAATATTGAAATTTACAAATCGAGAGATCAAATGGAAGTCTAAAGACCCTACTATGCCTGTGTTACTGTGTATGTGAAAAGACTATATGCATCGAAATCTGATAGTCTAAGAACGATTCGCAGTTTTTAACCTATATACAGTTACTAATAAATTATTATTTTACTTTAAACTAAAAACTAGGTATTTCAGAACACGAAAAATAGCACGATCAAATTTTGGGTTTTTGTTCAAATAGAGCCATATTTGGGTTTATTTGTTGTTTTTTACTTGGATTAAATTTAATGCATAAAATTATTGTTTTTGATTTTATAAAATAGATGTGTTAAAATTTAGTGGTTTAAATTAATTTTAGATTATAAATAATTGTTTCGTTATTTATGGATTTTATATTTATTTCGTTGAAATTAGACCTAAATATAATGTTGGACAAAGCTATTTCCTCCATGGTATTTTTTATTTCATCCATCTTTCAAACTTTCAAAAACACTAGTGACTTGCTTTTACCAAATTATCTTTATTTTTATTTCAAATTTATCACTAGATACCATTTATCTAATAGATAGTCTTATATGAAAAAACACAGCATTAACCTAACTTTAATCCAAGATATATGATTCTACCTCTAAAATTAACCCTAAAACAAAGAACTTCAATTTTATTGAAGATTAATCATGGAAAATGAAGAAACCCAAACAAAGCCGGAGAACAACACTCAATCGACAAACAGGATAATTTAAACTTGTTTTTACGTTTTACAACTTCGTAGCTTGAAAATACCTATTTCGAAACTTATTTTTTTCAGCTAAACCCGATTTTTACAGTTCTGAAAGAAAAACAACTATTTCCGAGCCGAGCATTAGGAATCAGGTGTAATTTTTTTTAAAAATGTGCATCTGATTCCGAGAGGGCCACTCGGAATCGGTTGTCTCAAGTTTGAACCAAGTTACAACTGATTCCGAGTGGACCACTCGGAATCAGTTGCAAGTTTTCAAAAGAAATGTGCAACTGATTCCGAGAGGGCCACTCGGAATCAGTTGCAAGTTTTCAAAAAAAATGTGCAACTGATTCCGAGAGGGCCACTCGGAATCAGTTGCAAACTTTCTGCCCCGTTAAAAACATCATCCGATAAACCAAAAACATCATCCGAATAACAAAGAACATCATCCGATAAACAAAAAACATAATTCGATTAAAAAAAATCATCTGATAAACAAAAAACATAATTCGATTAAAAAAAATCATCCGATAAACAAACAACAACATCTGATAAACTAGTATGATCATCCGATAAAATCTCGGAAAAAATTACAGCATCAAGTTTTCTGAAATTTTTTGTATGCATTGAGCATGTGATTCCGAGTGGGCAACTCGGAATCACATGCTCGATGCATTTAAAAAATTGCAGAAAACTTTTCCAAACCAAACCCTAATCGAAAATGAAAAAGCAAAGAAAAATGAAGAAATCATACATTTTCCAAGCCTTCTATCTTCTCTCTTCGAATGGTTTTGTGAAGAATGAGTTTTCTTCACCAAGCTTCTCTCTTTTGTGAAGAATAGATTTTCTTCTCCAAGCTTTTTCTCTCTCTTCAATTTGTAAGGTACTGGTTTTGTTGTTTTGTGAAGAATGAGTTTAGTTGTAGTGAATGGGTAATGGTATGTTAGACCATCCACACCAGTGGGGATATTTCATCTCTCAAAAGCGCGCCACATCAGCACCACATCAGCATACTCTCCAAATAATTTTGCAAAAATTCACACTCCCCACAGCAGTGCATATTTCATCTTTCAGCATACCCCACCATATTTCTCTCTCTTCCACATCATTCTACCATACAATATCCTACCATATATTTTTATTTATCTTTCTTATTATTTACTATATATTTATATTAAAATTATATATATTAAAATAAATAATTTTTTTAAATTAACATAATATATTTTCTTTACAAATAAAAACTATAAAATTGAAATAATTAAAAATATAATACATAATATATAGTATATTTAAAAATCAAAATTAAAAATAAAATTGGTTTGATTTCCGAAAAAACTTCAACTTTTAATAGAATAAAAAATTTCGTTGTCCGAATCAATCAAACCAAGTCTCTATTTATAGATCTCAAGAAATTATAAATCATGGTATAATTTATATATTTTTTTAACTTACAAAAATGTTCGGAAAATTGTTTCGGAAATACAAAAACTTAAAAAATTTCGTTGTCCGAATCAATCAAACCAAGTCTCTATTTATAGATCTCAAGAAATTATAAATCATGGTATAATTTATTTATTTTTTTAACTTACAAAAATGTTCCGAAAATTGTTTCGGAAATACTAAATAAATAAAAACTTAAAAAATTTCGTTGTCCGAATCAATCAAACCAAGTATCTATTTATAGATCTCAAGAAATTATAAATCATGGTATAATTTATTTATTTTTTTAACTTACAAAAATGTTCGAAAATTGTTTCGGAAATACTTAATAAAAAAAACTTAAAAAATTTTGTTGTCCGAATCAATCAAACCAAGTCTCTATCTATAGATCTCAAGAAATTATAAATCATGGTATAATTTATTTATTTTTTTAACTTACGAAAATGTTCCAAAAATCATTTTGAAAATACTAAATAAATAAAAAACTCAAAAAAATTCGGTGCCGGAATGAAACGAACCAAGTCTCCACTCGTAGATATCGAAAAATTATAAATAATGGTATACTTTTTTAAATTTTTTGACTAACCATTTCTTTTAAAAAACCGTTTTTCTAAAAAAAATAGACTGCAGCATGCCAAATGGCATGCTGCAATTGGTTGTTTAATTGAACCCCAAACCCGCTGGTGCATATGGTCTTAGGGTAATAGTTTTTTAAGAAAAAATGGATATAAGGGCAAATGTATATTCCTTTATGGAGGAAATAACAACATGAGATTTTTTTTCAAATTATGGAGGAAATAATAATTTTGATGGGGAAATAGCTTTGGCCTATAATGTTTGGTGTTGTTGATTCAATCCGAGGTTGTTATGCGAATGTCGAAAAAGTTGATCGACATAAAGACCAATAAACGATACTCCCTCCGTTCCACAATATAGGTCGTTTTAGAAAATACAAAAAATTCCACTTTAATTTTCGTTTGGTAATATAAATGCAGCAATTAATTTCTTTTGACCAATGATATTTTATTGTTTGTTTCTTTTTATTAAATTAATAAATTTGACCCAATAGAATTAGATTGCTTCTTGTGTTTTATAGAAGAGAGAAATCATCAATGTATTTATTGGTTTCTACTTCAAAACCTTAAACGACCTATATTACGGAATGGAGGGAGTACAATAAACTTTATCGATTTAAATTATTTTGATAATCTTTGACTATTTATGTCTGAGTTTTTAAGTTCTATTTTTAACAGGATGCATGTGAAATAAAAACACAAAACTATCAATAAATCTTCAGCATCATCATGTATGATAATTTGACAAAAGAGCATGGTGAGCAAGAGCACTTTGTAAAGGTACCTTGAACGGAAAGATTGGATTGGATTTTTCGTACCTTTGAACAGAAAAGATTAGAAAGGATGTGTCGTACATATAAGTATTGCGAATATATTTTAGGGTTAGGCTAAATTAGGGCCCAAAAAATGTTAAGCATTCCCAAAATTTAGAGAATCTTTTTAATTCAATAGTCAAAGACTATTTTGCCCTTTGACCAAGAATCTTTATTTTTGTCTTGTAGTGAAATGTGGGTATAGTTAGCCAATTCTTGAAGAACACAAAATTTCTCCTCCAAGAACCCTCTAACACTCTAGCTTTAACAAAAATTTCAAAAACTCCAAAAAATTCAAAAACTCAAGTGAGGTTCAAAAACTCAAAAAAATTCAAAAACTCTTCAAATTTCAAAAACTTCAAAAACTCACAAATAAACACTTGAAGCTCCAAAAAATCATCAATTTTTTTTATAAATTCCGAATAATCGAAGGATGGACTCTCAATGTGAGAAGCTTGATGAGGAGCATGGGACTCCAAATACGGTAGTTTTCTAACCAATTTTTTTGTCAAAGTTTCTATTTTGGTAGACCTTCCACATTTAGAAAGTTGGAACACGAACTCCCCCGCCGGTTTTGACCCTCTCAACCGCCGGGGATGAAGAACACTCATATGTAGAAGATGATGGTTCCCCGCCGGGTGAGGCCGTGTCCAACCGCCGGGGGAAGCCATGTCCATCCGCCGGGTGAGACAGTCGACCCCGGCGGGGTGGTACCTTTGCATACCGGCGGGGCACATCGTTATGTTTTGGACTTAATCCTTTTTTAAAGGGAAGGTGTATCCCCGCCGGATTAGTAGACTTCAACCGGCGGGGTTGGCCACTTCCACCGCCGGGGCTGACCAACTCTACCGGCGGGGTCCCGGGCTATCTCCAAACTCCAATGGAGTTGGATGTATAACCTCACCCCCGGCGGGTGGGGAATTGTCAACCGGCGGTTGACTACATCCCCGCCGGGGTGGAAATTTTCGACCGCCGGTTGACAATGTCCCCGGCGGGTCAGACCGTTAAAAACCGGCGGTTGGGGTTTCGTTTGTCCGTTCGGTTGGGGTTTTGTTTTATCCATGGTCGTATTTGATGCTTCTTTTTTAACATGCATAGGGTGATGAGTCAAAGGATTATTTGACTGGTTCGTGCATGGCGAAGGGGGAGGAGGAGGAAATACCGGTGCCTTGCTCCATCGATTATAGCGAGGTGTTCAACACCAAATCACAGTACTACTCTCAGACAGACCTTATTGAATGGGTTAAGGAAACCGCATCGGATAACGGGTTTGTGATAATTTTACGGCGATGCGATAGAAACGATCGTAAAACTCCTAGAGTAGAGTTTGTGTGCGAAAGATCCGGTGTTTACACAAAACTGGTAGACCCCAAAGATCTAAAGAGGAAGTCTACCGGAACGAAAAAATGCGGATGCCCGTTCTCCCTTAAAGGAAAGAAGATGGGTGACGATTTGTGGGGAATAGAGGTTGTGTGCGGCGTTCACAATCACAGTACTACATCCTACAAAGAAGGTCATTCCTACGTAGGACGCTTTCAAAAAAAAGAGATGGAATTTGTGGTCAGTTCGAATAAAATGGGATCCCGTCCTCGTGATATTCTTGGTGGAGTCAAGAAATTGAACCCTAAGAATTCTTCTACAATCCGGACCGTGTACAACGCAATACTAAAACACCGGAAGCTCGAGAAAGGCGGTCGGTCGCAATTCCAGTACTTGTTGGGTGAACTAAAGCGACTAAACTACTACGAATTCCATAGAAAGTCCGAAGACGGAAGCGATATCATAGGCGAGCTTTTTTTTGCGCACCCGGTTAGTTTGGATTTGTTACGGACATTTCCGAACGTCATCATAATGGATAACACGTACAAGGTGATCAAATACGGGATGCCGTTGTACGAGGTCGTGGGTGCGACTTGTACGGGGAAAACATTCTACATTGGATTTGCTTTTATGTCGAGTGAAAAAAATGAGGCCTACAAGTGGGTGTTAGGATGCTTACATTCGTTGATGGTAACTCACTCCATCGAATTACCATCCATTGTTTTGACGGATAGAGACTTGGCGCTTGTGAATGCGGTGGAGGAAGTGTTCCCCAATGCGACGCACATGTTGTGTCGATGGCACATCAACATGAACGTCCTTGGAAAAACAAAAACGTTCATAAAGGAGAAGGTAGTGTCCGATGCCTTTTTGAAAGTGTGGAACGGAATGATGTTGGCGGAAACGGAGTTAGCGTTCGAAAACTACCGGTCCGAATTGCACCGCGATTTCAAAGACTATCCGAAAGCGATTGAGTATACCGAAAGTTGGGTAGGGCCGTACGGTGAGAAGTTTGTCACGTGGAGAACTAACAAGTGGATGCATTTTGGTAACCAAACCACAAACCGCGTGGAAAGCGCTCATTCGAGCATCAAGCGTTTCATCGGTTCGAGCAAAGGTAACTTTGAATCTTTTTGGTTGAAGTTGCATACTTTGATTGAATTGCAACACGGGGACATCAAGGCTTCCTTCGAAAAGAGCCGGTTGTTGGCCCTACATAAATTCACAAACATTGTGTACGGTCAACTAAAAAACAACATCTCCCACCATGCAATGGAAATTTTGGCCAACGAAGTCGAATGTGCCCGGAACATGACAATCGCACCGGATATGCCTTGCGGTTGTGCCATACGAACTACGCACGGCATGCCTTGCGCCCACGAAATCTACGAGTTTGTTGCGAAAGGGATAGAGGTGCCGCTTCAGTTGTTTCATGAACATTGGAAGAGGTTAGACATCCTAGTTCGTACCAACCTCTCAACGAATGAGCAACTTAAAGCAAAGCTTGACAAACTAGTATCCGATGTCATGGCGTCCAATGACGAAGCACGGATAGAGCACATTTACAAACAATGGTTTGCCGTCGTCCATCCCGAAACAACTAACATTTTGGAGCCGTTGGTTAAGCAAAAAGCGCGCGGTCGTCCTCCTAACAAACGTAAGTTATCTATTGCCGCCGATGATACATCCACTAAACGCGACAAAAGTTGGCACGAACATGTGCTTAAGGAAGAAAATGATAGTACGCCATCCTTGCTTGGAGACTTCAAACTTCCAACCGAAACCTCGAGGAAGGGAAAAAAGAAGGAGCCTAAGCGTGGTTCGGGGACCACCCCCGCTCGTACGAAAGGTAGCGCTATTCGAACGCAAGGAAGTGGTACAATGCTTAGTAGTGGAACGGTGGGTTGTAGGTCAAGCTCTATGATGCCGGTGAAGGCAAGTTTTGTCGACCCCAAAGGATACATGAACCAATTCCCGAGCTTTTTTACGCCTTTCGTAGAGTCCATTACCGATGTTAAATCCGATGGGCATTGCGGGTATCGCTCGATAGCGTACGCGTTGAACGGGCAACAAGATGGGTGGAGGTTGATAAGGGATGCCCTTTACAACGAGCTTATGGATTACGCATCGGTCTATGTAAAGATTTTTACTAGCATGGAGGATTTGATTGACGTTGCGGAGCGTGTGAAATGTTCTAGCGATGTGGGAACTAAGGACCATTGGATGTCCATGCCCGAGATGGGAGTGGCAATCGCATCAGCGTTTAACTGCATACTCCATTTTGTTGGGGTATTCCGAAATATGGATGTCGGCTTCACTTTTCTTCCGCTAAGAGGTGCACCTCCTCCGATGCCAAACCGGTTGGAAATCGGATTGGGTTGGGTCAACACCAACCATTTCGTGAACGTAAGTATTCATACATTTCGTGTACGTTAATGGTAATTTTAATTTCAAGAAATTTATTTTATCGTGTTTTCGTTTTGTAGCTTGGGATTAAGGCGGAGGCCCCATGTGCTAGGATACATCCTTGTTGCTTAAAGTTGCGTTCACCAGAAGCTGAAGGTTGGGCATTGCCGATTGTATCTCGTTGCAAGAAATACGAAGAGCTTAAAAATAATTACCCCGAAGTAACCAATTTATCCCCTTTTGCTTGATGACTACACGATTGTAACGAATGTAAACCCTGGATGGTTTATGTGCTTTTATGGTTTTTATGTTTGGTTGTTTTTTATGTTGAAAACAATAACACTTTTCCATTCTTAATATGATGATTGCACTACAACATTGAAAACATTGCATTAAAACAGTACAGTTTAATTTAAAGCATTGCATAATTAGAAGTACAGAAGCACATAACGTAAACCAAATGATAGATAAGCTAACTCCGGGTTAGCATTGCACGTTCAGTTTTACGGGGTTGGATAGTTCATCCCGTATCCATCAGAGTCACTACTTTCCTCGGGAGATGAGTACGTTCGAACGCCGCTGGCTATTGCATCGGCTATTTCGTTCTCCGCCCGCTCTATCGCTTCCGACACCATCTCCTGCGTAATTGTAGTCTGCAATCCCATGTCGAACAGCCTTCGGACTTTGGTTCGGTCTTCCCAAGGAAGTGACTCGATATTGAAAGTCACAGTTTTAAGATAAGCTAACCTATCCGCGACTTCTTCGCGGGCACGTGGTCGGGGCATTAAACATCCTGCACACGATGCCTCCCTACCGTGGTTGAAGAACATTCTGCACAGAACTGCATCAACGAAACCAGGAAGCTCCTCTTGCATCGTAGCTTTGACGAAGTCGAATGCGCATAGTAGGCTTGCATCTTCGTACACATTCCAGCCTCGCTCATCCATTGTTTTAACTTAAGTGTTTAGTTTCATAGCCGGGTTACAGTATTTATAGAGTTCATGCATGTGGCTCTCAATCACAATAATAGGGAGCGGGAAATGGTGTTGTTTTCCCCGCTTATTTTTTGCTTATTGGCGGGAGTATCTGTAGGTAGGTGTTTGAATTTGGCGGGAAATTAAATTTGGCGGGGCTTATTTTGGCGGGAGTTTATGTGGCAAAGTTTTTGGCGGGAGTTTGATATCTATTTAATAAATGTCCTGTCCACACAAGAAGAGAAACCCTAAAATAATGTGTGTCTGGAACGAGTTAGAAGATCAATATCTGATTAGAGCATCTATCGAACTAGGTAACACTCACATAGAAGAGGGGCGTAAAGCATAACAACTTAACATTACATAAACAACTTAACATTACATAAACAACTTAACATTACATTACATAAAAACATAACAAGTTAACATAACATAAACAACTTAACACATATAATAAAAACATAACAAGTTACAACAACATTACGCAACATAACCATTAGTAGTCGTAACGCAAGCTGTTCAAAACATCGTCGCCATCCTCCCTTGCCAAAACCATATCCTCCACATATGCAACCATATCCCTAGTGATATAGTCGCAGACGGTCATGTCCCAGACCTTTACCGCCTCCTCTTTAATTCTTCGCGGCATGAACAACAACTTCGTGAGGGGCTGCACAAAGAGGTAGCGTGCCTTGATTTCGTCACGGCTGCGCACAACGACACCTCCAGTTTCTAAATAGCCGTAGTTGTAATACATATGGCACAAAACCCTTTCAAAAAATGCATCACTCCTATCTTCACCCAACTCGGCCCGAGAATCCTTGACTGCTAGAAGCATGTGGTAGTCTTCATTAGCGGTAAACTCCATATGTTTGTAAGTGTTTGATGGATGTCATGCTGCTCCTTAACACTTGTATATTTATAATGGAAGTATATCGTTGGCGGGAGTTTCATTTGGCGGGAGAGTCATATGGCGCGAAATATTTTTTGGCGGGGGCAATAATTGTATTAGGTCCCCGCCGGTCCATGACTGGTCACCAGCCGGTCCATGTAATAAAATAGTCGTGTACATTTTTTTTAAAAAAATTAAGTTTCAACCGCCGGGGTGGAATTGTCACCCCGCCGGGTGACAACATCCCCGCCGGGGAATTAATGTCCCCGCCGGTGTGGATTTTTCACACCGGCGGGCGATATGCCCATCCTCAATATTGGTTGAGGATGGGATTGTCTCCCCATCTCCGCCGGGTGATGAATATTCACCCGCCGGGCGACTATGTCCCCGGCGGGTGAATATTTTTCACCCGGCGGGGGAGCGAGCAGGAAATAAAAAATTTCCCACTCGCTCCCAACCGGCGGGGTAAAGGCTTCCACCCGCCGGTTGATTATTAAGACCCGCCGGCGGACCAATTTTCATCCGCCGGGGAAGTAGTCAACCGGCGGATGAAAAATCTTCAACCGGCGGGGAAGGGTCCTTTAAAAAAAAAGTACCAAGTTCAAAGTTATACAATGTTTTTTTAAAAAACTTACGACGGTTTAAACTTAAAAACTTATGTTTTTTAAAATGTACCACGTACAAAGTTATAAAATGTTTTTTTTAAGGCTACGAAGTGAATGAAATATAAATAAACAATAACGAACTATAATTAAACAAACACAATGTTAACATTAATAAAACAAACTAACCCAAATGTCTACAAGTTCGAAACTTAAACCAAAAAGAATGAAAACTAGAACAATAAGCATAATAAAAATCCAACCATAATAATAAGGAGCCACGGTGCGGTAAGCTCCATAACCTTCCTCCCAAAAGCGAGTACCTCGTCATTCGAGTCGTCTAACGGCCGAATACGATTAATCGTATTCACCACATCGACCGCCGACGTCTCCGTAAGAACCCTAGGTGTGATGTTAAACCACCCATACTTCTTCACGTACGCCTTGTACTGGGGGGACGAGGTGTGACTACTCCCTTCCAAAGGCCTCGAATACCTATCGATCACGTATAGGTGCTCCCTCCACTGCGTCCAATGCCTAACCTCAACCATATAACGAAGATGGTCTCCTCTACCAAGACCGGTTCTAGCAACTATGGGGGCGAGCGGCTTTTCTTGGATCCAACCAAACTGTCGCATCACACGGTCGGGGTGATATGCCTCGCTCACCATCATTAGGCGAATAGGGTTTCGGTACAACCCTATTGCCTGCTCCGGCCATACCTCACGGAGATCCTCGTAAGGTCGGAAAATAACCTACAAATAAAATTATTTCAACGTCCAACATTTTATATAAATTAGATCTATTTAAATAAACGTAAAAAAGAGAACTTACATCCTTTTCTCCTTGCGCCGCAAGGATCTCACGGTAGTAAGGCTTCCCCCGAGCTAATGATACCGGGATCTTTTTCGGCAACCACGCAAGCATCTTCGGATCTGTCGGGCTATAACCGCTGTTCACTGGCGCGCGGAAGACGGGGAAGTGGTCATAGACCCAACACTCGAACAAGGCCGAGAAGCCGACCAAGGTCTTCAAGGAGTGCTTCGAGATGCCTCCCAAACTCTTGTACAGCCACACCAACGCACAAGTCCCCCATGCGTACTCACCAACCGACTCTAAATCCTCGAGGGCTAGAAGGAAATCGCACTGGATGTTCTTCTGGCTCGTGTTGGTGAAGATCGTACACCCGAGGAAGAATAGGATATATGCCCGAGCTGCTGCCTTCTTCATCTCCGGAGTGCAGGCGGTGTTCGAATCTAAGTACGCTTCCCCCGAGAATGTGGTCCTAAGCCATCGGAGTCCGAATCCGCTCCCGTCATGAGCCTCCATTTCCTGCTGCACATCAGCAGCCGAAACCCTCAACAGCTCCCCATACCGTGCATACGTCGCCTCTATCGGATCAGGCCGGAAGAGGTCAATGATTCTCCCCTCGACCGGGAGGCCCGTAATGACATACACGTCGTCCAGTGTGATCGTCATCTCCCCGAAGGAGAACTGGAACGTGTTCGTCTCCTGGTGCCACCTCTCACCGAAGACCTCCGCCAACTGTACATGGTTGTTGAACCTCGGTAAATGCCGCATCAAGGGCCAAAATGGGGTCTCCTCTAGGTACGCCCTAACCCCCACTTGTTTGCTAAGGTCCCACTGACCAAGCAAACCATACTTCGATTGCACGGTAATGCCCGAGCGCGCCTGTAAAAAAATTCAAAAATAACTACAATGTTAAAAATTGAATTAAAGTAAACAAAAAAATAATAAATTAATATACTTACATCGTTTTTGAAGGCGTAATACGCCTCGTGCTGCGCATACTCGGGGAAGAGAAGCACGCTATTTTGGGATAGGAAAAGATTTTTCCATCCCTCGGCATCGGTTGGAGGCCCTTCGGAACGGACCTCTCTTCGCGGTGGTGGCAACGGGACCTCCGCTTCCTCCTGCTCCGTATCATCCTCCTGCTCGTCCACTAGGGCACGTCGGCGGATGGGGAGCACCTCTCGTGGAGGAGACGATCGTCGACGGGGGGCATCCCTGGTGGCATCGAATTTCCGATGCCGCAAAGATCGCTCGGTCGGATCCACGCGCTCCTCGCGCACCTCGCGGTGGGGGCGAACACGCTCTGTCCGATCCCCATGTTCCGGCCTAGCGGCGGTGGTCGCCCGTCGGCTACTGCCTTCGCCTTTTTTGGCCGCCTTCGCCGCCTTCTCTTTCGTTAGGCGAGGTGCTTCGTGTTGGCTGCAAAACATTAGAGGAAGAAGTTAGAAAAAATTATAAAAAATTTCATAACATAGTGGCAGTAACAGGTCTCCCCCGCCGGGTGACAATTATTCACCCGGCGGGTGAAAATTATAAATTAATAATTTTAATTTTCACCCGCCGGGTGACAATTATTCACCCGGCGGGTGAAAATTATAAACTAAATATTTTAATTTTCACCCGCCGGGTGACAATTATTCACCCGGCGGGTGAAAATTAAAATTATTAATTTATAATTTTCACCCGCCGGGTGGACCCACCCTCACCCGGCGGGGAACAAGAACAGACCTGGGTTTTCCCAGGTCTGCTCTTGTTCCCCGCCGGGTGAAGCGGGGTCCATCCGGCGGGGAACAAGAACAAATCTGGAAAAAACTTTGCTTGTTCTAGTTCCCCGCCGGGTGAGGGGGGTTTACACCGGCGGGGGAACACGCAAACCTGCAAAAAAAACCGCCATTGAAGGCAACCCAAAACCTCCAAAACTACCTAAATCAGCCACAAACAGCCTAATCTAGCATACCCTAGCATTGCTAGACAACTACAAACAACATATAACACCAAATCAGCCACAAACAAACCTAACCTAGCATCAAAATCAAAAAACCTAACCTAAACCAAATATAGAAAAAAAATGCATTTAAGAGTAAAAACTTACTCTTTTCCTTTGCCCATTGCAGTTCTTGAGTTGTTGTTGATGTGTAGAGATGTTCGGATTTGGTTTTGGGGCTGATTGTAGAAGTTTGGAGTTTTGAGAGGTTTTGGGGTTGATTTTGGGTTGGGGCTGTTTTAGAAGTGGGAATGGTTAGTGTTTTAGGTTTTGAGTTAGTAAAAAAACGAAGGGTTTTTTGGGTATTAGTTTGGGGCTACTTATATTTTTGATGGGTATGCTTAAAATTGGGGCTGGTTAGCCGATTGGGCCCCAATTTAGCCTAACCCTATATTTTATCTGTAAAAGACTTTGACATATCAAATCACACAGTCATCACCACCGACCCTAACACCATGAAATATGTGCTGCTTTGCACACGCAGCGGAACATTTTTGAGTTCAGCTGGACTCAAAAGATGGTTTCAAGTCTTTTTTTGTCCAATAACAGCATATCATATCGCATGGTGCAGGTTTTATTTATTTTTATTTTTAAAATCATTTTTGAAATAGATGGTTTGTAAAAAAAAATAAAAAAAATATATCATTATTTTTCATCTTTAGATATCTACAAATAGAGATTTTGTTTGTTTCATTCCGACACTAAAATATTTTATGTATTTTATTTATTTGGTATTTTTAAAATGATTTTCGGAATATTTTAGTAAGTTAAAAAAAAAATATACCATGATTTATAATTTCTTGAGATCTATAAATAGGGACTTGGTTTGTTTAATTGGGACACCTAAAGTTTTTAAGTTTTTTTTATTAAGTTTTTTTCAAAATAATTTTTGGAATATTTTAGTAAGTAAAAAAAATTATATCATAATTTATATTTTTTTGAGATCTATAAATAAATAGAGACTTGGTTTGTTTGATTCGGACACCGAAAGTTTTTTAGTTTTTTTTATCAAATATTTTCGAAACAATTTTCGAAACATTTTAGTAAATAACAAAAATAAAAATAGATAATAACATAATAACCTATAAATTTGGATTTAAAAGTTTTTAAATTCATTACAAAACTTAAAAAATTAAAATTCATAATGTTATTGATATAGTTACATTTAAGAAATTTTAATCGACAATTTAAGTAATAATTTGGTAAATAAAAATTAAACAAATGAATTTAGACGATCAATAATATATTTTATTAAATTTTAAATTATTTATTTTATTAAAAATTTAAGCTTTTTTCGGAAATCAAACAAATTTTATTTTTAAATTTGAAATTTAAATATACTATATATTATGTATTATATTTTTAATTATTTCAATTTTATAGTTTTTATTTGTAAAGAAAATATATTATGTTAATTTAAAAAAATTATTTATTTTAATATATATAATTTTAATATAAATATATAGTAAATAATAAGAAAGATAAATAAAAATATATGGTAGGATATTGTATGGTAGAATGATGTGGAAGAGAGAGAAATATGGTGGGGTATGCTGAAAGATGAAATATGCACTGCTGTGGGGAGTGTGAATTTTTGCAAAATTATTTGGAGAGTATGCTGATGTGGTGCTGATGTGGCGCGCTTTTGAGAGATGAAATATCCCCACTGCTGCGTATGGTCTAAAAGACGACGTAGAGTCAAAGGCATGGGAGGGGGCTGTGGCAGAGTCAGATTCAGGACCAGAGGGGATAAAGAGAGGCAACGATATGGGAAGAAGAGATACATTTTGTTAGAAGAAAAATTGTTTCTAATAAAATTCCCTCTTAGTTCCGAGATATATCAATTTTTTTTTTATGTATTAAAAATATTCCAGGTTGAGTTCTTATATGGATGTGTGCAATTGTTTTCGGTATGAAAAATACCTAATGTCAACAAGGTTGGTCGGCATTAGGTGTTTTACTAAACCTAATGTTGACCAATTCCATTTTTTTAAAACATCTAATGTCGACGGGGTTTGTCGACATTAGGTGTTTTACTAAAAAAAACCCATGTTTTTTCATTATGTATTTGTCAAGAAAAACATCTAATTTCGACTAGGCTAGTCGAAATTAGGTGTTTTGCTTGAGAAATACATAATAAGCAAAACTTCAGTTTATAGTAAAGAAAAACACCTACACGGTTGGTCGATATTAGGTGTTTTGCGTGAGAAATACAATAAAATAAACTCGCAAATTATTGTCAAGAAAAACACCCAACGTCGACCAATCTTATCGATATTATGTATTTAGTTTGATTTTATAGAACACCTAATGTCGATGGGTTGTTAAAAATTAGTTGTTTTGATTGAAAAGAACTTCAATTTATAGTTCACTATGTAATGGTCAAGAAAAACACCTAATATCGATGAGCATGATCGACATTAGGAGCAAAATTGTTATTTTATAAATATTTTTGTGATTTTTAAAACTTAAACTACTCAAATGTTGGTTTTTTAATGTGAAAGTTACATTATTCGAATTTAAATATTTAAAGAGATAAGGTTAAGTTATAATAAACTTAAATTAAAAAATAAAGTTTTGGAATAGATATCTTTAGTCTTTGAAAACGTCTCTCACTCGAAGCTCTTGCTTAATTAGTTTATGAAGTTGAATATATTTCTCAATACGACTGAATAATGTTTTATTTAACGATAATTCTCTTTATGTGCATAAGATTTCCAACCAAGATCAATGAGAAGTAATGGAGCGTTCAGATGGAGTATAACATGTTAATTGAATACAAAGAATATTATAAACCAAAATTTTGTTATACACGTAATATACAACTTAGTTCATAAATTTTATTACACTAATAAAATTATTCATGTCCACATGAACAGTGCATACCTCTTTTCTTTCAGTGGTAAATGGCGGTGGAATGACTTTGAGAGGTGAACAAGTCGTTGAGGTACCTAGAGAAAATAAACACACGATGCATTTTTACATGGTCACAATGTTGAAACAAAGTTTGGGCACTTCCATCCACTTCTCAACTTTGAAAATCATACCAAAGCATTTGATCCTTTTTAGTTCTTCATCTAATTTTGTGCGATAACCACAAAAAGCTTCATACAAAGACAAAACTGATAAAATTTCGGTCATTAGTCGTTCTCTTAAAGAAGGCCATGCCCTTTGACTTCCAAACAAATAGTGGCCTATATACCTAACACCATAATTACCATTAGGTACCATATTTATTAACTAAAACTTAATCAAAATCATAAATGGGGCAGATGTTCAAGATAAAACTACTGTTCATTAACTTTTTGGTGTTTGGGTTTTGGTGTATTCGGGGACTTTGATGTTTTTAGAAGAAGTAATTATTTTGGTTTGACTTGATAATATTCTCGAGGTACTTGCAATTTTGTCGGGGTTAGAGGGATTTATTGCGATAATATGTTGTTTCTACCAGTTTCTTCGATGATAAGCTCAAAATTTGATTTCTCCCGTTTTATCGAACTACCGTTAACATTTATTTCCATGTCCTTTTACTTTAACCAGTTCTTTAAGGGGTAAACTTGGGTATTTTTTTAGATCAAGTACTTTAAATAATTTTGACACGATGTAAATATTTTGTTCTCGATCATACTCACAGACCAAACTTGATATGAATAAATTTTGTTCAAAGTGATATTTTGTAAAGTAAGAAGAAAAAGTTGATATGTGGTGGAGTAGAGAGATAATTGAGTTACTTCAATTAAAATTTAAAGAGAGAAGGTTTGATTTAGTCTTAAATCACCCATCCTCATTAAATTATTCATAAAAGCCTATTTATAGGCCAAATTATGCTTCATGGCCTAGTTGGACCAAAATGAATCCATGGGCCAAACCCAATGTCCAAAAACCCATCAGGTTCACTAATAATAAAAATAAATCTAAACTAAAAATAAAATTATTGCAATTAAATAATAAAAGAAAATAACCAAAAATGAATATTGGTCTTTAGTCCGATATGTCATTCAAATATTTCTGACCTTATCAGATAGCTTCCTTAGTCCTCTCAAAGATATTTGGAAGGCTTAACAAACAAATTCTTGAATAAGGGTTGGCCATCTCTTCGGATATAACCCTCCGAGGTTTTTCTTTAAACTTGCTTAGAATAACAGTCTACTTTCATGTGATGGCCTTATTCAAATACATGAGTAGTTCCATTTCATGATTGTTAACTGGAGACATTATGAGATACATGTCATCACCTTATTAGACCCACGACCTCGATTTGCCATTGGTGAAACGGGAATACAGTTAAAACAAAGTTGTTGGTCTTCTACAATCTCTTATATAAACTCCCTCTCATTTTCTCAATATGGTAACTCTTAGAGAGATAAGTTGCGCCTCACCATTATCATCAAGTTAATCGTCGGTTTCTTATTTTTCTTTCCACCACCACTTTCACCACAGCGAATTCCATCTTCGTTCGATATTTTGGTGTCTTAGCGAAAAAGAGTTGGCTGCATTTGTCTAAGCTAGATAAAAAGAAAACGAGAGTCACGGTTTTTGTTGGACTACCCGCTTCCGAAGGTACAATCACTGTCACTCAGAAAATCGACTATGGAGGATTTTTCCCATACAACAGACGTAACATCCCATCAGAGCCTTCTTTCATCGCTCTATCATTAACTTTGAAGAGTCATTCATCTAGGCTATCACACTCTCAAGGAGGTACTAGTCGCAGATTCCCTTCCATTTAAAAAGCAATGGGCTATGATACAGAAGATAATTCACCTTGAAGTTTGGTCATACGAGCTAAAATTGATACGAACCTATGTTTCAAGGACCAGGAGGCCACTCAACAAAATCATTCTTCTATTGATCCTTTATCACAGTAACCAAACACGGAGGAGAATACTTTCCTTCAACAAGTCAAAGTGCTTAAATCTAATATGACTCTCTCTCTCAGCAACCGAATTGGGAGAGAAATACTGTTTCTCAACAGATAGAGCCCTCTGGATCCAATCCGAGGGAGTTGGAGGATGACATTGAGAATTTGAGTGAGGAATATCTCTTAGAGAAATCTGGTCAATCTAGGGAGAATGTCGAGACTTCGAAGTCAGATAGGAAGAGAACTTTAAAGGAAAAAAATGGTAAAGATGGCAAAGCCAAACCAATTGAGACATACTCTTAAACACTTTGTCATCGCTGGTCGAACGTATAAGGCCTAATTTTGTAAAGGTAAACCTTATATATCTTGGCCCTTGACCAAATTTCCTACAATTATTTTTAAAGAAGTGAGCTAGATGTCATTTACGAGAAATTGAGGATTCTATGAAGAGGTGAAGGTTAGACAACCCACACAAGGTGAGACCTCAATGAACTGTGGTCCGAAAGAGTTAGTTGTCTATCCAGATGTGCTAAATTGGGCCATTCAGTTTCCTCTGGATCCATACATCGTTAACTACTTACACTTGGTTGGACTATGCCCAAGCCAAGCTAGTCCAGATGTTTGGTTTACCCTAATGTCATGTATAATGGCATCTAAGTTATAAAAAATCGGGATGTTAATGGAGTAATTTGCAGCTATAGTTGGGTTGTCCCAAAATTATCATATCCTATTTTACTTTTACAACATGGATGATAAATAAAAAGGTTGTGGATGACCTACTAGAAGCTAACATGATATCGAAGATGCAATTACTCTTTGTCAGTAATGGTTGAGAGAATAGGAATAAAATCTTCTAAAATGATAATGCAATTTGGCTTACCCATTTTTGGAAGAATACATGTAGCCCTTCAAACTTATACTGGTACTCATTTTTATTATTCATAATTTACCCTTCATTTTTATTTTACAACGATACCAAAATCCCATTTGCATCATCTGGAGGATGCTAAGGTTACCTTTAAAAAACTAAATCAATGGGTCGATGAGAATTGGTCTAATTTTTCCACTGATGCTTTGCTCTTAATAACTTGGTCCGGAGTCATCTATGGAGGACCAGTTCCAAAGGTGATCTAACATGGGAGCAACTGATTACTCCTCATTAGGAATCGAGCATCCTAAATGAACTGAAGCTGCAGATGGCAAGGTATTTTTACCAACAAGGACTAGAGCCGATAACCATCGGGCTACGAGAGGCAAGAAAACATAACAAAGCTTAAAGACGGACATAGCTGAGGTTGAAACTGAATTGCAGCCCGATGAGTCTTTGCAAACCACAATTGATGAATCCCTGTTAGTTGCAGTCACTGTCAATTTTGAAGAGAGTGATGCACTTGTAAAGTTTCCCGTGTTAAAGAAGAAAAAGACACACAAGAGAGGCAAACATAACAGTGACAAGAAAGAGAAGAAGTAAAAAAGAAAAACTACCAGTTCGGAGACTGTGCTCTGTCTGGTAGTCGTCCCTCCTACAATTATAACCGTTGATCCTCAAATATTTCTAGTATATGACCCTCATTCTCTATTGCTCCCAAGACTAGAGCAACAAACATATGGAGAAGGCAATTCAATGGAGCCTATGGGTTAAATTGACTTGGATGTTTCTGAACAAGACTTCCTCGAGTCCACAAGCAATTCAACAAGGGTGGTTTTTGAGAACGTTCCCTTTGAGCTGCTAAAGAAACACGATACATTGGTGTATTAGGTGTTAGGATTTATAAGGCATGTTGCTGAACTGGAGAGTAAGGTCAAGGCACAAAAGGGGACCATCGTCTCCCATGAAGAAGAAACAAGAATTTTAAAGAGTCCCTTGAAAGGGAGAAGACACGCGTCGATGGTCTAGAAAATGAGGTTGAATCGGTTTAGGATGAGCTTGCATATTTAAAAATTTATTTTGAAGAGATACAGTCATCCAGTTCTGGGGAGATTTTAGAACTGAAAATCTAATAATGTACTGATAAGGCTGCCTTAGAAAAATTATCGAAAATGTTGAAAGAGCAAGAGCTATTTGTGAAGAAATACGATGATGAGTTAACTTCTCTCAAATATCAAGCTAGAAAAGACACAGAAGACGCAGTGGATCAATATACCGATAAGATCTTAAAGTCTCAAGAGAAATGGGATGCTTCAATTAAATCCAATATATGGGTCTATATGGGATTTAGTTCCAGAAAGGTTGTGGCTTAATGATATGCCCATAGCTGATCAGTTGGGTATATCTATGGATTCTTCGGGTGATAGCTTAGAGGAAAGTGGGGTTCAGAAGAAAAAATATCGAAGGGGACTTGCCCAGAGGCCAGTGAATTTGAAGTTGGTGTTGTAAGCCCATTGCTTATATAAGGTATTTTTGTTATCTTGTTTGGATTCAACCAAGTCCTTGGTTTGTCAAAGATATTTTGTAATACTTACTCAGATTGTTTTGATAAGCCCTCAGCATAACTTAAGGAATTTTGTACTCCCTTTCTTTTTGTTTCATCTATAAATGAAAATTGTTTTTTTTTTCAATTTAACTATTCAAAGGCACATATAACATACACTTTAACCATTCGAAGGTAATCCATTCGAAGGCACATAAAACAAACACTTTAACTATTCGAGGGTAATCATTCGAAGGTATATAAAACAAATACTTTAACCATTCGAAGGTAATCCATTCAAAGATATATAAAACAAACACTTTAAATATTCCAAGGTAATTCATTCGAAGGAATATAAAACAAACACTTTAACCATTCAAAGGTAATCCGTTCGAAGGAATACATATAAAAATATAGCTAGTACATAAAATAATATAAAAACGGTTTAAGAAAAATAAGATGGATTGCAAATGGTATTTGAACCTCCTCGACCTACCATGAACGAAAAGAGTATGCCCCCAAATATTTACAAAAGTGTAAACAACATAAATGAAATAAACATTTTATACAACTATTCAAGATAGAGTCTCAAGTATTCAACATTTCATGTGAGTGTTAAAAAATTTCCATTTTAATCCATTAATCAATAGGTTCCATGCTTGACCTTTCAGTGACTGTATATGGCCCTTCCCAATTTGGTGCTAGCTTTTTAAGTTTCTGTCTTTGGTATGTAAGAATACATTTTTTCAATACTCTGTACCTTACTTCAAACTCTATTCTTCGAGTTTTAGATGCATATCCGCTTCTCATCAACCTTGATAGTGTCATTATCTTCTTCAGATTGGTTTTAAATTAAGAAAGACGATGTAATAGATTCAATCGGTGTTATTTCATCCATCCCATAGACCAAGGGAAAAAGAGATTCTTGAGTAGCAGTTCGGGGGGGAGGGGTAACTCAGTAAGCTCATGATACTACTTGCAAATGATTCAACCACTTTCCTATCGTACCCTCTAAATTCATATTTAGTCCCATTAAATAGTTCTATTAATAACCTCTATTTTCCCATTAGTTTGAGGATGAATGGGTAAAGAATAAGAATGCCGAATTCCTCTGAAATTATAGAAAACTTTTCATGTCTCTATTTATAAACTAGGGGCGATTATATGTTGTAATGCTTTTAGGGATCCCAAATCTAAAACATTTTTAGTGAGGATAAGCTTGATCACTTCTTTATATGCAGTTCCGGAGAGAGGTGCATCTTTCACCAACTTAGAAAAATAATAAATTTCTAATATAATAGTTTGACACCCTCTGAATGCCATTGGTAGGGGTCCCGCCAAATCGAGCACCTATCTTTCAAATGGTATCGCTTTAGATATTGATTCCATTAGGACTGTCGTCACATGTATGGCATTTCTAAAAATTTGGTATAGATCATACCGTTTAACTAATACTTTAGCATATGCCATGATGGAATGCCAATGATGTCATGCTAATAAAAATATTATGGTTAAATTTTCTATCGCCATAGTAGATATAGCCTTCCCCGTCAAGTAATTTGGACAAAATTACTTGGAAATCATCATACCCAAGGTATCAGAATAGAGGCATGCTAAAGATTTTCTTATAAAGGACACTCCTGAAGACTAAAAAGCCAGCTCTAAACTTCAACTTCTTACCCAATACTTTATCAATGATAAAACTTCCTTTAGTAATGAACTCTTTGATCTCATGCCTCAAATCCAAGTTTGTTGTTGTGGATGCTTGGAAACTTTCCTCAATATTCGTCCCCACTTCAAGGTCCGTTACTATCAAAGGATACTATTGTATCAAAATCTAGGGATATTATTCAGAGTATGCAACAATACCTAAATAATCAGCCACCGCATTTTCAGCCCTTGGCGCATGTTCATATTTCACACATTTGAAGAAGGTCGATGTGTCCCTCAACACTTGCAAATATTTAAAAAATTGATATTTTCTCACTTAAGATTGACCCTGAGCTTGATGTTTGATTAATTGTGAATCACTTATCAATCATACTCTTTTGGCACCATATATTTGGGAAAGTCTTAGTCCAACTATTGTTGCCTCATACTCATCTTCATTGTTTAATGCCTTAAAACAAAACATATTGCTTGGTACAGTGAATCTGCGAAGGGAGATATTAGATAAATTCATAAACATAACCTAACATACTACATCTTTCATCTGTTCGAACTATCTATAGGCTTTTCAATAGGAGATTCCACATGTGGTCATTTTGAATGGAATTCAACCAGAAAATCTGCTACAACTTGTGCCTTGATTGCAGATCGAATAGACAAATCAACCTCGTAATCCCCCAACTCCACAGATTACTTAGTCATCCGACCTGACACATCTGGTTAATTCAACATATTTTTTAGTAGAAAAAAGGTTTGAATAGTATTTAAGTGTGCTTAGAAATAGGGTCTCATCTTTCTGGATGCTATCACAAGAGCTAATGCTAACTTTTCGAACTTCAAATACCTCTTTTCAGCATCTAACAAGCTTTTATTAACATAATACAAGAGGGGAGGATAATTATCTATTTCTTGAACCAAAATTGCATTACAACATAGTCAGATACTGCTAAGTAAATGTAGAGCCTTTCTGCCAACACTGGCTTGGATAAAGTTCGAGTGAAGACACATGTTTTTTATCCTAAGAAATGCCTCATCACAATTCAAAGACCAATTAAATTCCTTAGAATTTCTTAAAACTTGGAAAAAGGGTGCACACTCGTCAGATAACCTTGATATAAATTTGTTCAATGCAGATAGCCTTCCAGTTAATATTTGAACTTCTTTAGGGGATCTGGGAGGGTCTATAGTAAGTAATTCATTTAACTGTGTTGGGTCAGATTGAATCTCTTTTTCACTTATAACATACCACAAGACCTTTCTGGATCATACTCTGAATGTGCACTTCTCAGATTTAATTTTAAGTTGATAGCTTCAAAGTTGTAGAATGTTTCTTTGAGATCAAGCAGGTGATCCTCATCCCTTAAACTCTTTATTAGCATATCTTCTATATAATCCTTAGCATTTCTTACGATCTGACTGCCAAAAAATCCTTATTTACTTAACGCTCGTAAGTAGCCCCAACATTCTTATGAATGTGAGGCATAACCTTATAACAATGCAACCCCATGTCTCTGATGAATGAAGTGTGATCTTGATCCTTTAGATCCATCTGTATTTAATTGTACCCAACAAACACATCCATGAAAGATAAAAACGTTTTGTAAGAATTAGAATATATTAACTATTATATTCAGGGGACACAGAAAAGATACTTCTGACATACCCTGTTAAAGTCTATAAAATCAATATAGATCCACCATTTTCCATTATTCTTTTTCACAAGTACTGGATTAGTAATGCATATCGGGTATTGGGATTCCTGAATATTCCTTACTTTTTTAAGTCTATCTATATCTTTAACAATAACTTTGGATTTTTCCAAAGAAAATGCTTGTCGTTCTAGTACGATAGGGCTCGCATCGGATCGTACAAACAGTTTGAGATAAATGATGCTTGCTGGTACACCCGTTACATTCTCATTACACCAAGAAAACATATGCAAGTTCTTGGATAAGAATGATGATGATTTTTCCTTTATCTCCGATGTTAATTTAGCTCAAATCTTAACATGTTTCCCATCTAGAAAAGTCTGTAATTCAACCTCTTCAATTGGAATGACTGCATTAGGAGTCTCTCTTGGGCCATCTATTTTGCTTGAATCTGAAGAGGACTCTAGTAATTTCTATTCTTTCTTAGCTGCCATATTCTTCAACGCCTTTGAAGCAAGGGCAATCACTGTTAAAAAATAACATTGTAAGAAGTCAGACAATCAATCACTACAAAAAACACCCTCACAATCTTTTTAAACCGTCTTTTTCCAAGGAAAGTTTCACCTTCAAATTCGTTAACCACATCAACATAACTCTCCATAGATCCCACTATATTCTATTTGATCGGAGAATGACAAGTGGGTTTTTCATCAACTTGTAAGTCAATAAAAATAAAACATTAGCTGAGCTACCAGTATCAATCAAAATCATTCGGATTTCTAGTCATTCAATTGTTGCCCCAATCACCACAACATCATCATATGGCTAATCAACATGTCTCAAATCATACTTGTTGAATACAATAAATGGAGATGGATTCTGATATAGATGAGTAGATATTTTCCCTTATAATTGTGTAGTCAGGCTAAATGCATGCCTTTATCGAGAACAACTTGAAGGATCTGTCATCGTATCCTCTCCAAAAATGGTCAGTGATTCAAAAATTGACATAATTCAGAGACTTTTCCCTTCTTTTCATATATTATCATAAGACGATACTGATCTGGATCGAGATCCAAATATTCCGAATCTTCATCAAATTTAATATACTATTCGATAATTACCATCATATTTTCATGTTTGGGTGCGGCCTTTATGGATTCTCTCTGAACAATAGATTTCCTTTCTTGGGTACCAATCGTGTTTGGTATTGATCTGTTTCTCGCTTGTAATTTGAGAAACATAGTTAGTTTTCTATTCTTAATCTAAGTTTATATATTTTTATTTAAATAAATAAAATCCTTGGTAGCATGACCCACATCATTATGATACTTATGATTATTGGTGTTCTGATTTAATCTAGGAAGTTTAAATGTGTGGTGGGGTTCGAAACTGTAATTGTTTTTTGTTTTGTCATAAGTGGTTGTAACATTTTTAGTTAATTCTGCAAAATAATCAGGCCGAACCCAATGATCCCTCTAGGTATGAATTGTTTCCTTACGACTGCTTGTTAGCCTTAGAACGACGAGTACTTTATGCGGAATCCTTTGGACGATGCCTTGCTGTAGTTTGTTGTTGAGAAGAGGAAGAGTCGCTTTTGGACTGATGGGGAAATTTTAATCTTTTTGTCTTTTTCATTGTGATTTGTTTTCCAACTTGGGATAATAAACCTCCCTATGTTAACGTTTTTTACCCGGGCAACAATGTGAGATAATTCCCCACGTAAAAGCCTTTGTCTAAAGGAAGCTATGACTACTTGTTCGTAGAAATCTAGTATAGAACATCTGTTGAGTGATCAATTCGCCACCCAATCTGAAACATTTAGCCTAAACAAATTGATTGGTATATTCATTTGAGGTTTCATCAATGAGTTGTTGGTAGTGGATTATTGCATCTTTATTTCCTCGGAGCTCTTTACTTCTTTTAAATTATCATCAGAAATCCATCCAGAACATTTCAAAAAATTTAATCGACCCATGCATAATTCGATTATACCATTTAAAGCATTCCCCTCAAAGTTTTGAAAAAAATCTTACACAACAAGTTGCTATCATTGTCAAAATTCATCATCAAATTCGTGAACTATTCAAGGTGATTATACGAATCTTTACTCATATCAAACTTTTCCATCTTGGATATATCAAACCTTTTAAGATAATGACTGGACAAAATTTCAGGAGATAAAGATGATTTCCCCCAATTATGGTTTGGACTAAACTGATGATTTTCATTGGAGGTAGCAAATATACATGTTTCAGATTGGATGGTGAATTGATTACTCAACAGATGTTTTATACTATGATCTCTTGATCCCATTAATTTTTCTTAGCACCATTTTTTCTTCTCTTTACTTCTTTGGTGTTTCTTTTTACTCGAAGAATCTTGTTTACTCAACTTGCAATGTTTGTTTGAACTTTTCTTTGATCGACACTTCTCATGGTGACTCTTTCACTTTTTATGACAATAATCATTGCTTGAAGATGATGAAGAAATTCAGACTCAGAAGTTGGGCTTTTACTAGATTCCGAAGAGCTAGAACAATCCTTGGTTTTGCGTTTCTTTTTTTACGTTTGATGCTTCTTCGGACTCTGCTGGGAATCATCCTCATTTTCATCAGATTTTTTACTTCATGTTTGAACCTTCCCTATAAGGTTCACTTCAGCTTCTCTTTGAGACCTCAGTGCCTTAATTTATCCTCATAAATGGTCTTGCTCCTCTTGGATAAGAAGTCTTTCCTGATTTTCATCATTCGTACAAGGTATTTAGAGATATTTTTCTTCAACCCTAACTCCCTCATTCCCCAGAGTAGGTAATATCTGCATTTTAGAATTAATGCTTCAAGATTTTCCAAAGGAAAACTTTTGTACACTAGGTTTAGGATTTTCTTTACCCGAGTAACTCTTAGAAGCTCCCACTATGGTTGCCAATTTGGTGTGAATAAATTTTGTTCGAGGGTTGTTATGTAAAGTAAGAAGAAAGAGTTGATATTTGGTGGATATTAGAGAGATAATTGAGCTGCTTCAATTAATATTTAGAGAGAAGGTATGATTTAGTCTTATATCATCCATCCTCATTAAATCCTTCCTAAAGGCCTATTTATATGCCAAATTATGTTTATTGAGCCAAATTGGGCCGAACCGAATACATGAGCCAAGCCCAATGTCCAAAAATCCATCAGGTCCACAAATGATAAAAATAAATTTAAAATCTAAAAATGAATTTATTACAGTTAAATGTTAAAATAAAATAACCAAAAATAAATATTTCTCTTTAGTCCGATATGTTCTTCGAATATTTCTGGCTTTATCAAAACTAAGCATTTTTAAAATGTTGTTTATCCATATAATCATTTTTGTTGTATTTGCCTTTCGTACAAAAGTTTATAGTTTATCACATTTTGTCGATAATAGGATAAGTCATAATATGACCCTCTATTCCCAATAGAATTATATCATCTGCACACATGAACGCATGTGTAAATCTAACAATACACCCATATTCTACTTTGGAATACCCTTTTTGGCCTTCATATATTCTTTTAACATGAGATTAAGGCATGTTTTGTTGTTTCTTTCTCCAACCTCTTGAATGTGATATTTTCATATGCAAAATTAGAAATTTTATTACATTTCTTTAACTATTCTTTTATCTTTGTGTGTTGTATACCTAACAAAGAATGAAGTTTCATAAAAAATAATTCAAAGTTTAGTTTTCTGGACTTGATAAACCGTTTCAATGATGAACACGCACCTTTAGCACTAATAATAGTACTAAAAAATTAGTTCTGATAAGTTACTTGAGTATCACTATATAAGGATGAATTTTTTCTTCGTGTGTTGCATACCAAACAAAGGGTGAAGTTTCATCTAAAATTATTCAAATCTTAGTCTCCTAGTTTTGACAAACTACTTCGATGATGAATACGCACCTTCGACACTAATAAAAATAATAAGGTATTAGTTTTGTTAAGTTACTGGAATATTAGTTTAATATATAAGGATGAATGTGCTTACCGATTCACTGTGGTATTTTCATAGTGCTTGACAAGGTTAGTGTGCATATAATAATATTTCATTGTACGATTTGAGGCAAGATGATTCATCAGAATCTATCGCCTTACGATAAGCTTTATATGTCTCATTCATTGTCGCTATATTTTTATATAACTCATAAGTATTTTTTGAATACACGACCGAATTCGAAAAAACAATAAACTCGTAAGAAATATTTTTTTTGTTTGAAAATTTTATTCGTATTTGCAACAATATTACAAATTTCATAACAGGTGTGTAGATTCTGGAAATATCTTACCAATTGCATCCATCAACGCTTATTCTATATATGTCGGCATAATATTAGGTAATGATCACTTGTTTTATTTCATGAGCAACCAAAAATGATCCATTTCCCAAATATAAGGGTCTAGTTTTTCTGCACGTATTAAAATGAATCTGGTATAATATTTTAAACTTGTTGATGTTACCCCTAATATCTCTAGCAATTTTAAACAATATCATTTTATACCTCGTTGTTTTTATATAGTATTCATAATCAAAACATGTGTTAATATACTTAAAAGGTCGATTGATGTTGGGTGTGCAAAAAATATATCTTTGAATACTTCAAACCCCTCAGTTTTTGTCCGATTCTAATGACGTAGTTATTATCTTTCAATATACTCAACCCAAAATTCATATGCGTCATACCTCACATTTCTGGGTTTCTCATTCCTCTATCAACTAAAATATTTCGAGGATAGGAACTAGTCATTACTAATGTCATGGCTAATTCTTCTTCATTTATTTTCGATCGTTCTCACACTTGGACATCCTTCTTAGAATTTTGTAACATCATTTATTATGTGTTTCATGTATAACTATTAAATACTATAATCCAATTTGACTTTCAACAATATATGCTCTTAGTACAAAAAGACAATCACATTCTTTCTACGAGGGTCTTCTCTTTACATTATGTTTACTAGAAACTTTTCTATAAGGTCCAGATTTCTCACAAGAAAATATATTTTCGGAAGTCTTCTCTTCATCGTAATAACTCTTACAAATCACGTACATATACATCCACCCATACGGTCTATCCATTCTATAAGTTGAGGTTTACTGTAATGCATCAAAGTAGTTAATACGTGCAAAATATCTTCATAAAGTTTTGGATCTACGATGGTGTTGTTCTCCTATAAAAGTTAACAACAAAAAACTAGATTAGTTGTATTCCAAGTTTAATTCTTTTAAATATAGGCGTGGTTTATGGGTTTTGTACTATCAATGAATTATGTTAAATTCCTATCCATTATTGGATACATAAGTCGAAAAAGTTTGTTGACATTTCCAAAACCCATAAACATCTCCTATGCGAAATAATTTTTTTTTTCTGATTTCAACTATAACCTATACAAGATATGAAGTACATACCTCTATTTGTTCTTGTTGAAGATAGTTTAGGCTCAATTCTGTTGTTGATTCTTTTATTTTTAAAGTTTAATTCTTTTGCGTATTTTGTTAAGGTTTAATTCTTGTGCGTATTTTGTTAAAATTAATAAGTTTTTGAGTTTTTCAAATTTTTTTGCTATTGGTTTCTAAGTATATAGACTATTGTTAAGATTATAAAAGTTTAGATTGTTTGTTTGTTAGGTTTAAAAAGAATGACATAAAAATATAATTCAATAAGTGGGTATGGGTAAATAAGTTATTTCATATACGATTAAATTTTTTACTTGAATTTGAAGTCGTGTTTTGGAAAAATAAGACCGATTATAGTTTTTACAACATATATATATATATATATATATATATATATATATATATATATATAGGTTTTGGCCAAAAAATAGTATGTTGGGGCATTGTTTTTTGAACGTTTTTATATAACTTATATAATAAATGACATGACATTAAAAGTTGGCTAATAGATAAGTTCAACGACCCGGTAGATGGTATAGAAAAGTGCCCTGAATGAACTAGATATGTTGAACCATAAAAGCTCAATTACAAACCAAGAAGAATTCTGACAAGAGAGTCACTAATGAGCGATCCAGCATAACTTCATGACCCAAACGATCTCGATAAAAGGTCCTTTCACTGACCTATCGCTCACTACATAAATAACGATAAACTTTCTCCTTATCAAAGGATCGTGTAGCCGAATAATAATTCCTTATCCAATTTATCCCAAAACCACTATTGGTAAAATGGGTCGCACAACTAACCGACCATTTCTCATCCCACTCATCCTGAAAACCTCAATCTTATAAATTATCAAATAACTGAGCAATCTCTACCTCATGACTTAGACTAAAATCTTATCTTATAAAGGGGTCACTCAGCTGAGCGAATCTTTGATCCTGAATTTTTTTAAAAAACTTATCATAACTTAATGTTCCCTCGCTTCTTACTTAGCCAAAAACCTTGTCTTATAAAGGATTCATTCAACTAAGCGACCTTTTGCTTCAGACTTAACATAATATATCATCTTATAAAAAGGTCTTTAACATGAACGACCCCTTGCTCCCGATTTAAGAGTCGTTCAGCTGCCAACTAAAACCTAAATAATTCATGACGACCTCTCATCATTAACCAAACATCAAAACCTCTTCCGATAAAATTGTTACTCAACTGAGCACACTAAACCACTAAACCTTTTATTTTAAACGGGTCACTTAGCTGAGTGACCTCTCGTTAGTATCCAAACCCTCATTATAAAAATGTCATCACTATACTGAATGACCCCTCATCGTTGGCCAAAATCAAAATACCATTATTATAAAAAGGTCACTCATCTGAACGACAATTTTTTACGCATCAAATCTTAGTCCCCTTCTCACAAAGAAGTCACTTAGTTGAGCGATCCCTCATAACCGAAGCCACTGCACTAACCTCCAACCTTGCACAACCATGGAACTCGCACCATCATTATTTCTTCGTCTCAAAAGCAATACAAACAAAGTAGTATGGAGATCATACATGGCAAGGTATGTGCAAACAATATATAAACCGTACCTCATATTTCTAATGCAACAATAACGTTTGAAAAAGTTAAAGAAACGAAGGACATCCAACCCAAAACGACATAAATGAAGACTACTATAGAATGAGTAAAATATGTAGAAAGTAAAATATGTGAGAAACTAGAGAAATAAGAGAGAAAAGAATCAAAATGACTGTAATCCAAAATATTATATATATATATATATATATATTGAATGTTCATCTTCAAATTGTCTTAATTTCATTAATTGAATTATTTAAAATTTAAGTGATAATTTCATTAATTGAATTTAGTCTTCCCCAAGCTTTTGAAAATAATTTGAAATAGTGTCTTTCTAGACATTCAGTAGATAATTGGTTTTAAGCTGATTTTTTTTAAACTTATTTTTCCAAGTACCTGTAAGATGTTTTTGGAATCTCAAAATTTGGACGAGAGTGATTCCTCAAGCAACATTTGGATTTTCAAGATTCATGGTCAAATTTTTTGTACAACTGTTTATAAAATCTGGACTTATTCAATTTCCAAGATCAATCTTTTGTATACAACTGATATGGTACAATGTCAGAATTCAATTTCAAATACTCGATCCCAAGGAATATTGAAGCTTTATACATCTTCATTGGATGAAACAAAATTTTCAAGAGGTGTCAATTATCTTTCATAATTATCTCTTTTAGTTAACTGGCTACTATCTTTTCTACTCGATATCCTGTTATTTGATTGGATGGACATTTTGTTACATATTGTTAAATCCTCTTATCAGAGGATAACCTGCACATATTTATTTTCTAGTAATATTTAAGTCAGGCAGAACCCGCTTTGAATATTTGTTAGTATGATAGAAATATAATAAGTTTCTTAAAATTAAATAAAAATCAAGTCTTGCAAACTATCTTAATTAAAATAGAGAGAATGAGAATTGTAATTCTGGCCTTTCTCTAGATTTCCAGTAGATTCGATAAGAAACTAAGTTAAGAATTATCTAGTGGGAGATTAGCTAGTCTTCTAGTCTAATGTAACCTCAACCCATACTTTTTAACAGTGTAATAGCCCTGAGTTGATTAGGAGCTATAATTTCAATGAAATCTACTTTCATTTTGCCTTTAGAAGTACATTTGGGAAGCCAATCAACTTCCATATTTTGTTCCCTTAAGAAATGTGTAATATCCATTATTGGAGCTATAAGTTTTCTAGAGCTTTCTAGGAGAGGTTCAAAAAAACATGGACCTTTACCTTTGGAAATTATATCAATAAACACAAGTTATTCAGATTCAATATCCATATTGGTTATGTTCTTTTCCTTACAAAGTTCTTTCAGTATATATTATGCATTAACCTGGTCCAAAGTGTATTATACTTTCTGAATTAAGCCATAACTTACAATAATAAGTATCTTGTATATCATAGGGACTCCTAATATTCAGGCCTTCTTCACCATAGGGACTACATAGGTGAGACCATCTTATCAAGTTGATAGAATTGATAGTTTTTGTAGATCCGCACATAAATCTATCACAAAGCTTCTCGAATCTAACTATTATAGTTTTAGGAAGAACACAACATCAGATCCAATGAACTGGAATGAACATTTGAAACAATCTGAATTGAAGATCAACCTACTTTTAAATGATATATGCTTACTTTACCACTCCAATATTCTACCTTTAGTTTTTGAAATTAAATCATCATAGATGCTGGCCTTATTGCAAATATTAGTTGAAATATCTAGATATGTAAATGGGAAGATGTCCATTTGAAATCTTGATTGTATTCCTATCATTAATTATCCTGATTGAGTAATTCTGGTTGAGGTAATAACCTTAGTCTTGTCCTTATTTATACTTTGACCTGACTTACATTGATAATGTTGTCAGAAGTTATTCAACCTATTTATGTTAGATGCCGAGCCATTATTGAATATTAGAAAGTCATTTGCAAAAGTAAGCAGTGTATAAGTAATGATCCTCTAGTCTTGTACCCCATATCCTTATTAATTTCAAATAAAAGTTTCAACGCATGAATTATATATTCTTCAGCTATTATGCAAAAACTAGGAGAAATATGATCCCCTTGCCTAATAACTTTTAAAGCTTTTAAGTAACCCTTAGATTCCACATTAACTAAGACTAAAAAACAAGAAGTAAAAATACTAATAACTATTTTATCTAAGAAAGGTCTCTCAAATCCAAATAGCTCAATAACCGTAAGGATAGCCTTATGCAATAATATGGAAAATTATTTTGACATATCCACCTTAATTAAAACATTACCACCCTAATCATTTTGTTAAGATCATGAATCATTTCCTAAGAAAGAATGATATTTTTGTGGATATTCTTACCATTGGTGAATCCTCCTTGCTCATAAGAAACTAGCTTGGGTAATATAAGGTACAAGCTATTGTTTATAACCTTAGAGATAATTCTATCAAAGAGATTACATAAACTAATATGCCTGAAATTATTCCAGGTTTAAGGAGATGTTACCTTAGGTATTAGAAAAATGATAGTAGCCAGTTAACTAAATAATAATAATAATAATAATAATAAGAAGAAGAAGAAGCTGAAGAAGAAGAAGAAGAAGCTGAAGAAGCTGAAGAAGAAGAAGAAGCTGAAGAAGCTGAAGAAGAAGAAGAAGAAGAAGAAGAAGAAGAAGAAGAAGAAGAAGAAGCTGAAGAAGAAGCTTAAGAAGCCGAAGAAGCTGAAAAAGGAGAAGAAGAAGCTGAAGGAGAAGAATCAGAAGAAGAAAGCATGGAAATATAAATCCGATAAAAGTCCATCAGAAACTATAAGAATTTATTGAAACTAAATCAGTAATTAGAAAAATATTATATACTTAAAATAACATACGTAACATAACATAATATAAATTAACTGTTTTGATTTACTTACGTGAATGAAATGGATATCATATAGAAAAGTTATTCCAACTTTCTTTACATGACATAATATAAGAATGCAACCGCGTAAGGGTAAATATGTTTAAGAATCATGGAGAGAAAAATGGTATATAAAAAATTGATATTGAGTTAATATAATTAAACCGATATCGGTTAATGTCATCATATAACTACTAGCTAAGTAACTTTTGAACCAAGATAACCTACCAACTAGTTTTTTCTAAATTTCACACATTCATACACCAAACAAATTATGATGCTTGTTTAATTTATACAATAAGCCTCGTCTCACGGATGCTCATGAATGCTCTGAATCGTATACAACTTTAGCCTTGGTCCAATAACCATATTGGCCGTAAGGTGCAACACATTTTATGCTAGTAATACAATTATGTCCATGTTTGAAGTGCATTCCACGTAAGAAATTTTATGTCTAATTTTACTAATTTTGTTTGGCATGGACCATATTTGTTTCTATCTCTAGTAGTAACCAATTTCTTAGGATCTAGTACGTGACTTATTCTGGGTTTGATATGATCTTGAATATATGCTATTTAACTATAAATAAACCTATTTATTATTCAAATTTTTGTTGTTAAGTCATCTTTGGTCGTAGTTTTATCTTTAGATACAATTTTTAAAGTTCTTCAAAATATATCGCATCCTTATTTTGCAAATGATATTATTCTCTATCCTTATTACTAATTCACATACACAAGATAACCCGTTTGTTTTCCTAACAAAACCTCCACAAACTACCTCATCTACACTTATATTTCTAGCACGTTGATAATTCCCGTCAATAAAATCTCAGGTTGAAAATGATAAATTAACTTTTAAAGCGTTGTACATATAAATTCTATGTACGAATTTTGACCAAAATATACTTCTCTCGAATGATTCTAAAATATTCGAATGTTGAATATTAAACAATTCATGAACTCTGGTCCAAAAAAGTTCAAAATTTAGTTGACTTGAATCGATGTTGCATTTTAGACACGCATGAGTGCTTTCTTCCCTATAAAAATATAAATAAAATATTTTGATTATAATATTGAATTTTGAATAATAAAAAAATAACTTTCAAAATGAAAAATCTCACTTACCGATTGATGGTTATATTGTTCAAATGTTGAATTTCGTTCGTAAAGTGATGATAAAATTTCCTCTGGTATGTTGTTATCCATGAAATCATAATGTAATTTATATGATTTCACAAGAATAAACTCTTCTTTCATTTTGTGTTACACTATTCTTTCATTTTTTTTCTTCGACAACAATAATATAATATTTTATAAACTCATATGCATCGTTCTTTTTGGCCATAAATGTTTTCGTGTTTACAAGAATGTTTTTGTTATATGTCATTTCATAGGATATTTATTGCGTATGAAAATGCATCTCGAACATCTCAAATCAACGCTAACTCAAAATCTATCACGATAATGATTGGAAGTGCACAAATATTATCCATCATCACTGTCCGTATAATATTCTAAGCCTCGATGTAGTTCACTTGTTTTTCTGAACTCATAAAGGAAAAACCAATACAACATGTTTAAATGGCTGATGTTACACCAATAATTTCGAGCGACGTCATTTTGTACTTATTTGTCTTGTAAGTACTATCAATGATAAGACCTCGTATGAATGTGCGCAATAACTTAATATTTTTAGGATGTGTAGCAAAACATTCTCTGATCATGTCTATTAACTAGGTTGCTCGATGCCACACATCATAATTATATTTCTTCATTTTAATTGATAATTATTGCATATGTGTTTGACCGACCTTTTCAACTAAATGATTTTCTGGATGAATGTTGTAGCTGGTGGATGTTGGATATATTTTCAGGGTTATGAAATTTCAAACTCACGTATATTTTTTTAGCACAAGAATATGGGTTTGACCGACCTTTTCAACTGAATAATTTTCTATATGAATTTCGTAGATGTTGCGTATGTTAGATACATTATCAGGGTTATGAAACTTCAAACTCACTTATATTTTTTAGGACGAGAACCAATTAACGTTAAGTTGGGATGACCTTCCAAGTTTAAGCTTGGTTCGTGGTTGTGTTTCCTATCTACCATGGTCAATTGTAGATAACCAAGTTGTCTTTCAACTCGATATGCCCTTAACTGGTCAATTGTATTTTTTATGTATACACCATTCGTAATTTTAGGTTTATAATTGTTGTACCTCTCGCATCGATAATATATTCTATGAATTTTCTCATATTTACCAATTTGGTAGATGGTGAAGATGATGATAAATCTTATCTTGAAGCCTTTGGCCATAAACTATTTGTCCAAATTTGCTTTAGTGAAATACTTGTGATTTGTAAACTATGTTGCTTAATCGGTGTACACGACGATTACGACGATTTCCCCGGTTCGTACAATATTATAAAAGTTTCGATCCAAAATATAAGATAATATAATGTCACATCTACTACACGACCTACAAAATTTCGCATTCTATATATGACATACCAAGAAAATATAAAAAATGACTTCGATTTTTCTATTAAATATTATAAAAAACTCTTCGACTAATTAATTTGTCACAAAGATTAGACGAGTAATTCTACATTTTTCATATATTGGGTGCGACTAATGTCTATATCCGTCATATGCATCGGGCGACAAATATATTTTGAGGTTTGAAAATTATAATCTACCTCTATAGTTGTTTCCTCTTCCTCATGTACCGAGTTCGTCATGTCGCAACTTAAATTTTTCTCCGATTACAATTTTTATGAAATTTATTTATAAAATTTAGTTTAATGATTCTAGGTTATATTAAAAGGTTATTGGTATATGTGACTTTTAGATGTTTTTGGATTTATAGGATTGAGTGACGTATATATATAGTTTAATATCTAATTTTGAAAAGATATTTTAAGTATTTTTCAATTTTTTGTAAATAGAAGATAAGAAATCCAACAAAAAAATATAAAATATAGCCTATCTTTAAAAAATAATGGACGGAGTTATGGTTTAAAAAATAAATTTAGCAACATATAATTTATAATTTTGTTGTTTGTTTTTTCGTTATTCTCTATTATATTTTTTCGAAATACAATAATAAAATGTAAAATTTTACATTTGAAACTAGAGAAAAGTACCCCTAAATACCTTCTCAACTATCAAATACCAAGATGGTACCCGTTTTTGGACTAGTTTCAAAAACTACCTAGAGCCATAATATGGACAATTATACCCTCTAGGGTATAAAAGGGGTTATTTTCTTGAAACCCACTTTTTTGCACCTTCTAATCAGACTTTTAGGTTCCAATTTCCCCCCCACTTTCACATTTCCAAATTTGAGGAGAGAGAAACACGTTTTACGAGAGCGAAACCAAAAGCCATTTTTGGAAGGTTACGTACCGGCGAACCACGACTGAATCTGTTTATGTTCCGATTTTGTTGCCCCCTACCGGCGAACCATCGGCGACTAGTAAGCAGCTTCTCTGTCACTCCTCCGATAGTTCTGACATCCACCGGCGAAAAACCGGCGACAACTAACCAGTTTTTTTCTCTCTGTTCCTTATATCAGGCACCTACCGGCGCACCAGCACTGTTTCTGTCTCTGGTTCGATATTTGGAACCACAACCAGCGAGCATCCAACTGCGACGAAGTTTCCGTCGAACCGAACAGTCGCCTTCAAACCAAATCAGGTATGTGTTCGATTCGTATGCGTTGATGTGTAGGTTTTCGAACCCAATGATAGTCCATGCTGTATGATGTGTAATACTCCGGTAGAAACGTAAGGTCATTTGTTACTGTTGCTCAACTGGACAACGTTACGTGATAGTTGTATTGGTAGTGAGGATGGTGTTGTTGTAATCATTGTGAGGCTGATGTTTTAAGCATTGTCAGGCTGATGTTTTAAGCATTTTGAGTTTGCGTAGGGTTGGTCCATGTCTAGCAATATGGGCTTTATTATCTATCAGTACAACTATCAGGTTTATGAGGCTGATCGTTAACGTGTTAGATCTTGTGTAACAGCTATAGGGATGCTGTTCCAAATGTTGTGAGTGTATGCAGGTATCGTCATACATCTAGCAATGTATATTGTATTATATATCAGGGTCTGATAGTAGTTTACATGTAAGACAGCACGTCTAGGGGATAAGTATAAGTTTCAGGTCACTTATACGAATCTTCATAATGCAGTGGCTGCTTATTATTATTGTTTTAGTTACCATGTGAATTACTAACTAGCTTATTATGTGAACGTTGACAGGTTAAAATGACAGGAGTATTCTACCGCTCGGGATTGGTTGGCATAATCAACGTCCTGAGACGAGATATAATCAAAGCTGAACACATCGAGGCTGCTCGCGGAACCCCTTTCTACACCTTCCTCAAAACCTCGTACGACCTGAGGAACGAAACTCTGAAGCTTAAAAAGTTCCACCACTTGATCGAGGCGATCTGTGGTTTATACGACGTCAGATGGAAGGCTTTCAAGATTGGACAAAAGCGTGTAAGGCTGACCAAGAAAGACGTTCAGGCGATCTTTGGCCTGAGACACGGTAACGAAGAGATGCCGATGAGCAAATCAGGTGGATTTATCGCTCGGTACGCCGAGGGAGCAGAGTTAGATTCGACTTTGATGAAGAAATATTTTTTGAGTCCAAGGACGAGGAGAAGCGGGCCAACGAACGACAAATCAGTGTCAAACGCGTTAATAAAGGTAAATAGAGTATGTTTGAATGTAGTTGTTTTGTAGTTCGTACTGCAGGCTGTGCTGGTTGATGAAATCCAGGGACATTTTCACATCACTATAAATAGATTGCTATAAATAGCAAGCTATGAACACTAACATATCAGAGATAGTGTAACATTAAAAGAACTGTCCATGTAGACCTAATTTATAAGATGTAAACATAGATAGCAAGTTGGAATGGACTAAATATCAGACGGTACCAGCATAGATAGCAATGTAGCCAGCGATAGATATCAGAGTATGTAACAAATGTAAGTAATGTTATATACGAAACAGAAAACAAAGCCTGATGTATGCAGATCTGTAAAGTATCGGCCTTGAATAGATTGGATATCAGAGGGTAGCAGCATAGATAGCAATGTAAACGTGTATAGACATCAGAGTATGTTTACAAACAACTATGGTATGTATGCAATCATATATCTAATGTCTTATTAGTTGTGGATGCCTTTAATTGTTCTTTCTGTATTGTTGTTATGATTTTGGATGTTTTTGTAGGAAGCAATCGAGAAAGCAGTTAGAGAAGGAGGGGAGGATGAAGCGAGCGATGTGGCTAGGCTACTGATACTTTTCATATGCTCGACACTTTTCTTTTCAGCGTCGGGCGATGTAATCGGGTGGACAGCAATCTTCTACGTGGAGAATCTTGACAAGATAAACGACTATGACTGGTCTGGAGCAATCTTGGATAAGCTTCACAAATCGCTGGACAAATGTATTAAGGCCGGGCATCCTTCAAGAGTTATCGGATGCGTTGCTTTGCTTTTTGTAAGTATAGCTAGTTATGATCAGCCTGTCTGTTAGGAAAATGTTTTTTTTAATAGTTAGTTATGTTCTGTGCAGCCGTTTCTTATGGAGCATATTTCTATAAATGTCGACATACCAAGGCCTTACATAATACCTAGATGTTACAAGTGGTGGGGGCTAGAGGGCAAGGAGTCGACATTCAAAATGATCCAGATGGTCGGTGAGCTCAGGGACGACGAGGTATGTTGTGGTATAGTAGATATATCGTAGTAGTATAATACATATATCAGTGATGATTATAATATTTTGCTGCTAAATGAACATTATACTGTATCTCCTAGGTTGTCGGCGGGGAGTTGGTGTTTACAGCATCAGAATGTTTTGTTTATGGAGTAAATGATTCGCGGATAAGGTGGGAAGGGGCTGGTGAACCAAGCGAAGAGAGGAGTAGGAAAAGAAAGAAATCTGTTGCGAACAGAAGTTCAATAAGGAAGGAAGATGACGAAGCTGGTAGTAAGAAGATAAGACGTTCAATGATTGAGGTTGAAGATGATGTTACGTTGGGGGAGTTCATTGTGGAGAGGAAGGCAAGAGTTGGTAAAAACAAAGGGGAGAGGTTGAAGAACCGGAAAAAATGTAGGTCTAGTATGATTCCTAGTTTTGGAGTGCTGTCGCAGTCGGTACTGCGCGACAGCAAAAAACTGAAAAAAAAGGAGCCGGTTGCGGCGGTTGAAAGTTGAGAACAAGAGGCTTAAAACATGCCTTGATGAAAGAAACGAAGAGGTTAGTGCTAGCATGCTTTCTAAGTACTACTAACATCTGTATGGTTGTTAAAATGAAGTTGTCTATCAATAAAGTATTCTGTAACTATCAGTGTTGTAAATAATGTAACAATTTCGTATGCTCGTTTGAATCAGGTTGAAAAATTGAAGAAAGATTTGGAGGACCTTAAAGAAAAGCTGGAGATGGTCGACTCAAGAGTGGATGGTGAGGATCAACAACTGCTGTTGACCTTATCCTCGCCATTTTGCCGCTATGATGAGGATGCTACTGAAACCTTAGATGCACGCGTTGCTGAGAAGGTGGTTAAGGAAACACTGGTTTACAAAAGAACTCGGAGGCATGTAGTAACTGAAACAGACAAAGCAACGGAAGAAGACGGCGTTGATGGGGAGGATAAAACAGAAGAGCAAGAGGAGCTTGACAAAGCTAAGCAAAAAGAAAAACATTGCTCGGAGGAGGACAAAGAAGAAGTTGATGGAGGGGGTGTTCAATCCGAAACACGTGTTGAACCAATGGGAGAGAGTACTACACATGATGCTGTTGCTGTTGATGTGTTTAGGAAGCCAAAAGGGACTATCACAAGTGGTTGTGACGCTGGTAATGGGAAACGGGATGTGGCAGAAGAATTACCACCCCTAACTCATGCTGCCGGTGCGCAAAATGTAGTTTTGGTACCTGCACAGGGACCTGGAGTTGGAAACAACGAGGTTGAACAGCAGCAGCTGACGGTGGACGGGATTGATTTGTTGGACGAAGTATCAAACGAAGGAACGAAAACAATGGAACGACAGTTGGCGGAGTCGCCAAAAAATGTCGATGAAGGAAATAATGCAGAGAGCGGTGAGGACAAAGGAGAAGATGAAATAGAAGTAGCAACTACATTGTTGGAGATAGCAGCAACAGAACAACAGGGTCCAGATCCTGTCTCGCACAATGTTGCTGAAGACGTAAGTGGAGTTTAAATTGCTTAGTTGTATTTGAATATCATATATGATTGATAGTTAATCTCGCAATTAATGGTTTCCTTTGTTATGTTTTTAGGAAGTCAAAACAGCGGAGGCTGAAGACACACGACACTCTAGCTTAGTTGTATTCACTGGCACTGGAACAGCAGCAAAGTGCGAACAACTATCCCAAGCTGTGTCGCCATTAAAGGTGATATAAATTTTCAAGAGAGCAGATCAATCCGCAGAGAAGATTGAAAATGTGTCACAGCTTGAGCCATCTTCGTACGCAACACCACAACAACAGAAATCAGCATTGAAGGATCCTATTGTCCAATCGGTTACACCATTGGCTGAAGATAGCTTTGTAGACTGCACCCAATCATTTTACGCAGAAGTTGACAAGGCTGTTGAAACTTCAAACGAGAAGAGGCGTACACTGGACTGCATCGAGGAATACCAAACGGACGTTGACGTAAGTAGATATTTGGTATTCTCAATAAACATTTAAAAAGAAATGTTAACAGTTTACTATGCTGCTTTTTTTTAGGTACCCATTGATGACATGCCTGGGTTCAACTTACTTACTCCGACGCAGGTTCAACAACATTCAACTGAAGTTGTAGCTTGGCCGTTCCCGACAGAGACAACGAAACTGATCGATGTAAGTGAGTACGAGAAAGTGCTGAAACTGAAACAGGTAGAAGAACAAGAAGATCCAGAAATATGGTACTTGCCAACAACAGAGTTCTCGTACAGGCTTTCTATTAGTGTGACAGAGATAATGGAACTGCCTAACGAAACTCAAGTGGACTTCAAGGTAAAAATATTTTTGGATGTATCAATCGTATTTTAATTGTTAGTCTAGCAACGTGCCTCTATACGTCTATCAATATTAATTGAAGCAGCTATCATTGTGTCAACCAATAAACCATTGGTTATTATTTCAATTGATTCGATACTGTAATTTTGTTTTAATAGGTAATAGATGCTTGGATATACAAGCTCTTAAAGGATTCAGACTGGAAAGTACCTGTGAAAGGGTTTGATAATAAGTATTCATTCCCTGTCCCAGCCATTCAAATAACTGGGATTGCAACTGTAAGTTCCCAGTGGATTATTGCTTTCATATTAGGTACATCCCCTTCCTGTATTGATGTCTTAAATTTACAGGGGACACTGGCTAAAAAGGGAGATATGTCTGTCATTGTGGACAATGTTTTTGAGACAATGAACCCCAACACATATGTCTGTTTCGTCCCCCTATGTACTGTAAACACAGAAGGAGTGAACCATTGGACACTCCTGGTTATAGACATGGAGAATGGGGCTGCCAGAAGCTACAACCCAATGTTGCCGTGGAGCAAGCACATTCCCGATAAGACGAGAAACACTGCCGATGCTCTGGTAAGGAATTTAAATTCCAAGTTATCTAGTTTGGTTCACTGTCTAGCAATTTCTAATAATAAAGCTATCAAACTGTGTAGTAATGCCTATCAATGACTTCAACTGTATCTATCAATGCAGTTGTCCTATTGCATGAAGAAGAAATATATACCGCAGGTAAAAGGTGGGTACAAAATTAAGACCATGTTAAATATCCCACAGCAAAAGAAGCGGAGCTATGACTGCGGTGTTTTCGTGTGTAAATACGTAGAAGACATTATTAAAGATGGTTTTGTTGGACGGCAATATGGTGACGAAATGCCGGCAGAAACAAGAGCTAAAATTTTCAAACATTTCTTGAACGATCGTAACACAAATAAACGTTGGTAGTATGTAATTTATATTTTGGTATCCATTGATTAGCATTGGGTGAAGTGTGCAAAACATCTATGATTTATGTTTGTAGACGAAAATTTACATGTAAACGCACTTTTTACTTGTTGCGGTCGACTGGGAAAAAGTTATCAAAGAACATTCTGTGTAACTTAATCTATC
Source organism: Limnanthes douglasii subsp. nivea (assembly GCA_036936605.1). Classification (NCBI taxonomy): domain Eukaryota; kingdom Viridiplantae; phylum Streptophyta; class Magnoliopsida; order Brassicales; family Limnanthaceae; genus Limnanthes; species Limnanthes douglasii. The sequence continues at coordinate 101,193,569 of JAUPFV010000001.1, forward strand.
TGATAGAGCCCCTAAAGCTAGCAAGCAGTATTACTTTAAATACCAGAGTATGTAAAACAAACTATCAGACAGGCTTATTAAATCGCAAACTATGTAAACATATTTGTCAGACCAAATGTATTTTGAAACGTAATTTTAATGACCGTTGTTTCCATCTCTAGCCACTGTTGAAAGCAACACGCCACCATCTTTTCACAAAATCCACCTTAATAATGATCCGCTGTTCGAAAAATTACATGTAAACGAACTAGTTCACATAACTGTTACAGGATTCAGTGTTGTATCCTACAAATTTTGATATGTTGTTACCATTCGCACTGTTAGTGGTAGTTATATATCTACTATTGGTACATATAAGAGATGTATTAAAAAAGTACCAATAATGCATATATAATAAGAACTATCAATGTTCACCAAATTGTCTATCTGGGGTTAAGGAAGGATCTATCTGGGGTTAAGCAGGCAAATATCGTAGTGCGAAACATATCGTAATTTAAAATCATTTTGGTTACGAACCATAAAGTATAGTTTTAGATATCTTTCAGAAAAAATAGATAGACCAGATAGGTTTTAAATTTTTAATATAATTTATCTACCATTCAAAATTACTCGCAAATATCATATAACAGGTTATTGATGCACAAAATAAAAATATATGGACTGCACAACATGGTTATTGGTAGATAAATGCAATTAATTTGTTGAAAGGACTGGTAACCACACACATTACTCATTACTACATTAATGTGTTAAAACCATTGGTTAGATTGAACTTGAAAAGACAATGGGTAGATGAAGTAGAATGATTACCTTCATTTAATGTATGTGTGCCATTAAAGTTTATTTCTGAAAATATGGTTGCTTAAGGGGACTCAGCATTGGGTGCTGGGTTTTGCTATAAATAGAGGGTCATATGTCAACCTATTACTCACAAACCTACCAGCAAAGGAAAAAAAAACCCAGAACCTCTACCCTAAGTTCTTACCTCTGCTCCTCCAACCATGGCTCCTTCATCACCCTTCTCCCCACACCAGTCCAGCGAGGACGCCTGATCCTCTGACTACTACTCATGTGAGAAGGCCTACAAGCGGACGATAACGTCGGAGTACTCCTCGGACGAAGAAGATGATTGGTCGGTCTGGTCTGAGGACCAAGAAGACCCTTATGGATCATGGGATTCTTGGTCCATGGACGACTGTTATCTTTCTGACGATGAGAAGCTGCCAAAAAGGAAAAGGTGTAAGAGCGTTAACCCATTTTGGGATGAGGAAGACGACGATGAAGATGAAGAGGCAGACGACGAGGCCTCTGACGACGAAGAAGATGATGAAGATGAAGAAGAAGAAGAAGAAGAAGAAGAAGAAGAGGACGAGGTATCTGATGGAGACGACTCCAATTAGGTTAGAACATTTAGATGTAGTTTCATGGCCCTGTTGGTTTTTATTTTGTTGTTTTTAACGTATGTTTATGCTTTTTTGTGGACTGTAACTTTCCCCAACCCTGTGCAGTAGTGTTATTTTTTGACAGGGTTGGATGATTTAGGGTTGTTTGGACTGTTGCATGATTTTAATGTACAAGTTTTGTTGTATTTTACCTTCGTTATCTAGTCAAACTGGTAAGGTATGGTATTACAAGGTGCAGTTGAAGGTAGCAGTTTAAGTTGCAGTTATTTCACAGAATCGCAATCTATGAACACTAAGATATCGGAGTTATGGTAACATTAAAAGAACAAACAATGTAAACATAGATAGCAAGGTTGAATCGAGTGGACATCAGAGTATAACAGCATAGGTAGCAAAGATGTTAAATGTAAGCAAAGATGTTAAAACCAAAACAGAAAACACATTTTGATGTATCTGTCAGATGCAAAATCCAAAAACTATCAATGTTGAATATAGTAGATATCAGAGGGTAGCATCAGCGATAGCAATGTATACAGGGATAGATACCAGAGTATGTAACAAACATATATGGAACTTGTCATTTCTATAAGGGTCCAAAACATAAGTCGAGATACAAAAAGTGCTTATCTTTTAGATGAATCAGGCATGAATGATTTTAAGTACACCTATAACAAATGTAAGTGAAATATCAGATGGATCTATTTCAAAACAGAAAACATATCTTAATGTATCTGTCAGATGAAAAATCCAGAAACTATCAATGGTTAATGTATTTGATATCAGAGGGTTGAAGCATAAATAACAATGTATACATGGATAGATATCAGACTATGTAACAAACAGATATGGACCGTGTAAATTCTTTTAGGGGACAAAGCATATGTTGAGATACAAGAATTGCTTATCTTTGAGATGAATCAGGCATGAATGATTTTGAGTACATCTATAACAAATGTAAGTAAAATATCAGATGGATGTAAACCAAAACAGAAAATACGTCTTGATGTATCTGTTAGATGCAAAACCCAGAAACTATCAACGTTGAATAGAGTGGATATCAGATGGTAGCAGCATAGCTAGCAATGTATACAGGGAAAGATATCAAAATATGTTTCGAACAGATATGGTTCGTGCCAATTCTATAAGGGTACAAAACATAAGTGGAGATACAAGAAGTGATTATCTCTGAGATGAATATGGCATGGAATATTTGAAGTACATGTATACAAATGTAAGTAAAGCATAAGATGAATGTGTACCGAAACAAAAAACATACTTTGATTGTATCTGTTAGATAAAATAGCCCGAAGCTATAAATGTTGAATAGAGTATCTACCAGAATATATCCTCAAAGATAGCAATGTATACTCGAATAGATATCGTAGACAGAAAGAAACTGACATGGAACATGTAAATGTTAAAAGTGTACGAAACATAAGTGGAAAGATAAGGAGTGCTTATCTTTGAAATGTAAAATGTTACAAAAAAGTAGGTAAATAATGTTTAGAACGGAGCATCACATGACCTCCTATTATGCCCCGATTTTAAACATCGACCACAACGGGCCTGGCTGCTGGAAACTTCGCCTCTTGATGGAATACGCTTCTTCCTCGGACGCCCGGGTCGTCTTTTAACGTTAGGGGGCAGCACCAAGGGCTCTCCATCACAATCTGCGCTACTGGATTCACCAAACTCAGTTATAGCCGGTATGTTAAATGAATAGCTGGACAGGTAATTTTGGGTAGTGAAGAACGGCTCGACCAACGTCATAGGATCCTCGTTTATAGATGCAATTGCAGCCAGCGCATGAGCGCACGGGAAACATTCTTGCTGCCACGAACCGCATGTGCATTTGAAATCCAGTATGTTGACCACCATGTCTGGGTCCGATAAAACCTCAAAATATGCGGCAGAAGACTTGCGAACTAACCATGTCCGACTGGATTGTACATTCTCTTTGAACATCTTGTCAAACTCGGGGCACAAATTTGTGTTCCAACTTTGGCCTTCTCCTAAACGTCGAGACATTTGAGTCATCAAGAGAGCTCTGATTCGGTCGATTAATTCGACTATAGGCAGATGGCACAACTTTTTAATCTGGCCATTGAACGACTCAACAGCAGTTGATGCCATCGCCCCATACCGTTTGCCTTTCACATATGCCTGAGCCCATTTTTCAGGGGCCAGATTCCTTACAAAGTTTTCAATACGCTTACCGCCTAGGCGCAAAAACTGAGCATAACGTTCATTAAAAAGATCCACCGTAGGGGCATAAGCACAACTCTTAAAGATCACTAGCATATCTTGTTTGTAGACTCTGTTAGTGTGTTCAAGAGCTTTATTCAAGTTCTGGATAAGATGGAAGATGCAATAAGCGTGGTAGTCAGTCGGATAAAGAGTTGCGACAACGCTAATAATACCAGCATGGCGGTCTGAAATGAAAGTTATTTGGCGCCCTAACGGATGAGGTTTTAATTTTTCCAAAAACCAAAACTAGTTGTCCGAGTCTTCACTACCAAATATACCAAAAGCTACGGGGAAAAGACCTGCTGTGGGGAAAATGTATCTTAAAAACAGAACGACAGTAACAGAACGATGTTGAGGTCGACTGTGTAATAGTAAACAAAGAACAGTCCATGTAACTAAAATACCAGAGTATGTAATCCAAACTATCAGACAATTCGCATCCTAATCTATCAGACAGGGTCTCCCAATCTAGCAAGCAGTAATAACTAAACTACCAGAGTATGTAATCCTAACTATCAAACAATCTTATTAATTTGCAAACTATGCAAAAATATTTATCAGAATAAATGTATATTGAAACATGTACTGACCGTTGTTTCCATCCTTTGCCACTGCTGAAAGCAACACGCCACCATGCTTCCCATTTAGGTGCGTTCCGTCAACGTGCAGTAGAGGGCGGCACGAATGGAAACCCTGAAGACACGCCCCAAATGCTATAAAACAGCGACGGAAAACATTGCCGGGAGCCAAATCCAGATGACAGTCCGTAGTGATGTCACAACTCTTTAGCCTCTTGAAGTATGGTTTTAGCAATGCGAAAGAGGTATTGCTATCTCCAAATACAAGGCGACGGGCCTTCTCCAACGCATTCCAAGATAGACGATATGAAACGTCTAAACCGTAGTCTTGCTTGATGGTGGACTGTATAGTCTTAGCTGTTAAAGAATGGCTGTTCCGTAGAGAATCGTGAATTTCATCAGCAATCAAATCGGACGACAGATGCCTGCTTTTCTTCTTTGTGAATACGGGACTGCATGTGTGGGTACTAAAAAATCTTTTAATTGTCATCAACCCGGTCTTAGAATCCACAGAAGCGTAAAGCCTCCATTGGCAGCCATCCGAATCTTTGTTTACGCAATAAACGGTGATCTTGTTAAATGTATTGTGCATGTACCTGAACGCAAAACCGTTCTCTAATGCATAACGGGATAAGGATAACCTAAGACCTTGAGCACCGTCTTGAAATGACTGTCCAACACCGATGATAGATTCTGCCCATGCCGCTGTAGCTAGATGTCTTTTTTTGGGGGTTGTAATTGCCAAACAGGTACCGCTTTCACCGCTGGTTCGGTGCATGTGAGAGGATTCTTCGAACAGTTGAACGGGTTGTTTACGTTTAATGGAGGAGCCTTTATCAGCAACATGTTCTTCGATAAGAAATGACACGCTCTTCAAACGCTCAACATCGAGGTAACATTCCAACCCAATGAAATCGGTCTCCTTATTAAAAATACAATTATTCTGAGCACCGCAAGAGTACGTAATGCTGTAGTTTCGTCTAACCAGCCCTTGCCATGTTTGCTCAACGTACACTTGGAATGACTCGAAGTTTTCAAATTCGGACAGCGGAACAATACCTGTTTCCGTACCAAATTTGAAAATGCACACTCTTGGTTTAGACATTGTGTACCCTGAATTATAGGAGTTTTGGTTAGTTTGTTTAACGTTGGTGTAGAACAACTGAATGTGTTACTGATATTATAACATATATAGCAATATCATGTAACTAACATATCAGCGTATATGCATCGTGGTCTATTTTCAACACAAATAGCAAACTGTCATACCTAAACTATCAGGGTATATGGACTATTGGTCTGATTTCAAACACATATATCAACCTGTTATAGCTAACATATAAGGGTGTATGCAGCAAGGGGAAATGCTTTAAAACATATAGCAATATCACGTACTCAAACTATAAGGGTATATGGATTAATGGTCTATTTATCAACACATATAGCAACATGCCATAACTAAGATATCAGGGTGTATGCTGTCAGGTTTAATCTACAAACACATCTAACCTATCAGGGTCTGTGCAGTGATCTAGCAACATCAAATCATAAAATTGCAGGCGACAAATCGCAAAGTGTTTCTATATAAATATCAGGGTTCATCACAGAGGTGGAAAAAAGAAATTACTCACCGGAATGTGAACGGAGCTGGTTTGGATGATTTGAATTGAGCAGAAGCAGATGGTAATAAGTTTCCTGCAATTAACGTACATTATATGAGAGTCTAGAATCGATTTCGAAAATGGAAAACGATTTTGAAACAAAAAACTCACCTCTGTTACTGACCTGAAACAAGGTACCGTTTTTGGCTACGATTTCGAAATGTAAATCAGTTGTTATGAGGCTGAGATACGGTGGTCTAGGAGGCTGAGATACGGTTAGAAATCAGAGCTAGGAGGCTGAGACGGTTCAAAATCGGAGATACGAAAATCTGTATGAAACTGACGACGTTAAACTTCAGTTCTGAAACTCGCCGGTGATCGGAACACTCCGATAACGCGATTATATGGATCGCCTGTGATTAAGTAAGGTAAACGGTGGTTCAACAGTGTCGCCGGAGGTGGTGTGATCAGCCGTGGTTTTTTGAAATGAAGAGACGTTCTTGGAAAATGGGTTGTTTGTTAGGTTAGGAGAGAGGAGAGAGAAAGGGGGCTAATAAATTCAAAATTCAAAATTCAAAAGTAATTAAGAAGGTGCTGAAGCTAAAAGGGGCCCTTTTTTTCACAAATCAACCTTATATACTAGGTTGAGGGTAATCTTGGTATTAAAAAAAGAAAACGTATTATAAATGGATATGTTTAATGAGATGGGTATTAAGTGAGCATTAACCCATTTTTGGGTACTAGGTTGTAATAGGTTTAGTTAAAAGATACTTAAGGTGTCATTTCCCTTGAAACTATTAGTTTTAGTCACTAACTCAAAACTTACACAATTTTATTGTTTCATACAATTTTTTAAATATAAAAGAATATTTAAAAAATATATATTTGTACTACATATAATTATTGAAGCATTAAATTTGTTGGTGGTTAGATATCAAATAGTAATTAAATTCTGCTGGTTATTTATATAAACAAATAGTTCATCTATAAACATTTAAAAAGGGAGAGGCGACCAATAATTGTTTTTATGGGGTCCTCTCTAGTTTAGCTGATTTATCAAATATATCATATACCTATTATTTATATAGATAATATGAAACTAATTTTATGTTTGAACAACCAATATTTATTTTAATATACGTTAATTGGTGTATATTTCATTTTAAAAAACAAACCAACATAACATCTTAATGTAATTGAACGACTTATCAGTAAATATCCACCAATTGTTTTAGTTAAATTGTAATTCTCAATAAATCTTATATTTGAACATTTAAAATTGTTTTAGTATACACTAGTACGTGCCATTTAATGAAACCTAACATATTGGGTTGAATATTTATAAATATCCAATTACAATTTTAATTACTATAATATATAATTTAGACGAGATTTAATGAATAAAATATATATATTAAATATTTATATATGATAATATGAATAAATTTTAGTTAGAAAATATTTTTTATAAAAAATTATGGTAAGGAAATCATTAATATTTTAACAAGATCCGATCCGATCCTAACCAAACTCGCTAAACCGAATCTTAACCACTTATCCGAAACGGTGACCAACAATGGAGACAAATTGTCCACCTATACGTTTAGAGTGATCAATTCTCATGTAATCCATGAACTCTATCAAAGTAATAATTATCAATATACCAGTCTCCCGACCTTCTACATCAAAGAAAGTGATATTAACATCCATGTGATCTATCACAAGACCAGACCGAGCAACAATTAATAATTTCTCCAAAGTTTGAACATTTGAAGCCTTTGATGCATCAAACTCTCTAAGTCAAAACCCAAACCCAACAGTGGTTGAACTTTCTTCGCAAAAGTCAAACCCGAACTCAGATTGAAAACAACTTCCGTAAAGGCATCTACATTTCCACCCTTATGTTCAAACTCCATCTCAACTCGAGATCTACCTCTGGAACCTATTATATCTCCACGAATGAGAGTACATGGGCTCCCGTTGACGATGATAGTTGTCCAAAACAACTCATTCACTCAATCTTTTGTTTTGTCTAGTTGTCAGAAGCATAACACTTACTCCAACTAAGCTACGACTCATGTTCTCAACTATTCCATTCTTTGAGGTACTTTTCAAGATTATCCGTCTATGCATACCAAATTTAGAACAATAGCAAGTGAATGATCTTCATTCTCACCACTCCACTTGTTAGAGAAACTATCAATATCCAAACAAGATTCGACTTACTGAGTCTTGTTATGGTTGGGTCGAATATTGTTTGGATATTGACGGTTTCCCTAACAAGTGGTGCGGTGAGCGTGAAGATCTGAAATCAATATTCATTATCGATGAAGAAGACTAACTAGAAAGACGAAGATCACAAAATTTAAAGTAAATTCAAACGCAATCATAATAATGGATTTCATGAGGGAGGTATTAGAAGAAGCGTCTAGTGTGGGGAATGCATCTGCTGGGATATGGCTAGAGGAAATTGAAGGCTTATCGAAGTAGGTGGAGATTCAATCCAAAAAGTACCCAAAAAGGTTTAGGATTGACAATGGTGTGGTATAAGTGCACCGACCATTCGCTAGCCATTATTCTAAAAATTATATGCATAGGCACACCATCTTGAAGAGTAACTTGATGCATACAATAGCTTAGAAGGTGATTTGTAATATACTTGGATTACAGGTTATGCTTCTAACAGCTAGACAAAACAAGAGATTGAGTGAATGAGCTATTTTGAATAGTTCTCATCATCTACAGGAGTCCATGAAGTTTCGGTCGTTATGACGATGTAATAGTTACCAGAGGTAGAGTTGGAGTTGAGATAGAGTTTTAACAACATGATGGAGATGTGAATGCCTTTGCGGAATTTGTTTTCAAGCTAAGTTCGGGTTCGATCTTTGCAAAGAAAGTTCAACCATTGTTGAGTTTGGGTTTTGACTTGAAGTTTGATGGGTAAAAGGCTTCAAATGTTCAAATCGTGGAGAAATTATCAAGCGTTCCTCGGTCTAATCTTAGGGTAGATTAGATGGATGTTACTACCGCAAGCGTGGATGTAGAAGGTCAGGAGACTGGTATATTTAGAAGTATTGCCTCGATAGAGTTCGTGGACTGCATGAAAATTGATCACTCTAGACGTGCAGGTGGACATGTTGTCTCTAGCTAGTAGTTGAAGCATCATGGTAACAGATATTAGAGTCATTATAAGCCTAGGTAGAGAATTGTATATTAATTAGATTTTCCATATTAATGAGATATTCTATATTAATTTGATTTCCTATATTAATTAGATTTTCTATATTAATTGGATATTCTGCATTAATTAGATTCTCAATATTAAAAGGATCTTCTATATTAAATTTGATCTTCTGTATTAATTGAATCTTCTATATTAATTAGATTCATATTAATTACATCTTATATTAATTTGGTCGTCTATATTAATTAGATGTAACATTAACTCAGTCTTTTATATTAATTAGATTCATTTATTAATGGATTAAGATTTATCATAGTTGGTATGTAAATAGAAGAATATATTGCTTTCCAATTTGTAACGAGACAAGATGTGAGCTGCATATTTTTTCAGAGAGAGATAAACACTGAAGAGAGGGTTCTGTGAATCATGAGCGATTTAGTCTTTTGTGTTTGAGTGTTTTTATGTAACCTACTTATTTATAAAAGAAATGTCTATTGCCTCTGGATGTAGGATTTCTTCACTACCTGAACCATGTTAAATCTCTTATCGTGCGATCGTTTACTTTCTGTTTTTCTTGTTAATTGTGTTATTGAAATAAGATAAGATTCGAAGTTCGTATTACCTAACATTTTGTTAGGGATGGATAAAATATTGTTTAGATATTGATGGTTTCCGTAACATATCAAAATTATTTATGGTAATAACAATTTTATCAACATTTAATAAATTTTTACTTATATGTTTTGTCAAAAAGTGGCGAAATATAAAATCTAACAATATAATTTTGTTTGCATAAACAAATGATGGAAAAATGTTCGAATTTTACCAATCATTTTGATAAAAATATTCCCAACCAATATATGAAGTAAGTTTTGCAGTATTTTAATTACTATGTCAGAATAAATATATTTCCTCTAACAATAAAATAAAAAATAGGTAAAAAATAACATATTTTTAGTCTTTAGTTTAAAAATTAAAAATTTGATATTTATCTTTTTCCCAATGACTCAAGGATCATGGAAATATGTAATTGACGACCATTATAAATAAAATATCTAACCTAAAAGAATAAGAGGCAACTTTTACTATCTTACTAGAGCAATTACTTTTTTTAAACTTTCCGATCACTAAAAAATCCTATTTTTTTCTAAAACTACTATTGTGGCTCAAACCTTTGGCAAGCTCAAATTATAATCTACCTCTACAGTTGTTTTCTCTTTCTCATGTACCAAGTTTGTCATGTTACAATGATAAAATGTAATTTTTTTTGAAATACAATAATAAAATGTAAAATTTTATATTTGGAACTATTAGTTTTAATCACTAACTCAAAACTTACACAATTTTATTGTTTCATACATTTTTTTTAAATCTAAAAGAATATATTTGCACTACATATAATTATTGAAGCATTAAATTTGTTGGTTGTTAGATATCAAATAGTAGTTAAATTCTGTTGTTCTATAAACATTTAAAAAGGGGAGAGGCGACCCATAAATAATTTTATGGGGACCTCTCCAGTTTAGGTGATTTATCTTGTATATCATATACCTATTATTTATATAGATAGCATAGAATATGAAACTAATTTTATGTTTGAACAACCAATATTTATTTTAATATACGTTATTTGGTGTATATTTCATTTTAAAAAACAAACCAATGTAATTGTATGAGTTATCAGTAAATATCCACCAAATTTTTTAGTTAAATTGTAATACTCAATAAATTTTATATTTGAACATTTAAAATTGTTTTAGTATACACTAATACGTGCCATTTAATGAAACCTAACATATTGGGTTGGTTATTTATAAATATCCAGTTACAATTTTAATTACTATAATATATAATTTAGACGAAATTTAATGAATAAAATATATATAAAATATATATATATATATATATATATATATATATATATATATATATATATATGATAATATGAATAAATTTAAGTTAGAAACTTTATTTTATAAAAAATAATGGTAAGGAAACCATTAATATCTAAACTCTGACCTGATCCTAACCAAACCCGCTAAACCAAATCTTAACCACTTAGCCGAAACAGTGACCAACAATGGAGACAAACTTCCACCTATACGTTTAGAATGATCAATTCTCATGCAATGCATAAACTCTATCAAAGTAATAATTATCAATATACCAGTCTCCCGAACTTCTACATCAAAGAAAGTGATATTAACATCCATGTGATCTATCACAAGACCAGACCGAGCAACAATTAATAATTTCTCCACAGTTTGAACATTTGAAGCCTTTGATGCATCAAACTTCAAGTCAAAACCCAAATCCAACAGTGGTTGAACTTTCTTCGCAAAGGTCAAACCCGAACTTAGATTGAAAACAACTTCCGTAAAGGCATCCACATCTCCACCCTTATATTCAAACTCCATCTCAACTCCATATCTTCCTCTGGAACCTATTATATCTCCACGAATGAGAGTACATGGGCTCCCGTTGACGATGATAGTTGTCCAAAATAACTCATTCACTCAATCTCTTGTTCTGTCTTGTTGTCAGAAGCATAACCATTACTCCAACTAAGCTACGACTCATGTTATCAACTATTCCATGCTTTAAGGTAATTTTCAAGATTATCCGTCTATGCATACCAAATTTAGAACAATAGCAAGTGAATGATCTTCATGCTCACCGCTCCACTTGTTAGAGAAACTATCAATATCCAAATAAGATTCGACTTACTGAGTCTTGTTAGGGTTAGGTCAAATATTTTTCGGATATTGACGGTTTCCCTAACAAGTGGTGCGGTGAGCGTGAAGATCTGAAATCAATATTCATTATCGATGAAGAAGACTAACTCGAAAGACGAAGATAAAAAAATTTAAAGTAAATTCAAACGCAATCATAATAATGGATTTCATGAGGGAAGTATTAGAAGAAACTTCTAGTGTGGGGAATGCATCTGCTGAGATAGGGCTAGAGGAAATTGAAGGCTTATCGAAGTAGGTGGAGATTCAATCCAAAAAGTACCCAAAAAGGTTTAGGATTGATAATGGTGTGGTATAAGTGAACCGACCATTCACTAGCTATTATTCTAAAAATTTATATGTATAGGCACATCATCTTGAAGAGTGACTCGATGCATAAAATAGCTTAGTAGGTGATTCGTAACATACTTGGATTACTGGTTATGCTTCTGACAGCTAGACAAAATAAGAGATCGAGTGAATGAGTTATTTTGAATAGTTATCATCATCTACAAGAGTCCATGAACTTTCAGTTGTTATGGCGATGTAGTAGTTACCAGAGGTGGAGTTGGAGTTGCGATAGAGTTTTAACAAAACGATGAAGATGTGAATGCCTTTGCGGAATTTGTTTTCAAGCTAAGTTCGGGTTCGATCTTTGCAAAGAAAGTTCAACCACTGTTGAGTTTGGGTTTTGAATTGAAGTTTGATGCGTAAAAGGCTTCAAATGTTCAAATTGTGGAGAAATTATCAAATGTTGCTCAGTCTAATCTTAGGGTAGATTAGGGTAAATTATCAAATGTTGCTCGGTCTAATCTACCCTAAGATTAGACCGAGAAACATTTGATAATTTCTCTACAGTTTGAACATTTGAAGCCTTTTACCCGAGCAAAATGTTCAAATTTTACCAATCATTTTGATAAAAATATTCTCAGCCAATATATGGAGTAAGTTTTGCAGTATTTTAGACACTCTGTCAGTATAAATATATTTCCTCAAACAATCAAATGAAAAATAGGTAAAAAATAGCATATTCTTAGTCTTTAGTTTAAAAATTAAAAATTTGATATTTATCTTTTTTTATGACTCAAGGATTATGGACCAATGTAATCGACCATTATAAATAATATATCTAACCTAAAAGAATAGGAGGCAACTTTTACTATCTTACGAGAGCAATTACTTTTTTTAAGCTCTCCAATCACTAAGAAATCCTATTTTTTTCTAAAACTACTATTGTGGCTCAAACCCTTGGGAAAGATCAAATTCACACTTATCACCTACACCGTCTATGAGAAATAAAGGTTCAAATAAGACTCAAAAATCCTCAGAAAACCTGTCACTAAGCTAAAAAAACTCAAACCTTGTCGAACTTACCAACTACCAATGACCCAATGGATTTGATCTTTGTAATGAGAAAACAAAACTGCTTGGACGAAATTCTGATCATTGGAAAAATGGTGGCCACCACAAAAAAACATGGGTTAGACCGAGAAGTTTATTGCTCTACGAGTAAGATGATTTTGATGAAGGCGATGACGCCTCAACGACCGTAGTACTATAGTAATACCGCCCCTCGAAGACTTACAAAGGTAGGAGCATCGTGACTATCATTATAAAGAGGAATTTATGAGGGTACAACTGTAGAGTTGAAAGTGAATTGGTCAATATAAATGAACTTTACTACCGCATATGATATCGTTCCCATTCAAGGAACTAAACACCTATTAACCATCACCGATATAATACACTAAACCAAACTAAGCGTAGTAAAGCATCGACAAAAGTTCTGCCAAACTATCCAGTCAATCCGCTGAACCCTCAATAAAACTATAGAATGCCCAATTTAGATCCATAATAGCTAGAACAATATCACGAACATAATCTCCGAGTAAACCCGCATATCCCAGATATGCCAAACTACGACTACCCTAGATGGGGGAAGATAACACAATATATAACTTAACCACGTCCTAACTATCTTTTATAATACTAGAAGAAGATTTACCTCCTAAAATTAAATAGCATAATATGGATAAATAAGACGGGGCATGTGACTTTGAGCATCATTTTAAGAAATTTCATAGTGAGATACCGAGGTTCAATAGCGATGATAGGCTCCCGTGTATAACTGTTTTTATGACTTACCAAGGTAGGAAACTTATATATTTTAATCAATTATTATCGAGATCAATCTATATTATAGATGTGTTATGGGCGTCGTTTAAGGATTAATTTATCATGAGTAAATTCATCCAAGGAGAAAGAGTCAAGATCATTCATAGCAAGTAGAAACCCATTGAGAGCCTACATGACTACAAAATATATTTGTCAAAACTAAGGATAACTTGGAGAAATGGTATGCCATCGTGGCGTGTGCTTTCTACACACAAGCCATCAACTCTGACCTCGTGAGTGAAAAACATAATGAAGCGCAAGACTCTAACCTTCAGCCAACTGTTAACCCAAGTTGAGAAACAAATCAAGGTGAACAAATCCATACATATGAGACTATCGGGAAAGCCCAAATTCATATCCTTTGTATTTTCAACTTATAATGAGCGAATATACTTTTTATTACTCCGGTTTAGATAAATAAACACCCCAATGAACAATCACAAAGAAGATCTTCCAACCATAACAAAACCACAAATAAAAAACAAAGAGACCAAAGATTTGAAATTTCAGTATACTAAACTCACCAAGAATATTGGAACCATATATGACCCAACTAAATACATGGTCCATTTTCAAAAACCTAGTTGGATGTAAACCACAAAAGATAAACGAGTTCTACACAAGTTATGTAAGTACCATAATGAGAACGATCATCACACAAAAGAATGTCAAACCTTGAAGGAGGAGATCTAAAATTCCACTAGTGACGGTAAACTTATTAAATTTATCAAGGGTCGAGCCCAACCAACACCCGAAAACATTATAACTCAATAATCACTAGTATCCTAGGTCGAGCGTCTTCAAGAAAATCCCCCGGTTACAACATCCTAGGTAATGAAAATATTGGTCATAAATGAAACATGTAATGAATACTTGGATCCTGTATCAAATAATTCATATTGTATGCACTATTGGTAGAGGAGTCAATTTTTTTAAAATATTAAATTATCTCAATGGTGTGAGGTAGACTTCAGTGAAATATTTTTCCATTAATAAAGTTCTGATGCAATTTAAGTAAAGTCTGTTTATATCTATGCAATATAAATTTTGAATGTGTTAAACACTTCAAACTATAACATCATTGGTCCAAAAGAGTCTGAGTTAGAGCATCATTGTGTTGCGGGCTTCCGAGCCATAACATAAATCTACAATAATTTTTTTATTCAGAGAACCTATAGGCTTCTAAGAAATATAACAAATGTGCCTTATGTTCTCATCTATAACACCTAATTTATACGCTCGAGCTTGATTATCCTGAAAGAGATTCAAAATCATTTGTCTTTGTGTAAAGGTATGTAAAAGAAATCCAAAAAATTAATTATTCTTTACATTGTATTTAGTTGTTTCACGTAATATATGAAGTAGATAAAAGAAAATAGCTCGAACCCTAAAATGATGTAACCAAACTAGAAAACTTATTTGATAGTAAAAGAGCAACAACCATGTATTTATATACATCAAACATGAAAATTTACTAAAGTAATATATATATAGGTAAAACATAAACCTTCCTTAAGAAGAGGAGCTCAAGCCTCCATAAGGGGTCCACACAAAAAGACTTGTTTCCAAATAAGCAAGAAAAAACATACTCAAACTGTTCACAAGCAATACACGTAGGTCAAGAAATGAATATTACATTAAAGAAACCTTGATCACATGAAATATATTCTTCAACCAAAATAATTAATAAAAACATAAACACGTAAACAATTCCCTAATTATTGGGAACATAACCATTTTTACATCTTTTTAGGTGGAAGAACCCTTTCTCCATTAGTACCTCCGGGCGGAAGAAACCCTTCTCCATCAGCACCCTTAGGCAAAAAATATTTCTACTTCTTCAACAAACTAGGAAAGCAAAACTCTTTATCTTCCGTTAGTTCCTTTAAAAAGACCATTTGTGGACTAACCTCTTCTATTCTATCAAAATAATTGGATGATGAAACTTCTTTTATACCTTTAACATATTTGGGTGTATTAGTCTTTACTTCTTCACCTTCTCCAAAGTAAAAAAACTTAATGACCGATCCATGATTTTTTCTTATCATCAGAGGAGACTCATAACTTAATGACCGATCCCTAGATCCACCGCACCCGTAGGAGAAAATTTTATCTTAACAGGCTGTTGATCGGGTGGCGGATCCAGGACTAAAATTTAGGGTATGCCTAAAAAATATTATGTAAAACTTTTTAATAAAAGATAACTATTTAAATATAGCATAATAAAAATATGTAAATATTTTGATTACAACTTAAAATTAAAATATAGTATAGCTCAAACATAAATGAATTCTTCTCTTATTCATGTCTTGAAAAGAGTCATAGGAAACACGATTAAGATACTAAGGAAGTCATGAAGTGTAGAAAACACTTCTATCTCCACAAATGTCACTAAACAATCATAAATCATAGATTGACCATTCCATTTCTCAATTCATTCTTCACATATTTCATAAAAGGAAATACTCGCTCAACACAAGCGACAAAATTAGCTCCAAAAGTGTGTACACAAATCCAAATATCTTGTATTTGTTTTATGAACAAGAGTCTCACGAACAAGAGAGTAATTTGCTTAAAAAAGATCAGTATAATAATTTTGTTAAATATAAAATATTGTTTCAATACAAAATATTACAAAATTTTCTAAAGAATCATAAATCAATTAATATAAAATAAAAAAAATATATTGAAAGAATCATAAATCAATTAATATAAATAAGATATAAAAATATTATAAAATATGTTAAAGAATCAGTAATTTTCAAATACAGTAATTTGTTAATTATTCTCATATTAGTAATTTACTTAATTATTCTCATCAAAATATTATTTCCATATAAGAATTCAGTGAAAATATTCAATCAAAAAAATTGTATTTCAAGTTAATTTTTATTAAAAAAATCAATACAATAATTTGTTTAAATACAAAATATTGTATCCATACAAAATATTACAAATAAATAGATACAAAATACCCTAAAATATCCTAATGACACTAATTTGCTCAATCAAACCTTTTAAATTATTCTAGTAAAATAATACTACCTGCTTAATTTTGGAAATTTGCCAAGTCCTTTGTGCAAGTCTTTGTGTTCATTCGTATACTGATCTGCAACGAAATAAGCAATCAAAATTCATCCAAGAATGTAAAGCAAAGCAAACCATGATGGAATCTAATTAGGTTGAGAAACTCCCTAATTTTTCAATATTTTGTTGAATCAGAACTGAAATAAACCCCAATGAATATTTGTACTGCTTTATTGAATAAAAATCGAAGTAAAATCCAATAAAAAATCATTAGTTGAATGATGAATCGACTTACAGTTTTCCTTCGCTAGTTCGATGTTTCTTTTCTTTGAGAGAAGTTGCGAAAGAGACAAAGAACTAATCGACTTACTGAAGTAAAAAGAAAAATTATAAAAGTATGTAAAAAAGAAGTGAAATTTCTATGAAAGAAGTTAGGAAAGAGGTAAACAAAAAAAAGTAAAAAATACTTAAATTTGATATCTAAATCTCAATTATATTAGTAGAGTTCTTTATCACTATACTAAGTTCATTTTCTTGTTTAGGGTTGTCCTGGGCATACCCATATCCCCTCTAAATCCGTCCCTGGGTACTACCAGCTCCCAGACTATCCCAATTGTACTATTGGAATAACCTTATGTACGAGGAAAATGAAATTCGCTTTTAGTTGTTTTCCATGTTCCACAACCTTTTACGAACATAACTCCCAAATTTCTTTATACACATTTTGTTCTAAACCTGCTCATTCTTCAACATGGTGGTAGCAGCATCAAACGAGTTTTGGGTTCTAATTCATACATCTTCCAAGGTCAAGATTTTTCCTTCCGACTCAATTATCCTACTTCAACACCCAGCCAATTAGGATTCGAATTTCTCTATTTAAACAATTATTTTCTCTTAAGAGATAACCATGAACTTTGTCTGCTCATTTCGCTTTCAGCATCTAAATATTGCAACAAACGAAACTCCAGCTCTTTCCACGATTTATATTGGAAAGTATAAATCTATTTCCCCTAGGTTCTCTTGCCCTGTTATTCTTTTGATCATGCTGGGGCTCAACCGTCAAAATAAGAAACGACCAAAGATCTGGTATCACCGGTCTACCATCTTTTTGTAATTTCTCCAGAATATCGAAGACATTAAACATCATATCCAATAAGTATTTTGATTTATACTAAGTGCACTACTTAATAATAAAATTTTAAAACATAAATAATTAAACACTTGCTTTAGTTTTCAACTCAATTTATCAAGCCATTATATCAATAATAAGTCCCTCTGACCCAAGAACCTGGTTTTGAACTGATTTTATCATATGCGAAATAATATCTCCTAGCTTTGTAGAAGTCGTGGATCAGTAAAAGTCTGAAGGTATATTATCATTCGAGAATTGGGTCTCAAGAGGCACCACGTTCGGTAACAGAAAAAATGTATCATTATAAATGATATCTTCCCTTACGCTAGCACTCTTCATGGAAACTGGTTAATTATTTTCCTCCATGTAAATAGCACAAGCGAAAGATGAGGAACTTTTTTTTTCTATGAGGACAATAGTCATCCCAACATGGATATTTCGTATCATCTGAAGCACCACATATGGGTTCGATAAAGGTTTCTACAAGTTTTGAACCACCATTTTCGTCCTCCCCCATATGCTTCTTTTTAACAGGACCTTTACTATATCCCGATAGAAATACTAATACTTTACGGATTTCTAATCTAATTATTGAACCATGAAGTTAAATCATCCTATAATAATGCGGAATAAATACTTACAGGATGTAGACATTCTTTGATCTTCAGATTCCTGACTTAGAGCAGATGATCGGCGATCCTTTGCTAGGTTATTGATTCTTCTAAGAGATGGCAACCAAAACACACTTTTGTAATTGATTCGAAGGAAGAATCAATTTGTTTTTTCTTAAAGGATTTTCTCTCTGTATTTTCTTTCGTTTCTTCCAAGAATGAGAAACTCATTCTTATATAGAATTGAAGTGAGAAAACGGTTCTTCATTAAGTAATTGTCTGTAACTTCCAGACATTTACTTAACGAAGACCAGTAACGGTTCTTCTCTCTTAATTGTCTGTAACTTCCAGACAGTTACTTAATGAAGACCAGTAACGGTTCTTCTCTCTTAATTGTCTGTAACTTCCAGACAGTTACTTAATGAAGACCAGTCCTTATTAAATTGCCACTCTTAGGGACCATAACCCGGCATTATTTTGTTTTACAAAATAATCCCAAAACTTTACGTTTTGCTTAAGTTGTTTATTTCCGAATCCAATCCTTCACAGTATTCAGAATTAAACCTGGTATCTATACAATTACCTCCATGATACATATTTTATCTACTAGTCTGTTCTTTTCTTTATGATTACTTTTATTGGACTAATATTAACGATAGTTCGGTACATCGATACGACATGTGACGGTCCAACTTAATGGAGAAATTCCAACAATCTCCCACTTGGATCATCATATGCTACTATAGGATGCATCCACTTAATGAACGTTCTAAATTTCTATCGTCACATAGATAACCTTAACAATCTCGTAAATGACTATTAACGACATAGGACTAAAGTCATCATCAATGCATTTCAAGCCGCAAATAGATGCATCAGTAATCACGATATCGCAACAATCAACTACACGGATCTATCATGATGCATAGCATAAGAATAGTATGAAATGTAATCTTACATATCTATTCTTAACTAGTCCCACTTAATTGGAGGTCTACTTACAACAGACTACGAATAATCAAATACAAGAGCACACTGAAAACTTGTATATAGATATGTTTGCATTAATGACCTTAAGTTCGCGAATATCATAATACAAACAAATTTAATAGCTTAATACAAACTTCCACTGAAACTAATAATCCTCTAAGTACACAACACCCATGTTAATGGTGTGTTCAATAAAAACTTTAGGTACTAATGCATTCGTAAGAGGATCTGCTAACATTGAGTTTGTGCCTATGTGCTCCACATTAATTTGACCACTCTGTACTCTCTCTTTAACAGACAGGAACTTGATATCTACATGTTTGGACTTAACCGAGCTCCTGATACTGTTAGAATACTGAACTGCCGAGTTATTGTCACAATATAATCTAAGGGGTTTTTCTATCCCTTCTACGATTCGCAGTCCCGTGACAAAATTTCGCAGCCAAAGCGCCTGATTGGATGCCTCGAAACAAGCAACAAATTCCGCAGCCATAGTGGAAGATGCAATGAGTGTTTGTTTAACACTTTTCCATGATATTGCACCTCCCGCTAAAAGGAATATAATGCCTGAGGTTGAACGACGAGAATCCTCACATCCGGCGAAATCCGAGTCAGAATACCCTATGACCTCCAGTTTATCCGACTTCTTATATGTTAACCTGTGATGTTTTGTTTGTTGCAAATACCGGAGAACTCTTTTGACTGCTTTCCAGTGTTCTATCCCCGGATTACTTACGTATCTCCCTAACACACCCACCACAAAAGAAATGTCTGGCCGTGTACAAACTTGAGCATACATTAGACTTCCAACAGCCAAAGCATATGGAACCTTTTGCATTTCCTCAATCTCAAGTTTTGTCTTTGGGCATTGCTTAAGGCTAAACTTTTCACCTTTTGATATAGGGGTTTCCTTTCCTTTGTTGTTAGCCATCCCGTAACGTTGTAACATACTCTCAATATACGCCTTTTGTGATAAACTCAAAATTCCATGGGATCGATTCCTGTGAATTTGAATTCCTAACACAAATGATGCATCACCAAGATCTTTCATATCGAATTTGTCCGAAAGAAATTTCTTGGTCGTATGTAACAAGTCCTTATCGTTCGTGGCCAATAATATGTCATCAACATACAGCACTAGAAATATGAATTTACTCCCAATGAATTTTTGATACACACAATCCTCTACCGAATTTATCTCGAAACCAAATGAGACAATAACTTCAAGGAATTTGTGATACCACTGTCGAGACGCTTGCTTGAGACCATAAATAGATTTCTTCAGTTTACATACCGTCGACTTTGGATCACCAGAGACAAAGTTTTCAGGTTGTAACATATAGATCGTTTCCTCAATGTCTCCATTAAGAAAGGCGGTCTTTACATCCATTTGATGGAGCTCAAGGTCGAAGTGTGCAACTAATGCCATGATTGTCCGAAAAGAATCCTTCGAAGAAACTGGAGAGAAGGTTTCTTTAAAGTCAATCCCTTCACATTGAGTAAAACCCTTAGCTACAAGTCGCGCTTTATGCCCCTCCACATTACCCTTAGAATCCCGTTTGGTTTTAAAAAAATCCATTTACAACCAATCGGCTTCTTTCCTTCAGGTAATGGAACAAGCTCCCATACCGCGTTATCTTGCATTGATTTAAACTCTTCGTTCATTGCTTTAATCCAGAAGTGAGAATCAGAACTTTTCATGGCTTCACGAACACTTAAAGGATCGTTTTCTGTTGAACCATAAAATTCTTCATGTTCTTGAAGATACACTATATAGTCTGAAGATATAGCGCTCTTTCTTTCTCTAGTAGATCTACGCAAAGGCATAATTTCTTCATTTTGCACTTGAACTTCTTGAGGAGATAGAGTTTTCTCTTCTTGAACAACTTCATTTTGCTCCATTGGAACAACATCCATAGGAAGAAGATTAACATCATCTTGAGTATCTATATGTTCTAACGAATCTGAAGTAATGATTGGCCTTCTAATTACCATATCATCATCTGACACTATAGTATCATTGTTAGAACCTTCATGAATCTCTATTGATTCTTCCTCAAAATGAATGTTCATTACTAAATTCTTCCCCCCAAACTCTATATCCTCAAAGAATTTCGCTGTACCCGTCTCAAATATATTCTTTGTGGAAGGATCATAAAACTTAAAACCCCTACTGTGCTCGGGATATCCGATGAAATAACTACTAACCGTTTTGGTGTCCAATTTCTTTTCATTCGGCCTATAAGGCTTCGCTTCAGCTGGACATCCCCAAACATGTAAATGTTTTAAACTAGGTTTACGCCCAGTCCAAAGTTCATACGGTGTCTTAGTAGTTGCTTTCGTCGGAACTATATTAAGTAGGTAGGTCGCACATTTTATTGCTTCTCCCCAGAGTGATATAGGTAATGTTGAATGACTAATCATACTTCTTACCATATCCTTTAATGTACGGTTTCGTCTCTCAGATACTCCATTCATGTTGGGCGAACCCGGCATCGTATACTGAGGGACTATACCACACTCTTCTAGGAACTTTGCAAACGGTCCATGACGTTGTTCACCTGAACCATCATATCTCCCGTAGTATTCACCACCACGGTCCGATCTGACGCACTTAATGTCTTTACCAAGTTATTTTTCAACTTCAGTCTTAAAGACTTTGAACTTGTCAATGGCCTCTGATTTTTCGTGAATGAGATATAGATACCCATATCGTGAAAAGTCGTCAATGAAAGATACAAAATATCGTTGGCCGTTCCATGATGCTGTAGGGAACGGACCGCAAATGTCTGTCTGTATCAAATCCAAGACCCCTTTCGCTCTGTATGCATCTAATCGTTTCACTTTGGTCTGTTTTCCTTTTATACATTCAACGCAAACGTTGAAGTCCGAAAAATCCAGTTCACTTAATAAACCTTCTGAAACAAGCTTTTCAATTCTATTTCTAGAAATGTGACCTAATCGCTTGTGCCAAAGTTTTGCTGATTTTTCCATTTTACAATTTAGTTTTCCAGGTATATCTACATTCATTATCTCTTTGTGATCCTTTATAGTATCCAATAAATACAAGTTATCATTTGCTATTAACTTTCCAGAACCAACAACATTACCATGTAAATAAAGACATAAACTTTCATTTCCAAATAGACAAGAATAACTTAATTTGTCCAACAACGGAAAAGAAATTAGGTTCCTTCGAAAAGAAGGTACATACAATACGTCTTTTAAATACAAAAAATGTCCACTGGTAAGCAGCAAACGAAAATCACAAATAGAATGAACTAAACACGAACTGCCATCAGCTGTATAGATGGATGTTTCACCATCACTCAGGCTTCGGTTTCTTATCATACCATGCAAAGAAATACAAACATGAGTTGTTGCTGCTGTATCAACCCACCAAGTATTTCTTGGCACTAAAACTAAATTGATCTGAGAACAGACCATAGAAGTGAAAATACTTTTGGCTTTCATCATAGCCCTCCATTTTTCACATTCTTTCTTAAAGTGCTCCGGTTTCTTACAATGGAAGCAACGCCCTTTACCAGACGTACCCTTATGCTTCTTTTGTCCCGAACCGGATGCATGTGCATCTAAACCTTCATACTTTCTCTTAATTCCCTTATCCACCTGAGCTTTCACCATTTGCACTTCTGGATGTTCTTGCTTCATCTTTTCCTCCTCTTGCGCTGCCTGAGAGATGAGCTCGTTGAGAGTCCATTTCTCGCGCTGACAGTTATAAGAAGTTTTGAAGTTCTTATACTGAGGAGGGAAAGAGTGAAAAGCAAAGCTTACCACAACATGTTCGGGAAGGTCAATCTTAAGTGCTTTCAGTTTGGAAGCGATGTTTGACATTTCCAAGATGTGCTCACGAACAGTCCCTTTGCCACGATATTTCATAGAGGCTAGCTTAATAAGCAGCGTCTTAATCTCTACTTTATCGTTCTTGGCAAAACATTTCTCTACCTCTTCGAGAAATATTTTCGCATTAGTGATCTCAGGTGAAACTGCACCACGGAATGCTAATGGAATTGCTTGCTTCATGATCCCTAGACTTATCATGTTCGACTTTTCCCACGCCTCTGACTCTTTCTTCTCCGTAGGAGAACTGTCATCAGTCAGAGGTTTAGGTTCATCGACCCTTAATGCTAAGTCGTAATCATGGCACATCAAGTGCAGCAACATATCTTCTTTCCACAGCTCAAAGTTGCTCCCATTAAGTATGGGTGCCTTTTTGCCTTCCGGGTTATAGAAATACGAATTTGCTAACATAACAAACAACAAACAATAAATAGCCAAAAACATCACTTAATATATAACCTCCATAGTATTTAACAAATAAACATAGCATAATAAAACATACTCTTACAACATCAATAAGATACCTTTGGGCAAGCATATTAATTTGTATATGTATGAGTTTGAGCATAATTAATGTTGATCCTTCTAATTGACAAAAAAAAAATCTTCATTTGGGCCGATTTTTCCTAGTTCAATTTTCTTAATGATCAATTCACAAATAACTATCTCGTGTCTAAGATTAACTATGTCAAACATTAACCTTCCTTTGGGCCGATTAAAATTTACATACTTGTTAATCACAGACTTGTCAAAACTCTAAAATAATTAATTCAGCAATAGGGATCACTTTGGCGATATATTGAATCATTAATTATTTACCGAAGTTCGGACAACTTAAAACATGCTAATTATTTCGAAAAATACTATACGACTACCTTACTTAATGTCCAAACTATTTCGTAGTCTATGTATAATTTAATCAAATTAAATTTACACCTTAAATTTAATATATTATAATATATCTTTAATTATAATATATCTTTAATTAAATTAAATTTACACATTAAATTTAATATATTATAATATATCTTTAATTATATTGTAATATATCTTTAATTAAATTAAATTTACACCTTAAATTTAATATATTATAATATATCTTTAATTATATTGTAATATATCTTTAATTATATTATAATATAATTCTTAATATATATTATAATATAGTAATTATTTATATATATATATAACTTATTCATATATATACTATAATATATATTTATATATAAACTTCAATGATATAATATAATTCTCGTAATAATTCACTTATAACTTTATATAATATATAAGCAAACTTAATTACACATTTATCGGTGGTCACGTTTATTTCGCCTATTCTTTAGGCGAAAGGACAGTTACTAAATTAATAATTTCAGATTTTAATTTAGTTATATTAATTATAGTAGCCGCATACGACATCTTTTAACTGCATATATAATTATACCACCGTAATTGTTTAATTGTTTGTGTAATTTCCGATAACGAATAACCGACATCATATCTAATATATAGATCTAATATATATGATCTAATTTTATAATCTGAAAAACTAAGAATTTAATTTCATGGTGGCTCTAATACCACTTGATAGAAATACTAATACTTTACGGATTTCTAATCTAACTTATTGAACTATGAAGTTAAATCATCCTATAATAATGCGGAATAAATACTTACAGGATGTAGACATTCTTTGATCTTCAGATTCCTGACTTAGAGCAGATGATCGGCGATCCTTTG
The DNA here is from genome assembly GCA_036936605.1 of Limnanthes douglasii subsp. nivea. NCBI lineage: Eukaryota > Viridiplantae > Streptophyta > Magnoliopsida > Brassicales > Limnanthaceae > Limnanthes > Limnanthes douglasii. The sequence goes on from JAUPFV010000001.1 coordinate 101,218,850, forward strand.
CTAGGTTATTGATTCTTCTAAGAGATGACAACCAAAACACACTTTTGTAATTGATTCGAAGGAAGAATCAATTTGTTTTTTCTTAAAGGATTTTCTCTCTGTATTTTCTTTCGTTTCTTCCAAGAATAAGAAACTCATTCTTATATAGAACTGAAGTGAGAAAACGGTTCTTCATTAAGTAATTGTCTGTAACTTCCAGACATTTACTTAACGAAGACCAGTAACGGTTCTTCTCTCTTAATTGTCTGTAACTTCCAGACAGTTACTTAATGAAGACCAGTAACGGTTCTTCTCTCTTAATTGTCTGTAACTTCCAGACAGTTACTTAATGAAGACCAGTCCTTATTAAATTGCCACTCTTAGGGACCATAACCCGACATTATTTTGTTTTACAAAATAATCCCAAAACTTTACGTTTTGCTTAAGTTGTTTATTTCCGAATCCAATCATTCACAGTATTCGGAATGAAACCTGGTATCTATACAATTACCTCCATGATACATATTTTATCTACTAGTCCATTCTTTTCTTTATGATTACTTTTATTGGACTAATATTAACGATAGTTCGATACATCGATACGACATGTGACGGTCCAACTTAATGGAGAAATTCCAACATATCCCATATGTTGTTTAATTTTCTTTAAATTCCCATATCTTTGGGCATGAATAAAATCTATATGGCACTTCAATTCAGTAACATACTTTGTATTTTCTACCTTATTTCTTTAGGCTTTCCTTATATTTTCGGTGTCTATAATTATTGTGCTCTTCCTTTTCTCTTCGACCAAAATAGTTTTTGGGATTATTCTGGTTTCTTGAATAACAAACCCCCTTGAACGGGTCAGGAGGATGAACCCTTACTTTTCGTTGGAGAAACCTTCTTTGGCTTTAACTTAAAATCAACATCCTCTAGGTTAGGGGATTCAGTTGTTCCCATTTGTTCTGTAACCGAAGGAAAACGTAAATGTACCCATAATCACGTTAACCCCACGAGGAATTACTATAAATGATCAATCCTCCGAGGGCCAATACCTCAGATCAAGAAACTTCTTAGGGGTCAGTAGGTTCCGGAAACTGTAATCCTAGGGTTAATATTTCCAAACTCTAGCGAAAAGAAAACAAAAACAAATATAAATATAAATATACGACATGTTATATCACAATTAAGTATTGAAGAGAAGAGAAATTATTATTCCAACTCAAATCAAGATAAAGATAAAAGAAACAAATTCATAAGCCTAAGACATGACACCAAGCTAACAAATTTAACAAAAAGAAAAATAAATAGTAAGAAAATGTTAGTTACCAAGAAAGAATAGTTAGATCTACACTAGAAAAATCACAAATTGGTATTCTTCTTCCTTCTGGTTGCTCATTTTCTTTTTTTTGTTTGTTCATTTTCTCTTCACCTTTTTGTTATGCTCTGATCAGCATAAAAGATACCAGCAATCCTGTTTTATCGAAATAAGGTTTCCCTGATATTAAATCTCCAAGAAACCACCTACAAATCAACAAAAAAACCTTACCACGAGAAAACAAAATGCAGCAATGGTTCAACAACAAGTTAATTCCTTTGCTAATACCTTAAGGAAGCATAATCTTCAATCGGACTTGAAGCCGATCAATATAATCGAGAAATCATAAATTCTTTTAGGTTTTCCTAAAAGAAAGCTTCTCAATCAATTCTTGAATTCTCACAAATTTAAAGGAGACTACAATATTTATGTCTAGGATTCTAGACACATTTTGGTGAATTTGATTTAAAAGATGATCTTTGCAAGTGTGGACGAGAAATATGTGGACAACGGGGAATCATCAATGAGGCTTTTAAAATGGAAGGTTAATGTTAATACGCAATAGAATGTTCAACTAGCCCGGTGTGGATCTGAATAGAGAAAGTATCAGAATATCTCTATAACGAAAGTATAATTCGCACTATAGCAACTTCAATAGGAGACCCCTTAAAAATCAAAATCCTATATAAAAAACAAAGTATTCTATAATGCATGTTATGCTTGAGTGGAAATCGATGTCTCTAAAGAGCTTCAACATCACATATAGATTGGCTTTGGAGATAACAAAAGATGTTGGTTGAGCAGTAGTATAAAGATATTCCAAAATACTGCAATAGATGTTTTCACCTATGCCACAATCAAGAAACATGCAAGAAGGATACTGTTAAAACTCAATTAAATGATGAATTGAACAAATATAAGAATGAGAATACCGAATATAATTCATAGGGCAACAAAAGTCTTTAAAACCACAAAAACAAATCAACATAAAGTTTATCAGCCTAAAGTCAAGTCTGTTGAGATAATTCCTGATCAAAGAATGAATGCCAAAATGCCTCCTCATCACAAAGAGCTGTTTTCTAAAAGGACTCAAACAATGATCACAGCGACTGAGTCTAAATTAAAAAATAACTCTAACATTCAACTACAATCTCAAATTCAAGAAAAAAGTCCCCTAATGCTGAAAAAATTATGGAAGCGACTCAAACCTTGTATTATGGTTAAAATCTATCTACCTCTCAAGACTATGAATACTTGATATCTAGAAATATCAACCCAACCACGATAATATATGCGGTATCTCTCTCTCTCTCTCTCTCTCTCTCTCTCTCTCTCCCCGATACTTAGAACTAAAGAAACAAAAAAGAGATACCATGAAATACTTAACAATAAACTTAAAGAATCAATTAGAAAGAAAAATCCTAACAATTTGATTATCAAATCCTTGAAATTTTAAGGGACTAGCAAACAATCTACCTTCTTATCTAAAGATGATCAAGATGCTTAGCTGGAATATTAGAGGCATCAGAAATGAACCTATGCTTAGAAGGCATAATTCTATCATTCACAAACAAAAGATCAAGCTCATTTCCATTTAAAAGCCCCTTTATCAGTTCTGAGATTTGGAAAGCACTACTTTAAAGATTGGATTTAAGAACATTAAATATAATTTTTCAAATAAAATATGGGTTTCTGGAATGATGAATGTTTTGTTAACATTTTATTTGATCATTCTCAATGTTTATATTCTGAAATATTCTATGATGGTTTAGATAAAAACTTTTGCTAACAATTGTTTATGCTAACTGTAAAAAATATAATAGGAGAGACCTTTGGAACACTCTTAAGAACATCTCAAACCCTATTGAGAGTGGCTAATCTTAAGGGATTTCAACGTTGTTTCATCTACTAATGAGTAGATTGGTTGTTTTACGTTATGTATCAACGACTCTGAAGAATTCAATGATGTTATCGTAGACTGCCATATGGAGGATGTAGGTTATGCTGGCTCCAAATTCACTTGGTCCAATAACTCCAAACGGAAGTGTTTATATAGAATTCTCTATAACTTTGCTTGGTCTAGATTTTTTAATGAAACTAAATTTCTCCACAATCCCATAACTTGTTCTGACCATGCTCTTTTTGTATGAATATTGCTAAATATAGATTACACACTAAAAATAGATTAAATTTTTTAAACATGTGGATATTGGATACTAATTTTCTAAATTTTATAGAAAATAACTTGAATCAAGACACAAAAAGATATTATCTATATGTCTTTTGGCACAAGCTTAGAAGACTAAAGGAAGCCCTCAAGGTATGGAATAAAACTTGCTTTGGTAATATCTTTGATAAATGTGTACGTAACTAAAGAAGCAGTCGAGAAGCTTGAGATTGAGTATATGATGTATAAAAATTTGGACACTAAGATTGAGCTAACTAAAGCTAATTCTCTCTTCCTCCAAGCCTTAAAGATGGAAGAGTTATACTGACAACAAAAATGCTACTCCAATTGGGTTAAAGAAGGCGACATGATCACAAAAATTTATCATGCTTATGTGTCTAAGAAAAGAAGGAAGAATACTATCTATCGAATTAAAGTTGGGAGGATTGGATCTTAGATACCAACTCTATTGGCCTATCTGCTAAAGTATACTTTAAAAGGATCCTAATAAATCAACCTTGTTCAATTATTGAAGAACAAACTAATAAAATGCAAGACATTATCTTTAATAACATACTAAATCTGATAATTAATAAAGACAATGACTTACTTGTTCTTCCTCCATCTGAAGAGGAAATTTATGACATAATCAACAACCTGAATTCCTCAAGTGCAGCTGGCATGAATGGCTAGAACAGTTGTTTCTTCAAGACCTGTTGGAACATCATCAAAAGTGATATATGTCAAGATGTGTCCTTTTTCATACTTGGCCATAACATGTCTCAAGGAATAATGACCACAGGTTTGTGCTTAATCCCTAAGACCATCAACCCTACAAATTGGAAGAATTTCAAACCAATTAGCTTGTGTACATTATTAAACATAATAATGTCTAAGATTATTAACAACAGGCTTATCAAAATTCTTCCTAAAATTATTTCTAAATATCAAGGTGGCTATGTTAAAAACAAATCTATTCATGAAAATATTTTATTAGCTAAAGAGCTTGTTCATGACCTCAATAGGAAAATTAAGGATTGTAACATTATGATTCAAATAGATATGTCCAAAGAATTTGATAAAATGTCATATTATTTCATCCTTAAAGTGCTTTCACCATTTGGCTTCTCTTCAAAATTTGTTAACCCGATTAGCAAGTTAATCAAATATGTTTTTATCTTTATGATGATCAATGGTAATTCTATTGGTTACTTCAACACTAAAAGAAGTCCTAGAGAATGAGATCCTCTAAGGGTTCCCAATTAAGGGTTTATTTATACAATTCAATGCTAACAAAACTATAAAATATACCCTATTAAGTACCATCATTCTTTTTACAGAGTCCGAGTCTTGGTTACATTGGTAGCAACCCCTGGCTTCATCCTTCCGATTTAATGAATTATATTTCTCAATTTTGCAGCTTTAACTATCATAACTTTTACTTAGCAGGAATTATCCTGACTAACATCTTTAGAATAAATATTTATAGGACTCTGAAAGAAACACAAACTGGTATATTCAACACACACACACAGATGTATACGTTTAACTGAGAGGAGCAGAGTTAGAACTTCTTTGGATATCTTGAATAGAAGGTTACAACGTTATAAATAGAGACTAACACTTCAAGACTCATCTGCTCCCTATTAACTCTCCACTACTTCCACGAAATAATAACGGACACTACGACTTAATCACCCACTTGTATAAGCTGGTAACGTCTCTTATTTAAAACAAAATACAAAACGTAAAATACAAAACCAATTTAAATTAATTCCAACAAGCACCTCCTGAATTTAAACCTGGTTTTGAATCTTCCTGATGCCAAGGAGTGCACGCATCTTTTCGAACTTCACAGTGGCCATGGCTTTCGTCAAAATATCAGCACGTTGATCCTCTGTTCCAATGTGTTTGATCACGATCTCACCTTTTTCAACGCACTCTCGAATAAAATGGTACCGGATGTCAATATGCTTAGAACGTCCATGAAAAACTGGATTTTTAGCCAAGTCTATCGCTGACTTGTTGTCTATGTAGAGCACTACAGGACCAACATCAGAATCAGTAAGTTTACCAAGCAAATTACGCAGCCATATGCCTTGACAAGCAGCCGCTGTAGCTGCCATAAACTCCGCTTCACAGGATGATAATGCCACACAACACTGTTTCTGAGACACCCACGTGATTAAGCTCTCATTTAGGTAGAAAGCCATCCCTCCAGTACTCTTCCTATCTTCAATCTGCCCAGCCAAATCGCTGTCGGAATATCCTGACAACATGTTGTTATTGCTTCCCCTTGAATACACCAAACCATATCTCAAAGTACCTTTTAAATACCTCAGAATTCGCTTAACAGCATTGAGGTGCATCTCAGTTGGTCGTTCCATGTAACGACTGACTATACCAACTGCAAATGCTATGTCTGGTCTAGTATGAACTAGATACCTTAATCCTCCCACAATGCTTTTAAACATAGTTGAATCAACAGCCTGTCCAGTTTCATCTTTGTGCAGTTGCAACGCTGGCTCCATAGGGTACTTCGTCGGTTTACATTCTGCCATTCCACTCTTCTCCAGGACCTTTCGAGCATAGGCCGACTGCTTCAATTCGATGTACTCCTTAGTTTGCTTCACTTCAATCCCAAGATAGTGAGAAAGCTTTCCTAGATCAGTCATATCAAATTTCCTGCCCATTTGTTCCTTGAACCTCTGAATTGTTGTTATACTCGAGCCCGTGATCAGCAAATCATCAACATATACCCCAATGGTTAAGACCTCTTCCTTCTCCTTTTTTATGTACACAGCATGCTCATAAGGACATTTTGTGAATCCCAAACTTTTCAAGCACTCGTTTAACTTCTCGTACCAGGCTCGTGGCGCCTGTCTAAGCCCATAAAGAGCCTTTATTAACTTATAGACCAAATGCTCCTTGCCTTGCTTCACAAAACCTTCGGGTTGTTGTACGTACACATCTTCATGCAGGTCGCCATTCAAGAAAGCTGACTTGACATCTAGATGATGAATTTCCCAACCACGATTTGCAGCCAACGCCAATAATAGCCTTACAGTTTCCAATCGTGTGACAGGTGCGAACGCCTCCTCAAAATCAACCCCTTGTTTCTGAACGTAACCCTTCGCGACGAGCCTCGCCTTATGCTTTATAATTTCACCTTCTGTGTTCCTTTTTAGTTTGTACACCCATTTCAGGCCAATGGGTTTGTGCCCAGGTGGCAATTCCACAAGCTGCCAAGTGCAATTTTTTTCTATTGCTTCTATTTCGCTCTCCATAGCCTTCCCCCATGATCTTTCTTGGACAGCTTGTTTATATGTGACTGGCTCCTCCATACTGAGAAACAGCAACTCATCTTCACCAAGCTCGATTTCGACTGTATCAGCATAAATGTCGCGCAAAGACCTGAAGCGCGTTGGCACACTGCTACTCCCAGTTTCTGCTGAACTGACTTCACTCGACTGTGTTAATGAAGTCGGTGTTGCCTGTGTTGCCTGTGACTCAGTCGAATGAGAGGACTGTACAGGAGTGTTAGGCTCTGTTGAAGACTCCTCATTACCGAGCTCTGTCAAAGACTCCTCATTACCGTTTTCTGTTGCTTCCGTCGAGATTACAGAGTCAACCACCACGAAATGGGTGTGAGTCTCTTCAACTGCACTGTCATCATTAGCCCATTTCCATGACTTAAGCTCGTCGAAATACACATCTCTGCTAACATGAACTCTGTTCTCTTCTGGGTCATACAGTCGATGTGCTTTTGTACCAGGCTCTCTTCCAAAATAAACTACTGACTTTGACCGATCATCCAGTTTCCTTGTATGAATGCCAGGCACCTTCATGTAAGCACAACAGCCAAAAATTCTTATGTGACTAATATCTGGCTTCTTACCTGACCAAGCTGCGTATGGAGTGTCAGTAGAGAGAGCACGTGTGGGCAGTCTGTTAAGCACATAAACAGAGTGTCGTACTGCTTCGCCCCAAAATCTAGATGGGACATGCTTCTCCTTTAATAAACTTCTAGCCATTGACACCACCGTTCGGTTCCTTCGCTCTGCCACTCCATTTTGCTGTGGAGAGTAAGGGGCCGTATATTGTCTCATGATCCCAGCGTCTTCACAGACACTTGTAAACTGATGTGAGCAAAATTCTCCTCCTCTGTCCGTACGCAAGGCTTTAATCTTTTCCTCAGAGTCTTTTTCAACAAGACGCTTGAATCTTATAAATGCTCCTAATGCTTCATCTTTGGTTGACAGAAAATAAACCCACATTGCACGACTAAAATCATCAACAAAAAGTAGAAAGTACCTCTTGCCAGATGGTGTTGATGGTGTGATTGGTCCGCAAATATCTCCATGCACTAATTCCAGCACCTTGGTTGATCTGTAACTCGATTGTGAAGGAAAGGGAGTTCTTGTTTGCTTTGCCATTAAACAGTCCTTACACAGTGCCTTTGGATGCATCATTTTGGGCAGGCCATAAACCATCTTATTCCGAATCATAAGTTTTAATGCATCAAAGTTCACATGGCCTAAGCGAGAGTGCCAGAGCCACGAGTCCCTTTCCAATTTTGCAAGTAGACAAGCACCCTTGGATTCCTTGGATTCTTCCAGCAAGATCTTGTATAAACGATTTGCTGATCGTCTAACTTTCATCAATAGCTTCCCATCCCCGTCATGCACCCACAGAAACTCACCATGTAACACCACTTTATTACCTTCTTCTGACATTTGCCCAAGGCTAATTATGTTGTTGCACAGATTTGGAATGTAGAGGACATTGTTAAACACTCTTTCTTCTCCGGTTTTGCAAACAAACGTGATCGACCCTTTTCCTTTAATGCATACCGTTGACCCATCTCCAAGTTTTACTTCGCCTGTCACGTCTTCATTTATCTGTGAGAACTTTGACCTATCCCCAGTCATGTGATTTGAAGCGCCGTTGTCTAAGTACCACAGTTGTGACGTTTTTCTCTCTGTTATATTTCTCTCCAACTTTGGGATGGCCCTTTCTTCATTCACCAACGCCAACTCAGTCAGCTTTTCATCTGATTCTGACAGTAACAGAGCAGGTTCGTCGTCCTTGATCTGCACCAAGTTTGCTTCACTTCTTTGACTCCGTTCTCGTCGTGGCCTCTTACACTCTATAGCATAGTGACCCAAAATACTGCAATTAAAACACCTTACAGTGCTTCTATCACGACCAGTACCCTGGAGACCGCGTCCCCCACGTCCTCCTTCTCGATTCCGTTTCATCCAGTCCTCTCGAGTGAGAAGAAGTTTGTCCTCATTCTTCTCGCGCCTGGACCACTCCTCTTCTGTCAATAACAGTTTGTTTCCCGTAGTCACACTTTGACCTTTCAACCTTTCCTCATGAGCTTGTAAAGACCCAATAGCTTCTTCGATTGTCATTGATTCTAAATCTCCAAATTGCTCAATTGTTGAAGTAATTTGTAGAAATTTAGATGGAACGGCCCGAAGTAGCTTCTTGACAACGTACGGCTCCTCCATTTCATCACCTAAGGCTCGGATAGTGGATACCAATCCGTTGAGCTTCATGTAGAAAGCGTCGAGTTGTTCACTGTCATCCATACGCAGCGACTCAAATTCCGCCTTCAACGTCTGAATTCTGGCCTTCCTCACCTTATCAGCCCCTTGACACATGACCTTGATGGCTTCCCAGCCATCCTTTGCTGTCTTCTTCTCAGAAATGGATAACAGCATCTCTTCAGGTATGCCTTGGTAGATCATGGCCAAAGCGACCTTGTCATTCTTCTCATGAATCACTGCTTCGGCATCACTCGGTTCTACTGCTGCCCAAACTCCCTGGGCCTGCATAAAAACCTTCATCTTTAACGCCCACGCTGTGTAATTCCCTTTAGACAACATTGGATACGTTAGCCCAAAAGATCCAGCCTTGCCTTTCCCCGCGTCCATCTGAAAGAGAACACCCTGAATGCCGTGCTCTGATACCAAATGAAAGAAACACAAACTGGTATATTCAACACACACACACAGATGTATACGTTTAACTGAGAGGAGCAGAGTTAGAACTTCTTTGGATATCTTGAATAGAAGGTTACAACGTTATAAATAGAGACTAACACTTCAAGACTCATCTGCTCCCTATTAACTCTCCACTACTTCCACGAAATAATAACGGACACTACGACTTAATCACCCACTTGTATAAGCTGGTAACGTCTCTTATTTAAAACAAAATACAAAACGTAAAATACAAAACCAATTTAAATTAATTCCAACAGACTCTTTTAGCATCAAACTTGGATCTCTTTCAAAATAAAAGGATTAATCATCATACATGCTGTTCCAGTATCTATTCTGTTGTTGATAATGCTCTGTTTCTTATTAGAAATGCTATTTTTCTATAAACCGTCTACCTCGAGGCTCTACTGATATTAATCATCGTATCATTTAAGTAAAACTTCCACCTGAATAATTTCATCAAACAGTTGATATTCATCTAGCTTCTTCCATGATGCTCTAGGTGGTGCTTTTTGATTTTTCTCAAGATTGAATTGATTATCCTTCAGTTTCCAAGACGTTGTTTAATGAATCCTCCTACCTAATATTGCTTTCATGGGTTCAAAAATTTGCTCTTATGTTGTCTGATCAATTCATTTGAGGAATCATTCTCTGTTCATCTTCATCTCAATAGTCTTAAGTTTTCCTAGAGTTCAGATGCATATTCATCTTGCCGAATTTGTCGAACGATACTCAAGAGGTGTTTGAGTTTTGAAGTAAGAAGATGATTCTGCTGGTAGTCGTCTGAAGTGATTCGTCCATGAAGAAAATCTATTACTTGCAAATTTCAATTTTGAGATTAAAATATTAGCCCGTTATTTCTTTTGGTGCCTGTAAAATTTGAGCACAAAGTCTGAACTTTTTTATTTTATTTTAATATATAGTAACTTTAATTTAAAAAATATAATTACGAAGAAAGATTTTATCGTAATTAAATTAAATGTGTTCTTCAAAATCACTTCACTTTCTAATTACATTTACTTTTATTTATATACTTTTATCCTTATATAGTAATTAATTTAATTAATATATAAGTAAAATATTTTTATAATTGTTTATTTTGAATTTAGTTGATAATTGAAACTAAAAATAAAAACACGATAATATTTAGGTTTGGAAAATTCTATAATTTAATTGAAAAATGTATAAATAGTTTTTGTTAGATTCTACAGAATTTTCAATTTTCTTTCGTATTATTCCTAGAAGCTCTCAAAAATCCATATTCCAACCTTCTCATGTTTTAAATCTGACTCCGCAATAAGATTACGGTATGTAATACAAGCATACAAGTATAATGTTTTTTTTATTTCGTTCATTAATTTTATAGTTATTTAGAGTTGAAAAATTGGTGTAGAAATATTCAATTTCCTACTTTTTTTTAGTTGTCCGTTTGATGATTTGTTGATTGATTATAGTGTGGAATTGATAAAGCTACACTTATGATATTTTTTATGTGTATACAATGGTTTAGATTTGAGTGAATTATGATTTTGGGGTTTGAAATATGGATTCTAATCTTCGTCGTGTACATCCCGTGATTACATCCACATAAGTCGCATATGAAGCGCGAACACGATGGTGATTTTCGAAATAATCCATACAAAAAAAGACGATGTTCATCACACAATGTGCGCGAGAATACTGATAATATACCTATATTTAATGCAATTTTGTGCACTGCTTTTGCTTCATCTATGCAGCATTCTTCCTTATATGCATTGTTGACTCGTTTCATACGTCGTGCGACACTAATACACTACATATATAGTATTCTAGTATATAGTTACGTTTGGTAAATTTGTGTTTCGTTTCTCTTATTCATAAACAGTTTTTTATTTTCTTTTTATAGATTTGGTTTTTAAAAAAGTCGACAAAAAAGGTACGCGAGCGCTCGCCATCCCCCGTACAACACCACAAGAGTTTATTCTAGATGATCATACTTCCTCTAGCATGCAACCTAATCACCATGGGACATATGTAAAGTCGGCCTCCTCCTCTAGCAAGGGTACTCATTCTTCTCCGGAACCCATAGCTGGCGAGAGTATTGATGGGCCATCATCAATAGCCCTTGGACCTGAGGATGTGCTCGCACGTGCCAATCTTCAATTACCTCAAGTGTATCCATAATAGAAGCACGCGACTTATAGTATATTCAAGGATGATGTAAGTTTCTTTAAAACTTTTGTATTTAACTAATATTTTTTTATGATTGACTAATAATGTTTTATATTGTTTTGATATATTTTTATTTTTTTTATTTTATTGGCTTGAGTAAACTTATACTACTACTTTATGTACAAGATTGTTCAACGATATGATATATAAGATTAACAGCAAACCCGCGAGCAGGTCATGTGTACGCCGAACAGACCTCTTATCGAATATCTCGCTCGTTGTTATACCAACATATATATAATCGAGGTATTTCTTGAGCTATGGTATGAAAATATATTTTCCTTCCATTTCGCGAGCGTTGGTATACAAATATATCGTCCTTCCATTTCTATTTTGACGAGATAGCTGTGATGTTTGAAGATGACACACTATTACGGGTCTTCCTATATAAGCATGCATTTTACTTTTGGTGATTATTCTGGTGAAGATGAGAGGGCTCAAGTTTGTGCAAATATACTTGATGTTAGACCTCTCCAGCTACAGTTCACGCTTAGTAGAGGTTATTTTTTCGTGGTTCAGGGAGACCTTTTCTGCTCAATAATATCATGATAGTACCGTGACCGGTCAATGGTGTCATTCATGCTACCAGAGGTTATATAATATATATTTTAGGTAGTACGATGTTGGCCAATAAGATTGGAAATATGGTTTCTCTTGATTACTTGAAGTTCATTCAACATTACCATACAATGAATAGGTTTAACTGGTTTCTCATGGTTTTGGCCTAGTTATATCATGACATTGGGTAGAGTTCACTCTACGCTACTCGTAGTATATGCGGGTTATTAGGATGTTAGAGGTTTGGATTTGTTATCATTTTCCTTGGTTATTGGCTGTATTTTATAGTGCGTATTTTATCGTCTTATAATATATGTATTATTATACATTGTCGCGTGTTAGCTCAAACTAATCTATTTGATCTGATATAGCACACATTGTAGCTATATTTTTAGAGACCGATGTAAATTTCGATTAACACTTTAAAATCTCATTTTTTTTGTTTTATTTATTTATAAATTTAATATATACTAACATTTGAACAATATTATAGGTCTCCTTTCTCACATATGGTAATCTACGAGTCTAGAGACTGATTTATAAGATTAACTGGATCGATCATACATTAAAGTCTTGGGAAATAATAGAACCTTATTATACAGGTCGTGTGCCACGCCAGATGAGGCAAATACATATAGTACCATGTCGTTTATGACCTTAAATTCTCATGACAGATAGACGCGCTGGCGACTCTACGTTCCTATAAGATAGTTCCATTATAAACTTTTTTTATATAGAATCATTATCTATTATATTTGGATATAAAATAATTTTACAATGCGAACCAGTGATGTAATTGTTTTATATTTCATTTTTTTCATTAATTTTCAGCTCAAAATTTTGCATAACTCGAACTCTACTTTATGCCCCACTTAGAAATAGACAAAAACCACATTTAATTTTGAAATTTCGACAAATATCGTATTTGATAGTAATGACAACTAATGAGGGAAGAATAAATCAACTAGAAGACTTTGGGAAGTTAAGGATAGAATTTGATATAAAGAAAGTCTTTTAGAAGTAATTTGTAATTATGTAATACAAAAGAACCACTCTGTAACAAACAACAAACTTGAAGAAGAGACCATAATTAGTAATTTGTTTAGACATGTGGGATCCAACAAATATACTATAAAAGCACCTCACCCCTTTTGGGGAAGGGTGATTGATTAATGATCACACAATTATTTCTTATGACTTTTTCGATCTAAAATATGGAGCTTCTCTCTCTAAAATATTTACTAAGTATCTTGTATAACAAAATTGCTCTACCAAACATTGTTTTACTTCAATATCCTCTCCAAAGATCACTGAAACTATCATTGACGCCGTGTGTGGGAAACGGTTTGGTACCCGGAATTGTCTTCCAAAACCCTGTTAAAATCTCGAAAGACAAGTGACGGAAATCCGAGAAGAATTAGACATGAATAATGATTTGATGGTTGAAAAGAAATTCGAAGAGAACCACGTCGGAAACAACATGGAGATTGATCAACATGGAGATTGATCAACAACGAGATTGATCAACAACGTCCGAAAAAGACGTTGCGATGGCTTTTAAGAAACTTCGATCAAGGATTCGAAGAGAAAATGAAACTTAGAAAGATGAATTGGATGACTACCATCAGACTAGTAGTAGGAAAAATAAATATTGGAGGCATAGTCGCTAATCTCTGATGAAGAAACTAAAGCCAAGGTATCGGTGTGAGTGATCCGAGTCGAGTGACTATTCACACTATGATTCAAGTGAATCTTCTCTGGAAATGGGTTATCGTAGAAAAAAAACATCAAAATGAAATATGCGAGGAAATATAGAAAATAAAATCGAGCGAATCACTAGATTATAAACGTGAGAGGAAAAAAAAAAGGCTCTGATGATCATGCTAAGAAATAAAACATTGTATACACCTAAAATCCGTCAAGGAGTCAAAATTTTGAATACCGAATAAGTAACAAGTTCACAACTTCTTTTAAGGAGGTTCTCTATGCAATGGCACACGAGGGTCCTAGAACCAATGTTTACAGAGCAAGCCATAATTGGAGGTCCACTCCTGTGCTCTCGAAAATACTCTTTGGCAACCTCCCAAAACATTTTGATATATCCAAGTTGGAATACTTTGACGATACTCAAGATCCCGATAGCCATATTGAACAATTTAAAAACTTCATGATTAATTTTGATGAGAACGGAACTTGGTAGGGCTTTCTCCCAAACATTTAAGGGTGTGGCTTCAAAATGGTATAACCAACTTCCGCATGGTTATATTAAAAACTTTGACATATTTTGGAACATTTTCCGACATCATTTGGTGGGAAGTAACAACTTTCGAGCTAACGGTAATACTATAATATAATGTAGGTAAAAGGTTGGAGAAAGTTTGAAAATTTATACCAACCGTTTTGTTAAAGTAAAAACTGATATGGAATATTGTAAAGACTCTGTGGCTTTGGTAGTTTATCAGATGAGGCTTCTCCTAGGAGTATTGAAGGATACTGTGGCTGAAAGTCAAACAATGACGTTTGGGGCTCTGCTTGATTAAGTTGAAAAGCAAATATGGGTGGAAGAAACTCAAGATTCAGAAATAGATTCTTATGATTAGTTCGAGCATAACCAGTTCCAAAGATCTCTTGTCACAGTCCAACCACCTTGGATAAATGTGCAACTTAAAGTAGTAAATCAGTTTCCTCTGAGGCCCATAGTAAACCAACAAGCATATACCACACAATAGGGAGCTAGGCCAATATCTAATAAATGGATTCGTCCAGATTATTTCGCAGATTTGACTAAGTGTGTGCCCACAATATTTGATAAAACTCGAAGTCAAGTACAATTTCGCAAGCCTTTCTCTATACACACTCCGAGGAAAAGTAGAAACAGCAGATATTGCAAATATCATGAATATATTGGATATGCCACAAAATAATGCATTGCATTGAAAAAAATAAAACCATTGATTGTGTTAAAGGAAATAATAAAATACATTGACTAAATAATTTATTATAGTCAATATTCAAACATAATCTATTATACTTATTATTAGATTAGATTTTATTATAGTCAATATTCAAACGTAATTATTACAGTAGACTAGTATAATTAGAAGATATTTTCAGAGCCTATATATATGGCTTTAACTTGTACTGAAATTCTATGTTATAATAAAATCTTTTCTAGTTTCAACATGGTATCAGAGCCATTAGGGTTTCTATAAAAAACAATCTAGATGGAGAAAAGTATGTCTGATTTGGTTCCTGTGATGACAGAAATCACAGAACAGAAATTGAACGAATCCAATTACTTAGATTGGAGTAAAACAATTCGTATCTATTTACGAAGTATAGAAAAAGATGACCATTTGATACAAGATCCTCCTACGGATGACACAGCGAAAAATTGGAGGCGTGATGATGCTCGCCTGTTTCTTCAGATTCGAAATACAATCACTACTGAGGTACTTACTTTTGTTAATCATTGTGAATACGTTAAACAGTTAATGGAATATCTGGAATTTCTATATGCGGGAAAAGGTAATATATCGCGTATCTATGATGTCTGCAAGTCTTTTTATCGTACTGAAAAACAAGATAAGTCTCTTACGGCATATTTTATGGAGTTCAAACGCATTTACGAAGAACTTAATGTTTTGTTACCCTTCAGTACTGATATTAAAAGTCAACAATTGCAACGAGAACAAATGGCTGTAATGAGTTTTCTTGCTGGTCTTCCTTCGGAGTTTGATAGTGCAAAATCTCAAATCCTCGCTGGATCTGAGATATCATCTCTACATGAAATTTTTGCTAGACTTCTTCGAACCAAAAAATCACAGCCAGTACAACCTGTCACCAGTGCATTAATCAGCACCAATAAACCTGGTTTTTCTGATGATCGGGATGGTCATAATAGTCATGATGGTCGTGGTGGTCGCGGCGCTTATAGTTACAACAATCGTGGCAGATCTGGTGTATGTGGTGGATATAACGATTATGGTAGTCGTGGTAGATCAAACTATCGTGGTAATCGTGGTGGATACCTTAATCGCGGTAGTCGTGGTGGATACAATAGTCAAAATGGATACAATAGACATAACAGTTCCGGTAACCATGTAGGTGATCTAAACAATGTTGAGTGTTTTTACTGTCATGAACGTGGTCATACAAAGTGGAATTGTCCTCAACTACCTCAATAATTTGCTAATATGGCAACGAATGAAGAACCTCATGTGCTTTCCGCTGGGGAATATGCTCAATTTTCCAAGTACCAAGAGTCTCTAAAGTCACAAGATCTTACAAACCCTGCAGCTTGTGTGTCAGGTAACTCAACTACATGTCTTATTTCTTCATCTTCTGATTGGGTCATTGATTCTGCTGCCACAGAACATATGACAGGTAATAAACAAGTTTTTACTTCTCTTTCAAATACACATCATTCTAATGTCACATTGGCAGATGGATCATCATCTCGTGTTTTAGGTTCAGGGACTGTCAATCCCACCAAAAATATCTCTTTGACATCTGTTTTACATCTCCCTCAGTTTTCATTCAACCTTATTTCTATTAGCCAACTCACTAAAACACTAAATTGTTTTGTTACCTTTTATTCCGATCATTGTTTATTTCATGATCTTACGACGAATACAATAATTGGTAGAGGGCATGAGAGTGGAGGTCTCTACTATCTTGATAAAGACTATCATACATCTACTGCGTGTTCTAGTATTACATCTCCATTTGAAGCACATTGTCGTATGAGTCATCCATCTTTAATCTCTTTAAAACAACTTTATCCTAAATTTCGGGATTTGACATCATTAGAGTGTGAGTCATGTAGACTTGCTAAACATCATCGTCTTCCATCATATCCTCGTATTAATAAACGGGCTACGTTTCCTTTTAAAATAGTTCATTCAGATGTTTGGGGTCCTTGTCCCGCTGTTTCTAAAACTGGTTTTAAATATTTTGTTACTTTTGTTGATGATTATTCCCGTGTTACATGACTATATTTAATGAAAAATCGTTCTGAGTTATTCTCAATATTTTGCACGTTTACTGCAGAAATAAATACCCAATTTAATTGTCCTATTCGTATTTTAAGAAGAGATAATGGTAAAGAATATTCTTCAAATGCATTTCAATTATTTATGGAACAAAAAAGAATGATTCACCAAACTTCGTGTGTGGACACACCATCTCAAAATGGTGTTGCTGAATGAAAAAATAGACATCTTTTAGAGGTTACTCGTGCACTTCTTTTTCAAATGAAAGTACCGAAATTATTTTGGGCAGATGCTGTTTCCACTGCCTGTTTTTTAATTAATCGTATGCCGTCTACTGTCCTTTCAAATAATATTCCATATTCCATGCTTTTTCCGTCTAAACCTCTATTTCCTATTGAACCACGCATTTTTGGATGTACTTGCTTTGTTAGGGATGTAATTCCTACTCGTACAAAATTAGATCCCAAATCCTTAAAATGTGTTTTTCTTGGATATTCTAGGTTTCAAAAAGGCTATAAATGTTTTCCCCATCTCTTCATCGTTACATTGTATCTAAGGATGTTATATTTTTAGAACATGTTCCATTTTTTCCTGGTTTGTCTAATGTCGATCTAGAAACAACTACTGTCGATGATGATTTACTCATTTACACCACCGTTCAAAGATCTGATGTACCACCTCCACCATATCGACCTCCCATTAGATATGTTTATTCTCGACGTAAAGCACCTCCTACATCATGTCCACTACCAATTCCTTCGTCTCCAGATCCTGCTACAAACGATAATGAGTCCACTCCTGATCTTCCTATTGCTCTTCGAAAAGGTAAAAGATAATGTACTTATCCAATTTCTTATTTCGCAAAATATGATCAATTACCTTTGTCTACCCGAGCTTTTATAGCATCTCTTGATTATATTTCTATTCCAAAAACTGTTCACGAAGCATTGTGTCATTCTGGCTGGCAAGCTGCAATGTTTGAAGAGATAAGAGCATTAGAAGACACTGGTACTTGGAAGTTGGTTGATTTACCCACTGGAAAGAAAGCTATGGGTTGTAGATGGGTGTTTAATGTAAAAATGAATCCAGATGGGACGCTAGCTCGTCTCAAAGCACGACTTGTTGCAAAAGGATATGCTCAAACCTATGGTGTTGATTACTCTGAAACCTTTTCTCCGGTAGCTAAGTTTACTTCTATTCGTTTATTTATTTCCTTAGCAGCATCAAATGATTGGCCATTACATCAGTTAGATATTACAAATGCATTTTTACACGGAGACCTTCAAGAAGAAGTCTATATGGAGAAACCACTTGGATTTGTTGCTCAGGGGGAGAGAGGAAAGGTATGTCGTTTGTATAAATCATTGTACGGATTAAAACAAAGTCCCCGTGCTTGGTTCGGCAAGTTTAGTGATGCATTAAATGAATTTGGGTTGAAGAAGAGCAGTTGTGATCACTCTGTCTTTTATAAACGTTCTGCAAATGAAATTATACTCGTTGTTGTATATGTAGATGACATCATTATTACTGGGAATGATACTAAAGGCATTTCATTGCTTAAAACATTTTTACATTCGCGATTTCAAACAAAAGATTTAGGACCATTGAAGTATTTTTTGGGGGTTGAAATAACAAGAAACAACAAAGGTATTCTTTTATCGCAGAAAAAATATGTTCTAGATTTGTTGATGGAAACAGGAAAGCTAGGAGCGAAACCATGTAATACACCAATGGTTCCTAATTCGCAATTACTGAAAGATGACGGAGAATTGTTTAGTGATCCAGAAAAGTATCGTCGATTAGTGGGAAAACTCAATTACCTTACAGTAACTCGACCAGATATTGCATATCCAGTCAGTGTTGTAAGTCAGTTTATGTCTTCTCCAACAGTTAATCACTGGGCAGCACTAGAACATATCTTGTGTTATCTCAAATCAGCTCCTGGACTAGGATTGTGGTATGCCAGTATTGGTCATACAAATATAGAGTGTTTTGCAGATGCAGATTGGGCTGGATCTAAAATTGATAGAAGATCTACCACTGGTTATTGTGTTTTTGTAGAGGGTAATTTGGTATCTTGGAAGAGTAAGAAACAAAATGTTGTTTCGCGATCAAGTGCTGAAGCTGAATATAGAGCCATGGATCAATCTACTTGTGAGATAATTTGGATTTTCCAATTGTTAAATGATATTGGCATCAAGACTACCATGCCCGCGCAATTATGGTGTGATAATCAAGCGGCCCTGCACATTGCATCTAATCCTGTCTTTCACGAAAGAACGAAGCATATTGAAATTGATTTGTCATTTTATCCGCGAAAAGATTCAACAAAATCTCATTCATACGAGATATGTCAAAACAGGAGAACAACTAGGAGATATATTCACAAAAGCGCTCAATGGATCACAGATTACTTATATTTGTAACAAGTTGGGCATGATTAATATATATGCTCCAGGTTGAGGGGGAGTGTGATTTCGTTTCAGTCTTTCGATCAAGCTTGCACTTCAAGTACTTCAGTTCAAGTTTCAAAGAGAACTTTATTATCAAAGCTACGACAGTTTCAAGCACTTTCGCACAAGCTTGAGGGGGAGTGTTAAAGGAAATAATAAAATACATTGACTAAATAATTTATTATAGTCAATATTCAAACATAATCTATTATACTTATTATTAGATTAGATTTTATTATAGTCAATATTCAAACGTAATTATTACAGTAGACTAGTATAATTAGAAGATATTTTCAGAGCCTATATATATGGCTTTAACTTGTACTGAAATTCTATATTATAATAAAATCTTTTCTAGTTTCAACAGATTGGAAATGGGAAGTTGACCAACTTTGTAAGGAAACACTCTTAGAAAAATCCAACAACTAAAGAAGCATAAAAAAATGAGACTGCTCTGGTTATCTCTGAGTTTTTGATATAACAACATAGTACTTTGATCGAAAAGAGGGAAGAAACGACATTAGTATTATGGAAGTAGATATCCTTAGGAAAAAGTTAGTGATTTATGTGCATTTTTCGAATCTTTGGCAACTCTTGGGGGTAATACTATTGCAGGAAATTCGAACAGCTCTTGGAAAAGACACATAATCAGCATGACTATTCATCTTGAAGCGGGTGCATTATCACATCTGCATCAAAGTCCTTCCCCAATAATTTGTTTTGAAGATGATGATATCAGAAATCTGGCAAGGCCACATGAAGATGCGGTAATAATTGCAGCAGGGATAGTCGGTAATCAAGTACAAATAGTTTTAATTTGACACAAACACCTCTGCCAACATCTTATTCATGAGCACTTATAAGAAACTTATTGACCATCCTGTGATTCGAAGGTCGGATTAAACTATTGTGTGATTCACAGGGGTGACAACTGAAGTGGTTGGAGAGTTTGAAAGTGTGGTTGAGCTGGGCCGAAGGCCATTTAGAAAAGAAGTTGAAATTTTGTTTGTTGTAGTAGATGCACCAACATCTTACAATGCTATTTTTTGGAGGTCTTGACTATCTAAGATGCATGTTGTAATCTCTATTGTTCATCAATGTTTAAAATATGATGTGGTGAATAATATTGGAACAATTAGAAGCAGTCAAAAAATGCCTAGAGAGTGCTACCGTATTGCCTCATCTTCCAAGCAACTTCGGGAGAATGAGTAAAAAAAAGCATAGCAATTAGCGGGGACTTCTTTGGAGCCAAACCCTATTGATGATCTAAGGGAGTCCCCCGGTCTTTTGGTTCCGAATGAAAGTTACAAAGATCATGTGTATCCAAATGGTAAAGTTTTGAAGATTGGGACGAAGTTATCTCCAAGTTTAAGGGAAAGATTAATTGAATGTTTATCTACAATGGTAGATTTGTTTGCTTGGTGCTTCGAGGACGTAACTAGGGTTCCCTCTGAAATAATTTTCCATAAGTTATCAATCAAGAATAACGTAAGGTCAATAATACAAAAAATAAGGCATTTTTCTCAAGAACAGTCTGATGCAATAGTGGCGGAGGTAGAACCTTTATCGAGAGTATGACATATTCGAGAATCACAATATACTTTGTGGACAGAAAATCTATTATTGGTAAAAAAATGGCAAATGAAGATCCTTAAATATGGATTTTCTAAAAGATCCTTTCCTTGTCCACATATTGATCATCTGGTAGATTTCACATCAGGAAATCGATTACTTTATTTTATGGATGATGCTTATGCAGGGTATAATCAGATCAAGATGGTTTCGAGGGATGAAGAGAATACTCCATTTATCACTAGAAGGGGTTTGCACTGTCACAAAGTAATGCATTTGGGTTAAAAATGCAAGGGAAACTTATCAACATTTTGAGAATAAAAATCTCGAGGTGCAAATTAGGAAGATGTCAAAGTATATATCGATGATATGCTGATAAAAAGTCATAATGATGATGATCATTTTAATGATCTAGAGGAAACTTTTATTTACTTAAAAAAGGTAAACTTAAAATTAAACGTAGAAAAATGCATCAGTTGATTTCTTCTGAAGGAATAGCTATGTATCAAGCCATCCATTTTTGGTTTAGATAAATAAGTAATGAAGCAGAACACGAGGAGAATTTAGCAGGTTTAAGACTTGCACAGTTCTGTGGGGCTAAAAAAGTTAAGTTAGTCAGTGATTCACAACTCCTCGTTAATCATGCATCTGGACAATCTGAAGTTCAGAAGGATCATTTAGTAAAATATTTAAAGGCAATAAAACATTTTGTTGTAGCCTTTAAAAAGGTCAGTTATGAACATGCCCAAAGAGAAAAAAACTTTGGGGTAGATTCTTTAGCAACTACTTCATATTCAGAGCCATATCTATGGATTATTACACAAGAAAGCCCATCAATTATTAAGAATTCGGAGCAAGAAGTTGGAGTAATAGATGAAGGCCTTCGAGTATCTGTTTGTGAAGAGAAGGATTAAAGGCTAGATATTATTAATTTTTAGAAAATAATGAATTACCAGTTAGCAAATAATTCTCTAAAAAATGCGTTTTAAGTCTCATGGATACATGGTCCTTGGAGGAATTTCGTATAAAAAATCTTTAAGTAGACATTTACTCTAGTATTTGGGCAAAAATAAATCACAGATGATAATAATTGTATGATGGAGAAGGGTCTACGCATTATGGGCACAAGTCTCTAATAAGAGGATTATTTTTGCCATGATACTATTGGACTACTATCTCTTCTGATGCGAAAGATTTGGTTAAAAGGTGTGATATATGTCAGAGATTTTCCAACATAATTCATAAACCATGAGTTCCTCTTGAAAGCATATCTGAGGCCCTACCGTTTGATCGATACAGAATTGATCTTGTAGGACCTCTACGAATGGCTTCTGGAGGGCGACATACAATAATTATGGTCGTCGATTACTTTTCCAAGTGGGTTGAGGCATAACCTTTTAGCATGAACAAAAGCTAAAGATGTCATTAGATCTATTACTTTGAATATTTGTTTTCGCTTTTGGGTTCCAATGAAAATCACAACGGACAACAGACCTCAATTTGACAATAAGTATTTGAAGGATTATTGAGGGATACAACAATACTTTTCAACTCATTTTCACCCACATGAAAATGGTCAAGTAGAAGTCACTAATCGAACAATTGTTTGGGCATATCAAACAACTCCTCGAACAACAACACCATAATCTCCATTTGCATTGGTATATGGAATGGATGCAGTACTACTATCTGAGGTAGTTTTTCTATTATATCATGTCATGATATATTCTGAAGAGTCTAATGATATAAATAGAGAAATGGAGTTTGATTGGATTGAAGAAAAAAAAGACGGGCACAAATAAAGTCGTTACATTATCAAACGTTGATGAGAAGTAGATATGCCTCCAAAGTAAAACGAAGATAATTTAAAGTGGGCGATCAAGTAGTAAGAAATATTTCTCTTCATACCAAGGAAAAGAACCTCAGAAAGTTAGGTCCTAACTAGGAAAGCCCATATGAGATAATAGATAGAGTGAAGCTTAGAACGTATTGAATTAAAGATAAAGAAGGAAGAAGTCTGAAACACCCATGGAATATAGAACATCTTAAATTATATTTGGATTGAATGCAACATAATATATATGTTTTTGTTTAAATTATCGATGGAACACTATTTCCTACCCTAATAGCACACGAAGGTTTTAACGAGGTGCCTTATTAGCCGATATATATATATATATATATATATATATATATATATATATATATATATATATATATATATATATATATATATATATATATATAAGCTTTTTCCATAAAATCCTTCTCATAATTCTGGACCTAAAAGGTCTTCCAACGAAAGTTGGTCTCAAACTATCTAATTTTGGACCTAAAAGGTCTTCCAACGAAACTTGGTCTCACACTATTTAATTTTGGACCTAAAAGGTCTTCCTACAAAAGTTGGTCTTAAACCATTTAATTTTGGACCTAAAAGGTCTTCCAATGAAAGTTGGTGTTAATTATTCAAAGCATAATGAAAATATAACTAAAAACCCGATGTAATTTATAAGTCATTAAGTTGGTAGACATAACTGCCTCGAAAATTATGAGGACTTTACAAAAAATTGCTTCGAAGAGTATGAGGATTTTTACAATTTTTCTTATTCTGAAGGCTCAGGAGCATTGCCTTCATCAGATTTTGTATCTTTACTATCACTCAAAGATACCCAGGTGGACGATATTCGATTGGGACATGTTCTGAGAAACTACACAAGTTCAAATTAGGACAACACTCATGAATTTCCATGATCAGCCCAGACCTAACAGTTGCGTCCCTCACATTTAATTTGTTTACGCACTTAGCAACATAAGCTTCAACATCATCCTCTTTATCTTTCTTTGTCTGAGCTAAGATAAAGTGTTTCTCTTTTACGACCCTCTCAAAATCGTTAAAGCACCTATTGAGGTCGTATGAGACCATGTAATTTCCCTATTTGTGAGAAGCAATGAGCATCTCTTAGGTGGCGTTTTACTTTAAAGATCCCTCTCTTCATGGAAATTCTTTTCAAAAATCATGACATAATCTTTAGCTAAGACCAGGTTTTCGTAAATCGCATCAGCTTGTTTCTCAAGATTTGAATATTTTTGTTCAAACTCCTCGACTCGTGATTTAACTGATAAGGCTTCAGATTTGTAGTAACTTTTCCGGTATTTCAAATGATGCATATTTTTCTAATTGAAACAGATGAATGAAGCAGCTTGTGAAGGAGAATAGAAAATTCATATTCTCGAAGAATCTCAAACGATCTATTCGAGGAACCAGCCTCAAAGGGAACCAAAGTGGGGGGAATCACTTTTTTGAATATCATCTTGAAGGTCTTGAACGCTTACATCGATTGGTGGAAGTTGGGACGTCTCAGATTCAATGACTATCCTTTCTGGTGAAGTTTTGGTGTGCTGAATTACTTTATTTTTCAAGGAACCAACTACCCTTGAAGTTTCTACGATTTCATCAAGGGAGGAGCTTGACTGGGAAGTTTTTCATGAGCTTGGATAGAGAGCTTTTTAGACACTTTGGGTTTTTCATCTTTGGAATTTTCAACATTCTCTTCATCCTCATGAGTGTCGGTACCAGAAGCCTCTTCTTTTTCCAAATAATTATCCGAGTCTTCGTTTAGATGACTCTTGGCTCTATCTCTTGTTGGAAGAAAGACTACTACATCTATTTCTTCCAATCGGTCTAAAACACCTTGCTGAGTAGGAGAAACCATAAGCTCTTCCAAAAATAAGCGCTCTGATGGATGCAACCTCCATATGCGACTTTTGGCAAGATTAGTAGGCCTAAAGCAAAGTCGGAATTTGTTGGACCAGGAATTCTTAGCCTACAAACTTAATTCAGTAAAAATAGTTGTTGCTTTAGGCACAAAGTCGGCCTAGGACTTAGATATATCAGTCATTTATATAAATGATTAAAAAGGAAAATGCATGAGAATAGACATGATAAAAATTCAGAGGAAAATAAATGGGAAGCATACCTCTGTTTGTCCATATGAGTGACAGATTTTGGGGATTATTGGTGGTTTCCACTCGGATTCTGTCTTACACAGGCCTGAGATAACAAGAAATTGTGGCTTTCTTTTCTTGTCTGCCTCAAGCAGGTTCTTAACGACTTTTTGTGTTCCGACCGAAGGTCAAGGAGTAGAAATGGAAATATGGATTTTTAGCCAACCCTGAGAGGCCATCTAACTCTTCTAAAGAAACACTTACCCCCAAAAGTCTGGAGGCCATAATGCAGGTCATAAGAGTAAACCATATGTTGGGTCCATCCTGGGTGGCACAATGGTTAATCACCGAAAAATAATCTACGGAAAAAGGGTATAGAGGGTAACACAATCCCCAATTCTTCAGCTCAGTGTAAACAATCACTTCATTATCTCTCACTGATAATGGCCCGACAACTGGAAATTGGATAGAAATACTAGAAGGAATTCCCCATCGAGATCTTAGTATGACCTCTTCGAACGTATCATAATATTTGTATTGCACTTTATGCAAGTCCAGAAGGTGTTTATTATCGACTGCTCTAAGGTTTTTCCCAACTAAAGCATCGATTTCGGAAGGGAGTATAATAATTTCTTTTGAATTCAGTGTCTTCTTTGGAAGAGAATTCCCCTTCTCGATTTGAAGAGTAGTGGTATTTGTTTCTTTCTCATACACGCTTGTAACAAAAAACTTCTCCTCGACAACTTGAGAAGTAGTACTAGTTGTTTTTTCCTTTTCAACTGGGACTATCATTCCATTGGAAGTAGTCAACTCTTTTTCTTCACCAAAAGCTAAGGCTAAAACATCGTTAGCATTTCATCATCAAACTTGGGAGTAATAGGATGAGCAGGAGAGACGTTCAAACCAGTCTCTGGAATAAGTTCGAGGGTTCCCTTTGTCATCAAGGAACGTCAGTTTTCGTCAACTTCCGAGAAGGAATTTCTGGCGTTGGACAAGGATTTCGATGTGGAGTAGACAAAGGAGTGGCAGGAATTTCCGATGGAGACTCTTTGGAGCGTTTGATATGTTTATGCTTACTCTCGTGATGATGTCTTTTCCTTTTTGAGAGGGAGCGCTTTGAGTATTTATCTTTTCCCATTTCTATAGAGTCACTCTTGTCACTTGTTGGGCAAGCGTGACTGGGAGGCTGAGAACAGATGTTCGAAGGGATGATTGCAGTAGAAGTATCCGAGTGAGGCTAGACACCGTATTATGTTGCAATGAGTGGTTCAGACTGTAGTTCAATGTATAGACGGACGACTTTCATTTCTTCAGCTTTCTAACTAATTGTTAACCCCTCTTAAATACATAAATTCTTTGGCATAAACCACTTCTCTCTCTAGAACTATTTTTCAGAGCTTTATCTCTCTAAAAGTGTTGATAGGAAATCGATAAGGAGTTAGGGATTTTATAGGATAGGTATGGACTCTAAAAGATGTTGAAACCCACGAAAGTGAAGGTTTGTTTGTCTAGAGACAAACTGTCCAAATTAGATGTTATAAGTTCCTAGGGACGCATCACGCCTCTCTAAGACTAGTTCATATCAGAAAAAGAGACACACAAAGGGCATCTGAATCCACAGCAGACGAAAATGAACATTTTTATTGGTGGCCTTTTCATAAGCCATAATTGTCTCTCTTGTTTGTATAAGTTTTTAGATTTTTCAACTTTGTTTTCAATTTTTTAACCCGTCGTTAAATTGATTTCATTATCTTTTCCACGCGTGTTACCCAAGTGATTCAAATCTTCAGAATTTCAAATTTGTTTAGTTAGATTTTAGATTCAATAATAATAAAAAACTACCTAATTTAGGATAGATGTGAACTCCATTTCGACCTTAAACACTTGTAGGGCTTAGGAAATTTGATTTAAACAAAGCTATAAATGGTTAGTCTTGTTGCAAGGTATTGACATAATTAAGCTTGTATATACAAAAGGCTAACCATTCAATACATAAAATGGGACAACATTGACTCACACACTTGAGTTTGATATTGTTAAACTCTCGATCTTGATGCATCATAGTTCAGAACAATGTAACTACATTAGATCTCCGTGTCGCTTAATATAGTGGTCAAAAGAGGAGTTTTATTTGTCTCTTGATTTCCACATGAAGCTTTGATTGCCTGCATGTTAGGCCAATAACACATCATTGTAAAGATGGGATTTATATAGTAAATACTCTATTAACTATCTATGTGATAAATAGTCTCCTCATTAAAAATGTCCAGTGGTTGTTCTTTTACTATCTACTTTAAGGACTATAGATAGTCCGTCAACTAAAAAAAGTCCAGTGTTGGTTCATTGATTATCTATTTTTACAAAATTTAGTTATTTGCAGGTGTTTGTTTAGGGCACTAATGTTATCGAAAAAAAATACTTAAATGACTAAACTTATCGAAAACGGATAGTCAACAGGCACATGGACTAGCTTGATTGAAAATATGGTCAATTGAGGTACTCTAAATGTAAGGGGGTCATTGTACAAGCTCCTAGTAGGTCTATTTAAACCACATGGACTTACCACTTTGTGCCAATCCGTAAAAGCATTTAGCATAACTAGGGCCACAACTTGAACTACAAGTCCACATATAATTCCCATCCATAGACCCTGCAAATCATTTTTTCAGGGTAAGAGAAAAGAAGAATCGAAAAGAGAAAGATAGAGAGACTAACCTTTGCTCCAATGTCAAAGTAAAAAGCGAAGAGAATAGAACAAGGAATTGCCACAACATAATAAGCCCCTAAATTAATAAACACGCACATTCTTTGCCATCCACATCCCCTTGCAGCTCCTAAATTAGTAATATAACTTTTTTTTTATAGCATAAGAGATTGAAAAGTCGAACTTTTATTGTTTATGCAATTATATACTATATCATACCTGAAAGAACACATTGAAAACCATCCATGAAATTTGATAAAGCGAGTAAAGGCATTAATGTCGAAACATATCTGATCACCTCCTCTTCATGACTATATAACATTCCCCAAACATCCCGGACCAAGATTGTGGTGACTGCAATCAACATCCCCTCAGATAGGGATATCATGATCATCACTCGAAGTGCCAATTTGGCCCCGTCTATGTTTCCTCCACCTAGTTCATTAGCAACTCGAGTGCTGTATACATATGTTTATAAGTATTTGTATTCTCTTACAAACATGAAGATGAGAAAAAGAATGACCTTATTGCACCACCAAGCCCAGTGGAAATCGTGTACACCATCCAACATGTATTAAGACTGTAAATTTTGGGCAAAAAGTTAATGCTCGTTTAACAACTGAAAGAGTTTGGCTATTTTGTAAAATATAAAGTTGATGTCTGTACCTTATCGATAAGACAGATGTCTTTAACTTTGGATTGGGGAGAAGACCTGCCAAGAGAACAACCATCTCGAAACACCAGTACTCCAAGCTGTCTCGGTAAGTAAGCACGAAAGAAATGAGTTCGAAAACATAGAAAGCACGAGACCACATAAACTCAAGGCAACATGAAATATCATTCAATGTATCTTGGTTAATTGTATTGATTGTTCTATTTCCTCGTCAAACTTTTCCGAGCAATATATAAAAAAATTGAAGAAAAATCAAAGGTGACATCGATGTCACCACGAAACAAACGACAATGGTCATATTCATGGATCAATCATAAAAGACTATGCACTAAATGGTTGTTGTTTTGGAATACCGCCATAAAAACCAAATATGAATAGAAGACCTCAAGTTCAATATTTGTGCTAAGGAATGAGAATTACCAAATCATACAAGCTGAAGGTACACCAAGTTTTACGAAGCTAACAATATCATCCACCGTGTGTCTTGATATCCCAGTCCATGTATTCTTGCATGATCCCCAAAACTTAATGTACAAAATCATCAAAAACACATTTACCCAATTCGAAACACCTATAGCCAATGCGGCCCCTTTGCTTCCAAGCTCACATTTAAGGACGAGAACCCAACATGTTGGAACGTGTAGGAAGGCCGAGATCCCCGAGCATATCATCATAGGAAAAACTTTGTTTTGAGTCTGCAAGAATCTATTAAGACATTGGAGAAGGCTATATGCAAAAAGACTAGGAATCATCCACCGACTAAACATTCCTGCCTCTGTTGATATCTGATGATTTTGGTGGAACGCAATCAGGATGGTGCTCGTGTTGAACCAGATGATGGAAAGAGGAAAGCATAGGATTAGCAAGGTTATCATAGCTCTTTGCGTGTAGATGCCAACCATGTGGTATTCCTTTGCTCCATAGGCTTGCCCACATAAGGTCTCTAATGCACTTGCCATTCCCAACTATATATAAAATGCATAAGACATTTGCACCATGATGTGGTATATTTTAAGAAAGACCAATCATATGTTTTGTTTCATGAGAAATAAAAGAGAACTAACCAGAACACTGAAACCTGTGACAGAGACAAAAGAAGAGGCTATGGAAGCACCCGCCAGCGAAAGGGCACCAAGGTGACCGACGAACATCAAGGCTATCACTTGAAAGGAATATTGCAACAAACTTACTGCTACAAGCGGCCCTGATAACCATACTTGCTTCTTTGCTTCTTCAATCATAGTTATTCTTGAAAATATTCTTTCTCTTGGTACTTGACCTAGCTCAAAAGAATGAACATTCTTTAAAAATACAAATCGCTCCAAGAAAACGAGTCTTAACAATTTTTTGTTTTCTACATTTGTTTTTTTGAAATGCTTATTTTCAAACAGTTTTCATTATAAGTGTTGTATTAGCAAAATATTATGTTTTAGGATAACGTTTTAGGGTATAAATACTTGTTGTTCGAGGGATTATAGTCCAATGGTTATAATTTCCAGACCACATATTTAACTTATCGTTATGCATCATATAACCAATAAACTACTTTAGCTGAAGAACTATATAACACATTTATCAGTTTAACAATCATTATCTCCTAATAAACTTTATTGTACCAAAAACAAAGTTGTGCGGGTCTTATGGCCCAAAGCGGACCCAAACCGGAGAGTATGTTACTTCGGTGACCCAAACCGGAGAATTTGATACTTAGGTGATTCATATTCATTTTCTTTATTTAACACTTCCGAAGAACAAAAAACATCCTGTTAGAGAATATAAAAAAGAGAGTAAATCATAGATCATCTTTTGCGATTCTTTGAAATAGGCGATCAGAAAAACTACGTGGGTACCGTTTAGAAGATCTTAATTCTACAAAAGACAACGTTATACGTGATAAGATTTTTGATTCTAGTGAATTTGAGCTCTGCACACGTCTCTTACTTACATATGAAGAGGTGCACTTTTATTTTTCTCTACTGTCCACAATTGTTCCAACATGTTCTTACCACTACATCCAAATTTTCCAGTCTAATTTTGTTCCATTTTATTTAGGCATGTGTTTGCCAATAATAGTCGACAAAACTACAAAACATAAACGTCGGCTTTCTCTTAGCAAATATTGTAAGGATTACCATCAAAACCAAAATTTGATTCTCACAATAAAAGTAATGTGAATGTGGCAGGTCCACAAAAAAAGTTGGTTCAAGAATGGGTTCACGTTATTGCTTAGAATCTGTATGTAAGCATGAACAACTGATGTCTAAAATATAATGTTATTGACCATTTTGGATTCGAAGACCGGCACGATTTTGTTTTTGATTTTTTCCGGAAAAAACTATTACTAGTAGATATCTTCGTACTTATATACCATGGGTCATTCTCAACTCTAAGAGACGTGCGATTTTGATTGTACCTCACATAAAATATATACCTATATACTTACTAGGACCAGATCTTCACAAAATATTTGAAACATTCAATTCTTGCTTTTGTTTGGGAATTCTGAGAACAAAAGTAAGTGCTATAGCACGACGCCAGTGTTATGTTTACAGAAAAATACCTTTCATTTCAGGGTTTTGCCAACAGAGCGCCACCTTTGCTTCCTAATAGACGACTTAAAGCAATCAGGTTATCACGTTAGTGTAAATCACAATAGACTCTCGTCATAGTTTTTACCAAATATATATAGACACTGTAATATAGGTTCTTGTCTGGATAGAACTGGAGAAGAACAGACATACTCACCTGTTCTGTCAACTCACCACCGGTGATTCTAGGGTAGTCTCCTTCATCCATGTTAGGCTGATCCGCTGTTATTTATTTTTCTCTTTGTTCGAAAACTTTAAGGGGCCAGAAACAAAGTGAAAATAATCAGAAGATTTATATATCAAACTCGGAGAAAGATAAGGTAGTGAAGCGATTCAAAGAAAAAAGGTGGAACCTCGAGGATGAGACCGATAAAGAATATTATCACAAGAAAAAGGAAAGAATAAGAAAATATCGAGACATAAGACTGAAGATTTAGCTATATAATTGACCGAGTTGGTTTATGCAATTGTTTAGGCTAAAACATACCATTAGTATAGGTGTTAAGTTTGTCATGTTTTGGTCTTTTAGTTAGTTTTATATTGTTTCGTTATTTGAGATTTTATAAAGGAAAATTATACCTAAGTACCTACTCAACTATTTTATTGTCATCTAGTATCCAAGGTTTGATCAATTATCTCTTAATACCCATCTCAACTACCTAATTACCACATAGTACTCAACTATTTTATTGTCATCTAGTATCTAAGGTTTGATCAATTATCTCTTAATACCCATCTCAACTACCTAATTACCACATAGTACTCAACTATTTTATTGTCATCTAGTATCTAAGGTTTGATCAATTATCTCTTAATACCCATCTCAACTACCTAATTACCACATAGTACTCAACTATTTTATTGTCATCTAGTATCCAAGGTTTGATCAATTATCTCTTAATACCCATCTCAACTACCTAATTACCACATAGTACTTAACATTATTTTAATACCCTAACTACCTTCAACGTTCATGAACAACCACGTAACCAAAATTTCTCTTTCCTATTTTTTCTTTTTATTTTATTTTTAAAAGATCCGTATATTTCAAACCGGAGCTCGAAAAAAATAAATGAAAGTACCATCGCTTTTGTTTTTAAAAAATGAACAAAACTGGATCCATTGATGATATTTTTTTATTTTAAAAAAAATAAAAATTCACCAGTAACAAAGTTGCAAACAATTCGCATCATATCATGAGATTTGTTCAGGAAATCCTAAGAGTTGCAAACAATTCGCGTCATATCATGAGAATTGTTCAGGAAACCCAGAGTTGCAAACAATTCGCATTATATCATGAGAATTGTTCGGGAAACCCAGAGTTGCAAACAATTCGCATCATATCATGAGAATTGTTCAGGAAATCCTAAGAGTTGCAAACAATTCGCATCATATCATGAGAATTGTTTAGGAAATCCTGCGAGTTGCAAACAATTCACATCATATCATGAGAATTGTTCAGGAAATCCTTAGAGTTGCAAATAATTCTCATGATATCATGAGAATTGTTAAGGAAACCTAGAGTTGCAAACAATTCACATCATATCATGAGAATTGCAAACACCTCGAAGTACCAAAGGGTATATTTGGTCGGGGGTATTTTTGTCCAAATTTCAATTCGAGGTGCCAAGTTACACTATCCAAAAAGTAGGTACCACTGCGTAATAAGTTAGTTGAGAAGGTATTTGCTGGTACTTTTCTCTTTTATAAATAAGTAAGTAGTAATAAATATAAAGTTAAAGGTATTCATTATTTAATAACTTATTAGGTTTTTTTTAATACCATTTAACATCAAACCATAAAAAAAAAAATTCCATATTTAGATTTATAAAACTATTTATCATCTAAGATCTAATAATACTCTAAATATCTTTTATTAATGCAATATTTTCTCTGGTGATATGATTCCTTCTAGATTTTTTTATGATTTTGATTATGTTTTTATTTGATTTCGACATTCGATTTTGGTTTTTGTTTAGGTAAGTCGATTTTTCTATTTAGGTAAGTCGAACTTTTATTGTGTTTTTTATTTTTGTTTCGGTAACTCGATTTTTGTTTTTTTTTGTTTGTGATTTTTGGTTTTTATCTCGTATCACTTTGATTTTGTAGTTTAAATATTGTATTGTAGTAAGATTTGATCAAATTTAGTATATTTTTGTGTTTTTTTAAAATCTAGTTGGAGAAAGGGTTCACAACGTAAACGAAGAAGATAAAGTTTGGAAAATGCGAAACCTTTTTACTTTAAGTACCAATAGATGCGAAACATGATAGATGAGAAGGTGTGGAACCTTTTTTGCTATATGCGAAACATTTTTTGCTAGATGCGAAACCTCTTTAATTTTTGTAATGCTATATGAGAAACTAGACCCAACTATGATAGATGTTAGATGCAAAACCAAGCAGATGATAGATGCGAAACCATATAATGATAAGCCGTTGTAAAATATAATTCTTTTTAAAAATATTCAATATAAATCATGAATGGATCTAGTTTTTTTTTATCTTAAAAGATACTAACTCTTTATTTTTTAATTTTTACCATGTAAACGAAGAAGATGACTATTACGAAAACTTTTTTTTCTAGATGCGAAACATTTTTTATTTTTTGTAATGATAGATGCGAAACCATGCAACTATGATAAATGCTAGATGCGAGACTATACCAACTATAATAGATGAGAAATGAGGCCAACTATGATAGATGTTAGATGCGAAACTATGCATATGATGGAAACAAAACCATATAATGAGAAACCAATGTAAAATATAATTTTTTTTAAAATCAATACAAATCATCAATTGATATAGTTTTGTTCGTCTTAAAAAGATAAAACCAATGGTATTTTTGGATTATTTTTCCAAACTAGAGCTTAAAAGATACAAACTTTTAAATTTTACAATGGAAACGAAGAAAATGGTTGTTATGAAATATGCGAAACATTTTTGTTTTGCTAGAGGTTAAACCATGCAGGTATGATAGACGCTAGATGTGAAACCATATAATGAGAAACCAGTATAACATATAGTTTTTTAAAAAAGATTCAAAACATACCGTGAATGAATCTAGTTTTGTTTGTCTTAGAAAAATAAAACCAATAATATGTCTGGATTTTTTTTAATTTTTGTTTAAATCTTATGAACCTCTCAAATTTTAAATTTTAAAAAAAATATACGCGTGTTTGCTGATTTTATATAAAAATATATTTTAAATATAAAATTTGTAAGATAGATCCTAGACAATAACTCTCCCTCATCATTTTTGGAATATAATTTAAAAAGAGAAAAGTACCAATAATTACCCGCTCAAGTATCTAATTACCCGGTAGTACCCAAATTTTGGATAGTGTTACTTAGTAACTCGAGTTAAAAATTGGACAAAATTACCCCCCGACTATATATAATCATTTTTCACTTCAAACCCACCCAAACACGTCTAATTTTGGAAACCACAAGAAACTGTTCGACTTCGTGATACTCTATCTCCAACCCGAAACCATTCCAGCTTCTCTTTGAAATCAGTCATCCTTCGCACCTCCAACGGAATTGGACCGGTCACCGTATTTTACTCCGTCGAACGTATAACAACCTTCTGTTCGACAAGTTGCCGTCAAGTCGTCTCCGGCCGGTGAATACTACACTGTTTAGCAGTAACCATGTAAGCATTATCGTGATTATTTTTTTTGCGTTTTTGATGACTTCAAACCACTTGTTTGTGTTATTTCACGATCGACGTTGCTCTTTATACCGAAATGAAGTATTTAGTGACAATAGTTGGTCAGTTAGTTTCTGGGTTTATCGTCGAACCCAGGGTAGAAGTTAGGTTGCATGTAATGTTAATACTTTCTTGAGAATTGTGATGTATGTTAGAAATGTGCATTAGGTAGTTGATTGTTGATTTTGGTGTTGTTTTCATATTTTCCAAATCCCTGCAACGTGCATGTAAAAATTAGAACAATCCGCACCCTGTACGTATGCGTTATAGTACAGTTTGCATCTTCATCACCTAGGATGCAAACAATTCGCAACTTCATATTTGTTTATATTTCATATCAATTCGCAGCTTTGATTGAATGTGTATGCCATACATTTCGCAGCTTATATTTACAAACAATTCGCAGACGAGCCTGAAAATTGTTTGTAAATACTCTATTGATATGTAGGCAGTTCACAGCTTGTCATGTGAGTCGTATGACACTCTAACTAATAGATAGGAAGTTCGCAGCTTGTGATGCAAGGTGTGTGACACTCCAAATGAAAGAGAATCGTATTACACGTGCCCACATTGAAGCTGTAAGAAACACACCTTTCTACACGCTTTTGAAAACGGCTTTCCCAATCCGTAATGAGGCAGAGCTTCCAAAGAAGAAATTATACTCGCTCATTCAGTATGTTGTCGAGAGGTTCTCGGTTGATGAAGACGCCTTCCATATTGGCTCAAAGTTAGTAAAACTAACTGCAGATGATGTGAAGGTCATATTCGGGATGAAGCATGACACAGAGGAAATGCCGTTAACGAAAACCGGAGCATTGCACAACAAATACGCGCCCGGCGAGGAGAATGAATCGAAGATGATGAAGAAATACTTCATGGGTAAAACGACCAGGAAGATAGGACCGAAAAATACTAAAACAATAACGAACGCCATTTTAAAGGTACCTGTAAAATCAACTTCATCTTATAAAGTAGGATGCTGTACTTTACTAACATAGCATGTTGTCGTGGGTTTTACAGGCAGGTATAGAAACAACCGTAAGTGAAGGGGGGAGCATGAGTTTGAAGACGTTGCAAGACTGTTGATACTATTTTTATGCTCGACCCTATTTCACTCCGTATCTAGAGATATCCTGGGTTGGAGTACGCTTTATTTTGTTGAAGACCTCAACAAAATAAACAATTACGACTGGTCCGGATCAATACTGTTCATGCTTCGACAGTCTATCAGGAGTTGCTTAGCTATCGAAAAACCAGATAGAGTTGTCGGCTGCGTCGCCCTTCTAATTGTAAGATTGATTTATTAAGTATAAAAATTAGTTATGTACAGAGCATCTTGATGATAATACTTGTCCCCATGCAACCCTTCATCATGGAGCACTCAACAATCGGCCGAGAGGTAGCGAAGCCGACCTCGATCCCAAGGTTTTTCAAATGGTTGGGATTAGAGCGCCAAGCATCTACTGTGTCGCTGCTTGCTAGAATACCCAATCTGAAAGATGATTATGTATGAGCTTTATATAGGTATTTAATTAGGGTTGCAAACAGTTCGCAACATATCCTGCGTTTTGTTTGGTGTTATATTAGAATAATGTATCAAACAATTCGCAGACTACGCTGTGTTCTGTTTGGTACTCTGTATAATTAAGGTATCGAACCAGTTCACAGCTTACTGTTTACAAACAATTTGCATGCTAACCTGCAAGTTGTTTGCAACTCTAAACTGATAGATTTTCACACAATTTGCAGCATATAATGCGAACTGTTTGTAAAAAACACACTGTCTGTCTACACCCTGATACTTTTCAAGTAAACTGCTTGCAGCTATTAACTTTCATGTGCCTCTATTGGTAGGTTTTCGAAGGTCCACTATGTCTTACTGAGGCTGAAAATGAAGCTTTTGGAGGACTAGTAGATAGTGGAGATGTAGATGCTGAATCTATTTCACCGGAAGAAAGACCAAAGAAAATGAAGAAAAGCACAGCCCCAAAACCAAGGATACAAGCATCATAGAAACAGAAAGAATCGAATCAGGTGATATCACCCAGACCCCAACAACCAAGACTCCCCAAACCAACGATTCCACCACAAAGACTCCCCCAACCAACAAATCCACCACCACCGATCGGCACATCCAAGCACGAGCTCGATGACGAGGGCACAACTAGTATGAGTGAAACAATCGGTAATTTTGTCATCAAACGTAGAGCGACTACTCCAAATAAGTCTGCAACTGTAGGGGAATCAAAGCGTTTGAAGACATACACCGACAAGAACAAGTACGAGAGAAAGATAGAAAAACAAGCCAAAGAAGTAAGTATGAAATTGAGCCTTACACAATCACTATAATTAGCACTTAATATGTTATAAAACATCTGCTATTATTTTTTTAGCTGGAAGAATTGAAACTGAAGATAGCGGCGCTTGAAGCACAACAACTCCACAATGCTATCTCTGAGCCAATTTGCCAGATTGAAGCCCATAATTTGAGAAGGTACCAGCATTTCCATCTAGAGCGGCGTCCACTGAATTGCAGGCATCTGTGCCTGCTGAAAATCAGGATAAAGACACGAACTAGGACGGGGAAATGCAGGATGCTGATCAGCATGATGCTGATGAAGTACTGCCAGAAGAGAGGGATGATGATGGGAACCATTCACCCATATCAATATCATCTGGTATGATGCATAAAGAGTTGTTGGTGTCCACAGAGACGGACACCATGGAGATACATACAGACAAGTCTCTTCCTACACAGGAGGTAGCCACAAATATGAGTCCTCTAACGGAGAAAGAAAAACACGAGTCTCTTCCGAATGACCAACAGCTCGTACTTCACGTAGCAGAGGAGATAGAAGATCGTGAGAAAGAAGTGGCAGACCCAGACAGCCTTGAAGATGTAAGTGGATCAAAAGTACACTAAGATTCAAATATCTTATTTATTGTTGTGATGAATTTGTTTCTATAATAATATTTACTGTTGTATACATATTCAAACAAAGTTAGTGTATGTATTTAAAATAGCCAGCGGGGTTTTCTCGTTGAATACATATTCAAACAATGGATCATGTGATATGATGCTATCAGACAAATATCAGGACTGTTGTGTAGTCCTGTCCAAACAATTCGCATCGTATATTGCGAATTGTGTTATACTCTATTAGGTTGGTTATTTTACATATCGCACCTTACCATACGAATTGTTTGAGATGGATCAAACAAATCTCAGGCTAGCATGCGATTTGTACCCAACTATGATTATAGTATGCTTAACCCCTCCACCTTTTTATTTTATAATTTGTATTGAATAGGAGGCCGACAGACAACAACGACAGCAGCAGCAAAAAAACAACAACACCAACAACAACAACAAGTTCAACAACAACAGCAACAAGAACAACAAGAATGAAAAGAACAACAACAAATAGCCTTGGCAAAGAGAGAAAGGCTAACATAAGACATATCTTTGGAAGACTCAGAACGTGTCAATCCCTGTGAGAAGCTGGAACTACTCAGCCAGGAAGGACCATCGTTAGAAGACCAAAACAAATACAGAGATGTACCTCAAAGACCAACAGTGGTGTTCGAAAAGTCAGAATCGCTAAGCCAACGTGAAATTGTAGTACCAGTACCAAATCAACTGCAAGCTCCAGAGTCAAACGATAACACAGTAGGTTTACCCGATGCTTCTGTAAATGGTATTTACACTCAAATTTCACAGATACTTTTAAATGAAATTGATAATGTATATTATAATTGTGTCATACAACGGACTTTGGAGAACATGTCGGAGCATAACTTTAATGATTTCTGCCAACACGATCCAGATCATATGCCGAAGCAGTCAACGACAATGGTTGTCACTGACCGTGCGGTAAGGGCTATTTATAATGATTTTGCATCATATCATGCGATTAGTGTGGATATATTTTAAGTTTTACAAACGAATATCTGGGTAGCATGCGAACTGTTCAGTGGAACCTCGATCAGTTCGCATGCTATCCTGATAGTTACCCTGTAATGTATTCTGCTAAAACCCGCATGTTAGTATGCGAATTGTCTGGGGTTATTAAAATTATAATGATTGACACACTCTTTTAATTGTTATTATTTAATAAGCTCGAGTCAAGTAAAGAGACAGAGGAGCCTAATTTTAATCTACTGACACGAACACAACATGCAGTGGCAGAGGAAGAGGAACATATAATTGTAACAGAACGTCAACCGCCAAAAATAAAATACACTGACTGGCCAAAGAAAACAAAAGTAACTGACCATATCGATATCGTAGAATACCACAAAATACAGTTAATTAAAGCCTACGAGCATCACACCACTGATCCAGTAGTATGGAATTTACCATCGTCCAAATTTTCCTACGGAATTAGAGTGCAAACGAGTGATGCGCTGGCGCTACCTTTAGAACTGGAGCTGGACGTAAAGGTATCCAATTGTCAACCAATTCTCTTTTTAATTTTTCAAACAAGTCTCGTATATTTAACATAAATAAACAACTTCATTCATAGGTTCTGGACGCTTGGATTCGAAAGATGCTTGTAGAAGTAAACTTCAAAGTTCCATGCAAAAATGTTCCAAGAGTATATCACGACTGCGTTATGATTTCGGGAATGACTACGGTAAGTTTAGCTACGGTAAATTTCAAAGTTCCTCGCATGTTCTTGTTGTAATGTACTCTCGCTTGAATGCAGCATAATCTGGACATAGGGTGGGATGTATCAAATCTAGTCGATGCAGCTTTTAGCAAAGCGCCTAAAGACCATAACATCATCATCATCATTCCATTATGCACCGAGACAAAGGACCAGATAAACCATTGGACGTTGCTCGTCATTGATGTCAACGGCAGGTCGGTAACAAACTACAAACCACTACTGCCTAAACTCAAAGCGATAGACAACACCACAAGGACACCTATCAAGCTGGTAATATTTCTAACTATTCAATTACTTTCAAACACATTTTAAAAATTAATGATCATGATATGTTGCGAACTTTGACCAAGTTAGTTGTATTTAAATACAAACAATTCCCATGTTGTCATGAGAATTGTTGGCAACTAAAAAGTCGTGATATTTGTTTTAAAATGCAATCTGTTTTAGTTTCATTCAGTTCGCAGCGTATCTATAATATAATTCGCAACCTAGGTTGCGAATTGACTGACATTCACGAAATGCTTTGATGATGAACACTTCGCAATATAGGCTGCGAATTGTTTGCAGACAAAATGGATTGGATGCTGAACAATTCGCAACATAAGCTGCGAATTGTTTGACATCCACAAGTTGGATTGGTTGTCAAACAATTCGCAATGTACGATGCGAATTTTTGACAACCACAGTTTAAGTATATGTGCTGATTCCTAACACTAATTATTATAACCAGATCAACTATTTACTGGATAAAGGATACATACCTACTACAAAGACAGGGTGGAATGTGAAAAATGAAAGAAAAATTCCACAACAAAAACGTGGCACCCTTGACTGTGGTATTTTTGTCTACAAATACGCTAGAAATATTATCCAGCATGGATATGTGCAGCCAAAATACGATGAAGATATGGTTACTAGCTTTAGAGCAGAAATGTTTGATTTTTTCTTAAACGACGGAGACACCTGCAAGTACTGGTGATTTTCAGTAAGACATTATGATTTTTTGGGTGTACATACATTCATTGTAATTTTTTGGTGTATATAGACCTTTTTTAATTTCAGAAATTTGAAATTCCCAGAAATATATATAGGACATATTTCTTATCAAACAATTCGCATGCTAACCTGATATATAAAGGTTAGTTAGTATTCGAACAATTCCAACCATTCCCTGATATATATATTAAAAACAGGATCCTCACCAAACAATCTGCATCCTACCCTGATACATGCTTAGAAAAATACCACATTAACAAACTACATGCTGTGAAATTATCACTAAACAGTTCGCAGCAACTCCTGATATAAAATAAATAATTCAAAATCTATCGTTGAAGAATACGAACAGACTATGACATCTTCCTTGGTAAACATTAACTGCATTGAGCACGCAAAAAAAATCTAATCACCAGAGCCCATTATTTGCTCATTGGACATGGAGGCTATGTAATGATTAATATAGCCACAACACCTCATAAGCTCAGACTCCCTCCATGCTTATAAATAACACTAGTAACCAAAGGCTAATTTTAAAACAAACTCTATATTTTTTAAAAAAACAAATCTTGTTCTCTTCAAATTCTATAAGTCATGTCATTTTCCACCACCACAACCACCACCACATACTCTGGTTCACTAGATTCTCTGGGTGACTCCTGGTCATCCTTAACCACCAACTGGAGCGATGACTTAATCATACTGGCAACACCACCAAGAAGCCCAGACTCTGTCCTTGATTTAGACATTGAGGACTACTATTTTCAGCTGACTCTCAACCAGTGGAAGTGGTTCCAATGGTTGCTGCTGAACCTCAGCCAGCAGAGGTTCCACCTCAGACGACAGAAGGTCCAAACAACAAAAGGAAGAGGGACGACGAAGCCGGTCCATGAAGGACCCAATTTTTATGGATGATGGACGTAGATAGCAAAGAGGAAGAGGAAAATGAAAAGGCTGATGATAAGCACGAAGAGGAGAAAGATGGTGAAGAATCCTCTAGTGATGACTGATAAAGTCTGTTTTGCTAGTGCAACTTACAAACACTAATAGGTTGTAGTGATTTTTTTGAAAATTTGTTAGTGCATGAAGACTGTAATCCTCTTTTTGGAATCTATTTTTGTATAAACTTTGAATCATATATACAATTCGCATCCTATTACCACTTGCAAACAATTCCCATCTTAGCTTGAGATGTTGTTTATCAATATTACTGATTTACACACAATTCGCATGCGGACCTGAGTATTGTAATGCTTTGTAGTTCCATTCAATTCACAGCATATCATGCGCTTTGCAACCAACTGAAAGTCTTGTTGTTTGTATGAAACGACGGTTCGCAACATAGCATGCGATGTGTAAGAAAATATCAGGACTTCTGGTTGTTTACATTTTGCAGCTTAGCATGCGATATGAAAGCAATCGTGAGTCCTGATATTT
Organism: Limnanthes douglasii subsp. nivea; assembly: GCA_036936605.1. Lineage (NCBI taxonomy): Eukaryota > Viridiplantae > Streptophyta > Magnoliopsida > Brassicales > Limnanthaceae > Limnanthes > Limnanthes douglasii. The sequence continues at coordinate 101,260,847 of JAUPFV010000001.1, forward strand.
TTTTGAGATATAATTCGCAGCATAGCATACGATTTGTGATATTTTGTTTGAAAATGCAATATTTTTTAGTTGAAGGAAATTCGCATCATATCATGCGAATCGTAAGCAACTAAGAGTCTTGATATTTGTTTGAAAAAGCATTACGTTTGAGCTAAATACAATTCGCCGTATATACTGATAGTTTTTTATATGATTTGACAAACAATCCGCATCCTGGTGAAATTTCACACAACTCGCATGGAAACCTGATAGATGTTTGCAACATGGTATCAAAATATTGTACACAATTCGCAATAGTGGATGCGAATTGCATGCAACTCAAAACACTTGGCATTTCTTTACTGTAATAAAAACTTACTTACTACCCAAGTTCGGCACATGTCAACAGCCACTAAATTTGAAAAGACTTCAAACATGATGGAAGACGACTTACTTACTACCCAATTTCGGCACATGTTAACATTCTGCTTTAGCTTCTTCTCATACTCAGGGACCAAATTAGTACTCCAGCTTAGCCCCTCTTCGTATATTCGTAAAACTTGAGTCATAAGCAAGACTTTAATCCAGTCAATAAACTCAACAATCGGTAGGCCGTAATATTTTTTGTTCTGATTGTTAAACGATTCTGCTGCAGTAGAAGCCATAGAGCCGTATCGTTTCCCTTTTACGTAAGCATGCGCATACCTTTCTGGTGGTAAATTAGCAAGAAAATCACTCATTCAGTCACCACCTTCACATAGAAAACACTGTTAGTATATCTTTAAAAAGCTCTCGACTGGGAGCATAAGAAAGACGATGGAAATATCATTTTTTATAGTTTCTGTTAGTATGTTCCAGTTTTGCTTTCAAATTCTGCATGGGATGGAAATAAGAGTACGCGTGATATCAGTTTGGATACAAGACAAAAAAATATTAACGATACCAGAATGACGGTCTGAAATAAATGTGATTTGGCGCTCCAACAAATGTGGTTTCAAACACCCCAAAAACCACATCCAATTGTCCCAATCTTCAATGCTAACTATACCAAGAGCAACAGGGAATAGTCTTGGAAAAATGCAACTCAAATTAACAATACAACAAAACTCAAGCGTTTCAAAAATGTAAACAACTCACATGCTGTCCAGAGAGTTGTTCTTAAATATACGTTGCGAATTGTGTACAATCATGGGGTGCGAATTGTTCACAGTTTTATGGTTACATCGACTAATTCGCATCCTATCTTGCGAAGTGTCATCAAATAAAAAACTCTGCTTAATTCAAGCCTCTCATGCGATTCGTTCTCAAATATCAGGATTCCATGACAATGGTGTGTAACTATAGGATGCGAAATGCTGCACAAAATTTCAAACAAAACATCATAAACATTCAGATTAAATAGTTTAATGAAACTAACCGTTGTTGTCGTCCTTTGCTACGGCAGTAAGCAACGTACCCTTATAATTGTCATATAAGTGGGTTCCATCGACAAACAACATTGGACGGCGTGAATGAAAACCTTGAAGAGACGAACTGAATGCTACAAAACAACCCTTGAAGTGATTTCTAGCTGATAACTCCAACTGGCAGTCTGAAGTAATATCGCGGCTCTTCAATCGCTTGAAGTACCCGCTTAGTAAACTATAAGAACTTGAACTATCTCCAAAACTCCCCTCTTTTCTTTCTCTAAAGCATTCAATGACAAACGATAAGAGATGTCAAGACCATAATTTTGTTTGACAATCGATTGTATGGTTTTGGCTGTCAACGAATGGCAGGTCCGGAGAGAATCGTGAATTTTCTCCGCAATCAAATCTGATGTCAAATGCATGTGCCGCTTATGCTTCTCGGAGAAAACGGGACTGCAAGTATGGTGCGGGACATACTTTTTTATCGTCATCAAGCCGTTGCTGGAATCAATAGATGCATAAAGCCTCCATTTGCTTCCGTTTGTGAACTTATTTTCACAATAAGCAGTGTTCTTGGTTGCTGTGTTGTGCAGGTATTTGAAAGCAAAACCATGCTCTAAAGCAAACTTGCACAAACATAACCTGAGACCCGCAGTACCTTCTTCAAAAGCTTGACTCACTCTTGTAATAGCATCAGCCCAACCAGCACTAACAAGTTGTTTTTTTCTCTGATCAGAATTAACTAAACCGTTACTACTCTCCCCGCTAACTAGTTGATTAAGAGATGGTTCTCCCAAACTCAAGCTACACTTTTTACGCTTTACACCACAATCCTTACTACCAGAGCTCTTATCACCAGAACACTTATCACCAGAACCCTTATCGAAGATGTGTTGTTCTATGAGAAAAATAACCCATTTTAAATGATCCAAAATGAAGATATAACACCAACCCAACAAAATCCTTCTAGTTTTTAAAGAAACAATTATTGTGATCCCCGCAGGAGTAGGTAATTAGGTAGTCACATGTGACAAGCTTCTCCCATGTGGTCTCCACATAAGCTTGGATACTTTGAAAGCTTTCAAACTCCGTGAAAGGCACAATTGCAGTTTGGTGACTATGTTTTAAAATAAAAACTCGTGATTTAGACATACCTTACCCTGCACCGAACAAGCTATTAGTTATTAATCCAAAAAATAGAGTGCAAGTTATTTATTACTGCATCAAACGACTCACATCCTATCTTAGGATTTGTGTATATCTATAAGCTGCGAACTGTGTATAATTTTAGTATATAATTGACCAATTCATATCATGTCCTGAGAGTTGTTTGTAAATCAACTGGTACACTCACACTAACCAAAAATGTAAACAATTCGCAATTGTACATGAGATTTGCTCTCAACTATTAATTCCCTAAGATTTGTGTGAAAGATGATAAGGTATGATATATCCCACAATTCGCAACATCTCATGAGATTCGTAAAGCAATTAAAAAAGTCATGATATTTGTTTGGAAATTCAATACTTAAAAGTTCCACACGGTTCGCAACATATCATATGTTTTGTAAAGTAACTAAAAAGTCCTGATATTTGTTTGAAAATGCAATACTTTATAGTTAGAAACAGTTTGCAACCCATCTTGAGTTTTGTAAGCAATTAAGAATCCTGATATATGTTTGAACATGCATTACGTTGGAGTTCTATACAATTCCCAGCATATACTGATAGTTGTTTGAAAAACTTTTGAAATTGTTTCATGCAATTTGCATGAAACCATGCGAATTGGTAACATAATTAGCATCTTCCTCATTGAATACATCACACAATTCGCATCTTGTGTCGAACGCCTGGACAACTAAAACTCATAGTCTACACATGTTTCACGTCCGAAATAAAAATCTAATACACTACAAAATTAGCATATAACATCATAAACAAGGACATGAGTATATAACGACAAATATTAACAAAATAAGCACAGATCAGTGGAACAAAAACAAAAAAAACAGAGAAAAGCTCGAAATCAGCCTATGGCGTCTAAAAATAGTAGAATAAAACCTATTATAACTCAGAATACCAACAAATAACTTCGAAATCGGTAGGTAATTACGATTACCTGAAAGCAGCAACACGATTACTTGTAAAACAACAGATTCTAACAAGCACGATCAGTTCCTGTACTTAGAAAACATTCATTAGATAGGTTTTACACCACAACCTACAGAAATAAACAAACCTTTGAACACTCCGATCACCAGAATTGTGCTTTCACTCGTGCTTCATGGTGGTTCGTAAGGTTAGGTGGTTAGAGTGGCTAACAAATTCAAATCTTCAAAAGCTAGAAAAATAGAAAGAAAACAGAAAATTATGCTTATATAGTGGGTTAAGGGTAGTTAGGGTATTAAAATAATATTAGGTATTAAGTGACAATTAGGTAGTTGAGTTGGATATTAAGTGACAATTGATCCAACCTTGGGTACTAGATGACAATTGAATAGTTGAGTGTGTATTATAGGTGCAATTTCCCTTTTGAAAATTAAATTTTTTTACCAAAACTAATAAAACTCAACAACATAATGTTATTCGTTTCCAGTAAAGATTCATTTACTATATACATAGTATCTATTATTCATCTATACTTTTACTCTTGATTATATAAAGTCAAATTTATTTTTTCATCAAATTAAATATTTTTATTAAACTTTTTCTCTTATATTTTTTATTTAAAAATAGTTGTTTTTTTCGTTTTTTCTCTTTTGGTTTGTGATTTTTTTTTCATGATTTGATTTTAATTAACGTCTCTAATTAGTAATTTTTGGTTGAAGTTGACATTTGGCGTGGAATGTGTCTACACGTTTACAATTAAGGATTTTTTTTGGAAGGGATGAACGATTATATGTTTTCAAGTAAGTTTTACTAGATCTTTGTGTTTTTCTTTGTCTCTCATACCCATGTCTCGCATCTAGCAACTCACATTGCTAGATGCAAGACCAGACGTGTTCAATGTCTCGCATATATCATCTAGGTTTGTTAGTTGTGAGACAAATGCAAATCTTTTTAGTGATAGATGCGAGACATTGTAAAATAGTTTTTAGATATATGTGAGGCGAATAATTGTTGTGAGACAAATGCAAATCTTTTTAGTGATATATGCAAGACATTGTAAAATATTTTTTAGATAGATGTGAGGCCAATGATTGATGCGTGACATTGTAAAATATTTTTAAGATAGATGCGAGACCAGTGAAATATGTGAAGCATTATAAAATATTTTGTTGATAGATGTAGCACGAGTGATAAATTTTAAAATATTTTTATATAGATGTGAGACCAATGGTAGATGCGAGACTAACTATAATATTATACAGATATATGCAAGACACTGTAAATATTTTTATAATAGATGTAGAACCAATGTAAAATTGAAATTTTTAGATGATAGGTGTATGAGAAAAAAGCTAAATGGAAGACCGGTGTTTATTGGGCTCACAAATTTTTTTTTTTTTAAAATCATTCATGGATTTATCTTTGTTCGTCTTACAAAAACAAAATCAATAACACTTTCGATTTTTTTTTCTTTTCTACAATTATGGTTTAAAAGATATAAACTTTTTAAAATTTAAATAAAGAAAATGGTGGGGGTTAAATGAGTACACCAAATGAGCATGGCAAGACCCGATATATGATTAAACAAACTTAGGGAAGAATGATATAATTACTATTTATAAGACAATAAATAAATAAAAGAAAAAGTAATAAAACCAAGCACACAAAACAGTATTTAACGTGGTTCAGATTGTGAAATATTCCTACATCGACGGGCAACAACCACTCTTTTATTTATAAGTAGGTTGCATATCAAATATCCAAACACAAAAGACTCAATGACTCTTTGTAACAAAAGATGACGTGATTCACAAAATCATCTCTTTACTGTTTATCTCTCACATCACTTATATCTTAAAAGACTTCGATCTATTTCACTCTCTCGGGAAATATCTTTTACATAATTGTCTCTTTAAAATTACAGTCGCATAATATCACAATGATATTACCCGTTGTATAACAATATATTATTATATTTATAGGTTTACAGAGACCCTAGTTCTTCATTAGACACTGTATATTAAAGCTCATTAATCAATGGTTGAAATAACTTATACTGCATTAACATTGGAAGACTGAATTCACATAGGATACCTAGTATATATAATATTCCGGTTTGGCGTGGATGCTGGATCAAGGTGGTGCTTCTGATTAGTTTTCTGACCACCTTTGGTTTGACCAGCCTACTTCGACCAATCATGCTTTGAATCAACTTATATTTCCTCCGACCTAATGCTCACCAATCTTCTAAAATATGTCTCAGCTCTTACGATCAACATACCTCTCTGCAACTAATTAATGGTTCAATCTTCATAGAGTTTTAATAGTTATTGTCTATACATGTCACGGTAGATCCAACACACATGTAGTTCTTCGGTAATACTTTTGTTTACGAGTTACTTCTAACATACACCTGAAAATTCTCCACTTAGGTTTCTAGTAACTCTAGTATCAGTTGTATCGAATATTTATACTCTTTAAAGAGTAGCGCACCTGCATTACATACTTGCGCTAGGCTCATATATCGTGAACTTTGAAATAAAAAATACATTGGTCAGAGCATCCAATTGGGTTTCCTTACTCGAAAACTTCGCCACCTTACTTAATCCATCTTCACCAAGCCTCTGATTAAGTGAAGCTTAATGTCTATATGTTTAATTCGGTTATGAAACTTTAAATTTCTCTTCAAACAAATGAGAACTTATGTTATCACAAAATATAACCACACCTTGATCTGCACCAGTGATTTCACTTAACAATATTTTTAGGAAAATTAATTCCTTCACCGTTTTCCTACCAGTCATATACTCGGCTTTGGTAGACGAAAACATAATGACAATCTATATACAATACTTCTAGCTAACCCCTCCTCTGAGCATAATGAACTGATAACCTAACGTAAACTTCTTTGTGTCGAGATAACCTGGATAATCAGAGTCCACATAACCAAACATAGAATTTCTTCTGATTTTAATACAACCCTACAATAGTCGAGCCCTACAAGTATCTCATCACCCACTTGAGTGTATGTCAAATTTGTTTTCCCTGAATTTGACATGAATTTTCTCAAAACACTTACGACGTAGACAATATTTGGTCTCGTGCAAATCATATCATACATAATACTACCAATAACATTGGCATAAGGTATCCCATGTATATATTTTCTATCTGATATTTTCTTTGGTGCTTGAGTGTCACTGAGTTTGAATTGGTAACTATTGGGAGTTCCAACCAATTTTCTTTGGACATCGAGAACTTTCTTAGGATTTTATTTATATATAATTTTGAGATAAGAATATTTAATTTTTCAACTTATTCCTCTTTGTCTCAGTACCAAGTGTCCTTTAAGTTTCTCTCATATCTTTTATCTCAAACTCTCATTTTAGCTTCATATTTAGTATTTCAATATTCTCCATGTTTCTACCAGCTATTAGTATGTCATCCACATACAACAGTAATAAGACTTGTCTCTTCATGCGTGTTTTTCCATTATAATAAACACGTTATCTTAGCATTTACAAACTCATTTAATAGATCGTATAAAAGAATCAAATCTTTTATTTCACTACTTCAGAGATTGTTTCAGTCCATAAAGGGATCTCTTCAATAAACATACATAACAATTATTTCATTATTTAAAATCCTTCGACTGACACATATAAATTGTCGCTTCTAATTCACCTTACAAAAATATAGTAGTAACATTCATTTGATCTAGCTCAAGATCATATCTAACAACAATTAAAAGCAAAACCCTGGTGGAGGTTTGTTTCACAACTGAAAATAATATGTCATTGAAAACCTTACCTTTTTGTGTGTGAAGCCCTTAACCACGAGCCTACACTTGTATCTAGATAACTCAATACCATGAATACCTGTATTTCTCTTAAATATCCATTTACTCATAACCAACTTCTAACTCTTCTGGTGCTTCACAAAAGTCTAGGTGTTCATCTTCTTAGGAGATCACAAATCTTCTTTCATGGTTGTAAACTACTTCCTTATCACTACTTTTGTTAAAATCATAATACATTTTGGGTTTAAGAACATCTCCTTTCATTTTAATTGATAAAGAATAACCAAATAAATAAGCAAACAAATAATTATGTGGTTGTTTTATTAATTTTCATGCTCTATCATTTGTTAATTGATAAATTTCATGTTCATGTGGCTCTCTCATATGATTATCTGAAAGCCCTCGAACCACAAAAAATTGGTCTACTTTTGACTCATGCAATGGTTGAAATTCATCTGTACGACATGAAGTGGTAGCAGTCTTTGAGGGAAAATAAACTTAAGAGTCGTAGATGGACTACAATTAATGATATATACAGTTATTGTCATAACTTCTACCCAAACCCTTCGACATATACCAACTGTATGAAGCATACATATAAAACGTTCCATTAAGGTTTGATTCATTCTATCAGTAGTCCCATTTTAATTGGATAGGCCCACGAACGAATCAGTGTTTAACAATGCCAAGTTTTATACAATCGCTAATAAACGCCTTGTTCATGTATTCTATTTTATTATCAGGACGAACATTCTTCAAGATTTTCCACAATTTCATTCTCTACCAAAGTCTTCTAGTTCACAAAGGCAGTAAATGCAAAAGTAGAACCATACTTTCTTGAAATAGTTATCAATCAATAACTTAAAGTACATTGTACTACATATCTTAGGTTCTTGTGCTAGATTCCAAAGGTTTTATTGAATATAATTAAGTATTTCATTGGATGCAAGGTTGTTAGGTAGAAACTTCACCCTCTTGGTCATACCCAAAATGCATATTTCACAAAAAACTAGCTTTTAAACTGTTGTACCATCTAACAACTCTTGTTTACTTAGTTTATTAAATGTATTATAACTAAAATTCCTCGAGTGATGCCATAACGGGCAAAATCTTTCAGCGTACTAGATATTCTCCCCACTACTCTATTAACTTCAATAACTAACACATCATTAGTCTTATAGGCTTTCATAACAATAAGGGAGCCTTGCAAAATCCTAAGTCTACCATCCCCATCCCTTTACGTAAACCCTTCCTCATCTAACATCCCAATAAAAAGAAGTTTACATTTCATCTCAGGTACATACCTTAGATTGTTAAATACTCACTCAATTTTATAGATAACTTGAGTCTTAGGGTCTGATCCCTTTGGCATCACATGATTCATTATTGGCGATGATGATCTTTCTACCATCAAATATTTGGAAGTCTTCAAACCAATCCTTATTGGAAGTTATGTGAAGTTACACACATGAATCCAACACCAATTTATCATTTTACTTGTGAAAATAAGAAGTCATCAACCCATCAATGATTTCAAAATCATCAGACACCATTGTAGTATCTCCGACTTTGATGTGCTAATAATTATTGATATTTCCATTCTTTGGGTAGTTTTTACTAATATGTAATTTCTTATTGCATATCCAATAATTTACCTTTGAGCCCGTCCCAACTTATTTGGATTTCAAGCGACGTTTTTCTTTCATTTTCCTTGAGTTTCTCTTTATCAAACGACCCATCGCACTTAGTTTGTGCCCCTTAAAGTGATCTTTCATAACTTTCTTTTTTTAAAGATCTAAAGAGTTCAAGATGCTCTTGATTTTGGGTATCGTAAATGAGTCTTTTGCGTAGCATTTAGTGTCCATGAAGTGTTCAGGATGATGATTTTTTTTATCTTCTTCCTCCATCTTCACAACAATTGCTTTTAAGTTGTAATCATCAAGGTGCCTTCAAATATCTATGCTACTATCCATTTAAAATGTGTAAAGTTGTTTCTTCAAATACAATATGTTTGTTGATGAATTCTTCATATAAATCTCCTCTATATGATTTCATATCCCCTACCATTGTAGGCTCTTCAAACACCTGTCGTAGAACTTCATCTTCCAAGCTCAATATAAGGGTAGTATGGGATTTAGATTTTACCACGACATCAACTTATATAGATTTATTGTCCATAGTAGCCGCCGATTATCTTTGTACTAAGTAAGCCTTAACCGTAATTCTCTAGATATTGAAATCATTAGATCCGTCGAAATTTTTAGGATAAGCTTCATGATACTCATATTTCGTTGACTTCCAGTTTTCCAAGCAAAATCTACTTCTCGAATTAACATATCGCAATTGATTTCTTCCTTCTATTGTTACTTTGCGCTCATTGCATCACTTGTTGGGGGTTAAAACAGTACATCGATCAATTGTGGCTAGAACCGATTTAAGATTAAATGAACCTACAAAAAAATATATAATTATTTATACAAGACGAGCAACAAATAAAAAATATAATAAAACCAAACACACAAAACGATATTTAACGTTGTTCATATTGTGAAAAAATCCTACATCCACAGGCAACATACACTCTTTTATTTATAAGTAGGTTGCATAAAGACTCCCTAAACACAAAGTACGTAATCACTCTTTGTAACCAAATATGACATGGTTCACAGAATCCTGTCTTCAATGTTTATCTCTCACCTAAATCTTTCAAAAGACTTAGAGCTATTTTACTTTCTTAGGTTATATCTTCTCATACAATTGTCTCTCAATAATTATAGTTGTATCACATCACAGTCACGTCACACATTTCATAACAACATATTCTTCTAGGTTTTGTGGAAACCCTAATTCTTCATCAGACACTCCAGATTAAAGCTCATTAATTAATAGCTAAAATAACTCACACTCTATTAATATAAGAAAGACAAATCAACATATGATATAGTAAATATGATGTTTTGTTTCCGCTTAGATGTTACAGTCTACTACTATAGACCAGAATGATGCTTATGATCAGTTTACTTCGATCATCCTTGGTTTGTTTAACCTGCTTTGACTCAACACATATTTCTTTGACCCAATGATCACAACTCTTTTACAGCTTGTCTAAGCCCTTAGGATCAGCAGACGTCTTTACAACTAAGTCACTTTTCAATCTTCATAAAGTTTAAGCAGTTCTTGCATATACACGTGACATTAGATCTAACACTCGTGCATTCCATAGACAATACCTTTGTTAACAAGTTACTTATACCCTAAAGCTAACAATTCTCCACCTAATCTAATGGTAACTCCAACATCTGTTGCCCTCAATATTTTGACTCTTTAAATACCAGTTCACCTGCATTCGAGACTTGCACAAATCTCATGCGGTTCATGAAATTTAATCTGTAATACATTAGTCAGAACATGCGAAGGATATATATTTTTAATGATTTTGTATAGAAATATATTTTGAATAATTAAAATGTATAGAAATAATATTAAAATACAATGACTTTTTAAACCGGATATTAGAAGTTAATTCATCTTCTAAAAATAATTTATTTTAACTATTGTGTAATTTTTATAACATTTGGTGGCCATATAAATAGTAAAATAGATTAAACGTATATATTCTTAGACACACCACAAAAATATTATAAACAAACATAAAACATGAAAACATATTTAAATTAAAATAATAAAAAATACATGAAACGCAAGATTATTAGAAACATAAAATATGGAATACTATTGATATTTTTTACCAACTATTTAGTATATACAATTCCATTGGCATATTCCGGATACTTACCTAAGAAACTAAGAGCAGCTGAGTGGGGGGTATTGGGAGCATAAATAAGAAGGGATGAGAAAAGGTCGGCCAGCTAAATAGGAGTTTACTATATATATATATATATTAAATAACAAACTAATTGTTTTTTAGTGTAAAAAAGCTTTAATTAATTGAAATAGGTTGCATACAGTATTCTGGGGCATATTTCGAGAGAATCCTCGTTAATCGACTACGAGAGTTCAATGAGAATAATTGGAAGATAAAATAATGAATCGATCTAATTTTAGCAAAATGGATCGTCCAAAACTAACGAACAAAATACGGCAGAAATTCCTAGGCATCAAACGGCGGCATCCATAGACGATGAAGAGAGCGAAAGAGCCTGGTCACGAACCGCCCCCATCCAAGAGTCCTGCAAAAAATAGAGCAATAAGTAATAATTTTAGAAAGGCCACCCAGACTTGGTGCCTTGGAATCTAAACCGGAGATCTGAAAAGATCCGGTGAGAAACCGAAGAGGCGATGGAAGGAGGGGAACCAAAAGTTTTGAGGTTTCTCTCCTTCCAGACATGGTAAATTACCGCGGCGAAACTAGACTACCAAATGTGTAGGTTTCGAGATTGAGACCAATTTGACGCTTCGCGAACCCAAGACTGCCAACAAGTAGCGTTGAGCGGGTATCCAATTTTAATACTTGTATGGGACCAAATACTCTGAGTGAAGCTACAGTCAAAGAGGAGATGAGAGATAGTTTCATTATCAGAGTTACATAGGGCACAGCAGGCTGAGATATTATAGTCTCAGCTTATGAGTTTGTCTTTGGTGACAAGCTTGCCCTGGATAGCAAGCCATAAGATGAAAGAATGACGGGGGATGTTTGATTTATTCCAAACTAACCCGACACACCCTACAGTAGGGTTGGGTTGCCGAATGGATAGATACGTGTCCTTGATTGTGAATGAGTCGCATCGTTGCTTCGTCTTCCAGAAGGGAATATCCGTGGAGTGAACATTTGGTGGAGGGAGGGAGAGGAGAAGACTTTGTATTTCCAGCAGGCCTGAGCGACTTTGAGCAGAAGCTGATCAAATATTTGATGGCCAATTCCAGGTTCCATTGAGAATGATATCCGAGACCTTGAGGTTGCTCCCGAGTGTGGAGTCTTTGATGATTCAGTCACCATAATGGGATGCAAGCGAGGAAGATAATAACCATGGATCATGCCAGAAGGAAGTACTCAAGCCGTTACCAATTGCCACCCTGCAAAGATTACAAGCCAGAGGGCTGAGACGCAAAATTTTCCTCCAAATCCAGGAGGACGAGGAACCCACGGGTAGATTCCAGAAATTATTATTTTTAATTTTTTCGGTTTTGATCCATTCACTCCATATGGAGTGAGAAGCATTATTTATGATAGACCAGAGATGTTTGAGGACAGCCGCATGATTCCAGATTTTTAAGTCGAGAATCCCAAGGCCGCCCTCTGATGTGGGCGAAGTGACCGTGGTCCAAGCAACTTTGGCCCCATGCATTTTCATGGTCGATCCCGACCAGAGAAAGCAACGAAGGTACTGAGTTAATTCTTTAATTATCCTTGAGGGGAGGATAAACATAGATGACCAATAGACTTGGCCCGCAAAAAGGACAGACTTAATAAGTTGAAGTCTACCAGCGTAAGAGAGATGTTTTGTGGTCCAACATTCAATTCTCGAAGTGATTTTATGGAGAAGGGGGCGACAATCGGAGTGGGTGAGGCGGCTAGTAAGGAGAGGTACTCCTAAATATTTGACTGGAAGAGATCCTTCAGGGTATCCCATGAGCGAGCTGAGGTCTACCCTAAGAGAGTCATCAATACCAGAGAAAAAAATATTATTTTTTTCAGGGTTGACTTTTAGTCCCGAGAGAGTATAGAATTCCTCAAGGGCTTCTTTGATAAGAAGAAGAGATTTAAAGTCTCTGTGACAAAAAATCATTAGATCGTCGGCAAAGCAGAGATTAATGATTTTGAGCTTTTGACATTTCCAGTGGAATTGAAAATTCTTATCTTGACTCTTCTTTTTAAGAATGCTGGAGAGAACCTGCATGACCAGAACAAAGAGAAAGGGGGAGAGCGGGTCGCTTTGTCTTAACCCTTTCTTACCTTTGAAGTTGCCATAGGGGTCTCCATTTATATTTATGGAATAAGAAGGAGACGATATACATTTAATGATCCAGGTGATCATTTTATCGGGGAATTGCATCGTTACAAGAATATCAAGAATAAGGTGCCATCTGACGTTATCAAAGGCTTTCATTAAGTCAATTTTAAGCGCAAACTTTTTGACTGATTGATTAGAATGGTACCCCTTCAATAGCTCTTGGGAAAGGAGAATGTTATCGGAGATATTTCTGCCTTTCACAAAAGCTGATTGAGAATTATCGATAAGATAGGGGAAAGATTCTTTAATTCTGGTTGCTAAGATTTTGGATATGATCTTGTAGCAAACATTACAAAGTGCAATGGGTCTGAAGTCAGCAGGCCTAGAGGGAGAATCTTTTTTGGGAATGAGAGTTATAGAAGTAGAGTTCCAAGAGCTTTCCAAAGAGTCGGAACAAAAGAATTCAAGAACATCGTTACAGATGTCTTGGCCAACAATACTCCAGTTGGTCTTCAAGAAGAGGGAGTTATAACCGTCAGGACCCGAAGATTTGTTACTTTCAATACTGAATAGAGCCGATTTTATTTCATCGTGATTAATCTCACGGGTCATAGAATCTTTATCCGTATTGGTAACAACCGAGGTAAGAAAAGAAGACCAGGATAGCCAGCAGCGTGAGTGGTACCAAGAGTTTTTCAAAGTAATCCACAAACACCTTAGAGACACTAGACGGAGTGGAGACAATTTCTCCTTTCTCGTTAGAGATAGAGATGATCTTGTTTCTGTAAAGGCGGGCTTTGATACTGTTGTGGAAACATTTAGTGTTTTTGTCACCAAGCTTGATCCAGTTCTCTCTAGATTTTTGCTTAAGGAAGGATTCTTCAGCTCTACTTAGGAAAATAAAAGCAGAAGAAGCTTCGCATTCTTCCCGAACCAAGGAGGGGTTGAAGGGATCACAAGCAAGAATGGATTGGGCTTGGAAAAGTCTATTTTGAGCATTCTCAAATCTGGAACTAATGTCACTAAATTCTTTTCGGTTGAGGCCCGCAAGCACTGATTGCAACCTTAATAGCTTTTCAGAAATTAGTCTCATCCCAGAAGAGTTTACGGGAGAGTTCCAACTTACCTTGACTAATTCTTTGAACTGAGGGTGGGATTGCCACATATTGAAAAATTTGAAAGGTTGTTTACGCTTTGGCCTAGGAAAACCCAGATTAAGCGTGACAGTAGTATGGTCAGATGATCTAAGGTACCCGAAATGGGCATTCGACATTGGAAATAAGTCATCCCAGACTGGATTGACAAGGACTCTATCAAGTTTGGATATAATCGGGTTGTCAGGCTGTTTATTAATCCAGGTGAAAAGGAACCCGGTGGATCGGAGATTACTGAGCTCACACTAGAACCAACAATTATTGAATTCATCAATAGCTGATGACCAATTTTCGGAGGATCCCATACGCTCTGACGGATGACGAATGGTATTAAATTCTCCGAGCAGAGCCCAAGGAGTGGTCTTCTCCAACGTGGAGATGTTTGAAAAGTCCTTCCATAGGGGTGCTCTATCAACAGCTTCATTGAAAGCATAGATTGCAGTAAATTTAAAAGAGACATTAAGGTTGTGACATTTTGCGAGGCAATGAATAAATTGGGGGGATTGGGATTATTTAGAAACAGAGATGACACTCGGGTTCCAGATTATCCAAATTATACCTAGAGGGTGAGTAGCGTGGTTCGTAAGTACATGCGAGAAAGGGACCAAATTCCTAACGATAGAGTCTACTTTAGGAAGAAGGACCTTAGTTTCGACTAAAATTAATAACGAGATACTGTTACGAATAATAAAATCAGTAACATCTTTTTAACGGACCGGGTCATTTAGACCCCTGACATTCCATGATGCAATATTCATAAATAAAGAGTCTTAAATTGAGGATTAAATAAGAGAGCTTACAATGCTTTAGTCGCCGGTCCTGTCGGAGGAAAACTCCAAAATACCCTTAGCCTTATCGCCAGATGGGCGACGCCTTTTAGGAGGCGAGTCTGCCTCTTCTCCACTTTCCACTTCCTTGACCTCTCCTAGAGAGTGGAGAGAATGTCCACTACTGCGATCTGGCTCAATTTCAGAGGGATCAGACTCCTCCGAGGAGATAAATGAGGGTGGTATATCTCATTTTTTACAATGTCGAGAAGAGTGCCCAAAGACAACACATTTTGCGCATTGGGGGGGGGGGGGGAAGCCCTTGATATTCGAAATTCACCGTGATGGATTTTCCGCTAATCTTAAAAGTGAGGTCAGAGCGAATTACAGAACCAGCAGCAATCATAATGCAAATGCGAGCAAAGCAGAGCTTTTCCATCCTCTTCGTTTGATTATCCACATACAAAGGAGTGCCTAGGACTGATCCGATTTTGCTAAATCCCTCAGCAGTCCAAAGCTTTAGAGGCAGGTTAAAAACCTTGACCCAGATGGGAATTTTTTTTGTGGGGGTCTTTAGTAAGGGTGGGAAGAGGAGTCCATTTCTTGAGAATGATCAAATTCCCACCAAAGTGCCAAAGGGACAGATCCAACACTTTTTTGACCATTTCTTCCGAACCAAATTTAAATAGAAAGTAGCCATCGGGAAGGGACTTAAATTCGAAGAGTCCAAATTTCCACCATAAAGAATCCACATTTGCTCTGAGTAGAGTAAAATTTTGGGGTTGAGAAAGGAAGTACCCCGAAAGACAAGCCTTCCATAAGTGAGGAGGACCCATTGCCAATTCATTTAAAATAAAATCTACTCCATCATGCTCCATATGGTTAAGGCCAATAACCAATGGAGAACAGTTATCAAGATGCCCCGCGACAATGCTAACATAGGATGAGGAAGAGAGATAATTGGGTCGAGGTTTCAGCCCGATTGAGTTGGAATTTGAAGAAGGAGCTTTCGAGACCTTTGCCGGAGATTTATGAATTTGAGCTAATTTATTCAAAAATTTCCTTCCCTTAGGACCTTTCCCGGCATTGCCGAAATTTCGAATAATGGAGTACAGCTTATAAGATGAACCGGCTCCAAGAAGACCTTTTTCTTTGGTTTGTAAAGGCCCAACGAAAGAGATAATTTCAGTTTGGCCCACAAATTTTGAGTGGCCCACAGTACCGGACTGCAAACACAATTTTTGCCCGTTACCTTGCTGCTTACTAATTGGACCTTCCCTACTAAGGCCCAGCAAATCAGACTGATGGCCCAAAGAGTTATTAACAATCAGATTATGGCCTTCGGATTCCTGGCCAATCTGAGGAACAGAATCAAAACCCAGCGAGTCATGAGGAGGACTCGAGCTGGGCTGGGTTTTAATTCCAGTCGAGCTTGCGACTTGGTGAAGTGGAAGATCGCCTTTCTGGCCCTCCAGAAAACCCGATTCGTTGTCCATCGAATCAAGAGGAGTGCTCGATCTGTTTTAAGAGCGACATCCATCGGAGCTGAAAACTGAGTGAGGACCAGGAAGGGTAGGAGAGGAGCTCCGGTGAGGGGAGGGATTCGACCTGAGATTTGGGTAGATTTCCACCGAGATTCCATCGCCACGCTCAACAGAGGAGGGGATGGAGCAGATCGAAGAAGGCGAGGCGAACCCAAATCTAACCCTAGAAGGTTCCAGGTAGGGGACAGTGATTATGGGACCACTGGGAGATGGTTTAGGGATTCTTGGCTTGGGGAAGATACATGATGGGGGTTCCTGCTCGATTCTTTGGCACAGAGCGGCATGAAGGCCAGAGGAGATTGAAGTCAGAGGCGAGGAGATTGATTCTAGGGGTTCGATTGGGGAGTCTCTAATGGAGGCTACCAGGTTGTTGTAGAGATCAGTCGAGATTGAGTGAGGGTTCGAGCCACCAGAAGGGTCTTCCCAGAGTAGGAAATGGGCGTGACCTGAGGCTGAAGAGAAATCCAGAGGAGGCAACTGACTGGTTGGAATCACAGGAGGTAATAGGTTTCGAGTTACAGGAGAGGCCACATTTTGAAAGATAATGTGACCCTGGCCAGACTCCATGTGGTGTCTGGCCAAGGCTAGCGAGTTTCTCACAAACTCCTCGTGCTTAGAAGTAATCGGATTATGGGTTGGTTTTTGCAGGTCTGGAGCAGAGGGAAGGCTGGCTAGGGCTGATGACATGGAGGGAGGCAGTTTGTCTTGAGGTGAAAGAGGCTGAGGGGGTGGAAGGGTGGAAACCAGGGAGGATGCGACTCCTTCAGTGCGTAATGGGGAGAAGGAGCCCATTTTTCCAGAAGGCTTGGCAGGACGAAATGAGTTTGGGGATTCCATGGGAAACAGCAGCAGGTATTTTGTATTCTGTTTGATTTTTGTGGTTTGAAAATCTGAGTTGGTTGTGAGTTTAGGGTAAGCTGGTTTGTGAGTTGAATAGACTATGGGGGTTTTATTTGAAATGAGGGAGGCAATAGGAGTAAGGGTTAGGTGATAGGGAGGGGGTGCCTGGGGTAAGGGAATTGGTACAGAAGAGTCAGATTTCATTATGGGTCTAGGCTTCGGGTTGTGGTACAGTTGAGTGTTTGGGTAAGGCTTAAGATAAGTCTTTACCTGGGAATAGAAGGGAGAGATTGAGAGGTCAGGGAAAGGGGTACTACAGATTACCAAAATGGGAGGAGAGAGAGTAGAAGGGTGTTGGAGATGCTTTTTAGAAAAGCTAAAGATCAAGGGGTGACCGTTGGGAACATAATTAGGAATTCTAACTAGATAGTAATTGGAATCTTGTGACCAGGAAGGGAAACAGTGAATTTTTGGTTCACTGTGGTGAACAAGGTAGGTTGAACCAGGATTGAGGAGAGCCTAGAATAGGTTAGCAAAAGGAGAGTTACATGGTTTGTCCTTTGAATGGTGGCTGGGCATAAAGAAAATGTGACTTTTATTGATTTTAGACTGTTTGATGGATGGCTTTCTGGTGTGCAGGGTGAGAACAAGGAGATAGCACACTGAGACTTGGCTAGATGATGTAGGCTGGTTTCCAAAGGGAGGAAAGAGAAGGGTTTGAGAGGTGAGAAAGCCAGCTCCAACCAGATTGTATTCGACAAGATGCAGACGTGAATACTTGGGAGACTGAGCTGGGTACCTTGAAGGGGAAAGCCAACTTAAGGTACCTTGAGTAAAGACCAGGGAAGGTAGACAAGGATGGGTAACTTGGGCAGGTAGAGAAGATGCCAATGCCGTCCCATCAATCGGATGCCAGTAGCCCAGGGCTCTAGAAGGATTGGATGCAGCCATAGTCCTCCATTACTGAAGGATCCAAGGAAGAAGGTGGTGAAGTTTTGTTACCGTTGGGCAAAGGTTTAAAGGAGAGAAGGGAGAGTATTAAACTAATTGTTTTATCGTGTTGTCATTGCTATTTTTCTTTAAATGAACTTTTTTTTAATTAACAATTTTTTTATTAACTAATCTGTATCTTACAAATTTGAGATGCGTAATTACACTTTACCTAAAAATTAAGATAAAATTGAATCATATTATTGATTCACATAAATATCTCTAATTGCTAGTTTTAATGAGATGATTTGATCACGATCTGTTTTTCATTTGAAGTAAATTCCATAGCTATTTAGTTGTTCCATTTCTTACTGTCGTTTTTCAATTATGTTAAACCTACATATTTATTTTGACAAAAATAAATATTACAATAACTAAAAAATAATATATTTTAAAGTTTTTTTTAATTAACAAAAAAAATTATTGATAAAAAAGATAGTTTACCCATTGTAAAGAATAAATCTACGTGTTATTGAACATTTTAAGGTAATATTAATAGCTTCCATCTTGAGAGTCGGTCTTCATCCATTCCACCAAAAAAGATTTTTCGGATGTATCGTCAAAGACTATCCAAGCCAAATTGTTGAGTATGAAAGGGTTTAATTTTGATGTTTGATAAAAAGTGATAATTGTACCTGAACATTAACAAAGAGATTGAAGTATAATTGAAAATTCTAATAGTTTAGCCTAAGTAACCTGTACCTATACTTTCGAGGGATGTAATGTCGCAAAACAGGTTAGATGGCTGACTAGAGGTATGGTCTTGATTGTGAACTCTAAAATGTTTTTTTTATAGTCATAGAAAAACATACTGATTTACGATAGCAATTAATTAAAGGTTCGAGAGTCCACAGTACTAAAGTTAGATTTGTAAGCATTTAAATTAGAATTGTGGAATCAATTTTACTATCAACATTTCTAAAATTATTTTGATTACAAATAATAAAACCATCTAGAACAGCTCTACATTTAGCGATAAAGAGGATTTTCTTATTATATAGCCGATCGTAGATCATGAAAATATCACCATTTTTATTTCTAATGAGACCAGCACCGGTAGACTCGCCATTAGAGATGCTAGAACCATCATAATTTAATTTTAGTCCAAAAAGTCTTAAGGATATATCCAATCTAAGACAATAACTTTGGCCACTGATACTTTTAAATATTTTACAATTTTTTTTAAATATATTTCGCTAACAAAAATATTATCCAAACATAATAAATAAAAATAGGGAAAATATTAAAAAAATGATTTATCAATTTTAACAAACTAAATTTATTAAAAAAATAAAAAAATGACGATAATTTAATAAATATATAACAAAAATAAAAAATAAATGAAAATAAAAATTCCACAACTACCACAGCTGGATTAATTGTTTATAGCGTCGATATTATACTAAATATTATCTTTAAATAAACTCTCTAAAATTATAGTTTTATATTGACTAAACATTACAAATTATAAATTATGTTTCTTTTCCAATCTGTATGGATAAATTTTTAATTTTAATTTTTTTTGGATAACTAAATTTCGAAAAGCATTTTCACAATGTTAAAACTTTTATTCTTATTATCAATGCATTTTTTTTGTTTACGGAGTTGTTTGGGGCCTATTAAGAAAAATAGTTTTAGAGGTTTTTATTCATATATACTATCAAAATGTATGCAAAAAAAATCGACCCATAATATAGTTTTGTTTAATAAAATATCAATTACATCCATAATTTATATATACAAACTAATAGTGGTTGATATTTTTTTTAAATATATTTATCTTCTTTCCTTTTTAAAATCCACTTTTCAATAACTCACCGTCTACATTATATGCATGATTGATTCACTAATAATAAATAGTTAATATCCTTCTATTTTTATCTACCTCTTTATCAATTTTATTTTTTATTTACATTTTCAAAAATTAATCAAGTCAATTTCTTCAATCCAATTTCACGATTTTGAAGTATTAAATCAAAATTTAGTCAGATTATTAAATCTAATTTTATTCAAAATTAAATTTTCAAATGATAGAATTTGAAAAATTTCAAGAAGAACAACGAATCCAAAATTAAGATTCTTCGAAGAATAAGCCAATAAATCATCTAGACTACTGAAATCTGATATCCTATCATCATATGATATACTTCCGATCATGCCATGATCTACCAAAAATCGCATCATATGATGTTACTCATTGAAATTGTGGCTCCATGTTTTTTACATGTCTCTTTCAAGAAGAATTGATTATTTTATAAACTAAATCACTCCCGATAATAGTCAGATAACCTTGAGACACTATAAGACTATCCATGCTATGATGGTTTTAACAATATGCTTGTTAGGATCGGAATCGAGATACTCTCCACCCGCGGTGACGCCAAACACAAGGAAATTTGGGTCCATGTCTAAATACTCAATCTTTATGTCATACAGGATCACTACTAGGCCGACAAAATAACCATATTGTTGTTTTCTTATTTTGGGACAGTTACTCGAGCCTTAAAACCACTTGTTCTAGATGTCTCCGGGCCAATATCGGTCCTTCTCTGACCCCATGAACCGTTGTTTCTGACATATTGTAATAATTTTCCATTATCGATTAAACTTTGAATTTCCTCCCTTAAATCGATAGAACCTTGTTAAGTGCACAACATTACTGTGAAACTAACAAAAATTGCTCCCCTGCTACTCATTCGGCACGTTAATGGCATAAGAGGTCTAAATTGAACACTTCATATATCCCTCTAGTAAATGGTAGTCATACTTTCATTCAACTGCGTGAAGTTTTCATTCCCTAGCCACTTATGATTTCGATCATCTTTCCTTATATCTGACCCTCCAGTTTGAGTTAAATGCCTTGCATCGGCCTTGGGTTGAGGCATCGACTCGAACGAGCTGAACCTGAAGTGGTTAGAGGAAAAAAGAGTAAATAAAAAACTTTTAACTGTTTTTCCACTTGAGTAACTATATAGGCTCATAATGTATTATTATAAATTAGGGCCAGATGCTGGTATTTCTGTCTAAGTGTATCGTCCAAAATCATACGAAGACGTGTGGTCTCCTCGACTCAGATTTGCGAATTTATCGATGTTAGAAGGACCCCGAAAATCACAGCATTTCTTTATGACTTCTTCAAACAAATAAGTCCCCCACAAGGCCTATGCCTATACGAAGCTATGGCTACATCCTAGCAATAATTAGCAAGATTATTTATGGTGTGCACAAAATGATTGGTGTATTCTCTCAGGCTTTCCAAGTTTAGGTGCTTACAATGCATTATATTATCTCTTTGACTCTTTTCACTTTTCTTCCCACAAATTGATTTCTGGAAAGGGACAAAAAATGGTTGAAGCTCTTGATAAAACTCAGAGTCAACTAATTGAACAAGGTTAAATTGTTATATTAAAAAGTGATAAAAACGCGCAATAGAATAATCGATCATCCTTCGGAAAACTCATTATCACGTTGTTTAACTACTCGGTATGATGCTTTGGGTTACCCGTACCGTACTTTTCCATTTTGTGGACACCTAATATTCGTGCTAATTCAACTACTATGATTTCTGGTATTAAAGAGGATAATTTCTACTGTATCCTTGACCATAGAATGTATTATTCAAACCGTCATTCAATGCCGAATATGGATTAAGTTAGTACAATAACTTTATATTGAATATCATCATATGGTTTGCATAAACTGGATCTTGCACTGGAATGTCTTGTTAAAATACCGTTGGGTTCCAACTTGTCGCCCATTAGATTGAAACGTTACCTAGTGACCTAGGTCCGACGGGAAGGCATACTGTTGTTCCCCCTAAATTCAAATAGTCTGGTGTTCTTGGGTGTTTTATTTATTGGAAGGATTATTATATTTTGGCTTAATCCCAGTAACCACATTTGGATTATCATGGATCGTTATTCGATTCTCTAGCTCTCACACCCTTCGCGGCCTCCTCATCGACTTCCTCTCCATCCTAGAGCTCGACCGGCGTCTATACATGGTACTTCCGCAGTTCGTTTGGTGGTGCATATGCATAAGAGGATTTGTACCATCCTCACTCTTACTAGTCCCATAATACAAATAATAATGTGTCATTTTGTGCTCCTGACTCAAGTTACTACTGGTGAGAATAGAAATTGAATTGAGAAGATTGAGAATATTGACTAAGAATGAGCAGAGAGATTTTTAGATGGTGAATATAATCTTTCTCCTCTAATTATTTCATAGGCGTAATTAGCCTCCTCGACCTCTTTAAATAGGCCCAGTGAGTTAGTTACAAATTCGGTTACATAAGAGAGATATTTACAGTTTAGTCCCTATTCTTCTTATAAGACTTTAATCTTACTCCATATTAATAGAACTTATCATTCAAGTCCTTATTAATTACATTTAAGTCCCTTATGAATATATTTCCTTATCAGTAGCCCCCTTAGTTCTTATAAAGATAATTTTATAAGAACTATCCAGTCTTCGAACATTACTCCAGGTGAGTAACACTTCTTTCCTTTAGCTCCTTTATCATGACTGAGATCAGTGACTTGCAATTTCACTTTGAATATAAGAATGAGTGCAAATAAGCTTCCCACTCGCTTCGAATCTACCAATTAGAAATACAACTCTACTTCGACCTCGAATCTCCTGTCTTTAGCATTTTTCAACTAACGTACCCCTACTTGAAAGATTGATTTGACCCTTCTTGATAGGTCTATGACACATCAAGTTTTTCCCACGCTTGTATTCCACCCAATGAGAACAGTTCACTGGTTTTGCCTCTTCAAATTCTCAACGTCATCTTTTCCCAAGTATAAATACTTAGCTCCATCATACTAAAAACTTTTCAGAAAAACCATCGTTCCTAAGCTATCTTCATCTAATTCTTATTCAACCTTCAACATCATTAGCCACCTTCCCCAGAATCTACCAATTTCTTCAGTTACAAAAACTATTTCCCAATTAAAGTCTATTGTATGAGAAGATATCCCAAATACAAAAGATCTAAAGCAAAAAAACCCAGAAAACCAAAGAAATCTCTCTTCCCTGGTCCTAGCAATCAAGTGTTTGGTGCTTACGATTATCTCTGTATAGGAGAAAGAGATGAGGAATACAAAGCTGTTGGGTTAATCTACAACGGTCCTCGTTTCTCCTCTACCACCTTCAAATACGGTAACTTCAATTCCAACCTTGTTAATTCATCTTCGCCTCTAGCATCAAACCCAGAATCTAGCCAGCAATCTTCTCCTCCTCGAAATCAATCCACTTCTCCATCACTAAGACCACATCGAAAACCTAAGCCTGTCAATTCTGACAAACCTCTAATTACTCAAAAACTACAATCCAAATCACCTATCCTACAATCCGAAACAGTTAAAGTTTTTCGCAAAAAACCAACCTTCCTAGCAATGGGTGACGATACGGAAACCTCCTCTCCTCCCCCACAAGAAATGGTTGATGTTACTCCAGGAAATAATCAACCAGTTCTTGTGGAAAACGAACAACAATCCCAAACTGAAACTCAAACTGAAAACAATCCCAAACTGAGACTCAAACTCAAGTTACTGATGAAGAAAATGATTCTGAAGCCACTGAATCCAATGCCGAAGGCGAATCCGAGGCAGAAGAAGTAATCCCTTCAAGGAAAATTAGAGGAAAGAAAACTCCTATTACCCTCCCCGAAGATGTTGCCGCCTTGGTTCAGGAAAACCTACAACTACTTTGTCCTCGGTACATTCTCGCCCTAAAAAATGTACCCTATACTTACTACCTCGAATCATAGAAAGAAGAACTTAAGAAACTATGGGGATTAACAGACAACATCGTTCTTCGTCTACCAGTAGAAGGAGAAACACCTTTGAGTTGTCAGAAAAACGAACTGGTAGTTTACCCTGAGCTTTTCAACTGGGGACTTCGATTTCCTCTCGATCCAATGATTGTAAGGTACTTCGAAATTCTTGGGTTGTGCCCAACACAAGTCACTCCAAACCAACTGTTCACTTTATTTTCCGCTATTATGGTGTCGAGGCTAGGAAGCATCCCCCTCGAAATAGAGGACTTCATCTCACTGACCAAAATCTCAAATGGGTCAGTTTTGCCATTCTATTACCTAACTTTGGAGGATGATTTGAAGATTATTGATGACCTCCTCGAGGCTGACAAGTTTTGGAAGCAAAGGTTTGTTTTTTTATCAGGAGCTTGGGAAAATGGTAAAGAAATTTCCGATGACAACCCCTCAAAACTTACTCTCATCTGGAGAGATAACAGTAAGTAAATCATTGTTATTATTATTAATATTTTCTTCCCAACTTATAAAGCCTAGTCAAACTAACCATGCCTATTTATCTAATTGTTTACTCTTTTCCTAGAAATTCCGAAGAGATTCAAAAATCGTCGGAAAGCTGCAAAGACCATCTTTAAGAGAATGGCTGAATGGGCTGAGAAAGCCAGAGGAAATGGCTTTCACTCAGTTTTTCAACCGATCAACTTCGTCAACAGCCATCTCTGGCGCATAACCTTGGGAGCTGACTTCCCTGAAGACCCAATGCTTCCCCCAGATCCCATTGAAGCAGTCAAAAGAATACTCGCACCAGATGGGAAAACTTACCTTCCCACCATGAACCGATCTGACAGTCACTTGCCACTAAAAAAGAAGGGAAAGTTAGCCCTCAAAAATCCCAACACAAGTAAGCCTAACCCTTCTAAAAATTCGAAGCCTACAGGGAAACGAAAAGCACCTGCATCTCAACTTCCTCCAATATCCGAAGAAGACGAACCTGTCCTTAAAAATAAAAAGAAAGAAGATAATACTCCAAAGAAGAAAAAGAGCAAGTCCGCTACCCCGAAGAAAAAGAACGAAGCTGAAATGCTCGAAGATGTATTGGCTTCCGAGGTCCATGAGAAAACCTTCATTGAAGAAAATCCTCAAGGAGGATTGACACTAGGAGATAGCCAGGAAATCGAATATCTTAACCTCGACGATTTCAACTCGAGTGGGGATTTTGTATCCACCTATGAAAATTCCCAGCCTACCAACATCATTCCATCACCTCCTACCGGGGCTGCCATAACTTCAACTTCTAACGCAATTGTTCCTGTCCATCGCCCATCAAACTTGCCCAATCCTGAAAGATCCGATGAGGTAACTTCAATCCTTCGACCCTTTACTAACTTAAGTGCTGCAGCCAAAACATTGTGTGAAGAAGTAAGTAATTCACATACACAATTGGAACTCCTTGCACAAGAATTAATCAAGAGCAAAAAGGAAGCAGAATCTGAAAAAGCTTCGAAGAACAAAGCACTTCAAAATTTCGAAGCTGAAAAAAGAAAGCTTCTTGACGAGCATAAAGAAAAAATCGAAGCTATGGAGACTTCTCACCATATGGCTCTTGAAAATTTAAATTCTCAACATTCTATTGCCCTTTGTGGTGAAAAGAAAAAATCTACCGAGGCTGAAGAACTTGTTAAGAAAACTCAAGAAAGTCTGCAAAATTGTCAAACTCAATTGACTACGCTTCGAACAGGATTCGAGCAGGAAAAGAAGGACGCCATCAAGAAAGGCGAAGTTGATGTTGGTTCTGTGATGCTTGATGGTATCAAGAAGGCTCAAACCCAAACAGCTATCAATCTTCTTCGAGAAATCCATGCCGCTTATCCAAGGTTAAATTTAACAGAATTTTGGAAACAAGTTCCAGAGGAAGATCGCCCAAAGGAAGCATTCGAGGTTGCACCAAGCTCTTCAGAAGAAGATGACGATTCTGAAGGGTCATCGGAAGACGACTAATCAGTAGATTAGATTAAATGTCATGTGTTTGTTGTTGTTGTTTTTTGTGTGTTTTTATTAAGTAATTTCTCCTTTTTGTAAACTTCAAGTTTTATCCGATGAAACAAGCAACTCTCTTAATATTTCAAAATTCTTGTACACTTATAAAAGGTGGCACCTTGAAAATTAGATGTACTCATAAAACGTGGCACCTCGAAAATTAGATGCACTCATAAAACGTGGCACCTCGAAAATTAGATGCGCTCATAAAACGTGGCACCTCGAAATTTAGATGCGCTCATAAAACGTGCCACCTCGAAAATTAGATGCGCTCATAAAACGTGGCACCTCGAAATTTAGATGCGCTCATAAAACGTGGCACCTCGAAATAGGCTGTTTCTTCAAAGCTATTGCTTTGGAAAATTACTCTTGGTCAACTTTCAAAGATGATCAGTCTTTCCCAAGTTACCAAAATAACAAATCATTCATCATACTAAACAACCAATGGCCAAAAGAAATTTTATTATGAAATTCAATTTTAACCAGACACCTCATTAAAACCTTTCTGGGCCAACAGATAAGGAAAGAGTATGTTTGTCTTACAAAAATTCTAAGTTCAATTTTATTCACAATACAATTTCAAATGTTCTATATTCCAAGGATGTTTGAGCATCCTCCCCTCACAATCAGACAACCTATATGACCCTGGCTTGACTTTCATTTTGACTTCATAAGGACCCTCCCAATTCGGAGCCAATTTTCCGAGGTGTTTATCCTTAGTATGAAGAAATACTTTTCGCAACACTTTATCGCCAACTTTGAACTCCCTCTTCTTAACTTTAGCATCGTACCTGCTTCTCATTAAGGTTTGATAATGAACCACATTCAAATGTGCTTTGACCCTCTTTTCCTCTAACAAATCAAGCTCAACCCTTCTAGCTTCATCATTATCTACTTCGGAATAACGCAATAACCTGTAGGAAGGTAATGTAGATTCAGCAGGGCATACAGCATCCATTCCATACACCAAAGAAAAAGGAGTCTCTTTTGTAGCCTCTCTAGGAGTTGTACGATATGCCCACAACACTTCTTGAAGATAATTTGGCCATTTCCCTGCTGCTCCCGGCAAATTTTTCTTCAAACCCTCCAAAATAGATCTATTTGTTACTTCCACTTGCCCATTTGCTTGTGGGTGGAAAGGAGTAGAAAAGCATTGCTGTATTCCTTTCGAGGAGCAAAAAGAGTCCATTTCCTTGTTATTAAATTGGGGACCGTTGTCTGTTGTTATTTTTCGAGGAACTCCAAAACGGTAGCAGATGTTACTTAGAATAAACTTGATCACATCTTTAGCTTTTGTTCCAGCTAAAGGCTCTGCTTCTGCCCACTTCGAAAAATAATCAACTGCAACAATAATCATCTGTCTTCCACCTGAAGCCATAGGCAATGGTCCTACTAAATCAATCCCCCATCTATCAAAAGGAACCGCTTCAGAGATTATCATTAGAGGTGTCGCTGGTTTATGTATCAGATGTGCATACCTTTGACAAGTATCACAACTTCGAACTAATAACTTGGCATCCTGCAATAATATCCTGCCAACAATACCCTACGTGTTAAAGCTTTGAAACCACAATGAGCTGATCCATCTCTATCATGTAATTCAGATAAAATGTTTTGAGATTCTTGCTTACTCAAACATCGTAATAAAGGCCTCGACACTGACTTCTTATACAATATCCCATCCAACACCACATAGCCAAGAGCTTTACTCCTTATCTTCCTGAGCAAGTGCTTATCAAGTAGTAGTATTCCCTTTGTAAGAAAATTTAACAAGTCAGTTCTTCAATCACCTCGAACGCGCGCCGAATCATTTACTACCTCCTCAACAAATTCACATTGCTCAGAGCTTATTATAATCGAGGGCAAGGGTTGTGTCACGATCCATGGATATTCTTCAGAGTAAGCCATTATTGCTAAAGAATCAGCCATTGTGTTATTTCCTCTTCGAATATGCTCCACCTCAACATTTTCAAATTGTGCCATCACACTTCGAAGTTCTTGCAAATACAAAACCAAACGATCTTTTTTAGCTTCTGATACTCCTTTAACATGGTTAACCACTAACTGCAAATCTGTCTCTAAGTGCACAAATATTGCTCCACAAATTTTTGTTAACCGCAGTCCTGCTAACACTGCTTCATTTTCAGCTTCATTATTCGAAGCATGAAATCCAAATCTTATAGCTTGAAACATATACTCCCCTGTCGGGGCCACCAATTCTACCCCCGCACTCGACCCTTTATTACTAGACCCTCCATCAGTTCGTACCGTCCACGTCGGATTCGCGTGTATTTTTTCATCTTCTTTCTCTTCGGATCTACTCGAATGAAACTCAACAAAGAAATATGCTAAGGCCTGAGCTTTGAAAGCCGTTCGTGGAGAGAATAACACATCGAAATCTCCCAGCTCTACAGACCACTTAGTCATTCTTCCTAAGATATCTGGATTTTGCAATACATTTTTCAATGGATAAGAAGTTCGAACCACAATTGTATGTGCTTGGAAGTAGGGACGCATTTTTCTCGCCGCCACTACTATGCACAATGCCAATTTTTCGAGCTTTAAGTAACGTTTTTCAGCATCAACCAAACTTTTACTGACATAATAAACGGGCTTCAAAACTCCCGAATATTCACTAATCAGAACTGCACTCACTGCATAGTCCGATACTGCTACATACAAAAACAATTGCTCACCTTCTCGAGGATTTGATAATATTTCAGGAGAGGACAAAAGATTTTTGATCTTAATAAAAGCTTCTTCACAATCCGAAGTCCACTCAAAATTATTCGGTCGACGCAACACCTGGAAGAAAGGCAAACATTTATCTGAAAAACGAGAAATGAATTTGTTCAAAGCTGCTAACCTGCCTGTTAACATTTGCACTTCTTTGATATTCCGAGGTGAGGACATTGATATCAAAGCCTTCAACTGTTCTGGATCCACTTCAATTCCTCTCTCACTTATCACATACCCCAGAAATTTACCAGATCGGACTCCAAACGTACATTTTTCTGGGTTCAACTTCAACTGTATTGCTCTAAGATTCAAAAACGTCTCTTCTAAATCGTCAATATGATCATCATCACTTTTACTCTTAACCAGCATATCATCAATGTATACTTCGATATTCCTCCCTATTTGTGAAGCAAATTCCTTATTCATCAACCTTTGATATGTAGAACCAGCATTCTTCAATCCAAACGGCATCACTCTATAACAATGTAAACCTCGATCAGTGATAAAAGTTGTGCTTTCTTCATCCTCTGGATTCATTCGAATTTGATTATATCCTGAAAATGCATCCATAAATGTTAAAATTTTGTTTCCAGAAGTAGAATCCACTAATTGATCAATTCGAGGTACTGGAAAAGGATCCTTTGGGCAGGCTCTGTTTAAATCTGTGAAGTCTACACACATTCTCCATTTCCTATTCTTATTTTTCACTACTACAGGATTAGCTGTCCACTTCGGATATTTGGACTCCCGAATATGCCCCATTTTATACAATCTATCTACTTCAGCAACTATGGCCTCAGATTTTTCCAACGAAAAACCTCTCCTTTTTTGTATTATCGGCTTGATCTTCGAATCCACAGCCAAACTATGACATATAATATCAATTGGGACCCCCACTACATCCTCAGACCTCCAAGCAAACACATCCAAGTTTTTAGACAAAAAATTCAATAACCTTTCTCGCACTGATAAAGACAATAAAGTCCCAATTCGAAGTACTCTGTTATTATCGAATATGTATTCTTCTATTTCTTCACTTACTATCACAGAACTCGGGGTTGACCTCGGATCATCAATTCCTTCATCTTTACTACTGGAGGGCAACCCCCCAAATTGCTAATTCTCCATTGGATCATCAGTGCTTTTATCACGTAGTCTAAATGCAGCAGCATAACATTCTCTAGCTACTTTTTGATCACTTCGAACTACACCAATTCGATCCCCGACTACATATTTCAAACATTGATGAACTGTAGAAACTATAGCGTACATTTTCGCCAGCCATGACCTTCCAAAGATAGCATTGTAGCTCGATGGACAATCTACCACCATAAAAAGTACTTGTACTTTCTTTTTAAAAGGCCCTTTTACCAGAGAAATTTCACCTTCAAACTCCCCTACTACATTCGCTGTCGCACCAGTAAACCCAATTATAGTTCTTTCTGACCTTTCTATCCGAGGCGGAGCGTTTAATCTATCATACTATGATTTGAACAACACATTAGCAGAACTTCCAGTATCAATCAATACTCGTCGAATCTCCACCCAACACACTTCTGCTCCAATGACCACTGCATCTTCATGTGGCCCAGTAATTCCTCTCAAATCATCCCCATCAAAAATTATAAATGGGACACCCTTCTTATTGTATAGGTGTGCTGATGCTCCTCCTTCAATTTGATGCGTTAAATTCACTATATGTCTTTTCCTCGAATTATTAGTGTTATTAGTCATTGAATCTCCCCCAAATATCGCCAATGACTCAAAGAACGCACACAAATCTCGAACACGTCCCTTACACATCGGCTCATCAACTGACATCAACAACAATCGACTAGGGTCTGGGTCGACATATTCCGAAGCCACATCAAATTCATCATCTGCAACATCTAAAATCATCAATGCAGTTTCCTGCTTAGAGTTAGGATTAGTAACCTTTTGAGTTATGGTTTTAGCGTTCCTTTTGACATACTCCAACAATTTTCCATTCTCTATCAAAATCTGCATTTCCTTCTTCAAAGCAATACAATCATTTGTATCATGCCCAATATCATCATGATACCTACAGAACCTGTTATTGCGTTCCTCCCTTGGCCTATTAATTGCTGCCGGCTTTCTAAAATTTACTGTTCCCTTGGTTTTCTCATATATCGATGCCACACTTTCAGTCAAATCCGCATAGTACTCTGGCCTTACCCACACAGTCGATCTTGGTCTGAATTGATGTTGATTATTAAAATTGTGCTGATTAGAACCCCCTTGATATGAGTTCGAACCTCCTCGATTGGAAACATTTTGATTACCCATTGCGCGCGACGAGTTATTATTCGAAGCGTTCACTTGACTATTCCCTTTCTGAACAATACTATTTCCTCCTCGAACTCGAGTAGACTCTTCGACTTTAATCTGATCTTCAACCTGAGCCATGAGAGCTCCAAACGTTAATGCCCTACGCCTTGTTGTTTCATCAGCTAAATCTCCTGGCAACAATCCTTGTCTGAACGCTACCATAGCTACCACTTCCTCACAATCTTCTAATCCTGCTTTTGTTGACACAAATCTTTTAGTGTAATCCTTCAACGTTTCTCCCACAGCTTGCTTACATTGTATTATCGTATCTCCATTAGCTCTCATTTCTTTGCTTCCCACAAACTGTCTTCGAAAAGCTGTGTAATAGCCTCTGAAATTTGCAATGGACTCCTTAGGAATCTTGTTATACCATTTTAGCGCAGTTCCTTTGAATGTTTGAGAGAATGCCCTACAAACCAATTTATCATCGTCCTCGAAATTAGTCATATAGTTCTTGAATTGCTCTATATGATCATCTGGATCTTGAGTTCCATCAAACTTGTCAATTTTAGAAATATCGAACTACCTCGGAAGTGGTACAGATCTAATCTCACCAACTACAGCTTTGGTTTGGCCCATAATAACCGGTAAAATCCATATCATCATCCCCATCTGTCTCAACTTTTATCTCAAGTTGGACCTGAGATCGCCATCTATTAATCAGTGCGCCCTTTCATCAAGACCGACAACCGCCCTGACCAATATTTCATCCTTGGTCTGAAGCTTCGCGATCTCTACTCGCAATGGTTGTATTTTCTTTTCCAACTAAGCATGCAAAAGAAACACATCAGCAGGGTTTCCCGACCCTTCCCGTAGGACGAGGTGAGGGATGTACCAGCTTCTTCTGGATTCGACATATCGAAGCAACTTACTTTTGAAAATAACTAATTCAAATGTCTTGTTTTAAAAATGATTTTTGGATATAAGCTCAAAAAAGCTCGCACTGTGATCGCCACTAATGAGTCTAGGTATAATTCGTACGCTTCAACTAGCTTATGCTTCAAACCACTAAGAGAGCTTCTAATAATTACGTGGGAACTTACTAGAATATTAGATAAGGAGGAATATAAGAGTAAAACTAGAAAGAGTGTATCTAATACACATAAATAATACCAATTAATTCTCAATCCATTCAAGTGGGGTGACAAGTATTATTTATAGTGATTGTTTGGTCTTGATGGCTTTAATTACCTAAAATACATAAATAACTCTTTTGAGGTCTATTACTTATACGATGAGATTGGTTCACAATTTGGCCTGACAATTGACCAAATTACCTCTTATCAATAATATCAATATGGTCAGTGGCGGATCCAGAACTAAAATTTAAGGTATGCCCAAAAATATCTAGATCATCAATGT
The DNA here is from genome assembly GCA_036936605.1 of Limnanthes douglasii subsp. nivea. Taxonomy (NCBI): domain Eukaryota; kingdom Viridiplantae; phylum Streptophyta; class Magnoliopsida; order Brassicales; family Limnanthaceae; genus Limnanthes; species Limnanthes douglasii. Next base: position 101,293,616 of record JAUPFV010000001.1, read on the forward strand.
AGAAAATACTTATTTCTCCAAAAATGTCACTAAATAATCATTAAGCTAATTAACCATTCGATTTCTCGACTCATTATTCACATATTTCATACGAGAAAAAATTCACTCAATATATGCGGTAGCAACCGATAAGGACAAAGCTAACTTCCAAAGTGTGTACACAAATCTACATATCTTGTACTTTTTGGTACGAACAAGATTCTTACATAGATCCGAGATATTTTTCAAATTAGAAATGTTATCACTATCTCGACACATCCAGTATACGTCTCGAGTTGGCTAGACAACTCATTATCACTAATATATCCAAAGTCATTTGGATAGAATCTTGTCAACCTCACAAGTGATTTAGTGTAAAAATATTAAAATGAACAACACAATTTGCGGTCCATAAATTATAAATCAATGAATAAAAATTAAAAGGAAAATTAAAGTCTTGAAATGATGAACTACATCATGTTAGTAAAAAAAAGTACCAAATAGTTAATAACCATAGTTTGTGGTCAATAAATTATAAATCTAAAAATAAAAATATAGTATAAAAATATTACAAATTCATCAATACAAAATATGGTTAGAAATAAGTCATTTTCAATATAAAATATGCTACAGAATCAGTAATTTGCTTAATTATTTTCATATACAAAATATTACTTGCTATTGGAATATTCGGTACAAAATATTCATTGAGATAAAATGATCAGTACAATAATTTGAATAAATACATTTAAGACAATAATTTGAATAAAAAGAATCACTACAATAATTTTGCTTACATACAAAATATTGTTACCAAACAAAATATTACAAATTCATCAATATAAAATATGCAAAAATGTCATAATAGTAATAATTTGTTCAATCAAACACTTTAAATTAGTATAGTAAATAATAATATTACTTACTTGATTTTGGTAGTTTTATGTTGCTTTACTTAAAGAGAAAAGTTGGGAAAAGAGATGGGGTACAATTAGGAGAAAATAGAGTAAAAATTAAAAATAAAAGAATGTAAAAAAGAAGTGAAATAAATTAAAACATTTAGGTATCCACTAGGTCTTGAACTCGAGACCTGAAGTATATTAGTAGAAAACTTGAAAACATTTAGATAAAAAAGAAGTAAAATAAATTAGAATATATAGGTATCGGCTAGGTATTGAACTTAAGACCTCATATATACTACTAGAACATTTAACCACTATGCTAGATTTATTTTTTTGACTTAGGGTTGTCCTGGGCATACCTATCTCCCCCCTAAATCCGCCCCTGAATATGGTTATACGATAATTTCATATTATAACCATTATAATATATTTATTCCATCTGCAATGGTACTGGTCCCAAAAATTAAAAAAAAATCAGAATATATCATTTGTATTATTTTTTTTATATCTCAAAAATAAAATCAACCATAGTAGTAGTTTTTTTCCGAAACTAAAAAAAAATTGAAAATCAAATATTAATTTTAAAATTGACCCTCATCTTTAAAAAAATTAAAAAACACAAATTATGTATAATATATATACTTTTTCGATATCAAATGAATATATATATATATATATATAATCTAAATAATATATATATGACTAACTATGAAGTCTTTAATCGTATATAAACTTACTATAAATCTAAAGTTTGGACTATTAATTATAAGATTAAAATTAAATTTTATCATACATGACCATCGTGAAAAGCGTAAAATTGTAAAAGATATGGGATGAGCGATAAATTCGTGATACGATCGAACTTTAGATAATCTTAAAACTATATGGCGTTAGTGGTAAAGGCAGAGTGAGTCACCTGGCAGACCGATAGTTTTTTGGTGTCGGACATTTAAGGCCTAAAACGAACCATCTACTATAGATTTGGTGCTAGTCATTTTTAGTGATCTAATTTTTTCTGGTTCGATTTTATCTTGTCTATTTTATTATTTTGATTGTGTTTGTACTATTTTTTGATATAAAAGACATAGCTTATCCTTTAATATTTAATATTTCTAAATATCGTTCAAATACTTTTTAATCATATTGAATAAGCATTTAAGGATAACAACATCTTATTTGCCGAAGTGGCATTATTAGAAATGACCTCAACCTCTTTTTGTTCAGGTTGATATTTTTTTTCCAAGTTTGACTACTAAAATAAGCATTATCTCTCTCGCTGTAAGTTTAACATATTTTTCACCGAATTTGAAAATTGATCTTCTAATTCATAATTTTTTATTATTTTAGTTATGACATCCCAATTTGTTTTGCACCATAACCAACATCCATATGATCAAAAAATCTTTTAAAAAGAAAGTAGAACTATATATATTTTAAAGCATTTATGTGGTGTCTTCTTATATTTGATACATGCATCACCCTCGTTAGAGGGATCTTGGTATGTAGAATACTGTACCATTTCGTATTTTTCTTTATCTCAATTAAAACATTAACAATATCTTAAGAAATTATATTTGCGAAAGAAAATAAAATCACTTGTAAAAAGTTATAATGGAACACTAAAATCACTAAAAAAAAAGTTATGGCTATTGATATTTAAATGGTTTAAACAAGTCCATGATAATCCATATCCAAAAACTGTTTTAGTAGTGTTTATGTTTTGGTGATGGATTATGTTTTACTGCAAATGTTATTTAAAAATAATTATATATTAATGATATAAAATATTATAATAAATATAAATATAGAAATTAGTCAAAGTAATTAAAAACAAAGTATTAAAATAAATAATTATTTGCAATTTTTCATATAAATTGCATAAATATGTGTATTTTAATAAAATGACATTTATGCTTAGTATGATAAGTTTTTATAAATTAAACAAAAGGATAAGTTACCGATAACTATCAGGATAAGTTTCAAATTAGCGATAATCACTTAGATTTTGAAGTTTACCAAAAACCAGATGAGGTCATAAATTCTTCATAAATATTCGTGAACACATACAGACTTGAACAATTAGTAAAATATATCTTTCACACCTTACTAATTTTTTTCTAAGCACATGTATTTTTATTTTTTGGATTTTTTTTTTATTTTCAGAACCAAATTATATATAATTCCGCAACTATAACACAATTAAGTTTTAGCAACCAAATTACACGTTATTCTACAAATTGAGCATAATTACACCTCGTTATACAAATTGATAACGAGTATAATTACACGTAATTCTACGAATGGAGCACAATTACTTTTTAAAAACTTATTTGCAACCAAATTGCACGTATTTTCACAACTTGAACACAATACTTGTTTTAAAAAGAAGATTATTGTTTAAAAAATGCATATATTTTCGCAACTAAAAAAAATAGTTTTTTCATACCCGATTAACACGTATTTATACAAAATAAGTTTATACTTTGTTTTTCACACCATCGGACTTATTTAGCAACTAAAATCCTATGTCCATAACTATTTTTTTATTATTTTTGCAACCCATTTGAAAATAATTTCGCAACTGCAAGCCAATTGCCTTTTCGAGACTTATTCAGCAACCAATTTGTATTTAATTCCCAAATTTATAAATTATTCGTATATATTAGTTTTATTTATAAATTTTAAATTTTGGAATTATCCGTATATACATTTGAATTTGAAAAGCTTATCAATACTATTACCCTAGGTAAAATTGGCCCACTTATAGCCCTAATTAAATGAAATGAATGCTTAGTTATTCTTCTAAAAGTTACCTTGTTTAGATATCTACGATATGTACATAATATATTAGATTGATATATTTGTCTCGACATCTAAAAGAAGTTCATTAACGCCCCAGCAGTGCCCCACACGGCTGACACCTGTCCTACCTCGAAGTGTCCGTCACATTGGTTTTTTCATACGATCCAAGCCAAACCGATTTACATCCAGGCAACTCTGCGGTGGACTATTTTTCTTGTCTTATTGATTTTATAATTTTTATGATATTAATTTATTAGATACTGCTCTAAATTTGTTGAAATATAAATTGATTTTTATATTACTAAAATATGTATAGAATTAATCCTGGAAAAATTTGGTTGGTTAAATTAGCACCTAGGTAGTGTGCATGTTTCTTGTGAAAAGTTTACTCTGCCGTAATGGTAGCATGACAAAGGTGTCCGAGGTTCATGTTATTTCTTTCTCTGAATTTAAATTGCTGCTACCCTTGATCTTGCCCAAAGCCCCATCGCCAGCCTAGATTTCTACGTTGTTGCATAGCATACTTATGTGCATTTTTTGTTGACAGTAGCGCAATGACTTGATGTTGCCGATATTGCCCACCAGCCCATCACCCCACTGCTAGACATTGCACCACTGCACAAATATAGTATGCTGCAGTGATTTCCCAATTAATACGCATTTTTAACAGAAATAAGCCATTGTGATTTGTTGATATTGGCGAGTGGAATATCCGCGGACCAGGCACGCCATAGTCTCCAGCCAACATAGCTGATTGGGCCAGCTGCAACATACCACTTCTCAGTACCGTTTCGTCATGCTCCAGCAACGAAATTTGCAGTACGCCAAAATTTACAAAACACCAGGTACGCCAAAACACGCACACCAATAACATCAAACCCGAATAACCTAAAAAACTGCAAATCCAATTGATTACAGCTTAACGCGCCTCCGGCCGAACTACAAATTGAAACAAGAAGGCTGGAACATATTAAAAATTGACGCCTTCTTCTTTTATATTTTTGTCCTTGTTATGCGGGAACTTTCCAGCATCCTTCAGAAAAAGAATAGGGTCCCTTTTTCCGGATTTAACTGGCAATGCCACAAGTTTAAGATCATCGACTTTTGTTTTGTTTTGCAGACGATCTCATGATTTTCTGCCGAACAAACACCAGCTTCATCAGTCTTATCCAGGATGGACTGGCGGAATTTTTATCAGAACTTCAAATCAACCCGACAAAAAGCGATATATACTTCTTAGGGACCGCGCCCGCCACTAAAAATGCCATCCTTAGCCTCTTAGGCTTCAAAGAGGGATCACTTCCCGTCGTATACTTCAGATTACCCCTTATCACCTCCAGACTCACCTACAACAACTGCATACCGCTTTTTACAAAAATAATCAACTGCATAAACTCTTGGACCTCCAAACACTTCTCATACACTGGAAGACTACAACTAAACAAATCTGTGCTTTTCGCTAGCCAAGTCTACTGGTCGGCCATCTTCCTTCTCCCGGTCCGTGTCCTCAATGAGCTCTATCAAACACTGCGCCGTTTTCTCTGGTCGACATCTGAAATGAAGGTCTCGGCGGCTAAAATTTCCTGGGAGCGATTCACCTTGTCCAAAGAGGAGGATGACCTTAGAATCCTAGACCTAAAAATCTGGAATCAGGCGACCGCCCTCAAGCTCGCCCTCAAGCTTTTTTGGTCTAACCTTACTGGAAATAAACTCCATATGACCCAATGGACTATTGCGGAAAAGGTAAAAAAAAGCATTTGGACTCTCCCTATCTCATCAAACACTAGTTGGAGCTAGAGAAAGATCCTCAAACTTCGAAGCCAAGCCACTAACCTCTACAAAATCCTCCCCGGTAATGGTGAAGATGCTCTGTCTAGCATGACCTTTGGCTATTCCCAGACTCGTTTGTCAATTGGTTTGGGCCGAACATTTTCAACCTAACTCGGTTGCGGAACATTAAGAAAGTCTCTGAATTAAACACCAATGGTAGATGGACTTGGCCCTCAAATGCCAGAGCCCCCAACATAATACTGCAACAACATCTCACTGAGATCATCACTGCTTTGAGCACCCTTCCTCCTGCCTCTGAGGCTAACGACATCTTCATTTGGATCCCCAACCAATTCAAGCCGCACTTCACTATCAGTAGCACCTATGCTGCTCTTCGGCCTCACAGTAATAAGGTACCATGGGCTCATGTAGTCTGGCATAAATAGTTCATACCAGCCACTTCTTCATCATGTGGATGGCCATCCACAACAAACTTACAACTAGAGACAAGATTCTTGCTTGGGGCCTCGACCCCGCCTACCTGTCCCCTCTGCTCTACCGGCTTTAAGACCCTCGATCACCTCCTTGTGCTATGTCCCTTCTCCAGTTCGATATGGGAGAGCTTAGCCCACAAACTCCACTTCGACTTCTCCCCCGCCTCGTAGGATGGGTGGCTTGCCGAGGCTTGCGCTTGGAACTCCGTCATCAACACCAGGAGCTTTGTTTAGAGAATTGTCTTCTACTCCACCATCTATTACATCTGGAATGAAAGAAATGTCAGGATTTTCAAAAATATTCAGGCCTCTAACTCAAGTATTACTCATCATGTACTATCAGATTTCCGTTATCGGTATCAGGACACACAAAAAGAATTTCCTTTTGTTTTCGGCTGCCTAATTTTTGGGCTTTACCATCTTGTATGGGGCCACCTGAACTCTTTAAAAGATTGTAAATTTTTTCACATATATTTTACAGTTTTTTATACAAAAAAACCTTCATATAAGACGAAGCATGTGGGTCACGTCTCATGCCTCTAGTAGGGCATTTTAAAAAGCATCTATACTTTCATATTTTATTTTTAAATTAACTGAAAAAACGGTAAAAAGTAATTATTATTATATTTTAAACTTATTTTATTTATTTTCATACTCTATTTTTTTATTAGGCATTTAAGCCGCGTTTCATACCTCTAGTGAGACGTTTTAAAAAGTATCGAACAAGTAATTATATATATATATATATATATATATATATATATAATTCTTTATTTTTAAATTCACTTAAAAACTATAGAAGACAATTATTATTATATATTTTCATACTTTATTTATTATTATTATTATTATTTCTAAATCATCCAAAATCACTGATTACAAATCTTAATGGACCTAAAAAAGAATAAGCATAAATAGCCAAAGCCAATTTCATTAAACCTGCATTAGGGAAAAAACACCAAAACCTATTAATCACAACTTAACCCGACAAAAAAACAAAGTTCTCCTACGCGTGAACATTTACCTCTAGCGTCAAACCTAATATTAAGCCAAAAACCAAAACCAAATCATGCCAAACCTAGCTGTTATACCAACAAGCTGCCCAAATCATCGACCCACCCCACCGACATATATACTATACATGTGATATATTTAATGGGAATTTATGAATGATCTAGATAACTTCCCATAACTACCTCACACATTTAAGAAACCACCTACTCAGCTTATCAAATAAATATTTCTAAGATGGATAGAGGAGTATGATTAAAGATATGATAAAGCTAAAAATGGTTACCAAATTCACTCTCATATAAGAGCATTTCCATATTACTAATGTATAATTTAGGTAAATATAGACTAAATTATGACACTTTATAATTTTAAGCTACTAAATAATAGAACATATAGTAATAATTGAGTTAGTTTTTTATTTTTGTAAGTGGTGAGAAAAATAATGAGGAATTATAGAGATTGTGTAACCGCCTAGGTAAATATACATTATCAGAATAAAATCTGTAAATTTAGATTATCTTTTACATTAACTCTTGGAAATCATTTTTTCAAAAATAATAAGTATTTTTGCTATCTAGTGTGAAATAGTGTATATGTTGGGATGCTCTAAGGTATATACACCATCCAAAAGTGAAAAGAGAGTTTGGAACCAAAATTATTATTATTTGATTAGATATATTGAAAGACGATTTAATCACTCAAATGGAAATGACTGGAGGTACATATAATCAATCTCAGTTATCGTTTCTCCTTTCGTTATTGTATATTCATATTGTTGCTGAAATATACATTAGGTAATTTAATTTCTTTTTACATTTGGTATTAGAGCCTGTAATTTCCTCTGCCTTGCTTGTTATATATGTTGTTATATGAACACTTATTCTTCATATTCAAAATATGTTGGTATACAAAGTATGTTTATTTGGTCATAATACATAATCCTAGTATGTTATATATATTTTGTGGTTCTGAATTATGGGTCTAATATGTTATTTTCATTTCATATTGGTCGAGGCATAAAAAATATGTTTATCTTATGTTTTCTTTCCTTAATTTCTTAACATGTACAAAGGTTATAATAATTTATTAAAAAAATTATGACCATAAGGATTGTACGTGAACAAGGATCAAAGAAAGATATCAAGTGATTTAATAATTTTAGTAATTGGAAAGTAGCCAAAAATTGAGTTATAATGGAACAAGGATCAAAGAAAGATATCAAGGATTGTACGTGAACAAAATTTCTTAACATGTTTGTTATAGGAAATAAATTAGATTAATATCTAATTTAGTATAATATATATTTAGTATAATATATATTGTAGTATATTTATTTATTCAAAGACTGAGTTAATATATATATATATATATGATAATCAATTATACTCAATAGTCTAGGTCAACTTTAGGAAAATAAAGATTCTAGTATTAATTGTTGTAACTGCTATAAAGTAGTATAAAAGGTGAACCAGACAGATAAATAATACATACTTTTTTTGAGAAAGAATATACTTTTGACATGGTATCAAAGCACAACTGATTTTTCGTAGAGTTTTTTTTGGGTGGTGGGTTTTTTCGTGTATTTTGGGTGGTGAGGTTTTTCTGAATTTCGAGAGTATTTGGGGATTTTTAGTTTCAGAGTTTTCTGAATTTTGACAGTATTTGGGTAGTGAAATATTTTTTTTCTCTTGAGAATTTGAGGATTTTCGTTTTATTTCAGATTTTTTGTTCTCGTGGATCTGTTTTCTTGGTTACATCATGTCATTGGATAAATTCGAGCCGTTTCATATTAAATTTACGGGGAAAAATTATTATGCTTGGGAATTTCAATTTCAATTGTATGTGAAAGGAAACAAACTATGGGGTCATATTGATGGGAGTGATCCTGCCCCTTTAGATGCCAATGCTTTGTCCAAGTGGGAAATAATAGATGCTAGAATCATGACTTGGATTCTTAGTTCGCTCGAACCTCATCTTGTTCTCACCTTGAAGCCCTATGAAACCGCTGTTGGCATGTGGAATTATCTAAAGACAATTTATAATCAAGACAAATCTGCTAGAAGATTTCAATTGGAGTATGAGTTGGCTAATTACACTCAAGGAAGTCTTTCCATTGAAGCATATTTGTCAGGTTTTCAAAACCTTTGGGCAGATTATTCAGATATAATTTATGCCGATATTCCTGCTTCAGCTCTTTCTGCTATCCAGACAATGCTTGCAACCAGCAGACGAGATCAGTTCTTGATGAAGCTACGATCGGATTTTGGACATCGCACGGTCTAATCTGATGAATCGTCATCCTGTACCATCTCTGGATGCATGTTTGGGTGAAATTCTTTGTGAGGATCAGCGAATGATAACTCAGGCATCTATTGAACATCAAGATAGTATCAGTACACCGGTTCTGGTAGCTTATGTAACACACGCGAGAAATAAAAATAGAGACATGCGTGCCATCCAATGCTATAGTTGTAATTCTTTCGGCCACATTGCTCGGAATTGTCCCAAAAAGGTCTGCAACTACTGCAAGAAACAAGGGCACATCATCTCTTCTTGTCCCACTCGACCTGAACGAAGACAAGGTACTGCTTATCATGCCTCCACTAGTGCTTGTTCTACTGCATTGCCTACTGCCTCGCCGATTATCCATGTTCCTTCTCCAACAACAAATCCAAACACACTCACTCCTGAAATGGTTCAACAAATGATAATTTCTGCTTTTTCTGCTTTTGGACTCTCAGGTAATCCAAAACATTATTCCACACCATGGTATTTTGAATTTAGAGCCTCAAACCATATGACAAATACCGTTGTTCCTCTGTCTAATGTCAAAAAATATGATGGAGATCTGAAAATTAACACTGCTGATGGTCATTCTGTGCCTATTAGTGTTGTTGGTGATCTTTCTTCCATATTCACTAATGTTTTTCTGTCTCCTCACCTCTCTACAAATCTTATTTCGTTGGTCAATTGGTCGATAATAATTGTCATGTCACTTTTTCTCCTTCTGGTTGTGTTGTGCAGGATCAAGTGTCAGGAAAGATGATTGTGAAGGGTCCTAAAGTGGGACGACTCTTTCCATTATATAAGTCTCCTTCCACTGATATTCCTAGTTCTCCTTTTTCTTGTAATGTTGTTGGTCCTCGAAACCAAATATGGCATAGACGTCTAGGTCATCCACATTCTGATGTCCTTCATACTTTGGTTCATTCTGGATTATTGGGTAATAAAATAAGTTCTTCTCATGATCTTTATTTTGATTGTACATCATGTAAACTTGGTAAAAGTAAGGTTTTACCTTTTCCTCATCATGCATCTCGTGCTTCACAATGTTTTGATGTTATTTATAGTGATGTTTGGGGGATTACACCGATTGTTTCTCATGCACACTACAAGTATTTTGTTACATTCATTGATGATCTTTGTCGTTTTACTTGGGTTTACTTCCTTCGGGCTAAAGCTGAAGTTTTTTCAGTTTTTAAACGCTTCGTTGCATATTTTGACACTCAATTTTCTGCCAATATAAACGTTTTACGATCTGATTTTGGGGGTGAATACATGTCACATGAGTTTCAAAACTTTCGTCAAAATAAAGGTATTCTCTCTCAGCGTTCTTGTCCTTCGACACTACAACAAAACGGTGCGGTTGAGAGGAAAAATCGTCATCTTCTTGATGTGGTGAGAACTATTTTACTTGAATCATCTGTTCCTCCTCGTTTTTTTTTGTGAAGCACTTTCTATGGCTGTTTTTTTTATTAATCGCTTACCTTATCCTACGTTAAATCACGTTTCTCGTTTTTATAAGTTGTTTGGTCATTCTCCTTCATATTCTCATCTTCGTACCTTTGGATGTGTTTGTTTTATACACCTTCCTACTCATGAACGTCATAAACTTACGGCTCAATCTGTAAAATGTGCTTTTCTTGGTTATGGTATTCCTCATAAGGGTTATGTTTGTTATGATCCTCATGCTCATCGTCTTCAGGTGTCTAACAATGTGATTTTTTTTTAAATCAGTATTTTTTTCCATCTCATGTTGATCCACCTCTTGCATCTTTATCTCTCATGCCAAGTTTTTCTGATATTCCAAAATCTATAGAAAGATTTACACCTGGTTTTGTATATCGACGACGTAATCGAGATAAGTCTGGTCCCACTACTGTGATCCCTTCTAATATTGTCTCGATGCCTGATCCTGCTCTTGATTCCACAACTCTTCGTCGATCTGCTTGTCCTTCTCGACCCCCTGATAGGTTTGGTTTTTCTTCCCCCGTCTCTCTTGTAACTAATTTATTTAGTATTTCAATTCCCACTAGCTACAAACAAGCCATGGAACATGAGTGTTGGCAAAACGCAATGCAAGTAGAACTTCAAGCACTTGAGGAGAATCATACATGGGATATTGTTTATTGTCCTCCTACAGTTAAACCAATTGGGAGTAAGTGGGTTTTCTCTGTGAAACTACGTTCTGATGGCTCTTTGGAGCGATATAAAGCCCGTCTTGTAGCTCTGGGTAATAAACAAGAATATGGGATTGATTATGATGAGACATTTGCTCCTGTTGCCAAAATGACCACCGTTCGAAGTATTTTGGCCATTGCCGCTTTACAATCGTGGCCGTTGCATCAAATGGATGTTAAGAATGTTTTTCTTTATGGAGATCTTCAAAAAGAGATTTACATGAAGCTTCCATCTGGTATGAGTACTTGTTCTCCTCACGATGTCTGTAAGTTAAGGCGTTCTTTGTATGGGCTCAAACAAGCACCTCGAGCTTGGTTTGAAAAGTTTCACCGTACACTTCTTTCTTTCAGTTTTGCCCAAAGTCAGTATGATTCTTCTTTATTTTTCCACACATCTACATCGGGTATAGTCCTTCTCTTGGTTTATGTGGATGATATTATCATCACTGGTACTGATTGTAGTTTGATTACTAAGCTTCAAAAACAGTTACATGCAACTTTCCATATGAAAGATCTTGGCCAACTTACATACTTCTTAGGATTAGAAGTTCATCGTCGGGCTAATGGTATTTTTTTGAACCAACAAAATTATATTCAAGATCTTATCACTTTGGCTGGTCTGGAGGATGCTTCTTCAGTTGATACTCCCATGGAGGTAAATGTCAAATTTAGGAAAAATGAACGGAACCTTTTGGATGATCATACTATTTATCGGCGCTTGGTTGGGAGTGTTATCTACTTGACAACTACGCGCCCTGATATATCCTATGATGTTCATCAAGTCAGCCAGTTTATGTTCTCTCCTCGACATCTACACCTTGCTGCAGTTCGATGCATCATTCGCTATCTTCAAGGCTCGCCTACTCGTGGTTTGTTCTTTCCAGCTGGCTCATCTCTTCAACTTGTTTCCTATAGTGATGCTGATTGGGCTGGATGTCCAGATACACGTCGATCTACTATAGGTTGGTGTATATTTTTAGGCGATGCTCTAATTTCTTGGAGGTGTAAGAAACAAGATCGTGTTTCTAAATCCTCTACCGAAGCTGAATATCGTGCCATGTCTAGTGCTTGTTCCGAAATTGTATGGCTACGCGGTCTTCTTGAGGAGGTTGGATTTCCTCAAACAACTTCTACCCCTCTTCATGCTGATAACACTAGTGCCATTCAGATTGCCACCAATCCTGTTTTCATGAGCGCACCAAACACATTGAAGTTGATTGTCATTCCATTCGAGATACTTTAGAAAAACGGGTGATATCTCTTCCTCACATCTCTTCTCATTTCCAAGTGGCTGATATTTTCACAAAGTTATGACTCGTCAGCGGAATCAATTTCTTATTGGCAAATTTTTACTCGTTGACTTACCAGCATCAATTTGAGGGAGGGTGTTACAGGAAATAAATTAGATTAATATCTAATTTATTTAGTATAATATATATTGTAGTATATTTATTTAGTCAAAGATTGAGTTAATATATATATATATATTGTAGTATAATATATATGATAATCAATTATAGTCAATAGTCTAGGTCAACTTTAGGAAAATAAAGATTCTAGTATTAATTGTTGTAACTCCTACAAAGTAGTATAAAAAGTGAACCAGACAGATAAATAATATATACCTTTTTTGAGAAAGAATATACTTTTGACACTGAGGACTATTAGTGGACTTTTGAAAGTCACTAAAATCAATTTTCCAATGACGAAATATTGTTCAAAGCCTGAGTTCATTGGTGAAAGAACTGATAATAACGAGGTAATGCAATCAACCCTGAAAAGAAATATATAGTTGATAATTGAAGTTGACTGAGTTTCAAGCCTTGATAAAGAAGAAACGAGGATCATATTGAAAGTGTCATTTGGTGAAGGAATCAGATATTCGATAAAATTTAGGTTGAAAGTCACAAAATATTTGGCAGAATACGATGTTTTTTTGGGTGATTTAAAATTGGCTAGTATTTGTGGAGCGAATATTGTACGAGTTAGATCATATTCACAATTGGTAGTAATTCAAAAGAAAGGTGTATATGAGGAAAATAAATAAGTATGGGGGCGGTACTTAGAGATATTACAAAAATAGAAAATCAATTTGAATAAGTAGAATATGAACATGCACCTCTTCTAGATAACTAGATTGTGAATTCTTTAGCAAATAAAGAAATTTCTAGAGATAATATACTTGTTATCATTCAAGAAAGACCATTTAAAAACGACGAAAGAGCAGGAAGTTGAGGTCTTGAAAAAACAAACAGTGGAAGATTGGAGATAAGTGTTCAACTCTCATATAGTCCATGCTTGAGTGAATTATGTAATTAGAATCACCTTTAGATGAATTTAGACCCGATGCAGTTATTATGAAAGGGATTCCAAAGCATGTTGAATTTTCAGATGCTGTCGGTGCGTAAACTATTAAACCATGTGAGAGTTGAATCTTTCAATATCAGGACAAACGCCTTGTATTTAAAACTTTCATATGTGTCGAAATATTCAATCATTTCATATTAGAGTTTGCTATATGATGGTTTGGATCACATTTTTTAATGAACTTATCAATTTTATGATTGTTGAAGTATGAGAGAAGTAATCCTTTCTCTATTTATGGAGCAAAAGAGAACTCATCATGTGCAAATTAATCGTAAGCATCATAAAACATATTAGTTTTGTTGATATTCACCTTTTATCTCACAAATTCTATTTGTCGAAGCCTATTTCCTTGTTTGTTAAAGCCCGATTATTGTGCTAAGGAGTTGTGTAATCGCTAAGGGGATAATATAATGTGCATGTTGTGTGTTGGTATTCCATCCCTCCAACGCATATTTCCGCATATAGTCTGGCTGAGGCATATAGGGGTTATTTTTATTTTATTCAGTCAAAGCTAGTGGATAAGCCTACGACATAATAGGGTAGGTCAAAGCAGCGACGAGATAATATGATTGTTGCGATAGATATAGAGGGTATTGGAACTTTCCAAGGATTTCTTCTTATTGGTTCATTGGGCGTGTTGGTTGTTGTAATATCTCGTCCAACTGATGTTTAGTAGAGCCCGATGCAAGGTGAGGAAACCTGGTATTGCTATCAGTTCTAAGTAGTTGTTCGAGGAGGGATTTTCTGGGATGTCATAGTCATTTTGTCTTTTTTTTGTTTTCATGGGTTGGTTGCTTCTTTGAGGGGTCATCCTCCAACCGCCTCCCACTTTTTTTCTTATGATTTGGGGGTTCGACTATTCTTCTTTTTCTTGTGGCTTCGTCGTCTGATGTTTTGATATCAGATCTGATCTGATTTCATCCTTTATAGGGTTGTCAAACGAGTTGTAACATATATATGTGACATATTGATATTTGTATGTCATACTATTTGTGTTATCTGATTCTTTTTCATTTCCCATTGCAGGTGTGTGATTTTGAGACTTTTTCCTCGGCACAAAAGGTACTAGCCGCGACTCGAGGTATGTTTTAATCATCTTTAGGTTCTGCTCTCGAGGCTCCGTTTCCTAATTCTGGAACTCTACCTGAAAAATTTATCGTTCCGCAACCGATGTATCTTGATACCCAATGTGTTGCTTACTTTTGTTTACTCATTCGTATATCCGTCTTTTCTTGATTTGATTCTACCATCTTATAACTTATTCACGTACGATTGATTTTGTTTTTAGTTTTAATATTTTTAGAAATATATTAGGAACCCGTTATCCCTATCGAAGTCACCAATATGGTTTGGAAAAATATTGTAAACTGTAGATATTTTTATTACTGATTTTTTCTTTTTATAGAGGATATTGTAAAGTATTTACATTTATTGTATACATATTAATTGCTCATTAACTTCCTACTACCGTAATATCTAAGTGAATTAATTTATAGTATTTATGACTGTCAAAGGATAACTCCTTAGAGTGTAAATATCTTAATAACTAATTTTCCTTGATGTTACTCGTTCTATTGAAGGTTGTTGTGGCTGCAGGGGACTCAGTCATAAGATGTTGTGGGGAGAGGCCTTCGACCATGTAGAATTCAGTTGTGTATATATATATATATATATATTCAGTGATGTACAACTTTAACTGAAGGGATGAAATCCTAACTTATCAAGTACCATGACTTTCTTAAAGAATTCATTCATGAAACTTAAATTTAAGTATTTTTAAATTCAATAACTTCACATTGAGTATAACATATTATCATAAGTTGCGCTTTATGTATCTTCATATTACCTTAGGAATCTCATTTTGTTTTGTAAATGAATTTACAATCAATCGTATGTTTTCTTCTAGTAATGAGACAAGCTCTCATACCGTGTGATCTTGCATTGATTTAGAATATTCCTTTATCATGTTGATTCACAATTGAGAATCATAACTCCGCATGGCTTTATAGAAACACGAAGAATATAGTGTGACCTTATTATATACATTATATGATCTAAAAATATAGTGTTCTTCCTACGTTAAGTTGACCTTCTTAAGGTAATTATTTCTTAATTTTTCATTTTTGAAGAGGTGGAGCTTGATCTTATTAAAAAAAACTTATTTTGTTTCCTATGGAGAAAATAATATTATCTTGAGTAACTTAATATTCTAACGAGACTGAAACGACTGACATAAAAACCAAATCACCCAATATATTGGTATCAATTCACTAACAACTCTTACTTGGGCCGATATGTTGGTTCATACCTAATTATTTTTGTTAGAAACTTAATGCATTTGTATAAATGTTTCCTCATAATGAACATTATTTTCTAGAATATTTCCCCGAAACTCAACATCCTAAATTAAACTTGATGTTCTTGTTGAAAACATACTTACACTAGACGAATAATAAAATCAAACCCCTTTAAGTGTTTAAAATACCTATTAAAATAACAGCTAACCATATTAGCATTCATTTCCTTTTTATTCAGCTTATGAAGATTTGCTACAAATGGACATCCTTCAACATCAAGATTCTTTAAGCTAGTCTTATGCCCACTCAAAATCTCATTTGGAGTATTTATGGTTGGCTTTCTGGGTACTTGATAATGAACGTATATTGCACATTTGATGGCCTCACCCTAGAGGAATAGTGGTAGTCTTGAACGACGAATCATACTTCTCACGATATCTTTAAGCATATATTTTTTTCTCACATACAACTTTTATGTTGGTCTAACCCAAAATTATATGAAAAGAAACTATATCATATTCTTTGAGGTTTTTTGTAAATGATCCATGACATTGTCATTCAAAATATCATATCTTTCATAGTATTAACTACATATTTGGATCTAACAATCTTAATTCTATTGCCAAATTTTTAACTTTGGTATTCAAACCTATGAACTTATCTTGAGGCTTCTGGTATCTCAAGAATAAAGTATAGATACTCATACCAAGATAAGTAAAAAATAAACGAGATTAAATATCGTTGTTTGTTCAATGATGATAATCCGCATTCGTCATTATTTATCAACTCGAAAACTTCTTTTCGTTTATATTTACCTAACCTTTTTATGGTGGTTTGTTTTTTCTTGTTACATTTGATACAAGCACCGAAGTTTAAGTACTAAAGTGAATTTAATAAAACTTTAAACTATATGGTTATCCATTTTTCTTTAGAGATACTACGTACATGTTTGTCTAAAAGATTACCTAAATTTTGACTTCACAGTTCAGTTTATCATATACTCTTCTTTGAGATTCTTAATAGTATCTAAAATATAAATTATTATGAATTGTTAAATATGTAGTGTCTATCACATTATCATATAAAGAAAAAACATTTGATTATTCCTTAAAATACTTGAAAATGAAAATATAGGAAACCAAAATATTAAATTCATGTTAGGATATTTCAAATACAAAAACGTATATATATTATAAGTTTGAGGAAAATCATTGTTGATGTATTTTTAATTTATATAATTATGGCGAAACCCTTCGGTGGGTTCGTTTCCCTATTTCAAAACCTTAATGATCAATTAACGAATGCTATTATATGTTTCATGATTATATATGCCGAACATTGACCTTCTTTAGAGCTGGCAATGCTTACAATATGCTTAATTCATGAACTATCTAAACCATACCTATCTCAGTTTATTAACAACATTCTTTTAGACCCACATATTGGTTTCGCATTTCACCTATCATAGTTAGGACAAACTTAATCATGTATTCCACTTAATATTTAAATACTTATAAATCAAACACATACACAAAACAACATGTCCGAACATATTATGTGGTTAATGGTCTGAAGGAATGAAGGCCCAACTAAGCGCCCTCATAGGTTCGTGACTGAAGTGATGAACATTAGGTTGTAGCTGTACATTTTTATCGCGAAAAACATGATTATTTCTTTGGTGATACAACATGTTCACCTTAACAACAATACGGGTTACCGCGATAAATATTCATTCAATAGTATTTTACTATGTCACACTCAAGAGTTTGTTTGCTATAAAATTCCTTTTTTTAGCAACAAAAAAACCCTAAATTAAGTAAAAACACTAAAATGACCTTGAAAAATTATATATGTATTCTTGAGTTAAGAATAAATTCCCCTTTGGCATGTTCATGTCGTTTCAATACCAAGTATCCTCTCAGCCTCTCTCGTATCCTTCATTTCAAATTGTCCCTTTAGCTGAGTCTACATCATTTTCATCATCTTCATATCATTTCCAACTATTAGGATATCATCCATAACAGTAGCACCATAACTTGTCTCTTTATGGGTGTCTCCCCATTACATAAGCCATATTTATTATAAAAACTTAGGAAATACTCGATGGACTTCATAAAATAATTAAATCTTCTATTCCACTGCATCGAATACTGTTTTAACCCATAGAGGCCTCTTAAACAAACACACATCTTCTTTATTCCATTTTTCAAACTCTTTTGGCTGTCACATGTAATTTTTCTATTCTAATTGTCTAGGATAGAAGAAATTTATAACATCCATTTAATCCAAATATAGATCATTGTAGCAAAAGTTGACATATGAACCCTTATCAACATTTTTTACAACACTAGAGAAAATCTCATTCAAATAAATATGCTTCTTTTACGTGAAGAATTTATCCACAAACGTAGATTTTTATCTGGATAAGTCAACTCCATGGACACCTTCCTTCTTTTTTAATATCCATTTACCCTCCAAAAGCTTATGAACATTTGAATGCTTCACAAGAATCCAAATGCACATATACTTATAAGATCCCAATCATTCATTCGTGACCTTCAACCACTTATCTTTATCACTATGTTTTATATTATTGTGATAGATTTCGGGTTCAATAACATCTTCCCACATTTCAATTAATAAATAATAACTAATAACACCAGTATAATCATACATCTATAGAGGTTTCTATGGTCTTCATGTTCTACCACTCACTAATTTATAATTTTCAAGCCCATATTTCTCTACAATTTGACCATTTGAAGAATTCAAACACCAGATTCTTAGTCATCTTCAAACTCATGAAATCAGTGAACTTACTATGCACGAGCAAAAGCTGAAAATTTCAAACATATCTTTTGCAACAACATCTCCAGCTTCACTCTATATATCAAACTCATCACCAACTTCATAACTAGTCTTGGGTGTACTAGGTTGGGTCCCCGCTGCTTTTTAAATAAAATGTCATCCTCATTAAAAATCACGTCTATGTTTATCATACTAATTTGATGTCTATGTTCAAGGTACCACAACCTATACCTTTTTAATCTTTCAGAATAACCGACGAACATAAAATTTAGTACTCTCGGATGAAGTTTATCTTGCTTCTCATGTGCGTATGAAGTATATCCAAACACTTTCCAATATGTCAATTAAGGTTTCTTTCTAGTTCGGGCCTATTAAGAAAAAAGAAACTTTAGCCCCATAGATGGACTCATGTTGACATTGTACGCAGACGAAGTCACGGATTCTTCCCACAATCTTTGGTATATTCCAACAGTTTGAAGCATACACCTAACCCTTTCCATCAAGATTCAGTTTATTCTTTCAACAAGCCCATTTTGTTGGGGAGTCCCTCTCAAGTTTTGGTGTCAATTTATTCTAAGTTTTGAACAATAGCTAGTGAACTCATTATTCACATATTCCAATCTATTTTCAATTTGAAGGTTTCTTTTTCATCATCTTCTCGGTCTGATTCTCTAAAGAAATTTTACAGTTCTTAAAAACATAAAATATTTCATTCTTGGTCCTTAAAAATATAACCCATGCGTGTCTTAAGAATAGTAATTTTTCAAGAATATGAAGTACCTTACACCATCTATTGTAGGTTCCTATACGGGAGCCAAAAGATCTGAATGAACATACTCAAGCACATCAGTGGTTGTATGTTCACTAGGTAAAAAACTTTCCCCTTTAAATTTTAACTAACACACAACTTCTCAATTGTATTACCATCCAAAAAATATTTGTTTGTTAAGTTAAGTAAGGCTTTTTTCACTCACATGACCAAGTTTCAGATGCCACAAGTTAATTGAATTTTTCACCACGCTAGATATACACATAACACTAAAGATCCCTCAATAGCTAACGAACCGTAGTGTTATAGGCTTTCATAAAAAAATGAGCCTTACAAGACCCTAGCTCGGTCGTCTCCGCCAATATAAGTAAACCCTTATCATTAAGTATTACAATATAAAGAAGGTTACATTTAACTTTGGACACATACATCATGTTGTTAATCACTCTCTCAAGTTATGTAGATAACTTGAGCCAAATAGTTCCTATTTATTTGAAAACAAAAGATCTATCATGCTCGATGATGCCCTTTCCACCATCAAATAATCTAAAGTTTCAAACCAATGTTTGTTGGAAATCATGTGAAATGAATCATCTCCAGCTTCGGCCTTTGGATAAGTATTGTTCTTTTTTTCTAAGGGTATTTTCTATTGATATAGCCTTCCTTCTTACACAACCAACATATCACTTCATAACCTATCACAAGTGCTTTCTCCTTTGACTAAGATTTTCCTCTCTTATTTTTTTGGATCTTTAGACCGTGGTCAATCCTTTATATTAAGTTTGAGACCTTCATAGTCAACCTTCATATTATCTTTCTTCTAAGATATTTCGATTTCAATGAACTTTTTAATTCGGTTATTGTAAAAGAATCATTCTCGTACAACATGATGTCAATAAATTGCTCATACACCTTTGATAAAGTACTGAAAGCATTATGGCCTTATCCTCGTCCTCTATCTTGATGTCAACTACATTCATAGCAAGAATTATTATCGATTTTTTGACATATAATTTCAATATCTTTGCATTGTTAAACAAAAATGTACAGAGGTTTCACCAGAGATTATTTACCACAAGTTGTTGGTCAATCTAAATTTCAGGCTGGTGTCGTAGAAGAGAAGGTCTTTCTTTACTTAAAATTCAACAACCATAGTTACCAAGGTCGATAGGTTGGTTAGAATATGACACATCAGAGAGTCACAATATGTAACGTGGACCACCAACCCGGTCTTGTTAAAATACAAGAATGGTAGCTAGTGGAGGTGTGCTGATTTTACCAATCTCAGTAAGGCATGTCCGAAGAATCCTTTTTGGTTCTTACGATAGATCAGCTAGTTGATTCAACCTCAAATAACAAGCTACTACCTTTATGGATGCCACATTCAGTTATAATCATATCTACATTCATATTTCAGACCAAAAGAGAACCACATTTTCCACATATCAAGTTCAACATTGTTACATGGTTATGCAATTCAGCCTAAAGAACATTGGAGCTACATATCATAGGTTGTTTAAAAATACATTTTCCTCTCAGATTTAGAGGAATGTAGAGGTGTATAGACAAAATATTAGTCACGAATAGTGAGGAATTCAAGCATAAATATGACCTGATTAAAACTTTTAAGAACTTTGGAGTTGTGAACCTAAAGCTTAGTCCAAAGAAGTGTAACTTTGTGGTTTGATATGAGAAATTACTTGGGTATCTGGTTAGTGAAAAAGGAATTGAGGTTGACCCTTCGCAACTAAGAGTTTTGGCTTCTATGAAACCACCTAGGACCCTCAATGAATTACAAGTTTTGACACATATGCTTGCAACCTTAAACCGTTTTATCTCATGATTTTCAAACAAATCTACAATGTTATTCCAAATTCTTAGGAAAACAACTAATTTCCAATGTATAGGTAAGTGTCAAAAATTGAATTTGGCACATGAATCGTACACCTGGAAATATCGATTGCATTGGTAGTAGCAACAAGCAAGATAAGATAATACCTAAAAGGCCACTCTATTTAATTTGGTCTTCCTTAAGACAATAACCGAATATGTTTAGTTAGCATGTCGGTCCAAATTATATTAGTCTATAAATATATTAAATAAATATATTACAACAATCTCCCACTTGGAACGTCATATGCTACTAAAGAATACATATTCAACTTTAATGGGATCCCTATAGTCATTGTCAATGGGCAGACGGTACAACCCCGTACATGACTGATAACAATAAAGGACTAAATACCTCTTTCTTGTAATGTGAACAATAGAATGCAACAGTAATCACATTACCATTATCAGCCAATTCCTTGGGCCAATTATGGAGCGTGTCCTAAGAGTAATATGGCTTGTAATCATACATATCTACTCTTAAATGGTTCCTACCTTTGGATATCCAATATAGTACAATTATCAATAAATATTTCCAAGCACACATATATATATATATATATATATATATATATATATATATATATATATATATATATATATATATATATATATATATATATATATATATATATATATATAACTTTAATGTGCACAATACTGCAAAATATAACATCAGATCCTATTACAAACTCTCCCACTAAAACTAACAATCTTCTAAATCAACTACACCCATACTGATGGTGTGTCCCTGGAAAACCTTAGGCAAAAACGTCTTTGTTAGGGAATCTGCTATCATGGAGTTTGTTCTGATGTGCTCTATACTTATCTGACCCATCTGTACTCTTTCTTTAACAGACAAAAACTTTATGTCTATGTGTTTGGATTTAGACGAGAACCTATTGTTGCTAGAGTATTGCACTCTGGAATTGTTATCGCAATATAACCTCATGGGACCTTTTATCCCTTGTACAATGCGTAATCCAGTAACAAAATTCCGCAGCCATAGTGCCTGGTTTGATTCCTCAAAGCATGCAACATATTCTGCTGCCATGGTGGACGATGCAATTAGTGTTTGCTTTACACTTTTCCAGGATATTAACCAATGATCTTTAGTTTATCCGACTTTCTATATGTCAACATGTGCTTATTTGTTCCTTGCAGATATCAGAGTACTCTTTTAACTGTTTTCCAGTGATCCATTCTCGGGTTACTAACATATCTCCCCAACATATTTACAGCAAAGGCAATGTCCGGACTAGTACAAACTTGAGCATACATTAAACTCCCAATTGCTGAAGCATAAGGGACCATTTTTATTTCCTTAATCTCAAGTTCTGTCTTAGGAAATTGACTCGGACTAAGTCTGTCACCCTTTGCTATAGGGGCACTTAGAGGTTTGCAATCTGCCAATCCGTAGCGTTGCAGCACACTTTTAATGTATGCCGTTTGTGATAATCCAAGAATACCATGAGAACGATCTCGATGTATCTAGATTTCTAACATAAAAATGGAATCACCAAGATCATTCATATCAAACTTGTCTGACATAAATCTTTTTGTAGTGTGTAACAATTCCTTATTGTTCGAGGCAAGCAATATGCCATCCACATATAATATAAGAAATATGAAATTACTCCCACTGAACTTGTGATACACACAATCCTCGACCGAGTTGATCTCAAAGTCATAACCAACTATCACCTCAAGGAATTTGTGATACCATTAACGAGAGGCTTGTTTAAGCCTATAAATGGATTTCTTAAGCCTGCAAACCAGATCTTTTGAGTTACTTTCTACAAAGTGTTATGGTTGCACCATATAGATCGTTTCCTTAATATTACCATTGAGAAAAGTGGTCTTAACATCCCTATGATGAAGCTCAAGGTCAAATTGTACAACTAATGCCATGATTGTTCTAAAGGAATCATTCGTCGATACCGGAGCGAAGGTTTCTTTAAAATCAATCCATTCACGCTAAGTATAACCTTTCTCTACAAGACGTGCTTTATGTCTTTCCACATTATCCACTTTTGAGATTCAGATCTTGCCATGACCTGTTTGTAGGATGAAGGATCATCTACAGTTCCAGTTCGTAACTCATCATGCTCTTGAATATATACTATAAATTATGGACCTACAATACTCTTCCTTTCTCTCGTTGACCTTCTTAATGACACTAATTCCTCTTATTGCACTTCTTGAGGAGGTAAAGTTTGATCATTATGAACGATGTCATTTTGATTCCCTCGTGGAAGATTATATTGACGTTCCTCTTGTTCTACCTGGATTATATTTGTATCCTCGTTAGAACCCTCAAGTGGAGAATCAGTTTTAATCTCATGATTACCTTGTTCTAAAGGGACCGAAATGATTGGCATTACCGCCCAATCTTCAGATTTCTTATTATCCCTATTAAAACCGTCATGAATCTCTATGGATTCTTCCTGAAAATCAACATATGTTCCCTTATTATTCCCCCCAAACTCAACATCCTCTAGAAAGTTGGTCGTTCTTGTCTCAAATATTGTACCAGTTAGAGAATCATAAAACTTAAACCCTCTGGAATGTTCGGAATAACCTATGAAGAAACAACTATTTTTTTTTTGGGTCCAGTTTCTTTTCTTGAAGTTTGTAAGGCCTCGCCTCAGCTGAACAACCCCACACATGCAAATGGTTTAAATTAGGTTTACGCCTGTTCCAAAGCTCATATGGAGTCATAACAGTATCCTTTGTGGGTACTCGATTGAGTATATAAGCGGCACATTTGATGGCTTCCCCCCAGAGAGATAATAGTAAAGATGAGTGATTTATCATGCTTCTAACCATATCTTTTAGTGTTGTTCCGTCTCTTAGATACACCGTTCATGCGAGGTGAACCGGGCATAGTGTATTGAGGGACTATTCAACACTTATCTAGGTACTGTGCAAAGGGTCATGGACGTTGTTCACCCGGTCCGTCATATCTACTATAGTATTCACCACCACGATCAGATCTAACGGTCTTAATGCTTTTACCAAGTTGTTTCTCAACCTCGGTCTTAAAAGCTATGAACTTGTCCAAGGCCTCAGAATTTTCGTGAAGAAGATAGAGGTAACCAAAACGAGAGTATTCATCGATGAATGATATAAAGTACCACCGCCCGTTCCATGATTCCTGTGGAAATGGTCCACAGATATCGGTATTTATCAACTCTAGGACTTCTTTCGCTCTATATGCTCCTAACCTTTTAACTTTGGTTTGTTTCCCTTTGATACACTCGAAACATATATCGAAGTCAGAGTAATCAAGGGGGCCTAATAAACCTTCAGCAACAAGCTTGTCCATCCTAACTTTGGATATGTGACCTAACCGCTTGTGCCACAGTTTAGAAGATTTTTCAGATTTAGTAATGTTGTTTGGTGTGCGTTGTGTATTCATAGAAATATTGTGATTATTAATATTATTCAACAAATATAAATTATTCTCTTTAATTAAATTTCCATTTCCAACAATTATATTATTTAGAGAGAGTGTAAAACAATTGTTTCCCATCAGACAAGAATAACCTTGCAAGTCTAAAACTGGAAAAGAAATTAAGTTCCTTAGAAAAGCGGGAACATACATTACATCCTCTAAAAATAATACATGTCTAGTGGAAAGGTTTAAAGACAAATCACAAATAGCTAAAACATCACACGAGCTCCCGTTTACCGTGAAAATTGATCTTTCATCCTCACTTAGCATCCTGCTCTTTAACGTACCCTACAAAGAAACATAAACATGAGTTGTTGCAGCCGAATCAACCCACCAAGTATTCCTTTTCACATAAACTATATTATTTTCTGAAACAACCAAAGATGCGGGAGTACCTTTGATTATCATGTAAGCCCGTCGTTACTCACAATCCTTCTTCAGATGTCCTATCTCTTTGCAGCAAAAGCATCGACCTACAGTCGATTCCTCATGATTTTTCTTCTTTACCGGACCTTGAACTGGTCCTTTGCCATTTGCTTTCCGCTTAGGTCCTGCCTTATTTGTTGATGTAATCACATTAATCTCAGGCGTTGTGCCTTTAAGTATTTCCTCCTCCTGTGCAGCATGTGAAATTAACTCATTGATATTCCACTTTTCTCGCATGCAGTTATAGGTGGACTGGAAATACTTAACCCGGTCTGGCAGCGAATGAAATGTAAATCCCACTATGCATTCCTTAGGTAAGTCTAAACCGATTTCCTTTAACTTTTGGCCAAACATCGATATTCCCAGAATGTGCTCCCGGATTTTACCTTTTCCATTATACTTTTTGGTAGCTAGCTCGATGAGCAAACGCTGCATCTCTACCTTCTCATTTTTGGAAAAGTCTTTCTCAATCTTCGTGAGAAAGACCGAGAGAGTGGTAACACCTTTAAGGACAGCCCCACGCAATGCTACTAGTATCCCCTGTAACAAGAGCACCACGCATAACGTATTTGACCTCTCCCAATTTTCATCAGCCTTAATTTTATCCGGTGTACTTTCCGAACTAAAGGGGGATGGTTTGGGAGTTACAATGCATAGTCGTAATCATGTACAGATAAAAACATCAACATTTCTTCCTTCCACAATTGGAAGTCCGAACAATCCAACTTCGGTGGACGATTCCCTAATAAATTTTAACCAATAGATACTATAATAAGAACAAACAACACAACGCACATTTAGTATATTGACATATAAGTGAAAACATATGCATGAACATGACAAATACATGTAAAACATAAAATTCAATAATAATAGATACCGGAGGGCAAATAATACTAACATGCAATTTTATGACTTTGAGAAAAAAATTGCATGATCATTATTTTAATTTTCTAAGTACTAATGAGACCTTCCGGAGGGCCGATATCATTTACTTAAAATTAAAATCAAGACAACAACTATTTTCTGTAATTTTCTTCTGTTCATAATTAATTTAAACCCAAACGTGAACTTTTCGGAAGGCCGGTAATATTTGAATTTAAATTAATCCCTGAACCTTTCGAAGGCTATCATCCATAAGAAAATTAAATTATGGTATTGACTTTTATTTTATTTAAATAAATTATGTTAATGGTAAGTTAATATATATCTAACTTTTATTTTATTTAAATAAATTTAAATTAATGGTAAGTTAATATATATCTAACTTTTATTTTATTTAAATAAATTTAAATTAATGCTAAGTTAATAAATATTTTATATACATTGTCATAACACGTCTAAAATATAGTTTAAAAACAAAAAGTATGCAAAAAGTATTTTCCTTGAAATCTTCCAAATCAAATTCTGGCTCAGTATAAGAATACAAATAAATAAAAGTGACGAAACACGCTAATTAGAAAATAATATCTTTAAGTTTTATGTAAAAATATTTAAGAAATAACCAAAATAATTTTAAAAATAATCTTAGAATATTTACTAAATATAAATACGTATCTTTTAAAATTTTATATATAAATATTTTCAAATTCTCTCTAAATTCACAAACAAACATAAAATTTATCATTTACTATATTTATTAATGTATTAAAATTCTCTTCATTTAGTAATAAATCAGTTAACATTATTAATAAATGGTAGTCCATAAAATAAACTAAATAAACCCAATGTGAATTGTTACCATACAATTTAGTATTACAAGTTAATCTACCGTGAGATTTGCAACAAATACTAATAAATCCAATACAAATTGTTGATAATTTTAATATGTGCTAAAACTAATGATTAAGAAGGAATGATTAAGAAGGAGGTGAATGAACAAAATAACACAATTTACATTGGGTTTAGACTAATAGACCCAATGCGAATTGTCTTATCGAAAGTTTCTCCACCACCATGTGCCAAAACCATATTATTATATCTCGATTCTGTAATAAGAAATATCTACACTGTCTTGTTGGAAACTCCATTAGCCTCTTTGTTATGGCCATTAAAGTGAATATCTGATATGACTCCATCAGCCTCTTCGTAGTATCATCAATGGTTTTGTTTTATAACTCCTTCAAAAAATCCAACCTATAATAAGAGTTGTCAAGCCATTCGTCACGTGTTATTGATACTTTAATTTTAAATATGCTTTATATATGAATATTTATATTTAATTTGGTTGAATAAATATTTTCATATATAAGGTATGAATAAATAACGCAATTACTTCATTTTTATTTGAATGATACTTTTCAAACTATTGGAGCCAAGTAATTTCCATCTCCATGATAAAAAAGGCTGTAAGATAAATTCTCTCCATCTGTATGATCTAAAAGGCTATAAGCCAAATTACCTCCATCTCTACGACATATATGGCTATAGGTCAAATAATCTCCATCTTCATGCTCGAAAAAGCTATTTGTCGAGTAATCTCCATCTCCATGATCGACAATGCTATAAGTCAAGTGATCTTCGTCTCTGTGATTAAAAAAGCTATAAGCCAAATGATCTCCATCTCCACGTTAGAAAGAGCTAATAACTGTGTAATCTCCATATTTATGCTAGAAAAAAGCTATAAGGAACATAATCTCCATCTCCATGATAGAAAAAGATTATAATCCAAATGACCTCCTTCTCTACGACACAAAGGATGTAAGCCAAGTTATCTCCATGTTATACACCAAGTCATCTACATATCTTGTTTTCGTCTATTTATGTGTTTGTTGCATACTTCTCTACATCCTTACAACACCACGAATTGGTCACTAACCACGCGTACGGTCTACGCAAGGGGCGCTACTAAGCCCAGACCACAGACTTTATAACACAAACGGGCTAATTGGCCACACCTACGAGCTATGTAAAGTCCATACTGAGCCTAATACCTTGTACATGGTATAATATGCAAACTACTCTAAGCCCATTGGGTTACGCAATTGGCCAAAACGGTTGCTCTCGCGAATCAACCGAGGGATACTTCCATTTTCCCGGCTACGCAATGAGCCATACTGAGCTCGATATTGTAAGGAAATTCTAGGACATCACAAAAGTTGAACAAATACATAAATATCCACTCATATAAATTTATTACGTCAATTGCTACCAATCATATTATCGTACAAACACCATTATATTGCTTACATGTTTACCATCTATGTAAAGTCACCTACAAAATTTGGTAAATTCTCTATCCCAACGTCCACAACATATACAACATACTCACATGAATAAAGTATATATATATATATATATTATTTACTTCATCCTTCACCAAAGACTATGGGGTCTACACATCCATATCATCGATCTTCAACAAAAATACAAGCATGCTAAAAAAATAGGTAACATCCAAGATGCCTACTAATTGTTAGTTGTTCTATTTTCTTTTGGTAAAATACAGATTTTTATCCTCAAGAGAGGTTTCGGCCGACAAAGGTTTTTAATGAGGCATGATCAATTAAGTACGAACCAAGTTGGAGTCTTCTCTAATAATAGTTCCCCTATGACTTTTCAAAGTTTAGCCAACATGGTTGGCATAGTTTCTTTGGTATGATTAACGACGCCTCAGCAAAAAATATGAATGAGGACAGAGCTACGATAATTAACAAACAAGCACCCTTAAAAGCAAAGAAGAACAAGAAGATTACACTATCCGGATATTATGTTCGACTATTATATAGTCCTTAAGTTTTCACTACGCTCCAACTCAAGGACTAGGGGCGACTCCTAATAAGCATATACTATCCGGGTAGTAATTACAATAAATGTGGAGTAATAACGGCATGTTAGCACGTTTCAATATCTAGTAAATCAGTAATATATTATTTTAAATTAGACGTTACATTTACTATTTATATTTCTATTTTGTAACGGATATAAATAATAAATGTAATAATAAAACATCTTGTACAACTCTTATAAATAAGAGTCAAGCTCAATATGTAAAAGGATAAAAAAATATACAGAAATACTTTTATACTATTTTTCTTCTTTTCTCTCTTTTTTCTATTAAAATGGTTTGGGTAATTTGTTAGGAATTGTATCCATAACACTCGCCTCTAACACATTAAAAAGAGATTAGCTTATCGGAGCGTCATCACCATCATAACTTTTTGGTCGGTTGCCAGTGATTTGATGGTGACATCATGCTTCTGGTTGGCCATGATCTACGTTTTGGTTCGTGCGAAGTTGTGATGGACAAAGCAACATTGAACCATCTTGACCCAAGTTAAAAATCCCAAGCATGGAGCTATAGACTAAAGGACTTTAGCTCTATATAAAATGGAGGAAAAAATATTTATATATTATGCGAATTAAAAATGAGCTTCGGGTTAGTGACGAATAAAAACTGTTGTGGATGAGTCGAATAGTGCCTTGACAGTGTACAGTGTCCGGCAGTACAGTTTTGTGTCTGTAATAGTGATATTGTGCCTTGACAGTGTACTGTGTCCGGCAGTACAAATAAGTGTTGTGACCGTATCATGTTAGTCTTGTGGTATGAGTCTATTAGACCCATTGTCTAGTAAGTCTATTAATTCCCTATAAATAGACTACTACGACTACACAAAACACAGTCTCAAATCTGTAACCTTTTCTATCATAGTGAAACTCTATTCTATGGCGACGTCCGTGGATGTAGACAATTGTCGAACCACGTTAAATCCTGTGTTCATTCAAGTTTGTCCTTTGTATATGTTTTTTGCTTGAGCCATTTTGATAATTGCATAGTAATTTAATAACCAAATTGGTATCAGAGCCACGTGCTGAAGTTATGGCTTTTGCAATTAGGGTTTCACAATGGTGTCTAAAGCAACAAAATACATGATTGAAAAATTTGATGGGGGATCCAGCTTTGCATTGTGGAAGATTAAACTGAAATCTTTATTGGTACTGCAAGGACTATTGCAGAATCAGTAGTAAACCGATTATACTTGAAGAATCGTTTGTATGATTTCAGATTGAAAGAAGGTATGCCCATAAAAGAGCACTTAAATAATTTCAAATCAATTATAATGGACTTGGAGAACATAAATATCAATATTAAGGATGAGGATCAAGCTTTGTTTGTATTGAAATCGTTACCAGCTCCCTATGAAAACTTCGTAGATACCATTATGTATGGTAAAGATAAGTATCGCTAGTAGATGTCAAAGGGGCACTGAAATAAAAGGAGATGAGACAGTTGCAGCCAGACAATCAAGCTGAAGGGGCAAGTCTTATGACTAGGGGAAGATCTGAAGCAAAGCGAGTTCTTTAAGAAGGAATAACTGGAGGTCCAAGTCAAGGGTAAAGAACTCAAACTGTTATGAATGCGGTGAGCAGGGTCATTATAGGAGAGATTTTCCGAAACTGAATGGTAAGAAAGGAAATCAAAAGGAAAATGCAGCAAACATTGTTGAAGGTGTGAACGATTCCGACGATAGTGAAAACAGTGGTAGAGGAGATGTATTGTCTGCGAGTTCAAACTTTTGGAAAAACTCTTGGGTACTCGATACTGGCGCTACATATCACATGTGTGAGTTCAAGCAGTGGTTTGATATGTACAAGCCAATGCAGGGAACTGTCTATTTAGAGAATAATCATTCGTTGACTATTGGTGGTATTGGTAACGTCAGAATCAGAATGTTTGACGGGGTTGTTAGAATCTTGACGTGCTGGCATGTTCCTGGTTTAAAGAGAATCCTGATTTCTCTTGGGATTCTAGAATCTTGAGGTTACAAGTACCGTGCAGAAGACGGTGTAATCAAAGTGACAAAAGGCTCAATGGTATGCATGGAAGGCAGTTTGCAGAAGGGCCTTTACATTCTCCAGAGGAGTGTTGTTATGAGCGATGCTGCAGTAGCATCATCAGGGAGTAATAGCCAAAGTAGTCAGGATCAAAATAATTTGTGGCATTGACGTCTTGGTCACATGAGTGACAGATGATTGGCTGTTTTCGGAAAGAGAGATTTGTTGAAACGGTATTAAGCAGAATCATTGGGATTTTGTGAGCACTGTGTGTTTGGTAAACAAACTAGAGTCAAATTCCAAAAATCAGCTGTAAGAAATACTAAAGGGACAGTGGACTACATTCACTCAGATATTTGGGGTCCAAATAGAATTCCATCAAAGAGCGGAGCCAGATACTACATGAGTTTGATTGATGATTATTCAAGGATGGTGTGGGTTTAGTTTCTGAAAACGAAAGATGAGGCATATTTAACCTTTGTCAAATGGAAGACAATGATTGAGAAGCAAACAGGAAGAAAAATCAAACGTCTTAGGACAGATAATGGGTTAGAATATTTCAGTCGTGAGTTCAACGAGTTCTGCGAAGCTGAGGGAATAGTGCACCATCGCACTTGTTCTAGAACACCACAGCAGAATGGAGTCGAAGAAAGAATGAAGAAAATACTTTGTGACAAGGCACAAAGTATGCTCTCGCATTTCGGTGTGGGAAAGGATTTTTGGGCTAAAGCTATCAATACATCGTGTTACTTGGTGAATCGGTCTCTATCAACGGCTATTGATTGTAAAACTCCTTTTGAGATTTTGTCTGGATTGTCGGCTGATTATAAACATTTGAGGGTTTTCATTTGTCCTGCGTATGCTCATGTGAGAGATGGTAAGCTTGAGCCGAGGGCAAAGAGGTGCATATTTCTAGGATATGCTACTAGAGTGAAGGGATATAGGTTATGGTGTACCTCTCCAAAGTCTCCAGGTTTTCTCATCAGTAGGGTCGTTACTTTTAATGAGTTTGCTTCGATAGACAGTCAGAAGAAAATAGAAGAAATGGTCGAATCAGGATCGGTTGTGAGTAAAAAGGTGGAGCTTGAAGTAGAATCAGTTCCTAGCAGGTCCAATAATTCAAGTGGTTCTGAGGTGGATCCAGAAAAAGGAGGAGAAGCGTCAGCATCGGATGATAGTGACGATGATGCGCTTGAACCAGAAAAACAACCTTATAGCATAGCATTGGGCATAGAAAGAAGAGATATTAGACTTCCAAAAAGGTATGCGAATCTAGTTGCATATGTTATGTCAGTTGTAGAAGAAGTTGAGATGCAGGAACCTAGTAGCTATAGAGAAGCTTTAGTGAGTTCAGAAGCAGATCGATGGATTGGTGCTATGGGGGAAGAGATTGAATTTCTTTAAAAGAATACTATGAACGTTGGCTTAACTTTTAACAAGAATGATATTGGTGAATCGTTGAATGATATTTCAGGATCATTGGTTGGTTTAGTTGATTCTGATTTTGCAGGTGATATGGATAAAAGAAGATCTCTGACAGGATATGTATTTACTCTAGCTAGGAGTGCGATCAGTTGGAAAGCACAGTTGCAAGCTACCGTCGCTTTGTCTACAACAGAGGCAGAGTACATGGCGGTAACAGAAGCAG
This sequence comes from Limnanthes douglasii subsp. nivea, assembly GCA_036936605.1. Classification (NCBI taxonomy): domain Eukaryota; kingdom Viridiplantae; phylum Streptophyta; class Magnoliopsida; order Brassicales; family Limnanthaceae; genus Limnanthes; species Limnanthes douglasii. The sequence goes on from JAUPFV010000001.1 coordinate 101,326,474, forward strand.
TTAAAGAGGCAATATGGTTGCAAGGTTTGGTGGTAGATTTGGGCTTGGATAGGACTACTACAAAAGTGTTTTGTGACAGTCAAAGCGCCATACACCTTACAGGGAACCAGATGTCCCATGAGCGTACCAAGCACATAGATGTCAAGTATCATTTTATTCGTGATATAATATCAATGGGAATTGTTGATGTGAAGAAAGTGTCTATACACGATAATCCACCAGATATAATGACCAAGGCAGTATCAGTTCGAAAGTTTAGGGAGTGCCTAAACTGGATCGGTGTTCGCAGTATAGAGTGAATTCCTTAAGGGCATTTGGTGAGTCAAAAGAATATAAGTTTTTTTGTTGACAGTGAATAAAGGATATTTGCTCAATGGGAAGATTTGTTGTGAATGAGTCGAATAATGCCTTGATAGTGTACGTGTCCGGCAGTACAGTTTTGTGTCTCTGATAGTGATATTGTGCCTTGACAGTGTACTGTGTCCGGCAGTACAGTTTTGTGTCTTTTATAGTGATATTGTGCCTTGACAGTGTATTGTGTCCAGCAGTACAAATAAGTGTTGTGACTGTATCATGTTAGTCTTGTGGTATTAGTACATTAGGCCCATTGTCTAGTAAGTCTATTAATTCCCTAAAAATAGACTACTAGTGCTACACAAAACACAATCTGAAATCTGTAACATATTCTATCATGGTGAAACTCTTTTGACTGGCGGCACCCGTGGACATAGACAATTGTCGAAATACATTAAATACCGTGTTCATTCAAGTTTGTCCTTCGTATATGTTTTGTGCTTGAGCCATTTTGATAATTGCATAGTAATTTAATAAACAATGAGAAAAAAAAGCTAACCAAAAGATTTTAGTTAAAAAGCTAAGCTTGGGTTTGTGAGCTTCAAATCCTAACTATCTCTTTTCAAGGAACTCATCAAACGGCTCGAGTTTTGTTTGGATTGGATCGTCGATCTCCCATGTACCAGTGATGAAGAACAAGTGGAGCTTTCACTCTTTTCTAGATTCAAGCAAGTCGGTTACAATATTGTATCGGTTCGGCAAGGTCAAAAAGTACGTAGGATGGATTGAATTATGGCTTATGGTGCACAGTGACAACAACTCATCCACCTCAATTTTAATCCATGATAGCTTCAAAGCGATGATATGCGATAGAGTACGCCATGTATTGGGTCTATCTGACTACGTAAAATATCAAGAAACTAGAAAAACTTGACGATATCTTGATAGACAGGAAAATGAAGTCCTCATTTGAACTATTCCTGAAAGACTATGAGCTCTTCCTCTTTGGTGGTAAGGGAGTCTCCCCTGGTTTGGGAGCCGAATGTGGACATTCATGTGGATGAGTCATTTGCTTCACATATTAAAGACCGGTGAGAAGAGGTTACAACGGGTGTTTTGACCGGTTGAAATCGCATTTACGGTACTAATTAGAGGTGCCCAAGAGAGGTTTCCTTTTTGTGTAACAAAAATATGGATTGTACCACCCTTAAGTTTGAAGACATGAGAAGATCTATCTACTACTTGGATAAGTTGGGGGTTATAGTATTCTTCATTGTCCTCTTTTTCTAAGGAGAACTGGGTCAGACGCCACTCACCCTCGCTTTCGATCTCAAGCGAGACATTATGTAATCCCCACTTATTTTTCATAGCGCTAAACTTTTTACCACCCATCAAATTATTAATGGAAAGAGATTGCAAGAGAGTGTATCTGATTTGAGAATGAAAACCGATAATTAGTTGCAGGGGCGGATTTAGGGGGGAGATAGGTATGCCCAGGACAACCCTAAGTCAAAAAAATAAATCTAGTATAGTGGTTAAATGTTTTACTAGTATATATGAGGTCTTGAGTTCAATACCTAGCCGATACCTAAATATTCTAATTTATTTTACTTCTTTTTTATCTACTTGTTTTCAAGTTTTCTAGTAATATACTTGAGGTCATGAGTTCAATACCTAACAAATACCTAAATATTTTAATTATTTCACTTCTTTTTTATCTAAATGTTTTCAAGTTTTCTAGTAATATACTTGAGGTCATGAGTTCAATACCTAACAAATACCTAAATGTTTTAATTTATTTCACTTCTTTTTTATCTAAATGTTTTCAAGTTTTCTAGTAATATACTTGAGGTCATGAGTTCAAGACCTAGTGGATACCTAAATGTTTTAATTTATTTCACTTCTTTTTTACATTCTTTTATTTTTAATTTTTACTCTATTTTCTCCTAATTGTACCCTATCTCTTTTCCCAACTTCTTCTCTTTAACAAAAGCAACATAAAACTACCAAAATCAAGTAAGTAATATTATTATTTACTATACTAATTTAAAGTGTTTGATTGAACAAATTACTACTATTATGATATTTTTGCATATTTTATATTGATGAATTTGTAATATTTTGTTTGGAAATAATATTTTGTATGTAAGCAAAATTATTCTAGTGATTCTTTTTATTCAAATTATTGTCTTAAATGTATTTATTCAAATTATTGTACTGATCCTTTTATCTCAATGAATATTTTGTACCGGATATTCCAATAGAAAGTAATATTTTGTATATGAAAATAATTAAGCAAATTACTCATTATGTAGCATATTTTATATCAATGTATTTGAAAATGGCTTATTTTTTAGCATATTTTGTATTGATGAATTTGTAAAAATTTTATATTATATTTTTATATTTAGATTTATAATTTATTGACCACAAACTATGGTTATTAACTATTTTGTACTTTTTTTTACTAACACGATGTAGTTCATCATTTCAAGACTTTAATTTTCCTTTTAATTTTTATTCATTGATTTATAATTTATGGACCGCAGATTGTGTTATTCATTTTAATATTTTTACACTAAATCACTTGTGAGGTTGACAAAATTCTATCCAAATGACTTTGGATATATTAGTGATAAGGAGTTGTTTAGCCAACTCGAGACGTATACTGCATGTGTCAAGATAGTTGATAACATTTCTAATTTGAAAAATATCTCGGATCTATGTAAGAATCTTGTTCGTACCAAAAAGTACAAGATATGTAGATTTGTGTACACACTTTGGAAGTTATATTTGTCTTTACCGGCTGCTACCGCAGGTATTGAGGAAATTTTTTCTCATATGAAATATGTGAATAAGGAGTCGAGAAATCGAATGGTTAATTCATAGCTTAATGATTATTTAGTGACATTTGTGGAGAAATAAGTGTTTTCTACATTGATAATCTAGATATTTTTGGGCATACCTTAAATTTTAGTTCTGGATCCGCCACTGATTAGTTGGTTAAACATTCGAGCTTCTCTCACTAAGAATTTTCTCTCTAATAAATCAGTAACAAAAAAAATAAGTTGAACTTCTATTTATATAGGCTCATGCAGGTTGCGTGTAGTAATTCGTCTCCACTATATTTGTCTACAAATATGATATTTGTCTTGGTTCCAGCAAAAGTAGAAAGTGTACGCACGCCAAAAAGTCTAAACCGACTCAATGGATGACACATGACATCCACACAGTTGACCAATGCATAATTTTTTTTAATGAAATTTTGATTTTTTTAAAGGATCATTTTAGTTTTCTTTTGAAACTACGAGAGGTTCGTTCATAAAATTGTGAAGCAAACCGTCCAGTTAACCATAGATCAGAGCATAGATTCCGCATTTATCGCATGGATAACGATAAAATAAATGAAGTGTTAGAGCGGTTTTTAGCGGTGATTGATTTTTTTTATTTGGAACGGCGGACTACCTGCGTCGGAATATGTTAACTCGAAGTATCTCTAAAGTATTGTCCGGACTATAAGCGATCCAACTTCTATTGATTATCAATAGAATCCAAGAAGGCATTTGTGTATTTGGATCATTATAGTCAAAATGGCCCATAAAAATCCTTACAAATAAAACATCGCATCCCACTTTTTGTGAGTGAACATTTATGAATCTCTATTGATTTTCTCTCTTCTACGTACCTACTATATACTATTATGTTGAGCTAGTCCCGTAGTTATTACGGTTTTCGAAGCATTAGTCAGCTGAATTGAGTGAAGAATAAACTTCATCTCAGAGAGGACTCCCAATCCCACATTGCCAAGATTGAACATAAAAGAGTGTATATAAGTGTGAGCCCACCTCAACTAGCTAGAGGCCTTTTGGAAGTACACCTCAACTAGCTAGAGTCCTTCTAGTGCCATATGTGGAAAACATCAAAACAAGTTTTTTTCCCCAATGGTAGTAACAAGATCCGGGATCGATATTGAACCTAACGACACATGTATCACCATGGTCAACCCTAATCAATTGACTAAGCCAAACGGGGGATCAACTGTCCACTGCTACCTCACCAGGGAAACTTGGAAGACGCCTCGCAAGGTAAGGCTGATCGAGACCAGAAAGTCAGAGACTTAGCGAATATGGTGACCATGGCGGAGCTTAACACTTTGACAGCAAAACTGCGATCGGGTGAGCACCAGCGTCCCCCAAATTCTGTCGTCAAAGTAAGCCGAGCAACAGTGCGAGAAGGATCCTCGAAAAGGGACAATCATGGTGAAGGAACGAGAGAAAGCGGTGGGCAAAAGCAGCATAGGAAAACCTCCCTATACAATGAAAAAGGATGAATGATTGAGTAGTACGATCACATACGCTAGACTACGGCTGCCTAAGTTCTTAAAGAATCCCCCTTTGTAGAAAAAATCCTCGCCGCCCAGCTCCCAAGGAAATTTGACCATTTTCGCTTGGAAGCATATGATGGATCGAGAGACCCTAAAAGGAATTTGGAGCAGTTTAGGAACGTGATGCTCGCATTTAACCCAGAAGACACAATGCTATGCAGTGATCTTTCCATGACCCTCAAGGGCAACACAATGGAATTGGTGCAGTAGCCTCCCTAAATGTACCATAAACGATTTTGCAGGACTTTGGAGCGCATTCATAAATCAATTCCTGGGCAATAAAGTTCTACACCGGGATCCTGACTCTATCATGAACCTTTACCAAAAAAAGGGGGAGCCTCGCAAAGGGTATATCAGAAGATTTGTCCATGCCATGAACAAGCTCCCCGACCTGGCAGAAAACATGGCGGTAGCTTTCCTCAAGCAGGGACTAGATAGGCAAGGTAAATTATACGCCGATATGATCATGTTCCTTTGTGATAAAATACGTGACCTTTTGGCTCGAGCAGATCAGTAGCAAAGTAGATGACCCCACCAAGGTCCCACTGCCATTAGCGGAAACTACTCCAGCCACCAAAATTTCTGCGGATGATAGCGGAAGAAACGAAGAGGGACATCGCATGAAATCATCAAGGAGCGCCGAGTGATTTAGAGGGACATCTTCGAGAGGCAGCGACAGATCCAGAAGAGAATCTACGAGGGTCATAACCAACCAGCGCCCCGTGGCTGACGAAAAACCTGCGCAGAAATTCACCCAACTCACCGAATCAATCTCGACTATTATAAACGCACCCGGGACAGGATATGATACCAATCCCCCAGACTATGTCCGCGCCGAGTTACAAACGGTCAACCCGACATTTCTGCGCATACCATAATGATCACGGCCATGTGACCAACGACTGCTGGCAACTATAGGAGAAAATACAACGGTTGGTAGACAACGGTTTGTTAATACAGTTTGTGTGACAACAAGGATCAAAGTTTCAGGGCAACAAACTAGAGGGCCTCATACTAGATGAGAGGAGCCACGCCAAAATGAGTTAGCCAACCGACAAGAGGATAGAGCCGATGATTCGAGAAAACATCAATGGATGCTCGCCATATCTTGAGGGGGTTCTCTAACTCAGGCAGACCATCAGGCAAGGAAAAGTTCAATGGAGGACGAGCAAGTATTATTTGTGGACGGATCTTCCTACAGTCACTATCGGGACCCAGTTTCCAACCTAGTATTTAACGATGACGATATGAGAAGTGTAGCCACCCCTTACGAGGATGCTCTGGCAATAACCCTGGACGTCAGAGGTGTAATGATGACAAAGATATTAATCGATGGGGGTAGCTCGACCAATATGATATTCAAAGCTAGTTATAACCAAATGCTGGGAGTCCCACCATATAAACCCACATAGCACACTTTAACCGGGTATGAAGGTAAAACATCCCAATGTGTCGGGGAAGTCAAGCTATTGGTAAAGGCAGGGCATGGAGCGACAAAAAAATGAACTCAACACCATCTTTCTTATTTCTAACGCCCTGAGCCTGTACCACGTGATCATAGGACGCCCTTGGCTACACAAAATAGAAGAAACTCCTTGCACTTTTCGCCAATGCGTTAAGTACCTCATCGGCAATTCGGTAGGCATTATCCGCGGCAGCCAACGAGCGACATGAACTTGCTACTCGGTGATCGTGGATCCAAGCAAACCAATTAGATAGAAATTAGCCGACGAGGGGGGAAGATGGGACGAGCAACCAGACAAAACCCCCTCGCCCGACCTTATGGATGACACCCGCGACAACGAGGAGCAGGACGTCAAGCCAGAGGGCATCAGCAACGAAACCCTTGCGGGCGGGCGTGTCCTCCGCCTTGGGGCTACGTTGGATTCAAGTTTCAAAACCTTCTTAGTAGCTTTATTGCATAAAAATTTAGATATTTTTGCATGGACAACTCAGGATGTTACATGAATTGACTCGTTTATCATATGTCATGAGCTAACAATCGATAGATGTGCTAAACCAGTACGACAGAAGCGTCAATCTTTTCAAGCGAGAAGCAGGCAGCCATCGTTTCGGAGGTCGCCAAACTACTCGGGCTCGGCCATATTCGCCGTGTACGATATCCCGTGTGGATTGCTAATCATGTCCTAGTAAAAAATAAAAATGGTGACTGGTGCATGTGTGTCGCCTTTTATCGACTTAAATATAGGTTGCCTGAAAGATGCTTACCCTCTGCCACACATCGTCCAGCTAGTAGATTCTGCATCTGGTTGTGACTACATGTCATTCATGGATGCGTATTTAGGATACAATCAAATCTGAATGCTCCCAAGCGATGAGGAACACACCGCTTTCCAAACCAATCGAGGCCTTTATTGCTACAATGTTATGACTTTCAGGCTGAAGCATGCGGGTGCCACTTACCAGCACCTCATCAACCAGATCTTCAAAGACCAATTAGGCCACAACATAGAGGCTTACATTCATGACATGATAGTCAAAACTAATGACCTTGACCGACATTTACAAGAACTGAAGAAGGTCTTCGCAATCTTACGTAAGTATAACCTAAAAGTCACTAAAATACTTCATATTAAAGAAATTTTCAAGATAAAAATGTCTCTTAAATGTTCCTTCTTCAGATTTGGTTTAGTTAGCATACTTAATTTGATAAAAAAGAATAAAAATGATTACAAATGTACACATATTAGCTACGAATAAAATGCATTTATATATAATACTGAATGATTCTTATGAGCTCGGTAGAAGAACACACTTTCAGAATTGGGTCAAAACATGTAAAACTAACGACTAATATTTTTGGGTTGAAACACGACGATGATAAAATGTCATTAAACTTAGATGGAAGATTCAAACTTTAGTACATGATGGTCAAGAAACAAAATCTAAGATCATGAAACCGTAATTTATGGAATTCTCCTCAAGAAAAGTTGGCAAAAATAAATCAAAGCCAATCTCAATTAATTTGATAAAGGTTATCTTTATCATTAGTAGCTCATGGTTAATCTCCACTAGAATTGCATGTAATTTTTTCAGAAGTATAGTATGGTCCATTGAATTAGGATTGTATGATCTATTTAGTATAGACTTCCATACATTTTTTAGCAAGGTCGCATGGTTTATTGAACCAGGATCGCATGGTATGTTTGGTTTAGATTTTCTTGTAGTTTTTTTACCAGGATTGTATGATCTATTGAACCAGATCACATTGTATATTTGGTCTAGAATTGCATGTAGTTTTTCCACCAAGATTGCATGATCTATTAAACCAGTATCACATGGTTTATTTAGTCTAGACTTGCATGTAGTTTTTTCGACCAGGATCGCATGGTCTATTAAACAAGGATCGCGTAGTCTTTTTGGTCTAAAGTTGGATGTAGTTTTTTTACAATGATCGTATGTATACATGCACCAGTCTCATATGGTTAATATTCACTAGTCTGGCATCTATTTTGATAAAAAAAATGGAATATATATTGTGTGGTTTTTATAGAAAGGAGTAGACAAAGCCAATAATGCGGTAGAGGATGATCATGTTAAGAAGGGTGTGGTTATTTTATTGATCATGTGTATGTGCTATACCTTCTTTTATTCAATATCATAAGATATACTAGGTAAAACAACAGTCTTTTATGTTAAAGACCTTAAAAAAATAACTACAACTGGTCCATACCAATAAAGGACAATCTTCTTATGTTAATTCGAACAAGAGTCTTCGACAAACCTGATAGAGTTATCAGATTGTTGTGCTTTTAATTGTAAGAATTATACTACATAATTAAACAAGCTAAAAATATATGTAATGGTTTTGATACATGTTTTGATGCAATAATTTATCATGGAGCACACAACCGTTGCGCAAGAACATTCAAGGGGAAACACATTCACAATATGCTATAAATTGTGGAGGTTAGAGTCAAAGTCATCAATCTTGGATATAATTAAAAAGATAAATCTGGTGAGGATAAAAACAGCCTAGGGGTAGACTAGTAATTTTAAGTTAAGTTTCAAGATGGTGTAAAGGTGTTTCAGGGTGGTGTGAGGGTGTTTCAGGGCGGTGTGAGGGTGTTTCAAGGTGGAGAGAGAATTAAGCAGCTTGGCAGCAGTTAATTTTCATTATTAGAAGTTAATACTGGTGGTTGAGTATTTATAGCATGTTATTTGGGCCCTTATGGGCTTTCGGGTCAAGTTTAATGGACCCGGGTCATGTTTAAAGACCCATGAGTTCTAAGCAGGAGGACAGGCAGCTTAGTTAAGAAGTGTTTAAGTTTTTTAGTACTTTAGTCATAGTTCGAACTGCCTTAGGCTCACATTGGTTCGAAGAGATCTGTCCGGTCCAAAAGTTCAGTCCGATTTTCAATAAATTACACTGATCTGCCCTTCCGGGGAGCACTCCGAATTCGGACTCATCAGGAGCCCCTTTTTTAGATATTTGAACAAGTGTCCTTGTCAAATAACTGAAAAACAGTCCGATTATAGGAAGTGGTTTTTCAATCCGGAGAGAGTTGTGGACAAATCCGGACAGATCGAATCGTTACGAATTCTAAACGGTTCTTGCCAGAGTTAGTGGGACACGTGTCATTCTCTGATTGGTCACTTTAGCCGTTTTTTCACCTTGAACTTTGCACCACTTTCTCGAACAAGTTACCTCTTTTAAAAGCCATTAATGACATCAGCGCCGTCTTTTAATCATTGCCCAACTTTTCGGATTCTCCTAGTAATCAACTCCTTTTTTCACTTTTACTATAAATTCTAATTCACTTTTCACCATCTCATTATCTCTTTCAAATTTCACTCTGCCATTTTTACTCAGAGCTTTATATATCTAGAATCTTCAAAACTTTCTTGGCTGTTTATGTTTACAGCAAGGACAGCACTAATCAAGGGTGGCTGGCTTAACCTCTCTGAATTGGAGAAAGCTCAAAGAGTTGAGAAGGAAAAAAGGCTTGCAGCAGGGCTTCCAGCGTCACCTGTTGAGAAACCAGCCCCTTCAATCGAAGAATCTGACAGAGGTTCATCTTCTTCTAAAGGTACAAAACCTAAAAAACTCTTTCAATCAACGCTTTCTCCAATAGTATCTGGTTCTTCAGTTCAAGAGTCGATCCCTGTTGTTGAACCGGGAGTCACTGCCACAAGTGTTAGGAAGAAATCCTCTTTCATTGCTATGGGGTCTGATTCTGACCACTCCCCGGACAAGTTGATCATGAAAAGGCCAAGTAGGTTGGTTAAAGGACTTTCCTCTAAAAACACACCCTCGAAATCGGGGGCAAAAAATAGTGAATCAGGGTCCGGGGCAACTATAAGGGCTCCCCGGGAGAGGCCGTCAGGATTGGAGGCCAGCAGCCCACTACCCCCCAAGGAAACTTCTACCTCAGAAACTCAAATTGAGGTAAGAAGTCGAGTATACACGGACAGCCAACAGTCCGGAGGATCAGCTCTGCCAAGCCTCAATCCTCCCCGGACCATTTCTACTGAAGCTCCCCCAACGATCATGGAGGAGAGGATGGAGGACTCCACTGAGGAGGTTAGATTTGAGTCTGAGTCCTCCGGACAGGCTGAAACTGCTATCGTTGTTGCCAAGAAGGGCAAAGAAGACTTGTATCTAAGACGTCTGGACCTGCAGGAGAGCCTTGAAGGGAGAGTGGGACCATGCTTCCATAAGGTGGAGTTCAAGTATCTTTTGGCTCTGTTGAAACCCAAGTACGCGTTCATTCATACTTCAGATCTGGGCAGATTGCGCACAAAGTGGGGAATCCCTGAGAACGTAAAGATAAGGATTCCTATCGATCCGGAGACCCCGATGGATTGCAAAAGGAATGAGATAGTCTTCTTTACGGAGCTATTCAACTGGGGACTCAGGTTCCCACTGGACCCGGAGATAGTGCGCTATTTCCACTTGGTCAAGCTCTGCCCGTCACAGCTAAGCCCTAACGGTTGGTTTACCTTGATGTCATGTATTATGGCGTCTAGGTTATCTGGAATCCCTCTTCCTATGGAAGAGTTTGCAGCTGTGGCCAACTTGTGCAAACATCATCAGTTCCCCTTCTACCATTTCAACATGGGGAACGATCTTAAAGCTGTTGACGATCTCCTGGAGTCGGAGAGCAAGTGGAGGAGCCAATTCTTATTTGTCAGTGGCTCATGGGAGAATGGCAAGAAAATCAAGACCGGAGAGAATCCAAGCCTCCTCAGGAGTAGGTGGAGGAGTGACCGTAAGCTTCTCATTTTAATTCTCTGTTCGAATTTCCCTTTTCTTTCAAGTTTATGCTAATTAGTTTCTCTTTTATTTTATCAGAGCTGCCAAAGGAGTTCGGAGACTATCTGAAGGCCAGACAGGTCACCTGTGGCAAAATCAACGCTTGGGCCGCAGAGAACTGGGAGAATCGGTTCCATAAAACCTTCACTGCTGGGAACTTAGCAAGGTCTCACCTGTGGAACACCACAGGTCGAAGAGACCTAACTTGGGAGGAGCTCTGCACACAACCTGATGAAGACATCGTGCTGAGAAGATCTCACGAACTGGATGGGACTCTCTTCCTTCCTGCCTGGGCCAAAGCCCCAAGTAAAATGAAGGGCAAGAAGAAGAAAGGCAAGAGGGTAGCAGGTGACGATGAGAAGGAGGCCCCAACAGACACAGAAGGACTGGCACAGGCTCAGATTGATGCAGCCCTTCTGTAGGTGGTGGAACAGGAGAGCGAGAAGCAGGAAGTGAACCTCCCTAAGCCTACAAGGGCCTCTAAGAGGACTCGCAAGCACACAAGTGAGAGTGCTGACAGGGAGGCCAAGAAGAAGAAGTCTTCCCAAGGGGATGAAGTTGCTCTCTGGGACCCGGAGCCCTCTTTCCCTACTGACCCTACACTAGCCGAAGAGATCCCAAGGGACTTTCAAGAAGAGATTCCAAAGGAATTTCATACAGATGAAGTCGAGGGGGGAGAGCTCAACTTGGATGAAATGGACATCACCGGTCTGGGTGGACTTGGTGAATATTTTCTTGGCCTGCCCAGAGATGAGTTCGCAGGGCCCTACGTCCCTCCGAGCAGCTCCAACACGGTCAACTTCAACGGTAAGACTTTCATGGTTTCTAGCGAGAAGGACATCATAGCCCACTCTTTACTTAGCAATGTACAGCCAGTGCTTACTTTGGAAAGGCAAGTCCGAAGTCAGGCTGACACCATCAAAGAGCTCAAGTCTAAGAAGGAGAAGTTGTCCGATGACCTCCAGACTGCTGCCACTAAGATTGATTTGCTTAAAGAGTCGACTGAGCAGCTAAATAAGAATCAAGATGAAGGCAAGACAAAAGTTGCTTCTCTGGAGAAAATCATAAAATACCTCCTGGCTAAGGTGTCCGGGCTGGAGAAGGATTTGACAGCCTCAAGAGGGGAAACTGCAGCAAAGGAGAAGCTTGTAACCAACCTGACCATTGACAAACTTGCTTTAGAGAATGCAGTGACTCAGGCTGTTGAAGAGAAAGCTGCTCTGGTGAAGGATCAAGAGGCCATGATCAAGGCCAAGATTAATGCTTATGCCAGGGAGATGATACGGAGTGAAGAATTAATGATTGAAAAAGTGAAGTCTGATATGGTCCTCCTGTTTCACGAGAAATTCCCGAAGAGGAGACTAGGGGACTTATGGCGCTATGTGGATGACGATGATCTCCCATACTGGACCATGGTTGATGAGGGGTACTCTGGTGAGTCCTCGTCTGGTGGTGAAGAGGAAACCGGAGAGAGCCCAGGTGAGGAAGAGATTGATCCCAAGGGTAAGAAGATAGTCGAGGAGAAGAGCGACATCAAGGGCAAGAAATCAGATGAGGGTGAGCCATCTTCAAAGGCTCAACCTTAATTTATAATTTGTTTTGTTTATTTTTTGCTTGAACTAAAGTCCTTGGAAGGCCAAGGCACTTTTTTTGTGACGGTGTCCGTATTATTCGGACAGATTTTTGTACTGTGCCCAAACTTACTCAAAAAGTCCTTGGAAGGCCAAGGCAGTTTTAAATTGTTGAATGACTATCTTATTTTGCTCAACCATCCTCTTCTTTCATTGTTTGTTTAAATAGCTGGAGTTTAAATAATTTTATTGTATTGTGAGAGTGTTAAGACTTTCCGGCTAGAATTTAAGTAGCCCTTAGATCTTTTAACCCAAGTAGTATGATAAGAGAAAAAATGTTTAAAAATACTCAGAGAATTTTGAAGAAGGCACCAAATTTCATTGAAAACTCTCCGTGCCACCGAAGAGGGGAAGGTATGCCCCCAAATATTTACATGGATGCTCAAACAAGTAAATATTTACATAAGTTTTATTCCAAGTACATTCAAAGGTGTTCAATATTCCAAGGGTGAGTTAAAACCCTGCCATCTTTGTCTTCCAACCAGTATGTCCCAGGCTTGATTCTTTCAACCACAGTATACGGACCCTCCCAAGTTGGGGCCAGCTTTCCGAAGAGCTTTTCCTTTGTGTGCAAGAAAACTTTCCTTAATACTTTATCTCCTGGTTGAAAATCTCTTCTTTTAACTTTAAAAGCAAACCTGCTTCTCATCAAGCCCTGATAGTGTGCCATTCTAAGATGAGCTTTAACCCGTCTTTCTTCAATCAAATCAAGCTGATTTCTAACTGCCATCTCATTAGCCTGCCCGGAGAAATTATGAACACGAAAGGAAGGGAGTGTCTTCTCTATGGGGGCTACTGCATCCATCCCATAGACCAAGGCAAAAGGGGATTCTTGTGTTGCAGCCCCAGGTGTTGTCCGGTAGGCCCACAAGACTTCTTGTAGATAACTAGGCCACTTCCCAGCAGCCCCTTCTAAGTTTTTCTTTAAGCCGGAGAGAATTGTTCTATTAGCCACTTCAACTTGCCCATTGGCTTGTGGGTGAAAAGGTGAAGAAAAACAGTGCTGAATACCTCTTGAGGCACAGAAGGTCTCCATCTCTCTATTATCAAACTGAGGCCCATTGTCTGTTGTTATTTTCTGGGGGACACCAAATCTGCAACATATATTGGATAGAATGAATTTTATAACAGCTTTTGAGGTTGTCCCTGCCAAAGGGGCTGCTTCTATCCACTTCGAGAAGTAGTCAATGGCTACAATTATGGTTTTACGCCCTCCGGACGCCATAGGGAGAGGCCCAACTAAGTCCAATCCCCATCGAGCAAAAGGGATGGGCTCAGAAATTGATTCCAAAGGAATGGCTGGTACATGAATTTCATTGCTGTACCTCTGGCATGGGTCACACCTTCTCACCAGCTCCTTAGCATTTTTCATAATCGATGGCCAATAGTATCCGGAGAGTAGTACTCTTCTTGTCAAAGCTCTAAATCCACAATGGGCTGATCCCTCACCATCATGCAATTCGGAGAGAACCATTTGTGACTCATGATCCCCTAAACAACGCAGGAGAGGTTTGCTGTAGGATTTTTTGTACAAGACTTCTCTAATCATAATAAAACCACGAGCCTTGTGTTTCAATGTTTTGGCTTGTGATTTATCCAAGGGCACGATGCCATCGGACAGATACTGTATAAGAGGAGACCTCCAGTCTTGAGGCCGATTCACTTGTATTTCAAAGACTTCCTCTTTTATACCTTCATTGAGTTGAATAGAAGGGCTTTCAAGCACATGGATCCATGGGTAGGACTCCGAATATGCTATTGTTTCCAATGAATCTGCTAGTTCATTTTCTGCCCGGGGGATGTGCTCATAGACAACAGCTTTAAATTTTAACGCTTCATTTTTGAGGAGGTGTAAATACTTGACCAATTGCTCCTTTCTAGCTTCTGATAGGCCCAAGGCATGGTGGACTAGCAACTGGGAGTCACTTAGTAGCTTGACCCTTTTAGCTCCACAAATGTAGGCCAATTTCAACCCAGCTATCGCTGCTTCGTATTCGGACTCATTATTGGATGCCCTGAAAGCAAAACAAATAGCTTGGAACATGTTGTCCCCATATGGGGAAGTGAGACATATTCCTGCCCCAGATCCCATGGTACTGGATCCTCCGTCTGTTCGGACAATCCACACTTTCTTGTCTTTTGAATCAGTAGGCTGCTCCGAATCCCTGTCAGAATGGAATTCAACCAGAAAGTCAGCCACAGCTTGAGCTTTTACTGCTGTTCGGGGAGCAAAGTCTATGTCGAAGTCCCCCAACTCTACTGACCACTTTGTCATTCTGCTCGAAATGTCTTCTTTTTGAAGGACATTTTTTAAAGGGAAGGACGTTCGGACAATGATAGGATGAGCCTGGAAGTAGGGCCTCATTTTTCTTGCAACTATCACCAAGGCCAATGCCAGTTTCTCGAGTTTCAAGTAACGCCTTTCAGCATCAATCAAGCTTTTGCTGATGTAGTACACTGGGTGAGGATGCCCATCAACCTCCCTCACTAGCACAGCACTGACGGCACAACTTGAAACAGCCAGATATACAAAGAGAGTCTCCCCATCAACTGGTTTGAACAAAATCTTGGGAGAGGAAAGATGTTTCTTGATTTCATTAAATGCTTCATTACACTGTGGTGTCCACTCAAACCCCTTTGCACCCTTCAAAGTTTGAAAAAATGGAGCACATTTGTCCGAAGACCTGGAGATGAATCTGTTCAAGGCAGCCAATCTCCCCGTTAATCGCTGTACTTCTTTAATGTTTCGAGGAGGCTCCATTTGGAACAAAGCATTGAGTTGGTCCGGGTCGGGCTGCATTCCATGCTCACTTATGATATACCCTAAGAACTTCCCGGACTGCACTCCGAACACACACTTTTCAGGGTTTAGTTTCAAATTCACTTTGGCCAAGTTGGCAAAAGTCTCCTGGAGGTCGGACAAGTGCAGCTGCTCATCCATGCTTTTCACCATCATATCATCTATGTAAACTTCCATATTTCTTCCAATTTGATCAGCAAATGCCTTGTTGACTAACCTTTGATAAGTAGCCCCAGCATTTTTCAAGCCAAAGGGCATCACCTTGTAGCAGTGTAAACCTCTATCAGTGACAAATGTGGTATGCTCTTGATCTTTTGGATCCACTTGGATCTGATTGTACCCGGAGAAGGCGTCCATGAAGGAGAGTAGCTTGTTCCCAGAAGTTGAATCTACTAACTGATCTATCCGAGGAACCGGATACAAATCTTTTGGACAAGCTCGATTGAGGTCTGTGAAGTCAATGCACATACGCCATTTGCCATTCTTCTTTTTTACCAAGACAGGATTGGCAGTCCACAAAGGGTACTGAGATTCTTTAATGTGCCCCATCTTTGTGAGTCTGTCAACCTCTTGTACAATGACATCAGCCTTTTCTTTTGAGAAGGCTCTCCTTTTTTGTACCACCGGTGCCACATCTCTCCAGACAGACAAGTGATGGGAAATCACCTCTGATGGAACTCCAGTAACATCAGCATTGCACCAAGCAAAAACGTGCTGATGGTCTTTCAGGAACTTCAACATTTTTTCTTTCAATATCTGTGGCATTTTGGACCCTATCTTGACGTGTTTTCCTTCTTCCAAGCAGTGTGTTTCAACCTCCTCTATTGGAATCAGCACTCCAGGGGTCTCTCTGGGGTCATCAATTTCACCCTCACCCCCGGAAAGGCCCTCAAACTGCTATTGATCGTTTATACGGACTGCCCCCAGCGTTCGTGGAGCCAAGGCAGTGGCATAACATTCTCTTGCAATCTTTTGACTGCTCCGGACAACCCCAACCTGCCCCTGAACAGCATACTTTAAACACTGATGGACTGTCGAAGCCACTACATGCATCCTAGAGAGCCAAGATCTCCCTAGAATAGCATTATAGCAGGTGGGACAATCCACCACAATGAAGAGTATTCTAACCATTTTCTTGAAAGGGCCCCTGCCCAATATCACTTCTTCTTCAAACTCCCCGATCACATCGGCCGAGCTGCCCGTAAAACCCACAATCGACCTGTCCGACTTTTGAATCACAGCTGGATTTCTCATTTTCTTGTAAGTGTTTAGAAAAAGGATATTGGCAGAGCTTCCAGTATCCACCAGAATTCGCCTTATCTCATTGCCCCCTATAGATGCTCCTATGACAACAGCATCCTCATGAGGGCCAGCAATATCTCTCAAATCATCCTCATCGAAGACTATGAATGGGAACGAGTTTGGAGATTGATAGGATGTCATGCCTCCTTCTAGTTGGGAGGCCAAATTATGAACATGTCTTTTTCTTGAAGAAGTAGTAGGAGCCGTCATAGTGTCCCCTCCGAAAATTGTCAGTGACTCGAAGAATTTAATGAGCCCGGAGACCGATCTAGAACGCTCCTCTATAGCACCTACTCTGTTTCGTGTTGGATCAGGATCCAGGTATTCAGACTCCACATCAAACCTTTCAACTATTACCATAGCCCCTTCCGGGGCAGCATTACTCGGACCAACCCGGTGAGTGTTGTCAGGCCGGTTGCCTCCTTTTCTCTTAACGTACGCACCCAGCTTCCCTCTTTCAATCAAATTTTGTACCTCTTGTTTCAATGCTATGCAATCATCAGTGGTATGGCCAATATCATTGTGGTATTGGCAAAAGGAGTTATTACGATGCTCTTTGGGAGACTGCAAGGTTGCCGGTCTCCGGTAGTGTACTTCATCTTTTGTTTTATCAAAAATGGTGGCCACGCTTTCTTTAAGTTCTGCGAACCACTCTGGTTGGACCCATGGCCCTCTTTTGTTTCTAGACTGTTGACTTTGAGCAGGAGCAACTGGCTGGGACTGAGCTTTTCCCCTACCATGCCCCTGTCCGGTTTCTCTTGTTCTATTCCCGGACTGGTTTTGATTTGGAGTTGGTGCCACCGGGGTGGATCTCACTTGTCTGTGCACCCTGGTCTTTTTCGTTTCATCAACATTTATTTGCTTGCCAACTTGGTTTAGCAATCCTCCCCAGGTCATGGCTTTCTTCCTGGTCACCGAATCGGCTAGGTTTCCTGGGTTCAAACCTTGTCTCAGGGATGCTATTGCTACCTGTTCAAAGCAATCAGCCAACCCATTTTTTGTGTTTACAAAACGACTTATGTACTCCTTTAATGACTCATTCGGTTCCTGGGCACAATGGATTATGGTATCTCCGTTGCCCTTCAGCTCCTTACTCCCCACAAACTGCCTTCGAAAGGCCACCCAAAAAGTATCAAAGTCTTTAATACAACCCTGAGGCAGGCTGTTGTACCATTTCAGAGCACTCCCCGTAAAAGACTGGGAGAATGCCCTACAGAGTAGTTTATCATCATCATCAAAGTTCATCATGAAGTTCTTGAATTGCTCCAGATGATTGTCCGGATCAGTACTACCATCATACTTCTCCATCTTCGTACTGTCAAACCTCTTGGGGAGGTTCCCGGACAGGATTTTAGAAGACAGTGGAGACTGCCTCCAATTCCTCCCACGACTGAACACGGTATCCTCATTAGGAGTTGCAAAGATACCTAGCTCATCATGGAAGGCAAAAGGATCCATCAGCATCCGGTCTACATGCCTCCGGTTGTGAGATGACCCTTTTCCAATATGCCTCTTCATTCTTCCATGGTGATCTCTTTTTCTGGAATACTTTTTAACTTGCTTTTATTTCTTCTTAGTTCGTCCCTCATCACTGCTAGAGGACAAGGACTTTTCATTTCCCTCACTGTCCGAAGAGCTGTCCGAAGACTCTGAGCTCGAGTCAGAACTCTCCACAGGCTTGGACCGGTGAGACTTTTTAGAGCTGGCATGCGTCTTCTTAGTGCTCACATGAGTTTTGGAAACCTCATGCTCTCTCGGGTTATCGGTGTGGTGAGCATCTGATGCTTTGGATTTCTCTTTCACGCCCATCTTGGCCTTTTCAGCCCTCAAAGCTTCTATCTCAAGTTTTAACCTGTCGCGCTCTTGGACAGTATACTCATCGTTCTCTTCCACCACTTCGAGCAAAGCTGGTGGAAGCTCTGGATTATCCGGATTCATTTGGACAAAATATCTTTACTTGGTTTCGAATACTTGATCCAGGCACCGTCGCCTCCCACTGTGGTCGCCAATTTGGTGAGGATAAAAACAGCCTAGGGGTAGACTAGTAATTTTAAGTTGAGTTTCAAGATGGTGTAAAGGTGTTTCAGGGTGGTGTGAGGGTGTTTCAGGGCGGTGTGAGGGTGTTTCAAGGTGGAGAGAGAATTAAGCAGCTTGGCAGCAGTTAATTTTCATTATTAGAAGTTAATGCTGGTGGTTGAGTATTTATAGCATGTTATTTGGGCCCTTATGGGCTTTCGGGTCAAGTTTAATGGACCTGGGTCATGTTTAAAGACCCATGAGTTCTAAGCAGGAGGACATGCAGCTTAGTCAAAAAGTGTTTAAGTTTTTTAGTACTTTAGTCATAGTTCGAACTGCCTTAGGCTCACATTGGTTCGAAGAGATCTGTCCGGTCCAAAAGTTCAGTCCGATTTTCGGAGAGAATTACACTGATCTGCCCTTCCGGGGAGCACTCCGAATTCGGACTCATCAAAATCAGCTCTGAGATGATAAGGTATCAAATATTTAAGTGTTGAATATTATATTTGTAGTAGAAACACATGTTTAGTTAAAACAGAATTGCACGTTTAGTTTCACTAGAATCGAATGGCAATATCACTAGTCTCGAATGGTATTTTCTTATAGTAGAATCACATGGTTGTAGTACAAGTCCTGCATGGTGTGATTTGTAGTAGAACCACTCTTTAAGATAAATTAGAATCACAAGGTATGGTTTGCAGTAGAATCACATGTTTTACTGAGTTGTTTATCATTTCATTGGTTTAGAGGGTGAATTAACACTGACACTGGCATATTGTGCATGTTCTGAGAGATAAACCAGTTGGGAACCCAGATCTTGTACGAGATCAAAGGTATAAGAAACTGACTAAATCAGTAGTAAATAAAACAAAAAACAAGGCATTCACACCTCAGACAACCACCAACCACACAAACTCGAACACAACAGCTGAAAACTATCCTCCAAACACCAATCTGGACATCCTTAACTGAAAACAAAGAATTCATAGATTAATTTGATATTGATTCCATCGTAGATGAATTCATCCAACAACAAAGGAAGCCTATAACCCCCATAAAAAGTGCTACAACCACCTCGAAGAACAATGCGGCGACATCGAAGAAAAGTAAAACCACATTCAAGAGGAGTTCTCTTTCACATGAAATATTGGAACATCAAAGAATAAGAAATATGTACAGGTGGTCTGTTGAGCTCTACTGTATGGAGTTTTTCATAAAAAAACAAAAAAAAACTTAGTATATATTTTTCCTATAGTATCGCTTGTTATATATTTTCTATTTGTGACAGTCTTACATATCTCATACCAATATGTGTGTCATTTTTTTACAAGTGGAAGAGAAAGAGAAAGTGATAGCCGAGTTACTTCAGAAGCTAGAATGTCGAGACCTTTAATTCACATTTTCTCTCTTTATATGTTATTCAAAACCAACTGAGTAAGTACCATCAGCACCACCATTCAACAAAGAAATCCTATTGGTACTACAAGAAAAACAAGTTAACCCAACAGTGCAACAAGAACCAAATAGACCAACTAAACCACTCTTTCAATAGTGGTAAGTATACTTTGCAAGTCTCGCATTGTTGTTTTTTATATGGTGTATCCACATTTTTTTCACAAGTCTCGCATGCTAGTACTGAACTGGAAATGAATGTTTCTTCATCAATATGTACTTATAAAAGTCTTCAATTATAAATTTCCCTAGAATCACACGTATTATCATCCATTTGTGCTCATCGCATTATATGTTACACCATAATTGAATGTTTCACCATCCATTTTTGCTTATATAGGGATTGTATTGTAAGTTTATGGACTTATATATGTTTATTGTTTGTTTATTTTAATGATCTTTACACCAATAAAAGAAAAAGAAGAATAAATAATCCATCAACCCAAACAAGAAGAAGTACAACTCCGTCAACCCGAACCAGAAGAAGCCCAACTTCATCAACTCCAACCTCACAACACACAACAGAAACAAAAAGCAGCCTGCCCATAGGTAGAAAAAGGCCAACTCAATCAACTAAAATAAGCACCGGCCGACCCACAAGCAGCAGAAGACCAACGTAGACAACCTAAACAAGTAAAACCCAAAAAGCAGAAAAGAGAAACATCACCATCAACCTTAGCTAATATGGCCGACAAAAGAGCATGTATAAAAGTATAACATTATGCTGATTTTTTATAGAGCCTACATAGTCCTATTTTTATGAGATTAATAAGCTTGAGACTGATGTTGTTGTGGAACAAAATTGGAATGCTATCAAAGAATAAATATAGGATGATATTTTAGTGGATGTTATTACTAACAATGTTTAAAAAAAACAGAGACAACATCAGGGCTAAAAGTTCGTGAATATGTAAGTGGATTTTAAGTAGTTTTAGATTCAACTTTGAATATATACTGTTATATAGCGTAGGTTTCTATAGTCATATATTGTATAATTGTAAAATAATATATTTATTGTTATTTATAGCATGTTTCACCTGTTTATTACGCTTCAAATCGCTTGTTTATTATACATAAAATTACATGTTTATCATACTTAGAATTGCATGTTTATTACATTTGAAATTTCATGTTTATTAATGATTTGTAGCAATGTGTAACATGTTTACTTAATGTATAATAGTTTTCGTACTTTTACTTCATGTATAGTTGGACTCGTACATTTACTTTATGTATAACTAGTCTTGAGTAGTATTTGATACCATGTCTTCCATCTTTCAGGAAACCAAAGAACTAGTTCAAAGGGACGATGAGTGGCCTGAATGATCATTATTTGAAGACACATATGAAAAGATACAAGAGGAGGATGTAACATTCCCTAATTGTGAAATCCATACAACAATAAATTAAATGATTGTCATATTTGAATATTACAAAGTATGTAAGATACAAAGGGTAGAGAAACTGTAAGACCCTGAGGTATGGTATTTACCATTATCACAGGATCATATAGAATCAATGTATGGGTAAGTGATGTGATGGTGCTACCTAATTAGCGTAACCTGGAATTTAAGGTAAAATATATAGACGTGTTTAATTATAGTAGTAACATTTAAGGTAGAAATGCATGTTCAATTGAAGTATAATTACATGCTTAATTAAAATAGAAACTCATGTTTAATTATAGTAGAATCGTATTTTCGGTTACAATAAAATACATGATCAGTATGGTGTTTATTTTTTAGAAAATTCGGATGTTTAGTATTATTCCCATTTTTAATTTGGTGTCCCACAATTTTCCTTTGGTAGATTCTTGATGCTTCGATTTATAAGACGTTTAAAGAAAACAATTGTAAAATACCATCCCAAGCTTACAATGGCATTTATAGTTGGAAATTTCACGCGATACAATTTTATGCTCATACAACAAAAAATATACCTAAAACTAGATATCAATTATTAAAAATAAAAAATTATTTGTAATCCTTTCTTTCAATGCATACTTCAGTGGAAAGGAATGACGGTCTAACAAAAATGGTTAACGAATTATTCATTACTACGCCACAAGACACGTATTATGTCTTGGTTCCAGTATGCAATGGACTATTGTATATTATAAATTACTGACCTTGAAGGGTAATAAAAACAAACTTTAACCCACTTTTGGTTTACAATATTGATGATAGACAAAACAAGAAAAAATTACTCAGCCACTAGAAAGTATTTAAAGTCATACATGCTTTTTATTTTCTACTGGTCTTGCATATAACCTTTTAACTAAGAAACATAATTATTTTTTAAAAACTACTACTAGTCTTGTTTGTTTAGTTACACTATATTCAAATGTTTGGTTACTACTAAAGTCACATCTTTAGTTACAATAAGATCACATGTTTATTTGTGCTAGATTCGCATGTTTAGTTACAATAGAAGCGCATGGTTGGTTATATTCGAATCATATGTTTACTTACTTCAGAAATCACATGTTCAAATCCATGCAGTCTTGCATATTATTCATCTAACCTTACCCATTTTCTGAAGCTAAAAATATAGTGCTCTCGATGATAATTAATATAAATCACAATCTTCCAATAAATTTTTTCATATCAATATTTAAACATGCTAATCATTTTCCATTGGGTAACTTATTGATTTGAAAAAGTAGATAACTAATGATAGCTAAGGGAATAAATACAATATGGATCTCGAGAATGTGTTAGAGCACCAATGAAAATGGCTCATTTCATTAATTGTTTTGCCTATAAATGAGGTGTACAAGTTCATTAAGATTTCATACAAAAACAAACCTACAGACTATTCGGAAATAAACTCACAAAATTCAAAATAATGATGCCTTCTATTAACATCTCCTTCAGTGATGAGTATGGCTACCCAAGCTCATTGGATGATGGTTTTTATTTTGAGGGACATGTCTTCCATACAAAATGGCTACCACGTCTGAATACTCTTCTGGTTTTTTTGATGATGAGATCTTCTCTTTTTTCTGTTGAATATTATTCTCCAAACTTGGTTTCTTATTTTAGAGATAAGAAGGACTTGTATGATCTTTCACCCAAATATAGGAAAATAAGAATATTAGAGGACTAAGAAGATGAGGAGATTGACAAGGACGGAGATGAGAAGAAGGAAGAAGAAGAGTTTGACAAATGAGACTCTTCTTTTGATGTTTGAATATGTTTTGAATGTTTTTGTTATTTTTTCGCACCGTAACATTTTCAACCCTAAAATATTATTTTTGTTGTTGTTAGGTATGAAGTTTTCATGTTTCAGTTTGGATTTCATAAATACAACAACGTCTTTGATTTCATCTTGGTTTATTTTGCATGTTTAATATGTTTTTATTTCTTTTCAATTTGGGTTTCATGTTTAGTTCAAGTAGATACGCATGTTCACTTGCAGTATAAACAAATGTTGAAGTATAACTACATGTTTAATTAAATATAATAGCATGTTTAATTACTATAGAAACACATGTTTACTTACAGTAGAATATCATATTTAGTCACAATAGGAAGGCATGTTTTATTACATTAGAAACGAATCGTATGTTTAGTTAACAGTAGGAACACATGTTTAATTGTAGTAGAAACATATTCTTAGCTACTATAGAATTGCATGTTTAATTTAATTTGAATCATAAGTTTAGTTTAACTAGGATCAAATGTCTGTTTGGTTTAAGTGGAAACGCATGTTTGGTTTAAGTAGAATCACATGTTTAGTCTCAGTAAGCAAAATCAGATGTTTAGTTTAACTAGAATCACATATTAGGTTCAAGTAGAATCTCATGTTTATGTTAATCAGAATAACATGTTTCTATAAGTAGACAAAGAAATAATTTGTAACATAAAAAATTGCAGTATGTCAAATCCGAAAACATTTAAACAAGTTTCTCGCATGTTCTTTTATTATGGCCCAACTTCCAAAAACTTCCATAATTCATCTGCCTGGTTGTATTTCTCCTCTAGATGTAATACACTTCTTTTTTGGCCTTCCATCTCGTTTTTTTAGATTGAGAGGCAGAATATCTGTCAATTCATTAGGGTTTGATCCTTCACCAAAATTGGTTAAAACAAGTATATTAAAAGAGTAAGTTGACCTGTAATTTATAATAGTGATAAATAGTTTTATTTCTTGTTGAGTCGACTATATTGTAGCAAAAGCATGAGAATAGAGAATATAATCTTATTGCCAAGCAGCATAAGAACATTTGAAATTCAGTAAATTAACCACCATAATAGGTTAAGAAAAAAACTTCAAATATGGTTGCCAAAAACTTACAAACTACCCATCGACGACCTTTTTCCATATTGACTTTTAACTTCTTTTCATACTCAAGGCACAATATACTACTCCAACTTTGCCCATTCAAATAACGTTGTGAAATTTGAATAATAAGTAAGACTAAAATCTTGTCAATTAATTCAATAATAGGTACATTGCACAGATCTTTAATCTGATGGTTAAAAGATTCGATAAGAGACTGTGTCATAGCACCATATCGTTTCCCTTGAAACAATTCTTGAGCATATTTTTCCTTAGGTAAATCATCCTGAAAGTTAATAAGTATATGACATCCTTCACTAATAAACAATTTAATACTTTCATTAAAATATCTACAATTGGAGCATAACCATATTGTTTAAACTTATAAATCATCACAGACTTAAACTTTGCATTAAAACGACTAAGAGCATACCTCAAATTCTTGATAAAATCAAAAATAAAGTAGGCATGATAACAATTTGGATACAAGATAGAAACCAAATATAGAAGCATACCTCACATGTTTTATATAACATATCTCGCATGTTGGTAGGTAAGGCTATTAGATATAACATTGGTCACGCATAGCTTATAGAAAACTTGTCACGCGTGAAATAACAATAAGAAACAAAAAATCATGAAACTTACCATTGTTACTATATTTTGCTATGGAAAAACCAATAATCTTTTATATTTTTCAGTAAAAATTGTTCCATAAAAAATTAAAGCGGACAACAATAATGAACACATTGAAACACCACTTGAAGTTGTTTCTCATAATATATTTTGAATGACAGTCCGTCGTCATATCATAACTCTTCAATATTTTCAAGTATCATTTGAATAAATTAAATAAAGTAGAAATATTTTCGAAAAGTTCCCTCCTACATTTCTCTAAAGTATTGCATGTGATACAGTAAGAAATTGCTAAGCTGTAGTTTTTTTAACCAACAATTTTATACCTTTTATTGTCACATAATTGTATGACCTAATAGAATCATGAATTTCTATAGCAATCAACTCGGATGTTCTCAGTAGTCTAATTTTCTAAATGTCTACAATATGCAGTTCTAGACGTTTAGAAAATGTTTCCTATGTTTTTTGGTCAAACCGGGCTACAACTATGTAGTTGAACAAACCGCTTAAGGATCATGAAGTCGGTGGTGGAGTCAAGTGATTAATAAAGTCTTTATTTACATCTGATTGAGATTTTGTTTTCACAATAAGCAGATATTTTAGATATTATATTATGCATGTATTTAAAGAAAAAAATGATAGTATAAGGAATAAAAAAAATAAAGATACCATTTGAGATGTCGCACCTTAATAAAAAGCTTGACCAACATTTTTAATTGTATCACAACCAATACTAGTAAGTTATTTTTTATGACTAGTACTACCCACCCTATTAATTAATTGATTATTTGAAAATTCAAATAAACTTAAGATAGAATCTTTAAGCATGTATTCACCAACTTTATCAACTATATACTCTTATATAAGAAAACTAACACTTTTTACTCGCAAACCCACTAAATCCGTTTTTTTTATAAATAAACAATTATTATTATCACCACAACAATAGGTTATATTGTTCTTACCTCTAACCAACACATCCAATCTGCTTTCAACATAATTTTGAATACTTTCGAAGTTTTCAAAATCACTAAGAGGAACAATTGCAGTTTGACCATTATGTTGAAAATGCACACTCGAGCTTTTGGCATTGCTTACATACATTTAACAATTTAGAAAGAGTTAGGAGAAATCAATACATCTTGCACAATAGTCTTGCATAATCTCGCATAAAGGACGCGTTAGCGTCTCGCATATGTGAGACGTACGATATCCATGATGGCCCAGCTGCGCTAAGGAAAAGAATAGAAGAAGGATTTGACTCATTCATGCATGCTCCACTTGGGTCAGAGGGATATAGCTTAGTTGGTAAAGCTTCGCTCTTGCAATTGGGTCATTGCGATTTTGGGTTGGGTGTCTAATTGTCCAGGCGGTAATAATAGTATCTTGTACCTGAACCGGTGGATCACTTTTTCCAAGTAATGGGGAAGAGGACCGAAACATGCCACTGAAAAACTCTACTGAGACAAAGATGGGCTGTCAAGAACGTAGATGTGGTAGGATGGTCAGTTGGTCAGATCTAGTATAGATCATACATGGACGGTAGTCGGAGTCGGCGGCTCTCCTAGGGTTCCCTCGTCTGGGATCCCTCGGAAAGAGGATCAAGTTGTCCTTGCGAACAGTTTGATGCATTATCTCCTTTCAACCCTTTGAGGGAAATGCGGAGCATTTGTAATGCGATGGTCATCGGTTCGATTCCGATAGCAGACTTTTTTATTTATTTTAAAATGGATAACTTAATTTATAATAATATAATATTTTGCTCTTTCGAAAATATATTTTTCGTTATTTTTCTAAATCAGTTATCAATTGTTTTTAATTTGATTTTTTTTACCTAATAACGCAATTAGGCTATTTCCAAAAGTCTCGCATGGTATACCCTAATACGAGTTGCATATTTTCAGTAGAATCATTTTCTAAATATCTATCTCACATCTTCTTCCTCAGTCACATATACATCTTCAACATAAATTACCTGTAAACTCTAAAATTTGCTTGCAAAATATTTCATAACCTAAACATAATTAATAACTAAAGGAAGTATATTATAAAATTAGTTTATAAATTATTACAAAATAAAAAAAAGATTTGAAAACTTACTATTATAAAATCGGTTTCTGAAATATGTTTGTCTAAAACGATTTTTAAACTCTAGTATCGAAATTGTATAATAACAAACAAGCCTACTCCTATGTAATTTTGTAAATATGTATAATCAAAACAACGAGACACAACCTCTCTCTCATTTAAAAACTGTTTTGATACACTAATGAATCAGATTCGTATGAATCTGGTAAATCAGGGTAAATAGAATAGTTAGACTATATAAATATTAGCTAACTCGGGGTAAAATCTGGTTAGTATGAATCTGGTAACTCGGGGTAAAATCCGATTTCCATTACTTATACTTGTTTGAAGAGGAATTTTGAAATGTGAAAAAAAGGGAGAGGGGAGTCACTTTAAAAAAACACTTATTAGTCGAGGGTAGTTGAAGTATTGCTATAAAAATTGAGTATGAGTAAGAGTTAATACAAAAAATGGGTTTTCAATAGGCAATAATAATGTTTTGGATACTAACCGACGGTAAAATTTAATTTTGGATACTTAGATGTACCCTAAACAAAATAACTATGAGTAGTTTTATCCACTATTTCTATTTATTAGTCATCAATAAATTATTTTATCTAGTATTTTTTATTAATTCTTCTTCTTTTACTTTATTAATTATTATTTTGGCTTCAAATTATTATACCATACAAATTCTATCATAATTTATGACAATAACTATAACTAAAAGTTATGATTAGTCACTGAAATTGATCACGTATATATTAAAAAACTACAAATGTCACATTTATAAACAATTATGTTTATTATTTATTTTTACATCCGTTTTTTTCCGGAGGGAACCCGCAGCCGCTACTCAGAGTGCAATGAGTGCGCACAGGATAAACCTTCAGTCTGACGCGATAGCCTGCAAACCAGCGCCAGAAGATAACCACACAAGGTGACAGACTCAGCCGAGAAAGCGTATGTAGATGGACTCGAACTCATGACCTTTTGGTCACAAACATACCATACTCAACCAACTCGGCTACCCCTGGGGCTTATTCTTACATCCGTTTTTTTTTTTTGGAGGGAACTCGCAGCCGCTACTCAGAGTGCAATGAGTGCCCAAAGGGTAAACCCTTTGTCGGACGCGATAGCCTGCAAACCAACGCCAGAAGGTAAACCACACAAGGTGACAGACTCAACCGAAAAAACGTATATAGAGGGACTCGAACTCATGACCTTTTGGTCATAAGAATGTCATACTCAACCAACTCGGCTACCCCTTGCGGCTTATTCTTACATCCGTGTTCATTAGAACTTGTGGTTTTGATAAAAAATAGCATTGTTTTTACCATTTTAGAACAAACAAACAACTGCAAGGTTAACCATAATTTTAAACCTTATTGTGTGAGTTTTCCGGAAAAAAATCAAATCTTAGTGCATCCTGACTTAGCGACCTTCCATTAAAAAGGCAAAGAGCGCTCCTTTTACTGACAGAAAGCATCTAAACGGGCTCTGAAAACATATAGTGAGTGATGAATGATGATGCAGAAAAAGCAATGGCAACGATGCATTGTTTGGTTGATTGTCAAATCCTTGATAATGGGCTTAAAAGTAAACAGAACACACATGGGCATTTATAAGAACCTGGTACAAGGTCTTTTCCAAGTTTGGACGGATATATCTCTACCACAGGTCCACACGTACAAACCTTTCGAGTATTCTTAAAGGACTATGTTTATAATATACTAATAAAATATGAATTCGAAAATTAAACAATATTCATTTTGGCTTATATGAAAATAAAACAATATATTTATTTAAATAAATAGTAGAACCGTTTAAATAACAAAATTATTTTAAATACGGTTTAATTTTATTTTAAAACTACTTTCACCACTTATCTAATTTGAATATTTGGTTTATGAAAACGGGTGGTATTGACTACGAAGTGATCTTACAAAATGATACTAAGTCAGTTTGTTATTAAAAATGAGGAACAAGCTATTGGATGGACTCAACATATTGTTCGAAAGTATTTTTCAAAAAACCAAATATATAATTTTGGTAAGAAATGTTTTGGTTGAAATAGCAGATTTATGATATTTTCGGCACGAGTTTTAAGATATGCGAAAATTTAATGGTGTTAGCAACATACCTGTTACGTCTAATAGGTTTTAAAGGTAAATCACGCATTCGATAATATAAGAGCCTCGTCCAACAACTTCCAATATCGGTAGTTCTTCTCATCAACATCAAGGGATGTCCGACCCGTAATATATTCAATAAATGCATAATAAAAATTTGGTCATGCATAATAGAAGTCAGAGACGTTGGCAGACCCGTTGAAATAACGTCACTAATCATATTAGTGAATTACGCACCAACCAAATGGAACAGGACCGTAGCGATAATAAACGAAACTACTAAACTGAACCACAACCTTCTATTGTTTTTCGTTCTAATACAAAATTCAACGTAGTATTTATTAAAACTAAACGGTCTGAGAGCGACGAGCTTTAAATTAAAAATACGCTTCTAAGAAAATGTTATTGATCAATGTAAATACCTTTAGGTCAGTGGGAGAAAGATTTGTTTCCTTGTGTTGTATGTGGATGATATTTTTCTAGCATCGAATGATAACAAATTATGCTATCAGGTGAAACAATTTATTTCAAGTAACTTTGATATGAAAGTTGTGGGAGAAACATCTTATGTTATTGGCATAAAGATCCATAGAGACAAATATTGATGCCTTTGGGTTTGTCTTAAGAATTTTATGCCAACACAGTATTAGAAAGAATTGGTATGAATGATTGTTCGCCAAGTGTAGTACCCATTGTGAAAGGTGATCGGTGCAGCTTAGACCAATGCCCCAGGTCTGACATTGAAACGGAACAAATGAAATATATTCCATATGATTTAGTTGTCGGTAGTATGCTCATGTCTCTTCCAGACCCGACATTTCATATGTTGTTGGAGTATTATGAATATATTAGAGTAATCTAGGCATCAATCAGTGGAAGACTGTGAAGGTACCTTAAGGGCATCAAAGACTACATTCTTATGTATAGAGGGACAAACAATCTTGAAGTGGTAGGCTACTATGTTTCTGACTTTTGAGACTGCAATAATTCATGAATATCCAGATGAGAATATGTGTTCCTACTAGCTGACGGGTCATATCATGAAAAAGTGCTAAATAGACCTTGACTACCACTTCTATAATAGAGGTTGAGTGCGTTTATTATTTTAGGTTACTTCATATGGTGTATTGTTGAAATGCTTCAATCTAGGCTAAGAGTTGTTGGCTCTATTAGCCGACCAATAAAAATGTATTGTGATAATTCAAATTTTGTTTTCATGGCTAATAATAACAAGAGCCGAAGTCGAAGTAAACACATAGACATAAAGTATTTAGTCGTGAAAGAGCATGTGCAGGAAAAGAAAATGATCATTGAGCACATTAACACTAAATTAATGAGACCAGTCCCTTTGACTAAAGGAATGCATATTAAAGGATTCAAGGATCATGTAGAGAAGATGAAACTTGGTTCCATCACGTAATAAATTCATTATGTCTTTTCAGAAACTTTCATTTGGTTCGATTTTTATTATTTGAAATTATGTACGTATATAATTTGGCATTTTATGGAGAAATATCATTAAGTTTGACCTTAACGAAAACGGAATCAATAAACAAGATTGATTATGTATACCTCCAGTTATTACCATTTGGTATTAGAGCATGTCATTTCCTATTTATTCCTTGTTATATGTGTTGTTATATGAAATCTTATTCTTCATATTCAAAATACAATATGTTTATTTGGTCATAATTCATATTTCTAGTATGCTATCCATATTTTTGTGGTTCTGAATTTTGGGCTAATATGTTATTTGCATTCCATATTGGTGGAGGTACAAAAAATATGATTAGCTTTTGTTATTTTGCCTTAATTTCTTGACATGTACAATGGTTATTATAATTAATTAAAAAAATATTAGAAAGTCAGTGACATAAATATTCATAGAGATAGATCTCGATGCCTTTTAGGTTTATCTTAAGAATTCCATATCCACAAAGTATTAGAAAGAATTAGTATGAAAGATTTTTCACCAAGGGTAGCACCTATTATGAAAGATGATCCGTTCAGCTTAGACCGATTCCCTAACACTCACATTGAAATGGAACAATAAAACATATTCCATATACTTTAGCTGTTAGTAGCATTATGTATGCTCAGGCCTGTTCCATACCCGACATTTCATATGTTGGTTGAGTATTATTAAGATATTATTGTAATTTAGACATTAATCACTGGAAGACTACGAAGGTACCTTAAGGGTACCAAAGATTACATTCTTATGTATAGACGGACAAACAATCTTGAAGTGGTAGGTTACTACATTTCTAACTTTTGAGGCTGCTATGATTCAGGAATATCGAGATCAAGATATGTGTTCATGCGAGCTGACGGGTCATATCGTGGAAAAGTGCCAAATAGACCTTGACAGCTACTTCTATAAAAAAAATGAGTTCGTTTATTATTTTAGGCTACTTCACATGGTGTATGGCTGAAAGGCTTCGTATCTAGGCTAAGATTTGTTGGTTCTATTAGCCAACCAATAAGAATTTATTGTGATAATTCAAGTGTTTTTTACGGCTAATAATACAAAGAGTCAAATTCAAAATAAACACATAGACATAAAGTATGTAGCCGTGAAATAACATGTGGAGGAAAAAATGATCATTAAACATATTAACACTAAATTAATGCTAGTTGACCCCTTGATTAAATTCATGAATAATAAATAATTCAAGGATGATGTAGACAAGATGAGACTTGGTTCCATCACGTAATACATTCATTATGTTGTTTTAGAAACTTTCATTTGGTTTGATTATTTCATAACATACTTTGGCTAATTTATGGAGAAATGTCATTAAAGTTAGACCTAGAGTAAACATTTGGTTTACTCATTAAGTTAAGTGTGAGTGGTGACATACTAAATATATTTTGATAAATGGAAAATTAATTCTTGCTTTTTAAAAATGATTAGTTGCCATGATTTGTATATTAAGTCTCTCTCGATAAATAGATCAAACAGGAGAATATAAAATATTTCTTACGTATGTGATCTATTTAATAGAAAGTTATCAATGATCAAGATAACTTCCCATAATTATCTCTCACATTTAGGATAATGTAATATATGCCTTTTTACATACCCAATACCAGTTGTATCAAGATACAAAATTCTTCTGACCTTTAGTAGCACTTGTTTAGTAATGAGTTATTCTTTTGTATTTGTTTCTCTTCCTCGATTGGCTATGAATTTTCCGTAGAGTTAGCTTCATGATATATATTGAATACTTGAATTTGACTATTATCAAACCAATTCTAGATAACTAGCATCCACTAACCACAATTGTTTACTCTTTTTCAAACATAAAATCACTAATAATTTTGATTCAAGCTAAAACTGTATAATAGTTTGATTGTTCTCGTTGAATCAATTTATCCTTAACTTAACCAGCCTTTTGAGCCACAAACCTGCCGCCGTAGCACCAGGATTTCATGTACTTCCTCAATCGCAATTTATCACCGTCTCTCTTTATGGAGCCCATTTCAAAACCTGCACAGTCTGTTTGGAAAAAATATGAAATACTTACTCAAACAATAATTATTATTTATATTTAAAAAAGAATTACAACTATTAGGTTTATAAAATCAAAATAGAAACCAAATAAGTGCAAGAATTTAAGTATAAACTTATGAAAAATTTGATAAGAGCCTTTGTCATGTTAACCTTAATCATAACATTTTTTGTAAGGGATTTCTTGTTAATCTCATGGACTAGTTTGAGCAGAATGATGTTATCTTGAATATCTCTACCATACTCAAATATTTTTTAAAACTTTTGGAATATTTTTAGAGAGGATTATAGCCACTTTATTAATTAATATATTAGAGATATTTCTATTAAATAAGGTACACAGACTTATGGCTCTATAATGTTCCAGGTTGTAGGATCATTGTTCTTGGGGATCAGGAAAATAATAGTAGCCATACTTCCATGGGGGATATATTTACCTCGTGAATCTCATTTTCAGAAGGTAATTCCACTAAGAATATTTTATCTTCTTCAATAATCATTTTGAGAATTATATCTTGTGAATCCTCAGTTTCATCTTGGTTTAAATGGTCAATTATAATAGATTTGAAGTAGATCTCTGTAGACTTACCTAATTGGTATGATCAGTTTTCCATTGATTACTATCATGAATGATGAGTCCGGTTTTTCTCACAACTCACTGTAGAAACCGGACAAGGGAAATTCGGACAAAAACCACCCACTGAACCATCCGAACAGGACTAAAGTATTAAAAACTAATCACTTTATGACTAAGCTAATTACCAACCTGCTTAAATAACTAATGTGTCTTTGAATTCGACCCGGTTTCAGGAGTTTGACCCGAAAACCCATGAGGCCAATAGTTAAGGGTATAAATACCCAACCACTTTCATTAATGAGGGTAATGAACATTTAATACAACCAGACAGCTCAAATCTCTTACTACAAACCACTTAAACATTAAATACCCTTGAAACACCACAAAATACTTGACCAAACTACCTTTAGACCAAAATAATCCACACCAAAATGGCGACCACAGTGGGAGGAGAAGAGGCCTGAATCAAGCATTCGAAACCATCAAGAAAAACTAGTTCGGATTACTCCGAACGAGCTGGAAGTGCCACCAGCTTTGGCAGAAGTGGTGGGAGAAAATGATGAATATACTATCGATGAGCGAGTTAGACTAAAAATTAAGATAGAAGCCTTGAGGGCTGCTAAAAGGGCAGAATTGGGTGTGAAAGAAAAGTCAAAAGTGTTAGCAGTTTACCATACTGACAATCCAAGAGAGCATGAGCCATCAAAAACCCATGTGAGCATTAAAAAGACTCATGCTAGTTCAAAGAAGTCTCACCGGTCTAAACCGGTGGAGAGATCAGATTCAGACTCGGAATCTTCCAGCAGCTCCTCAAATGAAGACGGAGTCGAAAAATCCCTGTCATCCAGCAGTGATTTAAACATACACTCTCTTTGTAGAAGCAAGGTCCCACTTTTCCTTCAAGGCACTCCGACAGGTCCGGGTGTTTTAAACATACCTTCTCTTTGCCCTTGTTTTTCTTGACAATGGCAGTCTCACTCGTCTGCCCGAAGACATCGGTCTCAAAAGGGGCTTCTTCAACACTGTCCTCCATAACATCTTCCATTACCATGGAAGGGTTATCAGTTATTTTTAGGAGGGAAGTACTTGTGGTTGGCTTCGTAAGCTGTCCGGATGGCTGAGCACTGCTTTCTTTTTGCGGTCTGGAGTCCGGCTGGGGCTCGGATCCGGAGGGTTCGTTTCAAAGGCTTAAACTGGTGGCCTCCGGACCAGACAATTTGTCCTTAAGAACTTTAATGGGCGCTTCTGAACCTGAAATTTTATCTTTGGCCCCAGATTTAGAAGGCACAGATTTTGGACATTTAGACTATGGAGCAACAGCCTGGCCTTTTACTAAGCGGCCTCTTCATCTAAGGTTTAGCTTTTCTGGGGAAACGTCAGCATCCGATCCCATGGCTATGAATGTAGAGGGTCTCCTAGCACTTGTAACTACTTTCTCTTGTTCAACAATAAGCTCTGACTCCTGGACCAATGAGCCTGAGATGATCGGTGAAAGACTAGGTTGAAATAACCTTTTAGGTCTGGAGCTTCTGGCAGAAGACGAACCTCGATCAGGCTCTGAGGTTGGTGTTTCACGTTTGTCAATAGGAGAGACTGGGAGGCCTGCTGCAATGCACTTTTCTCGTTCGACCCTTTGTGCTTTCTCTAACTCCGACATATTCAGCCACCCACCTTTTACTGAGCGTTTCTTGCTGTAAACATAAACTTAAAATTCTTTTTTGGAGAAGAGATATAAAAGCTCTAAAGATTAGAAGTAAAAAGATGTTGAAGATGGTAAAATAGTGAAAAGTGATTTAATTTATACTAAAGAAACAAAAGATACCTTGAAACCTAGGAGAATTCGAAAAGATAGAGTAATTATTAAAGATGGCGCTAACATCACCAACATTAATTGAATAGGTTACTTTTTGAGGTTAGTGGGAGCGTCATTCTAGGAGAAAAATAGCTGGTGAGGCAAATCAGGAAGGGACACGTGTCCCACAATCTATGGCAAAACCGTTGAGTTTCTGAGAGATTTGCCAGTCCGGATAAATCCGTTATACAAATCGAAATCTGTCCTGACATTATTACAGGTGCTCATGAGCGATATTTTAGGTCTTTTCAAAGGCCTTCGAACATAACCTTAAAAAGGGGCTACTGATGAGTCCGGTTTTTCTCACCACTCACTGTAGAAACCGGACAGGGGCAATTTGGATAAAAACCACCCACTGAACCATCCGAACAGGACTAAAGTAATAAAAACTAATCACTTTATGACTAAGCTAATTACCAACCTGCTTAAATAACTAATGAGTCTTTGAATTCGACCCGGTTTCAGGAGTTTGACCTGAAAACCCACGAGGTCAATAATTAAGGGTATAAATACCCAACCACTTTCATTAATGAGGGTAATGAACATTTAATACAACCAGACTGCTCAAATCTCTCACTATAAACCATTAAACATTAAATACCCTTGAAACATCACAAAATACCTGACCAAACTACCCTTAGGCCAAAATAATCCACACCAATGAATACCTTGAATTCTATTCATTATTATTTTTTCTTTACATATGTGTGATAAGTGGCTGCGTTTTTGTCCCTATCCTTAATCCAATTTTAGTAGCAGTTTTGTTGCCAATAGTTTTACTCTTTAGTGAGTTCAATTATTAAGAGTTGTCTTAGAAAAAAGTAATATGCGAGTTTTAGTGAGAGATATAGAGTTTTTAAAGAGAGAAATTCATAGCATAATTGAGTTAAATAAAAAACTATTCAACCCCTTTATTAGTTCAGCTCTGGCCTTTATATAGAGGCGCTGGGACTTAGCTCTAAACTGAAAATGATTACATAAAGGGATAAATTACCCTTAGTCCTCAATATAAATACATAATCATAATTGTTCCATTAAACTTATATTATTTACACTTTAGTCCCTAATTTCTACTTCCATATCAGTAGCCCCCTAGTTCTCCTGTCAGTAAATGAATGAGAACTAAATGTCTTCAAATCCTCCCAGTAGCCATATGAGAAATTCGAAGTAAATAAATAAATAACATGTTTTCTTTGTCCTCGAATCTTTTCAGACGCAAATTTAGAATATAATCATCGGATTTTACCAAACGTGCCCACACATCAGAACTTTTCATTTCAAAAATATAATCATTGGATTTTTCCAAACGTACCCTCACATCAAACCGTTCACATTCATCATGAATAACTAGCTACTAGACTTGTAGCTAGCTAGCTAGTCTGACAGATGTCGAACTCACAACCCTATCACCGTTTCATATTCGGCCCAATCATCACAAAGTCTTTTCCACTTTTACACATCTTCTCATCCTCCAATAAATTCGTTAGTAACTTCACTCTCTAATTCACTACCCAAATTTCTTGGGAGAGAAACAACACACCTTTGGCTACCTTCTATGTATTCTTCAACTTTCCCAGCTATCTTTGCCAGAAAACCCATACTTTCCGGTCAATCTTCATCCAGTTTATGAGAAAAAATCCAAAATCCATAAAATCTAAGGTTATGATACCCAAAAAAGCTAAATCTCTGAAGCCTGACGATAATCTAGTATTCGGAT
This sequence comes from Limnanthes douglasii subsp. nivea, assembly GCA_036936605.1. Classification (NCBI taxonomy): domain Eukaryota; kingdom Viridiplantae; phylum Streptophyta; class Magnoliopsida; order Brassicales; family Limnanthaceae; genus Limnanthes; species Limnanthes douglasii. The sequence continues at coordinate 101,363,409 of JAUPFV010000001.1, forward strand.
CCTACAATTATTTTTGCATTACTGAAAGATCGGAGAAGTACAAAGCTGTTGGATTAATCAACAACGATCCCGTTGTAACAACCACCAAAACCACTTACTACGGTAATTTTGATCCAACTACAGTTCCTGTTCTTTCGTCTTCTCCTGCTAGCGAAGAGCGTCATTCTTATAGAGTTCAAACACCAAGAACGTCTCGAACCTCCTCTTCTGAAGTTAGACCATCACCTCTGATTAGTGAAGAATCAAGCAAATCCTCTTCGATACAAATTGAAATCACTCATTCTTTAACTTGTCCTCCACCAGCCCGTAGAAGAAAAACTTTCATAGCCATGGGGGATGATTCTGATGCTGATCCAACTTCCCCTCCTCGAATCCACCTACTCAGTCTCCTTCTCAGAGAGAAATAGTAGAAGAAGCTTCATTACCTCAACTAAATTCCTCCAAAGATCCTCCCCAAATAAGGGATGACACAACATAAGCCGAAGAAGCTGATTCTGAAGCTACCCGGTCTGATAATGAAGCTGAGTCCGATGAAGAAGACTCAAAAACTGCCACAGAAAATAAAATTCGTAAGCCTAAAAAAATAAGGCATTGGGTATTGTTTCTGATGAGGAAAGAGCAACCATTGGCAGAAATTTGAGAGATCTCGATGCTGACTACATTATTGAGCTGAAAAAGGTTCCATACATATATTGTCAAGAGAGTCAAGCATCGGACTTAAAAAGACAATGGGGAATGGAAGACAATATCACCATTCGACTACCTAAGAAAGGGGAAACTCCCTTAGATTGTAAAGATGAAGAGCTGGTAGTCTACCCCAAAATCAACAACTAGGGTCTTTGGTTCCCACTGGATACTATGATTGTGGAGTACTTTGAACTTCTCAACCTGTGCCTAACTCAAGTAACACCGAATCAGTGGTTCACTCTTATGCTTATGATAATGGCCTCTCAGTTATCCTAGATTCCGATCAACATCAAGGATTTCATATCCTTGACAAAACTATCAAAAGGACCGAAGCTCCCATTTTAATACCTCACTCTGGTGGATGATTTAAAAATTATCGATGATCTCTTGGAAGTGGAAAAATTTTGGAAGCAAAAGTTTATCTTCATTTCAGGCTTATGGGAGAACGGTAAAGAAATATCTGATGCCAACCCATCGAAATTGAATCTCATCTGGAGAAGCAACCGTAAGTACTTCGAACATTATGTATTTTAAGATAAATTTGTGTTAACTAGTTGTTCTCCTTATTCATTAATTATTTGTAAAATCATTCCAGAAATTCCGAAGCGGTATGCTATTCGTCAGGCAGCGACCAAAGACATATTAAAAAAACTTGTGGCTTGGGCTGAAACAAAATGAAACAACGTTTTCCACACTGTCTTCCAACAATCACGTCTTTCCCATAGCTGGAGCCTTACCTCCTCCAAATTTGATAGATCAGCTCAACCCCCATAACACTTGCTAGAGACTAGTTCAACCTGACTGTAATTTATTCCTCCCTATTTGTAATAGGGAAGACAGTCACATGCCTCAAAAGAAAAAGATAAAAAAGGAGCTAGCACATCTGGTGCTAGCCCTTCAACACATCTGAAGCCCGAGCCTTAAAAATAAGTGGTAGAAAAGACTCTTCCAATCATCGAAGAGGAGGAAAAAGAACCACCTTCTTCAAAGAAAAAGAAGACTTCTACACCTTCAAAGAACAAAATTCCTCATAGGAAGAAAAACGAAAATCGAAGGCCATCGAAAAGACTCTTCCAATCTTTGCTTATTTCTCATTTTTATCATCAATATGAATTATTCGAAGTTAACAATCTTGAAATAATAATAATAATATTTTTTAAACATAACTCCTTAAGTATGATAATGCACTTCAAAATTCAAAATACGTAATACTTTGAATGACTTAATGCAAATTTCGAACATACCACCTCGAATAACATAGTGCATTTATTGAACGTTGTACTTCGTAAAATCACAATGCATTCATTAAATGTTGCACTTCGTAAAATCCCAATGCATTTATTGAACGTAGCACTTCATAAAATCACAGTGCATTTATTGAACGTAACACTTCGAATATGGTTATTTCTTCAAAAAGTGTAATCCGCACTTCAGAACATGCTACTCTTAACCAATCTCAAATATGATCAGTCTTTGATAAGTTGTTAAGATAGTTTTCAATAGACACTTATAAAAAAACATTGGCCAAAGATGCGTTTTATTGATAATATTGAATATGCACATAGCGCCCCGTTAAAACCTACCTGGGCCAACAGGGTAAGAAAGAGTGCGCCATTCAATAGTAGAAAATCCAAAATACAATTTTTTTTATTCCCAATATAACTTCAAATGTTGTATATTCCACGGGTGTTGAAGTATCCTCCCTTAAATATCACAAAGGCGATAAGAACCTGGTTTTATCCTCTCGACAACCATATAAGGCCCTTCCCAATTTGGGACCATTTTTCCAAGGCTCTTCTCCTTTGTATGCAAAAATACTTTTCTCAATACTTTGTCACCTTCTTTAAACTCTCTTATTTTCACATTCGAATCATATCTGTTTCTCATAAGAGTCCGATAATGAATTACATTTAAATGAGCTTGAACTCTTTTCTCGTCAATCAAATCTAGATTCTCCCTTTTAGCTTCATCATTGGATCTTTCAGAATATTGAATTATTCTAAAAGATGATATCGTAGATTCTACGGGGCTAACTGCATCCATTCCATATGCTAGGGCAAATGGAGTTTCTTTTGTAGCCTCCATAGGAGTTTTCCGATAAGCCCAGGGCACCTCTTGTAAAGAATTTGACAGGGGCAGTAGGGAAATGGCCAAATTATTTACAAGAGGTGCTTTGGGCTTATCGGCAATGGCCATTTCCCTACTTCCCCTGTCAAATTTTTCTTCAAACCATCTAAAATAGTTCTTTTTGTCACTTTGACTTGTCTATTGGCTTGAGAATGAAAAGGCGTAAAAAAACATGGTTGAATTCCTTTCGATGCACAAAATGAAGTCATTTTTATTATTAAATTGAGGGCCATTATCTGTTGTAATTCTTCGAGGGACTCCAAAGCGATAACAAATATTATTCACAATAAGTTTTGTTACATCTTTTGCCTTTGTTCCAGATAATGGTTCTGCCTCAACCCATTTCGTAAAGTAATCCACTACTACAATTATCATTTGGCGTCCCCCTGATGCCATCGACAATGGCCCAAGCAGATCAATACTCCATCTATCAAATGGTATGGCCTCGGTTATAAACATAAGTGGAACTATTGGCCTATGGATAACATTAGCAAATCTTTGACAAGTATCACAACTTCGAACTAAGTTTTTAGCATCGTTCATGATTGTAGGTCAATAAAATCTTGCAAGCAAAACTCGTCGAGATAAAGCTTTACACCCGCAATGAGCTGAACATTCTCCATCATGCAACACTGATAACATCTCCTGTGATTCTTGCTTGTCTAGACATCGTAGTAATGGCATGCTCAATTCCTTCCTATACAAAATTCCATCTAAAACTATGTATCCGAAGGCTTTACCTCTCAACTTTTTTCCCAACTTCGTATCATCTGGCAATGTTCTTTGAGTCAAAAAATTATTAATATCAGTTCGCCAATCTCCTCAGACTTCATTGGATATGAAAAAGGACTCCTCTATACATTCACACTGATTTTATTGAGTCAAAATCAAGGGATTTTCTTGTAGGAAAATCCAAGGATACTCCTCATTATAAGTAATATTTGCTAAAGAATCATCCACTATGTTACTTCCCCGACTAATATATTCAATAACAACATGATCGAATAGTAATATCAAATTCCGAAGTTGCCGAAGATATAAAATTAAACGATCCTTTCTCGCATCGGAAAATCCAGATACTTGATTCGCTAACAATTGAGAATTCGTTTCCAAGCGCACAGAACTAGCTTCATATATTTTTGCCAATCTCAAACTTTTCAAGGCAACTTTGTATTCAACTTCATTATTCGAAGCGTGAAAATGAAATTTGATAGATTGAATCATCTTTTCTCCAGTTGGAGCTATTAACTGAAACCAACACTGCATCCTGAAATATTAGACCATTCATCTGTTCGAACAATCCACCTTGAATTTACTCGTGCAATATCTTTACTTTCTTTGATATCCGATCTGTTCGAATGAAATTCAAAAAAAATGTCTGCCAACGCTTGAACTTTAATTGCAGTTTGAGGTGTGAACAAAATATCATAATCTTCTAGCTCAACTGACCACTTGGTTATCTTCCCTAAAATATCAGGTCATTGCAAGATATTTATTAAAGGGAATGAAGTTCAGACTTCGATAGTGTGTGCTTGAAAATAGGGGCACATTTTTCTAGCAGCAATCACCAATGTTAGTGCTAATTTTACTAGTTTCAAATACCTCTTTTCTGCTTCCACTAGACTTTTGATGATGTAGTACACTGGCTTCGGAATACCTAAATCTTCACTTATCAACATCGTACTTAGTGCAAAATCCGATACCACATTATTCAAAAAAAGATCTTCTCCACTTCGAGGTTTTGCCAATACCTCTGGTGAGGATAACAAGTTTTTTATGCTTGTAAATGCTGCCTTACACTCTGATGTCCATTCAAATTTGTTTGGTCCTCGCAAAACTTAAAAAAAAGGAAAGCATTTGTCAGAAATCTGGAAATAAATCGGTTAAGTACTGCTAACTTTCCTGTCAATATTTATACTTCTTTAACAGATCGAGGCGAATTCATTGCTATTAGAGCTTTCAATTATTCTAGATCATCTTCTATTCCTCATTCACTGATAACGTATCCAAAGAACTGCCCTTATCGAACTCCAAAGGTGCACTTTTCAGGATTTAACTTTAGCCTGATTTCCCTTAAATTAAAAATTGTTTCCTCTAAATCCTCAAGATGCACATCATCCTTCAAATATTTTACCACTATATTTTCTATATAAACCTCCACATTTCTTCCGATCTGAGTGGAAAAAGCTTTATTCATCAATCTTCGATAAGTGGCTCTAGCGTTTTTCAATCCAAAGGGCATAATCTTATAGCAATGCAACCCTCTATCAGTTATGAAAGTCGTACACTTTTGGTCCTTTGGATCCATCTGGATCTGATTGTATCCTGCAAAAGCATCCATGAATGTTAGTATTTTATTTCCCGAGGTGGAATCAATTAGTTGATCTAATCGAGGAACATGAAATGGATCTTTAGCACATGCTCGATTCAAGTCTGTAAAATCCACACACATTCTCCACTTCTCATTCTTCTTTTTTACCACTACTGGATTTGCCGTCCACAAAAGATAATGTAACTCTCTTATGTGTCCGACCTTGGATAACCGATCTACCTCAGATCAATTACTTCCGCCTTCTCTGAAGAGAATTGCCTTCTTTTGTGAATTACTGCTTTTACCTTCGGATCAATAGCCAAACCTGTGACGAATTACCTCGATTGGTACTCCTGTCACACCCTCCATTTTCCAAGCGAAAACGTCCAAGTTAAAAGATAAAAATTCTAGTAGTTGTTGACGTAAAAGTGGGGTCAGTAAGGTTCCGATTCGAAGCACTCTTCCTTCTGAAAAATTATACTTCTCTATTTCTTCACTTACGATTAAAGACCCTGAGGTTTCCCTTGGATCGTCAACTCTTTCTTCAAAATCCAAGGTCAACCCCTCTGACTGTTATTCATGCATCAAATCTCCACTGCTGGATCCCCGGATCTGAAGCGCAGTGGCATATCACTCTCTGGTCCCTTCGAACGACCCCGATTCGATCCCCTACCATATACTTGAAATATTGGTGTACCATTGACACAACCCCATACATTTGAGAAGGTGAAGACCTTCCAAAAATAGCGTTATAGCTCATGGGGAAATCCACCACCATAAAAAGTACCTGGACCTTCTTCTTGAAAGGTCTTTTTCCCAAACTCACTTCCCCTTCAAATTCCTCAATCATACGAGCTGCCACGCCTGTAAAATGTATGATTGTACGTTGCGATTGAGAAATTCAAAACGGATTTCGCATCCGGTCATAAGCCATTTTAAAGAAGAAATTTACAGTACTGCTATTGTCTATAAGCACGCACCAAATTTCAATACCAGCCACTTCTGCACCAATAACTACCGCGTCTTCATGCGGCCCGACCATTCCCCGCAGATCATCCTCATCGAATAAGATTAAAGGAATGACTTTTTTTTCCATACAAGTGAGTAGACATTTTCCCTTTAATTTGAGTTGTCAAATTGACAGCATGCCTCTTCCTCGTACTATCAGTGTTTCCAGCCATTGAATCACCTGCAAAAATGGTTAATGAATCAAAAACTTTACACAAATCTTTGACACGCCCCTTATTTATTGGCTCTTCAGCAGCAATCAAGATTAACATGTTCGGATCCTTATCCCAATATTCCGAAGAGGCATCGAATTCTTAAGCCTTCGAATCTAAAATCATTAAATTCTTAGCTGGCGCATCTGAATTAGCCTTCAAATTTGATGCTATGTTTTTTGACCCGCTCCCTTGCGACTTCACATAAGTCAAGAGCTTTCTATTTTCAATCAAGATTTGAAATTCTTTTCTCAACGCGATGCAATTATTAGTATCATGTATGATGTCCTCATGATACCTTCAATATTTGTTATTCCACTCCTCCTTTGGTTTATTTATTGGAGCTAGCTTCCTAAAGTTTATGAAGCTTTTGTTCTTGTCAAAAATTGCAGCCACCCCTTCTGTTAAATCAACATAATATTCTGGCCTAACCCACTGATTTGGCCTCGGTCTGTTATAATTATAGGATGGAGCATGATTTGAATATCCACCAGTTCGAGGTGTCATGTTATTATTCTTTGGTCGTGACTGCTGATTACCATTCGAGGGTTGTCCTTGGTTATTAGCCACCTGACTCGAATTTTTTGGAGTACTAACTGGTCCTCCTTGGACCCTGGTTGACTCTTCAACGTTGTTCTGATCCTCTACCTGAGCCATCAATGCTCCAAAAGTTAGAGCTCTCCTCTTCGTAGTTTCATTAGCCAGAACCTCTGGCGAAAAGCTTCCATTGCCACATTTTCTTCGCAATTATTTCAAACTTCTTTTAGTCAGAACAAAACTCTTTACGTAATCCTTTAATTTCTCTATATCTGCTTGCTTGCACTGAATAATCGTATCTTCATTCGCTCTCATCTCTTTACTCCCAACAAACTGCCTTCGAAAAGCAGTGTAGAAATCCTTGAAATTTGAGATAGATCCCCTTGGAATCCGGTTGTACCACTTTAATGTTGTTCCTTTGAAAGTCTGCGAAAATGCACGATACACTAGTTGGTCGTCATCTTCAAAATTCATCATATAGTTCTTGAACTTTGTGATGTGTTCATATGGATCTTGCATCCCATCGAACATCTCCACCTTAGCAATATCAAAACACTTCAGAAGCGTTATAGATCGAATCTCACTTGTGAATGAATAGTTCCTCTAATCGACACCGTCCACAAACTGATCCTCAGTCCCCATGACTGCATATAAATTTCGATCAGTGTTAGCATATATATCTGAGGTGTTCCCCTCACACCAAGTAGATTCCCTCAAACAACGAGGAATGTTGTCCATTTTAGATTTCTGTTCTTTCTTATGTTTACTTGGTTCCTCTTTCGAAGAACTCCTATACCTCTTAAATCCTGAAGCCGAGTTTTCACCCTCTTTGTCACTAGATGTGACATATTTTTGTTTGTTTTTTCCCTTTGCGAGAAGAATAACGCTCTTTTGGAGCTTCGAATCGTGCTTTCTTCTGCTTACTTCTAACGTGTCGATCAGTACAAGATCGATCAAACTGATTTCCCATCTAAGCTTTCTCATTCACTTGCCTCACCTCGGATTTTAGGTTTTTCCTAAAGTGAATTTCTTGTTCTCTTTGTTCATACTTTTTGTTCAGCGTATTTGTTTTATCCAAGAGTTGATTCATGCGCATCTCAATATCTGATTGAGTTTGGATCAGAGTATATCCATCTGGTCTGTGTTCGTTTCTTTGTAAGTCATCTTTTAACATTTCCATCGCTGATCGAAGTAACAGATTGTTTTCAGGATTCATTATAAGAATTGAAAAAAGAAAATAAGAAAATAGTATTGAAATTAGAACAGGTAAGACACTGATTCTTAATTGTCCTCAGCGGAGTCGTCCATTTGGTGAGTTCAATTATTAAGAGTTGTTTTAGGAAAATGTAATACGCGAGTTTTAGTGAGATAAAAAGGTTTTTTAGAGACAGAAAGTTAGATTACAATTGAGTTAAATCAAAAAGTGTTCAACCCCTTTATTAGTTCAGCCCTGGCCTTTATATAGAGGCGCTAAGACTTAGCTCTAAACGGAAAACGGTTAGATAAAGGGATAAATTACCTTTAGTCCTCAATAGAAATACATAATCATAATTGTTCCATTAGACTTACATTATTTACACTTTAGTCTCTAAATTTCTACTTCCATATCACTCTTGAGCAAGTAACTGTAGGTAGTTAGCATTGGCTTTGGATTTTATCCTCAACATTTTGGGAGTCATTGTGGTTAGTTTCTAATAATTTAACAATATCTTTAGAATTCATAATAACATTAAATATGGTGTTAAAACTATCTTTTTTCCATTGTTTAAGTGTACCTTTTAATCTTTTGAGTTTTTTCCATAAAATATTCATTACAAGGCTAATTATGTCTTGATTCTTGCAGTTTTCAATAGTTTTTTAACATTTGGTGTGTTAGATTCACATATTTTGGAATTTAATACTTATTAGGCAAGTGGAAGAACATGTAAATTGTTCATGAGATGAAAAAATAATATTAAAATCGATCATCAATAGCCACTCTTTAGTGAAATAAAAGAGGGATCTTAAATTATTCCTTAACTCCATAATATATTTTCTATATATAATACAGACTAGAAAACATTTATTCATATATTTGTGTCTCATACATGCGTGGATAAATTGATGGTGATTAATGATAATGTCAACATTAAAGTTATCATTCCACATGAGTCAAATCTTATTGTTGGCATTTTTATTATAGTTTATGAATCCAATTTTCCTAGCATTCCGGGTTTTCCACTTTAATCAAAGGCTCCTAAAGAGAAATAAATTCAACGTTTTCTATATTTTTGATTGATTCGAGCTTCTCTTAGAGGATTTGTTTCCTATACCTCTAATTTTCCATTTCAAGATCTTAATAGTCATCTAGAGTTACTTAAGGGAAAACTATAAGGCCCTTTCCTTTCTAGAGCTTTGACAACTATAGATCCTTTATTTCTTCTTTGTTTAACCTCTTTTAACTTCTTATTTAGGATCTCCTTAAACTCTTTATTTTATTTTATTTTATTTAGGAGAGATGTTGGCATGATTCTAATAATATTCTTATTGGGTGAGTAATGTATAGAGTTAGATATTTTCATAATCTGTTTTGTTTGAAAAGTTTAACCATGTTTTCATAAATTGAATTGCTTCAATTGTATCAACATCGTTTAGGTTTGTCATTCTAATTCGTGATGTTGTTACTAAATATCTTTAAAGGGGAATGAATATTCAACTTGGAACACTTTTGGTTTGCGTCAAGCTTTGAATTTTGTTTTAAAACAATCAATTTTCGTCCTCATCTTCTTCATTACTCTTCATAATCTTATCTTCCTTTGTAACCGAGTTAGTACAAGAGTTTTCTTTTCCTTTTATCACTATATACTTAAGCTTTGGTAACCTAATCTTGGTTTGATTTGAAGACTTTGCGTTGAGAGTTCTACTGTGAAGTTTTTCTTTACTCATTTGTTAATTTATTTGATGTTTTTTACAATCCGAGATTTTGTGCCCTAAATGTTGATAAAAAGAACTGTATGATAGTATATATTTATAGTTGATATCCAACTAACAACTATCATTGTACGTGAACCTGATCCATATTTATATAATAGTTTCTTAGTAACATCTAATTCTATCCAGATATAATATCAAGAATGTTTAGGTTTGTGCCTATCAGAGATCCAAGACTTTAAAGGCTTCACTATAGAAGATATTACGGTTTTGACAAATTTTTCATTATATAAGTTTTAGTAAGATGGGATATCTTGATCCATACAAAATTAATTAAATATTCAAATTTAGGATTGAAGTCAGGTGTCCATTTGAGATATCTCATTGAAAACTCTCATATGATCCAATAGGTTTTCTTCCATAACTTATATAAGTCATCTTTTGAAGAACATTTGATGAGAATATGTCTAACATCATATTTAGACACATTGAATTCACCAACAAATGTTAGTGTTTCAAGAACTTTCTGTATCAAATGAGTTTAGGCATACCACTTGAGAATTTATCAATTAATGTAAATTTAGATGAGGAAATCATATGTTTATTGACTTGTGTTGTGAATTGTATAGAAATATGATATTGTTTCTCTTGGTTTTGTGAATGGATGAGCTATGTTTCTTTATTAGATATTTTCGTCACCTCTGCATATGTCTTCAAATTATTTTCCATTTGACTTGAATTATCCTTGATACTCATTCCATGTCCTATGATGGATTTATGGTACAAGTTTTGTAGGTCCCATTTGATATTTCAGGGTTGGTAATATATCATGTAATACATCTCTATGTTGTGGTTTTTGGAGAGGTTCTCTATTTTCATTGATTTGTGAAGGATTTGAGGAGATCAAATCTTGAGTTGATTTTTGAAGATTTGTCACCATTAATCGTATTATCTTGAGTGCTTTTGTCTATAATTAGCAAGCAACCAATATAAGGTTGAGATTTGATGTAGATCAACTTCAGTTACTATGTTCTTGATGCAAATCTTAAAGTGCCCATTCCTCTCTTCATTGTTTCTCTATTAAAAAAAATATTAAAACTTAAAGATTATCATATTTTTAATTAAATATAATAAGTTTTATGATGAATTTTTAACCAAATTACAAAAATAATTACAAAAACACCCGTACCACGGATACTGCAATGAATATATTTCTCTTTTCTTCGAACTTTCTGTATGAACAATACAATTTTCTTAATTGTTTTTATCCAAAATAAAAACTATAGCCCTTTATTTATATTTGTTTAACCTTTAATTTTACTTGTTTAAAACCTTTATCATTTAAATAGTTTTCACACTCCATTATAATATATTATTACTTAAATAGTTTTTAGATATTTTTACAACCTCATAATTTTATACCTTATTGATAGTATATATTATTTATGATGACCATGTAAATATATATCAAAGGCTAACAAAAAAAATAAGATGCAGATAATAAGAGACAAATGTAATATGAGGTATAATGCATAGAAGACGACGATCATGAAGATATGTAAGATGAGGTTGTAATAGAGATACAATGTGAGGATCATAAAAAATAAACTAGACAAGGGTTATGAAGGAGTACAATATGATGGTCATAAAGAAAATGTTAGGAGATGATCATAAATAATATGTTAGACGAGGATCACAAAGAAGCATGAGACAAATATCAGGAAGAAGATACGAGACAGGCATAAAGAGAGGTTATTTAAGCGGTTATGATAAAATAACATATGCCATCGTGTTTTAAGTTATTATGTAATGTGGTTAGATGGTTATTAAGAAACATAGTTAGATGGTTATAACAAGATAACAAGTGTAAGCATGTAATTGGTAGATAATATATGGAAACTGTATATATGAGGACAAAAGTGTCTATTTAGAGACTTATTACACTTTAATAGTAAAATTTATTATATTCGGAACAAAAAAAATTTCAGTTATATAACATAATTTTGGCTATATATTTGAGAATGAAATGCCTTATCAAATTTGACATCGTATATGGGAAAGTATTTTCTCTTAAAGTATTTCTAGTTATATCGATACCACTGGTGATGACAAGATCGATAATTGAAAGGGAAATACCAAGGATCCACCTTTGAGGAACTTTGGTGACCGTTCGAGGAATGACGATAAGCTTAACGGTTGGTAAAATAAATTCCTAACGAGATCCACTTTTAGGCATGGAAGCTGGTATGATGGTAGATTGTAATCAAACGATCAGAATGACATCAGCTATACATAATACAGTTAACCATATCTAAATTGGTCAAGTTGGCGCAACAACTCTTGTGCAAGGTTATTCTATTCCAATTCATGGAAAAAATATCTCCAAGGAAGGTATGTCAGCTACTCTATCTAATGTTCAGCTTTTGGAGATACAAATTGAATGATTAAAGCAAGAAAAATTCAGAGCTAATCAATTGCTGTTTTAAAGCGACCAATAAGATAAAGTTAGAATAAAGGAGTTGACTGAAGCATTATAATTGTTAGTAGATAAGGTTATGTTAAATACTAAGAGAAAACAAAGGTTGAACAAGTGAGACAATAAGGCGAGTTGCACGAAAAAGATGAAATAAAAAGAAGTAGTGGTTGGGAAATGAAAAAAATGTTGTATAAATAGATATGAGCAACAGTAAAGAGAAAAATAAAAATAAAAGATAAAAAATGCTGACTATGAGGATCAATCAAGAAGTAAGGGTTTGAAGGAAAATAAGGAGAAGAAATAGATGAAGTGTAATGAAGAAAGACAAAAAATGACAGCCTATATGCTTTGGGAATCTCCATTTGATAGGAAACATTTTGAAGGAAAACTTCCCAAAAAAATTGACCTATATTAGATGAATACTTATGATTGTTCATGGCATCGTGAATACCATCTAGAACAGTTCATAAACATAATGATGATATTTAATGCAGATGGCGTTTTACTCTGAAGAGGCTTTTCAATGACGTTGAAAGGAAACACGATTTATTTTTTTAATTTCCTACCAAACAAAACAAATCGGTATTTCAAAGTCCTTTTAAATGCTTTTAGATATTTCTTTATTGGTAATAAAGCAGACAATAAAGAGAGTGGTTCCCTTATGAATATGTCCCAGAGAAAAGGAGAAACGTTAAAAGTTATGTTTAGAGATTTATTTGTACGATGAACAGTTTTTCGTAGTCCAAATAAGATATTGTTGTGGAAGCATTTAAAAGATGACTTAATGTAGATAGATATTTGTATGAAGAACTCATCAGATTTTATGTATATAATATGGGAGATGTTTTGGAAAGTTTATATCATTTTATCAGTCGAATAATCCAAGAGGAGAGCATTTTCTTACTAAAAACCCCCAAAGATCAAAGATGTTAGTACAATATAAGAGGAAAATGACAAGGTCATGCATTAAGAGGTAGTAAGAGCTCTATTAAGCAGATTAATGGTCTTGTATTATGATTACCCAACCTGAAGTTTACTTCTCTAACAAAAAATATCGCGGTCAATTTTGATAAAACAAAAGGGAAAGCAACATATTAGCCTCCTCATGTTATATTGGCCCCACACGTCAAAAAATCTCGTATGTATTTTTGTGCATACCATAATGGTCGTGGTCATGGGACTATTGATTATTAGAAATTACGAGATAATATTCAAAGATTAATCGACCTGTATAAGAAATACACATGTATTCATATGGTTGACAAGTCATCATACAATAATTATAGAAAACTAGTCACTGATATAGCATTCAATGATGATGATCTTAGATGAGTTGTTAACTCTTAGGAAGATGCCCAATTTTTTAATTTAGATTTATATATATATAATCATAGTTAAGAGAGTTTTGGTAGATAATGACAGCTTAACTATTTCAAGATTAGTTACAAATTTTTTTGTTGAAGTGCCTCCATACAAGCCTACTAAAAGGTAGTTCGTTAGTTATAAAAGAAAGTCTTCTAGTTATGTTGATGAAGTAGATCTATTGGTAAGTCTTAGTTATGATAGTACCAAGAAGCTTCTAAAAAATCCATTCATGATAGTCGACAATTCCCATAACTCGTATCATGTGATCGTGGTAAGATAACTATTAAGTATAATTGAAGCAACGACGTGTTCATTTGGGCAGTTCCTTATATATCCTTTTGGAAACTTGATTTGGATAGTCAGAGAACAACATATAGAAGTTATGCGATTACTCTAGGTCTTTAAAACTTGGATTAGTAACAATCAAAATATTTTAGAGAGGTTCGTCAACCAACTGAAAGTAATGAGTTTGATAAGAAGTCGAAGATCGTAGATAAAACGTCATATTGTATCCTTTCATGTTCTCATAGGTTTGTTGCTTCTTTGACGGTTCAACCTCCAACCACCTCCCACTTTTTTCTTACGATTTGGGGGTCCGAGTATTCTTCTTCTTCTTGTGGCTTCGGTGTCAGACGTTTTTTCCGAAAGAACTCAGATCTGATCTGATTGCATTCTTTATAGGGTTGTTAAAGGGGTTGTAACAAAATCCTGTGACATATTGATATTTGTATGTCAGACTATTTATGTCATCTGATTCTTCATCATTTCCCATTGCAGGTGTGTGAATGTGAGACTTTGTCCTCGGTACAAAAAGTGTCGGCCGCGACTCGAGGAATGTTTTAATTATCTTTAAGTTCTGCTCTCGGAGCTCCGTCGCCTAATTCTAGAACTCTACTTTGAAAATTTCTCGTTTCGCAACCAATGTATCTGGATCCCCAATGTGCTGGTTACTTTTGTTTACTCATTCATATATCGTATTTTCCTGATCTGATTCTAAAATTTTATAACTTATTCACATATGATTGGTTTTGTGCTTAGTTTTTATATTTTTAGAAATATATTGGGAACATTCATCCCTATCAAAATCACCAATATCGTATGGAAAAATATGCTAAACTGTAGATATTTTATTATTATTAAATTGTTCTTTTCTATAGAAGAGAATGTAACGTATTTACACTTATTGTATACATATTAACTGCTCATTAACTTTCTAATACCGTAATATCCAAGTGAATTAATTTATAGTATTCACGATGGCTAAAGCATAACTTCTTGGAGTGTAAATATCTTAATAACTGATTTTCCTTGATGTTACTACTTCCATTGAAGGTTACTGTGGTTGAAATAACCTCAGCCATAAGATGTTGCGGGGAGGGGCCTTCGATCATATATATATATATATATATATATATTCAGTGATGTACGAATTTAACTGAAGGGAGATCAAGTACCGTGACGTTTCTAAAGAAGTCCTTTATACAACCATAGATTATGTATTTTTAAAGTCAATAACTTTACATTGAGTATAACATATTATCATAAATTTCTCTTTATGTATCTTCATATTACCTTAGTCAATCGTTTGTTTCCTTCTAGTAATGAGACAAACTCTCATATTGTGTGATCTTGCATTGATTTATGCAATTCGTTTATCATGTTGGTTCACAATTGAGAATTGTAACTATGTATGGCTTTATACAACACGACGAACTGATTACCATTACCCACATAAATATTTATTTTCATGAAGATACATTATATGATTAAAAAATATAGTGTTCTTCACTTTTTTGAGGAGGTGAAGTTTGATCTTATAATTTTTTATTTTGTTTCCTATGTAGAAGACAATATCATCTTGAGTAACTTAATATTCTAACGAGACTGAAGTGAGTGGCATAAAAGCTAATCACCCAATACCTTAGTATCAATTCACTAACAACTCTAATTTGGGTCGATATGTTGGTTTATGACCTACTTATTTTTATTAAAAACGTATTGAATTTGTACAAATTCCTCCTCATAACGAACATTTTGTTTTTAAAATATTTCCTCAAAACTCAATATTTTAAATTAACCTTCATGTTTTTGATGAAAACATACTTATAGTAGATGAATTATAAAATTAAACCTCTTTGAATGTTCTAAATATACAATGAAATAACAGCTAACCATGTTAGCGTTCATTTTCTTTTGATTCGGCTTGGGAGGGTTTGCTTCAAATGGACATCCCCCAACATCCAGATTCTTAAGCTAGTCTTATGCCCAATCAAAAATTTTGTTCTTATGGTTGGCTTAGTGGAAACTTTATAACGAATATATATTTCTTATTTGATGGGCTCACCCCATAGGGATAGTAGTAATCTTGAATAACGAATCATAGTTCTCACAATATCCTTAAGTATACATTCTATTTCTTAGATACAACTTTTATGTTGGGCAGTATATGATGAAGAACTATATCATATTCTTTGAGGTATTTTGTAAATGATTGATAATATTGTTCATTCAAACTATCACATCTTTTATAATATTCACTAAAAAGTCGGATCTAACAATCTTAGTTTTATTGCCAAATTTTTAACTTTGGTATTCAAAACTGTGAACTTATCTTGGGGCTTCTGGTATCTCAAGAATAAAATATCGTTGCTGTTCCGTGATGTTTTTCAGAATAATTCACATTCATCATTATTTGTCAACTCCAAGACTTCTTTCCGTCTATATTCACCTAACCTTTTTTATGGTGGTTTCATTTTTCTTGTTACATTTGATACAAATACCAAATTTTAAGCAATAAAGTGAATTTAATAAAAAAAATCAACTATAAGGTTATCCATTTTTTCTTAGAGATACTACGTACGTGTTTGTGTAAAAGATTACCTAAATTTCAGCTTCATAATTTGGTTTATCATATACTTTTATATTCATTTTTCTATGCGATTCTTAATAATGTCTAAAAAATATAACTTATTATTAATTGTTAAATATATATTTTCTATCACATTATCATGTAAAGAAAAAACATTTGATTATTCCCTAAAAGACTTGAATATAAAATAGAGGAAAACAAAATATCAAATTCATGCTAAGATATTTTAAATACAACTAGACAGCAACAACTAAGAAATATAAATAGCATACACTAGACACGAATTATCTTTTACTTAATGGATAGATATTTCACCATTAATGAGGCTTTGGCTCATTATCGTATCCTTTGTAGAAACGAAAACATAGGTTATCATAATCGTATCAAGCCATCATGTTTTCATGCAATTGAAACAATATTTATTTTTAAACAGACCAGAGTTGTGAAATTATCTTTAGATTTTATATAAGCTTGACATATTTTATAAAAAAATTTGTAATGTACTCTCCTCTTTCAAACAAAAAATCAACCTACAACAAGTGATTCTCTAGGTTCATTTTCCTCTAGACCGGAAGCCTTGTCAAATGATCTATCAAACTTTATCTTCTCCGCTTTCTCTATTTGACATCTTAGAAAGTTCTTATTTCAACCTATTTTCCTATTAAATAGCATGGGAAGTTAGTTTACTAATTGTTCACTTGTCATGTCGAGGAAAAACTAAAATAAAATTCTTTCATAATTGTTTTTATAAAATATCAATCTTAAGCTTCTTTAGCTTTGATACACCGCGGAAATATGTTGTCTTATTGCCCTTTTACCATTAAAATTCATGGTTCAGAGCTGGAAAAAAATCACCACCTTATTATACATTGGTAAAATGTTTCTCAATTGATTTGAGAGACTTAATTTCATGGGTGATATTAGTTGAGACAACCTTATGGAATTCCAAAGGTATTCATTGTTTCATAATTGTCAACCATACCCTATTGACATACCACACTTCAAATTCTTTATTTTCATTAGAATAACCATATTTAGTGAGTATCATGGTCTTTTGATTCCTTAATTCTAGGTTAATATCACAACTATTCAAATACAATTACATGTCCTATATTCATTGGAAACAAATAACTCATTAAAATTTGGACGTTTATTGCTTATTGAGTTATAGGTAATATTACACATAACAAACATCAATCGCACCTTTATTTGAAATATAATCTTTAGATTAGAGTGTTTAAGAATGTCATATCACATGTGAAACATAACATGAATCACCAATAAGATTTCTTTTGGTAAATACAGCAATTTGTATATTATAAGTTTGAGGAAAATCATTGTTGATATATTTTTAATTGATATAATTATGGCAAAACCTTTCGTTGGGTTGGTTTCCCTAATTCAAAACCTTAATTATCAATTAACGGATGATATTATCTGTTTCATGATGAAATATGCCAAACATTGACCTTATTCTGGACTGACAATGCTTACAATATGATTAATTCATGAACTGTCTAAACCATATGTTTCTCATTTTATCAACAACATTCTTTTAGACCCATATATTGGTTTCACGATTCACCTATCATAGTTAGGACAACCTTAATCATGTATTACACTTAATGTTTAAATACTTATAAATCAAACGCATACACAAAATAACATGTCTAAACATATTACGTGGTCAATGGTCTGAGGGAATAAAGGACCAACTAAGCACCTTCATAGGTTCGCTATTGAAGTGATAAACATTAAGTTGTAGCAGTATATTTTAATCGCGAAAAAGATGATTATTCCTTTGGTGATGCTACATGTTCACTGTAACAACAATACGGGTTAACCCGATGAATATCAGTTCAATACTACTTTTCTATATCACACTCTAGAATCTCTTTGCCACAGAATTTTCTTTTTTGAGCAACAAAAAACCCTACATTAAGTAAAAGCACTAAAGTTGCGTTACAAAATTATATATGTATTCTCGTTGAGATAAGAATAAATATCCATTTGGCATGTTCTTGTTGGTTCAATACCAAGTATCCTCTCAGCCTCTCTCGTACCCTTCATTTCAAACTGTCTCTTTAGTAGAGTTTTTATCATTTTAATCCTCTTTTTGTCCTTTCCAACTATTAGGATAGCATCCATAACAATAGCAATATGACTTGTCTCTTTATGTATGTCTTCCCATTACAATAACCGTATTTATCATGGAACCTTTAGACATAGTTGATAGACTTCATAAAAGAATGAAATCGTCTATTCCACTGTATTGACGATTGTTTCAACCCATAGAGGTCTCTTTAACAAACAAACATCTTATTTCTCCCATTTTTAAACTCTTTTGGTTGTTACGTGTAAATTGTCTCTTCCAATTCTCTAGAATAAACAAAATTTATAACATTCATTTAATTTAAATCTAGATCATTCTAGCAAAAGTTGACATATGAACCCTTATCGAGGTTTTTTCACAACACTGGAGAAAATATCATTGAAGTCAATACCTTTTTTGTGAGTGAAACCTTTAGCCACCAACTTAGATATTTATGTGGAGAACTCAACTTCATGAATACCTTCCTTTCATTTGAATATCCATTTAGCCTCAAAAATATTATGAACAATTGAATGTTGTACAAAATCCAACTACATTTATTCTTGATATATCTCAATTATTCTTTCACGAACTTCATCCACTTGTCTTTATCATTACTCTTCATATTATCGTGATAGATTCCGGGTTCAATAATACCTTCTCGCATTTCAATTGATAAATAATAACTAATAATATCAGCATAATCATACATCTATGGAGGTTTGTATGGTCTTCATGTTCTATCCCTGATTAATTTATAATTTTCAAACCCATAATTCTCTAAAATTTGACCATCAAACATATCTTTGGCATAAACATCTTAAGCCTCACTCTATATATAAAAATCATCACCAACTTCACAATTATTCTTCGTTATACTAGGTTGGGTCCCCACCGCATTTTTCAATAGAATGTCATACTCATTGAAAATCAAGTCCCTGTTTATCATACTAATTTGATGTCCAGGTTCAAGGCACCACAACCTATACCTTTTTAATATTTCACAATAAACGAGAAACATAAAATTTAGTACTCTCGGATGAAGTTTGTCTTGCTTCACATGTGTGTATGAAGTACATCCAAACACAATTCAATATATCAATAGAGGTTTCTTTGTAATTCAAGCCTATTAAGAAAAAAGAAACTTTAGTTCCATAGATAAACTCATGTTGATATTATACGTATTCATAGTCACAAGTTCTTTCCATAATCTTTGGTATATTCCAACAGTTTGAAGCATACACCTAACCATTTCCATCAAGATTCAGTTCATTCTTTCAGCAAGGCCATTTTTTTGGGAGCCCCTATCAATTTTTGGTGTAAAGTAATTTCAAGTTTTGAAAAATAGATGGTGAACTCATTATTCATATATTCCAATCTATTTTTAATTTGAAGGTTTTTTTTATCATCTTCTCGATTCTCTAATGAAATCTTCTAGTTCCTCAAAACATCAAATGTTTTATTCTTGGTCTTCAAAAGTTTTATTCTTGGCTTTCAAAAGTATAACCCGTACTTTTCTAGAATAGTTATTATTCACGGACATTAAGTACCTTGCACCATCTATTGTAGGTTCTCGTGCGGGACCCAAAAGATATGAATGAACATACTCAAGCACATAAGTGGTTGTATGTTCACTAGGTAAAAAATTGATCTTTAAATTCTAACTAACACACAGCCTCCCAATTATATTACAACACCTTGTCCGCAATAGTATTATGCTTAAATCAATAATATTTATCAGAATTTAACAATACTAATATTACTTTGAAAGTATACTACAAAGTAATATTTATCACAATTTGATTTACCACTTATAGAATAATCAAACTATAACAATTTATACTATAATCACACTTTAATAATTATTTCATCACTAACGAGACTATATACAATAGGGGTTCAAATGTTCTAAAACTTTATGCCACATATGGGCCATAAATGTGCAACATTAGCTTAGTTCTCAACCAAATTTTTTAAAAAATCCTATGCACAATAGAAGTTTTTTCAATCATCCACTATATACCACATAAAATTTCTATCTTCCAAACCATGCCTACCATATCTCTATTTATAGAACTCAAAAAATAAAAAATAATAGTAATTTTTTCTTATTTATTAAAAAAATATTATTTAAAATGGTAGCCTACAACACGTACAAGTTGCAAACTACCGCTCATGAGTTCATACCAAAACTCTTTTCATCTTTTGGACCCTTTGAAGAGGGTGAGAGTTTCAACCTAACAAAAATATATGTTCTAAAACAAAATCTACTAAAAGAATATGTAGTACATGGTCTTATCAAATTATAACAATATTTATAGTATGTATAATAAATCTATAAAAAATAAAATATAATAAAAAAAATATATAATATTACTTTTAAATTATTTATACAAACTATATAATCAAACTATAAATCTGCAATAATTATTTTTTATCAAACAATAACCACGCTTGTATTCTATGTTTTATGTGTTACGAAGAAAATAAAAAATGTATATTATAAATTTGGATTTTAAAACACTAGCATTATAAAAAATGTAAATAAAAACTAATATAAATTATTGTGACTGTAATATGATGTGCATTGTATCATACTTTACCATTTTAGCGATGAGACGAAAACTTTATGATAATATAACCAAGTGAAAAAATAACTATACTTCATCCGTAATAAATCGTGATTAGGCCTATGATGATACGAACATATGTGAATTATACATACATACATGATATTTGTGTTTAAAAAAAGGATGAACTACCCATAAATATCCAAACAAGTACCTCGTTACCCCTTATTACCTAAATATTGTACCATAATAAAAGAAACTTGGACTATAAAAATGGATAAATATACCTCTATTAATATAAATATGATGTTTTAGGTTGACAAAAGGTTTTCACCTCTCTCAAAGCTAAATATTTTAGTTCACTACCCATTATTTCCCTCTTAAACCTTAAATCCAAAACACCTAGAAAACCTAGAAATCATCGACGAACTCTGAAAACCATTTGAGTTGCGATTCTTCGTTCGGGAATAGTTGTTTTTAGCTTCGGTATGTGTTTGGACCTTCATTTGAAGCACGCGATTGTAGAACTCTGAAAATCAAAGGTAAGAACTAGGTACTAGTTCTTCATTTTTATGAATTTGGATGGTTTAGGTTTAGTTAACTTAGTGTGAAAGTCTTGAATTAATATAAAATAGGTTCTTAAGGTAAATACATGATATCGTTGATCAAAACTCAACTTTGTACTGTTATTTTACGTAAACACAGAGTTTCAGAGTATGAGAAGGTCACATTATATACATATAATGTGTTATATTTTAGTAATTAGTAGTTAATATATTGGAGAAAAAAATTCTCCTCAAGAAACGTTGGCAAAAAGAGATCAAAGCCAATCTCAAATAATTTGATAAAGGTTATCTTTATCATTAGTAGCTCATGGTTAATTTGCACTAGACTTGCATGTATTTTTTTTAGCACGGTTCATTGAACTAGGATTACATGGTCTATTTAGTATAGACTTTCATGTACTTTTTTTAGCAGAGTCACATGGTCTGTTGAACCAGGATCACATGGTCTATTAAACCAGGATCGTATGGTATGTTAGGTTTACACTTGCTTGTAGTTTTTTTAACCAGGATCGTATGGTCTATTGAACCGGGACCACATGGTATATTTGGTCTATAATTGCATGTAATCTTTCCACTAGGATCACATAATCTATTAAACCAGTATCACATTGTCTGTTTGGTTTAGTCTGGTATTTATTTTCATAAAAGAAGATACATCTCTAATTGTTTTGTGTTTTATAGGAAGCAATAGAAAACTCCAATGGTGCGGTAGAGAGGGATCATGTTATGAAGGGTGTGGTTATATTATTGATCATGTTTATGTGCTCTACCTTTTTCTATTCAATATCATGAGATGTACTGGGTAGAAAAAAAGAATATTATGTTAAAAACCTTAAAAAAACAAAAAAAAACTAAGATTGGTCCATAACAATAAAGGACGATCTATTTATGTTAATTCAAACATGAGCCTTCAAAAAACCTGATAGAGTTATCAAATTGTTGTTCTTTTAATGGTAAGCATTATAGTGCATAATTAAACAAGTTAAAAATATATGTAATGGTGTTGATAATTTTTTCATGCAATAACTGATGATGGAGCACACAACCGTTGCGCAAGAATAAACAAGGGAAAACATGTTCACAATATCCTACAAATGGTAGAGGTTGGAGTCAAATATATTATTGTTGAACATTATATTTGTAGTAGAACGGCATTTTTAGTTAAAACAGAATTGCACGTTTAGTTGCACTACAATCGCGTAACAGTATCA
The DNA here is from genome assembly GCA_036936605.1 of Limnanthes douglasii subsp. nivea. NCBI lineage: Eukaryota > Viridiplantae > Streptophyta > Magnoliopsida > Brassicales > Limnanthaceae > Limnanthes > Limnanthes douglasii. The sequence continues at coordinate 101,386,350 of JAUPFV010000001.1, forward strand.
CTAGTCTCGGATGGAATTTTCTTGTAGTAGAATCACATAGTTAATGGTACAAGTCCTGCATGATGCGATATGTAGTAGAATTAGTCGTTAAGCTAAATTGGAATCGCATGGTGTGGTTTGTAGTAGAATCGCGTGTTTTACTAAGCTGTTTATTATTTCATAGGTTTGGAGGGTGAATTAACACTGACAGTGGCTACAATAAGAGCATTTAGTGAGGATAAAGGTATTGTGCATGTTCCAAAAGATAAAATAGTTGGGAACCCAGATCTTGTACCAGATCAAAGGAATAAAAAAATGACTAAATCAGTAGGAACAAAACTAAAAAGAATGAATTCACACCCCAGACAGCCACCAACCACACCAACCTGAATACAACAGCCGACAACTAGCCCCCAAACACCAATCTGGAAACCTTTAACTGAAACCGAAGAGTTCATTGATGACTTCAATATTGATTCCACCGTAGATGAATTCATCCAATAAAAAAAAGAAGACTATAACCCCCTCAAAGAGGGCTACAACCACCTCGAAGAACAATGCAACGATATCGAAAAGAAGCCCAACCACCTTCAAAAGAATTTCTCTTTTACTTGAAAGATTAGACTGTAAAAGAATAAGCAATACGTACATGTGGTCTGTTACGTTCTACCGTATGGATTTTTTCATCGGAAAAAAAAAACTTAGTTCATGTTTGTCCTCTAGTCTTGCTTTTTATATATTTTCTTTCTCTTGCAGTCTCACATATCTCATACTAATATATCTATCATTTTTCTGACCGGCTGAAGAGAAAGAGAAAGTGATAGCCGAGTTACTTCAGAAGTTAGAACGTCGAGACCTTCACTTCAAACTTACTCGTTTTATATGTGATTCAAAACCAAATGAGTTAGTACCACCAACACCACCACTCAACAAAGCAATCCTACAGGTACAACAAGAAAAATAAGTGAACCCAATAGTGCAACAAGAACCAAATAGACCAATTAAACCACTCCTGCAATACAGGTAAGTATTATATACAAGTCCCACATTGTTGTTTTTTATATGGTTTGTCCATATTTTTTCACAAGTCTTGCATGCTAGTATTGAACTAGAAAGACATGTTTCATCATCTATATGTACTTAAACCATTCTCTGATTATAAGTTACACCCAAATCACATGTATCATCATCAATTTGTGCATATACATGGATTAGATAATATATTACACCAGAATTGTATGTTTCATCATCCATTTTTTCTTATATAGGGATCACATTGTAAATTTATGGACTTTAATATACTTATTATTTGTTTATTTCAACCATCTTTACTCCAATAAGAAGAATAAATACTTCATCAACCCAAAACAGAAGAAGAACAAATTCGTCAACTCGAACCAAAAGAAGCCTAACTCTATCAAATCCAACCCCAAAACACACAACTGAAACAAGAAGAAACTTTCTATAGGTAGAAGATGGCCAACTCAATCGACCAAAACAAGCACCGGGTGGCCCACAGGTAACAAAGTACCAACGTAAACAACCCGAACAAGTAACACTACAAAATCACAAAAGAGAAACATCAGCATCAACCTTAGCTAATATGACTTACAAAAGAACATGTATAGAAGTAGAAGATTGTGCTGATTTTTTTATAGAGCCTACATAGTGTTATTTTGATGAGATTGATAAGCTTAACACTCATGCTATCGTGGAACAAACTTGGAATGCTATCGTTGAAGAGATAAGGGCTGATATTTTCGTGGATACTACTACTAAAAAGGTTTTAAAAAAGACTGAGATAACATTAGGGGTACAAGTTCATGAAGATGTAAGTGCATCTTAAGTCTCTTTAGATTCTAAAGTCATATATTATAGGATTGTAAAAGACTAGATATCATGTTATTTATAACACATTTCATATGTTTATCATATTTCGAATTGCCTATTTATTTTACTTAGAATTGTATGTTTATTACACTTGAAATTGTGTGTTTATTAATGATTAGTGTCAATGTTTCGCATGTTTACTTAATGAATATTGATTCTCATACGTTTACTTCATGTATAGTTGGACTCGTATGAATATTATCTGACACCATGTCTTCCATCTTTCAGGAAAGCAAAGAATTAGTTCAATAGGACGATGAGTGACCAGAATGATCATTACTTGAAGACACATATGAAGAGATACAAGAGAAGGAGCTAATATTTCCTAATTTGGAAATAAATACAACAACAAAGTAAATTATTTTCATATATGAATACCACAAAGTATGTAAGATACAAAGGTCATAGAAATTGGAAGATCCAGACGTATGGTATATACCATTATCACAAGAATCATATAACATGAATGTATGTGTAAGTGATCTGATGGTGTTACCTAATAAACGCAACCTGGACTTTAAGGTAAAATATACAAGTGTTGCCTTATAGCCATGATCTTTAAGGTAGAAACACATGTTCAATAGAAGTATAATTACATGTTTAATTAAAATATAAATGCAAGTTTAGTTACAGCAGAATCTTATTTTTGGTTACACTAAAATTACATGATGTTTATTTTTTAGTAAATTCGCATGTTAAATAGAATTAATCTCTCATGTTCAATTTCATATCCTACACTTTTTATTTGGTTGATTATTGATGTTTGGATTTATAAGACGTTTAAAGAAAACAATTACAAAGTACCAGTCCAACCTTGCAATGATATTTATAGTTGGAAATTCCACGCAATACAACTTTATGCGCATACAATAGTAAGTATACCCAAAACTAGATATCAAATATTATAAAATTATTATTTGTAATACTTTTTAAATGCATACTTCACTAGAAATTAAGGACGATCTAACAAAAATGGTTGATGAATTATTCATCATTATGCAACAAGACACATATTATATCTTGGTTCCAGTATGCCTCATCTCAAAAAATACAATGAACTATTGTATATTACTGATTCTTAACCTTGAAGAGTAATAACAAAAAACTATAACCCACTTTTGGCTTACATTAAATTGACACCAGACAAAACAAGAAAAACTACTGAGCCACTCGTAAGTATTTAAAGTCATGCATGTTTCTTATTTTCTACTGGTCTTGTATATAACTTTTTAACTAGTATTTACTCTTATTAATAATTTGTGTATCATATGAAAAAAATCCATACATGTTCTAAAAATCCATATAAGGTGCAATAACAAAGAGATATCTAACAACAAAAACCAAGAAGCCTCGAGTGTGACGTTTTTGTTTACGAATACACCAAAGACTTTATCAAGAATGGGTTTATTACTAAAGAAAACAGTGAAGACATAGGTTAGTTGAGGATACCACATTATTTCTTAAATGATAAAAACAAAAACGTTCATTGGTAGCTTACTTGATAGACAATTTTCTGATATTACCTGTTTTGTAAGTAATATAATTTGTAAGTAAAACAACATATTGTTTTTAAAACTACTAGTCTCGTTTGCTTGGTTACACTATAGTCAAATGTTTGGTTACTACTAGAGTCACATCTTTAGTTAAAAAAGGATCGCATGTATATTTGCGCTAGAGTCGCATGTTTAGCTATAATAGAAGCACATGGTTAGTTACATTAGAATCATATGTTTACTTAATTCATAAATTACATGTTGAAATACATGAAGTCTTGCATATTATTCATTTATCCTTACCCATTAGCTGAAATTAAAGATACAGTGGTCTCAACGGTAATTAACATAAATCATCATTTTGCAATAAATTTGGTCATATCAATATTTAAGCATTCTAATCATTTTCAATTAGGTAACTTATTGTTTGATTTGACAAAATTAGAAAATTGGAGGAATCAGAAGATGAGGAGGAAGACGAAGAGACTAACGAGGACAAAGATGAGAATGAAGAAGAAGAAGAAGAGTTTGAGAAAGGAGACTCTATTTTTTATGTTTGAATATTTTTGGAATTTTTTTATTATTTCTCACACCATAACATTTTCAACCCTAAAATATTCTATTTTTGTTATTAGGGATGAAACTATAAAGTTTTCATATTTAAGTTTGGATTTCATAAATACAACAACGCCTTTGATTTCATCTTGGTTTGTTTTGCATGTTCAATATGTCTTTGTTTCTTTTAATTTGGTTTTCATGTTTAGTTCAAGTAGATACGCATGTTCACTTGCAGTATAAACGAATGTTTAATTAAAGTATAACTGCATGTTGAATTAAGTATAATAACATGTTTAATTACAATAGAAATACATGTTTACTTACATTAGAATCTCATATTTAGTTACAGTAGGAAAGCATATTTAATTACATTAAAAACACATATTTAGCTACATTGGAAACGTATGTTTAGTTAATAGGAACATATAGTTTAATTAGAGTAGAAAACATATGCTTAGCTACTATAAAATTGCATGTTTAATTTAAATCCCAAGTTTAGTATAACTGAGATCACATGTTTAGTTTAAGTAGAAACTCATATTTGGTTTAATTACATTAGAAACACATTTTCATGTTTAATTACATTAGAGCTTGATCTTTCACTAAGATTGGTTAAAACAAGTATAGTAAAAGAGTAAGTTGACATGTAATTTGTAACTGTAAAGAATGGCTTTATTTATGTCATATGATCTTTCTAATTCAAATGTATTGTAACAAAAGTATGAGAATAGAGAAAACAAATCTTGTTGCCAAGCACCATAAAAAAATTGAAATCCAATAAATTAAAAACCATAATAGATTCAAAATAAAACTTCAAAAATATGGTTGCCAAAGACTCACGAACTAGCCATGCACAACCTTTTTCACATTAAACTTTAAGTTCTTTTCACATTAGCCCATCCGAATAACTTTGTGAAATTTGAATAATAAGTAAGACTCGAACATTGTCAATTAATTCAATAATAGGTAGAGTACACCATCTGTAATCTGACGGGTAACAGATTCGGCCAGAGAATATGCCATAACACCATATTGTTTTCCTTGAACAAATGCTTGAGAATATTTGTCGTGAGGTAAATTATCATGAAAGGTAATAAGTATTTGACATCATTCACTAATAAATACTTCAAGCCTTTCATCAAAAGATATCTACAACTAGAGCCTAACTATATTATTTAAAATTATAAATCATCCTAGACTTAACTTTTCATCTAAACAACTAAGAGCATACCTCAAATTATTGATAAAATTGAAAATGTAGTAGGCATGATAAAAGTTTGGATACTAGACAAAAGAAACATCGATGATACCTAAATGAATGTCGGAATAAATTTTATTTCATGTTACAATAGATGTGATTTTAAACTCTCAAGAAACCATAGCCAATGTTCAGCATTGTCATAACCAATAATATCAAATACAACAGGGAAAATACTTGAAAAACTAATTAAACTTATAGTATATGTACCAAGATAACATAATTCGTTTTATTACACTAGGATGACATGGTTAATTTTAATTAAAAAGATCGCGACAGGTCTCATATAAACACATGGACACGAATCACATGTTTAATATAACATATATCGCATGTTGGTAGGTAAGGCTATTAGATATAACATTGGTCATGCATAGCTTATAGAAAATGAGTCACACATGAATACATAATAAGAAAAAAAAATCACGAAACTTACCATTGTTACTATCTTTTACTATGGAAAATCCAATAATCTTTTATACTTTTCTAGTAAAAATTATTCCATAAAAAATAAAAGCGGATGACAAGAATGAATACCTTGAAGACAAGAACCGAATGATATGAAACACCGCTTGAAGTTGTTTCTCGGAATATATTTTAAATGACAATCTGTCGTAATATCATAACTCTTCAATATTTTGAATTATCATTTAAGTAAATTAAATAAAGTAGAAATATTTATGAAAACTTCCCTCTTAGATTTCTCTAAAGCATTGCATGTGATACACAGTAAGAAATGTTTAAACTGTAGTCTTGTTTAACCCACAGTTTTATACCTTTTTGCTGTCACGAAATTGTATGATCTAATTGAATAATGAATTTCTGTAGAAATCAACTCGGATGTTCCAAGTAGTCTGATTTTCTAAATGTCTGCAATATACAGTTGTAGAGATTTAGAAAATGTTTCCTATGTTTTTGGTCAAACCGGGGCTACAAGTATGTAGTTGAACAAACCGCTTAAGGATCGTGAAGTCGGTGGTTGAGTCAAGTGATTCATAAAGTCTTTATGTATTTCCAATTGAGATTCTGTTTTCACGATAAGCAAATATGTTAAATATGATATATGCATGTATTTGAAACAAAAATGATACTCTAAGGCATAACGAAATAAAGATACCATTTGAGTTATCGCACCTTGATAATAAGCTCGACCAACATCTATATTTGCATCACAACTAGTAGTAGTAAGTTATTTTTTATGACTAGTACTACTCACCCTATTAATTAATTGATTATTTGAAACTTCAAATAAACTTAAGATCGAATCTTTAAGAATTTATTCATCAACCATAACAACAACATACTCTTCTTATATAAGAAAACTAACATTTTTAAACGCTCGACGTCAAACACTATTAACAAACCCACTAAATATGTCTTTTTCGTAAATAATTTTTTTATGATCACCATAAAAGTAGGTTATATTGTTCTTACCTTTAAACAACATATTTGGTCTGCTTTCAATATACTTTGAATATTTTCGAAGTTTTCAAACTCACTTAGAGGAACAATTGCAGTTTGACCATTGTGTTGAAAATGCACATTCGAGCTTTCGACATTTATTACTTGTATTTAATAATTCAGAAACACTTAGGAGCAATCAATACGTTTTGCATAATAGTCATGCATAATCTCGCACAAAGAACACGTTAACATCTCGCATATGCGAGACATACAATATTTCCAAACGTCTAGCATGGTATACCCAGCACGAATCGCATGTTCCCAGTCTTCTGATTTTCTAAACGTCTCACATGTTCAAATTTCAAACGTCTCGCATGGTCAAATTTCTAACATCTCGCATCTTCTTCCCCAATCACATATGCATCTTCAACATAAATTACCTGCCCAACTATAAAATTGACTCCTGATATATTTCATAATCTAAACATAATTAATAACTAAAGGAAATATATTATACAATGAGTTTATAACTTATTAAAAAATAAAAATAAAATCTGAAATTTGTTTACACTCTTTTATCAAACTGTATAATAATAATAAACGAAGCTTCGTTTATCTCATTTTGAAAATAGGTTATAATCAAAATAACGATACACAACCTCTCTCTGTCACCTGTAAAAACTGTTTCGATATTCCAATGAGTAGGATTCGTATGAATATGGTAAATCATGGTAAAACTATTAAAATAAGTAGACTATATAGATATTAGGTAGCTCAGGGTAAAATTTGGGTAAAATCTATTTTCTAATAATTATACTTGTTTGGAGTTGCTATCAGATGGTTTTGGGTTCGATTCCGACGAGACGGATGAATTTTCAAATGTGAAAGGGGAAGTAACTTTTGAAGAAAAGAAAAAAGCTTATATATATAATCGAGGGTAATTAAGGTATTGTCATAAAAATTGGGTATGAGTTAGAGTCAAGCATCTTCAATAGGCACTGCACTAGTGATAATAACTATAATTATTATTAAAAAATCATAAATAGTCATTAAAACTGGTCAGGTTTATAATAAAAAAAAAACTATTGTACATTTGTATCAAAAACAACTTCTTTTATTACATCCGTTGCCATCGAAAATTGTCCTTTTGATACAAAAATAACATTATTTTTACCATTTTAGATCAACAAAAACTGCAAGGTTAGCCATGGTTTCAAACCTTATTGTGTGAGTTTTCTGGAAAGAATTCAAATCTTAGTGCATCCTGACTTAGCGACCTTCCATTAAAAGGCAAAGAGCGCTCCTTTTACTGACAGAAAGCATCTAAATGGGCTCTGAAAAGATATAGTGAGTGATGAATGATGATGCAGAAAAAGCAATGGCAACGTGCATTGTTTGGTTGATTGTCAAATCCTTGATAATGGGCTTAAAAGTAAACAGAACACACATGGGCATTTATAAGAACCTGGTACAAGGTCTTTTCCAACTTTGGACGGATATATCTCTACCACAGCCCAGGTCCACACGTACAAACCTTTCGAGTATTCTTAAAAGGACTATGTTTATAATATACAGATAAAATATGAATTCGAAAATTAAATAATATTTATATTGGCTTAGATATGAAAATAAAACCATTTTGAATATTTAAATAGATTATAGAAAAGTCTAAATAACAAAATTATTTTTAACACGGTTTAATTTGATTTTAAAATTATTTTCAGCACTTATCTAGTTTAATGTTAGGTATATGAATACCAAAATTGATGGTACAAAATTATCTTATAGAATGTTATTTATTAAAAATGGGTTAAAATAACTTGATGAACTATGCATCTTGTTTGAAAGTATTCTTAAGAAGTAAAAGAATTAATTTTGACAAGGAGATCTCTAATCGAAATAACATACTTATGATTTTTTAGTATAAATTTCCACAAATCTGAAAATTTAATTGCGTTACTGATACACCTGTTCTGCCTATTTGTAAAGTAAATCACACACTCTATGATACAAGTGCTCGTCCGACAACTTCCAGTACTGTACTCCTCATCACCGTCAAAGGATATCTGACCTACAATATATAAAATGAATGCATAATAAAAAAAAAGGACATTTATAACAGTAACTAAAGACGTCAGCACACCTACTATAATAAAATCATTATAATAAAATCATTAGTCAAATTGATAAAGGGTTCGGCTAAATTAGGACACTCGATGATAACCAATTCCAAAATTTTAGCGCCGTTTTTTATTCCGCCGGTTGAAAGGGTCTCAACCGGCGGGGAAGCCCGACGGGTGAAACAGTTTTTCCGTCGGGTGGAAGAGTCTCAACCGGCGGTTGAGAAAGATTAAGCGTTGGGATAAAAGTATAATTGTAAAACTTCAAAAAAACTTGTTTTTTAGACTGGTTAACATATTTTGGGCCCGAATTTAAGCGAACCCATTGATGAATTGCACATAAGCCATATAGAACAGAACTGTAGCACACAACTATGCAAATAATAAAAACAACGGATTTACAATTTGTCAACCCTGCATGGTTAAGTTATAATTTTTACTTTAAACTATTATAATAGGTTGAGTTTTTGTTAGATTTTTTTTTAATTTTTATTAAATTTATTAGATATATTTTATATTAAAATATATTTTTTATTAAATAACTTGATTATTAATTTTTTAGAGTTATTTAAATCTATATATATACATCTATATCACATCAACATAAGATTTAAGATTTAAGAGAAAATTAACTAATAAAATTATTCAATAGATTAATATCTAAGTACAAAATAGTAAAAAAATTCAAAAAATAAAATAAAAAAATTAAATTAAAATCATATGATAAATTAATAAGTCATCAAATATTTGGATTCTCGAAATATTGATTGAAGAAACCATAAGCGGTGCTGGAGCCGTAGGATACGAAGGTTGCGGGGAGGAACTTGAGTATCATTAAAAAAAAATTATACATTTTTTGCATATCCAACTGTTACCGATTTATCGTAGTGACTAGTTGTGTTAACGCAATTTGTTGTTATTATAGCTTTTTTTTGGAAAGTTTCAAATATAAAATATAACTCACTTTTTCTTTTATATAATTGATCATGTATGACATGCAAATTGACCAAACTGATTATATATTTGGCTAACTTCCACGTTCATGTTCTCCAGCAGCTCACGGTTGAACAATCTCTTTTGAGGTTCTAGTAATTGTTGAAAAGAACTGCCGGGACCGAAAGCGATTGGATCTTTCATCCTATCGTGTTGGCATGAATTACACTCTTGAAGGGTGGAGGTGAAACACACTTATTGTCCATCTAGAATTGATCATTACTTTCCTCAAATGTTTCAAAAACCTCCAACTTCAAGAAAATTTATCCATTCAAAAAATATATCTCTTGATTTTTTCGAGATAACTCTCCTAATTTAGAAACTTTTGGAATTATTTATTCCAAAAGGTACGAACAAACATCTGCATCATTATTTCTAAACATATGATTTAGTATAATCATATAAGGTAGATACCGCTTACCACATGATTGTTTTATATGTTTGATGATCAAAGTTGAAAAATTTATTATGGTCCTTAAAATTGTAGCAGCAGTTATAATTTTTGAACATTTGTCAAAACTGTATTTTTATTATTCGAAGGAAGAAAACAATTATTGACCAATTTTATAGCTAATTTATAAAATTCTCTCAGATTTGTTCTAACTAACAACATCTCTAGTCGTAGTGCCAACAGTTGAACGAAGTTTACCATTATTGAGTTGGTTAATTTATTCTTCCAATGTCAAAGGTCAAGAATTTGGCCAATTATTTTGAGGGTAACTTAAAGGCGGTAAACGATAGATCAGACATAGAACAATCGAATTTCAATAGTAGGTCAGATGGAAAAATATAGCTCTCCTACCATTAATATTAAAACGCATGATAAGATTGTTTTCATTTTCCAAATTTATTTCGTACTTGCATAAAATTGTTTTACTATCTCGACATACCATTTACAACTATATCGAATAAAAGTTAACCAACCCAATGAGATAGACTATCAATTATAAATTGGGTACATTGGACTCATTGAGCTTAGTAGATAATATACACATACCCACATTTATCATTTTCCACTCGATACGATAATATCATCGTCGATATCATGTCTAATCTGTTCTTCAAGCAAACCGAGATCATGATCTGATTGTTCGTATATATTTACATCATAATTTGGCCGGCGTGGATATGGTTTTTTATCTAGATGCTTCTCCGATATTATTTATTATTTATTATAATAAATTATGGTTTTTTTATAGTAATTTTTCAAAATCAGCTCGAGAATTTGGAAAAAATATTATGAAGTTTTATATTTATAGGTGAAACACAATTCTAGCTGTTGGAGAAAAATGACATAATTTTACTTCAATAAGCATTTTGAATAGCCATTGCATTACAAATGACCATCTTTTTGCAATAAGAGACGCCCATTTTAGGAATAGTTAGCCAAATATAGTTGTTGGCTGGTCGTAGCTTAAATGGGCCTCACTATTACACATGGACACCCGTTTATCCGCATTGGCTAGCCAACGAATACAGTTGTCTAATTGTAACTCAAACGAACATTCGTACTTCTAAACATAAACACCCGTTTAAGAACAACACATAATTGGATTTTTGTTTATCTCAAATGAGTGTCTACTTCTAGAAGCACGAGATCATATTTGAGGTACGACTAGCCAACGACTATATTGTGCTAGTCATTTGCGACCAAAAGGCTTCAACTGCTAGAAACAGGCACCTGTTCAAGAGAAACATAAAATTTATGTTATGTTTCTCTAAAACGGGCAAGTGTGACAAGAAGTGAACGCTTGTTGGTGGCAAACAAATGTTTGTTATCTATAAACAGAAACATGTTACTATAATTTTTTTTAAAAGATTCGTAACACACATACATACATATGTTGCTCTGTAAATAGACGTCAATTACTTGTATTTTGAAAAAACAAATGTAGGACCAAATAGAGATTTGTTATACTAAAATGATTCACGTTAACCGTAGTTTTTAAAAAAAATATCCATTGTAGTGAAACAATTGCCCTTTCGTACAACTGAGTGACTGTTTCAGCAACGCCTCTAAAACAAACTAGTCTTTGGAAGTTGTCTATAAAGAGAGAGCACTTCAAGATTAAATTCTCACTTTTTCATGTCTTTATCTTACTTCTATAATATGATAAAAGTTCTTATATATTCAATTTCCCATTTATTTACCTTTGTTAAATTTTCATTTCTCATTTGTTCAAGAGCTTTTTGTTAACAAGTTTTGTAGATTTTGCAAGTTGATTATTGGTGATCACGTTCTTCTATGAATTAAAGTGTTGTTATTGGTTATTATAAGGGCTTGGTGTTTCTTATATTTTAATTTTGTGACTAATTTCTTTAATTTATTATAATTTATTAGTTGTTTGTTTTGAATGACACCGAAGTACAATGTTAAAAGATTTATTAAGACTAAAACTATGAGTATTATGGATTTGGTAAACATACAAGCTCTTAATGTTCAGCATAATATTACTGTTCAACATGATAATAATGACCATATAGACATAGATGGTTTTGATATTTGTGCTTTTGATGAAGACATCAATATTAATGTTCAACATGACAATCTCATACCTAGAGCTCGAATATTCGACCAAATCTACCCACGAAACACAATCATCTTTCGATGCGAAGACATTGGAAAATAATTTGAATTTTAGGAATACAACATCTTGGTATGAGAATAAAAAATTTAGCGGATCTAAAAAAACGTAAGTGTGTAATTTGTGGGGCTAAAATATTATGTAATATGGTAAAATAAATATTTAAACCACTGGTATGGCGCGACATTTATTTATATATATAGAGTTGTTGATAAATCCAAATTTTTAGTTTAGTGAGGAATGATACAAACCCAAATAAATCAGAATATCAGCGAGGTAAATAAGATTGAATATAGGTTGAAACGATGAAATTTACCTTTGGTAGTGCACTTCCTTTTACTTTCACCGACGAATGAAGATATAACGAATGGATGGGTAAAGTGGTAACCCACAAGATATTACATCCCACAAACCTCAATGAGAACTGTAAGGTTAGAATATTTTTAAAAAGAAAAATCTTTGATTTGTAATATAATTGAATTATTGCCATGGAGAGTTCGTTTGACTAGTGATATAGCAATATTTTGCGAGTATATATTATGTTTTTTGCCAAAAATAATATTAGACCGGCAGTTCACTTTATCATTAACATGGGCTTTAAAAAATGTGAATACAATGTTTTTTGTTAAGTCTACAAATGGATGTCGAATTCCATGGAACTCTATTTATGATCTTCTTTTACGTGTTTAAAAATTTATGAAAGATATAAGACATTTCTATGGATTTTACATGCCTAGAAACGAGGAGGACGTATATTATTACAAGCCTCTCAAGTCTCGAAAATAGAAATATTGTATAAAAATGGTGTACTTCCTCGCATGTTTAAAAACTATATTCACGTTTTTTACACAATATAGTCTTAACATTCATATGACATTTGAGTTTGTTGTCAATGTTTCTATGAATTTACTTATAAATTAAGAAAATTAAATTCGTAGAGAATTGTTTCTGATATGGTAATCAAATTTATTAAGTATTTTTATTTGATCCCCCACACTTATGTGTTGGGCGTATTTTAAGTCTGCATCTAAAGATAAATTCTTTCATAAATATGTTATCATTTTTTATAATAGTGTCAGAGTTGATAATTATGATCATGATAAATATATTTTGAAATATGGACCAATAATAATGTTCCATCCTTGGGTTTTTGTGGTAATATGGTAACTAGAATAAAGGAGCGATACAACCATTTGGTGAGAGTTATGAAAGATAACCTGGAACCATCAAGACATATTCAAGATTCTTCTAAACTGATCCAATATTTAGCAACTCCATTCAATTTGAATATATATGATGTTGGAAACCCACTTGACGTCTTAGCATGGTAGAAGGCTAAGTCTAAACATTTTCTTATTCTGTTAAAAGCTAGTGAATGCGTTTCGTACTATACCTATTTATACGGTGGCAAGTGAATTTATATTTAGTATTGTTAAGGTTCAATACACACAAATACGATTAAGACTTACTAGCCAGATAATTAAAGTATGTGTTGCAATCAAGGATTTGACTACAACATATTATAGGATGCAAGACAAAGAATATGTCATGGAAGAACATCAAAATAATATATTAAAAAAAGTGTGATATCAAAGAACAAATTCATGAGGAAACTCATGAAGATGAAAACTTTGAATATTATGAATTACTTGATGACTTTCTCGAAAAAGATGATTTGTAATCAAAATTCATGCATGAATTTATAATATTGTAGTTTAAACTGTTGACATTTGTACAACTCTTGGTCCGCGAGAGTAAAAAAGTATGAATGACTTAACTAAATAAAAAAACTTATTATGTTCCTCAATCTTATATTATAAGTTTATTATAACACTTATCACATGTCACATATACAATAAATAAAAAAAATTATATTATAAGTAAAAGATCTTATACTATAAGTAAAAAACTTATACAATAAGTAAAAAACTTATATTATACGTAAAACTATAACAACACTTATAACATATACTATAATTAAATAATTTATATTATATGTGTATCACTTATAATAGAGTATAACTATCACAACACTTATCACATATACTATGGCTACCACTTATGCTATAATCAAACTATAACAACACTTATAATATTACCTGTATATATCACTTATTTAATAACCAAACCATAACAACCCTTATCACATATACTATAAGTATACAACTTATGCTCTAATCAAAATGTTGGGGTAAAACCATCGTTTTGACGATGCAAGAATGGATGTATCGATTAACGAAGCTTTGGAGAAAACAAGTAACCATGTTCAAGACGAGCAATAAATAAAAGAAAGAATAAATAAAACCAAGCAAATAAGACAGATTTAACATAGTTCTGATTATAAAAATAATACTACATCAATAAGAAAAATACAATTTGTTTTGTTATTAGTAGGTTACAGAAAACTCCTAAATTTGAAGGACTCAATCACTATTTGTAACAAAAAATAAAGTAATTCACAAAAGTGTCTCTTCTGTATTTATCTCTTATCTCACTTATCTCACAAACAATTATAGTTATTTCTCTTTCTTTAGAAATGTGATGTTCACAAATTTTCTCACATTTTTTATAACAATATTTTCTTCTATTTATACGATATGTGTGATAAATCATAATCTATTAATTAAATAATTTATTAATATAGAAGACCAATCAACATAAAATCCAATTATAACTTAAATGAAGGGCGCTAGTGTTATCATTGAACAAAACCACATCTTTCTCTACATCAATGAGTTTACTCATCTACCCTTTCGGCCAAATAGCTTCTTCATGCCTTCCGCAGCAGGTATATACTCAGAATCCATAGACGACAATCCAGTGACCTTATGTATACAAGACTTCTAGTTAAACAATCCTCCAAGCACAGTAAGCAGATAACCCGATGTAGACTTCCTTGTGTCGATCCAACCTGCATAATCAAATATAGCACAACCCTAAAATATCCAAACCCTTTAAATATCTCATGAGCCACTTGAGTGCATGAGAATACATCTTCCTTGTATCGAGCAAGTATGCATAATCGAATATAACACAAACCTATAACTAAACCCTTTAAGTATCTCATGAGCCACCTGAGTGTATGAGAATGCGACTTTCCCATGTTTAATATAAATATTCTCAAAACACTTATGATGTATTCAAGATCATGTCTCATGCAAATCATATTATAGATAAGGCTACCAATAATATTGGAAAAGGGTTTCCTCGATATATACTTCTTATTCGATGCTTTGGTTGGCTTGAGTGACACTAAATTTAAATTTGGAACCAATGGGAATTCCATTCCCTTTCACTTAAAACATCAAGAACTCCTTATGAATTTATGTATATATTCTCACTGAGATCAGAAAAACTACCCATTTAGCTTGTTCCTCTTGACATAAATACCAAGTATCCTCTTAGTCTCTCGCATATCATTTATCTCAAACTCTGCTTTCAGTTGTGTCTTAACTGCTTCAATATTTCTTTTATCTTTTCCAGGTATTAGTATGTCATTAACATACATTAACAATAACACTTGTCTCTCTATATGTGTCTCCCCATTTCTATAGACACAATTCTCATAGCAGGTATGATTATATTTAGTGAATCTCATAAAACAATTAGATCTTCTATTCTACTGTATTGTGGACTATTTCAGCCTATAGAGGGGTCTCTTCAATAAACACACATAACCCTTATTATTTTTTAAACCTTTTCAAGTTGACGCATGTAACATATATCTAATCTAGCTTAAGACCAAATCTAACAATAATTGATATCAATTCCTCGATTGAGGATTGATTCACAACCAGTGAAAATATTTTATTGAAATTAACGCCCTCCTTTTACATAAATTCCTTATCGAATAGCCTAGCCTTGTATCTGGATAACTCAACACTAGTAATACATGAATCCATCATGAATATCCATACTCCCAAATAACTTTTCATCTTTTACATGTTTCACAAGCAAGTGGTCATCCTCTTGAGAGATCTGAGTTCTTCTTTCATGGTCGTGAGCTATTTTTATTTATCTTTACTCTTAATATCATCGTGATACATTTCGGGTTCAAGAATGTATCCATGTATTTCAATAGATAAAAGATAACCAATTGAATCGCTAAAACTAATGTATTTGTGGTTGTTTGCTTGGTCTCTGTGCTTTATCCATCACCAATTGATAACTATAAAGATTATGTTTCTCTTCTATACGATCATATGAAGGCCCTTAAACACCAGACCCTTGTCAAACTTTGTACTCATGGGGGGTTGAACTTCCTCTGTGTGACCCGAAACGGAACCATTCCTGAAAGCTTCTTCGACAAAAACATCTTCAGCTTAAATTTGTAAATTAGATCCATCATCAAATTCATATATTTTCCTGACATTACTAGTTGAGTCTCCATTGCCTACTTTAATCGCATCCACTCTTCATTGAAAACCACTTCCCTAATTATCAAAGCCTTCTGACATTCAGGTCCAAGACACCACAGGCTATACCGTTTTACTCCTTCCGGATAGCCAAAGAACAAATATTTCAATGCCCGGACACTCAAAGATGTTTCAACTTAGGTTTCTTTTTTACACCGTATATGGACTCTTATTGATGATATATGCAGCCGTTGTCATGGCTTCTCCTCAGAACCTTCATCGCATTCGAGTTGTATGAAGCATGCATCTAACCCGTTCAAACAAAGTTTGATTTAATATCTCACCAATATTTTTCTACTAGGGAGTACCACTTACAGTTTGATGTCTAGCAATACCAAGATTTTCACAATAGCCAGTGAACTTTTTGTTCATATACTCTAAGTCATTATTAATCTGAAGCTTCTTTAGTACTTTTCTGGTTTGATTCTCTATCAAAGTCTTCCAATTCATAAAGAAAATAAAACCCTTCACCATTGTTCTACAAAAATGGAACAATACTTTTCTTACATTATTAATTACTCTCTCAAGTTTGGTAGACAACTTAACCCCCTCAAGTCCGGTAGACAACTTAAGTCAAACTATTCAATTACTTTGACATTGTTGGATTCGTCATTCCCGAGGATAACCCTTCCCCAATGAAGCATTCATAGGTCTTCAAACCAATGATTATAGAAGTCATGTGAAACAAATCAGCCAAATCAAGTACCTATTTATCGTTATACTTTCAAAAATAGGAAGTAATTAAACCATCAACATACACACAATCATCAGACACCATTATAGTATCTCCAAAGTCGTTATTCTGATACTTGTCGTCAATTCTTTTCTCTGGGAAGCTCTTAATGATATGTCCTTTAACTTTTGAAACTGTACCAGCCTCTTTGGATTTTGACCGAGATTTTTGTTTTCTCTCACTTGAATTTCCCTTCCCTGATCAACCTCTCACACAAACTCCATGCCCTTTAAAATTAACGTTCATAAAACTCTTCTTTTGAAGATATTTGGAGTTCAATGCGCTCTTGACTTCAGATATCGTAAGAGAGTATTTCATGTAAAGTATGATATATATGAAGTGTTCATACTCCTTCAATAGATAACTTAGAAGGATGATTGATTAATCCTCCTCCTCCACCTTTATACTAATTGCATTCAAGTCGAGTATGATTCTGTTGTAATCATGTAG
Source organism: Limnanthes douglasii subsp. nivea (assembly GCA_036936605.1). Taxonomy (NCBI): domain Eukaryota; kingdom Viridiplantae; phylum Streptophyta; class Magnoliopsida; order Brassicales; family Limnanthaceae; genus Limnanthes; species Limnanthes douglasii. The sequence goes on from JAUPFV010000001.1 coordinate 101,404,228, forward strand.
GAGTCTTCGGATGAATATGCTATTATCCATAGACAATGTGTAAATCCATTTATTGATATGCAATATGTTCACTAAGGACTTCTTCATGTAAATCTCCTCAAACCAAATTCATAACCCCAATATCGTATGCTCTTCAAATACCTCCTGTAGCACTTCATCTCCTAAGCTTAGTATGAGGGCACTATAAGGTTTAGACATTACCACAACATCAACCTGTGTAAATTTATCATCGATACTAGATCTAATCCCTCGTGTACTAGGTAAGCTTTAACCTTAATTTTCCAGAGGTTGAAATCATTAGATTCGTTAAATATTTCTAGGCTAAAATTTATAGAACTCGTCTTCAATTTCTTTCTGATTTCCAATCGATATCTACTTCTTTAACCTTCATATATGTGATCGATCTACTTCTTATATTTCTGCTTCATGCTCACTACACCACGTGTTGGGGTAAAACCAAAATTTGTCCGAGACAAGAATAAATGTATTGATTAACGAACCTTCAGAGAAAACAATTAACTATGTTTAAGACGAGAAACAAATGAAAAAAAGAATAAATAAAACCAAAAACACAAGACAAATTTTATATGGTTCAGATTGTGGAAATAATTCGACATCCACGGGAAACAATTTTTTTATATATTAATAATTAGGTTACAAAAAAACTCTCAAACACAAAAGACTCAATCCCTATTAGTATCAAAAGATGGTGTGATTCACAAAACTTTCTCTTGTGTTTATTTCTCACCTCTCTTGTCTCACAAAACAAACTAGAACTATTTCTGTCTCTTCGGAAATATGTTTCTCACGAATTTTCTCACACTTTGCATAACAATATGCTCCTTCATTGATAGGAAAGCTACTCTTAATCCACTAACTAAGAAATCTAATTGATATAGAAGACTCAATTAATAAAAAATCTAATTAATAGAAAAGACCAAATCAATAGAAAATATAATTAATATAAAATATCAAATTAATATAAAAATTAAATTAATATAACGAATTAACTAATGTAAAGATTTAATTAATATAACTAACCAAATCAATAGAAAACCTAATTAACATAGTAGTTTAATTAATATAAAACTCTAATTCATATAAATAGATAATTAATAAAAAATATAATTAATATAGTAGGCCAAGCTATTTAGAAAATATATTTAAAACAAATTATTGAATTAATATATAAATCTAATTAATATAGAAACTCTAACCTAACGACATAGTCTATGTCCGATTTAAATAGAATCCGATTCGAATTATTTCTAGAGTACGCTCGACACAAACTTATACTAAATATAAGACTTATATTATAACGAAAACTATAACCACGTTTATTCCGCATAGAAAATCATTTCTAGTATAAATATATCACTTATACTATAAATATAAAAATATTTAATCAAACTATAAAAATGCTCCAAAAAAAATAGCCGAATTGGTGGAGTAAGATATTATCGTGACCAAATTTCATACTTTCAAGTTTTTTTATCAACAGTTTTTTACAAACATTTCTTGACTGAACCTGTAATCTACGCACTTGTCGAATAGCGGCGGTGGATTCCCCCGAAATGAAATATATGTGACGGTTGTGTCTATCCTCCTTCGTCAAATTATCCTACAAAACAAGAGTCTGACGTTGTTATAAATTGAAACGTGGATTGTGGTTTCGTGCTATAGTTAATAGTTGGAATGAAAACTTCAAACTCATCAATTAAAATGAACAATTCAACGATCATCATACCATTGACAAAATTTTGATCCGTGTTATTTCTCTGACCCACCACAACTCTTTTAGCTCGCTCTCAAACATAATAAACCAGCCTGGAGATAACCCTACTGAGTAATTAAATATGGCAAGAGAGTGAAAACCTTTAAATTATCATAAGTTATTAGTTCATCTTCTTTAACGTTTCTGTGCTAGCCATGTCTTTCTAATTCTATGGTCCCACTCAAAGAGAGTTTATTATATTCCGCATTTGTTTATTCTATATAATGACAAAGTCTAAATGAAAACACCAACTACTATGTGCAGAAAGTTTAGGATACAGTATTATTCACTTATATTTTTTTCTCATAGCTATGTCAACCACCTGCAATTCAGCAGAGCTTGCTATCTTTCTTTCATCTTCCATTTCTAATGGAACTGCAGCAGCAGCTTTCATATGCTCATATCTTACAGCTGTATCTTCAAATATCTCTATCATTTCTACCAAACTATCGGATACAACTTATGCAGTTGACAATACATATCTTCTTTTTTCCACTTATATTGTTTTCACTATGCAAATCGGCTATGCCATGATCGGTGCAGGTTCGGTTCGAGCCAAAAACAGTATGAATATCATGCTCACCGCTTTGATTGATGCTGCTGCTGGTGCCCTTTCTTACTACGTATTCGGATTTGCCTTGGCTTTTGGATCTCCTACCAATGATTTTATCGGTCGTAATTTCTGGGCCCTTCAATCCATACCCTCTTCAAATTTTGACTATAGTTTTTTCCTATACCAGTGGACTTATGCTATAGGAGTTTCAGGAATAGCCAGTGGCTCGTTGGCCGAACGGACCCAATTTGTGGCATATTTTATATATTCTTCTTTTTTAACCGGATTTGTTTATCCAGTTGTATCTCACTGGTTTTGGTCTAATAATGGATGGGCTAGCCCTTCCCGGTCTGATAACAACCTCCTTTTCGATTCTGGTGCTATAGACTTTGCTGGTTCAGGGGTTGTTCATATGGTTGGGGGAATTGCGGGATTGTGCGGTTCTTTAGTCCTAGGTCCACGAATCGGTCGATTTGATAAATCAGGTCCGTCCACTAAACTACGTGGACACAATGTTACTTTGATTGTGCTAGGTACGTTTTTATTATGGTTTGGATGGTATGGATTTACTCCTGGTTATTTTTTAACTATTTCAAAAGGATACGATGAAACTCGACCTTATTATGGACAATGGAGTGCCATAGGAAGGACCGCAGTCACAACTACGTTGGCTGGTGGTACATCGGCAATTACTACATTATTTAGCAAACGATATTTAGTTGGAAACTGGAATGTTATAGATGTTTGCAACGGTCTTATTGGAGGTTTCGTTGCCATAACATCTGGTTGCGCAGTTGTGGAACCATGGGCAGCAATTATATGTGGATTTGTTGCGGCTTGGGTTTTAATAGGATTGACCATAGCTGCAGAAAAGTTAAAATATGATGATCCGGTTGGGGCATTCCAGTGTAGTGGCGGATGTGGTGTATGGGGTGTTGTATTTACAGGACTATTTGCAACTAAGAAATATGTAAACGAGGTATATCAAAACCACCCAACAAGAGGATATGGACTTTTTATGGGCGGTGGAGGAGGTCTTATTGCAGCTCAATTTATAGAAATTTTGGTAATTTTGGGCTGGGTGGTCGCGACTATGGGTCCGTTATTTTTATTTCTTCACAAGATCAAATTACTTCGAGTATCAACAGCTGATGAGATGGTTGGATTAGATTTGCATAAACATGGAGGATCAGTATATTTTTACGAAGATGATTCATTGACCAAGTCTACAACAATGTTAGAATCAATTGAACTTACTAATCGATGTCTCACACCTAATGATTCGGTGGTATTACCTCCCTGAAATCGATTGTGAAATTAAATCATTATTGCAAAGTGGATTTCGAATCATAAAATGTTTGGGCTCTGACCTATGTTTGTACATATTTTTTTTAAGATGCAATTAAATGAGTACAATAATCATCTCTATCATATTCCTTTTATATGTATTTTATATTGTAAACCTTTTAAGTTTATTTTACGCATTGACTTTTATATAAATCAACGTATTATGGTGATCATACTATTATATTTTGTATATAAAAAATAATTACATATCTCGGTTGCATATCTTTGTATTTTGTCCATCTTCGGCCACATATAGTTTATGACGATACTTATGTTTTCAAGTTACACCTAACATTTCTCCACTTAGTCTTATAGCAACTCCAAAATCTGTTCACCTTTTAATATTTAGAGATCACCTATATCCTAGAATTTCACAAGTCTCATGTAGTTTGTGAATTTTAAGACTGATAATAACATGGTCAGATCCTCTGAGGGATTTTCCTAGCTAAGAATATTAGCCACCTTCACATACTCTCTTTCCACCACGTGTCGGGTGAAATTAAATTTAATATCTTCTTGCTTAGTTCGCTCACATAGCTTTGGATTCTTAATTATATGAAAAGAACTAGTATTATCACAAACATGGATCATATATTGCTTTATACGAGTGATCTCACTCAATAACCCGTTCAACCATAAAGTTTCCTTAATGGATTTCGTAAGAGCCTATATAATCGGCTTTCTTAGATGACAATCAAACAACATTTTGTCTCTGATGTGCGTTTTCTCATAACAATAGACACAATTTTCATAACAACTTCAGACATATTTGGTGGACTTCATAAAATAATCCAATATTTTATTCCACTACATAGGAAATTGTTTCAGGCCATATAGAAGTATTTTCAACAAACACACATGTCATTCATTTCGTTCTTCAAACCATTTCGGATGTCAGATGTAAGTTGTTCCTTCATATTCACAGGAGGAAGATAGTAACATCCATTCAATCTAAATCTAAATCTAAATAAAATCTAGAAACAATTGACATTATAAACCTAATCGAGGCTTGTTTCACAACCGGTGAAAATATTTCAATTAAATCAACATCTTATTTTTGTGTGAATCCGTAGCCACCAGTTTAGCCTTGTATCTAAATAGGGTAACTCCATGAGCACTTTCCTTATTTTTGAATATCAATTTATTATGAACAAGCTTCTGACCCTACGGTTGCTTCACAAGAATTCAGGTGCGCATCTTCTTGAGAGATCTTAATTCTCCCATTATTTTGTAACATGTTTTCTTTAACACTGGTTTTTGTAACATCATGATAGTTTTTGGTTTCAAGAGCATATCACTTCATTTCAATCAATAAATTATAACCAAGAACATCAAGATAACCATACCGTGTTGGAAGTTTTTTTTGGTCTAGATGTTGTATCTCTCGTAAGTTGATAATTATCAATTGGACCTCTTGAGGACAAATAAACTAAAGCATCGTAGATGGACTTCTGTAAATGATATACACAACCGTAGTCATAGTCCAGAAGGTTTAGTCATTCTAACTATTTGAAGCTTACATTTAACCCTTTCCTAAAATGTTCAATCATTAATATAACAATCCATTCTGATGAGTAGTTGCACTCATGGTTTAGTATGGTTCAATATCAATGCCAAGTTAGAATAATAGTTAGTGAACTCTATGTTCACTTATTCCAAACCATTTCCAGTCTAAAGCTTCTCCAACAATTTCCTAATCTGATTCTCCACTAATGTCTTCTTGTTCCTAAAAGTATCAAATACTTCATTGTTGGTCTTCAAAAGTATAACCCACATTTTTTAGAAAATCATCAATCAATGATATAAAGTACCTTGCACCACTTATAGTATGTTCACGTGTCAGACCCCAAATATTGAATAAACATACTCAAGTACATTGTTGGTTGTATGACTATTAGAGATACCATTGACTCTATTACTCTTACCAAACACACATCAATTACAAAAGCTTATCTTATGAACAGTGCTACCATCTAACAATTTTTGTTTACTAAGATAAATAAGGCTCTTCTTAATCACATGCCCAAGACTCTAATGACACAATTTGGTTGATTATTTCTCCACACTAGACACGACGCATATAATATAGAGCCCTAAAGAACTAACACATCACTAATCTTATTATCTTTTATAACAACAAGTAAGCCTTACAAGACCCTAAGTTTATCGTTTCCACAACTACTGCAATGGAAACAAGGTTACGTTTCACTTTAAGCACATACCTCACGTTGTTAATCCCTCTTTCAAGTCCGGTAGAATTTAGACCTGGATAATTTTACTTATTTGACAACACAAGATTTATCATTCCCAGAGATGAACTTTCCATCTTCATACAATCTTAGGTTTTCAATAAAATCTTTATTAGAAGTCATGTAGAATGGCGTACCCGAATATAACATCCAGTTGTCTCTGTACTTGCAAGAAGAAGAAGCAGCAAACCATCAGCGTACTCATAGTCGTCCGAAACCATTACAATATCTCTGACTTTGACCTTCAGATAACTATTGATCTTTCTAATTTTTAAGAAATTCCTATTGGTATGAACTTTCTCCTTGCACAACCGACATCTTACTTTTGAACCTGTCGCAAGTCCCGTCCTTGGATCGTGAGTTTCTTCTCCTCTTACTTGAATTTTTTATTCTTGAAATGCATTTTCAATCGTCCAAGACCTTCAGAATCACCCGTCATAAATATCTTTCTTTGTATATCTTTCGAGTTCAAGGAACTCTTTACTTCAACAAACTTAGTGGACTCTTTTCTGTATATCATACACTTTAGGTATAAAACTTAAGATGATTATAGCATGACTGTTATCCTCGATCTTAGTGCCAATTGTATTCATGTCAAGAATGATTCTATTGAAATCTAGGTTTCCTTAGATCCCCTTGTTATCATCCATTGGCAACGTGTACAGTTGTTTCTTGAGATATAATATATTGGCCATGGATTTTTTCATGTAAATGTTCTCCAACCAATTATCTATCCCCAACTTTGTAGGCTCTTTAGATACCTCTCAAAATACTTTGTCCCTCGAGCTCAATATAAGGGAACAATGAGCTTTGGACAAAACTTTGGCATCAATTTTATCTGTAGATTTCTCATCAATGGAAACAACCAATATCTTCTATACTAGGAAATATCGGACATCAAATCTCCATAATGTTGAAATAATTATATCCATTGAATTTTTCTAGGTTAAACTTCATGAATCTCATGTTGGTGGTTTTTTTGGTTTTTTGTGAGACCTTTCTTTATAACCTAAAGATCTGAAATGATATTCTTCATTTCTTCTTTGTTTAAACACTATATAGGGAATTTATCTAGACTATCCACATTTAGTACACCACTTGTTAGAAAACTGCACATAAAAGAGAATCATTGCTTCAGAATAATTACAAACAACAACAAAGTCTAGAAATAGCTAAAATTCGGGCAACACTAGCGGAAGATCAATTGCTCCAACCAAATCTGTTTATTGATAATATTTAATATGCAAAAACAAAAGGCAGAGCCATACAAATTGGGCTCATATGAAAAGATTAGCTATGAACCCTAAGAAAATATACAAAAAAACAATAATGAGTTTTAATCTGGAGAGTCTCGTGAAAACTCTGAGTGTTTCCTAAACCTATAAAGAAAAAAGATATTATAATTAACGACATGATATGATGTGACTGTAATTATAGAGAGATAATTACGTGAGAAAATATTTTATGTAGAGTCAAATAACTCTAATCTTTTGAGAAATCAGTAAGGTGGAAGATAAACACTAAAGCAAAGATTCTGTGAATCACATTATCTTTTGTTACAAAGAGTGATTAAGTCATTTGTATTTGAAGAGTGTTTCGATAATCTACTTATATAAAAAATAGTGTATGTCCCCCGTGGATATAGGATTTCTTCAAAACATGAACCATATTAAATATCGTCTTTTGTGTGTGGTTTTATTACTCTTTATTTTATTCATTGCTAATACTATACAAGACAATTTGATATTTGTTTTATAGGTTCGTCTAATTATATATCGGTTCTTACTACGAACGATAGTTATATTGGTTTAAACCATAACAATAAATTTAATTGTTGTTTTTTCTAATCTTGCCTCACTATAACAATGTATCTCGATTATCACTTTTTAAAAATCAATGATATTTCCATGAGTATGTTCGTCAATTATTCATACAATATGAACTCCGATTCAACATTATAACTCTAAATCAACATTAGAATTTGATATATAAGGTATATAATGCAGTTTCAGTAGTAAAGTCTTGTGTTATGAAGGTATAAATAGGTAAATAATACATGTGTTGAGCTATCAAGAAAGCAATAACCCCTAAGGAGGCTAAAGCAATGCAGAATTGAAAATGAATCGAATTATTTATTTTGTAATAAAGAACCTTATGACCATGAACTAATCTTCCTCCCCGAGGAATATGTATTTTTTTTAAAAGATCTTTTATACTATGCCCAATCCAAAATTTAGTTAATATATATGACCTACAACGAGACAAATAAAAGTAATTCCTAAATGATCATATATATGAGCCATAAACTTTGTGCTTATGGATGGAATCCCACCCCCTCCCCACCCCCCCCCCCCCCAAAAAAAAGTAAGAATAACGATTCCTGACCCTTGGGAGGTACCAAATACTTGAATCATGGTTTTGAGCATCAATATTCCACTGATCTATAAAAAGTTGACGTAACCCTTAGAGATGTGGTAATACATCTAACAAATTATTCCATAGAACATATTCTCCACTGTGATCCAGGAATAACTATATAGACCAAATGCCTTGTCCAAGCCAATGAACTTACCCTAATACTGCTGACAAATGAATATTGAACCGAGATTCAACATTTTTTTTATTCCCAATGACCAAAGACGTAAAATTTTCCTCCAAATACATGAGATAAAATTTTAAAACGGGAACGTTATTATTTTTAATCTTGTAGTTATTAATACAATATGATATATAAGGTATATAATGCAGTTTACAGTATGTTCGTCAATTATTCATACAATATGAACTCCGATTCAACATTATAACTCTAAATCAACATTAGAATTTGATATATAAGGTATATGATGCAGTTTCAGTAGTAAAGTCTTGTGTTATGAAGGTATAAATAGGTAAATAATACATGTGTTGAGCTATCAAGAAAACAATAAACCCTAAGGAGGCTAAAGCAATGCCTAATTGAAAATGAATCGAATTATTTATTTTATAATAAAGAACCTTATGACCATGAACTAATCTTCCTCCCCGAGGAATATTTATTTTTTTAAAAGATCTTTTATACTATGCCCAATCCGAAATTTAGTTAATATATATGACCTACAACGAGACAAATAAAAGTAATTCCTAAATGATGATGAGCAATATTCATGAGCCATAAACTTTGTGCTTATGGATGGAATCCCACCCCCCCTACACACAAAAAAAGTAAGAATTACGATTCCTGACCCTTGGGAGGTACCAAATACTTGAATCATGGTTTTGAGCATAAATATTCCACTGATCTATAAAAAGTGGACGTAACCCTTAGAGATGTGGTAATACATCTAACAAATTATTCCATAGAACATATTCTCCACTGTGATCCAGGAATAACTATATAGACCAAATGCATTGTCCAAGCCAATGAACTTACCCTAATACTGCTGACAAATGAATATTGAACCGAGATTCAACATTTTTTTTATTCCCAATGACCAAAGACGTAAAATTTTCCTCCAAATACATGAGATAAAATTTTAAAACGGGAACGTTATTATTTTTAATCTTGTAGTTATTAATCCAATCACTCCCTATTAAGTTTTTGTTTTTAAAATTGAATGGATTTTTTCATACGAGGGCGATGGGTTCCTAGGTTTAATGCGACTATGGTGTGGTTAAATTAACGGGGAAAACCTTAATGAACGAAAGACATTAGGAAATATTTTTCATAGTCGTTGTTAACTAAGACACAATCTATTTTGGAACTGATATGATGTAGAGGTTGTTTGTTAATACATAATAATTATAAACAAGTAGGTAGAAGGTTGTTGAGCTCACATAAACAATTGTTGAGTTATTTCAATGATATGTTGAGCCTATCCATTCTTTCGATTTATGAATAATATTTAAATCTCCAAGGATGGCCCGTGGAGATTCCTCATATAGGTCTGCAATTGATACTAGATTAGACCATAATGGAATACGATCAGGTGTGTTTAAAAGTGTAGATGGATAAAAAAACTCTACTATAGTACAAATAGTAAAGAACAGTGACATAGGCAGAGTCAAAAGCATAACAGAGGAAGGTAAGCGATGATGAATCGAAGCCAAACTAGTGAGATCGAAAGCAAAAACATGAGTGATATCCTTCTGAAGATGCATCACCAGCTTACAAACAATATTGAAGCTAATATCCAAGTTAACCTTCGTGGTGGACTGAGAAAGAAGACGGTGACCTTACTTTTGAAAACTTATTTGGCTCCCTTGAATTTTTTTTTGCTTGAACCATAACGAAAACTTATATGATTTGGGATAGCTTTGGCCTCCGATTTGGTTCACCGAAAAAAATGAGCTTTTGAGAGCAATTATTTTCTCTCACCCAAAAGGGGTGCTCCCTGGAAAAACTCAAAGTAAGAAGTCTAATCTCAGTTTTTAAGGTTATAGATAAGAGATAAACTCAAACTAATAAATATAGTCTCATAAATTGCAAAAAAAAATCTTAAGAGAGTTTAGAAATTGATCTTAGAACTTAAATTTGTTTTTGGTAGATAAAATATTACTAGTAAATACAGTTCGCATTTTTACAACATGAATATGGAGAATTTTGGTGCTTGTAAAATTTGGACGCATATACAAATGTGAAAATACTGGATTTTTGTCTTTTCAATGTTGTTTTTCCAGAACCACTAAAAAGATGATCTATTATACTTTGAAAGAAAATTTCGCTTCTCACTGCATAACTCACTTGACCAAAGACCACTAAGCCTATACTAGCTTTGTGTACGGTAAAATAACATGAATACAAACGAGTTGCGATTCAAATTAAAAAAAACAAAATATTATGATGGATAAATCTCACATACTAATATTACTATTTACTCTGCTTTGTACACCATTGTTGTTAATCAAGTCGGATTTTATTTTATTTACTTAAGTTCCATTAACGAGAGCATGGGTGTAAGAAGCGTTATCCCATACTTAATCATGCTCTATTTCATAACAATGTCAAAATGAAGGTCCATTGTTTGTGGAAATAGGGCTGAAAGCACTGGTTATTTCTCCTCTTATGACTGCGTTACATGTGGTGTCAACAACAACGGTCACTGGATCCTCGAGGATTGCAAGACATCGCCTCCGTGCACCTTTAATTTTATTAGTTCTCTCAAGCAAACATTATGTCTCATAGTCTACAAACCCAAACTCACCAATAAAAACAGCCAAATCCTTAAAGATTCTCCCACTTCAATTAATTCAGAACCTACCAACCAACCTCTTCTCTACAACTCTCTCTCTCTCTCGATAAGATCATCAGTTAATACAGGTTATTAGGGTTTCCACTTCATGTATATATACTTGTGTAAGACCTCGTAAATTCAAAATACAATTTTGCTTCTTCGCTTGCACTGAACATTATAATTCTCAAGTCACCAACAACCAAACCCTGAAAATGGCTTACATTGGTACGAGTGCCAAACATCGAAAACATAGATCAACCTAAAATAAGTCTGGTAACCTGAGAAAAATCAATATTAAGCTAAACTTCCTAAATGATGAGTTAGTTCACACGGTCACACCATACCTTGCTCAAAGCGCATGTAACACTTCTTTCTCCATGAAAACCAAACCTTCTTTGGCATCGACCACCAATACATTACCATCACGGTTTCTCTCAGTAAAAACCAGTTCTCATAACCCTGTGCATGGTCTGCTTGCTTATGTGTATGAAACACCACCACTCATATCTCTGCCAAACATTATAAGTCAATGGAAAAAAGCCCCCATCCATCTTCTTCCCTATTTCAACAGCAGACAAACAAATAAACGAGGAGGAAGATCCCTCAGAGTTAGAAGCTAATCTCCGTATCCCAAAACTAAAACACCTCAAAGTAATCTATGTAGGTAATATTATCCATCTTTTAGAAGAAAACAACAGTTAAAATACACAAAAGGGGAATATAAACTTCCTATTACTAGAAACAGTACAAACCCTCCCACAGTGCATGATAATAAGAGATCGATAATCTCAGGTCTGAGCATGTCTTATTCCACCCATGTGCATACAGTTCTGTCACCAATTTAGCCACATGAGCTATCACCATGAATTCCACAACCCAAATTTTGTGAGGTCTCAACGTAAACCTTGGCCATTACGGGCTTGGGTTAAGATTTGTTTTTTCTCCAAACCAAAATGCATCTGCCATGCAAATCCCAAACCATAAAACCAAGCCCAAGATAACCATCCTAATATATTTTAAAAGTATAATGGACAAGTACATTTTCCAAACCAACCTCATCAAGTTTACCCATCAACCAAAACCTAACCCACCACAACGTATACTAACCACCACAAAACTGTAAGTTTTTCAAAACCCTCAAGCCAAACCACTGCCAACCACACTCTACCTCCAATAGAATCATCAAAATAACTCCACTATAATCAACACATTAGAAACTAATCCATAATAGGCCCTTTCCTTTCCCTTGGCAATCATTCCTCATATTTCCTTCAATCATTTTCAGGAAGAAATAATAGAAGTAGAATGGTCACCTGATTCTAAAGATCTAGAGGGTGCTCTGTAACCCAACCTTAACATTAATACCAAGAGCCTCTTCAAATTTTTACTATAGTTTTTTCCGATACCAGTGGACTTATGCCATAGGAGTTTCAGGAATAGCCAGTAGCTCGTTGGCCGAGCGGACCCAATTTGTGGCATATTTTATATATTCTTCTTTTTTAACCGGATTTGTTTATCCAGTTATATCTTACTGGTTTTTGTCTAATGATGGATGGGCTAGCCCTTCTCGGTCTGATAACAACCTCCTTTTCGATTCTGGCGCTATAGACTTTGCTGGTTCAGGGGTTGTTCATATGGTTGGGGGAATTGCGAGATTGTGCGGTTCTTTAGTCCTAGGTCCACGAATCGGTCGATTTGATAAATCAGATCCGTCCACTAAACTACGTGGACACAATGTTACTTTGATTGTGCTAGGTACGTTTTTATTATGGTTTGGATGGTATGGATTTACGCATGGTTATTTTTTAACTATTTCAAAAGGATACGATGAAACTAGACCTTATTATGGACAATGGAGTGCCATAGGAAGGACCGCAGTCACAACTATGTTGGTTGGTGGTACATCGACAATTACTACATTATTTAGCAAACGATATTTAGTTGGAAACTGGAATGTTATAAATGTTTCCATAACATCTGGTTGCGCAGTTGTGGAACCATGGGCAGCAATTATACGTGGATTTGTTGCGGCTTGGGTTTTAATAGGATTGACCATAGCTGCAGAAAAGTTAAAATATGATGATCCGGTTGGGGCATTCCAGTGTAGTGGCGGATGCGGTGTATGGGGTGTTGTATTTACGGGACTATTTGTAACTAAGAAATATGTAAACGAGGTATATCAAAACCACCCAACAAGAGGATACAGACTTTTTATGGGCGGTGGAGGAGGTCTTATTGCAGCTCAATTTATAGAAATTTTGGTAATTTTGGGCTGGGTGGTCGCGACTATGGGTCCGTTATTTATATTTCTTCACAAGATCAAATTGCTTTGAGTAACAACCGATGATGAGATGGTTGGATTAGATTTGCATAAACATGGAGGATCAGTATATTTTTACGAAGATGATTCATTGACCAAGTCTACAACAATGTTGGAATCAATTGAACTTACTAATCGATGTCTTACACCTAATGATTCGGTGGTATTACCTCCGTGAAATCGATTGTGAAATTAAATCATTATTGCAAAGTGGATTTTGAATCATAAAATGTTTGGGCTCTGACCTATGTTTGTACATATTTTTCATTATTAAGATGCAATCAAATGAGTACAATAATCATCTCTATCATATTCCTTTTATATGTATTTTATATTGTAAACGTTTTAAGTTTATTTTACACATTGGCTTTTATATAAATCAACTTATTATGGTGATCATATTATTATATTTTGTATATAAAAAATAATTACATATCTCGGTTTCATATCTTTGTATTTTGTCCATCTTCGGCCACATATAGTTTATGACGATACTTATGTTTTCAAGTTACACCTAACATTTCTCCACTTAGTCTTATAGAAACTCCAAAATCTGTTCACCTTTTAATCTTTAGAGATCACCTATATCCTAGAATTTCACAAGTCTCATGTAGTTTGTGAATTTTAAGACTGATAATAACATGGTCAGATCCTCTGAGGGATTTTCCTAGCTAAGAATATTAGCCACCTTCACATACTCTCTTTCCACCATGTGTCAGATGAAATTAAATTTAATATCTTATTGCTTAGTTCGCTCATATAGCTTTGGATTCTTAATTATATGAAAAGAACTAGTATTATCACAAACATGGATCATATATTTCTTTATACGAGTGATCTCACTCAATAACCCGTTCAACCATAAAGTTTCCTTAATGGTTTTCGTAAGAGCCTATATACTCGGCTTTCGTAGATGACAATCAAACAACCTTTTGTCTCTGATGTGCGTTTTCTCATAACAATAGACACAATTTTCATAACAACTTCAGACATATTTGGTGGACTTCATAAAAGAATCCAATATTTTATTCCACTACATAGGAAATTGTTTCAGGCCATATAGAAGTATTTTCCACAAACACACATGTCATTCATTTCGTTCTTCAAACCCTTTCGGATGTCAGATGTAAGTTGTTCCTTCATATTCACAATGTAGGAGGCAGATAGTAACATCCATTCAATCTAAATCTAAATCTAAATAAAATCTAGAAACAATTGACATCATAAACCTAATTGAGGCTTGTTTCACAACGGTGAAAATATTTCAATTAAATCAACATCTTATTTTTGTGTGAATTCTGTAGCCACCAGTTTAGCCTTGTATCTAAATAGGGTAATTCCAGGAGAACTTTCCTTATTTTTGAATATCAATTTATTATGAACAAGCTTCTGACCCTACGGTTGCTTCACAAGAATTCAGGTGCGCATCTTCTTGAGAGATCTTAATTCTCCCATTATTTTGTAACATGTTTTCTTTATCACTCGTTTTTGTAACATCATGATAGTTTTTGGTTTCAAGAGCATATCACTTCATTTCAATCAATAAATTATAACCAAGAACATCAAGATAACCATACCGTGTTGGAAGTTTTTTTGGTCTAGATGTTGTATCTCTCGTAAGTTGATAATTTGCAAACCCATGTTGCTCTCTAGCCTAATCATCCGAAAACCCTTGAATAATAGAAATTTGACCGTCTTTTGGCTCGTGTAATGGTTGAAATTTCTCTGCATGAGATGAAACTAGACCTCTTGAGGACAAATAAACTAAAGCATCGTAGATGGACTTCTATAAATGATATACACAACCGTAGTCATAGTCCAGAAGGTTTAGTCATTCTAACTATTTGAAGCTTACATTTAACCCTTTCCTAAAATGTTCAATCATTAATATAGCAATCCATTCTGATGAGTAGTTGCACTCATGGTTTAGTATGGTTCAATATCAATGCCAAGTTAGAATAATAGTTAGTGAACTCTATGTTCACTTATTCCAAACCATTTCGAGTCTAAAGCTTCTTCAACAATTTCCTAATCTGATTCTCCACTAATGTCTTCTTGTTCCTAAAAGTATCAAATACTTCATTGTTGGTCTTCAAAAGTATAACCCACGTTTTTTAGAAAATCATCAATCAATGATATAAAGTACCTTGCACCACTTATAGTATGTTCACGTGCCAGACCCCAAATATTGAATAAATATACTCAAGTACATTGTTGGTTGTATGACTATTAGAGATAACATTGACTCTATTACTCTTACGAAACACACATCAATTTAAAAAGGCTTATCTTATGAACAGTGCTACCATCTAACAATTTTTGTTTACTAAGATAAATAAGGCTCTTCTTAATCACATGCCCAAGACTCTAATGACACAATTTGGTTGATTATTTCTCCACACTAGACACGACGCATATAATATAGAGCCCTAAAGAACTAACACATCACTAATCTTATTAGCTTTTATAACAACAAGTAAGCCTTGCAAGACCCTAAGTTTATCGTTTCCACAACTACTGCAATGGAAACAAGGTTACGTTTTACTTTAAGCACATACCTCACGTTGTTAATCACTCTTTCAAGTCCGGTAGAATTTAGACCCGGATAATTTTACTTATTTGACATCACAAGATTTATCATTCCCAGAGATGACCTTTCCATCTTCATACAATCTTAGGTTTTCAATAAAATCTTTATTAGAAGTCATGTAGAATGGTGTACCCGAATCTAACATCCAGTTTTCTCTGTACTTGCAAGAAGAAGAAGCAGTAAACCACCAGTGTACTCATAGTCGTCCGAAACAATTACACTATCTCTGAGTTTGACCTTCAGATAACTATTGATCTTTCTAATTTTTAAGAAATTCCTATTGGTATGAACTTTCTCCTTGCACAACCGACATCTTACTTTTGAACCCGTCGCAATTCCCGTCCTTGGATCGTGAGTTTCTTATCCTCTTACTTGAATTTTTTATTCTTGAAATGCATTTTCAATCGTCCAAGACCTTCAGAATCACCCGTCATAAATATCTTTCTTTGTATATCTTTCGAGTTCAAGAAACTCTTTACTTCAGCAAACTTAGTGGACTCTTTTCTGTATATCATAGTATCCACAAAGTTATCATACACTTTAGGTATAAAACTTAAGATGATTATAGCATGACTATTATCCTCGATCTTAGTGCCAATTGAATTCAAGTCAAGAATGATTCTATTGAAATCTAGGTTTCCTTAGATCTCCTTGTTATCATCCATTGACAACGTGTACAGTTGTTTCTTGAGATATAATATATTGGCCATGGATTTTTTCATGTAAATGTTCTCCAACCAATTATCTATCCCCAGCTTTGTAGGCTCTTTAGATACCTCTCAAAGTACTTTGTCCCTCGAGCTCAATATAAGGGAACAATGAGCTTTGGACAAAACTTTGGCATCAATTTTATCTGTAGATTTCTCATCAATGGCAACAACCAATATCTTCTATACTAGGAAATATCGGACCTGAAATCTCCATAATGTTGAAATAATTATATCCATTGAATTTTTCTAGGTTAAACTTCATGAATCTCATGTTGGTGGTTTTTTTTTGGTTTTTTGTGAGACCTTTCTTTATAACCTAAAGATCTGAAATAATATTCTTCATTTCTTCTTTGTTTAAACACTATATAGGGAATTTATCTAGACTATCCACATTTAGTACACCACTTGTTAGAAAACTGCACATAAAAGAGAATCTTTGCTTCAGAATAATTACAAACAACAACAAAGTCTAGCAATAGCTAAAATTTGGGCAACACTAGCGGAAGATCAATTGCTCCAACCAAATCTGTTTGATGATAATATTTAATATGAAAAAACAAAAAGTAGAGCCATACAAATTGGGCTCATAGCCTCATATGAAAAGATTAGTTATGAACCCTAAAAATATATACAAAAAACAATAATGAGTTTTAATCTGGAGAGTCTCGTGAAAACTTTGAGTGTTTCCTAAACCTATAAATCAAAAAGATATTATAATTAACCAGATGATATGATGTGACTGTAATTATAGAGAGATAATTACGTGAGAAAATATTTTATGGATAGTTAAATAACTCTAATTCTTTTGAGAAATCAGTAAGGTAGAAGATAAACACTAAAGCAAAGATTCTGTGAATCACATTATCTTTTGCTACAAAGAGTGATTAAGTCATTTTTATTTGAAGAATTTTTCGATAATCTACTTATATAAAAAATAGTGTATGTCCCCCGTGGATGTAGAATTTCTTCAAAACATGAACCATATTAAATATCGTCTTTTGTGTGTGGTGTTATTACGCTTTCTTTTATTCATTGCTAATACTATAGAAGACAATTTGATATTTGTTTTATAGGTTCGTTTAATTATATATCGGTTCTTACTACGAACGATAGGTGTATTGGTTTAAACCATAACAATAAATTTTATTGTTGTTTTTTCTAATGTTGCCTCACTACAACAATGTATCTCGATTATCACTTTATAAAAATCAATGATATTTCCATGAGTATGTTCGTCAATTATTCATACAATATGAACTCCGATTCAACATTATAACTCTAAATCAACATTAGAATTTGATATATAAGGTATATAATGCAGTTTCAGTAGTAAAGTCTTGTGTTATGAAGGTATAAACAGGTAAATAACATATGTGTTGAGCTATCAAGAAAACAATAACCCCCAAGGAGGCTAAAGCAATGCCTAATTGAAAATGAATCGAATTATTTATTTTTTAATAAAGAACCTTATGACCATGAACTAATCTTCCTCCCCGAGGAATATTTATTTTTTTAAAAGATCTTTTATACTATGCCCAATCCGAAATTTAGTTAATATATATGACCTACAACGAGACAAATAAAAGTAATTCCTAAATGATGATGAGCAATATTCATGAGCCATAAACTTTGTGCTTATGGATGGAATCCCACCCCCCCCTACACACAAAAAAGTAAGAATTACGATTCCTGACCCTTGGGAGGTACCAAATACTTGAATCAAGGTTTTGAGCATAAATATTCCACTGATCTATAAAAAGTGGACGTTATTATTTTTATTCCCAACGACCAAAGACGTAAACGTTTCCTCCAAATACATGAGATAAATGAGATAAAATTTTAAAATGGGAACGTTATTATTTTTAATCTTGTAGTTATTAATCCAATCACTCCATATTAATTTTTTGTTTTAAAAATTGAATGGATTTTTTCATACGAGGGCGATGGGTGCCTAGGTTTAATGTGATTGTGGTGTGGTTCAATTAACGGGGAAAACCTTAATGAACGAAAGACATTAGGAAATATTTTTCATAGTCGTTGTTAACTAAGACACAATGTATTTTGGAACTGATATGATGTAGAGGTTGTTTGTTAATACATAATAATTATAAACAAGTAGGTAGAAGGTTGTTGAGCTCACATAAACAATTGTTGAGTTATTTCAATGATATGTGGAGTCGATCCATTCTTTCAATGATATATGGAGCCTATTCCAAGGATGGCCCGTGGAGATTCCTCATATAGGGCCGCAATTGATACTATATTAGACCATAATGGAATACGATCAGGTGTGTCTTTAAAAGTGTAGATGGATAAAAAAACTCTACTACAGTACAAAGAGTAAGGAACGGTGACAGAGGCAGAGTCAGAAGCATAACAGAGGAAGGTAAGAGATGATGAATCGAAGCCAAACTAGTGAGATCGAAAGCAAAAACATGAGCGACATCCTTCTGAAGATGCATCACCAGCTTACAAACATTATTGAAGCTAATCTCCAAGTTAACCTTCTTGGTGGACTGAGAAATAAGACGGTCACCTTTCTTTTGAAAACTGATTTGGCTCCCTTGAATGCTTTTTTGCTTGAACCATAACGAAAACTTATATGATTTGGGATAGCTTTGGCCTCCGATTTGGTTCACCAGAAAAAATGAGCTTTTGAGACCAATTGGTTTCTCTCACCCAAAAGGGGTGCTCCCTGGAAAAACTCAAACTAAGAAGTCTAATCTCAGTTTTTAAGGTTATAGATAAGAGATAAACTCAGACTAATAAATATAGTCTCATAAATTGCAAAAACAATTCTTAAGAGAGTTTAGAAATTGATCTTAGAACTTAAATTTGTTTTTGGTAGATAAAATATTACTAGTAAATACAGTTCGCATTTTTACAACATGAATATGGAGAATTTTGGTGCTTGTAAAATTTGGATGCATATACAAATGTGAAAATACTAGATTTTTGTCTTTTCAACGTTGTTTTTCCAGAATCACTAAAAAGGTGATCTATTATACTTTGAAAAAAAATTCGCTTCTCACTACATAACTCACTTGACCAAAGACCACTAAGCCTATACTAGCTTTGTGTATGACAAAATAACATGAATACAAACGAGTGGAGATTCAAATTTTAAAAAAACAAAATATTATGATGGATAAATCTCACATACTAATATTACTATTTACTCTGCTTTGTACACCATTGTTGTTAATCAAGTCAAATTTTATTTACTTAAATTCCATTAACGAGAGCATGGGTGTAAGAAGCTTTATCCCATATTTAATCATGCTCTATTTCATAACAATATCAAAATGAAGGTTCATTGTTTGTGGAAATAGGGCTGAAAGCACTCGTTATTTCTCTTCTTATGACTGCGTTACATGTGGTGTCAACAACAACGGTCACTGGATCCTCGAGGATTGCAAGACATCGCCTCCGTGCACCTTTAATTTTATTAGTTCTCTCAAGAAAACATTATGTCTCATAGTCTACAAACCCAAACTCACCAATAAAAATAGCCAAATCCTTAATGATTCTCCCACTTCATTTAATTCATGTTTTTTCTTCTTCTTCAGAAATCTAACAAATATCTTACAAGGCACCAAGGAAAATCAGAACCTACCAACCAACCTCTTCTCTACCCCTCTCTCTCTCTCTCTCGATAAGATCATCAGTTAATACAAGTTATTAGGGTTTCCACTTCATGTATATATACTCGTGTAAGACCTCGTAAATTCAAAATACAATTTCGCCTCTTCGCTTGCACTAAAAATTATAATTCTCAAGTCACCAACAACCAAACCCTGAAAATGGCTTACATTGGTACGAGTGCCAAACATAGAAAACATAGATCAACCTAAAATAAGTCTGGTAACCTGAGAAAAATCACTATTAAGCTAAACTTTCTAAATGATGAGTTAATTCCCATGGGCACACCATACCTTGCTCAAAGCGCATGTGACACTTCTTTCTCCCTGAAAACCAAACCTTCTTTGGCATCGACCACCAATACATTACCATCACGGTCTCTCTCAGTAAAAACCAGTTCTCATAACCCTGTGCATGGCCTGCTTGCTTAAGTGTATAAAACACCACCACTCATTTCTCTAGCCCGACGAAGAAGTATAAAAACCTTTATAAAGCTAGAAGACTAGCTGCCAAACATTATAAGTCAATGGAAAAAAGCCACTATCCATCTCCTTCCTTATTTCAATAGAAGACAAACAGATCAACAAGGAGGAAGATCCCTCAGAGTTAGAAGCTATTCTCCCTATCCCCAAACTAAAACACCTCAAATTAATCTATGTAGGTAATATTAGCCATCTTTTAGAAGAAAACAACACTTAAAATACACAAAAGGGGAATATAAACTTCCTATCACTAGAAACAGTAGAAACCCTCCCACCATGCATGATAATAAGAGATCGATAATCTCAGGTCTGAGCATGTCTCATTCCACCCATGTGCATACACTTCTGTCACCAGTTTAGCCACATGAGCTATCACCATGAATTCCACAACCCAAATTTTGTGAGGTCTCAACGCAAACCTTAGCCATTTCGGGCTTGGGTTAAGATCTTCCTCTCCAAACCAAAATGCATCTGCCATGCAAATCCCAAACCATAAAACCAAGCCCAAGATAACCATCCTAATATATTTTAAAAGTATAATGGACAAGTACATTTTCCAACCCAACCTCATCAAGTCTACCCATCAACCAAAACCTAACCCACCACAACGTATACTAACCACCACATAACTGTAAGTTTTTCAAAACCCTCAAGCCAAACCGCTCCCAACCACACTCTACCTCCAATAGAATCCTCAAAATAACTCCACTATAATCAACACATTAGAAACTAATCCATAATAGGCCCTTTCCTTTCCCTTGGCAATCATTCGCCATATTTCTTTCAATCATTTTCAAGAAGAAATAATAGAAGTAGAATGGTCACCTGATTCTAAGGATCTAGAGGGTGCTCTGTAACCCAAGCCTTAACATCAATACCAAGAGCCTCATATAATTCCCCATGTACAATCTATGTCAGCATCATCACCCTAACATGATCTATAACACCCTCGTTTCTCTAGTCAACATGCAACCACCTGCTATAGTCCCAAATTATGCAAACAAAACCACCATACTAACAACAATACCCTTACGTACTAGCCAAACCCGGGCCAATATGATTACTCCACCCTAAGAGATACGATCCACCATGAAAATTGAAAAGATTGCATCATTGTAGATTGATAAAAGAGTCTAGTTTTTTCTTAGATGCCATAATAGCGGATCAAGCTGATTGGTCCAAATGTCTATCGCGATACTTCCTAAGCAAGAAAAGAACATCCTACCATATTTAATCGATTGTTTAGATACTGCGACATGCATGACCTCCAGGAATACAAGCCCAACCCCTCAGTTCATTACTTTTTTAAGTTTTTAACTCCTTAAAATACAATACATGTGCTAGAAATGGCCCTGTGGTTTTGCAACAACCACATCATATTACTAAAAAGATGGGACACTATGGAAAGCTCTTGTAAAACCTCATTGAGGGATATCCCTCTAGGGGGAGTTCCATGGGCTTCCCCATGTGCTATGGTCGAAACGCGGGCTAAGTATTATGGAAAGTTACCTATTGAATGCCTATTTATGTGAATACAAACACTGTTAATCAGGTATTTAGTTTCGTTCGCATATGCATTATCATGAATGCAACATATAATTTTTCAGAAACTATTAGTATTATTTTTTGGGAAAAGGTACACATATTGCATATATCAACAACCGCCCACAATAACAAATGTAAAGTCTTTTTTGCAAACTACCTTTTATACACACCATCGAGACCTTTGTCACATTGATTACACCATCATCTATATAATACTTAAAACCCCGATAATCTAGCATCCCGAGAGGTATTGGGTTTCTCTTTAACCAAAAAACATGTCAACACATCATAATTCTGAAAACATCACCAAATATTCTGATTTTAATGTTACCAATTCCATCGAAAATGAACAAATGATTGTTATTCAAATGAATTATTCCTTACATTGGTTTGTATGTATGAAACCGCTGCTTGAAGTGACACATATGAAATATAAAGCTAATATCGAGTAACTAAAATTGTTTCTCATTGTCTCAACTCACAGAAACACCTCTCTTCTAGCGCCACTGTTTTCACTACCATTTGAATTATTCACACCTTATACCAGGTTTGCATCATTTTCATTTTGATTTCACTTCTTACTTTGAGACTTCAAACAATCGGTCCTTTAATGTCCCTTGCTTATTTTTTCTATAAATTTTGAATGATTTGCTCTTCACTTAAATCATCTCCAATTATTATTCTTTGAAGAACTGACCTTGTTGTTAGATATTCCCTAGGTCATGAGATCTTTCCATTTAGCCTGATTGTTTGCCTATATCTGTCTCAACTCCTTTGATTTTAGTCCCTCTTTGACATCTCGCATGAACAGTTTGTCCTTATCATACACAATGATATCCATAAAACTATCATAGAAGTTGGTAACGATATCCTTATTATTGACTATGATATCGATTTTCTCCATATGCATGCTAATCAACTTAAAATTATCAAGATGTTTAGTTACTATGGATATACCTTGTTTTAACCTAAATTTCTCACTACTTCTTCAATGAGAATGCACCAGTCTTTTCACTGCTAATCTCGCGAAGAACGTTATCTTTGACATTCATTAAATTGAATATAAAGTCAGTTATTGAAAATCTTGTTTCTCTTTTTTATTTCACCTCTATAGGTAACTTTTTCTCCACATCCTTCCACAACCCTTGTGGTACCAAATAATATTTCAAATTAATCTTCCACGACATAAAACTAGTCCCCCACTCCCATCAAATATTTTTATTTTGTATTTTGTTGATGTAGATGCATTGTTAACATTATAGACCCCGCATATATTATTTGGTAAACTTCCAAAATTCCTCATACTATTTGAGATGTGTTATTACTTATATGGCATTAACATGCCTCATGTATAATCATGTGAAACTTTAGTTGCATCTAACATAAAGTAATTTAACATATATAAGAAAAAACTAAAGAAAAGATCGACTGAATTCAATGTTCACGCTCAGTCAGCAGCTATCCAAGATACACGAGTTTGACAACCGACTTTAGCTGACAAAGGCCTCAGGTAGGTTGATTGTAATACCACTTTTAGAACCTGTCAACCATCAAAGACATCGGAGTATGAAGCCAAATTCAGATGTCAGGGCTCCAAGTAAGTTTGGAAGCTAGCCACTCCAAGGTAATACCAAGCCTTAAAAATAGAAATCTCGTCGAATAATTCATTTGAAAACATGTCTCTATTGGGTTTTACTAGCAAAGCCTGAAATGGGGTTGGTAATGTATCACTCTCAGCTTCCATCGATTCTAACTCTAACATAAAATATGTGCTTTGTGAATATCCTAAAGGGTGGAATCATCCAAATGTTTGAGGGTTGGCCCCTGTTGGAGACTGATCCTCTCTAGGGGAAACCAGAACCTTGTACCCAACACACAATACACAAAAAAGAAATACATTCAAAGAAAGACAATATACACACCCTTCCGGATACATAAATATACAACACAACATTAAATACACAATTTTTTCCTTGGTCTTCCGTGGGCTTTTGTTCCAAAACAAAATCAAGAATGCAAGATAATTAAATGCAAAATAATTTAGGTGACCAACAGTTTACTATCATTCTCGTCTGGCCCGACTATCATAGTCATCTTTTCAACTGCGGATGTATCATCCTCACGACTGGGGGTATCGTTGAAGGTACCTAGGGTTCAAATATGCGAACAATGGGATCAATGTGAATAATCGAGATTAAAATATCCAGTAGATTGGTATGGATATCAGTAAGTATATTTGTCTTCCCATCGCCTTACTCTTCTAGTTTTTTTATTCTTTTAGAAATCCACCATATAACCCTATGGATGGTCCGTTTCAAGAGCATAGCTCCAGAACCCTCATAAGGACAAGTCAGGGAATGCCTCGTAAAGTCATTGCGAATGAACGGATTACTGTCATTGCGAATTCCATTTTATCATTGATTTCTCCTCCATTCAGACCTAAGAACGGATTATTGTCATTGCGAATTCCATTTTATCATTGATTTCTATAACTTTGGATGCTTGAGTTCTTTTAATTTGGTTTTTAAAAGTGGTGTTCTCCCAAACATCACTTTTTCTTCTCCAACATGTTCCTAGAAACGACCATATGTGACTTAACATGGTAATATCGAATTGTTTCTCAATTATGTCTTATATTTTATTAAATGGATTCTCCAAAAATATACCAAAGTTAGGTATGACCACATTGCTCATCGCATATATGGTTCAGATAGTCACGAACATATGGCTCATCATGTACAAAATGAAAACGATAAGTTATTAGAGATAGTTATGACCCTACCAAACCTTATCTAATAAAAGAACCAATTATTTATATCAACGTCTAAAACTGCATTCCAGATACATACATCAACCAATCTTTTTTCAATAGAAGCAATGTGAAGCCTTTTGGTATTGTGTTAGTACCTATTTAAAACATGTCCAATATCTTGAGGGTCTTAGGTTTCACAGTTAGTCTTTCTTCTTGACTCTCTATTTCGCTATGGCTGGATAATGTGATTTTCGTGAACCCGAAAGAGTCTTCTCTTCAGCACCCTCCAAAACCTCAAAACCAAAACCCTTTATAAATGGAGTCGACCTCCAAGTATCATCTATCTTTTATCTTCGGACGCTTAAAGGGTAAAATATCCTCGACAACCTTAAGACGCTTCACGTATTTGGTTTTGGCAGGAAGGTATAGTTAGATCGCATCAAAACCATAAGTTTGTCTTACAAGTGCTCTTAGGCCATAACAACCATGAAACGAGGTTAATATTATGTAGACTGATGTTTTTCATTTCATATTCCTACTTTTTAATCATTGCAGCATGCATGTAACTAAAATATCACCATTTTGGAGATACCTAGGCGACTCTTACGTAATAACAATTATAAGTTATGACAAGATCATTCAAACATAATGACGAGTCGTTACATGGAACAAAGATAACATCCTTATAGAGCATGAATAACTTCACCATCTGGTGTTCAATAGAAGCCGAACTTCTCAATATCTTCCAGTCCAAACCTCTTAATCGAACGATACAAATCAACACCATTATAGGATCCAATAACTCGGTCATATTACAAATCTCAACAATACATTTTCCAATACATCTTTTCGATCCTTCAAGATGGATTTTGGTGTCATTCGACAAATTTATGTCCGGCTAAACTTGTTACATTTGTAAAAGATCACTTCTCCGCTCAGCAAAAACAAAATCTTAAATATTCCAAACGGCTCACAATTTGGACTTTATCAAATGCGCCCCTCTCCGCATAAGAAAAACAAACATTACACTCATCTCATTTTTTCACCTAACTCGCTTTTTTTTAATCAAAGCCGAACTTTATTAATAGCAAATAAAATTACAAAAGAGAGTATTTAGAAGGACATAAGAACTGATGGACCATATTTCTAGCCCAACAGAAAAAGCCCCAAATTAACAAAACCCTAGATCAAACCTTTCCCAAACAGACTTCTCACAAAACCATCAATCCTCGAATCAAAACCCTAAATCAATTACAACCCTTCTATTCGATCCTCTCTTTCAGTACCCAGTAAACCAAAACCCATCATCATCTACACAAAATTGAAATTTCAAGGATTCAAACAAGAGGAAACTGCTTCGAGATCAGAAAAAAGGAAGGCTTCGAGTCCTTAGTGCAGCTCTCTCCAAGTACACATTTCGTCAGAAATGAAGGAAAGGAGATGGTGCTCCTGAGGTCGAAAACATCCATGAGATCCAGGATTGAGCTCAGGAAAGAAGAAAACTCCAAAGAGAGGCTCATTCCCAACACACAATTCGCCCAGAATTGAAACTTTGGAGAACAGAGATCAACCAGTAGAATTAAAACAATGGAGAGCAGCAACCACATAACAGCTTAGGGCAGGATCAAGCAATCCACTGAGCAGAAGCCTGAAACAGAAGATAAAAGAGCAACTACCCAGTATTTATGTAAGGTAAGCCTAAACTTTCTAGAATTAGGATAGATTTTAATTCAGCAGGAGATGAAGTAAATTCATACTCCTGCTTCATTTTACATTTGACAGTCCAGCGAGCTAACCAGTCTGCAGCTCGATTAAAACCACGATAAACATGAATAATAGTCATATTAGAATTCATTAGGTTTCTACAACATTTGATTATAGATGAAAAAGACCAGGGGATAGTATTATCATTTCCAGATTTAATGAGGTCCACTAAAATAGATGAATCAGATTCTATGTCAATGTTGATTAGGTTTTTAGAGTTGCAAATAATCAAACCATCAAGAAGGGCCCTAGCTTCAGCTAAAAGTGGATAGAGTTTACCGTATAGTTTGCCAAATGCCTCGATAAGAAAACCATCTTGATCTCTAAGTATCACCCCACCTGAAGCCTCCCCATTGTATGCTTCACTAGCATCAGTATTAAGTTTAAGACGACCAGAAATAAGAGCCATCCATTTAGTTATAAGAGGCCTATTAGAATTCCTGTGAACAAGATTAAACAGACCAAAACTAGCAGCAATAGATGAATCATTAGCCCAGTGTATAGGTTTGAAAATACCAGCAGAATTCATATAGAAAATAGAGTCATAGACCCTCTTTATAATAAAAGCAGTAGTGATAGAAACACTATTAAACTTAGCAAAGTTTCTGTATTTCCAAGTTAGGCTAAAAATGATAGAAGGCATTACATTTCTAATATGATTAGATTTGTTAGAGAGTCTAAACCAGGCTTTAGTCATATGCATAGGAGTCATATATCTAAAGATAATGACATTAGAATCCTGCTATCAGTACTAGTAGAACCCCAAAGGAAACTATTGAATGCCTTTTCAATCTTAGAAATGACATTGATAGGGATTATGTTAGCATGCATCCAATATATGACTATATTCATAAGGACAGTATTAATAAGAGTTAAACGGCCAGCAAATGACAAGTGTTTAGACTCCCACATAGATATTCGATCATTTATTTTCTTGAGCAGGTTAATGTATATAGATGAGTTATTATTAGTGCCAATAGTAATACCAAGGTAGACTGTAGGCAAAAAAGTGTTATTAAAGCCAGTAGTAATAGCAATAGTCCTGATTTTAGCCACACTAGTACCATTAGCAATAATGACCTTAGTCTTGTGCTTGTTAATGACTTGACCAGAGACAGCTTGATAATCCTGTAAAAAATTGCTAAGAGAAACTAGAGTAGCCTCCTTACAGTTAGCGAATAACAAAATATCATCTGCAAAAGCTAAATTACTAATGCATAGTTTGCTACGATTTTTATATCTCATTCCTTTGTTATTTAGAAAAAAGAGAAGTTGTACCTCTAAGGAAGACTTCCTCAGCAATGATAAAAAGACTAGGGGATAAAGGGTCCCCCCTGCCTAAGCCCTTTCATTGTTTTGAAATAACCATAAGAAGCACCATTGATAAGAATAGAGACACTAATATTAGTAATCATACTAGCAATAAGACTGACAAATCTGTTAGAAAAACCAAACTTTTTAAGCACTGTTAGGATAAAAGAATGACTGACAGTTCGGGAATGTTAGGCATTAAAATCTAGAAAATTGGCGGCTTATGGAGTGTTTTCCGTCAGTTCGGGAAGCATATGGATCTTTAGATGGAAAAATCAGCCAGGATCGGGATGAGGAGCCAAATCGGTACAGAGGAGTTACGTATGCCAACATTATGACTGCTTCTCACAAGTGTGAAGATCTGGTTCAAGAAAATGTTTCTTACAAAGTGGATCATGTGTCTTTGCAATATAATAATAAATCTTTGAGTTACTTAAAGTCT
Source organism: Limnanthes douglasii subsp. nivea (assembly GCA_036936605.1). Classification (NCBI taxonomy): domain Eukaryota; kingdom Viridiplantae; phylum Streptophyta; class Magnoliopsida; order Brassicales; family Limnanthaceae; genus Limnanthes; species Limnanthes douglasii. The sequence goes on from JAUPFV010000001.1 coordinate 101,432,919, forward strand.
AAATCCAAGCACACAGTTGTATGTAAATGTTCTGCTGGATTACCGAAAAGGGCCGTGTTTCAGGAATTTCTTAACAAATTCCATTTCACTCAGGAGTTTAACTATTCTATTAAGGATTCCAGGAACATCCTAATAGAATTTGAGTCTTTTGAAGATTACTGTAAATTTTGGAAGAAAAATGTTTGGACTCTGGGGACTACTCAGGTCAGATTGTTAAAATGGAATGAAGGTTTTAGTACTAGGTTTGAGAGTTCTATAACGCCAATTTGGATAAGAATCGAAGGCCTTCCTGAGCATATGTATAACAAGGAGATCATTACTGACATTGCTTCTTCTTTAGGGTCTCCCATGGAGGTCAAAGTTCCTTTGAAGAACAGGGCTCATTATAACCACTGTATGGCCAAAATTGAATTGGATATTGCTGGTAAAATATATAATGATGTCTGGGTTTGATTCGGTTGTAACATGGGTTGTTGGGTGAGAATTGTTTATTTAAACTTGCCTAAATATTGTAACTTGTGCTTTCACATTGGTCACGATGCTGAGCAATGTAAAAGGCATGTTAAAGTGGCAGATGATGGCAAGAAATCTCAAAAAGATCAAACTGGTATCAAGAATGACGTTCTTCCTCAGGTCCCTGTCTCTGATACTGCTAACAAGATTCAAGTTGAAACTGCTGTGAATGGTTTGGTGGTTAACAATGTGAGTAATGGTGGTCTCCAACGTATCGATGCTGGTTGCCTCAAAAATAATGATAAAATTGTATCTTCACAAGAAGTTAATGGTGCTGTTCAAGCCTTGGAATTTGGTTTTAGTATTGCTGAAAAATCTAGAATCTGTATGACTCCTGAGGGTTCTCAATATGGTAGCCTGCCAAATACTCCTCTGCGTGATTTAAGTAATAAAGAGGATGCTCTTTCTGATCCTGGTTTGCTTAAAAAGGATGAAAGAAACATTTCTGTTATAGGTGTGAATGAAAGTAATGACACTATGAATCTGCAGAGTAATGCTGACAATAATGTGGAAAGGATTTTTTACTCTGATAGGCAAGGTTCTGTTAGCAAGAGTGATGAAATTATCGGGGCTCTTCAAAGTCCTGAAGAGGCTATCAACAACATGGGATATGAGAACTTAGCCTCTGACTCTTCACCTAAAGCTGGGAAGATCTGTTCTTTGGTTTCTGAAAGTCAATCTAAGGTTGCTAAGGGTAAAGAGCCTGTTCCTGGGAAAAGGTTGACAAGAAGCCAACTCAGGAAGGAAGTATCTGAGGATGAGGAGGATTTCAGCATGATTATTAGCAAGCAGGTTAGGCAAGCACGAAAGAAAGGGCTGGCCAAAAGACAGCTGTCTGTCTCAAGTAACTCTAAACGATCTCTTTCTTATGATTAACATCATTAATTGGAACATTCGTGGTGTTAAGGATAAATCTTCCTTTCGAAGACTTATGTTTCTTTCTAATAAAAACAAGGCTTGTATTGTTGCCATTCAAGAACCGTTAATTAGTTGTGACAATGTTAGGTTTATGCTTCTAAGCTTGGTTTTAGTAACTTTGCTAGCAATTGTTCTAACAAAATTTGGGTGTTTTGGAATGATAGTATTATGGTTAATGTCTTGGTTGATCATGTTCAGTGTTTACACTTCGAGGCCAGCCATGTTCTTCTCAACATTAGCTCCTTATTTACGATTGTCTATGCTAAATGTCAGCGTCTTAACAGGATCAGTCTTTGGGATACTCTGAATAATATTGCTAACACTGATAAACCGTGGTTAATTTGTGGAGACTTTAATGCCATCAGATCGGTTGATGATCAGGTGGGCTGTTCCACCTTCTGTCAAAACAGCACTGATGATTTCAATAGAATGATTCTTGGCTGTGGATTGCAGGAGGTTGGGTTTGTTGGCTCTCGCTTTACCTGGTCTAACAAGACCAAATGGCGTCGTCTTGATTGGGTTTTCATTAATGATGCTTGGCTTTCTTTGTTCAATAATAATTCTGTTATGCATAAAGCTCGTACTGGGTCTGATCATGTAGCTATGCTTATTAGTGCTTCTAACCTTTCTCATTCTTATAGTAAGAGTTTCAGGTTTCAAAACATGTGGCTTTTGGATGAAGATTTTATGAAAGTTGTTTCTAATAGTTGGGTTATGACCATGGATGGTGATCCTCTTTTCATTTTTTGGCATAAGTTAAAGCGTTTGAAAGACTGTCTTTGTACTTGGAACAGAGAGCATTTTGGTGATTTTTTTGCAAGATTAAAACCCTTGAAGATGAGGTTCTTAGGGCTGAAATTAATCACCAGCAAGTTAATGACAATGGTTCTAAGACTAATCTCAATAAATATAATGCTTTGCTATTAAATGCTTACAAAGTTGAAGAGGAGTTTTGGTTACAGAAGTGTAATGTTGAATGGATAAAAGATGGAGACAATAACTCCAATCTTTTCCATAGCTATGTTACAAACAAAAGAAAAAAGTGTGCTATACATGGAGTGAAGGTAGATAGTTCCTGGATTCTGGATAAAGATGCTGTTGGAGCCTCTGCTGTTGATTTCTTCACTAATGCCCTGGCCACCAGTCCCTATAAAGACAGTCAAGATGAGTCAGAAAGTTTAAATCATGTCATGTTTGAGAATATTACTAATGTTATCACTCAAGATGAGAATAAAAGCCTTCTTAAGCTTCCTAATGATGATGAAGTCTACAAGACAATCTGCAGTCTTAAGGCGTCTAGTGTGGCAGGTTTGGATGGCTTTAATCAAACCTTTTATAAGCACTGTTAGGAGATCATTAAACATGATCTGGTTGCTGCTTTGCATCATTTTATCAGAGGTTTCAAAATTCCTAAAGGGGTTTTGGCTACTGGGATTTGCCTTATTCCCAAAACTATAAATCCTATAGGTTGGTCTGATTACAGACCTATTAGCCTCTGTACTCTGCTTAACAGAATCATGGCTAGGCTTATCAATGATAGGCTTGTTTTATTGCTTCCTAAAATCATATCCAAAACTCAGGGGGGTTTGTCCCTGGCAATTCTATTCATTCTAATATTATTACTGCTAAGGAGCTTCTCTTCAACCTCAATAGAAAGCTTAAGCATAATAACATTATTGTTTAATTAGACATGTGCAAAGCTTTTGATAAACACCTAACTCGCTTTTAATAGAAAGCTTATTAGTCATGTCACGATATAGTTTTGAACCAATATTTAGCCATTAATATCTAATATGTGTAAGCGTTAGTTCAATAATAATTTTATATGTAATGGTATCGCTTATATTATAGCTATAAATAGACTTAATTTTAGAGTGACGAACAATTTATATTTTATTTAGTTATTTGATAAATATCTCTATAAACACACACTTTTTCCATGGTGTAATGAATAGGGTCGACCATATATATAGTGTTACGACTAAATTGAATATCATCCTTTATGATCAGTTACTTTTACAATATCCAATAATAAGTTAAATTTCACCATATAATAAAATAAGTTAAATGATCCATATATCCTTTTTTTTATTTGTCTTTTCATTATTATCCAAACAATGTTGACCACAATTTTTTTACTTTGACGATACTTTTTGTTAATTTGTCTCACAAAAGAATGTAAACGAGTTTTGTGATAGTCGTGAGGAATCTCTTTTCCGTATCACATTTCCTCTAAACGACAATTATCTTATTGATCTCAAATATATTCGCCACCTTTCTATTTGTTATAATAGGGACAAACACCGAAGTAAACACCAATAATTTTCTATAAAACTTATACGACATGGTTTATTGTCTTACAAGGCGGACTTAACACGGATGTAATATACCATTATTTACGAGACAGTTATTATATTCTCTTTATAAATTGATGTCTGCTAAATAATTATTGAAAATATAAATAAAACATAATCATATAAAACCAAACTGTTTATAGAGTCCATTAACACGAGTCTATTTATCTATCCGATGATCTTAAGTTTTGGCGTACCCTTACCAATTACGGTAAATTTAACTCTTTGGTTTTAGATAAAGCTGTTCGTTCCAAAGTAATATTAATGTTATTTCAAAAACATCCGCCAATAAAAAAAAAGTTAGTCGAGCAAAAATAGTAGACGCATTCCTTTTTTTTGGAAGCATAAATGAGGTTTGGACTATCTGGTTTTTACAATATTTATATTTATAATATTACCTTCAACTGTCGGATTTTTTAAATCTTTAATAACAATGTCTCTACCACCCGGACCACTAACAACGGATGCTTTTAAATTTTTGACAACAAAAACATCATTCTTTATTCCTTCACCTAGAGCTCTAGTGCTTGTTCGGGGATTTACACTTGTTCTAGTCTTCGACAACTACTTTTCTTCCAAAAGAACACCTTACAACAACCCTTTCAATAGAGGATTCTTTAGCTTCATCAATTTTGTAAAAAAAAAATCTTATTTGATTTCCTCTTCACAAGAGTACCCTCACAATTTTTATCTTATTTATAAACAAAGAACCCACCATGCCAAGAAAGACCAAGCCACCATTAACAAAATGTTATGGGACTAGTAGAGTTTAACATATGGATCATTCGCATAGTTTACTCGAGACTTGAAATCAAGTTATGGAACCAGGGTGTACATACAATATAATACAATATCAGGAAAATATTCATAAATACGAATACATAAAAATATATATATATATATGAAGAATCATATAATTATCTTTTGACTACCAAGTCCGAGAGAAAATATAAATGTCTTGTTTAACTCATGACTCTTATTGAACTGGTACATAATGTTTCTTCATCTTATTATAGTTAGGAAGATTCGTCAAGATCTTTGTAACATCATCCATAAAAAAAATACGCTTTCAACCTTTAATATTGTTCAATGTTAAAATTTCATAAGGCGAAAACCCCCATAAACATTTTGAGCAAGGATAATTCTCGCCATCAGTACTCTTCATGCATTTGGCACTAACTAAGTTGGACAAGTACCATTATTATGTAATCGTGCTTCAAAATGTTTGGGCATCATGGTAATCTAAAGTGCATCATAAGAATATAAGTGAATAAGACTACCCCATCAAAATCTACGTGCATTGGGGTTTAACCTTCGTGTGGAAACCAAAAGATAACATTTTCTAGAATAACTTAGTTCTTTCTCTTTTAATTATCATCAGACGGATATATGTACTCATACTCATAATTAATGACATTAAACATCTCAACCTTATCTAGCGAGCTATTAATATATGTTACCTTTAGTTAACTAGATGATTCGATTGGAACAATCACTAATGAAGATTTATTTTAAGCACCATCAACCTTCAACAACGTTGACATGTAAGGTTGACAAAGGAAACGCTTCTAGGGGTTTAGGCTCATGCTTGTTTCGGAGATGAATAAGTGGCTTCATTATTTCTTCATAATCACTACAATAAGATACAACATATGGAGAATAAATATTAATATTTTCAATATCAGAATCATCACCTTCATAAAGGATAATGAGGCTCACACATTCTCTTCTTTTACATTTTTTAGATGAAGCAAAATACATCGGGATATAATAACAAAGGATCAAAGTTTATAAAAGTCAAAAGGAGTATAATCTGAGATATTTAACCAATAAAAAACAAAAAATCAGAGCTAAATTAGAACTTTTAAATAGTGGAAATTACGATCTAAACAAAAAAACCTCAAAACAAAAGAAAGGCGCTTATTTATAAAGAGAGGTAAACTAATCTCAACCTTTAATTTAATGATTTAAGTTTTTTTTAGATAAACCATTAAGATTGATTTACAATGGATGACTGAGATGCAAGAGTTGGTACACTCCATTAACATGTGTCGTATACCCTAGAACTGATTTGAATTTTATTCTCAAAGTTCTTTGCGTTTCTTCGCAAGTTTAGATTAGACAAATAAATTTCAAAACACATCCCAATGGTTGATCTTTTTAAAAATAATTAAACATCATTTTATTTTTGAAGCATCAAGCTCTTGATCAGCAGGATATTGGAAATTAATATCGTTTCTCTCTTTGTTCTAGCATATATTAATCATTTTTAAATACTTTGAAATGACTAGCGGGGAGGGGTGGGGGTATTGTCTTATATTTGCAAGAAATACAATATATTTTGATACAATTAAAAAAGAAAATAGGGTATTTTCTCTTCAACACAACATCAAGATAGCTTTATTAGTCTACTATATGTTACATATAATATTGTCTATTCAAAATCATAGAGCCTTTTTCCTCCAGGGATTTTTTGGCTGATGAAATATTTTAAAATATGAAGGAATAAGTGCATCACGAGCTGATTTTGAGACGTCTCTGAGGTTTGATCGGCTAAAGGAAAATAAACTCATCAATATGTAATATCATTATATTTCAGGACTCATAGTAGTCTGGCAGGAATTGGTTGTAATACAGGTTCATATAGATGGAGAAAGGGAACTCGTCTACAAAAATGTGATGGATTAAACATTTCAATAATATCTCGGATAAAACATTTCAAGAGGTAGTTTTCATTATTTTTTTACAATGACTAGAGGATATTAATAAAGAATAAAACTGTCAAGTTTATATAATCTGATTCATTAGGAGTTTAAGGGTCATTCAGTCAAACCATTACTAGTCTAAAATCAATTTCCTCGAACCATTATAAATTCAAAAACTATTTGACCGAATATACAAATAAGTAAAAGAATAAGTCACATATTTTAGTAACTAACAATATATTGTTATATAAATAATTGTCACCGACAAGATTATAATAAAATCACTTTTTATATATAACAAACGATCTTCCTAAATCATATGAGATAGAATTTGTACTTTATAAATAGAACTCAACTTAATGAATTAACATTCATATTCTTGATTATTATTTATGTTATTAGGTACAATGCATTTCTTTTCATACTAGTTTTTTATCCTCGTCCAAATCTACCGAAGTAAAATTACACACATAAAATATTTGTTTTTATTGTACTTTCTATAAGTCAATTGATTTTAAATTTTTATCTTATTTGTATTATTCGAAAGACTTATAATATTTTCAAATTTTAAACTATAATTTTGTTGTTACTTTTTTTACAAAAACTCATAGAATTGATAAAGTATATGTAATTTGGATTTGTAAAAAATAATCAAATTTTATTTACAGAATATGTTATTTTTATTATGTTTCTAAGTTTAGTTTGGACTTAGCAAAAAGTGAGTATATTTGATATTACCAAAACAAGTTATAATGATTATGTTTGTACTCGAGTTTTTAAAAGGGTAACAGAAATTTGAGTGTCTCGTCTATATATATTTATAATATATGAGGTATTGTAATATTTGATCTAATTGGTAAAAAGTAATAATTATAAATAGTAAATAATTGTATCATTAATAATTATATTATGGAATAATTCTTTTAGATTTCAATAATGTTAAGGCTTAAATCAGTGAATAGTCCATCGACTATCCTGTTTTTCTTTCATTTAGTCCATCGACTTAAAAATCACCGGTGAGGCTCCTTAGACTTGGCAAAATCTATAAATTTAGCCCATGACTTGCAAAATCTATTAATTTAGTCCCTAGTGAGTGATCTTTTTTGGTGCGATGGACTAAAATTATAAATTTTGCAAGTTAAGGACTAGATTTATAGATTTTCCCCAAGAGACCCTCATGTGTGATTTTGAAATCAAAAGATTAAATAAAAGAAAACAAAATAGTCGATGGACTATTTACTGATTTAGTCTATTGGGTTAATATGCACTATAAGTTATTAAGCGTATTTTGGATCAATGTGGATTTCAAAACTATATACAAGATTTAGTCATTAAACCTTGTTCACTAAGTGTTTCATAGTTGTAGTCGTTAGAGAGAGAAAATACTTTATTTTTTTATTTTTTTTCTGTAAGGTTATTACTTTTATTCAAAGTGATTCATCAACAACGATTACTTTTTAATCTCATCAAGAGTTTAGATTTTCCTATTACACAAGAATATCTATTTTGCATGATGTTTTATGCATTATTTGTAACAAAGCACACATAATCTCTTCATCACCGTTTCAAAATGTACTCATTTTATAAAACTAATCTTAAATGGATCATTTTATATATATATATATATATATATATATATATATTGGAGATCGTGTTGAATCCAACAATTGGTATTACGAATCCTACAATTGATATTAGAGTCATAATAGATCCATATTAGAGCCATATCTTTTTATTTAAAAATAATTATTAATAGATCTAGTTTTGTTCATCTTAAAAAAATGAAGTCGATGGTGTCTTGGACCTCATGGTTATTAAACTATATAGGAAATATTTCGATTTTCTAGGGTAACAATCATAAAATAATATTTTTGATTATGATACATGTAAAATGATCTATTGAAGCACATGCACAATTTTATTTTTGTTACGAGTATTGGTTGGTTGTCCACACTTTATTTGATCAGTCATATATTATTGTTGATAAGTAATAGGTGGCATATAAACTTGGTCGAGAATCTGGGAACATCCTACGATTTTCCAGCAAATCATTTGTAAATTACACTATAAAAAGTTAAGTATCTTGTACCTTACTTATGTTGGTATGTTACAATCATCTAATATCTTCTTTACTTTTATACAGATGGATTCGGTTTCCTCTCATGGCTTCATAAGTTGGGTTCCTCTATAATTGTTGATTTATGAGGGAAGTTGCATAGAATTCTCTTGAAGTCTACCGATTATCCTCTAATCAATCCTAATTTATTGTTGATCAGGTATCGAAGAAATTGATACCCTATATAGACTATAATATGCACCTTGTCCATCCATGATATGCCAAAAATTACATTATTAGAACTGGGAGATTTTATTATCATGAATAATTATCAGATTGTATCCAAATGCGATATCTAAGGTTATTTTTCCTAATCCATTGGCATCTGCACCAGTGAATACAATCAAAATCCATTGAAATAGAATCAAAACTGGCATCCCTCGTCTTATCAAGTGTACGTTTGTAGAGAATATTGGTAGAGCTTTTGATGTCGATCATGACTCGTTTAACCGTTAATTCAACATATTCTAGTATGATTTATACAACATCATTGCAGAGTAGGAATACTTCTCATAGATCATCATAAGTGAACTCTTGTATTAGGTATGGATTTTGGTAAATATGCGGGGAAGTGTAGCCTTGGTGTTGGAATTCTAGATTATACATATGTACCTTTGTTGAATTGAGTAATTTCAGAGAAGAGAACCCCTTCGGTGATGACATAAATGGTCTATCTGGTTGGGATCCATGTTGAGATACTACATTTCTTCTAGTTCAAATATTAAATTTGTGTCCAAGGCTCTCAGTTCATTTAGTATTACTCGAGCTTTCCTCCCATGCCTTGATGGAGGATCTTGTTTAAGTTATATGTGTCTAAGTTCATATATGTTCTTCTGTTTCACGAAATCTAAGAGCTCTCATTCATCAATTATATTTTACACTGATTAAAAATACCAAAAAAAATTTAATCACACGAACAATGTCGTTATGGAACTTATAGTTGTTTTTGTCTATGTACTCTTTAAGGGTTGTAACTTATCCAACTATCGTTACATGACTATATATTTAATGCAGTGGTACCCTGGCCAGAATTTTGGTTTTTACTCGGCTTGACGAAGGATGCGTATGGTTCCTCGAGGCCTCCGGATGCAGTTTCAAGTTGACCTAAGCTACCATTACGAATTAATTAGTTTAGGTCAAGGGATTGTATAAGGGGTATGTAATAAAAAAAATGTTGTGTTCAATGCTCTAGAGATCTCCTCAAACTTGATGTTACTTTTTACATGGTTAGAAAATTCTATGAAGTGTAGATCCTTCCTGTATATGATGACATCTGATATGGGTCATGATAATATTCAATTTCTATATGGTGCCAACTACACTAAGTCTTGACAGTTCTGTATCTTATTTTTTATATCCATAAACCTCTTAATTTATTTTATTTTTGTATACTCTCTGTTCGGCCACTCCATGTAATGAATTATGTAGTCTTTATCTCCCTTCATCACCTTAGAACGAATAAAATTATTTCTAAATACTATTCAAGTATCTTCAAATATTTGAAACCACTGTTCTTGCCTTGGAAAGAGATTTAGAAGGCCTTATACTTCATCATGCTTTCTGATTTGTATCATATCATGTCACTTTAAAATTGTTCGATATGGTATTATGGATCTCATTTTCTATTGTACTTATCCATCTTATGGAGGATGAATTTTAGTGATTGATATTTATACTTGATGTGGGAGCCAAATGATATTTCTTGTTCTGTAAATCCTCATTGTACTCCAAGATTACATTAACATATATTTTTTATTTTTTTGAAAGAATTGGTAATCCTGCTGGTGTCATGCTCTTATCACTATTCCTTCAAATGTGCTTTACCATCCCTATTTTGTAACACTGGTGGATACTATAGGGTACTAACCATCGTATGAGGTTCAACTAAACTGTATTATTTCCCAATTGAGGGTTTTGCCAAACCTTTGATGCATAAGATGAAATGTTATAATGGTTTTCCTCCATAACACTCGGGACATATGTGTACACTTGGTTCATGTTGGGTTATAAAAATATAAAATTGTGATAAAGGTGATGCAGAGGTAGAATTATGTGGTACTGAGTCTGCTGAAATCCTAGTGATGGTGCCAAACATATTGATGTTTAGATTGTATTCCTGCTAAAGATTGGTGGAGGTTTGACTACATTCTAAAGAATTTAAATCCTTGTGAATTGCTTGGCTAGACACCAAGTAATTTTGTTCGAGGTTCGGTTGCACTCCAAATAATGAGGAATATGTTAGATGGTTAGTTGGAACACCTGAGAGGTCTGTTGTTGGTGATTTGGTTGTAGCACCATGGGATGCTCCTGGAAATTAGGTTAGAACGCCCAAGAGATGATACTACAGATTCAGTCAGAACGCCATGAGAATATTTTGGAGATTTCATTAAATTTCCAGTGGTATCGGTGGAATTTTATGGCCATTCGGCTAGAGCTAAATTAATTTTGACAGCTTGGTATACCTTTTACGAAGCGCATGGAATGAGGGCCTCTTCTCTTATACTAGCTTATATATTTGTTTACCATCGGCTTTAGAACTATGAGTTTTAATCATTATTTTTCTCCTCTTCTTGCGCTAGTATCTTGCCAGAGGATCCTCGACTAGATTCATTCTTGTTGTTCTCAGCTCTAGACTATGAAGATGAGATTTTATATTGGCCGGTAGATGTCTTGTGGCCCTTTTTTATGAAATATCTTGTATCATTATTACTTATTCCTCTTCGTGGATCTCCATATATTGAATTATCAGTTTCACTCGTTGAGCCTTAATGAAAAATATTATCGTTAAACGTTTGAAATTGTTAGTGTTCTTCTTGTGCAGGTCATGCACCAATTGTTGGAAGTCCATGGTCGGAGATGTAAAGCTGGTGGTTGAGCACCAGAGACCTCTTATCCTATATATTTATCGGTGATCAGATAAAATATGCATTTGAATTCTTCATCAATTGCTTTGAGGTATCTTTAGTTTTTACTTAAAAAACAATTAGGGTAGCAAACACCTTATGATAAGGCTAAATGTCTAATCAAACACCAAATAAGTGGCTGATCATGGCGAGATGTTGAGCAGGATGATTAGAGTAGTACATGACCAGACGAGCCAAGCTGAGTATGACGAGACGAGTTGGGCTGAGCATGTCAAGCCGAGCTAAGCATGACGAGACGAGCTAAGCTAAGTTTTCCGAGTTGAGTTGTGCATGACGAAGTAAGACTAATCATGGTTATGTAAGCTGCACATGACGAACCAAGCTGAGCATGATGAGACGAGTTGAACTGATTATGTCGAGCCAAGTTGAGCATGACGAGATGAGCTGAGCATCAAGAGACGAACTAAGCATGACGGGACGAGCTTAGTTGAGCGTTTCGAGCCAATTAAGAATGACGAGGTCCTTAACTTTATCTCGCGTTTTATCATTATCCAGATTGAGAATTAGAAATTGAGATTCAGATTTCAGATTTAGAATTTTGTATTGGAAATTGAGATTTCATATTTAGAAATTGAGAATTGGAATTGGAAATTATAAATTAAAGATTTGATATTTGATATTAACATTGGAGGTTGAGGATTGGAGATTTGAAATTTGAAATTAAGATTTAGATTTGATATTTGATTGAAGAAGATGATGTTGTAGAAGTAATATAAATAAGAAAATATAAAGAAGAAGACGAGGCGAATAATATGTAAGAAAAAAATAAGAAAACATCGATTGAAATATATGAAGAGTATGTCGTTTAAAAATCATTTGAAAATCGTTTGAAGATCATTTAAGGATTGAACGCAACCTCATATGTTTTTACGAAGACCCTGTAAGATCTTAGTTTTTCTTTTTTTTTTGTGACAAACTCTCAATGTTTATTAGTGTTGCATTCTGAGTTTAAAGGAGTATGTTGAAGATATTAAAAACATTAAACATATTAGTCATTGATATATCCATCACAGAATTGAAAGTGGGTAACATCTATCGCGGTTGAGGCTATTTGAAAAACCGCATATTTGAAATTATAAAAACTCATACTTTATCACATTTAAATTATATGTATAACGCATGCTCTCTATGGGGTCTATACTCTTAAAACCACAAAATGTAAATAAATATAATAGAAGATTTTTCTTAGATCTCTTAACTAGGGTTTGTTATGACAAGCGAGGAAGATGTGATAATATTTCATTTTGTCATGACACGTGTTTTTTTTTAAACAATTCACATAATTAATTTTTTTTTATAATGATCCTGATTTTTTAAATACATACACACAAAACATACTCATACTAAGTATGAAAAATGATGATTTTCGGTACCAATTACGATAATAAACAACAACAAATTGATAACTTGATAGATTTCCAACACTGAATCACATTAAATTGTATAAACACGTATTTTAACATGTATCATGTCAATTCACATCTCATATTTTATTATTATTAAGATTAAATCCAAAAATCCAAAAATACAAAAAAAATTAGAACGACTACTAATATATTTAGAATTAACTCATACTATTTATAAGAATCCAATCGTCGGGATTTTCTAAAATTTAGAATACTAAATTATTAAAATGAGACAAAATGCATTAAACCATTTTTCCACTTCTTCTTGGGTATTTATATATTCGATTCTATGAATGTTTTAAATAAACGGTCTCTTATATTTTGATTTATGATATACTTAGTTGAAATACAATTATTATGCATTTCGACTTTTAGTGTCTTGATGTGTTAATCCTTTTAGAAAAAAGGATCATCTCTTTTAAATTAAAATTATTATATTAAAATAATGAATAATAATAAACTCATTTCCTTATTAATTTTGGTGTGGATAATAATCGCCTGAGGGTAGGCTGGTAATTTCAGTTGGTGTTTTATGGTGGTGTGTGGGTGTTTTAAGTGTTTAGAGAGTAGAGAGATAATTAAGCAGCTTGGTAGCAGTTAATTTTCATTTTTTTAATAGTTAATGCAGGTGGTTGGGTATTTATACCTTGATGTTTGGGCCCTTATGGGCTTTCGGGTCAAGTTTAATGGACCCGAGTCATGTTCAAAGACCCATGAGCTCTAAGTAGGAGAGCAAGCTGCTTAGTCAAGAAGTGTTTAGGTTTTTTAGTACTTTTGTCATAGTTCGAACAGTCCTATGGTCATTGTGTTCGAAGTGATCTGTCTGGTCCACGTGATCTGTCCGATCTGTCCGGTCCGGAGGCCTTGGACTGATCTGTCCCTGTCCGGGGAGCATGCTGAATTCGGACTCATCAGGAGCCTCTTTTTTAGGTGTTTGAGCAAGTATTTTTTTTCAGAGACCTGAAAAACAGTCCGATGTTAGAAGTAGTTTTCAATCCGGACAGGTCTATGGGTTTACCCGGACAAATAAAGCTTCACGAATTCAAAACGGTTTTTGCCAGAGTTCGTGGGACACGTGTCACACTCTGATTGGTTGTTTTAGCCGTTTTTTCACCTTGAATTTCGAACCCACCTTCTTCGAAAAGCAACCTCTTTAAATACAGATGATGACATCAGCGCCGTCTTTTAATCATTGCCAAACTTTTTGAATTCTCCTAGGAATCAACTTCTTTTTCAGATTTACTATAAATTCAGACTCACTTTCTACTGTTTTACTATCTCTTTCATATTTACTCTGCATATTTACTTAGAGCTTTCTCTCTCTAAAGCAAAGATTTTCTCGGTAGTTTATGTTTACAGCAAGGACTGCATTGATCAAAGGCGGGTGGCTCAACCTTTCTGAGTTGGAGAAGGCACAAAAAGTTGAGAAGGAAAGACGAATCGCAGCAGGGTTACCTACCTCGCCTGTCGACAGACCAATCTCCTCTGCTACAGAGTCAGATCGAGGCTCATCTTCTTCCAAAGGTACTAAGCCCAAAAAACTATTTCAATCCACTCTCTCCCCCATAGTATCTGGTTCCTCAGTTCAGGAGTCAGTGCCTACTGTCGAGCCAGGAGTTACATTCACAAGTTTTAGGAAACCTTCTCATTTCCTCGCAATGGGATCAGACACAGAGCACTCTCCGGAGAAACTGGTTGTTAAGAGGACAAGCCGGCTGGTTAAGGGGCAAGCCTCCAAGAACACTCCCTCAAAATCGGGGGCAAAAAATAGCAGCTCTGGGTCTGGAGTGCCTATCAGAGCTCCCCGGGAAAGGCCATCCGGTCCGGAGGCTAGCAGCCCAGCACTCCAAAGAGAGACTTCTGCCTCAGAGCCCCAGCCTGAGACTAGAAGTCAAGAAAACACAGAAAAACAGCAGTCTGGAAGCCATGCTGAGCCAAGTTTAAATTCTCCCCGGGCCACTGCCACTGATATTCCTCCTACGATCATGGAGGAAAGAATGGAGGACTCTGTTAAAGAAGTCCCTTTTGAGTCTGAGCCATCCGGTCAGACTAGTAACACTGTTGCTGCCAAAAAAGATAAGGGCAAAGAAAAACTGTGCTTGAGGCATCCGGATCTGCCGGAGTGTCTCGAAGGGAAGGTAGGGCCTTGTTTTCACAGGGTCGAACTTAAATATTTCTTGGCCTTACAGAAGACCAACTGTGCTTTCATCCACACGGCTGAACTAGGTCGAATGCGCACAAAATAGGGGATCCCAGAAAATGTGAAGATAAGGATTCCCATAGATCCTGAAACTCCTATGGACTGCAAGCTGAATGAAATAGTCATCTTCACGGAGCTATTTAACTGGGGACTCAGATTCCCATTGGACCCAGAGATTGTCAGATATTTTCATCTGGTCAAACTCTGTCCGAGCCAGCTGAGCCCCAACGGTTGGTATACTCTGATGTCATGCATCATGGCATCAAGGCTGTCCGGGATCCCTCTTCCTATGGAAGAATTTGCAGCAGTGGCCAATCTTTGCAAACATCACCAATTCCCCTTCTACCACTTCAATATGGGGAATGATCTCAAAGCTGTTGATGTTCTGTTGGAGTCTGAGAGCAAATGGAGGAGCCAGTTTTTGTTTGTCAGTGGCGCTTGGGAAAACGGACAGAAGATTAAATCCGGAGTGAACCCAAGCCTCCTCAGAAGCAGGTGGAGGAGTGACCATAAGTTTCCCACTTCAAATCTTTGTCTACTTTTTCCTTCTTATGGCTGGTTTTAAATTAATTGATCTTTCTTTTGTCTTAACAGAACTGCCTAAGGAGTTCGGTGATTACTTGAAGGCCGGACAGGTCACTTGTGGCAAAATCAATGCTTGGGCCGCAGAGAACTGGGGAACCGATTCCACAATGCTTTCACTAGTGGAAATCTGGCAAGGTCTCACCTGTGAAACACCACAGGTCGGAGAGACTTAACTTGGGAGGAGCTCACCACCCAACCTTCCCCGGACACAGTGCTTAAGAGGAGCCATGAAGCAGATGAGACACTCTTCCTGCCCGTCCGGGCCAAAGCCCCAAGCAAAATGAAGGGCAAGAAGAAGGGCAAGAAGATGGTGAGCGATGCTAATCCTGATGATGCTGAGAAGGATGCTCCAACAGACCCGAAGGGGCCGGCTCAGAGCCAAATCGATGCTGCTCTTTTGCAGGTTGTGGAGCAAGAGACCGAAAGGCAGGAAGCAGACCTCCCAAAACCTCCAAGGGCCTCCAAGAGGAATCGCAAGCAGGAGAGTGAAGGAGCAGACCGGGCAGCCAAGAAGAAAAAGACTGCTAAAGGAGATGAGCTTGCTCTCCGGGATCCGGAGCCTTCTGCCCAGGCTGACCCTTCTGACCCAACAGATGCTGAAGAGATCCCAAGGGACTTTCATACTAATGAATTTGAGGGAGGAGAGCTTAACATTGATGAAGTAGACATCACCGGTCTTAGTGACCTTGGTGAATACTTCCTCAACCTCCCCAGAGACGACTTCGCAGGGCCTTACATTCCTCCGAGCAGCTCTAACACCGTCAACTTCAATGGTAAGACTTTCATTGTCTCTAGTGAAAAGGACACCATAGCCCACTCCTTGCTAAGCAATGTGCAGCCGGTACTTACACTGGAGAGACAAGTTTGGAGTCAAGCAGACACCATCAAAGACCTTAAGTCTGAGAAGGAAAAGCTGTCTGAAGACCTTTGCACTGCTACTGCCAATGCTGACATGCTAAAGGAAGCAAATGAGGAGTTGAAGAAGAATCGGGAGGAAACACACACAAAAGTTGCTACTCTAGAGGAAACCATCAGAGACCTCCGGGAAAAGCTGTCCGGAGTGGAGAAAGACCTTACTGCCTCAAAAGAAGAGACCAAGGCGAAGGAAAAAGTCATCACCAACTTAACTACTGATAAGATTGCCCTTGAGAATGCAGTGTCCAAGGCTACCGAAGAGAAAAATACGTTGCTAAGGGATCAAGAGGCTACGATCCAGGCCAAGATCAATGCCTATGCCAACCAGATGATCAAGAGCAAGAGCTACTGCTTGAGAAGGTGAGGTCTGACATGGTTCTACTCTTCCATGAAAAGTTTCCACAGAAGAATCTAGGGGACTTGTGGCTTTATGTTGAGCCCGAAGACCTCCCATACCATACGATGGCTGAAGGTGACAGGTATGGCTACTCTAGTGGCTCCTCGGATGATGAGGAACATACTGGGGAGAGCCCAGATGACAAGAAAGACGATTCCAAAGGCAAGAAGGTAGATGAAGGGAAGGATGACCCTAAGGGTAAGACGGTAGTCGAAGGTGAGCCATCCTCAAAGGCTCAACCTTAACTCATGATCCACTTAGTTTATTTTTAATTCAGACTAAAGTCCTTGGAAGGCCAAGGCACTCTTTTTTGTAATGGTGTCCGGAATTTGACCGGACAGGTTTTTTGTGTTCTACTTTAAATGTTTAAAAGTCCGTGGAGGGCCAAGGCAAGTTTAAGTTATTTCATTCAATGAATATCTCTGTTTTGTACAACCATCATCTTCTTTCATTGTTCATTTTAATTTTGATAGCCAGAGTTTAAGTAGCCTTTAGTTGTTGCATTGTGAGCGTGTTTAAGTTCTCCGGCTAGAATTTAAATAGCCCTTAGAAATTTCAGTCCGGATAGTATGACAAGGGACAAAAGTTTAAAAACACTTAGAAATTTTTTAAGAAGGCATCAAATCTTATTTAACAGCCCGGACACCTCATTAAAACCTCTCCGTGCCACCGGGGAGGAAAGAGTATGCCCCCAAATATTTACATGGATGTTTAAACAAGTAAATATTTACACAAGTGCTATTCCAAGTACATCCGGAGATGCTCAATATTCCAAGGATGAGTTAAAACTCTGCCATCTTTGTCTTCCAACCAATAAGTTCCAGGCTTAATTCTTTCAACAACCATATACGGACCCTCCCAAGTTGGGGCCAGCTTTCCGAAGAGCTTTTCTTTAGTGTGTAAGAAGACCTTCCTTAATACTTTGTCCCCTGGTTGGAAATCTCTTCTTTTGACTTTGGAAGCAAACCTGCTCCTCATCAAGCCTTGATAGTGTGCAACTCTAAGGTGAGCTTTAACTCGTCTTTCTTCTATCAAATCAAGTTGACCTCTGATCGCCATTTCATTAGCATGTTCGGAGAAGTTATGAACACGAAAAGAGGGGAGAGTTGCTTCTATGGGAGCTACTGCATCCATCCCATAAACCAAGGCAAAAGATGATTCTTGTCTTGCAGCCCCAGGTGTTGTCCGGTAGGCCCATAAGACCTCTTGTAAATAGCTAGGCCACTTTCCAGCAGCCCCTTCCAAATTCTTCTTTAAACCGGACAGAATAGTTCTATTGGCCACTTCAACTTGCCCATTTGCTTGTGGGTGGAAAGGTGAAGAGAAACAATGCTGTATACCCCTTGAGGCACAGAAACTCTCCATTTCTCTATTGTCAAACTGTGGCCCGTTGTCTGTTGTTATTTTCTGTGGAACACCAAATCTGCAACATATGTTGGATAGAACGAATTTTATAACAGCTTTTGGTGTTGTCCCTGCTAGAGGGGCTGCTTCTATCCACTTCGAGAAGTAGTCAATGGCCACAATTATAGTTTTGCGCCCTCCGGACGCCACAGGGAGAGGGCCCACTAAGTCCAATCCTCATCGAGCAAAAGGAATAGGCTCAGAAATTGATTCTAAAGGAATGGCTGGTACATGAATTTCATTGTTGTACCTCTGGCATGGGTCACACCTCCTCACCAATTCCTTAGCATCTTTCATGATTGATGGCCAATAATAACCGGAGAGTAAAACTCTTCTTGTCAAAGCTCTAAACCCACAATGGGCTGACCCCTCACCATCGTGCAATTCAGAGAGGACCATTTGTGATTCTTCATCCTCCAAACAGCGCAGGAGAGGTTTACTGTAAGACTTCTTGTATAACATTTCTCTTAATATGATGAAACCACGGGCCTTGTGTTTCAATGTTCTGGCTTGTGACTTATCTGGAGGCACAACACCATCGGAGAGATATTGTATGAGAGGAAACCTCCAGTCTTGAGGTTGTTTCACTTGTATTTCAAAAATCTCCTCTTCTTTACCCTTACAAAGTTGAATAGAGGGGCTTTCAAGCACATGGATCCATGGATATGACTCCGTATATGATATGGTTGCCAGTGAGTCTGCTAGCTCATTTTCTGCCCGGGGGATGTGTTCATAGACAACACTTTTAAACTTAAGCGCTTAATTTTTGAGAAGGAGTAAATATTTCACAAGTTGCTAATTCTTAGCCTCAGACTGGCCTTGGGCATGGTGGATAATCAGTTGGGAGTCGCTTAGCAGCTTGACCCTCTTAGCCCCACAAATGTAGGCCAATTTTAGCCCAGCTATAGCTGCTTCGTATTCAGACTCGTTATTAGATGCCCTGAAAGCAAAACAAATAGCCTGGTACATTTTGTCTCCATATGGGGAAGTTAAGCATACCCCTGCACCACACCCCATTGTGCTAGATCCACCATCTGTTCGAACGACCCATACTTTTTTATCTTTTATATCAGTAGCTTGCTCTGAATCCCTGTCGGAGTGGAATTCGACCAGAAAATCAGCCACAGCTTGGGCTTTGACTGCTGTTCGGGAAGCAAAGTCTTTGTCAAAGTCCCCCAACTCTACTGACCACTTAGTCATTCTGCTCGAAATGTCTGCTTTTTGAAGGACATTCTTCAAGGGAAAAGAAGTCTGGACGATGATGGGATGAGCCTGGAAATAAGGCCTCATCTTCCTGGCTGCTATCACCAAGGCCAATGCTAACTTTTCAAGTTTCAAGTAACGCTTCTCTGCATCTATCAAGCTTTTGCTGATGTAGTATACCGGATGGGGATGTCCACCAACCTCTCTTACCAGCACAGCACTGATGGCACAACTTGAAACTGCCAAATATACAAAGAGAGTCTCCCCATCGACTGGCTTGAACAAAGTTTTGGGGGAGGACAGGTGTTTCTTGATCTCAATGAAAGCCTCATCACACTGCGGGGTCCAATCAAAGCCCTTTGCACCCTTCAAAGTTTGAAAGAAAGGAGCACACCTATCCGAAGCCTTGAGATAAATCTGTTTAAGGCAGCTAATCTCCCCGTTAACCGTTGTACTTCTTTGATGTTTCGAGGAGGTTCCATCTGGAAAAGAGCATTCAACTGGTCCGGATCGGGCTGTATTCCATGCTCACTTATGATATAGCCTAGAAACTTCCCGGACTGCACTCCGAAGACACATTTTTCAGGGTTTAACTTTAAATTCACTTTCACCAAGTTGGCAAAAGTTTCTTGGAGATCGGACAAGTGCAAATGCTCATCCACACTTTTCACCATCATATCGTCAATGTATACCTCCATATTTCTTCCAATTTGATCAGCAAATGCCTTGTTGACTAATCTCTGATAAGTAGCCCCAGCATTTGTCAAACCAAATGGCATCACCTTGTAGCAATGAAGCCCTCTGTCAGTTACAAATGTGGTAAGTCTTTTGGGCAAGCTCTATTGAGGTCTGTGAAGTCAATGCACATGCGCCACTTTCCATTCTTCTTTTTCACCAAGACAGGATTGGCAGTCCACAAATGATATTGAGATTCCTTGATGTGCCCCATCTTTGTGAGCCTGTCAACCTCTTGCACAATGACATCAGCCTTTTCTTTGGAAAAAGCTCTTCTTTTTTGAACCACTGGAGCTACATCTCTCTGGACGGATAGGTGGTGTGAAATTACTTCTGATGGAACTCCAGTAACATCAGCATTGCACCAAGCAAAGACATACTGATGGTTCTTCAAAAACTCAACATTTGATCTTTCAAAACAGGGGGCATTTTAGACCTTATCTTGACACATTTTCCATCTTCTAACCGTGCATTTCTACCTCTTCAACCGGTATCAACACTCCGGGGGTCTCTCTGGGGTCATCAATTTCACCCTCACCCCCAGAAAGGCCCTCAAACTGCTATTGTTCATCAATACGGACTGCCCCCAGCGTTCGAGGAGCCAAGGTAGTGGCATAACATTCTCTTGCAATCTTTTGGCTGCTCCGGACAACTCCAACCTGCCCCTGAACAGCATACTTCAAGCACTGGTGGACTGTTGAAGCCACTGCATGCATCCTAGAGAGCCAAGACCTCCCTAGAATAGCATTATAGCAAGTGGGACAATCCACCACAATAAAGAGTATTCTGACCATTTTCTTGAAAGGGCCCTTGCCCAATAACACCTCTTCTTCGAACTCCCCGATCACATCTGCTGAGCTGCCTGTGAAGCCCACGATTGACCTGTCCGAATTCTGAATTACAGCTGGATTTTTCATTTTCTTGTAAGTGGTTAGGAAAAGGATATTGGCTGAGCTTCCAGTATCCACCAAGATTCGTCGTATGTCATTCCCCCTATGGATGCTCCTATGACAACAGCATCCTCATAAGGGCCAGTAATGTTTCTTAAATCATCCTCATCAAACACAATGAAGGGAAATGATTTTGGTGACTGATAAGATGTCATGCCTCCTTCTAGCTGGGAGCCCAAAGTATAAACATGCCTCTTCCTCGGAGAAGCAGTAGGAGCTGTCATAGTGTCCTCTCCGAAAATTGTAAGCGACTCGAAAAACTTAATGAGCCCGGAGACCGACCTAGAACATTCCTCTATAGCACCTACTCTGTTCCGAGTTGGATCGGGATCCAAGTATTCAGATTCCATGTCAAACCTTTCAACTATAACCATGGCCCCCTCCGGAGCAGCCTTACTTGGACCAACCCGGTGAGTGTTGTCAGGCCTGTTGCCTCCTCTTCTTTTAACGTAAGCTCCCAGCTTCCCCCTTTCAATCAGGTTTTGAACTTCTTGCTTCAATGCTATGCAATCATCAGTGGTATGACCAATATCATTGTGATATTGGCAAAAAGAGTTGTTGCGATGCTCTCTGGGAGACTGCAATGTTGTCGGTCTCCGGTAATGCACATCATCCTTTGTTTTATCAAAGATAGTGGCCACACTTTCTTTTAACTCTGCAAACCACTCCGGTTGGACCCATGGCCCTCTCTTGTTTCTGGATTGTTGACTTTGAGCAGGAGCAGCTGGCTGAGAATGAGCTTTTGCCCTACCATGCCCCTGTCCGGTCTCTCTTGCTTTGTTCCCGGACTGATTCTGATTGGGATTAGGTGTCACCGGGGTAGACCTCACCTGCCTGTGCACCCTGGTTTTCTTTATTTCATCGACGTTTATTTGTTTGCTAACCTGATTCAGCAACCCTCCCCAGGTCATGGCCTTCTTCCTGGTTACTGAATCAGCTAGATTGCCCGGATTCAAACCTTGCCTTAGGGATGCTATTGCCACATGTTCGAAGCAATCAGCCAACCCATTCTTGGTGTTCACAAAACGACTTATATATTCTTTCAAGGATTCATTTGGTTCCTGGGCACAATGGATTATGGTGTCTCCATTGCCCTTCAGCTCTTTACTCCCTACGAACTGCCTTCGAAAGGCCACCCAAAACGTATCGAAATCTTTAATACAACCCTGAGGCAGGCTGTTGTACCATTTCAAAGCACTCCCCGTGAAAGATTGGGAGAATGCCCTACAGAGTAGTTTATCATCGTCGTCAAAGTTCATCATGAAGTTTTTAAATTGCTCCAGATGGTTGTCTGGATCAGTAGTGCCATCGTACTTCTCTATTTTGGTGTTGTCAAACCTCTTGGGGAGGTTTCCGGACAGAATTTTAGAAGGCAATGGAGATTGCCTCCAATTCCTCCCACGACTGAACACAGTATCCTCATTGGGAGTTGCAAAGATACCTGGTTCATCGTGGAAGGAAAAGGGATCCATCAGCATCTTGTCCACATGCCTCCGGTTATGAGATGACCCCTTGCCAATATGCTTCTTAATTTTTCCATGTCTATCTCTTTTTCTTGAATATTTTTTAATTTGCTTTTGCTTTTTTCTGGTTCGACCCTCATCGCTGCTAGATGATAAGGATTTTTCAACTCCATCACTGTCCGAAGAGTTATCAGAAGATTCTGAGCTTGAGTCAGAACTCTCCATAGGCTTGGACCGGTGAGACTTTTTAGAACTGGCATGAGTCTTTTTGGTGCTCACATGAGTCTTCGAAGACTCATGCTCTCTGGGGTTATCGGTGGGATGAGCAACCGATGCTTTGGATTTTTCTTTCACGCCCATCTTGGCCTTTTCAGCCCTCAGAGCTTCTATTTCACCCCTGAGCCTATCACGCTCTTCGATAGTGTACTCATAGTTCTCTCCCACCACTTCGAGCAGAGATGGTGGTACTTCTGGATTGTCCGGATTCATACAGACAGATTTTCTTAGCTGGTTTTGAATGCTTGATTCAGGCACCTTCGTGCTCCACTGTGGTCGCCAATTTGGTGTGGAAAATAATCGCCTGAGGGTAGGCTGGTAATTTCAGTTGGTGTTTTATGGTGGTGTGTGGGTGTTTTAAGTGTTTAGAGAGTAGAGAGATAATTAAGCAGCTTGGTAGCAGTTAATTTTCATTTTTTAATAGTTAATGCAGGTGGTTGGGTATTTATACCTTGATGTTTGGGCCCTTATGGGCTTTCGGGTCAAGTTTAATGGACTCGGGTCATGTTCAAAGACCTATGAGCTCTAAGTAGGAGAGCAAGCTGCTTAGTCAAGAAGTGTGTAGGTTTTTTAGTACTTTTGTCATAGTTCGAACAGTCATATGGTCATTGTGTTCGAAGTGATCTGTCCGGTCCACGTGATCTGTCCGATCTGTCCGGTCCGGAGGCCTTGGACTGATCTGTCCATGTCCGGGGAGCATGCTGAATTCGGACTCATCAAATTTAATCGCATCAGATGAGTTTTTTAGATTATAATCTACTGTTTAAACCTACAACAATTATAAATTTTGTTTGTTTTAAACTAAACATATATTAAAATTAAGAAACTGGTAAGTTACATATTAGAAGATAATTAAAAAATGTCATAAATTTTAGCTTGAACAAAGTTTCCAGACTATACTTTCGAAAGACAGACCCTTTGAATTTTTCTTTGAATTCTTTCAGCTACATCTTTTCTATGAGCAAACTAATGAGAAGTTGGTGAAGGTTCTCTACGTATTGGAGAAGGCTTTTATTTTGCTCAATTTTTTAGGAAAATGATGAATGAACTTCATGATAGACTAGTTAGTGTAATTCCAATTAAGTGAGGATGTTCAAGGTTAACGAGAGAGCGACATCTTAAATAGATGATCAAGAAAGCATGATTGATTTCATGATTTGATTATTGGTTATTTGAGATTTGATTTTGCAAGTTTTTTATTTGAGTGAAGTTTGAAAAAAATTTCCTCACAATTTCTTTCTTTAATTTCTTGAGTTCTTGACCTATAAAGTGCTGGTTAATGATGAAGAAATGACCAAGATTTGAAAGACGTAATCGTCTTTTTCTAGATGACAAAACAGAGCTATGTGAATATTGGACTACAATTGATTTTTGTTAGGTAAATTTACATGTTGAGAAACCTTGCTAGAGCAATATGAGTATAATAGATATGTTATTTATATTAATACTTAAACAATATTCAGAATGTTCTGTCATTATTAGCATATGTCCTTAAAGTAACCAATTTCCAAACTGTCTAGTAGCATGATAGCTCTTAAAGGCTTTTGGATTTTCCCTTTGTTTATATCAGTTATGAATTTTCACTTGGGAATCCATTTAGCGAGTTAATCCGCCATTTTATTTTATTTTCTAAAGATGTGTGATATTTTTATACTCGATGTTAGCAATTTCCTGCAACAATTGAGAATATGTGAAAGGTACTAGGTAGTATTACTATTTGTCAACATAGCTATGATAATATTTGATTCTGGCCCGATGTCGATGTTTTGAGGTTTATTTTCAAGCATATGATAAACGATCTAGGAGAGCTCGACATTCTACAATGAGAGGTGTCTGTTTACCATACAAAATGCCCAAAGTTGAGATTAGGTCCCGTGTTGAGATTCTGATTATGGCACCAAAACTAGTTTTACCATTTAAGAAGCACGAAACATCTATGTTTAATTTGAATTTATTGGAAGAGAAAGCCTTCTAATTAATGTAGCAAGTCCAACTATATGAGTTTAGATGATTGTAGCATCAAAGATAAAAATAATGTTATCATATTTGTACCAATGATCTATTTTTAGAAGATTGGCAATGTCAATTATTTATATTAAGTTTGTGATTCTGATGATTGTCGTATAAAATGAGACATTTTTTTATGATATTTGACCATGTTTATGTTTGATTAGAGATTCCAACATATTATAGTTGGTAGCATAGTTCAAATATGGATTTATTGTGTAGTTGACCAGTACCAAAATCTAATTACATGATGTAGAATCACATGTCTTCCCGTGTTAATGCTGGATAAGTTGCTAAGGTAAAGCCAAACCTTCAAAGATTTCCTTCATTAAACAAAAAGATGAGTGATAGTTTCATTATTATCACAATGTAGACATTTAGAGCCAAGACAGATATTCATGTATGGAAGAACCCTATCCACATAGATCTATTTATTCAATAATCTCCAAAGAAGAAATGAGCACTTATTTTGGAGTTATTAAATTCCAATTTTTTTAATAGGTTATGTTTGGAGCTTTTGATTATGATTTTCTCTCAAGTTTCTTTAGTATCGTAAGTTCATTGGTGTGTGAGTGTCAAATGGAATTGATAATCTAAATATTCTTCGATAAATAATGTTTTGATTTTTTTTTATGTATGAGGGAAGAATTGTGTCTTGTAGTTTCTCAATGTTCTAGTTTCCTTCTAACCATAATCCTTTCACTTTGTCTTGCATATACCAGTTTGTAGATTCATTATGTTAAATGATATTAGAGGTTTAGGTGAGGACCGAGATTTAAGCCAAAACTTTATGTCTTTTTATATAATTTCAAGAGAATAGACTCTTCAACAAGCTTCTTCACATCCAACATTCTAGTCCATAAATTAGAGTTTTGTAGGTTTTTTCTTCTTGTATATGATGGATATTAGAGAACTAATTTGAATGTTTAAACTTTGATGATATACTTTTGTTTTCTCTGAATTTATACCATGTCGTACATGAGAAATCCAACAAAATGCCATCCAAACTTCTGATATTTGAGCTTTGTTCTTCATATGGATTACAAAGATAACTCTCTTTTATCCATGAAATATATTACGATGTTGCTTGATTCTCCATAAGTATCTACTGAAGAGTTTAGCTGTGAAAGATCTTGGGATGGTAAAGCTATGAAGTTGGAAAGTTGGGATAGAAATGAGAATAACCTGGATTAAAGTTAGTCTTCCTCTGAATGACAGAAGTAAGTTATTCCATTCTTGAATTTTGTCTCAATTTTTGTAATTAGATCTTCATAGTAGGATGCTCTAGGGATTTTATCTATGTTGATACCAATATACTTAATAGGTATAGATCCTTTCTTAAACCCATTAGTACTTTCAATATAATGTAGCTTCGTGTTAGAGATTTTGTTAGAAGAAATGAAAAAATTCTTATTTTTGTTGATTGTTTGGCCTGATAAATCTTGATAGGCCTGAAGGAAGATTAGTATTTTGCTAATTCTTGTTGATGATGTATTTTAGAAGATGATTAAATTATTTTCAAAAGTTATACAAGGAACAAGAAGAGTGCTTGATGATGTATATCTTAGACCTCTGTTGTCTAGATTAAGTATTTTTAGCAATCTAATGTGAAACTCTTCTGCAATATTGAAAAACAATTAGTGAGATTAGGTCACCTAGTCTGACTCCTTTAGTATATTTGACATAGATATTATCCTCTTCATTATTAGTACAGAGAACCAATTAGAGCTTATAGATCTTTAAATTCAATCAATAAAATTGTTAGACAAACCAAAACGTGTAAGAATTTTAAGAATAAAAGAGAAAGAGATCTTATTGAATGTTTTCTCCATGTCTATTTTGATGAGTAGATTTCCACATTTTTTCTCCTTTTTAAATATTTCATTAGTTCTTAAGTCAAAAGAGCGTTCTCGTGGATATTTATCCCTTGAAAAAAACCAGTTTGTTCTTCTTAGATTGGCCTAGGTAATAAGGGAGCTAATCTATCATTTATAATCTTGGAGAAATATTTTGTTGAAGAAAGTACATATACGGATTGTTTTGTAGTCGTTCCATGTCTTAGAAAATTCTTTCTTTGGGATTATGCATATAGATGTTTCATATACTCATTGAGGCATATGACCACCGTTATAGAATATTTTAATGGAAACACAAAGATCTTTTATTATTGGCCAACGTTTTTTTTATAGAACATGGTGTTGAACCCATCAATACCTGAAACACTAGAGGGATTTAAGACAGTTATAGAACTATGAATATCTTCTTCAGTGGGAGTTCTCATTAGTGTAATGTTGGATTCAGTGGTCATGAGCTTTGGGATAATAGATAAGAGATCTCGCATTTCTCTTTTTGTAGATTGGGTTGTTAAGAGGTTTTTAAAATGAATTATAGCTGACAGGACAATCTCTTTCTATATATCAATCCAATTGTTTCCATCTAAAATCCTATTGATTCTGCATGTTTTCCTTTTTTCTTCACATAGTTGTGGAAAATAACAGTGTTCTTGTCCCTATTTTGAAGACAATTACCTCTGCATTTCTGCTCGCAGAATGATTCCTCTCTAGTAAGTAGTTGGAGATGGTTAGCCTTTGTTTTAGGCAGATTAATTTTCTCTTTAAGGGTTCTTATTTGCTTAAAACGGTTTTCCGGAGACTTGATTTCTTCCTCAGAATTGGTTATTCCATTGAAAATGTTACCAAAAGTATTTCTCTTCAATTCATTTAGCTTAATCTTTTCAGTTTTTGCAAAAAAACATGAAGATGGGAACCACTCATTCTAGTATTCTAGCAAGTGTTAACCATATTGTAGAAATTCGTATGAAGTAACCACATGTTTTGGAATCTAAAGGAAGTCTTTGTTTTTCATATTGTTGAGTGATTGAGATGCAAAGAGGGCTATGATCAGAGCCAATCCTTGCCATTTGGTTGACTGTAGTGATATCAAAAAAGCTGGACCGAGTATGGTTGAGCAAGACTTTATTCAGTATCTTCCATTTTTAGGAGTTAGTCCAAGTGTATTTGCTTATAGTGAATCTACGATCAGTTAAGTTCCAGTCTTGTATAGTGTTATTGAACTCGTCCATACTTGTTACACAAATAATTATACAAGATAATTTATTAGAGAGGTTTGTGATGATATTAAAGTCTCCCATCATAATCCATTACATAGAGTTATCAACTATTTGACTTAGATTGATCCATAGATCCTTCTTGAGTTCCCTATTACATTTCGCATAAACAATAGATACTAAAAAATATTTGTTGAGAAAAGAATAGTTAACCTTAAGATGAAGAGACCGATTCCAGCTTTCCATAATATTAATATTTAAGTCATTGCCCCAAAAAGTTCAGATCTTATTTGAAACACTAGTGCAACTGTTTTGATACCCAATGATTCTTAAGATCTTTGTGAGTTGTGTAAATTCAATCATTGGTTCCTGGATAGCTAGGAATGTAATTTTTTTTTCCAAATATGATGATTGGTTTCAATATTCTTCTAGTAGCCTTGTTCCAATTTCCTTGATATTCCAGTATAGAATTTTAACTTTCATTTAGATGAGCCATTAAAATGCATGGTAATCCTTTTCTTTTGGATGACTTTGAAAGTCGTTTGGTTTTTTATTTTCATAGTATGAAATTTTATTTTTTCTTTTGCCGGAAGATTTCAAATTCTTTGTTGTCAATGGTTAAGGATTTAGGGGAGGATGGGAGGCTATCTGTTGTCTTGAGGTTAGGAGAAGGTGTAGAATGATTTTCTTATTCGGGATTTTATCTTATGTGAGCATAGAACCCATTTCTAATACATATATTTCTTCATCTATCTCTTCTTTGGAGATTTCACGTATGTTATTTAATGATCCTACGTTGGTGTTTTGGCTTAATAATATAGGATGGTTTTTACTATGTTTTGGACTGATGTACGTGGGATGATGGGAATTATTTGGTTAAAAACAGTTGGCTATTGTTTAACTTGTTGTTAGGGAAACGCGCACTGATAGATGTTGTGTTGAAATGTTTTCACCTTGTGTTGTCAAATCTGGATTGGTATTCATGGAGTTATATTTTCATGATTCTTGAAATATTATCGATTTGGCCTTTGGTTTTGATTGAACATGCATTTTGTTTTCTTTCCTTAGGAGTGTTGTTTTTGCTTAGATGAATCTTTTTGTGTAGTTAAAGGTTAAGCTTTTGTGCAATCCTACTTTTTATGGACAATGTGATTACAATTTGAGCAATGATCTAGTTTGATACTGGTGTGGTTTGTTTGTGTCTGAGGGCAATCTAGTAAAGTGTTTAAAAACATGGTTTGGGTATTTTATGGTGTTTTGTGTTTAGTGAAAAGAGTAGAGAGATAATTAAGCTGCCTATTAATAATAAATTATGACTATCCTCATTAATAAAGTGGTTGGGGTATTATACTTAATTACTAACCCATGGGATTATTGGGTCGGGTCATGAAGTCGGGTCAAGTTTACTGACCCGTTAGTAATTTGTTATGATGTGCTTAGCAACTAGCTTAGTCAATACTTAATACATTTGTCCAGTTCGAAAGTTTATTGTGGTGGTTTAGTCCGAATTTCCCTTCGGATTTAGTCAAGGCACAGTAGCTCAAATATCTGAACTCATCAGATACCATATATAAGTTGTAGCCAAAGTCCTTCTGATTTACCAAAGCCAACCCAGATCTTACTCAATAAAAATTTTGAATGATCAATTTCAATCCAGGCCTTACAAAAATTGTAAATGGCCCTGGTTTCTTGACGGTACCTAAAAAGCTAAAGGATGGCCCATGAATTTTGCTAATAATTTGATATAGTCTTCATTACATATGTAGCTTGGAATGCTAGGAAATGACACCCAAATTGGTGAGATTGGTGATTCCTTTTTAGGGTTAAAATATGGTGTCCATTTTAGAAGGCGCATAATATATTTCCCAATATTTCATACTTTAATTCTTCATATCCTTTTCAAGTCCACCATTAAGTCCATTTCAATTGTGATGTGTCTTGGGTCCCAGATTCCTAGGCTATGTTGTCCTCTGACTCCTATGTTATTAAGCAAATCCTGTATTTCTTTCATATGTGGTCTTTCATTAAAGAATATTCTTATTAGACTTACTTTTGATGATTCTTCTAGATTTATCGCATCTTGCAGTTGAAATTCTATGTATTTGGGATCCTTTTGTCCTTTATTCTTGCATTGACAAACGATGGTTTCTTGTTAAATATTCTGGTTGCTTTTGTGCGTATAGAATGTGTACTCATTTTTTCATTATCTGATCTTTGATTGAGGTTCGGATAGAATGTTGGATTGTCTTTGAAGAACAATGATTGATCCTATTGGATTGAGATTTCCTTTTGGTTTACGCTGCTTGATTTTAAAAAACAAAATTTTGTCTCATCAATTACATTGCATTCCTTTTGCACAATCTTATTTGTATTTGATATAATTATCACATCATTTATAGCATGGATTACCATTATATTGATCACATTTCAATTTGGGTAGAAAACTAGTATATAAATCCTTCAATGAGAGATTCTAATCATGACTTCAATCAAAATAATAGATTTTAAAAATGTTATAATCTTCAAAAAGAAGAATATTAGCTTTCTTGGAGTTAAAAACGATACTTCCGTTTCTTTTAAGCGATTATAAACTCTAACCAATTGGACTTACATATTTATTATTGTTTACCAAAATATCCAACCCACTAATATATTATGTTTATATATTGATTTATCCTTTATTAAAATATCCAATAGAGTAACCTGGTTTCTATTAGATAAAATCTAATGACATTGACATAGTATATCATCCCATATCTAAACTTTTTTTTTAATCGGGAATCATATTAATTGAATTTATTAAGTACAAAAAGATTACAACAAAATCAGAAAAATAAGCTCAATAAAGGTTTAGAACAATAATCTTAATTTTATTTAGAACAAGTAAAAGATCCAATCTGCTATTAAACCAGGTCATCAAAAGGACCTTTAGAATAGACAAACCCTAGCTTCTATCTCCTTTTCACACAGAATAAAATAACACCTCCAATCCAAAACCATATCACAAATGCCAACAACCTCCAATCATCCAAATATATCAACAAAATCAAGCGATTTTGGTCGGCCACTATCAGAGATCAATATTCAAAGATCATAACCAAGCAAATCAATGAATAATGAAAAAATTAAAGGAGATTTCATATCACTGAGAGCTATCTTTCAGGAAAATAAAACTGAAGCTCGAATCAACAATTTCAATCGATTCCAAGGTGGAGCCAACAAAGCAATACCGCATTGAAAAAACAAATTAGGTCTCAGTGACCAGAGATTGGGAGAAATCCTTTATTGTGGAGCGACGGAGCTTCTAATATAGGCGACTGGCTCTAGACCGAGTTGTTAGACCCTGCCCATCATCATATCCTCATTGCTACATGTATGAGATTATAATAATAGCATTATGCATTTGATTTTTCTTTTAGGGAGATAAACCCTATCTTCTTTCTTCAATCAACAAAGATTCTAGTGTATTCAATCATCAAAATACTTCCTCGAATACCAAAGCCTTAAGCAAAAAAAGCTTCTATCTTTAATTTCGATCTGGTATGAGTTTTCGTATCTCAATATTAGGCAAGACAAAAACCAATAAATTTTGATTGGGAAGAGATTTTTGCTTGCTGAGATATCAGCTAGAACAGATGAAGAAAACTCAAGTCTTGAGCATCAATTAGCGAATGCGAAGCAGAGAAAGGAGAGATACCATTGCCTTATCTTGATGAGGAACATCATACCGATAATTAGAGCTCAATCAGCAGAACAATCCATTCCAAGGTAAGAACTTGAAACCCTTTTTAAAATGTCATAATCCACCATATACAAGAGAGACATTCTTAAGGGTTGGGGTCTCTTCTCAAGTATTTTAATCCCAAGCCTTTAAGGAATGTAATAGCTTTTAGGAAACTGCCTGGAACACTTAGCATAGATGATAGTCACCTTAAAATTCTTGTCATTAGCTTTGTGTTTGACATTGAGGTGTAAAAACTGCTCCTCATTGTAACGTATATCCACCATGAAAGTATCTTTCCATAACACCCAAACTTTGTTAGTAATGTTGTTATAGAAACCCTGCAAACCTAATTTCTTAGAAACATAAGATAAATTAACGCTGGAGATCAAAGGCTTTTGGAGAGCCAAAAAATCTGGCTTCTCAGACATTTTAAAGGCTTTTAATCTATGATGAGTTATTGTTTTGCTTTAGTTAATTGTCAAGAGTGTATTCTAGAAAGAAAAAGAGCTAGAGAGTTTTTAGAGAGAGAAAACACAAGTACAAATGAGTTTCAAAGTAAAAAGTATTCAACCCCTTTATTAGAGTAGTCTGGTCCTTTATATAGAGGAGCCAAAACTTAGTCTCACACTGAAATCTGTTACAAAAAGTGGACTAATTGTTGTTTAGTCCTGACTAATTATACATAGTTACAAATATCCTCTAAAACTTACATCAATCGCGAATTAAGGACAAAACTTACATCACTTACAATTAACACCTTAAATTGACATTATTTACAATTTAATCCTTAAAATTCTATTTCCATATCAGAAGCCCCTCTAGTTCTCATGTCACTAAATGAAATGAGAACAAAAAAGTCTTCAAATCCGTTTTGTCTTCGAATCTTAACATTTTCAAAAACTCCTATATGCTATATAACCTGTGATAAACTAAAAAACAATCATTCGAAGCAGTTAGCTTAAATAGTCATTCGAAGAACTTACGTAATTTAACATCTTAAAACTTATTCAAATAAAAAAAAAAGACACAAAATGGCCTCAAAACTTCTTGACAGTAAAATGTTGGCTTGAAATTGCCTCGGAACGGTGTAACAAAATGTTTCCACGAAATTGTCCTCGAATTATTATGTAAATAGATCGTCTTCGAATAATCATCCTCGAATATAACTATTACATATGTAACCGTTAAATTCATCATAACCCTAGAAGTCTAGCTTGGCAGATGTCGATCATCAAATCAACTCACCGATTCATATTCCAACATATCATCACAAAGGTCTTTCCACCTTCACACGCCTTCACGCGCTTTAGTATAAATATAACCTTCCTTTCATTTCCACTCTCCTCACACAGGAACCTTTTTAGAGAGAAGTCAGAGTTTTTTGCTACCTTCATCGTGTTCCTGTCCTATTCTCAGGAATTTCTCCGAAACATTTAAACTTTCTGACCAATCTTCATCATCTCCGATCAACCCTTACTTGTTTTATGAGAAAGAAACCAAGAACCAAAAAATCGAAGGCCATTTTACCCGAAACACCAGAATATTCTGATACTGATAGAAATTTAGTGTTCAGATCTTATGATTACTTTTATATTACACAAAGGGCTGAAGAATACTTGAAGAGCATGATTAATTCGAGGAGGTCCAATCAGAACTACTACTGAAACATTCTATTACGGTAAATTCGATCCTACTAAAGTTCCAACTCTTTCACCTTCCCTCATAGTCGAAGAACAATCATCATCTAAAATCTCAGGGCCTAAAACACCTCGAGTCTCATCTTCTCAAAGTAGAATTTATCCTCTAATCACTGAAAAATCTCCTCCAAAACCAAAAACAAATAACCCTTTGGTTTCCACTAGATCCAATGATCGTGGAATACTTCGAAATCCTCAGCTTATTCCATACTCAGGTGACACCGAATCAGTGGTTCACCCTTATGTCACTGATCATGGTATCTCGTATGTCCAAAATTCCCATCAACATCAAAGACTTCATCTCACAGACCCAACTGTTGAAAGGCCCGAATATTCCCTTTTACTACGTCACCTTGATGGATGACCTCAACATCATCAATGATCTCTTAGAGGCTGACAAATTCTGGAAACAGAAATTCGTCTTCATATCAGGAGCTTGAGAAAACGGTAAAGTGATTTCCGAAGCTAACCCTTCAAAACTAACTCTCGTCTGGAGAAGCAATGGTAAGTTCTTCGAATTTCTATGTTCTGATATAAAATTTACTTTCATTTTTTTGTTAACATTTTGTTTTACTAATTTATATCATAAATTTTGAAGCGTTACTCAACACGTCGAGAAGCTGATAAGGAAATTTTCCAACAACTCGCTGCTTGGGCTGAGAAGGAATGGAATAATGCATTTCATACCGCCTTTCAGCCCATCAATTTCCTCCATAGCCATATCTTCCCAATCAAAGAAGGTGGCTTGCCTCCTCAAGATCTATCATCAGAACCAGATCTGAAGCTTGTGTGCCAACGAATACCTCAACCTGACTGCAAAGTCTTTCTTCCCATTCGTAACAGATGAGATAGCCATTTTCCAAAAAAAAGAAGAAAGAAAAAGCTGCCAAAGAAAAGAATGGTAAGGGTAAAAAGGAAGCTAGCACGTATGGTGCTAGCCCTTCCACACCATCAAAGCCAAAGCATCCATATAGAAAATGGCAGAACAACCTCTCTCACCCATCGAAGAGGGAAAAGACCACGAACCATCATCAAAGAAAAATAAATTTTCCTCTGGTTCCCAAGGAAAGAAAAAGAAACAAATGAGAATCACTTCGTACGCTTTGGTTGATGAGGACGAAGTCACTGTTGTTGAAAACCCACAAAACCCTTCAATCGAAAATCAATCAAACGAAGACAACCCTGTGATAGTCATTCAAGATAGTACCTCCAACGAGAATCAAGCCACTGCAGCCTTCGATCATGACATGTATATCAACTTTGAAAATATCAAAGAACTTACTGGTGAAGAAGACCATGTTCTATCCGCTCTCTTGAGCCCATCACCCCAATGGTTAAGGGTCCTAACACATCCGAACTTCGTGTTCCTACTCCAAATCCTGCCATTTCTGTCGCTCTACAGCCATTTGTCGAGCTTGATACTGCATCAAAGAAACTTGATTCCCAAGTAGAAGCTTCTCAGAGCCATCTAAAGCAACTAGTCAAAGATATGGTTTACTACTACAAGGAAGCTTACGAGGCTGAGGAAAACTTTAGAGAAACTTTGCACGAAAAAGTAGTCGATCAATTTCACGGTTATGAAATGGCACGGTCCGAACCTATAAAAGGAACTCTCTGCATAAGAATCATCTACGAATCACCCACATTATAGATACTGAATTGCTGGCGAACGCTCATGAAGCAGAGTTGAAGAAACTCAACACTAGCCATGCTACTGAGCTAGCTACTGAAAAAGACAACTCCAGCAAGCTTCAAAATTCTCTCACTCTTTGTGAGACAAAAAGCAAAGAGCTAACCGATGACATGGACAAATTGAAGAAGAATTTCAAAGCTGAAAAAGCTGCTGCTGTAGCTGCCGCCGAAGCTGAAAAAGTTGCTGTTGTAGCTGCCGCCGAAGCTGAACTTTCAAAAGATATGCAAACAGCTATCAATGTCGGAAAAGAAGATGTGATAATTCTTCTTCTTTGAGAACTTCATGCTGCTTATCCAAAAATCTACCTTACAAGCTTTTGGAATGATATCCCTGAAGAAAAACGCCCAAGCGAAGCTTTCGACCCTGTTTCTAGTTCGTCATCTTCTGAAGACGAATCATCTGAAGAAGAAGAATCTTCTAAATAACTTTATTATCATCTTTTTATACTTTGTCGAATTAAAATATCATTTTTTGTACCTTAATGACTTGATCTAAATGACACATGGTTTTTGTATGTTGTCATTCTCCTTGCATATTATTCGATGCTGAATTTTAAAAACAAAATAACTACAAAATCTTAACAAATTAATGTAAACTTACCTACTCAAATACCTTAACAACATTGGTGGATATTGTAGCTCTTCGAAAAATGTAGTTCTTCAAAAAATATCAATGTGTTGTTAAGATTTGGTAGCTCTTCAAAAAATTCCGAGTGTGCTGTTAAGCGTTCACTTCGAAATAAAAATGTAATGTGATTAATAAACATGGTTGTTTCTTCGAAAAGTGTCATAAACACTTCAGAACATTCTACTCTTAACCAATCTCAAAGGTGATCCGTCTTTGATGATTTGTTAAGATAGTATTCAAACATATGTAAAACAACCATTGGCCAAAAACGAACTTTATTGATAATACTGAATATGTACACGACGCCTCGTTGAACCTTCCTGGGCCAACATGATAGGAAAAAGTGCGCAAGTCAAAACAAAAATTCCAAAGTACAAAAACATATCTACTCCCAATAAAGCTTCAAGTGTTGGATATTCCACGGATGTTGAAGTATCCTCCCCTCGAAATCACAAAGACAATAAGACCCTGGCTTGATTCTTTCAACAACTGTATAAGGACCTTCCCAATTCTGAGCCATTTTTCCGAAGTTCTTCTCCTTTGTATGCAAGAAAACTTTCCGC
Organism: Limnanthes douglasii subsp. nivea; assembly: GCA_036936605.1. Lineage (NCBI taxonomy): Eukaryota > Viridiplantae > Streptophyta > Magnoliopsida > Brassicales > Limnanthaceae > Limnanthes > Limnanthes douglasii. The sequence goes on from JAUPFV010000001.1 coordinate 101,469,361, forward strand.
AACACCTTATCACCTTTAATTGATAATGGATTACATTCAGATGAGCTGGAACTCTTGTTTCCTCAATCAAATCCAAATTAGCCCTTCGAATTTCATCATTAAACCTTTCAAAATATTGAGATATTCTAAAAGATAACATTGTAGATTCAATAGGGCTGACTACATCCATAACATATGCCAAAGCAAAAGGAGTCTCTTTTGTAGCCTCTCTTGGAGTTGTTCGATAAGCCCAAAGCACCTCTTGCAAATAGTTTGGCCATTTCCCTGTTGCCCCTGATATATTCTTCTTCAAGCCATCTAGAATTGTTTGGTTTGTCACTTCCACTTGTCCATTAGCTTGAGAATGAAAAGGCATCGAAAAACATTGTTGAATTCCTTTAGAATTACAAAATGCAGCCATTTTCTTATTGTTAAACTAAGGGTCATTATCTGTTGTGATCCTTCGATGAACCCCAAAACGACAACAAATATTGTTCACGATAAATTTAATGACATCATTTGCCTTTGTTCCTGATAGTGGTTTTTCCTCTGCCCACTTCGTAAAATAATCCACCGCCACAATTATCATCTATCTTCCCCTAGAAGCCATCGGCAAAGGTCACACCAGATCAATTCCCCATCTATCGAATGGTATCGCCTCAGATATAGACATGAGTGATACTGCTGGTCTGTGAATAGCATTAGAAAATCTCTGAAAAGTATCACAACCTTGGACTAAATTCTTAGCATCATTCATGATCGTAGGCCGATAAAACCCTACAAGTAAAACTCGACGCGATAGAGCTTTGAACCCACAATGAGCTGACCCTTTACCATCATCCAACTCTGACAATAGTTCTTGTGATTCTTGCTTGCTTAAACATTGTAATAATGGTCTGCTCAATGCCTTTTTATATCAAATCCCATCGAGAACTATATATCCGAAGGCTTTACCTCTTAGATTTTTGGATAATGGGGAATCATCTGGCAGTAGTATTTGAGTAAAAAAAATTAAGAATATCTGATCGCCAATCATGTCGACTTTCATCAGTGATAAAAAATTCTTCTATGCCTTCACATTGGCTAGATTGAGTAACAATTGAAGGATTTTCTTGTAGCAAAATCCAAGGATAATCTTCCTTGTAAGCAACATTTGCTAAAAAATCAGTCACCGTGTTACTTCCTCGCCCAATATATTCCATAACCACGTTGTCAAACAGAAGCCTTATATTCCGAAGCTCCTAAATATACAAAATCAAATGATCATTTTTTGCTTCAGAAAATCCAGACACTTGATTTGCTAATAACTGAGAATCCGTTTCCAAGTGCACTGAAGTCGCCCCACAAATTTTTGTCAATCTCAAACCTGCCAAAGAAGATTCGTATTCAGCTTCATTGTTCGAAGCATGAAAACCAAATTTAATTAATTGAACCATTGTCTCTCTCGTCAGAGCTATTAACTGAACCCCAGCACTACACCCTAAAATACTGGATCCTCCATCTGTTCGAACAACCCACCTCGAATCGACAAGTATAGATTTTTTAGTTTCTTCCTCATCTGATCGGCTTGAGTGGAACTCAACAAAAACATATGCTAGTGTTTGTGCTTTTATCGATGTTCGAGGTGTAAATAAGATATCGTAATCCCCCAACCCCACTGATCATTTAGTCATCCTCCCCGAAATATCAAGTCGTTGTAAAATATTTATTAAGGGGAATGAAGTTTGGACTTCGATAGTATGAGCTTGAAAATATGGACGCATCTTCCTAGCAGCAATCACTAATGCTAATGCCAGATTTTCTAATTTCATATATCTCTTTTATGCTGCCACCAAAATTTTATTAACGTAATATACCGGCTTCAGAATTCCTGAATTTTCACTGATTAACACTATGCTTAGTACAAAATCCGATACTGCGATGTACATAAATAATTTCTCCCAATTTCGAGGCTTTGTCAGAATCTCTGGTGATGACAACAAATTTTTAATGTTCGTGAAAGCTGCTTCACATTTCGACGTCCATTCGAACCTGTTGGGTCCTCGTAACACTTGAAAGAAAGGAAAGCATTTGTGAGAGAATCTTAAAATAAATCGATTAAGTGTTGCTAACCTTCCTGTCAGAATTTTCACTTCTTTCATTGACCAAGGAATATTCATTGTTATCAAAGCTTTTAACTGTTCTGGGTCAGCTCTATTTCTTTTTCACTAATGATAAAACCCCAAAACTTCCCCGATCGAACTCCGAAGGTACATTTCTCAGAATTTAATTTCAACCCGATCGCCCTTAGATCCAAAATAGCTTCCTCTAGATCATCAATATGCACTTCGTCCCTTGAGATTTTCACTACCACGTCGTCTATATATACCTCCATATTTATTTCGATCTGCGTAGCAAAAGCTTTATTCATTAATCTCTGATAAGTTCCTCCAGCATTCTTCAATCTGAAGGGAATCACTCTATAACAATGCAGGCCCCTATCAGTTATAAAAGTTGTGCACTTTTTATCTTTTGGATCCATTTGGATATGATTATACCCTGCAAAAGCATCCATAAAAGTTAAAATTTTGTTTCCCGGAGTAGAGTCAATCAACTGATCTATTCGAGGAATAGGAAACGGATCTTTGGGGCAAGCTCTATTCAAATCTGTAAAACCACACACATCCTTTATTTCCCATTCTTCTTTTTTACCATCACCGGATTCGCCATCCATAAAGGATATTGTGACTCCCTTATGTGTTCGACCTTAGACAAGCGATCCACTTCATCAACAAATGCTTCTACTTTTTCCGAGGAAAACACTATTCTTTTTTTGAATTACCGGCTAGACCTTCAGACCTATGGCCAAGCTGTGTCAAATTCCCTTAATAGGTACTCCTGATACGTCTTCTGTCCTCCAAGCGAAGACATCCAAATTTTGAAATAAAAAATCAAGCAATTGTTGACGTATAAAAGGGGTCAATAAAGTTCCGATTCGAAGCACCTTTACTTCCGAAAACGTAAACTCCTCTATCTCTTCACTCACCGTTAAAGACCCCGGGGTTTCCCTGGGATCGTCAACCCTTTCTTCCAAATCCGAGGGTGCCCCTTCTAATTGTTATTCACGTATCCAATCTCCACTGATGGATCCTCGGACCCGAAGTGCAGTGGCATAGCATTCCATGACAACCTTCTGATCACCTCGAACAACCCCAACTCTGTCTTCCACTACGTACTTAAAGCACTGATGAACTATAGAAACCACCCCGTACATTCTTGAAAGCCACGATCTTCCAAATATAACATTATAACTTGTGGGACAGTCCACCACCACAAAGAGTACCTGGACTTTTTTCTTGAATGGTCTTTTTCCCAAACCAAACTCACCTTCGAATTCTCCAACAACACGAGCTATTACACCCGTGAATTCGATAATCGTACGATCCGATTGAGTAATCTGAGGTGGATTTGTCATTCTATCATAGGTGGATTTAATAAGGACATTACCATAACTGCAAGTGTCAATCAACACACGTCAAATCTCGATGCCAGCCACCTTAACTCCAATCACCACAGTAGCCTCATGTGGTCCTGCAGTACCTTTTAGATCGTCTTCATCAAACAAAATGAAGGGAATATCTTTATTTCTATAAAAGTGTATTGACATCCTCCCTTCAATTTGAGTTGACAAGTTGACAACATGCCTTTTCCTCCAACTGTCTGAATTTCCAGTCATTGAATCGCCTCCAAAAATAGCCAACGATTCAAAAAACTTGCTTAGCTCTCGAACACGCCCATTTTCCACATGCTCTTCGACTTTCATCAGAAGAAACCTATTCGGATCATTTTTAATATACTCAAAGAAGCATCGAACGGTTCAGCCTGTGAATCCATAATCATCAAATTCTCAGCTGGCGGTGCAGCCTTCGAAGTCGATGCACCATTATTTTTTGATGCACTCCCATGTGACTTCACATAATTCAGAAGCTTTCCATTCTCAAACAAATATTGGATTTATTTCTTTAGAGCAATACAATCATTTGTATCATGTCCAATATCATTATGATATCTGCAAAATTTATTATTTCTCTCCTCCATTGGTCTACTGATAGGAGTCGGCTTCCTAAAATTTACAGATTCTTGGTCTTATCCCAGATGACAGAAACATTCTCTGTCACATCGACATAATACTCAAGCTTGACCCATGTATTTGGTCTAGGCCTGTTGTAATTATTAGATGGAGCGTGATTTGAATAACCACCACTCCGAGGAGGCAAATTGTTGTTCTTCTGCCTCGAGTGTTGATTGTCATTGCCATTGTTATTACCATTCGAGGGCTTCCCATGATTATTGGCTGCATGTCTTGAATTTTTCGGAGTGCTAACCGGTCTGCCTCGGACTCTACTCGACTCTTCCACTTTGATCTGATCCTCAAATTGAGCCATCAAAGCTCCAAAAGTCAAGGCCCTTCTCTTTGTTGTCTCATTAGCTAAATCCCCAGGCAAAAACCATTGGCGAAAAGCTGTCATTGCCACATTTTCCTCACAGTTGTCCAAACTACACTTGGTCAACACAAATCTCTTGGTATAGTCTTTCAACTTTTCTCTTGGTGCGTGCTTGCACTGAATAATAGTATCACCATTTGATCTCATCTCTTTGCTTACCACAAACTGCCTTCGAAAAGCAGTATATAAATCTCTGAAATTTGATATGGACCCCCTCGGAATCCTATTGTACCACTTAAGAATTATTCCTTTGAAAGACTGTGAAAATGCACGACACACAAGTCGGTCGTCATCTTCGAAATTTATCATATAATTCTTGAATTGTTCGATGTGTTCATCGGGATCCTGCATCCAATCAAACTTTTCCACCTTTGAAATGTCGAAACGCTTCAGAAGCGCCATGGATCGAATTTCATTTGTGAACGGAGAATTTCTCAAGTCAACACCTTGAACGAACTGATCATCAGTTCCCATTGTGATATATAGGTTCCTATCAGTTTTAGCATACTGATTCGAAGGATTTCCTTCAGGCCAATTTGAACGAGGAGCATTCTTAGATTTGTTTTCATTTTTATACTTCCTCGAATAATCTCTATCAGATTCCCCTTTTGAAGAACCTCAGTGCCTCTTAAAACCCAAGACTGAGCTTCCGACCTCCTCATCACTAGAAGTCACTAATTTCGGTTTATCCTTTCTCTCCTTTCGAGACAAATATCGCTCTTTAGGATCTACAAAACGTGCTTTTTGTGTTTGGAGTTAGCGCGTCGATCATCGAAAGATCGATCAGACTGACCTTCCGCCTCAGTCTTTTCTACTTCCTGTCTAATCTCGGATATGAGCCTTGGTGAGAGTATCTCTTGCTCTCTCTGTTCATATTTCTCATCGAAGTATTAATTTATCTAAAAGTTGATTCGTTTGCGCCTCAATATCAGATTGAGCTCGGATTGGAGATGATCCATCAGTTTTATTTCCATGAGTTTTCTCAGCATTCATCGCTGACGGAAGTGTAGGATTGATTTCAGGATTTATTGTATCAATTTTAATCAAAGAATACCACTAAATTATATCAATATTTCGAACGAAATAAGAGCGCTGATTTTACGTCCCCAGTGGAGTCGCCAATTTGATGAGTTATTGTTTTGCCTTAGTTAATTGTCAAGAGTGTATTCTAGAGAGAAAAAAGAGCTAGAGAGTTTTTAGAGAGAGAAAACACAAGTACAAATGAGTTTCAAAGTAAAAAGTATTCAACCCCTTTATTAGATTAGTCTCGTCCTTTATATAGAGGAGCCAAGACATAGTCTCAAACTGAAATCTGTTACAAAAAGTGGATTAATTGTTGTTTAGTCCTTACTAATTATACATAGTTACAAATATCCTCTAAAACTTACATCAGTCACGAATTAAGGATAAAACTTACATCACTTACAATTAACACCTTAAATTTATATTATTTACAATTTAATCCTTAAAATTCTATTTACATATCAATCTAGACATAGTTTCCTTGTTCCCTAAGCCACCGACATTCCAGTTCAACAATTTGATAGTAATTTAGAATTTGAATTTGTAGTTCCCTTGAACTGCACACGTTTGGATGAAGTACGATCATTTTGTTGATTGCTTTTAGCTTTTTGTTTTTCTTTATCTCCCGTTTTCTAGTTTCTTTTATAATGGTGTCTTTTGTGTTTACAAGAGAGTAAGGAAGGCTCCCAGTAGTATGCTTTGTTGGAGAAGAGGAATCTTGAAGAGCCAAGTTAGAAGATGGACTGTCCTGATTGTAAGTTCCCAATTCTAATATGTGAAGAGCTCCAATCACTTCTTGATTACTAATCCCACCGGATACCTTCTTCATACAGTCTTTAATAACCACATTTGTTGGTAGATTCAATTGAGATGCTGTATTATCAGGAAAATTTTGAATTATTATTGATCTAATCTTTGGGGTTGTATCAGGATGACTAGTCTGATTAGTTTTTTGTTTCGGGTGAGGCTCAGAAGATGCTTCATGATTGCCTGCAGAGTCAAAGAATATAGTTGGTTCAATTGTAACAGGATGATCAGCAATTACTAAAGGAGTAGCAGCTTCAGAGATCCCAATTGAAGCAGGTTGATTCTGAGAATTGGTAAGCTTCACTTTTTTTAAGTTTTTATCAAAATGACCCAAATGGTAGCATATTTTACAGTATTCAGGATAAGTTCCATAGACTAGCTATTGCCAAAACCCCTCATTACCAAATGAGGCCCATATCTTTCTAGGCATAGGCTTAGAAACGTTGGTTTCCACATAGATTTTGTAGTAATTAACCCTAGCCCGATTCTTAGATGGTACTCAAACATTTAGAGGAGACCCAAGGCCTTTAGCTATGCTAAGTATAGTTTTCTCGTTATACATGAACTCTGGCAGATTATGGAGATTAATGTAGACAAGAGTAACTGGATTTTCATATTTAATATTGAAAATGACCCCCATTTTAGAAGGCGCATTATTTTGTTTTCAATTGGCCAGACATTTCTGCGCCATAATATTTTAAGATCATCAAAGAATCTAAACTCTATGAAAACATTTATGTGATCAACATTGGTGATATTGAAATCACCTTTAAAGTTAAAACTTTCCAAGAAATTCTTTATAGCATCAGAGTTAGGTTTACCAGTAGAGAACTTGTCAACTATTGTATATTTCGAGCAAGACTTTTGTATTTCTTTGTCTTTGGATGTAAAATCAACACTTGGACATCCATTCTCAATACCATAAGATACCTTCTCATGGATTCCTTTATCCGAATTAAACGAAAATAGATTCGTAAAGAATTTCGTTAGAAGAACTGATTCTCTGTTCGCTGCAGTTTCATAGGTTGGATTATCTCTGATGTTTGGGTTTGTTTTTTGTTACCGCAGGATTGGAAACTGAGTATCAAAATCAGCTGATCTTTGATAAAGAGGATAGTTAGTAGAATCTTCTATTTAAAACATAAGGATAATAGTTTACCTATTTTAGAGAAAATGAAAAACCGTGTATCGATAATCTTGATAGTCAATAAAAAATTGTAACATAATCTTGAAACACTTTCCCCCACGCAATCTCAAAATCTTCTTTCCTACTTTTTATTATCTCATAGCTAAACTTAATTTTAGACGATTTTTATTATTAAACTAATGATTTATATTCAACCAATTAACATTTAACGAGACATTCCAGTTTTCTTATATATATCCCTTGACTAATCAAACGGTTTTGAGTTTTAAAACTACCGGTGCCCATTATTAGAACTATAAAATATATGCAACTATACTTAAAATGACCCATCAACGCCATAATAAACCAAACTATTAAATTGAACTTTAGGATACAAACACCTCGCATTTCTATATTTTTCTGTTCTAATACAAATTTTTCAAAATATTATTTGTTTTTATATACTTTATGATGAATAATTATGTAATCATGTAATTATATAATCTTTGATATCTATGTTTTACCTATGTTAATTTTATAATAACTCTTTTGGATCCTTCTAGTCGAATAAACGGTCATAAAAATAGTTTCACTTTGTAAAATATTCTTTAAATAAATTCGTCCAATTTTTTAATATTAAATTTTACTGTTTATATAAATGCCGTCCAAAATGATTTATCAAATGTGTAAACCCTTGACTTTTGATGAAAACGACCTTACAAGATACAAATAATGTTCCAAAAGTAAACATTAATTACAACTATCCTCCTGTATCAAAATATGGATCGCTATGACACGGGCCTACAATAATCAATCTCAAAGTTAATACTAGTCTGGAGATAACCCACTAAATACATAAATATGACAAAAGAGTTAAAACCTTTAAAATATAACATGTTATTAGTTGATCTTCTTTAATGTAGATGTACTAGCCATGTCTTTCGCTGCTCACACCCAAAGAGAGTTTATCCCGATTTGTTTATTTCTTATAATGACCAACTACAAATGAAAACACCGACTATTCTATATAGAAAGTTTAGGATAAGTTTTCAAAGGGTAGTCGAGTTGGTTGAGTATCCTGTACACACTCATTGCATTCTGAGTAGCGGCTGCGGATTCTTTTTGAAAAAAAAAAAAGTTTAGAATACATTATAAATATTAATATTCAAATATCGCTCTAGCTATGTTAATAATATGTAATTCGGTGAATTTGTTAGTTTTTTAACTTTTTTTAATGGAACTGAAGTAGTATTTTTTATATGTTTTTACTTTATCGTTGTATCTTCAGAGATCTTCATCATTGTCCGAATACTATCATACACAACTTATGATGTTGGGAATATCTACCTTGTTTTCTCCACCTGCATTGTTTTCACCATGCAAATCGGTTACGCCATGATCAGTGCAAGTTTCGTCCGAAGAAAAAACACTATGAATATTATGCTCACCACTTTGATTGATGCTACTGTTGGTGTAATTTCTTATCACGTATTCAGATTCGCGGCTTTGGATCTCTGGCCAATTGTTTTATCGGTCATAATTTCTGGACTCTTCAATCCATACCTTCTTCAAGTTTTTACTACAGTTTTTTCATATACCAATGGACTATGCCATAGGAGTCTCGAGAATAGTTAGTGGCTTGTTGGTAGAACAGACCCAATTTATGGCCTATTTTATGTATTCTTCTTTTTAAACCAGATTTGTTTACCCTGTTGTATCTCACTGGTTATGGTCTAGCGATGGGTGGACTAGCACTTCCCGTTCTGATAACAACCTCCTATTCGGTTCTGGCGCTATAGACTTCGTTGGTTCAACCCCATGGTTGGGGCAATTGCAGGATTATGTGGTTCTTTAGTCTTTGGTCCATGAATAAGGCGATTAGATAGCTGATACTAAATTACGAGATCACAATGTTAGTTTGATTGTGTTCGGTACGTTTTTTACTATGGTTTGGATTGTATAGATTTATTCTAGTTATTATTTAACCATTTCAAAATGATACGATGTAACTTGACCTTATTATGGATAATTGAGCACCATTGGGAGGACCGTTGTCACCACAACGTTGGCGGGTGCTACGTTGACAATTACTATATTATTTAGCAAACAATATTTAGTTGGACATTCGGACATTACCGATGTTTGCAACGGTCTCATAGGAGGCTATATTGCCATAACTTTTGGTTGTGCAGTTGTGGAACCATGGGCAGAATTAATATGCGGGTTTTTTTGCAGCTTGAGTTTTAATAGGATTGAACATTACTATAGAAAAATTAAAATATGATGATCCCGCTTGAGCATTCCAGTGTAGTGGTGGATGCGGTGCATAGGATGTTGTTTTAACAAACTATTTGCAACCAAGCAATATGTAAACGAGGTATATCAAAATCAGCCAACAAGAGCATATGGACTTTTATGGGTGGTGGGGGAGGTCGTATTGCAGGTTAATTTATAGAAACTTTTGTGATTTGGGCTGGGTGGTCGGGACTATAGGTCAGTTATTTATATTTCTTCACAATATCAAATTGCTTCGAGTATCTAATGCTGATGAGATTGTTGGATTAGATTTGTATGAACATGGAGGATTAGTATATTCTAACCAAGATAATTCATTAACTAAGTCTACAAAAATGTTAGGGCCCATTGAACTTACTATGCGAATGTTTTTACATATTTTTCATTATTAAGATGCAATTAAATTACTAGAGATCATCCATGTCATCTTCTTTTCATATTTATTTTTTATTGTAAACTTTTTAAGTTTGTTTTATATATTGGCTTTAATATAAATAAATTTTATAATGATGATCATATTATGTATATTTGTATATAAAATAGCTAAATATGCGTAAAAAAATAATCATCCATCAACAAACTTGAACAATAGAAAAAAAATATTGACGCTCTAAATTTTTGTAAGTTTTTGCAATTTAAAGTAGTGGTTAGAAATTCCTCTTTTAAAAATTTCCTTATTTGAGAATAATCAACGATCACAGATGCCAACAATAATCAAAGTCCAAACAGTGTTAGTCGAAGCTCAACCGTTACAACCGAAACCTATTTGGTGATAGTATTGAATCTTTAATCATAAACAGAAGAGTCACATTACTTTGAATCGTACTAAAAACTTAGTTGTGAACCCCAAAATGACAAATCACAAACAGAACATGAATGTAAACCTAGCCGCACACACAAGACAAATTTAATATGGTTCAGATTGTGAATTATTTATACATCCACAGATGTAAATTTTATATATAAGAAGTTACAAGGAAATCTTTCAAATACTAAACACTCAACTACTCGTCTTTGTTATAAAGAAATCTTAGTTTACAAATGAACCAATGATCTAAGAATATCTTAAAGTATTTATCTTTTACTTGACTATGTCGAAAGCATATAACTTTCTCTCTTAAATCTCATAAGTGTTCTCTCACACAAATGACCAACAATGAGTTTAGACTAAAATCTCACTATTTATAGAGGATCAATTATTTGCACACTATCTTGTAGATCACAATAGCGCATCACAACCCATGACATCTATTTGTACTATTTTCTCATACATAACACCTATATTAACGATATATGATCAAATGCTGAGATTCGATATAAATTGAGACTCTTACTGACTCGACTTCTTGTAGAAGCTTCTACGTATCTTCAAAAGTTCTTCAGCTATAGTGCATCGCACTTTTAGTGCCGAGCTGATCAGTTTTCACCTTCAAATTCGGCAGTGCTATACTTATTATATTTGGCCGAGCTTGCCCTTAGATTTCAGCAAAAATCTTTGTACGTAAGTTTCGATCCCGACACATTGCCCGAGAGATTCAAACAGTTCATAATGTACAAATTTTTGGTTGTCCATCTTTGGCCACATGTAGTTTTTAATGATATTTATGTTCTCAAGTTACATTTAATATTTATCCATCTAGGGGTATAATAACTCCAGTATCCATTTCACCCGATTACTCACTCTTTAGAGACCGGTTCATCTACATCCCAGAATTGCACAAGTCTCGTGCGATTAATAAACTTTGAAACCAGTAATACCTTAGTCAGGTTCCCTAAAGGAATTTCATCGTTAGACATCTTAACCACTTTCATTTTCTCTCTCTCTCCATTATGTCTCGGATGTAGTGCAACTTAATGTCCACGTACTTACTTTGCTCACAAAACTTCAGATTATTTATTAAATTGAAAGAACTAGTATTATCACAAAAAATAATCAGACATTGTTTTAAAAGAGAAATCTCACTCAACAATCCCTTCACCCATAAAACTTCATTCATGCTTCCTTAGATGACAAGGCAAAAAATACTTTTTATCTCAATGTTTATTTCCCCACAACAATAAAAATAGTTGTCATAAAAGTTTTAGACATACTTGATAAACTTACAAAAGATTCAAATATTATATTCCTATGTAGGCAATGTTTTCATAATATATAGAGTTCTTTTCACCAAACACGCATCTCCTTTATTTTCTTCTTCAAACCCTTTCAGATGGTACATGTAAGTTGTCTCTTTCAATTCACCATGTAGGAAAGAAACAATAACATCAATTTGATCTACATCTAAATCAAACCTAACAACAACTAATAGCAGAACCATAATCAAAGTTTGTTTTACAACCGACACAAATATTTCAATTAAATCAACATCATCTTTTTGTGTGGCCCTTAGCCACTCATCTAGCCTTATATCTTAATAACTCAACTTTATGAACATTATGTTTGTTTTTTAACATCCACTTATTCCGAACAAAATTCTAACCCTTCGGTTGCTTCTTCCATCATTTTTATAATCCGTTTCTCTTTATTACTTCTCTTCATAACATCGTGATAGATTTCGGGTTCAAAAATATCCCTCAGCATTTCAATCGATAAAGCATAACCAAGAACACTAGCATAAGCATATCGTGTTGGAATTTTGCATGGTCTATGTTCTTTATCTCTCATAAGTAGATAATTATCAAGCCCATGTTACTCTCTAACCTAATCATCTGAAGGCCTTGGAATACCAAAAACTCGGTCATCTTTGGACTCATGTAATAATTAAACTTCCTCTGTATGAGGAGAAACTAAACCGAGTTCTAAATCACCTTTAGCGGAAACAATAATATGTATATTATATATATCAGAATCATTGTGAACGCCATATATCTTCTCAACAATACTAAGTTGGATCTTCATCGCCTTCTTCAGTGGCATATCCTCTTTATTGTAAACCATGTCTTTGTTTATCACAGACTTTTGAAGTCTATGTTTAAGCTACCACAACTTATATCATTTTACTGTTTTAAAATATTCGAGGAACAATCCTTTGAATGCTCTTGCTGAAGCTTATTTTGCTTCACATATGCGTAGAAAACACATTCGAACACTCTCAACTATTTTAGCGGAGGTTTTTTTCCATACCTCTTGAGGACAAATAAAATTAAGAATTATATATGGACTTATGTTGATGATATAGACAATCATAGTCATAGTTTCTCCCTAGAAACTTCAGTCATCGTAGTTGTTTGAAGCATGCATCTAACCTTTTCTAACAAGGTTCATTTCATTATTTCAGCAAGCCCATCATCTTAGAGAGTTTCACTCATGGTTTGTGTCTAATAATGCTTATATTTAAATATTAGTTAGTAAACTCTATAATCACATATTAAAACCAGTTCCATTCTAAAGTTTATATTTTAATAATAGCTAGTAAACTCTATATTCACATATTAAACTCTATAAGCTGGGACTCACAATGGTCTAAATATGTGAATATAGACATGGTTTACAATAAAGAGAATATGCCACTGAAGAAGATGGTGAAAACCCAACCTAGTATTGCTGAGAAGATATGTGGAGTTCACGATGAGTCTGATCTATTTAGTAAACCTAGGGATGTTTCCGTTAAAGGTGATTTAGAACATGGTTTAGTTTCGGCTCATACAGAGGCAATTCAATTATTATATGAGTCTAAAGATGACCAAGTTTTTTTTATTCCAGGGCCTTCAAATGATTAGGTTGGAGAGCAACACGAGCTTGATAATTATCTATTTGTAGAGATAAAGAACATAGACCATGCAAACTTCCAACACGGTAAGATCATTCTAGTGTTCTTGATTATGCTTTATCAATTGAAATCCCGAGAGATATTTTTGAACCCAAAATCTATCACGATGTTATGAAGAGAAGAAATAAAGAGAAACGAATTATGAAAATGATGGAAGAAGCAACCGAAGAGTTATAATTTTGTTCGGAGTAAGTGGATGTTAAAAAACAAACATAATGTTCATAAATTTGAGTTATCAAGATACATGGCTAGATGGGTGGTTAAGGGCCACACAAAAAGATGATGTTGATTTAATTGAAATATTTTTGTCCGTTTTAAAACAAACGTAAATTATGGTTTTGCTATTAGTTGTTGTTATGTTTGATTTAAATCTAGACCAAATTGATGTTACTATTTCTTTCCTACATAGAGAATTGAAAGAAACAACTTAAATGTATTATCTGAAAGTGTTTGAAGAAGGATTGAAGGGGATGTGTGTTTATTGAAAATAACTCTATATAGCATGAAACAGTCGCCTACGTAGTGGAATAGAATATTTGACTCTTTTATGAAGTCTATCAAGTATGTTTAAAGCTGTTGTGGCAACTATTTCTATTGTTATGGAGAAACAAACATTGAGATAAAAAGTGTTTTTTCTTTTTCATCTACGAAAGCCATGAAGAAAGTTTTATGGGTGAAGGGAGTGTTGAGTGAGATCACTCCTTTAAAGCAAGATGTGATTCTTGTTTGTGATAATACTAGTCCTTTCAATTTAATGAAGTTCTGAAGTTTTGTGAGGAAAGTAAGTACGTAGACATTAAGTTGCACTAGATCCAAGGCGTGAAGGAGAGAGAGAAAGTGAATAAGGTTAAAATTTCTAACGAGGATATTCCTTTAGAGGCACTGACCAAGGTATTACCATTTTCAAAGTTTATGAATCGCACGAGATTTGTGTAATTCTAGGATGTAGATAAAATAGTCTCTAAAGAGTAAATCATCGGCTGAAACAGATGCCGGAGTTATTATACCCCTAGATGGAGAAATGTAAAATGTCACTTTAGAGCATAAGTATCATCGAAGACTACATGTGGCCAAAGATGGACAACTGATGACATGTAGACTATGAACTGTTTGAATCTCTCGGGCATTAACTATGGGCTGATACTTCAGTATAAAGATGTTTGCTAAAATCTAAAGCAAGATTTGCCAAATACAAGAAGTATGGCACCACTAAATTTGAAGGAGCAAACTGATCATCTTCGGCATTAAAGGTGCGATGCACTATTGCTGAAGTAATTTTGAAGATACGAAGAAGCTTCTACAAGAAACTGAGTCACTAAGGGTCTCAACTGATATCAAATCTCATCCTTTGATCATAAATTCGTTGATCTAGGTCTTATGCATGATAAAATAGTACAAAGATATGTGATTAACTCTTTGTTGTACGGGTATCAATACCAACCCTTTTTATGCTCGTCTGCCCAACCAAATGAGAAAATGGGTTGTCATGCGCTATTGTGAGCTGTAAGATATTATGCAAATCATTGATCCTCTATCAATAGTGAGAGTTTGGTCTGAACTCATTTTAGGTCATTTGTGTGAGAGAAACACTTGTGAGATTTCAGAGAGAAAATTCGAAGTTTTCGACATAGTTAGGTAAAAGATAAATACTTTAAGATATTCTTAAATCTTTGGCTCATTTGTAAACTAACAGTTCTTTGTAAAGAAGACGACTAGTTGAGTGATAGTATTTGATAGATTCTTCTTGTAACTTCTTATATATAAAATTTACGTTTATGAATGTAGGATTACTTCATAATTCGAACCATATTAAATGTGTCTTGTGTGTGCAGTTAGGTTTAAATTCTTATTCTTTTCGTGCTTTTTTATTTTGGGGTTCACAATTAAGTTTTTAGTACGATCCGAAGTAATATGACTCTTCTGTTTATTATAACAGATTCAATACTATCACCAAACAAGTTTTCGTTGTAACGGTTAAGCTTCGACTAACGTTGTTCGGATTTTGATTGTTGCTGGGATATGTCATCATTGACTATTCCCAAATAAATAAATATTTAAAGAAGCAATTCCCATATCAATAATTTTTACCTAACCACTATTTTAATTTGCAAAAACTTACTAAAATTTAGAGCGTCAATATTTTTTTAATGTTCAAGTTTGTTGGTGGATGATTATTTTTTTACGTATATTTAGCTATTTTTATATATAAATATATAGAGTATGATCATCATTATAAAATGGATTTATATTAAAACCAATATATAAAACAAACTTAAGAAGTTTACGATAAAAAATAAATATTTAAAAAACATAACACGGATGATCTCGAGTCATTAGAAATCCAATTTGCAATAGTGGTTTAACTTAACATAGACTACGTTTTTATTTTACTAAAATAGTTTGTTGGTTTCGAGGAGGGAGTGCCACAAAATCCTTCGTGTGAGAGATACCAGTAAGTTCAATTGATTCTAACATTGTTGTAAATTTGGTTAATGAATCATCTTGGTAAGAGTATATTAATCTTTCATACCTATGTGAATCTAATCCTACAATCTCATCTGCAGCAGATACTCGAAGCAATTTGATCTTGTGAATAAATATAAATAACAGATGCATAGTCCCGACCACCCAGCCCAAAATCACCAAAATTTCTATAAATTGAGCTGCAATAAGACCTCATACACCGTCCATAAATTTCGGATGCACTTGTTGGCTAATTTTGATATACTTCATTTACATATTGCTTGGTTGCAAAGAGTCCGGTAAATACAACACTAGCGCACCGCATCCGCCACTACACTGGAATGCTCCAGCGAGATCATCTTTTATTAACTTTTCTGCAATCATGTTCAATCCTATTAAAACCCAAGCTGTAGCAAACCTGCATATAATCGCTGCACATGGTTTTAGATTTGCACAACTAGAAGTTATGGCAACAAAGCCTCTTATGAGACCATTGCAAACATCGATAACGTTTGAGTGTCCAAATAAATATCGTTTGTTAATTAATATAGTAATTGTCGATGTACCACCCACCAACGTTGTGGTGACAACGGTCCTCTCAATAACGATGCATTGTCTATAACAAGGTCGAGTTACATTTGAAATGGTTAAAAAATAACCAACAATATATGCATACCATCCAAACCATAGTAAAAACGTACCTAACACAATCAAAGTAACATTGTGACCTCGTAGTTTAGCAGACGGGCCTGAGCTATCAAATCGACCGATTCGTAGATCAAAGACTAAAGAACAACATAATCTTGCAATTCCCCCAACCATGTGAACAACCCTTGAACCATCAAAGTCTATAGCGTCAGAACCGAATAAGAGGTTGTCATCAGACCGCAAGCGCTAGCCCACCCATCACTAGATCATAACCAGTGAGATACAACAGGGTAAACAAATCCGATTAAAAAAAAGAATACATAAAATATACCACAAATTGGGTCTGTTCGGCCAACTAACCACTAGCTATTCCCGAGACTCCTATGGCATATGTCTGTTGATATTGGAAAAAACTATAGTCACAACTTGAAGATGATATGAATTAAAAGGCCTATAAATTACGACCGATAAAACTATTGGCCGGAGATCCAAAGGCCAACGCAAATCTGAATATATAATAAGAAATAGCACCAATAACAACATTAATCAGGACGGTGAACATGATGTTTATTGTGTTTTTGCTCGGACGAAACCTGCACCGATCATGACATAGCTGATTTGCATGGTAAAAACAATATCAATTGAAAAAAAGAAGATAGGTATTGTCAACTGCATAAGTTGTATCTGATAATTTGACGGCAACGATGAAGACTTTTGAAGATACAACACTGAAATGAGAGCATATAAAAACTGTTGTTTCAGTTCCATTAGAAACGGATTGTTGACATCGCTAGAACAATATTTATAAATGTATCATAAACTTTCAATACAGAATAGTTGTTGTTCACATTTTTAATCTGTCATTATAAAGAATAAACAAATGAGGAATATGATAAACTCTAGAGAAAGACACGACTACTACATCCACGGGTAAAAAACACCATAAGTCCTCCATGTTTGCCACTTGTAACACATCAGTCCCTATTCTTTGTCTCTGTAATAAACCGGTCCCCTACGTTTTAAAAACATAAAAAACATATCATTTTCTAAAAACGTGAAGGACCAGTTTATTACAAATATGAAAGATCTGTTTATTGAAAAAAAAATTTGTTTGTTACATTTTTAAAACATAAAAGATCTGTTTATATAAAAAAAAAAAACTAAAATGAGACAATTGACAAACATAAAAGACCCGTCATGTTTATTACTCCTACCTCCACATTAAAGAAGATTAACTAATAACATATGATATTTTAAAGGTTTTAACTCTCTTGTCCTATTTATGTACTTAGTAGGTTTATCTCCTGGCTGGTATTAACTTTGAGATTAATTATGGTAGATCAGTGTCATACTGATCCATATTTCACATTTCAATTTACAACAACGTCATACTGGCATAGTAGGATATTTTGATTCAAGAGGATAGTAGTAATTAATGTTTACTTGTGGAACATTATCTGTATCTTGTAAGGTCGTTTTCATCAAAAGTCAAAGGGTTTACCCATTTGATAAATCATTTTGGACGGCATTTTTATAAACAGTAAAATTTAATATTAAAAAATTGGACGAATTTATTTCAAGAATATTTTACAAAGTGAAACTATTTTTATGACCGTTTATCGGACTAGAAGGACCCAAAGAGTTATTATAAAATTAATATAGGTAAAACATAGATATCAAAGATTATATAGTTACATAATTATATATAATTATCCATCATAAAATATATAAAAACAAATAATATCTTAAAATATATAAAAACAAATAATATCTTAAAATTTGTATTAAAACAGAAAAATATAGAATTGCGAGTGGCGTAGCCAGGATTTGTTTCTTATGGGATCCTGGTTATTGTGTTATTATACATGATGTATGATTTTTTTGGGTTGTTTGGTTAACTAGTGTTTTTTGTATTCATTAATCCGTATTAGTTATTTTCTTCGGTACTTTGCCAATTTATAATCATGAGAACATCAAAGTTATTGGGTTTGACGATGTTGCCTCACATTTAGATTTTTTCATCTTAGACGTTTTTTACTTATCTTCATGTATTGTGTGTATCGCAACACGTCTTTGATTGTGTTGAGATCTGTAGGAGTCGAGAGACGACAAATCTATGATATAGTCAATCTTAAAATTAGGTTCTTGTTAAATGAAAAAAAAAACAGTATACATAGAAATTGTTTAAAGCAATACCTCAAATTTTCTAAGACGGATATATAATAATATAGATTAACTTTATTTATATTTATTAACTTATTTAGGTTCGTTTTTAATTATGCTTCCTTTCTTCTGAAATTTAAACATTTTTTGGTTTTGAAATTTAAATTATCTTTGAAATTTGAAATTTAAAGACTATAATTTAAAATATCTTCCATAATATATAGGACTTTGAAATTTAAAAATCACATAGAATTTTTTTTAAAAATCAATAGTATATAGGACTTTGAAATTTAAAAATCATACGGAAGAAATCGTACGGTTTTATAAATGATAGAATCCATAATGTTTTATAACGATAGAATCCATAATTTGACCCATCGATTATCATTAATTTTTTCACCGATTATTATTAATTTTTTTGTGTATTTTTTCACCGATTTTTTTTTGTGTTTTAAAAATTAATAAGAAATCTGTTTGTAATTTCGATGTAAATATAAAATTAAAAAATCTTGATCGTATATAAGTAGAAGTAGGTAATTTTTATGTTTGTATAAATATAAGTTATATAAATAAAAAATAGGAAATCTGTTTGTATATAAGTAAAAAAAGGTAACTCTTATGTTTGTTAAAATAGGAAATTTGTATATAAGTAAAAAAAAGATAACTCTTATGAAATATAAATATAAGTTATATAAATAAAAAATAGAAAATCTCGTATATAAGTAAAAAAAGATAACTCTCTTATGAAAATAGGAAAGGGCTCAAGGTTCGAACCCAAGACCTATCTGATGATCTACTCATTTTAGTATTTTGTTAGCTTATTAAAGATATATAGATAATTGTGTGGGTTCCTAGGAACCCCCACCCCACCATGGCTCCGCTAGTGATTGCGAGTTTTTTGTATCTTAAAGTTTAGTTTAGTAATTTGGTTTATTATGGCGTTGATGGTGTCATTTTAAGTATAGTTGCATATACTTTATAGTTCTAACTTCTAATGATGGGCACCGGTAGTTTTAAAACTCAACACAGTTTTTTTTTTTCTTTTTCGGAGGGAACCCGCAGCCGCTACTCAGAGTACAATGAGTGCGCACAGGGTAAACCCTCAGTCTGACACGATAACCTGCAAACCAACCCCAGAAAATAAACCACACAAGGTGACAGGCTCAGCCGAGAAAATGTATGTAGAGAGACTCGAACTCATGACTTTTTGGTCATAAAAATGCCATACTCAACCAACTCGGCTACCCCTTGTGACAAACTCAACACTGTTTGATTAGTCAAGCGATAGATAAGAAAACTGTGAATCTATTAATCGGAATGTGTCGTTAAATGTTAATTTGGTGAATATAACTCATTACTTTAATAGTAATAAAAATTGATTAAATATAAGTTTAGCTATCGGATGATACTAGGTTAATGTCATCAGATTTTATCCAATGAACACGAGGTTAGTCTATTGGATATTTCAATAAAAGATAAATCAATATATAAACCTAATAGAGTAGTGCATTAGATTTTTTTGTGAAAATTCATAAATATGCAAGTCCAATTGGATAGAAATTATAATCGCCAAGGACCGAACAGAAGTATAGTTTTTTAACTCCAAAAAAGTTGAGATTCGTCATTTCCAACTATTATTTTGATTGGAGTCATGATTTTAGTTTTTGATCGAAGGATTCAAATACAATTTTCTAATTTTCTAAATCAATTGATATTTGATCAATAAAATGGAAATCTATGCTATAAATTATCATGTAATTATATCAAATACAAATAATTGAAATTTGATCAATATAATGGAAATCCATGCTATAAATCATCAAGTAATGATATCAACGCCCCCAAGGGGTAGCCGAGTTGGTTGAGCATGGCATTCTTATAGCCAAAAGGTCATGAGTTCGAGTCTCTCTGCATACGCTTTCTCGGCTGAGCCTGTCACCTTGTGTGGTTTACCTTCTGGCGTTGGTTTGCAGGCTATCGCGTCAGACTGAGGGTTTACCCTGTGCGCACTCATTGCACTCTGAGTAGCGGCTGCGGGTTCCCTCCGAAAAAAAAAAAGTAATGATATCAAATATAAATACGGCTGTGCAAAAAGATTGCACGTCAATTGATAATGAAATAAAAAAAATCTACTTCAGATCAATTGGGTAGAGAT
This sequence comes from Limnanthes douglasii subsp. nivea, assembly GCA_036936605.1. Lineage (NCBI taxonomy): Eukaryota > Viridiplantae > Streptophyta > Magnoliopsida > Brassicales > Limnanthaceae > Limnanthes > Limnanthes douglasii. The sequence goes on from JAUPFV010000001.1 coordinate 101,490,274, forward strand.
TATAATCGCGGAGGAAAAAACAAAAGTATGTTTTTTTAACTCCAAAAAGGTTAAGATTCTTCATTTCGAAGATTATAAAAAATTTCAAATCTACTATTTTGATTGGAGTCACGATTTTAGTCTTTGATTGAAGGATTCATACAACAATTTTCCAATTTTCTACATCAATTGATATTTGATCAATAAAATAAAAATTCACGCTATAAATCATCCAGTAATTATATCAAATACAAATAATTGAAATTTGATCAATAAAATGGAAATCTATGCTATAAATAATCACGTAATTTTATCAAATACAAATAATTGAAATTTGATCAATAAAATCGAAATCTATGTTATAAATCATCAGGTAATTATATCAAATATAAATACGGTTGTGCAAAAAGATTGTACGATAATCGATGATGGAATAAAAAAATCTACTTCAGATGAGGCAGCGTAAACCGCAATTTCAAATTAATAGAATCAATTTTTTATCTTCATTGGAAAATGAGAATGACATATATTATGAAACATAAATTTACTCTAGAATGACATATATTATGAAACATAAATTTACTCTAGAAAGACTTATATTATGAAACAAAAGGAGTAGAAAATAAAAAAGATACACAACAAAAAATTGTACATACCTGCATTAGAAACAAATATAAAAGAAAAAAACCACAATCGATTTTCAAATATAAAAAAATCCTAAAATTTTAAAATAAAACCAAAACAAAAAAACAAATAACTAACCGTTTTTAATTTAATAAAATTAAAAAGAAGAATATTTTTTTGTTAATTAGTTTTAAGAGATTGTAAATTGTGTTTTGTGGTTGTTACGAGGAATCTCTTTCTTGTTCCTCTGATCTCTCCAACAATTGCCTTATCTCATCCGAAATTGTATTTTTTACCTTTATATTTGGGGGTTTTCCTAACCGGTTAAAAGTATCCCTTACAGTCTCTATGTTTTAGATAAATATGGAGAGAATCTTGCAACTTCATAATTTTAGACTACAAATTTTACAGCAGATGCGCTAATATTAAGGTAGTTATTTTATTTGTCAGATAAGAGGAGAAAAATAAAGAGAATTATAAAAAATCGGTAACCATTTAGGTAAAATCGACAACCAATTTTTTTTAAGCAAATAAAAGAATTATATACCAAATTGAAAGGTTACAACACTTTTATAACACTTTTTATGGAGCCCATAGAGAACTTTAAAACAATATAACGGCTAAATACAAAAAACCTAAAAATAGACCAAAAGGCAGAGACAAAGTCACAAGGGACCTTCTCTCCACTAAGAACACCATCTTTAACACTCAGCTTCAACTCTGCAATGAAAGGCAAGACAAAAGCTTGAGGAAGATGAAGATTTCTCAAGCTTCTTCTAAATACCAAACATCTCTTGCTTCTTCTAAACCAATTCCAACTCAAAGCTATTGAAACTCTAAAACAGCCACAAATTGACTTCTATCAATCCACAATCTTTCACGACTAGCTTCCAAATCAGAAATCCACCAGACTTCAGATCCTTCCACCGATCAATTGTCCATTCTAAATAACTAGCTCCAAATCTGCAATTAAATTAGCCACAACAACAACAACCATCGTAACACAAAACAACACTACTCGGGCGAACTAACATATTCTAATCCCAGGTTTTCAAGAAAAAAATGGCAAGAAGAGTGTTCGGGGCATTGAAATGAGAGAAAACTAATTATTTTGTATTTCAACGTCCATTTGGTGAGCCAGTCTGCAGCTCTATTTTGGACTCGTGATACAAAATTTAAAGTCATATAAGGCATAATCAGCTTTCTTGCAAATGGAGATTAAGGAGTGAAGGTACCATCGATTCTTCCCTTTAGCAATGATGTTTATTACAGTTAAACAATCCGTCTCAATATATACATTCACCCAGTTATTTTCCTTGCAGATTAGCAATCCTTTGAGCAAGGCTCTGCTTTCAGCAACCAGAGGGGTTAGTTTTCCAAAGGTTTTGCTAGAGCCATTTACAATAGTCCCTTCACTATCTCTATAAAATATTGCTCCACAAGACTCGTCATTTTTTAGGCAAGAAGCATCGATGTTTAGCTTCATCCTACCAATCATACGAGCAATCCACTTAATGTAAGTATCCTTTTTGCTTATATCATGTGAGGACAAACAGCCTAACGATAAATCAACATCTTTAACATTTAACCAATGCTTGCTAGTAAGGACATTAGAAGTATCGAGGCCCAAAATGATTTTGTTAATCATTATGCTCGAAGTATAAATGCTGAGACTAGAGTATTTATATTTGGAATTATTTCTACTCTTCCATATCACCCAATATATAATTTCAAGTAAAGAATGTGTGATATGGACTTTTTGAGTCGAAGACTAGAACCAGTTGTGAACAACATGGTTTAAGGTCATAAATCTTTCAACCTTGATGTTGAACAGATTAATAAAATGTCTCCAAATACTCCAGGCATAAGGATAATTAACAAAAAGATGATTAATATTTTCACAATTAGAACAAAATTAGCACTTGGATATCATATGATGATGCCTATTTTGCATAATAGAGTCAATAGGAATGAAATTATGCATTAGTTTCCATAACATAAAAGAAAACTTCATGGGAGTAATGCCAAACCAAATTTTCTTGTATAAACTTGAGGAATTTTTTTGATGCCTAATGTTGTTCCAAGTGGATTTCATGTCGAAGTTTTGATCAGGAGACATATTCTAGATCATTTTATCTTCTACACTTGAGATGACTTTGAACTTATTGATTTGAGTAATTCTGCTTTCAGGAATAAACTCATTAAAGGACTCAAAGTCCCATCTGCTATCCTTCCAAAATGATTTAAAGTTGCATTCCAAAAACCAGTTGATGGATGATTGGTTATGATCTGAGATAGGAGGCAAGTTATGCCAGTTTTCAGTCCAAAAATCAATGTCCCTTCTGCCCATAAGCCACCTAATATTATTTTCAGCATCAACCTTGATTACTACAATACGTCTCCAGGTTAGTGAACCAGTTCTTTTGAAATTTGTTTTCAAAGGATGAGTTTTTCTATTATAAATATTGATGAGTTCGGATACTTCAGTCACAGCCCACCACTTAAATCCGGACAGGGGTAATTCAGACCATAACACACCACTAAAAAATCCGGACAGGACAAATGTAAAACACCTTTTGACTAAGCTATTTGCTAATCTATTTAAAAGACTAATGGGTCCTTAAACTTGACCAGGTTTCACAACTTGACCCAGTAAGCCCATGGGTTATTAAATTAAAAGTATAAAGACCCCAACCACTCTTATTAATGAGGGTGATCAACATTTAATATAAGGAGGCTGCTTAATTATCTCACTACTCCTCACATTAAACACAAAATACTTCAAACTTACCAAAACACTTTACCAAGCTACCCCCATCCCAAAATAAACCAAACAAAATATCATGCATCATCCTAGACCATAAGTTGTTATTCTTTCTATAGGTAAACCAAAGGTATTGAGACAAAGTGTTTTGAATATCAGTTAACTTTCTGATATTCAGCCCACCTTCTTAAAAAGGTAACAAAATTTCTCCCAGGAAGTCTAATGTATACTATTTTTATTGAACTTTGTTCTCTAGACAAATTTGTTAAAAATATTTTCTAATCTTTTAATAATGCAATTATATATTAGACAGTTCTGCATCCAATAATCAGGGATAGCCATTAAGATAGTAGAAATCAAAGATAGTCTTCCCCCATAGGATAGAAATTTGGAGTCTCATTCCATGAATTTAGCATTAATCTTATCCAATAGAAAGCTGTAATTTTGAGCTTTGTTGTTGCTGTGCAGGGTGATACCAAGATGGTTTGTAGGAAGGTTCTCAATACTAAAGCCAGTGTTGTTCTCCAAGAAATGAATTATGCATTGATGAAGCTTCTTGGAAGTAATAACTTTATTTTATTTCCTTATTTATGAACGGACCAGAGACCCTTTGCTATATGTCTAAGAAATTGTTTAACAACTCAATAGAATAGGGTAAACTATTAGTATACACAATAATATCATCTGCAAAAGCAGTGCAAGGAACAAGAATACTTAATCTAGATGCATACTGCAAATCTTTGTTAGAATTAAACAAATTGAACAGCCCCCTTATCAGAACTTCCTCACCAATGATAAAGAGGCTTGGGGACAAGGGATCACCTTGCCTCAAGCCCCTTTTGGTTTGAAAGTAACCATAAAACTTTCCATTGATTAGAATAGATAGATTGACCTCTCTAATCATATTAGATATCAAGTTAATAAAGCTATTGAAGAAACCAAAAAGGGTAAGGACTTTAATTATGTAAGGGAAGGACATTCTGTCAAATGATTTTGACATGTCCAACTGAATCATAATATTTCCCTTTTTAGGCTTTCCATTAAGGTCATAAGCCAACTCTTTGGCAATGAGAATATTCTCATGAATAAACCTATTTCTAACAAAGGCTCTCTGATTGTTTGAAATTATACGAGGTAAAATTTTAGAGAGTCTAGTATTAATAAGTCGAGAGAAAATTCTATCAAGCATTGACCAAAGGCTTATAGGCCTATAGTTACTCCGATTGATAGGGTTCGAGGTCTTAAGAATAAGACTAATACCAGTAGCAAACATGCTTGTAGGCATATTATGCCCTTTAATAAACAAATTAATAGAAATGCGTAGATCAGACTTAATAATTTTCCAATAGATTTTATAAAAAGTAATGTTGTACCCATCTAAACCTACTACACTGTCTTTCTTCATGCTGCTAATAGTGTCCCAAATTTCTTCTTCATTTGCAGGCATCATCAAGCAATCATTATCATCATTGATAACAAGATTAGGAATGTCATCAACAATAACATTGGACATCAAATCTTCCTCCTCTTCATTGTTGCTATAAGGATTACTAGAAAGGTAAGATTTGAAGTAGTTCTCCGTAGATTTTCCTATATCATCAGTATTATAGCACCAATTATACTCATCTTTAATACCCCTAATAGACTTTTTACTTTTAACATAAGCATGATAAATCTTAGAGTTACTGTCAGCATCCTTAAGCCATGAGTTATAACACTTTTGTCTCCAAAAAATTCTTCATCTCTGAGATCCTTGAGATGAAAAGCATGGGATTTCTTAAGAGCAGCATTAGATTCAGTGTTATTTTCCCTTTGGTGAATACCATCCATGATTTCAACATTATCCTCAACCTCTTTGGTTTTACTAAAATTATTGCCAAAATGACTCATGTTCCACGTCTTCAAACACTTTTTAAGTCTTTTACTCTTGAATAAAAATAATGCCATTTGGGAGAGCTCTTATGTTAATATTCCAATCCTGTTCTACAATGCTTAGAAAAGTGTCATGAGTAGTCCACATGTTCGTGAATTTAAAGCTTTTGTTTTTTGTTTAAATTTGTAGAAGAAGAATTTAAAATATTAGAAGAGATTAATAGAGGAGCATGATCAGAACAAATTCTGACCATGTTGATAACCTGAATTGTATTGAAGATGTCAGTCCAATTAGTGTTGAACATCACACGATCTAACCTTTTCCACTTTAAATTTCTGTTCCAGGTGAACTTGGAACCCACAAAACCTGCATCTTCTAGGTGACAGTCACTAATGACTTCCACAAAATGTTCAATACTATTTTGGCAGAGAGCGGTACAGCCTATTTTCTCATCAGCATAAGCCATCACATTAAAATTTCCCATGGTAAGCTAAGCTTTCCTTTCAATAGAAAACCTTCTAAGCTCATCCTAAAGATCAAACCTTAGAAGTCTTTGACACTTAGCGTAAACCACAGTTAACTGAAAATTGTTATTAATCTCAGGATAAAAAACTCTATATGGAGGCATTGCTTATGATTAACGAGAATTTTAATACTGATATCCTCAGCCCTGAACATATAGATCTTATTAGAGATGTTAGAATAACTGTTAAGGAACCCCAATCTAGTAGCAATTTCACTTTTCACATCAACCTTGACCATTTGTTCTTGAATAGCAAGGATTTTAACTTTCTCCTTAAAGATAATATCTTTCAACCTACCAATTGTTGAATTGTTATTAACACCACAAACATTCCAATTAAGAACTTTAGTCATTATCAGATAAAGACTTGTACTTTTTTTTTATCTCTGAAAAATGCAGAGATTTTAAAACTCTTTTGCTTGGTCTTTTCACTTTACTAACCGATTTAAGCTTCTTTTGCAGAATATTATTGAAGCCATGATTTTTAGGAAAAGCCACCCTAACCATCCTGACAGGAGAAACAAAATCACTACCAATATTTCCTTGTTTAGGGGAGTTATTTCCAGAACATAAATTATTGTAATCCTGAGTAAGTTTTGAATAAAAAACTTTGTTCAATTTTTTTTAATGCTTCTATTATTTCTATGTCTTCCTCAGGGGAAGGATTTCTGTTTCCAGTCAAAGGATTAAGCTGAGCACTCTGCGCATCCTTAACATTTGGAGGAGCAACATCTTCTTTGTTAAATTCAGTAGAACTCAAATCATCCTTGTGGTTAACAACAACTTTGTTAACATCAGTGGAACTCGAAGCTTTCTTATGATTTTCAACAATAATGGATTTCAGTTTAGGGATATAGACCAGATTATAACTTGTGTAACTTTTCTTGTTAGTATCTGAAATCTTGTAAAAACTTTAACTTCTCTTTGGTAATGAAACAACATTTTCCCTATTATCCTTCTCTATTTCAACATCTTTATTCTTAAATTTCTGAGACTTCAAGCAATCAACACTCTTATGATCCAAGTGATAACAACTAAAGCAGTATGATGGAAGGTTTCTGTAAGAAACAGTTAACCAGAAGCCCTCATTCTTGCTAAAACCAATCCATATGCGATTGTGGATCCTCTTAGTAATGTCTATCTCAACCAGCGCAAAAACAGCATTGTTATATGCTCTGTTTTTGCTTGGAAAATCGATTTTGTATGGAACACCTATTGTAGCAGCAACATCAGTCAGCATTTTTGAATTGTACAAGAACTTTGAGACCTTCTCAAGCCTGACCTAAACTAACGGCCTCCATCGAAGAATTCGCATAGTAGAAATTTCCCAATTTCCAGATGTTTCTAGCCTTAATTTTGCACATATCCTCTTTAAGATCAAACTTTATTATAATGCGGCGAGAATCCCATTTAAACGTACGGTAACTTCCTTTGAATTTTAACAAAAACAAGAACTCTTCTATCATGTCTTTCTTAGGTAGGCCAGTTGCAAACTTACCGATCACACTAATTTTTGAGGTCTGAGTTAGATACTCCTTAACATAACTAGAGTATTGAATGGATATATGATCTCCTTCATCCTGTATTCTCTCAGGATTTAATTTCACAATAGAATCAATGCTCAGAGGTTTAACAACATCAACATAAGATTTGTTGATTTTCCTATAATCAATCTGCTCGACTCTGTTTCCGGATTTAAGAACCGGGAAGTCTTTTTGTTCAAAAATTGTGTTGTTATTTATCTCTATGATGAAGATGAAAGCAACAAAAACTTTATAGGATGGTTGTCGAGTAGCTTAAGTTGAAGAAATCCATCACCATTGAAGAAGAAAATTGCTGAAATCAGAATCTTGAAAAATAGAGGGTTCAACTATTTGACTATCAAATCAAAATATATAAATATGCCGTATCTTTTAGATTAGCGCTTGGAAACATTTTTAAAATAAAAAATAAGTATATTTTTTAACCGGTTGGGGGTTGGGATGCTCTAAGGAGCATTTATTACATTATTTTTATACCATTTTCTTCTGGTTTTAGTATATTTTTATGTGGGTAATGATGATAGCGATTATAAATCTATAAGGACATAAATAACATTTAACTCTTACTACTGTTTTTAGGTTAAAAATTTCCGTAATTAGTCTTTTCTTTGTAAATAAAACTACTGTTCAAAATAAATCTGTTATCTTTATAAATTGACTTTCAAGATTTTGTAAAATTTATTTTAAAACTATTTATCTAGTTTTATTTAAAACTTTAAAAATAAAAATGATTTAAAAACTAAAAAAATGTTATTTTTTTTAAATATAAATATTTTCAAAATTAACTTTCAAGATTTTTAAAAGTTATTTTAAAACTGTTTTATTTATTTTTATTTAAAATTTAAAAATAAAAATTACACTACAGTTTTAAAATATTCTGTAATTTTTAAGTTGAAAATTTCAAAATAAAATAATTTCTAAAAAGTAAAATCTATAAACATAATAATTTAATAATTTTAAATTACCTAAATTAAAAAATTATAATATTAATAATTTTAAATTTCATAACTAATTTATTTCTATAATAAAATTTAAATTTTTAATAATTAGTATATAAATATTCAGTTAATTTTTCAAATTCTTAAATAGTTATTTATTAATTAAAATATCAGGATAGAAGGTTATTTATGTCTTTCTAAAATTATAACTTACAATCATTATCACTAGTATAAAAATACTCTAAAAACTAGAAAAGGAACCGTGTAAAAATAAGGTAATAAATGGTCGCTAGCATAACCTTTATTTTTATATATATATATATATATATATATATATATTTTCATGAAATTGGCTCCTTTTATTTCATGAATTAAAAATCTCAAGAGAGTCACATAGACTATCGAGAGGTCATATATATATATTTATTTTCATTAAAAGAAACTATACAACCACACAAACCTTCACCTTAAGCTTTCAACCAATCTTCAAATCAACCCTTTCAGAGACAAATCCTCAATCGAAATCCTTCTGCCTTCATCCAACCTTCAAATCTTGCGTCACAACACTTTTCAAACTACCATTATCTTCAAAACAGAAAAACGTAGAGAACCTTCAACTAAACTTCAAATCGGACTTCAAGATCAACACCAGATCGAGAAGAATGAAAGCATTCAACCAATCCGAATAAATCGGGATGAGGATGAAATTGCAGGAGACTTAAGGTAAGAACCCTTTTCTTCGAAAAGAATTACTGACTTAGATACCTAACCCCCAAACCTTCAAGAAAAGTTATGGCTTTGAGCTTAGTAGGGGCTTGAAGGTGCTTAAAGTCCATATGATGCTTAGCTTTAAGTGTAGCCTTAGCAGTCCAGTTAGCTGCTTCGTTCTGCCATCGAAAGATATAAGTAAGATTCATATTTGAAGAGAGCAGCTTACGACAACAATTAACAATAGAGGACAGAAACCATGGAGACTTCTCGTGAAGAAATATTTATGTTAGGATGAGCGAATCTGTTTATATGTCCAGATTAATGATTCCTCTCGAAAAGTAGAGGATAAGGCCATCCAGCATCACTCTACACTCTGCCACTATAGGAATACATTTTACATAGAGACGCCCATACCAAGAAATTATATTACCTTCACTATCTCTTACAACTCCTCCACCGCTAGAATCACATGATTGGTTGCAGGCACCATAAGTATTTAGTTTGAACTTTCCAAGTTTAGGATTCTTCCATTTAAGAGAAATCAGAACCATTGATTTATTTAGATGATTAATACATCCAATAACAGGACCAATATTATCATATGCTCCCCAGAATTTTCTCTTCAGTAAGTTAGTTCTGTCAATGCCATCCAATATCTAAATAATATAATTGATCATGTCACCTGAGCTGAGATCTTTATCGTTGTATTTTTGTTTATGTTTTTAGAATGCCAGTTGACCCAAGCTATTATAGGTGGCAGAATAGACCTGATATGAACCATCTTATTAAAAGACCAATACTATAACCTTATTAAGTGTGTTAGGGTCATGGTTCTAGAATAACGAATGCTCAAAATATTTGCAAAATAAGACCAATTTTCCCAAGTTTTTTGGCAGTTAACAAAAACATGTCTTATATCTTCAGTGTTTTCACAATGCTGACAACGAGAAGCTAATTGAATTTTTCTCTTTTGTATTGCAGATTTAACATACAACAAATTTTGAATCACTCTCCAAAGGAGAAAGGAGCACTTACGTGGAGTAGCACAGTTCCAGGTCTTTTTATAAATGTTAGAGCTATTACCTTTCATTCTAACTGGATTCCAAATAGATTTACTGTTAAACATCCCATCAAGACTCAGAGACCATATGGCAGTGTCCTCTGAGTTATCAGAAAGAGAGATTTTGAGAATGTTTTGAATATTTGATGGATCTACAATATTTTCAATCCTGGGCCGACTCCACTATCCATTTTCCCAGAATTTATTGACTTTGACTCCTTTAAAATTAGTCCTATTATCAATATCAGCAATATTGACAAATGGTTGACGAGAGCACCACTTGTCAATAAAGAAATCCACGTGACCAACTTTCGTTTGCCAAATTATATAATTTTCAGCACTATCCTTTACTTTCGAGAGCCTAATCCAAATAGTAGAGCACTTAGAAGGTTTAACAGTGAGTAAAGGGTGGTTAATGCCACAATAAATTGAATAGATCATCCTCGCCTAAAGAGATTTCTGCCTTCTGAACATAAACCACAGTTTGTGAGAAAATACACTTTCCAGCTCTTTGATTCTTCTAACTCCAAGTCCACCTTCTTCATAGGGCTTACAAACCCTAGACCATTTGGTCCAGATGATAGAAGATTTGTTCTCCTTAGAACCCCACAATAACTTATGAAAAAAAGTTTCAATTCTTTGGGCAACAGTCTTAGGAATAGATAAATGTTGTATGTCATAGATATGATAAGCAAACAATACAAATTGAATTAGGGTTAGCCTCCCCCCAAAAGAGAGAATAGTGGATCCCATTTAAAAATCTCATTTCTGATCTTTACAACAATGTCTTCATAGTTATTAACACTGTTTTTGTTATTTATTGTTGTCCCAAGGTACTTAAAAGACATAGAAGAGTTCTTGAATCCTAACAAATTCTCTAAATCTCGAATTCTGTGAGGTAAAATCTTGTTAGAAATAATCAACTTTGATTTACTTTTATTTATGTGCTGACCAGACTTCTCCTCATAATGTTGCAGAAGCTTGAAGATTTTAGAGACAGAATCATAAGACCCATTGTAGAAGATGAGGAGGTCATTAGTAAAACCTAAGCACGGTATGTTTATTGTTCCTCTGCTTTTATATCTGATATTAGGATGATCCATAGCAAGCCCCTTTAAACCCCTTAGGAGGTATTCTTCTGCTAAGATAAAAAGGTTAGGTGACAATGGGTCACATAACCTTAAGCCTTTATTAGACTTAAAAAATCCCTTGACTTCCCCATTGATCACAACAGATAAGTAGCAGTTGGCCAGATATTTCTCAATCCACCTTAGAAATTCAATATTCCAAAAGCTTCCATAACACTGAGTAGGAATGTATCGTCTAGCCTGTCAAAGGCTTTATCCATATCTACTTTTGGTAAGATATTGCCTCCTCTTGATTTTGTGTTTATATCATACAGTAGCTCTTGAGTGATCATAATGCTCTCGTAAATAGATCGGTAGCCCCTGTTCTTCTGAGATCAGGTTAGGAAGAACTCTCGAAAGCCTTTTATTAATAAATTTAGACACAATTCTATTAAAGAATGTAGTAAGACTTATCGGCCTAAACTCTTTCCATGTTCTAAGAGAAGAATTCTTGGGGATAAGACATAAAACAGTAGCAAAAACCTCTTTAGGAATAAATCTTCCCTTAAACATTTCAGTTATTGCCTCATATAAGTCATTCTTGAGAATAGGCCAATATTTTTTATAGAACTTTCCATTAAATCCATCAGGCCCTGCAACTGAGTTAGGATTCAAAATTTTGATAATATCAAATATTTCAGATTCAGAAAGAATAGTCATAAGCATATTATTATCCTCCTCCTTGACTAGCTTACGCATGAAGTCAAGAAGAGTATTAGAGCTCCAAGGATTAGACTGATCAGATAGTAAATCTTTAAAGAAAGCCACTACATATTCACCAATAGAATTAGTATCCTCAAGACATTTAGAGTCATCCCAAATCCTTACAATTCTATTTATTTTAATTATTTTTTTCACAGAGCTGTGAAAAAGAAGTGTTCATATCCCCATCTCTAATCCAGGTAGACTGAAATTTCTGAGCCCAATACTCTTCTTCTCTCTTCAATAGATTCAAGTGAGTTTCTATAGCTTCATCTAGGAGCCTCTTGTCCTCAGAAGAATTAGAATTCTGATAATTAATTTCTTTACATCCAATTTCATATTCAATATGTTTGATTGAGTCAAACACATTCCCAAAAAACTTTTTGTTCCACTCCTTCAAATCAATATTTAATCTTCTGAGTTTAAACCAAAAGTTAAACGGTAGGATATTCCTCACCTTCAGTGGCCCAACTTCTCTCAACCAGCTTATAGAAACCATTATGTTGCACCCACAGATTCAAGAATTTGAAAAAAAACTTAATCTTTGTAGAGTTAGTAGATATAGACACCAAGGTAGGAGAGTGATCTGAACAGGTCTTAGATAGGTGCCTAACTTTGGTGGAATAAAATTAGTTTAACCATTTATCATTGTATAAAACCCTGTCAAGCCTTCTCCACTTCTCTCGTTGGTCCAGGTGAATTTATTACCTGAAAAACCTGCATCAGTCAAATTACAGTCAAGTATAAAGTTATTGAAATCATCCATGCTGGATATGCAGTTGGTAGTGCAGTGACGTTGTTCATCAGGGGTGGCTATAGTATTAAAGTCACCCAAGATGAGCCATTCCTCGGAACCATCATCAATAGATCTCAGCTTGTCCCACATAATACACCTTAGAATCTTAGTGCATTTAGCACAGATCACAGAAACCCTGAAAGACTTATTCAGATCTTTGTAATTAAGGTTTAAATGAATAAATTTCTCTTCATTAGATATAATCTTCGCTTTGTAATCTTATTTCCACATAACCCATACTTTGTTACTGATATTGTAAGTGTAGCCATGAAATCCAGTTTCTTTGATATAACTTCCATCTTAGAACTATTAACCATAGGTTCCTGAAGAGCCATAAAATCAGGTTTCTCTGATTGTTTTTAAATATTTGAGTCTAGCTAATGTCTCTTTATTCCCCAGACCATGAACATTCCAATTTAAAATTTAAATGGTCATTTAGAAATTTTGGTAGATTTGGCAACAAATTTGTATTGCATTAACTTAGAATTAATCAAACCCTTTGCATTCATGACTTTCATTTTGTTCAATTTTCTACTATCTTTCTTCTTAATATCTTTATTTACTTTAGCAGAAGAAGCATGCAAGCTACTAGTGGTATCTATTGTTGGAGATAATCCTTCATTATTGGTATCCACAAGACCAGTATTGATATGGTTTAGGGCTCCCAAATCAATCATGTGGAGAGCCTCAATGAATTCTGAATTGTCCACACCTAAAGGTAAAAGAGTTTGATTAGTTGTAGCAGTAATTATATTATCAACATTCTCATTTCGGATTCCTCTGTTAAATTCAATTTGCAATTATGTATCATTTTCCATAGTCTTCTCATCTTCTCTGTTAACAATAACATATTTTAATTTTTGGCCAGGAGTGTTCAGAGATTGATTAGAAGACAGTTGCTCAGTAAGCTTCAAGTCAGACACCTTCAGATTCTCAAGAGGTTTAGGACTTTTTTGTAAGAATTTTCAGAGTGGCCAAAGTGATAACACATATTGCAGTACTCAGGGTAAATACTATAAACTAATTTCTTCCAAAATCCTTCTTGACCAAAGGATATCCATATTTTCTCGGGCATAGGTTTAGGTACGTCCATTTCGACCCATATTCTGCAGAAGTTGAACCTAACTCTATTCTTAGGAGGGACCCATATATTTATTGGAGAACCAAGGCTCTTAGCCACTTCAAGAATTTTTTCCTTGTTGAACATGAACTCAGGGAGATTAGGAAGATTAATATACACCGGAGTGATTAGATTTTCATAGTTAGGATTAAAATAAGGCCCCAATTTGAGTAAACGCAATGTTTTATTCCCAATACGCCAGACATTTCTCCTCCATAACTTCTTCAGGTCATCTAACATAGAGAACTCAATGAAAATATGCCTGAGTCCAAATTGGTAATACTGTACTCACCTTTAAACCTGAATCCATCAAAGAAATTCTTAATGGAATCTGAATTAGGTTTGTCTGTAGCAAACTTGCCCACTAACCTGTATTTCAATATAGATTTCAGTTTATCTTTGTCACTAGCCTAAAAGTTTATATGGGGATAATCTTTATTCTTGTTTATTTTAACATTCTCGTGAAAGATCTTATTAGAAATTGGTTTGAAAATATCAGCGTAGTTCTTGTAAACTGATGTAGAATTCTTGCTTGTGACAGGTTCGAAAGTAGGATTATTTCTGACCCTAGGGAGCTCAGATCAAAGTTGCTCAATGGGAGGGAAATGGGCATTGTGAACAGTAGATCGACAAGCAGGAAAAGAACAATTCTCCTTCCTCCACCATCTCTTACGCAAGAATTAATCAATTAAGAGGAAGAAAGATGAAGATAAAGGATGTATTGGTTTCTTGGTTTCATTCTTGGAGAGAATGTTATAGTGACAAACACCGAAATAAACACCATTAATTTTTCTACCAAATTTGTAGGACACGGTTATTGTTTTGGCTCAAAATATAAGCATGTTATTCGATAGGCTGACCGATGTAATGTACCATTGATTCCCGAGAGTTATAATATTATCCTTTTAAATATTGGTGGCCGTTAAATATTTTAATTAAAAAAAGGTATTGATCAATACTTAAATATTTCATTGTCACTTAATATTTAAAAATTGTATGTCATGAACAAATATTTTTACAAGATTGAAGAAATCAAAAATAATTTTTTCTTTCAATCAATTTTTTTTTCCATTTTTTCATTTCAAAAAGTATGTATTTTTCGAACCATAGTTCGAAATTGTTTTTTTAAAGTACCATCGATTTTGTTTTTTTAGACGAACAAAAGTAGATCTATTAATGATATTTAAAAAAAATTATTTGTTGTTCAAAGAGCTCGCATGATTGTTTTTTTTAAGAACTCTTATGATTGATTTTTCAAAAAACTCGCATTATTGATTTCTCAAAGAACTCGCAAGTTTAATTTTTCAAAGAACTCGCAAGTTCAATTTTTCAAGGAACTCACATGGTTGATTTTTCAAACAAAAATAACACGTATAATTTTAAAAGAACTCGAATGGTTGATTTTTCAAACAAAAATAGAATTTTTAATTTCAAAGAACTCGAATGGTTGATTTTTCAAACAAAATAACATTGTTAATTTTTCAAAGAACTCACATGTTTAATTTTTCAAAGAACTCACATAATTGATTTTTCAAATAAAACTCGCATTGTTGATTTTTCAAACGAAATAGCATTGTTAATTTTTCAAAGAACTCACATGTTTACTTTTTCAAAGAACTCTCATGATTGATTTTTCAAAGAACTCACATGGTTGATTTTTCAAACAAAGTAGCATTGTTAATTTTACACAAAACTCGAATGTTTAATTTTTCAAAGAACTCGGATGATTGATTTTCAAAGAACTCTCATGGTTAAATTTAAAAAAACTCGCATATTACTGGTAAAATTTTATATTTTAAAAAAGTTAAAAAAATATCATCAATTGATCTAGTTTTGTTCCTCTTAAAACAATTAAGACGATGGTACTTTCAGAATTTTTTTCTAAACTCCGGTTTGAAAGATATGGACCTTTTAAAAAATAATATAAAATAAAAGAAAAGGTAAAAAGGAGAAATTTTGGTTCAAGAATTAGAAGTGGGTACTTGGAAGGTGATGAATATTGGGTATTTGAGGTATTATTAAAGAACTACGTATTGATTGTGAGTTATATGTATGAGATGAGTATTAAATGAGCATAAATAATAATTTGGTTATTAGATTACAATATAGTTTGTAAATAGGTAATTGGAATATCATTTTTTTTAAATTATTTATGAAACATTTTAAATATAATTAAAATATGATTTAGTATATTGTTTTGCTAATGTTTATATATTTTTATCATAATTTTTTGTGTTTCATTTTTTAATTTCAATTATTTTATAATCACATAAATTTATTTATGTTTTTAGGTAATTTGTAATTTATCAATTTATATTTTATTAATTTTGAATTGATCTTGTTTTTGATTTGGGTTTATGGGTGTGATTTGTTGTTAGTTTGAATTTTATATTATATTTATATATTTTTAACCGTATTTATAAATATGTTTTATTAAATTGATCAACTTTTATTAATCCGCGTTGTTTTAAATATTTTATATGGTTTGGTAACGTTACAACATCGTTCATCAAACGTTTTGAGATCGAATTGATTAAACCATTATTAGCCAAAAGCTCATAAAGTCAAACCATTATTTTTTACTGTGCATATACGAAAAAAATAAGTCAAAGATATCACTAACTATCAATATTTCGTTATATCAATAATGGTTAGGGATTTAGCTAGAATAAAATCTAGTTTATTATAAATGATATATGATTTTTTTTATACGCGATATAATATATACCTCAATAAATAAATTTCACCTCAATGAATATTATTTATTCATTAAATATTATGTTTTAATATTCATATTAGGTTTTATGTCCAACTAGAATCTATCTAAGCAAAACTATACTCACAAAATTGTTGTCGTTTTGGGAAACAACTGGTATCCAAGAGGTTATTATCCAAACACCAGAGAATACTAAAGAAAACTAGATACCATGGAAAAATTAGAGCAAAAACTAGATACCATGGAAAACTTAGAGCGATACAAGCGAACTAATCGGCGAACAAGAGTGAGCAGTAGCTACGACGGCTGTCGAATTGGCCGATTACTAGCAGGTAACAAGATCATTAAAAAGGAACAAGTCAGAATGATGCAGGAGTGTTGTATGTTACTCCTCAACCGAAAGTAGAATCCATGATCTAGTGTTTTGAAGATGATGTTGAAGAAGAAGATAAAAAATGAGACGATGCAACAAAATATGATGTTCGTAAAAGATTATTTGTGAAGTTATATGGCCCAAACGGTGTAGTCTGGTTAAAGTGAGAAAATATATTATTATTGACTCTATAGCTCAGGTGGGGCACAACCCAATTAGAGTGGACAAATACAAATTCAATTGAGAGAAGGCTAGCCATGCTCAAGATGAAAAGATATGTTGTTAAACTCTATGACTCAAGTAATATGGTCTGATTATATTGAGCACATATTTTTTTTAAAGCTCTACAGGGCAGGTGGTGAAACTTCACACAACCTGATTAGAGTTAGCGGATGAAGATCAATTGACAGAAGGCTAAGTGGTACATTATTCGATTAGACAATTCGTTAGGTGCGACCAAAGTCCCACATCGATTAGACATATGATGGATTAATGATATATAAGTAAAAAATATCTCATTTAGTGTGATGCATTTTGGAAGTGGACCAAAAGAAAAGTCTTGCGGGCCTTAGGACCCAAAGTGGACAACATCATACTAGTGTGGAGATGGGTTGTTCATACTTAATTATGGAATCAGAATATGCTTCTTCCATAGTTTAAGAACTTATTAATCTTCCAAATTGATACTGCATTGGTCATTAAATCTACTCGAT
Source organism: Limnanthes douglasii subsp. nivea (assembly GCA_036936605.1). NCBI lineage: Eukaryota > Viridiplantae > Streptophyta > Magnoliopsida > Brassicales > Limnanthaceae > Limnanthes > Limnanthes douglasii. Next base: position 101,507,834 of record JAUPFV010000001.1, read on the forward strand.
AATTGTATGTAGACATTTTCTTTCGAGAAAGTTTATCTTCGATATTATATATAAAATAATAGGATATCTGACATGTATGTATTTTCTACGCTTGTGGTACATATGGTTCCCTATAAAGTGTATGACGCTTTGAATATCTCAAAATAATTTTGTGATAGTTACATCTAAGCCCATATCTTCCACCAAACCCTGTAACCATATTGCCTCATTACCTACCTCTGTTACAAGCATGTATTTCACCTCTGTTGTATACAAAGATACAATAGCTTGTAACCATGTTTTCCAACTAATCGCACTCCTAACTAAAGTAAACACATATTCTGTTAAAGATTTCATTTTATCCATATCCTTTGGATAACGACTGCATATAAATTAATGATTCACTAACAACAGTCGTGTTAAATGTCAAGCCAACATTAGTAGTATTCTTAGATACTAAAGTATTAATTTCACTTCTTGATAGTTTTCTTTCCTAGGATATCTGATGTAATATGTGCACACCATTGCATACATAATGATGCAAAAGTGCATGAAAGTATTAATTTTATTGTCTGATAGTTTTGATTCATAGGAACCTTTGATATTAGTTCTAACTCAGTATTTTCTTTGACCGATCATGTTGTTGAGAACTTGAAAAAAGAGGATAATGAGATACAAATGTCCTTAGCATAAAAAAATTTAGAATTATAGTGACACTTTGTCAATGTAGCTTAGTTGAGACAAGTGTAACAATCCTACCCTTCTGCTCCTAGACATCTCCATTCCTAGAATTTTATTTTCCCTATCGGGATCATTCATCTCAAATATGACACTAATTTTATTCTTTATATTAACAATGTGTTACATGTTATAATAAGCAATGAGAATATCATCCCATTACAACAAGTAAGCATAGGAATCGTATGATATCTTCTGATGATATACAAACATATTATATGCACACCTTGTGAACCCCTGTGCCACAATATATGTGTTAAATCGTTTGTACCATTGCATAGGTGAATGTTTTAAACCATATAGTGACTTCTTCAACAAAAAAACATTTTCCTCCATTTCAGGTTCGATAAATCCCTTTGGTTATCTCATGTAGATTAGTTCCTCTAATTCAACATGTAAAAATAAAATCTTCCCATCTAACTCCCCCAAGATCTACGTTTTAGAAAACTACAATGACTAACAAAATTCGATTCAAATTATGTTTCACCAATGAGGAAAATACTTTATTGAAGTCGACTTTTTCCTTTTGAATAAAACCCTTACCGACCAATCTTGCCTTTAATAAAGATGCCTCAACCTTTGGGTTACCTTATTTGTTTCTAGGATACCCATTTGCAGCCTACTATCTTTGTTTTTTAAGAAAATAAACAAGCTTACATATCTAATTCTTAGCAAGAGTTCAATATTTCCCCCATAGCACTAATCGACCAATCTGCTTTTAAACTCGTTATAGTTTCCCATCACATACTAGGTTCTTGTATCTCAACTTATTTTGCAACTGAAAATGCATATGCAACTAGGTTTGTATACATTTTTAATGGTTGAATATTTTTTATTTCTTCCCCTGATGTTATGCTATAAGGTTTTTGTTCTTATTTGGGTGCAACATCGTCAATATCATTTAATATTGGCGCTTTACCTCATGATCCTGGATCCAAATAAGAACCATTATAATTATTTAGACCTATTATGAACTGATTATGCTTCATATTTTACTCGTTTACTCACAATAGACCATGATTCGACCATTTCTTCAACATTCTTCTGACTGTCCAGACAAGAAGACTTATAAAAAGTCACGTCCCTACTAATGAGAAAACCTGGAGACTTAGAAGCTATACAACATAACCTATATTCCTTAACTCCATTAACATATCATAAAAATATACAATTCTTCCCTTGTATTAGATTTACCATATCTCACGTGAGCGTGCATAAGAAAATCAAACACCCTCAATTGTTCGTAATCAGTTAACGATCAATACCAAATTTCAAAGAGGTCTTAGCAGTTGATTGAGACTGATTTTTCAAATGACACGTCATATTGATAGTTTCGACCTAAAAATAGTTTCCTACACCCGGATGTGAGAGGATGCTTCGTCCATTATTACAAAGTGTCATGTTTCTTTTTTCGGCGACCTTATTATTCTATGGTGATTTATAACACATGCGATGACATATAATTCCCTTAGCATTACATAACTCGTTTAAAATATCATATAAGGGTTATGCTAACCGGTGCCCATTAATAGTAACCTTTTCGCTAAAAGACATCTTTCTTTTATACAAATATAATAGTGGGAGAGATTATAATTTTTTAAGGACACCTTTACCCTTTCTTTTTCTATTCTATGGTTAGTTTTTGAGGTTAAAATATGATAATTAATAATTTAGAAATTGTTATAGTAATTAATTAATTAAAATATTATAAAAGCTATTTACTTTGAAATTTTAAATACAAATATAAAAATAAGTTTTCAAAATATTTTAAACTATCTAAATGTTTTTCAAAAATTTAATCAAAATCAACTTTTAAATAATTTTAAAATTTAGTTTTTTTTAAATTTGCCTTTTTAATTAAACATTGTAAAAATTCAGTTAAACTTTCAATTTTCAAACAAATTAATTTTTTAAACATTTTTTTATTTAAAAATTTGAATGTTCATTATTTATTCTTTATTTGAAATTAAGGTTTTGTTTTGTAACACTAGTAAACGTTAATAGTGTTTTTGAAATAAAATTTGGAAAATAAATTTAATATTTTTTTAAACAAACAAAACTTACATGTCTAAAATAATTAATTTCAAATTAAAAGTTGATTATTAAACCTTCAACTTTTTAAATAAAAGAAAGGTTTAAACAAAGTTTAATTTAATTCAAAACTGAAAATTCAACTGCTTTTTTTTAAATGGTCAATTTAAGAAAATGAAGCTGATTTTAAAACTAAGTTTTAAAATTATTTGAAAACTATTTTTTTGGTAAAAATTTCGAAATAATATTTATTTTTAAAAACTTATTTTTATAATTTATTTAAATTTTGAAAATAAGTAACTCTTAAAATATTAATAAACATCGTGCAGGAGTTTTAACCTACTTTATCGGAAAATAATAGTATAATATTAATATTTTTGTTTTTACTATAATAATATTTTAATTAATTAATTAATCAATATAATAATTTATAAATTATTAATTATCATATTTTAACATTAAAAACTGACCATAGAATAAAAAGAGAAATGGTAAAAGTGTCCTTAAAAAATTATAATCTCTCCCACCATTATGATTGTATAAGAGAAAGATGTCTTTTAGCGAAAATGTTACTATTAAATGTTTGTCAACAGGTGCTATATGCATCTGTTAGTATAACCCTTATATGATATTTTAATACAAGAAGGTAGTAGTAATATATACTTTTGACTCACCACGACTCTTTAGGCTCATCTTTAAAGATTTAAGGTTGAAATTTCAGTCTCAAACTTAATAAACCAGCTGGAGATAAGCTATTAAAGTATATATTATTTATTATAAAGTAAACGTAGAATAAAAATATATGAATAGTTGCACTAATTTAGTTATTAACGGAATAAGATTGATTCTACTAATTATAGTCATAATTATATTTGAATGTATTGATTATATTCATAATTAAGATTGACTGTATTGATTATAGTCATAATTAGCTCTAGCTATTGTCTCTATTTGTGAGTAGTATTTTTATTGAAATAAAATATATCACTTTTCACTTTTTATCACTTTTCCGTTTTCTAACATGGTATCAAAGCTAAAATTCTTAAGCAATGTGTTTAATAGTCGATCATGTCCATCATGAAAACTATAATGCCCATCATATCAGGATCAACTTTAAGGGGGAGTATTATAGCATAAACTCGATCCCTCACTTGATCAGTTTTCCCATATCGCTTAGACAAAAAATAATATATAATACATAAGTGAATGAAACATCTGAACTAATATGAAGCCTTTTGCGAGTACACCCAAGAGCAAAGCCGGGAAGGTCTTTTGGCCGCCCAAAGCCTGACAATATTATATTATTATTCACACTTATATATTCTTGACATGATATCAGAACAAAGTTCCTATTTCTCTTGATTATTACAATCACCATTCTTACAAAAAACAAAATCATGGCTGATGATTCTTACAAATCCGAAATCCAAACCACTATAACAGATCCGGACATACTATAGATGAATGTCGGACTCTCAGATATCATTGTACTTATTGCGATAAGAGGGGTCATACAGAGGATAGATGCCGATTAAAACATGGAAACAATCATAAGCCGGTACAATTTCGAGCACACAAATATTCAGTTCGTGGCAATCAACCTTTGGCGAATGTGACAGAATCTCAACAAAACAGAGTTGTTGAACGAAAATATCGACATATTTTAAATGTTGCTCGTTCTCTCATGTTTCAATCAAATATACCACTTGAATTTTAGGGGGATTGTGTTTTAACAACTGTTTATTTAATCAACCGCATTCCGACTTATTTACTATCAAATAAATCTCAATTTGAGGTCTTATATAATCGTTCCCCATCACTCACTCACTTGCGTGTTTTTGGTTGTGCATGTTATGTAACTAATGCTCATCCTAAACATAAATTTGATCCTCGTGCATCCATTTGTGTTTTTTTGGGTTATCCACATGAAAAAAAGGCTACAAATTTCTTAATTTACATACACATAAAGTTTTCATAAGTCGTGATGTTCATTTTTAGGAAAATCTATTTCTTTTCCACCATACCTCGACCTTTCCTTTTCCAAACCAATCATCCTCATCATCTTTCAATCATTCACATAACTCCTCATTAGTTTCATTTCATAATCTCAGATCCTATGACTCAGAACCTCAACCTTTATCTCTTCCATCTCCATCCAATCCCAGAAATCTCACAACTTTAACCTCTACCTCTCATACATTCCCAGAATCAACTATAAGTTCATCACCCTCACTCTTAACTCCGTCAGCACCTTCCGCTCCACCAACACCTATTGCTTCACCATCACTCCCAATCACACATACTCCAATTCCTAATGATATCTTGATTCGTCGTTCCACCCACCACATCCATCCACCTGTAGGGCACCAAGACTACGACATGTCTACCAAGATCAATTAATCTTCAATGCAGTCAAGTTCTCGTTAATCTACAAGGTATCCCCCCTTCTCTCATACTTCCGTTTTACGTTTTCTTCTAAACATCGCGTTTTCTTAGCTTTGCTATCAACACAAATTGAGGCTTCATCTTTTGAAAATGCTAATTGTGATCCACTTTGACGCTAAACCATGTATACTGAACTTAAGGCTCTATAACATAACAACACTTGGCAGTTATTTCCCCTTCCTCCGGCACACAAAGCAATCGGATGTCACTAGGTTTATATAATCAAATATAAATCTGATGGAACCATTGAGCAATATAAAGCTCATTTAGTGGCAAAGAGATACATAAGGTTGAAGGTATTGACTATTAGAAGACCTTTTCTCCAACTGTTAAACTCACCACTCTTCGATGTTTGTTGACTGTTGCAGCTTCCAGAAATTGGTATATCCATCAAGTTGATGTACATAATACCTTTCTTCATAGAAATCTAGAGGAGGAGGTATATATGTCTCCACCTCATGGTCTCCACCGACAGGGGGGAAATTTGGTATGTCGACTTTAGAAATCTCTCTACGGTTTAAAACAACCATCTCAAAATTGGTTATCCATTTTTAACTACTCTCAAAACCGCAGGTTACATACAAAAGCGGATTACTCATTTTTTACTAAATCTCAAGGTAACAAGTTTACTGCTATTCTCATATATGTTGATGATATCCTATTGACTGGAAATAACTAACATGAAATCATATTTTTGAAGAATCATCTACTCCAACATTTTCACATTAAAGATCTCGACGAGTTTAAATATTTTTTAGGTATTGAATTTTCTCGATCTAAGAGAGGAATCTTTATGTCTAAAATAAAATATGCATTAGATATTTTACAAGAAATATGATTGTCAAGAGTAAAACCCGATAAATTCCCAACGGACCAGAATTTGAAATTAACTGATAAAGATGGTGAGCTACTTCATGATTCGACTAGATATCGCAGACTTGTTGGCAGGTTGATATATTTGACAATGACCAAGCCTGATATTGTGTATTCAGTGCGTACATTAAGCCAATTTATGAGAGCACCTAAGAAGACACAGTGTAAAGCAGTGTTAAGAGTCCACTGTTACATCAAGAAATTACCTGGTCAAGGTCTCTTTTTTTCATCAAAAAACAATCTGACACTCAGTGCCTTTTGTGATTCAGATTGGGGTGGATGTCGTATGTCAAGACGATCTGTTTCTGGTTACTGTGTTTTTCTTGGCTCATCAGTCATATCATGGAAATCAAAGAAACAGACTAATGTTTCACGATCATCTGTAGAAGCAGAGTATAGAGAAATGGCGAATACTTGTTTGGAATTAACCTGGTTGAGTTACATACTTAAAGATTTGAAGGTCGACTTAGATAAACCGACATCATTGTTTTGTGATAATCAAGCGACTTTACATATTTCAGCTAATCCAGTTTTTTTCACGAGCGTACTAAGCACATTGAGATTGATTGTCATATAATTCGAGAAAAACTTCAAACTGGGATAATTCGTCCATGTTATATTTCTACAAAGATGCAATTGGCAGATATATTTACTAAAGCCCTCGGGAAAGATCAATTTAAATTTTTGTGCAGCAAGTTAGGAATCCTTTATTTACACTGTCTAACTTGAGGGGGAGTATTAAAGTATATTTCTATTTATTATAAAGTAACCATATAATAAAGGTAGATGAATGGTTGCACTAATTTAGACATTAATATAGTAAGATGGACTCTACTAATTATAGTCATAATTATGCTTGACTCTTTTGATTATAATCATAACTAGGATCGATTATATTGATTATAGTCATAATTAGCTCCAGCTACCGTGTGTATATATGAGCAGTATTTTTATTGAAATAAAATATGTTATTTTTCACTTTTTATCATTTTTCACTTTTCTGACATAGACCTACTAAATAAAAGAGTTAAATTCTTTAATGTATCGCAAGTTATTAGTGGATTCTGGTCAACTTGGATCTTCTAGCCATGTATTTCTATGGTCTCATTCAAAATCACTCACAGGGAGTTTATTATATTCCCTATTTGTTTAAATTATATAATTATTATTTTTATGTTAAAAAAATACTACTTGTTACAATATGTTTTGAAAGTTTGTATTATATAAATGATTATTTTGAAATAAAATTATTTATTTATTATAAATTTTAGTTCTTGTGATACGATAGTTTTTTTCGTTTTTAAATAAAAATAACAAAAATCAAATTGTTTTTATAAACTTAATACACACAAAAAAAACTCTAAAAATATGGAAAACTTATAAATAATAATATTTTTTGGATGATTTATATACTATAAAATCATTTCATTTATAGATTTTAGATGATCATGAAGATCAATGTAATTTTTTGAGATACACATTTTTTGTTAAAATTATGAAGAGTAATAAACTTGGTCTTCTATTCAACATCGCTTGAATTGAAAAAGTACTTACAATAAATAAGTGAATGAAATATCTCAACTAATGTGAGGCATTTCGGGATACACAACTTGTTTTTTTTTTTTCATCTTCTTTTTTAAATGGATGAAGGAGGAGCTTTTAAATATCTCCATCATTTCTGTCAAACTATCAGATACAACTTATATCGTTGACAATACCTACCTTGTATTTTCTATTTATATTGTTTTCACAAGGAAAATTGGCTACGCCATGATCGGTGTAGGTTCCGTCCAAGCCAAAAACACTATGGATATCATGGTCAACACCCTGACTGATGTTGCTGATGGTACCATTTCTTATTATGTATCTAGATTTTTCTTGACCTTTGGATCTGGAGCCAATGGTTTTAACGGTCATAATTTATGGACCTTTCATTCCATACCCTCTTCAATTTTTTACTATAGCAATATTCAAATGGACTTATGCTATAAGAGTCTCGGCTATTGCATTTCAGTGTAGTGATGGATGTGGTGCGCCAGATGTTATATTTACCAGACTATTTGGAACAAAAAAAAATGTAAACTAGGTATAGCAAAACCAACCAACAAAAACAAAATATGTAAACGAGGTATATCAAAACCAACCAACAAACGTATATAGACAAAATATAATATATTTTAATAGGGTTGAACACGGATGTAGAATAACTAAAATATGATGAACGTTCTAGCGTAGCGTATCCAAATAAAAACAATAACTATTATGTACAAAAAGTTCAAGATACAAATATAAATATTTCTATAGCTATATCGGCAACCTGCAACTCGACATAGCTTGTTGTCTTTTTTCATCGTCTGTTTTAAATGTAATGGAAGCAACATATTTTATATGTACATAAAGGTTAGGATACACCTATAAGTATTTTTTTTTAGCTCTGTTAATAACCTGCGATTCAACACAGCTTGTTGTCTTTTTTTTATCTTCTGTTATATCCTTAAATATCTCCATCATTTCTCCCTCTTGTATTCTTAAATATCTCCATCATTTCTGTCAAACTATCAGATACAAGTCATATTTTTGACACTACCTACCTTGTATTTTCTATTTATATTGTTTTCACAAGGTAAATTAACTACGTCATGATCGGTGTAGGTTCTATCCAAGCCAAAACACTATGGATATCATGCTCAACACCTTGACTGATGCTACTGCTGTACTGGTGTGGTTTATTTCAAATTGAGGGTAATTCTGTCAAGTGTTTTGGACATTTTTTAAGGGTATTAAATGTTTGGGTGTTTTGTAGTGAGAGATTTAAGCTTTCTGGCTGTTTTAAATGTTCATTACCCTCAATAATGAAAGTGGTTGGGTATTTATACCCTTAATTATGGACCCATGGGCTTTTGGGTCAAGTTATGAAACCGTGTCAAGTTTAAGAACCTATTTACTTGATAAGCTGATTAGCACTTAGTTTAGTCAAAAATGTGTTTAATGTTTTAATACTTTTGTCATGTCCGGATAGTTTAGTGGACACTTATTGTCCGAATTAGCCCTGTCCGGTTTTCTCAGTGAGTGGTGGTGAATTTGTCCGGACTCATCAGTAGCCCCTTTTTTAGGTTTTGTCAAAAATATTTGGCAGGACAAAAAAACTCATTAGTCAGTAGCAATATTTTCCGGCCCGTTCGTGTGCTTGGTTCAAGGTTTATCCGGACTGATGTTTTCTCAGAATTCTGAGTTTTTCTTTGGATCGCGGGACACGTGTTGCATCTTGATTTGACCTACCAGCCATTTTCTCCCTAGACCGGCGCCCCACTAAGCCTGAAAGGTAACCTGTACATTTAATACTTCCTACGTCAGCGCCGTTTTCAATCATTGCTTGAATCTTTTCGTCTTCTCCTAGGTATCAGTAGCTTTTACCCTTGCTAATATATAAATCACTTTCTTTTACTGTTTCACTATCTTCATCACTCTACAAATATTTTTTCAGAGCTTTCAGCTTTTCTTTCAAAACCTTTCTTGGATAGTTTTATGTTCACAGCAAGAAACGCTCTTGTAAAAGGCGGTTGGTTAAATCTTTTTAAACTAGAGAACGCGAAGAAAGTTGAACGAGAGAGACGCATTGCTCCTGGTCTTCCAGTCTTTCCAAACGATAAGTCTGATATACCATCTTTAGAAACTGATCCAGGATCGTATTCTACCAAAAGTCCAAAACCTAAACGTCTATTCAAGCCAAACCCCTCGCCAATCCCATCAGGCTCCTCTGTTCAAGAGTCTCAACCTTCCACTGCCCAAGAGAAAACGATATTGAGTGTTAAGAAACCCTCTCCGTTAATAGCCATTGGATCTGACATCGAAAAGTCCCCAGGGAAAACCAATCCTCGCCGGATTACACGATTGGTAAAAGGCCAAGTGAATGGCTCTCAATCAAAGTCCTCCAAGTCGGGGGTCTCTAAGTCACCAAGTAGATATAAACCCTCAGGATCGGAGATTTCCATAAGAGCTCCTCCAAATAAGCCATTCAGATAAGAGGCATCCAAAGTCGCTTCTCACACCAAGTCCTCCGGAGCTGAGCCCCAACCGGACACCAGACCTCTAGAAGAAACTGGTGCTCAACCATCTGGACAGGCCATTGAGCCACAAGCTGATACTCTTCCATCCTCAACAACTGACAAACCTTCCACAATGATGGAAGAAGTGATAGAAGATAGTATTGAAGAGGCCTCTTTCGATACTGAAGCCTCTGGGAAAACTGAGGATGCCGCCTCTAACAAAAAAGGGAAAGGCAAAGTGAAGGTGGTACCGGCTCATCCGGAGCTACCAGAGTGCTTGGAGGGCAATGTGGGACCTTGCTTTCAAAAGGTCAACATAGAGTATCTGCTGGCCATGCAGAACATCAATTACGTTTATACTCATACCGCTGAGCTGGGCCGGATCCGAACTAAGTGAGAGATCCCAGAATCAGTGAAGGTGAGAATACCAGTCACACTAGAGACTCCGATGGACTGGAAGCTCAATGAGATTTTCATTTACACCGAGTTGTTCAACTGGGGCTCAGATTTCTCTTAGAACCAGAAATAGTCAAGTATTTTCACCTGATCAAGCTTTGTCCAAGCCAATTAAGTCCAAATGCTTGGTATACCCTCCTTGCCTGTATAAAGGCATCGAGGCTGTCCGGTATCCCTCTCCCCATGGAGAAATTCGCCGCTGTGGCCAGCCTGTGCAAAAATCATCACATCCCATTCTACCACTATAACATGGGAGACAACTTCAAAGTGGTGGATGATTTGCAAGAATCAAAGAAGAATTAGAAAAACCAGTTCATATTCATCAGTGGGACATAGGAGAATAGGAGAAAGATCAAGGCTCAGGTTAACCCTATCATGCTCACAAATATTCCACTTATGAATCACCCATTTTCCCTTGTTAGTATTGCCGAAGGAGTTCATCGGCTATTTGGAGGAGGGGCAGATCCCATGTGCCAAGCTGAATGCCTGGACTGCTGAACATTGGGGGAACGCTTTCCACAACTATTTTACTTCTGGAAACTTGGTGAGATCTCACTTATGGAATACCACGAGCAGGAGAGATCTCACCTGTGAGGAATTGACCACACCACCTCCCCCAACTGTCATTCTCAAGAGAACATATATTTAAGCTGCCTGGTTGTATTAAATGTTCATTACCCTCATTAATGATAGTAGTTGGGTATTTATACCCTTAATTATGGACCCATGGGCTTTTGGGTCAAGTTATGAAACCAGGTCAAGTTTAAGGACCCATTTACTTAATAAGCTGATTAGAATTTAGCTTAGTCAAAAAGGTGTTTAGTGTTTTAATACTTTTGTCCTGTCCGGATAGTTCAGTGGGCACTTATTGTCTAAATTATCCTTGTCCGGTTTTCTCAGTGAGTAGTGGTGAATTTGTCCGGACTCATCAGGTACCATTTCTTATTATGTATCTGGATTTTTCTTGACCCTTAGATATGGTTCCAATGGTTTTATTGGTCATAATTTATGGGCCTTTCATTCCATATTCTTCAAGTTTTGTCTTGTATTAACTTGACTTATTGTTCCATCTTTGTCTTGAAGCCTGTATGTCCAAGGCTTAAGGTTTTTGGAGACCTCATAAGGCCCTTCCCAGTTCGGAGCTAGCTTGTCGAACTGCTTATCCTTAGTATGCAAGAAAACTTTTCTCAATACTTTATCCCCTGACCGAAAAATCCCTTCTTTTGATTTTGGAAGCAAATTTGCTCATCATCAAGCCTTGGTAATGGGTGGTTATGAGATGAGCCTTAACCCTTCTCTCTTCTATCAAGTGTAACTGACTTCTGATTGCCACTTCATTTGCTTGTTCAGAATAATTTGTATGCTGGAAGAGTTGCTACTGTGGGAGAAATTGCATTCATCCCCTATACCAAGACAAAAGGAGAATCGTGTGTAGCAGCTCCAGGAGTAGTCCGGTATGCCCCTAACACTTCTTGCAAATAGCTTGGCCACTTTCTTGCAGCCCCATCTAAATTCTTCTTTAAACCGGACAGGATGGTCCTGTTTGCCATTTCAACTTGACCATTTTCTTGTGGGTGGAAAGGAGAAGAAAAACAATGCTGAATGCCCTGGGAGGCACAGAAATTCTCCATATCTTTGTTATCGAATTGTGGCCCATTATCTGTGGTTATCTTTTGTGGAACCCCAAATCTGCAACAAATGTTAGACAAAATAAATTTTATAACGGCTTTTGGAATTAGTTCCTACCAGTCGAGCTGCTTCTATCCATTTTGAGAAATATAATTGGCTACAATGATAATCCTGCACCCTCTAGACGCCATTGGTAGAGGCCCAACTAAATCCAATCCCTAACGAGCAAAACGCACTAGCTCAGAAATTGATTCCTTAGGAACAGTTGGGATATGAATTTCATTGCCATATCTTTGGCATAGGTCACATTTCTTCACCAACTCCTTGACATCTGCCATTATGGATGGCCAATAGTATTTGACCAACAAAACCCTCCGGGTTAAAGCTCTATACCCATAGTGTGCTGATCCTTCTCCATTATGTAGTTCAGATAACACAATTTGGGACTCTTCAACCCCCAACAACGTAGGGGAGGTCTACTAAACGAATTTTTTTAAAGGATATATCTTATGATTAAGAAACCACAAGCCTTATGCTTCATTTTCCTTGCCACAACCTTCTCTGGAGGCAAAATGCCAACAGAGATATATTGAAGAAGGGGATATCCCCAGTCTTTGGGTTGAACCACTTGTATACTTAAACTCTCCTCCTCTTCCTTTCTATGATTTGGTTGTATGGATGGGAATTCATGTACATGAATCCATCGGTAGGACTCAGAGTATGCTATGGTTACCAAAGAGTCTGCTAGTGTGTTTTTCGATCTAAGTAAATGCTCATAACTAACATTTTTGAAGTTAGCTGCCACTTCTTTAAGGATAAACAAGTATTTGATCAACTGCTCTTTTTTTGCGTCAGATTGACCTTGAGCATGATGGATAAGAAGTTGAGAATCACTCATCAACCTGATTCTTTTAGCCCCACACAATAAAGCTAACTTCAGACCAGCTATAGCAGCCTCATATTCTGACTCATTGTTAGAAGCCCTAAAAGCAAAACATATAGCCTGATATAATTTATCGCCATACGGAGAGGTTAAACATATCCCAGCCCCACAACCCATGGTACTTGATCCATCGTTTGTTCGGACAACCCACACTTTCTTAGTTTTCTCATCTGTAACTTGCTTAGTACTTCTGTCCGAATGGAACTCCACCAGGAAATCGGCAACAGATTGAGCTTTGATTGCAGTTCGTGGAGCAAAACCAATATCATAATCACCCAATTCTACCGACTATTTGGTCATCCTGCTTGATATGTATGCCTTCTGAAAAAAATTCTTCAAAGGAAAAACGTCAGGACGATGATCGAATGAGACTGAAAATACGACCTCGTTTTCCCGACAGCAATCACCAAGGCTAGTGCCAGTTTTTCAAGTTTTAGATACCTCTTTTCAGCATCCATTAGACTTTTGCTGATGTAGTACACATGACGCGGATAGTTGTCCACCTCTCTTACCAGCACTGCACTTATAGAACATTCAGACACAGTTATGCATATGTATAGTGTTTCTCCGCCAACAGGTTTGAAAAGGGTTTTGGGGGAAGATAAATGCTTCTTTATTTCATTAAACGCCTAGTCGCACGGTGGAGACCAGTTAAAGTCTACAACACCCTTTAAGGTTTGAAAAAACGAGGCACACCTGTCCGAAGACCTTGAAATAAAATGATTTAATGCAGCCAACCTTCCTGTCAACCTTTATACTTCTTTAACATTTCGAGGAGGGTCCATTTTTAATAAAGCATCGAGCTGGTCTGGATCAGGTTGTATCCCTTTCTCACTTATCACATACCCCAATTCTTTTCCGGACTACACCCCAAACACACACTTTTCTGGATTTAATTTTAAATTAACCTTTGCCAAGTTGGAAAAAGTTTCTTGAGGATCAGTGAGGTGCAACTCTTCTTCCAAACTTTTCACCATCATATCGTCAATATATACTTCCATATTTCTCCCAATCTCATCATCAAATGCTTTGTTCACCAACCTCTGATAGGTAGCCCCAGTATTTTTCAACCCAAAAGGCATCATCTTGTAACAATGGAGACCCCTATCTGTAACAAAGGTAGTGTGTTCCTGATCCTTCGAATCCACCTGCATCTGGTTATAACCGGAGAAGACATCCATGAAGGATAATAACTTGTTCCCAGATGTGGAGTCTACCAACTGATCTATCCGAGGGACTGATAGATATCTTTTGGGCAAGCTCTATTGAGGTCAGTAAAGTCGATACACATACGCCATTTCCCATTCTTTTTCTTTACTAACACTCGATTGGCTGTCCATAAAGGATATTGAGACTCATTTATGTGACCCATCTTGGTAAGTCGGTCAACCTCTTGAACTATGACATCAACTTTATCCTTAGAAAAATCTCTCATTCTTTACACAACAGGCGCAATATCTCTTCGGATAGTCAGCTGGTGTGATATAACACTTGCAGGTACTCCAGTTACATCAGTATTACACCAAACAAAAACATGTTGGTGATCTGCCAAAAAGGACAACAATGTTTTCTTTAATTATGGTGCCATCTTGGAGCCAACTTTAACACTCCTTCCTTCAGCCAGAGAGTTGGTTTCAACTTCATATATTGATATCAAAACACCAAGGGTCTCTCTGGGGTCATCAATTTCACCCTCACCCTCAAAGGGCCCCAACAACTGCTAATCCTCATTAATCCGGACTGCCCCAAGATTTTAGGGGCAAGTGCAGTTGCATAACATTCTCTTGCTATTTTTTGGCTATTCCGGACAACTCCTACTTGTCCTTGAACTACATACTTTTAACATTACTGAACTGTTGAAGCCATAACATGCATCCTAGAAAGCCAAGACCTCCCAAAGTTCGCATTGTAACATGTGGGATAATCCACCACAGCGAATAGTACCCTGGCCACCTTCTTGAAAGGGCCTTTGCCCAACAATACTTCCTCCTCAAATTCTCCGATCTCATCCGCAAAGCTCCCCGTGAAGCCCATAATGGATCTGTTCGAACACTGAATCACTGCTGGATTTTCATCTGTTCATAGGAACTTAAAAAGATAATATTGGTGAGCTGCCACTGTCAATCAAAATTAGCCTGATGTCGTTGCCCCCAATCGAAGCTCCTATCACCACAACATCCTCATGAGGCCCATCTATGTCCCTTAGATCATCTTCATCAAAAACAATGAAGGGAAAATGAATTTGGGACTGATAGGAAGACATACTTCCCTCCAACTGAGTAGCTAGAGTATGAACATGTCTCTTTTTTAAAGAAGGAGTTGGCGCTGCCATAGTGTCCCCTCCGAATATAGTAAGTGACTCAAAAAAGCTTATGAGTCTAGACACTGTCTTGGTATGTTCTGTTATAACCCCCACTTTATTTCGGGTTGGATCAGGATCCAAATACTCTGATTCGACATCAAATCTTTCAATGATTACCATAGCCCCGTCTCCAGCAGATGTCCCTGCATTGTTCGTTGGGCCAGTCCGGTGAGCATTGTCACGCTTGTTTCCAGTTCTTCTCTTGACATAAGCTCGCAGCTTCACCCTTTCAATCAGATTATACACCTCTTGTTTCAAAGCGATGCAATCCTCGGTGTTATTGCCAATATCATGATGATATTGGAAAAAATAAGTATTACGACTTTCCCTAGGAGATTGAAGCGTTGTCGGCTTCCTGAAATGTACCTCATCTTTTGTTTTATCGTAGATGGTCGCCTCTTTTTCTTTCAATTCACCAAACCACTCCGGTTGGACCCAAGGTCATCGTTTATTTCTAGACTGCTGGCTCTGAGCTGGAGATGGGTGGGATTGAGTCTGTTTGGCCCTGTTGGGCCCCTGTCCGGCTTCTTTGGCCTTGTATCCGGACTGGTTCTAGTTTGGAGCAGCTGAGGCAGATCTCATTTGCCTATGTACCGTAGTCTTCTTTGTTTCATGTACATTGATTTGCTTTCCTACCTTCTTCGTGGTTACCAAATCGGCTAGATTCCTAGGGTTTAATCCTTGTCTCAAAGAAGCTATTGCTACCTGTTCAAAACAATCAGCTAACCCATTCTTTGTGTTTACAAACCGACTTATATAGTCTTTCAGTGATTCGTTTGGATCTTGGGCACAATGGATAATAGTATCTCCATCGCCCTTCACCTCCTTACTCCCCACAAACTGCCTTCGGAAGGCCACCCAAAACGTATCAAAATTTCTGATACAACCTTGTGGTAAGCTGTTGTACCATTTCAAAGCACTTCCAGTAAAGGATTGAGAGAAGGCTCTACAAAGAAGTTTGTCATCATCATCAAAATTCATCATAAATTTTTTAAACTGTTCCAAATGGTTGTCCGAATCTTTTCTCTCGTCATACTTCTCCATTTTACTACTGTCAAACCTCTTAGGAAGGTTTCCGGGCAGTATCTAGGATGCCAATGGTGATTGCCTCCAATTCCGGCCACAACTAAAAACTGTGTCTTCATTAGCTGTTGCAAAAATACCTGGCTCTATCATGGAAAGCAAAGTGATCCATCAGCAGTTGATCCACGTGCCTACGATTATGGCTGTGGTTGTGAGACGACCCTTTTCCCAGATGCCTCTTTAATCTCCCATGCCTTCTTGAATATTATTTAACCAACTTTTGTTTCTTCTTGGATCTCCCCTCATCACTGCTGGATGACAATGACTCCTCAAGCACATCCTCATTCGATGAACTACTAGAGGACTCAGACTCTGAGCTCTCCACCGGCTTGGACTGGTGAGATTTCTTGGAACTTACATAAGTCTTTTTTGTGCTAAAGTGAGTCTATGCTGATGGGTCATTATCCCTTGGGTTGTCAGAATGGTGAATGGCTGGCACTTTTGACTTTTCCTTTAAACCAATCTCTACCTTTTTAGTGGCCCTCAACGCTTCTATTTCAGCTTTCAACCTGTCTTGTTCTTTGATCGTGTACTCATCATTTTCTCCCACAACTTCTATCAAAGGTGGTGGCACTGCTTGCCCGTCCAGATTCATCCGAACTAGTTTTTCTTGCTGGTTTTGAATGCTAGATTCAGGCACCTTCTCCTCCCAATGTGGTCGCCAATTTGGTGTGGTTTATTTCAAAGTGAGGGTAATTTTGTCAAGTGTTTTAGAGAGTTTTTAAGGGTATTAAATGTTTGGGTGTTTTGTAGTGAGACATTTAAGCTGTGTGGTTGTATTAAATGTTCATTACCCTCATTAATGAAAGTAGTTGGGTATTTATACCCTTAATTATGGACCCATGGGCTTTTGGGTCAAGTTATGAAATCGGGTCAAGTTTAAGGACCCATTTACTTAATAAGCTTATTAGAATTTAGCTTAGTCAAAAAGGTGTTTAGTGTTTTAATACTTTTGTCCTGTCCAAATAGTTTAGTGGGCACTTATTGTCTGAATTATCCGTGTCCGGTTTTCTCAGTGAGTGGTGGTGAATTTTTTCGGACTCATCAGCTACCATTTCTTATTATGTATCTGGATTTTCCTTGACCTTCAGTTCTCGTGCCAATGGTTTTATGGGTCATAATTCATGGGCCTTTCATTCCATATTCTTCAAGTTTTGTCCTGTATTAACTTGACTTATTGTTCCATCTTTGTCTTGAAGCCTGTATGTCCCAGGCTTAAGTTTTTTGGAGATCTCATAAGGCCCTTCCCAGTTCAGAGCTAGCTTGTCGAACTGCTTCTCCTTAGTATACAAGAAAACCTTTCTCAATACTTTATCCCCTTACCGAAAATCCCTTCTTTTGATTTTGGAAGCAAATCTGCTCCTCATCAAGCCTTGGTAATCGGTGGTTCTAAGATGAGCCTTAACCTTTCTCTCTTCTATCAAGTCTAACTGAGTTCTGATTTCCACTTCATTTGCTTGTTCGGAATAATTGTGGACTCTGTTTCATCTACTTTGATTTAGCAAACTGCCCCAGGTCATGGCCTTCTTCGTGGTTACCGAATCGGCTAGATTACCAGTTTTAATCCTTGTCTCAAAGAAGCTATTGCTACCTGTTCAAAACAATAAGCTAACACATTCTTTGTGTTTACGAACTGGCTTATATAATCTTTTAGTGATTCGTTTGGCTCTTGGACACAATGGATAATAGTATCTCCATTGCCCTTCACCTCCTTACTCCCCACAAACTGCCTTCGGAAGGCCACCCAAAACGTTTCAAAGTTTCTGATACAACCTTGTGGTAAGCTGTTATACCGTTTAAAAGCATTTCCCGTAAAGGATTAAGAGAAGGGTCTACAAAGAAGTTTGTCATCATTATCAAAACTCATCACAATTTTTTTAAATTGTTCCAGATGGTTGTCCGGATCTTTGATCCCATCATACTTCTCCATTTTAGTACTGTCAAACCTTTTTGGAAGGTTTCTGGACAGTATCTTGGATGACAATGGCGATTGCCTCCAATTCCGGCCACGACTAAAAACTTTGTCTTCATTAGGTGTTGCAAAAATACCTGGCTCATCATGGAAAGCAAAGGGATCCATCAGCAGTTGATGCACATGCCTACGACTATGGATGTGGCTGTGAGAAAACCCTTTTCCCATATGCCTCTTTAATCTCCCATGCCTATCCCTCTTTCTTGAATATTTTTTAACCAAATTTTGTTTCTTCTTGGATCTCCCCTCATCACTGCTGTATGACAAGGACTCCTCAAGCCCATCCTCATTCGATGAGCTACTAAAGAACTCAGACTCTAAGCTCTCCACCGGCTTGGACCGGTGAGATTTCTTGTAACTGGCATGAGTCTTTTTTGTGCTCAAGTGAGTCTTTGCCGATGGGTCATTCTCCCTTGGGTTGTCAGTATGGTGAATGACTGGCACTTTTAACTTTTCCTTTAAACCCATCTCTGCCTTTTTAGTAGCCCTCGACGCTTCTATTTCAGCTTTCAGCCTGTCTCGTTCTTCGATCGTGTACTCGTCGTTTTCTCCCGCCACTTCTATCAAAGGTGGTGGCACTGCTTGCTCGTCCAGATTCATCAGAACTGGTTTTTCTTGCTGGTTTCGAATGCTATATTCAGGCACCTTCTCCTCCCACTGTAGTCGCCAATTTGGTGTGGTTTATTTCAAACTGAGGGTAATTTTGTCAAGTGTTTTGGAGAGTTTTTAATGGTATTAAATGTTTGGGTTTTTTGTAGTGAGAAACTTAAGCTGCCTGGTTGTATTAAATGTTCATTACCCTCATTAATGAAAGTAGATGGGTATTTATACCCTTAATTATGTACCCATGGGCTTTTGGGTCAAGTTATGAAACCGAGTCAAGTTTAAGGACCCATTTACTTAATAAACTGATTAGCATTTAGCTTAGTAAAAAAGTTGTTTAGTGTTTTAATACTTTTGTCCTGTCCGGATAGTTCAGTGGGCACTTATTGTCCGAATTATCCCTGTCCGGTTTTCTCAGTGAGTGGTGGTGAATTTTTCCGGACTCATCAGGTACCATTGCTTATTATGTATCTGGATTTTCCTTGACCTTCAGATCTCATGCCAATGGTTTTATTGGTCATAATTTATGGGCATTTCATTCAATATTCTTTAAGTTTTGATTATATCAATTTCCTATACCAATCGATTTATGCTATAAGAGTCTCAGTTATTGCATTTCAGTTTAGTGGTGGATGTGGTGCACTAGATGTTACATTTACCAGACTATTTGCAATAAAACAATATGTAAACTAGGTATATTAAACCCAACCAAAAAAGTATATGGACTAAAATACGATGTATTTTAATAAGGTTGCACGCAGATATAGAAAAAATTAAAATATGGTGACCGGTTAGTGAATTCCACTATAGTGTGTCAAAATGAAAGCAATAACTATTAAGTATAGAAAGTTTAGAATACACTTATATATATTTCTCTAGCTATGTCAACAACATGCAATTTGTTAGAGATTGCTGTATTTTTTTTTCATCTATTGTTTCAATTGGAAGTGAAGCAACAACTTTTAAATACTCCAATCTCACCATTGTATCCTCATATGTCTCCAGCGTTTTTGTCAAACTATCATTTGCTTGGCCTTTGGATCTCCCGCCAATGGTTTTATCGTTTATAATTTTTGGGCCATTCAATCAATGTCGTCTTCAAGTTTTAATAATAACTTTTTCCTATATTAATGGGTTTGTGCAAATGAGTCTCAGTGAGTGCATTCCACTTTAGTGGTTGATGTGGTGCACTAGATGTTGTATTTACAAGGCTGTTTACTAAAAGATCTAAAATAGGTATATCAAAATAAACCGTAAAAAGTATATGGACCAAAATGTGATGTATTTAATAAGGTTAAACATAGATATAAAAAAACTAAAATATGATGACCGGTTAGTGCATTCTAGTATAGTGATGGATGTGGTGCATTCTAGTATAATGATGGATGTGGTGCACTGGATGTGGTGCACTAGATGTTGTATAGTGATGCATTCTAGTTAGTGCATTCTAGTATAGTGATGGATGTGGTGCACTAGATGTTGTATAACTAAAATATATCTAAACAAGGTATATTTAAACCAACCAAAAAAAGTAAATGAACTAAAATATGATTTATTTTAATAAGGTTGAACACGAATGTAAAAAATTAAAATATAATAATCGACTAGTGAATTGTAGTGTAGTGGTAGATGTAGTACACTAGATGTTGTATTTACCAGACTAATTCCAACGAAACAATATGTAAACGATGTTTATCAAAACCAACTAACAAAATAATATGGATTAAAATATAATGTATTTTAATAAGGTTGAACAGAGATGTAGAAAAACTAAAATATGGTGACCTGTTAGTGCATTTCAATTTAGTGTTGTATGTGGTGTACCGCATGTTGTATTTATCGAACTATTAACAAAAATAAAAATGTAAACTGTGTATATTAAAAACCAACGAAAAAAATATATAGACCAAAATATGATATATTTTAATAGGACTCAACAAGGATGTAGAAAACACTAAAAATGATTACCGGTGAATTCTAGTATAGTGGTGGATGTGATACGTTGTATGTTGTATTTACTAGACTATTTCAAAAATAAATATGTAAACGAGGTATATCAAATCCAACCAACAAAAACAAATGAACTAAAATATAAGGTATTTTTATAGGGTTGAACATGGATGTAGAAAAACTTAAATATGATGATCGTTTAGTGGATTTCAATGCAGTGTGTACAAATGAAAACAATAAGTATTATGTACAGAAAGTTTATGATACACTTATAACTATTTCTTTAGCTCTGTCATCAAATTGCAATTCGACACAACTTTTTATCTTTTTTTCATCTTATGTTTTGAATGGATGAGGTGACAGCTTTTATATTCTCCAATCTCACCGCTGTATCCTTAAATATCTCCATCATTTCTGTCAAACGATTAGATACAACTTACATCGTCGACACTATTTACCTTGTCTTTTCTATTTATATTTTTTTCACCATGTAAATTTGCTAGCCATGATCGGTGTAGGTTCTATCCAAGACATAACCAATATGGATATAATGCTCAACACCATGACTGATACTGCTGATGGTACCATTTCTTATTATGTATCTGAATTTACCTCCCGTTAATGGTTTTATCGGTCATAATTTATGGGTATTTCAATCCATACCCTTATGCTATAAGAATTTCGATTAGTGCATTTCAGTGTAGTGGTGAATGTGGTGCACCATATGTTATGTATACTAAAACTTGATGTATTTTAATAAGGTTGCACCATATGTTATGTATACTAAAACTTGATGTATTTTAATAAGGTTGCACCCATATGTGGAAAAACAAAAATATGATGATTGGTTAGTGAATTCTGGTGTAGTGTGTCAAAATAAAAAGAATAACTATTACGTATAGCAAGTTAAGAATGCACTTATAAATATTTCTCTAGCTATGTTAACAACTTTCCATTCGATAAAAGTTGTTGTCTTTTTTCATCTTCGGTTTCAAATGGAAGTGAAGCAACAACTTTTATATACTCGAATCTCACAATTGTAATCAAATGTCTTTATCATTTTTGTCAAACTATCATTTGGTTGGCCTTTGGATCTCCCGCCAATGGTTATATCGTTCGTAATTTTTGGGTCGTTTAATCCATGTTTTCTTAAGGTTTTGATAATAGATTTTTCTTATACTAATGCACTTATGCCACATGAGTCTCAGTGCATTCTAGTGTAGTGGTGGATGCAGTGCACGAGATATTGTATTTACCGGACTATTTGAAAAAAAAATGTAAAGTAGGTTAAAGACAAATATAGAAAAACTAAAGTATAATGACCGGTTAATGCATTCCGATGTAATTATAGATGCGGTGCACCAGATTTTGTATTTACCAAACTATTGCAATAAGAAAAAAAAAAGTAAACGAGGTATATCAAAACCAACCAACAAAAGTAGATAAACTAAAATATGATTTATTATAATAGGGTTGAACAAAAATATCAAAAACTAAAACATGATAACCGACTAGTGAATTCCATATAATGGTGGATGTGGTAGATCGGATGTTGTATTTACCAGATTATTTCCAACAAAAATAAATGTGAACGTGGAATATCAAAACCAACCAACAAAAGCATATACACCAAAATATAATGTATTTTAATAGGGTTGAACACATATGTGGAAAAACTAAAATGTGACGATCGGTTAGTGTATTCTAATGTAGTGGTGGATGTTGTGGACTGAGTGTTGTATTTGTCGGACTATTGGCAATAAAAAAATATGTAAACTGTGTATATCAAAACCAACCAAAAAACATATGGACCAAAATATGATATATTTTAATAGGACAGAACACGGATGTAGAAAATTAAAAGTATGATGATTGGTTAGTGAATTCTAGTGTAATGGTGGATGTGATACACAGTATGTTGTATTTATTGGACTATCTCAAAATAATAATAATACGTAAACGAGGTATATTAAATCCAACCAACAAAAGCATATAGACTAAAATATAATGTATTTTAATAACATTGAACACAAATATAAAAAAACTAAAATTTGATGACTGATTATTAAATTCTAGTGTAGTATGTCCAAATGAAAACAAAAACTATTATATATATAATAGTTAAGATACACTTATAAAAAATTTCTCAAGTTATGTTAACATCCTATAATTTGGCACAACTTGTTGTCTTTTTTCATCTTATGTTTCAAATTGAAATGATATACTAATTTTTTTATACTTTTTTCTCACCACTATATCCTCAGATATCTCCATCAATTTTTTACAAAATATCATATACAACTTATGTTGGTTAAAAATACTTAGCTTCTCTTTTCCACCTATATTATTTTCACCATACAAATCGACTATGTGATAATCGATGCAGGTTTCTGTCCAAACCAAAAAAACACTATGGATATCATGCTCTATGCCTTGATTGTTGCTGCTGTCGGTATCATTTTTATTACATATTCGGATTTACCTTAGCTTTTGGATCTCTCGGCAATGATTTTGTCAGTCGTAATTTTGTTAGCCTTCAATTCATACCCTCTTCAAGTTCTGACTATAGTTTTTCAAATGTCAATTGACTTATGTCATATGAGTCTCGGTTAGTGCATTACTTTGTAGTGGTAGATGTGATGAGCGAGATGTTGTATTTACCGAACTATTTCAAAAAAATATAAAGTATGTATATTAAAACAAACTAATAAAAATATATGGACTAAACTATGATTTATTTTAACAGGTTCAAACACACTTAGAAATACTAAAATACGATCATCGGTTAATGCATTCTAGTGTAGCGTGTCCAAATAAAATAATAACTATTATGTATATAAAGTTTAGGATACACTTATAAATATTTCTCTAGCTATGTCAACAAGCTCCAATTTGGCATAACTTGCGGCCTTTTTTCATCTTTTTTTCAAATAAAACTGAAGCAACAAAATTTATATGCTCTCATCTCACTGCGATATCCTCACATATCTCTATTATTTTTGTCAAACTATCAAATACGACTTATTTCGTTAAAAATACATACTTCTCATTTCCACCTATTATTTTTACCATGCAAATTGGCTATGCACCTCCCTGATTGATGCTGCTATTGGTTTCATTTCTTATTATATATAAGGATTTTCTTGGCCTTTGGATCTCTCGCCAATGGTTTTATCGGTCGTAATTTTTGAGTCTTTCAATTCATGTTCTCTTCAAGTTTTGACTATAGCATTTTCCTATACTAATGGACTTATGTCATAAAAGTTTAGTTAGTTATTTCCAGTGTACTGGTGGATGTGACTCACCGCATGTTGTATTTACCAAACTATTTGCAAAAAAAAAGTAAAATACATATATCATAACCAACTAAAACAATCATATGAACTAAAATATGATGTATTTTAATAGGGTTAAAAAGAGATAAAAAACTTATATATGATGATTAGTTCGTGCGTTCTAGTGTAGTGATGAATATAGTGCATCAGATGTTGTATTTACCAGACTATTTGTAATAAGAAATATTTATGTAAATGAGGTATATCAAAACCACTAACAAAAAACATATGGAGTAAGATATGATTTATTTTAATATGGTTATGGTTGAACATATATGAAAAAAACTAAAATATTATGGTCGATTAGTAAATTCCACTTTAGCGGTGGATGTGATGCTATATATGTTGTATTTACTAGACTATTTGTATAAAAATATGTAAATGAGGTATATCAAGACCAACCAATAAAACAATACGCAATAAAATATGATATATTTTAATATATGTAGATCCGAATGTAGAAAAAGAAAAATATGATGATTAGTTTGTGCATTCCATTGTAATGGTGAATATGGTGCACCAAATGTTATATTTACTAGACTATTTACAAAAAAAAAATGTAACAAGATATGTCAAAACTAACCAAAAACGTATACGGAGTAAAATGCTATATAATTTAATAAGGTTGAACATAGATGTAGAAAAATTAAAATATGACGATCGATTTGTGAATTACAGTATAGAGGTGGATGTGATGCACAAGATGCTTCTATTGGAAAATAATATATAAGCGAGTTATATAAAAACCAACAAACAAATTCATATAAACTAAAATATGATCTATTTTAATAGAGTTGAACACGGATATAGAAAAAACTAAAATATGATCGATTACTCCATCCTAGTGTCGTGGTAGATGTGGTGCACTAGAATGTTGTATTTACGGGACTGTTTGTAATAATTAGAACTTAAAATAATTATACCAAAACAAACCAACAAAAGCATATGTATAAAAATATGATGTATTTTAATACGGTTAAACAAAAATGTAGAAGAACTAAAATATAATGATCGTTTAATGTATTTTAGTGTAATGGTGGATGTGGTATACCGGATGTTGTATTTTCCAGATTATTTGAAAAAAAAAATGTAAACGAGATATATCAAAATCCACAAACAAAAGCATATTGACTAAAATATGATGTATTTTAATAAGGTTGAACACGGATGT
The DNA here is from genome assembly GCA_036936605.1 of Limnanthes douglasii subsp. nivea. Classification (NCBI taxonomy): domain Eukaryota; kingdom Viridiplantae; phylum Streptophyta; class Magnoliopsida; order Brassicales; family Limnanthaceae; genus Limnanthes; species Limnanthes douglasii. The sequence goes on from JAUPFV010000001.1 coordinate 101,533,450, forward strand.
AGAAAAACTAAATTATGATAATCAGTTAGCGCATTATAGTATTGTGGTGAATGTGGTGTACATGATGTCGTATTTACTAAATCATTTGCAAATAAAAATATGCAAACAAGGTATATCAAAACTAGCTAACAAAAGCATATGGACTAAAAATGATGTATTTTAATAAAATTAAATACAGATGTAGAAAAACTAAAATATGATAACTGGTCACCACTATATCCTCAGATGTGTCCATAATGTTTTTTTACAAAGAATCATGTACAACTTATGTCGTCGACAATACCTAGATTCACTTTTCCACCTATATTGTTTTCACCATACAAATGAACTACGTTGTAAGCGGTGCAGGTTCTGTCCAAGCAAAAAACACTATAAACATCATTCTCCATGCTTTAATTGATGTTGCTGCTGGTACCATTTCTTATTACATATTAGGATTTTCCTTGACCTTTGGATCTCTCGATAATGGTATTATCGCTCGTAATTTTTGGGCCTTTCAATCTATACCCGCTTCAAGTTTTGACTATAACGTTTTCATATGCTAATAGACTTATGCCATATAAGTCTCGATTAGTGCATACAAGTGTAGTTGTGGATGTGGTGCCCTAGATATTATATTTATCAGACTAAGTCCAACAAAAAAATGTAAACTATGTATATTAAAACCAACTAACGAAAACATATGTACTAAAATATGATGTATTTTAATAGAGTTGAACTCAGATGTAGAAATACTATAATATGATGATCGGTTTGGGCATTCTAGTGTAGTGTGTCCAAATGAAAACAATCACTATTATGTATAGAAAGTATAGGATACACTTATAAATATTTCTTTAGCTATGTCAATAAGCTTTAATTTGGCACAACTTGCCGTATTTTTTTCATTTTCCGTTTCAAATGAAACTTAACCAATACCTTTTATATGCTCTCATCTCACCGTTGTATCCTCAGATGTCTCCATTATTTTTGACAAACTATCATATACAACTTATGTCTGGGACAACACATAACTTCTCTTTTCCACATATATTAATTTCACCATTCATATCGACTACGCCATGATCGGTATATGTTCTATCCAAGCCAAAAACATTCTGAACATCATGCTCACCACCCTTATTAATGTTGTTTGTACCATTTCTTATTACATATGCGGATTTGCTTTGACCTTTAGCTCTTTCGGGAATTTTTTTATCGGTCGTAATATTTGGGCTCTTCAATCTATACCCTATTCAAGTTTTAACTATTACTTTTTCCTATGCCAATAGTCTTATACCATATGAGTCTCAGTTAGTGCATTCCAATATAGTGGTGGATGTGGTGCACATGATGTCGTATTTATCGGACTATTTCTATGAAAAAAATATAAAATAAGTATATTAAAACCAACCAACAAAAGTATATACACTAAAATATGATGTATTTTAATAGGATTAAACACAGATGTAGAAATACGAAAAGATGATGACTGGTTCGAGTGTAGTATGTCCAAATAAAAACAATAACTATTATGAAAGTTTAGGATACACTTATAAATACGTATATAGCTATTAGTGCATCCCAATGTAGTGGTGGATATGATGTACCAAATGTTATTTTTACCGGACTATTTGTAACAAAATATATATGTAGACAAGGTATATAAAAACCAACCAACAAAAGCATATGGAATAAAATATGATGTAGTTTAAAGGGTTGAACACGGATGTATAAAAACTAAAATATGATGACCGGTATAGTTGTAGATTTGGTGTACATGATGTTGTATTTACTAGACTATTTGCCTAAAAATTATATGTAAAAAAATGGGAATTGCTAAAAAAACGGCCAAAATTACTCCGTGAAGTTGCGTAAACGGCCAAAACGGCCAAAATTATTTTTTAATAGTTTTTAAAGATTTTTTAATGAATACAAATTTTGTATAAAATGTAAATAAATTGAATAAATAAAATTTAAAGTTTTTGAAATTTATTTTAATGAATAACAATTTTATAAATATTTGAAAAATTGAAAATACAACTTCACGGAGTAGTTTTGGCTATTTTTTTTAGCAACTCCCAAAAAAATATCAAAACCATCCAACAAAAACATATGTACTAAAATATGATGTAATTTAATAGGATTGAACACAAATGTTGAAAAATAAAATATGATGAATGGTTAGTGCATTCCACTATTGTGTGTCCAAATGAAAACAAAACTATTATTATATAAAGTTTTGGATACATTTATAAATATTTTTCCAGTTGTGTCAACAACCTGCCATTAGACACAACCTACTGTATTTCTTTCATCTTCTGTTTTAAATATAACTCAAGCAACAAATTTTATATACTCCCATCTCACCGTTGTATCTTTAGACGTCTCTACTATTTATGTTAAACTCATATACAACTTATGTCGTTGACAATACTTACATTCTCTTTTCCACCTATATTGTTTTCACCATGCAAATCATTTATGCTATGATCGGTGTCGGTTCTATCCAGGCAAAAAATAGTATGAACATCATGCTCACCGTCATGTTGATGTTGTTGTTGGTGCCATTTCGTATTATATATTTGGATTTTCGTTGGCCTTTAGATCTTTCGTCAATGGTTTTATCGGTCGTAATTTCTGGAACCTTGAATCTATACCTTTTTCGGTTGGGCTATAGACTTTTCGGGTTTAGGAGTTGTTCACATGGTTGGGAGAATTGTGGGATTATGTGGTTCGTTAGTCTTAGGTACATGGATCGGTCGACCTGCTAAACGACATTGTCATAATGTTACTTTGATTGTGTTACATACACTTTACTATGGTGTGGTTGGTGTAGATTTACGCGTGATTATCTTTTAACAATTTCAAAAGGATAAAATGTAACTCGATCTTATTTTGGAAAATTGAGCGTTATTAGGAGGTCCGCTGTTACCACACCGTTGCCGCGTAATACATTTCCAATTACTATTTTATTTAGCAAACGATATTCAGTTGAACACTCAATGGAGGCTTCGTTTCCATAACCTCTAGTTGCGCAATTATATAGCCACAGAAAACGATTATATGCGGAGTTATTGCAATTTGAATTTTAATAGGATTGAACACTGCAGGAAAGTAATATGGTGAATTCCAGTGTAGTGGCGGATGTGGTACACGTATCTACCAAACTATTTGCATCTAAACAATATATAGACGACGGTGGAAAAAGTCTTATTGCAACTCAATTTATATAAATTTTGGTGATTTTGGGATGGGTTCACAAAATCAAATTGTTTCGCATATCTATTTCTTATGAGATTGTGAGATTAAATTAGCATAAACATGAAGAATTAGTATAGTATATTCTTACCGAAATGATTCGTAAACCAAGTCCAGAGCAATGTTAGAACAATTGAACTTATCGGGTGATTCGTAAACCAATGATTCGTAAACCAAGCCTACAACAATGTTAGAACCAATTCAATTTATCGGTGGTTATCTCACACCTAATGGTTCTATGGTACTATCTCTTTGAAAACAAGAAACTATTTTAATAAAATAAAGGGGTAATATATGTTAAATTAAACCTCTAGTGTAAATTGGATTTCGAATCATAAAACGTTAAGATCATGACGTATGTTTGTACATATTTTCTATTATTAAGGTGCAATTGAATGACTGCAGCAGATATCATTGCTATTTTAAACTTCGTCTGTCATATATGTTAGCTTTAATATAAATAAATTTTATAATGGTAATAAATTTTATAATAGTTAAATATATGAAAAAAAACCAACCATCCACCAACAAATTTGAACATAGAACAAAAATATTGACTATCTAAATAAGTTTCATAAAGTCAAAAGAACGGTTTTATGGAAAAATTTGTTAAGGGAAATTTTTTATTTAAGAGAATTTTTTATTAAAAAATTTGGCTGTTTTAGAATAATCAACAATAACTGGTGCCAGTAATAATTAAAGTCGGGATAACTTTAGTCGAAGTTCGACCATTCCAACCGAAAATGTTTGGGGATAATATTGAATTTATAACCATAAACAGAGTAATATTACTTCGGATCGTACTAAAAATTTAGTTGCGAATCTAAAAACAAGTAAATATATTAATTATTGTGTCCTATTCAACACAAATTAAGATAGAAACACAAAAAAAAAATTGATGTAGCATAGAAAGTCCAAACAAAAGCTTTTTTAATTTAATTTAATTTTATTCAAATATCTTATGTATTTGAATCAAATCTAATTACATTAAGATTTGATTTGATTTTATTTTATTTTTTTTAAAATATTTATTTTATTTCTTTGTATTATAATTTAGGGTTTTGAAAGACCCTTATATAAAGCCTCATATGCTTTAAGTTATTTTAAGTTTTTGGAATAATATATTTTTATCTCTGAAAATTTCAGTATTTGTTACCCTTAGATTAGGGTTGCATCATGTTACCCTTGAATTAGGGTTTCATCTATCGTTGTTTTTCTTCTTTTCCTGCCGCGTCATCAGTTTGGTATCAGAGCCTCAGTTCCTGCTACGAGTCAAGCATGTTTCTGAATCTTGATTTCATCTGATTCAAGGTCTAAAGGAGAGAACAACATACGGCCATGAAGATCTCAAAGATCATTTGGTATGCAGGAGACACACTAGGCGCTTCATGACGATCATATTGACCGGTTACTGAAGGAGTTTAAATTGGCTACCAATTGTCGAATCAAGGTAAAAATTGCTTATCGAGATGCTATCTCATGCTATGAAAAAAAATTCAAAACCATTTTTTTCATCAACTGGACATGGGGATGTTGTCTTCAGGCTATGAAAAAGTTTTCGAAATTATTATTTTTTCATCAACCAAATGGCTTCAATGTAACTTCGAATAAAGAACAGTACTCGAGAATAATTTATCTTATTCCGATAAGGTCTACAATTATAATTCTCAATGTAACGATTGAATAAAATAAAATAAATAATTTGGGTTTGGGTTTTTGATGGTGATGGTGCTGTGAATTCGAAGACGAATTCTTCTCAACCATGAGAGGATGATGTAGTCCAGAAAGTCGAAACAAAAGCCTTTTTAATTTAATTTAATTTTATTCAAATATCTTATGTATTTAAATCAAATCTAATTATATTATGATTTTATTTTATTTTATTTTATTTTATTTTAAAGTATTTATTTTATTCCTTGTATTATAATTTAGGGTTTTGAGAGACACTTATATAAAGCCTCATATGCCTTAAGTTATTTTAAGTTTTTAGAATAATATATTTTTATCTCTGAAAATTTGAGTCTTTGTTACCCGATTAGAGTTGCATCATGTTACCCTTGAATTAGAGTTTCTCATCTATCGTTGTTTTTCTTCTTTTTCCGCCGCGTTATCAACAACATTCTCATCTCTACTACTATTATCTAATATCTAAAGCATAGAGAAATACCCGATTCGCATTAATTTTTCTAATTTTTAGTAATTTGCAGATAATACTCAACAACATTCAATAATGTGCAAAAGATCTCAAGGATTGCTGACTGATGATTCATGTTCCGATGCTTACGAGAAAATTAGAAAAAAAAAGTTAATTTTTTTTACTATCATATACATAAATTAAAACTCAAAAAATAGGTTGAGATATACTATACACAAAATGTCATTGTTTGACCTAATACAAAATCCTCTATTAAGAGAATCGAAAGAAATTAGGTTGAGATATACTCGGCTACCCCTTTTGTCCCTAAAGGTGTAGCCGAGTTGGCTGAGTATGACATTCTTATGACCAAAAGGTCATGAGTTCGAGTCCCTCTACATACGCCTTTTGGCGTTGGTTTGCAGGCTATCGCGTCAGACCGAAGGTTTACTCTGTGCGCACTCATTGCACTCTGAGTAGCGACTGCGGGTTCCCTCCGAGAAAAAAATAAAGACAAATTTTAATTTTTTTTTGTTAAAACTCTTGATGACGAAAAGAAATTATTAAAGAATGTCATAATATAAGTCTCTACTTACGTGGAACTAGAAAGAGAAAAAAAAAAAGACTTCGACAAATGAATCTGAGATTAAAACAAAAGTTAAAAAAAGAAAAAGTTAAAAAAGAAAAAGTTAAAAAAAGAAGAAGATAATTTGGATGGTTCAAGCGAGAAACTGAAAATAAGGCGTAAACTTTCAATGAATTGGCCCAATCCACTCTAACACTTGGAATTCCAAAACCTATCTAAACTAAAAGATTTACATCAATAAAATTTGCTATTTGATTTATGAAAAAGTAACACCATTATTGTTTTGCTAATTAGTTTTAGCACAGAATGTAAACGTGTTTTGTGGTTGTCACGAAGCATGGCCTTTCCGTATCATATTTCGTCTCTACGACAATTATCTTATCCATCCGAAATTCTATTCTTTACTTTTATATTTGTTATAGTGACAAACACCGAAGTAAACACCATTAATTTTTCTATAAAATCTGTACAAAACGGTTATTGTCTTGACTCAAAATATATTCTATGCTTTGCTATTCGATAGGCTGACCTAACACGGGTAATGTACCATTAATTTACGTGACAGTTACAATATTATCACTTTTAATATTGATGGCCGCTAAATATTTTAATTATTTATTAATGTTTAAAATATAATTAAAATATCAATTAGTATTTCTTTTTTTAACGTTTTCATAACTAGTTTTTTTATCATATCTCTTTTGAGTTTCATTTTTTCAAAATCGATTATTTTGCTATCACACAGATTTATTTATACTTTTAAATAATTTGTAGTTCAGTAACTTATTTTTTTAATTGATTTGGAATTGATTTTGTTTATTTGTTTATTTGTTTTGGTTTATATGGATGTGGTGGTCTCAGTTTTATATTATATTTACTTTTAAAACAGTATTTATAAATGTATTTATTAGTCCATATCATTTTAAATATTTTATTTTATTAGTTGAGTTGTTTTGTGATTTGATAAAGATACAAATGTTTTGGGAGATAATATTAGGTTTATCAAAAGTTTTTGTCAAACCATCATTAACTTAAAACTCCATCAAATGGAATCACAAATTCAAAAACTTTTGGATCATGCCCCAAGAAATAAATAAATAGATAAGTCAAAACACCAATAACTACCAATTAATATATATAATTAGAATAAGATATAGTTGGTTATAGAACCTATATAATCTTGCTAGTTTATATACAATATAATGAATATTGTTGACCTCAATTAATAAACATTCAGTTTCTTGATTATTATTTATGTTATTAGATGTTATATTTTATTTTTCATTTTTAATTTTTTATCTTCATCCGAATTTACTTAAGCAAAATTACACTCACAAAATTGGCATCGTTTGTGGGAATCAACTAGTACCGATGAGATTTTTATAAAAAATACAGATAATACTAAGGCAACATAAAGATCATGGAAAATTTAGAGCAAACAAATACTATGTTTGTTAACACGGACGATGCCGACGAACTAATAGGCGAGTAAGATCCACCGGTTTCTACAACAGTTGTCCAATTGGCCAATTTTCAGCAAGTAACAAGGGTATTATAAGAGAAACAAACCAACATAATGCAAGAGATGATGTATGTTACTCCTCAACTGAAACTAGAATCCAAGATCGAGCGTCTTCAAGATGACGTTGAAAAATCAGATGAAAATGGAGATGGTACAACTAGTTTTATTATTCGTGAAAGATTTGTTGTAAGTTTATATGACCCAGATGGTATGGTATAGTTTGAGTGAGCATATAGATTCTTATTGAATCTATAGCTCAGGTGGTCCAAAACTCAGTTAGAGTGGACAAATTAAAAAGTCAACATAGAGAAGGTTAGTCACGCTCAAGATAAAAATAATGAATCAGTCAATGTGGTTTTATTATAGTTAGCAGATAGATCCATTTTAAAGTTTTACGGCTCAGGTGGTAAACCCTCACACAACCTGATTATAATTAGCGCCTGAAAGTGAATGAAGAGAAGGTTAAGTGATATTTTCTTCAATTGGACAATTCGTTAGGTGCGGCCAAAGTCATACATTGATTAAACATAGAATGCATTAATGGTATTTAAGTAAAAATATATCTCAACTAGTATAAGGCCTTTTATAAGCTGACCAAAAGTAAAGTTGTATGGACCTTAGGACCTAAATCGGACAACATCATACTAGTGCGGAGATCGAGGTGTTCTTACTTATATATAGAATTAGAATATGATTCTTCCATATTCCCAACAAATATAAGTTTTTAGATATTAAATTTTTATCAAAAATTAGTCATACATAAAACAAAACAAAGAAAAATCATATGAAAATAACACATGATTTAATAAGGTTCGATAATAATATCTACGTCCACAGGCACTGCTAGAATAAAATGTTTCACTATGATTGAATAAGATTATAAATTTGAGTGGTCACTTTTCTATAACCGTAAGAGTTTATTTGTAAGGGAATAAATAAACAACATATTAATGGATTTCTAAATAATGGACCTAATAGGCCAAGTAGCCTGACTATTACCAAGTATATGTGTTACTATCAACACCAGAATCACTAGTGACACAATAAAGTACGTTGTAAACAAAAGATACACTATAAACAAAAGTTACACAAGAAGTATTGTGAACACTAGTTACATTGTGAAAATAAGAATCATAAGATACACTGTGAACTCTTATATGACCAATCATTCAGGCTTCATATGAAAAATCGACTCATTCTCAACAAATCTTCCCCTCGAGGCATATAATATTTATTCACTATTAATAAATAAACTTCTCTTCATCTAACTCACCAAATGCCTCTAAACCATTCACTTGATATTACGAATATCAATCCAATTTAGGCACTCCCTAATCTTCCAAAGTGATACTACTTTGGTCATTATATCCATTAGATTGTCGTGTATGGAAATTTTCTTTAAAAAACACTTCCCTTTGATATTATATCATAAATAAAATGTTATCAAACATACACTTATTTTCTAAGCTTGTGGTATATATGGTTCCCTGTGAAGTGTATGACACTTTGAATATCACAAAATACTTTTATGATAGTTCAATATAAGCCTAAATCTGTCACCAAACCCTATAACTATATTTCCTTATTAACAACCTTTGTTATAGGCATGTATTTGGCCTCTATTGTAGACACAGATACAGAAGCTAACAACTATGTTTTCCAACTAATCGCACTCCCAACTATAGTAAACACATATCATGTCAAACATTTTGTTTTATCCATATCCATTGGAAAATCAGAATCAACAAAACCAACCATTGGTTGCAATATAAATTAATGATTTACCAACACCGGTCTTGTTAAAAGTCAAGCCAACATTGGTAGTATTCTTAAGTTACTGAAGTATCAATTTCATTCCATGCCGGTGTTATTTCCTTAGAAACCATATGTACTCGTTAACCACACTAACCATATGTGAAATACCCGATGTATTCACACTATTGCATACATAATGCTACCAACTGCACTTCAGCACATAACCTTTGCTATATGTTCCAAAACAACATCATCTTTGGCCAATCCTGTTGCTGACAACTTAAAATGAGTAGAAATGGGATGTTAACTGCCTTGACATCAGACTTGTTGAATTATTGTGGCACTTTCTCAATGTAGCTTTTGAGACAAGTATAACAATCATACCCTTCTATTCATGGTAATGTACATTCCTAGAATCGTATTTTCCCTACCCATATCATCAATATCATATATAATACTATGTTTATTTTTTATCCTAACAATTTGTGACTTGGTACAAGAAACAATGAGAATATCATCCACAAACAAAAAGTAAACATAAGAATAATTGAATATCTTCTTATAATATACATATATGTTATATACAATCCTTATACACCCTGTTGACACAATAAATGTATCAAATCATTTATACCATTGCTTAGGTGATTATTTTAAACCATATAATGGCTTTTTCAATAGAAAAACCTTTTCTTTTATATTAGGTCTAATCAATTCCTTTGGTTGTCGATTGTAGATTAGTTCATACAGTGTTCCATGTAAAAATATGATATACTTATTCAATTGTTCAAGCTCTAAGCCTTACAAAACTATTATGTTTCAGCACTAGAGAAAATACTTTATGTAAGTCGACTCCTTCCCTTTGAGTCTTGCCTTGAATCGAGGTGCCTAAATGTTTGGGTTACCGTCTTTTTTATTGACTATCCGTTTGCAGTATACTACTTTTTTCCTTTTAGAAAAATCAATTAGCTTCCATGTCTAATTCTAATGAAGAGATTCAGTATCCTCACCCATAACTATGACTGACCGATCCCCTTCTAAAATCGCTTGAGTTTTCCCGCTACATACTAGGTCATTGTATCTTAAATTATTCTACTCATAAAATATATGCAACTATATCCGCATACCTTTTTAGTGGTTTAATATTTCTTATTCATTTGCTCAATGATATGCTATAAAGGTGTTATTCTTTTCGGGACGCATCATTATCACTATCATTCAATGTTTGTGCTTCACCTTTTGATCCTGGATTCAACTCAGAACCATTAAAATTATTAGACCTACTAGGAATTGGTTTTGCTTGAAGTTTCACTTGTGACTCACAATAGATTCTTATTCGACCATTTCCCCAACATTCTTCTGACTATCTAGCAAAACGGACTCATTAAAACTAACATATCTACTGATGATAAAATGTAGAGACTAAGGAGTGGTACAACATAACCTACATTCCTTCACTCAATTATCATATCCTAAAAATATGCATTTTCCCTTGGCTCAAGTTCACCATATCTCACAGGAGCATACAGAGGAAATCCAAATACCATCAATAGTCCGTAGTCAACCAATGATCTAGAACAAACCTGAAAAGAAATCTTACTATCAATACCCGTTGATTGATACTCATTTCTTAAGTAACACGTCATATAATTAGATTCGACCTAAAAATACTTTCTCTCACCCGAACGTGAACGAATGTTTCATCATTTATCTCAAAGTTTCATGATTATTATTTAAGTGATCATATTTCGTTGTGGTGTTCTAGAACATATGTAATGACACAATATTCCCTTATGATTCTTTCTTCTTTTCTTTCATCTATATTGCTAACTTATTTTCCATATTCTTCTATAGTCCTTGTACCAAATAAGATTTCAACTTAATCTTCCATGACATAAAGTCGGACGCTGCATCAAATATTTCAATTTTGTATTTAGTATAGATGCATTGTTAACCTTGTACTCCCGCACATATTGTTTTGGTCCACTTCCAAAAGGCCCCATACTATTTGAAATATGTTTTTATTTATATATCATTAGTATGTCCCATTTATAATCGATGTGGAGCTTTAGTCGCACCTAAAATAAGTAATTTAACATATATAAGAAAAACTAAAGAAGATATCGGCTGAATTCCATGTTTATGATCTTTCAACGGTTATCCAAGATAGGGAAGTTTCATAACCGACTATAGCTGGAACAGGCTAAAAGAGGTCAACAATAATGCCACTCTCAGAAACCTATCAACTATCAAATACATGGGATTATTAACCCAACTTTAGGTGGAAGAAGTCTAGGTCAGTTTGGCAGCAAGCCACTCTCAAGTCCTGCAAAGTCCTAAAAATGAAAATCTCGCCAAAAACTTTACTTGACAACGTGTATCTCTCGGGTTTACTAGGTTATCAGAAACAAAGGCTTAGTAAATTATCTTAGCCAACAAAAATTAAAATAGGTTGGAAACGTGTTACTCTCAGCTTCTATCGAGCCTAATTATATAATAAAAAATATGTAACCTGTCAATATCATAAAAGATGGAATAATCCAGATGACTAGGGGTCAATCCTGTCGGAGACTGATCCCATTTAGGAGAAATTGAGAACTTATAGCCAATGGATACCGAATACCCTAGTTGAGAATCTCCAAGTAAAGTATCAACTCATTGTCCCTACCTGACAAAGAAGTTTCCCCAACTTTTGGAAATCGGATATGAATAGAGTTTGGAATTCCTCATTGGTCGCTAAGCTTTGCTTTCTTAGATGGTTGAAAGTATTTGTATATAATTTTGTATAGCGGCATAAGATGTTTTCCTTCGACGTTTCGCAAATTATTCCCCAAAATAAAGTCGATATTTGAGGGCAGCTTGGCATCATCTTTTTTCATATTTTTTTACTTGGTCTTCTAGTGAATAAGCAAACTTGCCTCAGTTTAATCTTAGAGGGTTGGCCCTTGGGCCTGCACGAATGTTCCAACCTGGGAAGTCGAGGGGATAATCTTTTTGATAGGTTGGACATCCAAGGAAATTACTTCATCATCATGATCGTTAGTAGGTTTGTCATCTAAGTACATTTCCCTTACCTCTTGGATGGGTTTGAGAGGCCTATTTCTCGTGGATTTCATTGTAAGAGTAATATTTTCTACTATTATTGGCCGAGGGGTTCCTTGTAATGGGTTTTGGGAAGGTTTTTAAGGGGTGACATCATGAGTAGTTATGGGAGTACCATGTAGAGTGTTTTGAGGAGTAGAAGCAACAAATGTAATCTTAATTTTCCCTTTTTCACCCATTAGAATAAATGTTAAGGTAGATCTTGGTTTATTCTATGGAACTAAATGAACTTTTTAGGGAATCAAATAAGTATGACTGTGAGGCTAATTGGTACCAGGACCGGATGAAACACCAGTATTCGAAGTCCTTGTGGCCTCATAATGTGTTTTGAGTGAAGGCCACTAACCGAAGTATGGGTTTTGTGAGTATGCAATGGTTTGTGCTCCTCGTCTAAGTTGGAAAATTTTATCTCTTTGGATTTCTTACCTATGTTAAACCACTCCTAGATCTTATACCTCTCAAGTTGATCAGGTTTTTTAGGCATGGAAGATGGAATAATTTTTTAGAGAAATGATAATACTGTTTCTCTGTCTAACCAAAGGTTTTTCTCTTAATCTCTCTAGAAGTTATAAGAATAAGTAACTTTAAAATGAAAAAACGAGTCAAGTATTTATTGAGGGATTTTGGGCTTCCAACGACTGTAAAGAACCAAATAGATGAAGGGTTTTTATTTAAGTGGAAAATTACTATGGAAGATAAATTTTTTTGGAAAGATATTTTTTCTACCTACAATTTGAAGTACACGCGTGTGGAAAAGTGTAAGGGTTCTTTGACATGTGTAACTGCCTAAAAGTTATTTTGGAAGCCATGCACGGCTATGTCAGAAACAGAGTGACATGTTGAATTGGAGTATACCACGCGTAGTGCTGTAAAAAAGCATTATGACACGTAGATCTGAAGCAAAACATGCATAGTGTAATCATGACTCAAGCAATCTGATCAATGATGTCATCATTCTGATGAAAAATATAGGCTAGATGACACCGGATATCTCAGAGATGCTTTCATTGACTCCGATGAGAAATCTAGGTCAAATAAGGAATGACGTATCTGCGATTTTGGATTATCTTTTTTACATAGTGACTTTCTTAATACTTTATGGGGTTATTTTATTTATTGGTTACTACGCCCGACATTTTCTTTGGTTTTATAATTATTCAGACTTTATTACGACATAAATAAAAGTCAACACCAACTTTCTATTATTACTCATTCTCTCCCTCAGTTATTTATTGACATGTTTGGAAATGGATGAATCAACCAAGAAATAATATGAGAAACATTGGGTCAACCCAACATGTTATCAATTTAATATGAAGGATGTTGATTTATAAACATGTTATAAACATAAGGTGATTGATACTTCTAATTTTCATTCCAATAAAATATTTCTTTCACTTAAACTACCAATAGTTTAACCTTAAAGTAAAATGGATAAATGGATGCGATGGATTAAACCTCGAGAAAGATATTTGAAATTTAATTTTAATGGTTCATGTTAGAATTAAGAATGTATTGTTGGAGGAATTATACGTGATACAAATGAAAACATAGTTATTTCATTTACTTCATTTATACGCAGAATGATGTGCTTTACTTTGGGGTTGCAAATTGCTTATTCTTTATCTTTGGTAATAGATTTTATTGAGGGTAATTCTCACTTTATGACTAATGATGTAAAATCTAATTCTTTGTATAGGGTTCTAAGGAATGAATTCTTTGATATTCAATTTGGATATGTTGGTAGAAACGCCAATACAATTGTTAATTGGTTGGCTAAATGGGGACATAGATTTCGTGAGGACAAACTCATTTTTATTATTGATGACGTTAAGCTAAAAAATCGTATATGGAATGAATCTTGGGGGTTGGGATCTTTTCAAAATGGTTAACGTTCATTGTTATCATATTTGATTTGATTTGTAGGCTATAGGGTTTTCACGTGTTCTCATGTGATTTTATCTTAAGTAAATAAGATGACTTTGAAACTTTGTGTTTCGTATTTCACTTCATGCGATGTCGATGTTAAGATTCACTTTCACTGTATGCAACCGCTTGTGGAGAATCAAACTTGACTTCTTCTCACTTTAATTTATTGGTACTTGTAGGGTTGTCATGTGGATAATTTACATATCTATTATTGTTTAGACTCTAATTATTATTGAGTTGTTCTGCTCACCTCTTTTTATGTCTCATGGAATATACATGATTGTGTATGCAAGTAATCATAAAGTTGTGTATGTTGAAAATATAAAAAAATCATGCCCGATTTTTCTTTTGAATCTTTTTAAAAGGCTTTGGTAAATCTCTTCTGGTATTTGTAATATTTACCTTTATAACAAAATTATCAGTTTTATAAAAAATAAAGAAAATCGTACTTCAATTCTGGTTGATATTTTGTTTATTACATGGCTTTTCAAAACAGTCGCAAATGGTTTCTTAGTTCTTATATAAAAGAATCAGTAAAAAGTTCATTACGAATCATTGTATCCTTAATCTTGACGTGTGAATCGATTTGAAGCAAGAATAAAATACTCATTATCATTATTTTCCTTGTGAATTACATATTTTATTTTATAAATTTTGTTATTAACTAAACTTAAATACCCCTATATTTCATACCTAATGAATTTTTTAATACAAAGGGATGTTTGAGATGGTGGTGATCATAAACAATAATTCTCATTGGACTCATAATGTCTCATCTTAATTAAATAACCTATATGATTCCATCTCGCAGTACAAAATATGTCAACATGATATCCACATAACGTAATAAGAATATATGTTACTAGTTTTTTTTTCTTTCCCAAAAAGTGATTTTTTTCATTTCCAAAAAGTGAATTTTATTAGAATTTAAAATAATATTAATAGTTTAATACAATTGGGAGAATTGAAAATGTAACCAGAACAAAGAATGATATTACCCAGGCTGTTTATGAAGATAATTCCTCCACTAGCCTCTCCATTCTTCAGGCAAGCAACATCGACGTTCCTTTAATTCTACATTCACTAGGAGCCAACCATTTAAGGTAAGTAATTCTATTTAAATGCAACTGGTTAAAAGACAACCTAAAGAGACACCTACAGATAAAACATTAGACCCATGCTTTTTGTTCAAGACATTAGATATATCCAGCCCAACTATTATTCTTTTAACAGCCTGAATTGAGACTTCAGCAGAATTATGATTATCATTACTTGAGAACCAAAACTAGTTCCTGATAACGTGGGTGAGAATCATATATCTTTCAGTTCTAATATTGAAAAGATTACCAAAGTATTTCCAAATCTGCCAAGCATAGTTACAGTTCATGAATAAATGATTTATGTCTTCAATGTTATTGCAGAAATGGCATTTAGAGACTAAGCTTAAATGCCTCTTTTAAAATATCGAATCAAATGGGATATAGTTTTTAATAAATTTCCATAAAAGAAAAGAGAATTTTCTTGGTATTATGTTAGATCAGATTTTCTAAAAGAGACTTGATTGATTGAAATGTTGTCTAGTTATATTCCAAGTTTGTTTCGTATTAAAGTTAAGATCAGAAGAAACCTTCCATATCATAGATACTTTTTTGGTTGGGTTTATACTATACTTGTTGATCTGATTGATTCTGGAAGTAGGCATGAATCTCTTGAAAGAATTGATAAGCTAACTTTAGCTTCAATGAACCAAGAGTTGTTCTCATTTCTTAGAGGGGGCAATCATCGAGCCAAAACTCCATCTCACCATTACCTAGGATCCACCTTATGTTAGGCTCAACTAAATATTTTATTCTATGGGGATTATGATGCCTTGAAGGAAATAATTAAGTGAAGTACATATATCCTCTTTTATAATCATCCAACAAGTCTTGTAAATAGTAATATTGAAGCCGTCAATCCCAGCTGCACTAGAAGGATTCATCTCATTAATAGTGTTCCAGACCTCCTCTTCATTTGTAAGCTTCAATAAGGAATCATTGTCTTCATTAGTTACGAGTCTAGGAATATTGTCAAAGATGTTATCTTTTAATTTTTGTTGCTCATCATCATGGTTGTTGTAAGGGTTTGAAGTGAGAATATTGTTAAAGTACTTCTCAGCAGACTTGCAAATCTCATCAGGTTATCCAGTTGTTGCCTTCTTTAATACTTTTTATCATGTTCCTTCTCCTTCTTTTAGAGACAAAATATTGATAAAATTTAGAATTCTGGTCTCCATCTCTTAACCAATTGTTGTAGGTTTTCTGTCTCCAGAATTCATCTTCCATCCTTAGGACCTTGATGTGTAAGCCATTGGCTTTGTCTAGATCAACTTTAACTTCAGTACTTTTATCATTCTGGTGATTGAGCTCCTTGATCTTGATGTTATCTTCTGTTTCTTTAACCTTATTGAAAATATTACTAAACTGATTGGTATTCCAATCTTTCAAACATTGATTGAGTTTCTTCAACTTGAACAAAAAAATATGATTTGGTTGACCATTCATCTTAATGCACCAATTCTGTAAGTTCTGACCATGTGAAAAACCTGAGTTTTGATGAAAGTGTTGGACCAATTATTTTTAGATATGGCACGGTCTGACCATTTGCTTTTCATATTTCTATTCCAGGTAAACTTGTTACCAACATACCCGACATCTTCAAGCTGACAATCGTTTATGAAATCGTTGATGTTGTTTTGGCACAAAGCAGAGCACCCAATATGATCTTCATTTTATGTAATACCATTAAAGTCTCCAACCGTAAGCCACAAATTATTTAGAGTAGCAAAGCTTCTCATTTGATTCCATAAGGCCATTCTCTGTAATCTGTTACACTTAGTGTAAATAATTGTAAGATTAAAAGTATTAACATACCCAGGGTAAGTGACCTCAATATAAATACAATAGTCATGGTTGATAAGAGTATCAACACTAATATCATCGTTCCAGAAAACCCATATGTAGTTTGATATGTTGGTAGTAAAGTTAGTGAATTTAAGCCTAACAACAATCTCTTCAAATTTATCCTTGTTGAACATAGGCTCTTGAATAGCTAACATCTTAATCTGGTCTTTATAAACGATAATCTTTAACCTTCTAATAGTTTGATTATTGTTGATACCTCTTACATTCCAGCTAATTATCTTTATCATTATCAGAAAGGGATTTGGATTTTTTGTTGTTCCGTGAGTACTTAAGGGACTTGATAATCAATTTTCCTGGCATCTACCATTTCTTAGCAGATTTAAATTTTTTGTGCAGGATTTCATTGAATTTAGATTATGGTGAAGATGAAGGAGCTTTCATGATAGGAGTTGTTGGGGTGCTACCAATGTTGTCTTGTTAAGGAGTATTTCTTTTGGTGCATAAGTTTTCATAGCCTAGAGATCTATTTTGAACAAATCCTTGTTCAAGAGTTTGGTGAGCTTCAATAACATCCAAATCTTCTAGATTATTAGATGATTGTGTGTTTGTTATTTTAAGACTGTTATCATTTGAAGAGGTTCATGGACTTTTCTTTCTTTTGTTGTCACCCACAGTTTTGTTTTTTTCATTCTTTTGTGTAGAATGATTGGTTTGGGTTACAATAGACTTGATTATAGGTATTTGATAAGGTCGATATTCATTTGAGTATCTTTCTCAACATTTTTAGTCTCTATCTTCTTAGTAGTTTCAAGTTTATTAACCTTCTTGCAGTCTGGTAAGCATGAGCCAAGTGATAACACAAATTACAGTAAGATGGAAGATTTTTGTAGCTTAATGAAAGCCAACAATCTTAGTTCTTTCCAAAACCAATCCATACACTATGATGGAGTTTTTTGGAAACGTCAAGTTCGATAAGAGCATAACAATCATTTTTGGATCATATGTTCTTTTCAGGGACAATTACTCTGTAGAGAACCCTAATAGCAGAAGCAATGTTGTTCATACTTTTCGAGTTATATCTGGGATTTTTTCAATTCTTACCCATATCAAAGAAATTGCACTTTCTCTCTTAATATTGAATTCTGGAGTCCAAAGTAGTAGTTTCATAACTGATTCTCCTATTATCCCCACGCTTCTCATCTAGAATTTACAAACGTTTTCCTTGAGATCAAATTCGAATAGAATGTGATAAGAATCTTTGATATTCATGTTATAAGCACCTCTGAATTTGAAAGAATTCATAAAATCATTTAAAACCAATATTTTTGGAAGGTCATTTGTGAATATGCCAACTAGAGTGATTTTTAATTTCTGAATAATCCATTCTTGAGTTTCTTGAGAATACTGAAAAGATACATGATTATCTTTTTCTTCGATAAATTCTGGCTTTAAATCTAGACAAGGAAGTCGGATTCCAGGATTAATGATTTCGGCAAAAGATTTCTTTTTGTTTTCTATATTTGCAGGTATTTCGTCTATCTTTTTCGACAAAAGAACATGGTATTCTTCCTCTTCAAATGTCTTGTTCTCATAACTTTCCATTCCAGAAAGCTTGAGAAGGAGAGAATGCAGAGGCAAATGAGATAAGCATCAGCAGGAGAAGAGAACCTCTCTTCTAAGAAGGTAATTCAAGAGCAGCATTCTTGGAGCTCTCCTTAAACTGTGGATGTATAGGATTAGTCATATCATGTTACTAGCCTATTAGTACTCCGGAGTTCCAACTTTATACTAAGCCTGATGACTCTTATTATCATACAACCACTTCAATATTTATGATACCCCAAATAAATATTTAATGAAACATTATCAAAATAAAATTAGTAAATTCTATATCTATTTAATTATTTGAACTAAATAACGTATCCACTATAGCGTTCTAAAAACCGATATGATATTAACATGTAATTTTAAAGTAAATTATACAATAAAAATGACTAAATAGGTTATGATGTTTGGCCAAACGGTGAAACATTTCGTAACAGCTACCACGCTTCTAAATATCTTTAAAATGAATGTAGACTTCTCAAAGACATTTATCATGAAAATTACATAGCCTTCTAATCATGATACAAAGAAACCCACTTGTAATGCTTATATAATTTGATACTAAAATTGAACTGTACAAATACTTTGACAATCCAACTAAGCTTATACAAAAAAATATTACATATATGTTCATGGGTGCGTACCAATTAACCATATGGTGACATGTAAAATTAAAAGTTATAATTTTTTTTGTTACAAACAAAGTTATTAAACATTTTACATCAAAAATATCTCTAAAACCGATATGTTTGGTTGCAAATTTTCCGCTGACTGTATTTGTAGTCGCGCTAATGTTGATCTCTGTCCTTTTTATCATCAAGAAGGGGTATTTTGGGTGTAACATGTCCAATTTTATATTTGTAATAAAAAATTATAACTTTGGGTGCCACATGTCACCGTATCACTAACTGGCACGCGCAAGTGACCATTATGAAACATTCTTAACCATAGGTGACTAGTTTAGGGCATGGATGAACCTTAGTGATAGGTTTTGTAACATGTGTCAAACATCGGTGACCAGTCATAGTTTTTAGCCCATTAAATACTTATATAACCGTAAGAAAAACTAAATATATTTTAAATTATTAAATATATCTTTTTAATGTTCTTATATTATAAAATATACAACTCTAAATCGTATAGATTATTCTAACATATACTAAATCGATAAAGTCATGATGCATAAATGATCTTTTTAATTATTTGTCACTCTTTATGTTCACATGATGTTTTTTTTCCAAACACGAAAGGATCCATATTACTATAATATATAGTCAATGCAAGTAGTATTTAGGTATCAATTTAGAACTATTGTTATAAATGTTTTACCATATCATGAACAAACATGCACATATATAAAAAACATTATTACTTAACAAATTATTATTATTTGTATTATTATGAATTTTCAAATCAATTTAGAATATCCACTTAAAAATCTTATCTCATTTTTCTATCATGTCGTAAATTTTTTGTTCTATTATCATAGTGTTAGAACATACATAGTACATCAATAATGGTCTTGATGACTTTCGATTCCTAATATATATAGAATTCACTCATATATTTCATATGAAATTGTTTCAATATAAACCTGTCGTGGTATGCCTGCATGTTCTGACCATTTATGACAAAGACTATATACTTAATATAAATTATTATATATGAATCAACTCCCATTAAAGTTGTTATGCATACACTATTCTACTAAGATGATAAAAAACTAACTGAGATTATAAATAATAGAAATTGTGATATCATTGATTAGAGATTTATTTAGTCTTATAAATGGATTTCTTAAGGTTGCAAAGCATTTATCTTGTTTGAAGTTTACATAAGATTCTTAATAACTTTTTAATCTTCTTTTGGGTCAATTTTTGTTTGCAACTGGTGAGGAATTAAAAAACCAAGTCTTTAGTTATGCTATATATGGTGTCATCTCAATTTGTTATTTAGAAAAACTTAGGATTAAAACTTAATATTAAATTTTAAATTTTGAAAATGATTATTTTAAACTGCTATTTCTCTTAAACTAAAAATATGGTTTATTTATTAAGTTAATATTTCCCATTAATTGAAGTTCATTTAGTATAATATTTTTTATAACGTATCATGTTACTTTTCAAGTCAAGTTTGATTTTAAATATCTACTAGTAACCAACTAGTCTATTTTCTATAGAAAATAATATCTTAAAGCTCATTTTTCTTGCATAATTGTTTTATTGAGTTAGAACTATATGTGAAGCTACAGAAGAGCAAAATTATTTTTTTGCTACATCACATTAATTTTGATGTTTAATTAGAACTTTTAATGATATTAAAAAATCTTAAACTAGATTCTTATGTTAGATTATGGACTAAAATATGATGTATTTTAATAGGTTTGGACAAGGATGTAGAAAAACTAAAATATGATGACCGGTTAGTGTATTCCAGTGTAATAGTGGATGTGGTATACCAAATATTGTATTTACTGGACTATTTGCAACAAAATAACATGTAAATTGTATATCAAAACCAACCAACAACAAAATATAGACTAAAATATTATGTATCTTAATAGGATTGAATGTAGGTGTTGAAATAATAAAATATGATAACCTGATATTGTATTCGAGTGTAGTGGTGAACGTGGTGCACCATATGCTTTATTTACCAAACTATTTTCAACAAAAACATTGTAAAGAGGTATATCAAAACCAACCAACAAAAGTATATGGACTAATATATGATGTATTTTAATAGAGTTGAACACTGATGTAGAAAAACTAAAATATGATGACTGGTTTATGCATTCGAGTGTAATGGTGGATGTAGTGCATCGAGTGTTGTATTTATCGGATGATTTGTATAAAAAATAAGAGTAAACGATGTATATCAAAACCAACCAACAAAAACATATATACTAAAATATTATTTATTTTAATAGGGTTGAACATGGATGTAAAAAAACTAAAATACGATGACCGGTTAGTGCATTCCAATATATTGGTGGATGTGATGCACCTAATATTGTATTTACCAGACTATTTGAAAATAATATGTATAAACATGGTAAATCCAAAGCAACCAAAGAAAGATATGGACTAAAATATGATATATTTGTTATAGGGTTGAATAAATATGTAGAAAAACTAAAATATGATGACAGGTTAGTGCATTACAATGTAGTTGTGAATGTGGTAAACTAGATGTTGTATTTACCGGACTATATGCAATAAAAAAATATAAACTAGGTATATCAAAACCAACTAATGATTCCATATGGATATTGCATGGACGACGGAGGAAGGCGTATTGCACATCAATTTGACAATGTTTGTTGTTTTATATGCTCCCATCTCACAGTTGTGTACTCAAATGTCTCCATTAGTTCTATTTTTGATAATACATACATTCTCTTTCCAACTACATTGTTTTCACCATACGAATTGGCTATGCCATGATCAATACAGGTTTCATCAGAGTGTAAAACACTATAAACATCATGCTCAATGTCTTTATTGATGTTGTTGTTAGTGTCATTTCTTATTACCTATTCGGATTTTTCTTGCATTTTGTATCTCATGCTAATCGAGTTATTGGTCGTAATTTATGGATCTTTCATTCCATACCCTCTTCGAATTTTGGCTAAATCGTTTTCTTATACTAGTGGGACTTATGCCATAAAAGTTCACAGAACAGCTAATCTCTTGTGGGCTGATTGGACCCAATTTATCACATATTATATATATTCCTATTTTTAACCGTGTTTATTTACCCAGCTGTATCTTATGGGTTTTGGTCTAGTGATGGATGGGCTAGCCCTTCCCTATCTGATAACAACCTCCTTTTCAGTTTTACAGCTATAAACTTTGTTAGTTTAGGGTTTGTTCACATGGTTGGGGAAATTGTGGAAATATATAGTTCTTTAGTATCAGGTCAATAAATTGATCGATTTGATAACTCGGGTCGGTTTACTAAACTACATGGTTATAATGTTATTTTATTGTGCTAGTTACATTTTTATTTGGTTCAAATGGTATGGATTTACTCCTGGTTAATTTTTAACCATCTCAAAAGGATATGATGAAACTCGAAGTTACTATGGGCAGAATCTATCCCATGCCATATGCAAAATGTCATTTTGAAAGTGAAGCCCATTATCTCTCACAAATATTATTGGAACCTCATACCTTGATAAAATCTGACTTTACATGAAGCCGTAAATTTATCAATCGCTCGTCTTCTATAAGGTATTTACTTCGACTCATTTTATAAAGTAATTAACAACCACTACTAAAAATTGCATTTTTCTTGTGACCGTTAGCAGAGGTCCCACCAAGTCGATCCACCACTTATCAAATAGACAAGACACTGGGACTATACTCATCGATCCTCTTGACAAGTGCCTCGTATTAGCATACTTATAACATGCATCATTTTTTTGCATAATCGCCTCCGCGTATGCTGCTAATTTTGACCAATAGGAACATATGAGTATGAAGCGTCTCATCAAACATCTATGTCCATAATTATCCCCGATAACCCCTTTGCGCAAATCTCTAAGAATAAAAAATTCATATTATTTATTCAAACATCGTAGCATAGGCCTCGTAGTACTCTTTCTATATAATATCTCGTCAAAAATTCCGTACTTAACAACTCGTATTTTCAATGTTTGACCCTCCGTTTTTCCTTATGGGAGTATCTGATCTTTCAGAAACAGCAAATACTCTTGTTTCCAATCTTCAACCTTTTGTACTCCCAAGATATTGATTTCCTAACCTTTTTCCTCTTTAATGGCCTCAATTGAATTATAATGAGCGGATTATCTCTTGAAACTAATACCTTCAGTGAAGAATATGCAATCGAGTTATTTAGATAAAGTACATCTCTCATTCTTTTACCGACTTATTGCCAACTATGGATCCAATCTTACACGATTTATTTTCACCCCACAAATACTATCCAATATCGATCCATCCAAAATAGCCTCGAATTCGGCCATATTATTAGTAGCATCAAACCCGAATTTTATTAATTATTTAATTTCTTCACCGAATGGTGATGTGCTTTCAAGATAATCCCAGATCCTCCGTCACTAAAACATGAAGCCTTGTCAATTTCAAGTATCCATTTACGATCTTTTTGCAGGTTTAACTGAATATCCTTGCCATTATTAGTTCTTTCTTTGATGAACTAGTTTATAAAATTTGCAACTACTTGAGCTTTGATTTCAGTATGAGATTCGTACAAAATCTTATACCCATTAAATACTACAGACCATCATGTTTGTTTTTTTGAAATATTTGATTTTTATAACACACTTCTGAGATGAAAAGAAGTTTCTAGAATAATGGTATGACTCTGTTAGTAGGGCATCATCTTCTTTGCAGCTACCACGAGACCTAAAGAATTTTCTCCCTCGTATATATATATATATATATATATATATATATATATATCAATTAAGAATTTACTTACATAATAAACTAGTCTTTGCACTCCTTAATCTTCTTTGACCAATACAGAACTTACAATGTGATTGGATGGCTCGCCTTGTATTTGAGCTAAATGATCTATGTTCAAGTCAAAAACTCGTTTAATGCATAAAACTTCTCATTACAGTCTTTATTCCAGCTGAACTTATTTTCTTATTTAAGAACCTCAAATAAAGGATAACTTTCATTAGAAGATTTAGAATTGAACCTTGATAATAATTCTAGACAACGTGTTAACTTTTGCATTTTTTATAATTCTTGGAGGGTCCATATTTAGCAACTCTTTTAACCACTATGGATCGGCTTTGATTACAATATTAGTAACAATATACCCGATAAAATTTCAATTTCGAACTCCAAACAAACATTTTAAAGGGTTCATAATGAGATTAAAATTTCTAAAATCTCGAAGATTTAATACAAATTTTCAATTTCCCGATCCTCACTAATATTTTTTACAATCATGTAGCCAATATATTCCTCCATGTTCTTTCTTATTTGTTTCTCAAATATCTGGTTGACGAGATTTAAGTAAGTCAATCATTTATTTTCAATCCAAAGGCATAACTTTATAACAGTACAAGACTTTTTGTCTCCAAAAAATAGTATCATCTTTATCGTCTGAATGCATTCAAATCTAGTTTTATCTTGAATATGCATACGTAAATGACATAAAATTGTGAACTGAAGCGACGTCTACTAACTTGTCAATACGAGGCAAAAGAAATGCATCATTTTGATACGCTTTGTTGATGTCAGTAAAATTTATGCACATAGTTTTTTGCCAATCTATTTCTTGACCAGCACTCGGGTATCAACCAAAGTTGGATATCTTGATTCTCTTATATGTCTTAGTCTTAGCAACGTTTCTACATATTTAATGATGGCCTCTTCTTTCTCATGTGAAAAATCTCTCATATTTGGACGAACCATCTTTAATCTTTTATTGATCGCTAACTTATGATCGATGACACACGAGTTGACCCCATAAACCTCGTGAGCATGCCAAACAAAAACATCTGAATTATTTTTCAATAAGTTCACTAGTTTAAGCTTGAAGTTCTTACTTAATTCCTTCATAATTTTTACCATTTATCCACTCACTTCTTTGACTACTTCACCCAAAGGTTTGTTATATTTTATGTCTTCTGTAGGATCATCAACTTCTTTATGAAATTCATCACTTTCAGCCAATTCACAACCCCTTTCCAAACTTTATAATTGCTATACAACTTATTTTTCAGTATCTAGGGAGATCACATAATAATCCTATGATGTTTTTTGACTAGCTCTGATTATTCCAACCAGCTTTCCTAGTATTATCGTGACATACAGTTACCATAAGTTCAACTTCACCATTTCCTTCATAGCTAACCAACTGCATATTGGTAGGCTTATATAGAGGTACTCTAATCATTTTGACATAAGTGCTATTAAAAATCACATTAGTTAAACTTCCACTATCTATCAAAATTTGTGCGACCATGACTCTAAATATATCTAGATTAATTATCAATGATCTAGATTAATTATCAATGCATCTTTATGAAGAGTAACAACCCTTATTGAATCGTTATCATTAAAGGTCAGATCATCAACTAGTTTTCTATGATGTTACAAAGACTAGTCAACCAAATAAACCTCCAAATATTTCTTATATATTTTTCTAGAAATTGGGCTTGTCCCAAACATTCTATCCTCGTGAGTAATAATATACAACCATTTGTTGTTTACCCTTGTCTTCTCTTTTCTTTTCCAACCCTTCCTCTTTCCATACTTCAATAATTTTTTCATCGTTCATTTCTCCTCCCTTACTTTTGATAAAGTGACCATAACAATAATTGGCGGCATAACCGTTATCACTATGGCATTTCCATAAATACCTTCTAGTAGGGCCTTTTTTTAAGTCCGTTTTAAATCTACAATAAATCGTTATAAATTATTGATAAAAAATGATAACTATTTTTTAACTTAAGTTTGAAACTAAAGGTTATTATAAGTGGTCCATTTTTTTTATCAACAATATTGATAAAAAAAATTAAGTTAGGCTATAAAAGGTCATTAATTTCCTTTTCTTCAAATCGTTATATAGAAATAAAAAGTCATTCATCCAAATCTCCTCAATCTTATTTTTTCTCAAGTCAATCTTTTCAAAATCTTGATATAATATGATATTATTACCATATAAAAATAATATTTAATAATACATTTTAATATATTATAATATATTAAAAAAATATAGAACAAAATCAAATTTAATATTTTAAATATATTTTAAAATATATATGAAAATAAATTCAAATTTATTATATACAAAATATTTAAATAACATAGATGGAAATAAAATAAAAAATTTCCTATAATGTTTAAAAAAAAACATAGATGAAATCTTAATATATTATTTTTATAAGATATTTTAAAAAATAAAATATAACAAAATAAAATAAAATATAATATATAAAAGATATTTTCAAAGATAAATGAAAATAAAATCAAATTATTTATATAAAATATAATTTTGAAAAATAGATGGAAATAAAATCAAATTGATATATAAAAGTAATTTTTTTATATAGATAGAAAAAAAAATCAAAAATATTATATATAAAATATATGAAAATGAAATCAATTTTGTATAAAACATAATACATAATATAAATAAAATATTTTGTTGAAAAAAATAAAAATATAATTTAATATTTTCAAAGACATGTAAAAAAGTAAAAAAAAATTAATTAGTTTATGAAAACAAATCTTTATATATTACTAATAATATTTTAAAAAATATAAATAAATAGAATAAAAATTGTTATTTAAAATATACCTTAAAGAAAATAAACTTACCCACCGAAAATAAGTAAATATGTTTTTACTTCCTAATTGGAACTCACTAACATTTAAATTTAAAAAAAATATTTTATGTAAATATTTTATCAGTTTTATAAAAAAAATAAGTTCAAATATTTATGTTTAATATTATAGTATTTATAATAAAAATGGAGTTCTAAAACTATTTCCAATAATAATCTACTCGTAAATAAAAAGAATTCTAAACAAATACACCGCTTACTATAAAATATAGGTTAATTTATATAGTTTATTTTAGGATAATATGTATTTTAAGAAAAAATTAGTATTAAAATTTCAAATAATGATTATTAATAATGAAAATTTTAATTTTAAAATATGAAATAATGGTTATGTTTAAAGAAACTTTTAAGTTAAAATATTGGAGAAAATGAAGAACATGAAAGAAGATTGAGATTTTAATTAGATAAATTAAAAAAGATGAAAATTTTAATTAAATAAATTATACAAGACGAATAAAAGGAAGAAGGTAGAGGTTTTAATAAAATAAATTAAAGAATGTAAAGATTTTAATTAATACATATTAGTGAGTACATTTACTTATTTTTTAGTTAGCAAATTTATATTTACTTCAATCATATCTTTTAAAACAAAAATTGGCAAAATAAAATTGAAATATAATGTATTAAGTAAAGGGCCTTCATAAAGAAACCCAAAAGAAGAGGGGCTTAATTATATCTTTTAAAATATGTTTAAAGTATATTTTAAACAAACATTTTCATTTTATTTTTTTATATTTTTCAAATATTTTTTTAATTAGTAATATATTATGATTTGTATTTATAAAATAATTAAATTTATTTTTAAATATGCTTACATACATGTTTGTTAAACACGAAATATTTTTTAATTGTTTTCAATAAATAAGTTATTTATATTTTTTATGATTTAATGTACAAATTTTATTTTATTTCTATATATTTTGTAAAAATATCTTTTACAATTTTATTGTATCTATTTTTAAAAATATTTTTTCTATAATAAATTTTATTTTATTATATTATATATTTTAAATATTTTTTAAAATAATATATTAAAAAATATTAAGATTTATTGTTAAATATTATTTATACATGTAATAGATTAAATATTAAGATATGTTAAAATACAAATGGAAAAAACATTTTTTTTAAAATTTATGACTTAAAATTGATAATAAAATGATTTGATGAGGAATAAATAGTGTAGAATGAATTTTAACTGACACCCCCTTCATAAACAATAATTCAATATCTTCTAAATCAGAAAAGTAATGATCATAATACATGGTTATAAAGAAGAAATTTAAGTTCATTATCTACCATTACCATTATACATTCTATGGTTATATAGAAATCAGTGAATAATTGATCTTCTTCTGTGTAGATTAAACGTATTTTATCTTTAAGCAGCATGTGAAGCTTTGGCTGCCTGCAAACCAGGCCAAAAAAACACTATCTGTAAGTAGAGCTAAACAAAAGTGATTAAAGAAGCCATATTGTAAGAAACATTAGTTAATAATTACTTTATTAAAAGATGTAAAATAAAACCACAAGTTTGGAAATGAAAACATACCACTTTATCCCAGTCGGTGCAAGAATTCAGTAATATCAATGCCAAGTTTTGTACTGAAAGTGCACATATGATTCCAGCCCACAGTCCCTGCATTTTTAATACCCAAAATAAATTGCCATTACTCATAAATAGGGGATGCCAAAATTTTGGTATAAAATAATTTGGATCACACAAGCCGGGCGGGTTGTCCTGATGGAACTCTGAGATGGGTTCAGGTTTACAAAATGGTGACCCGTATCCGGGTCAGGTCAAGTTTTCTTTTCAAAAGTTCAAATCGCCATTGCCATCCTATTCATAAGACACCAAAACAATACAATATATATAGACTAACCATTCCTCCTATGTGGAAGTGAAAAGCTAAGAGAAGAGCAAAAGGTATCCCAATAGCATAATAAGCACCCAAATTTATAAAAGCACAAACTTTTTGCCATCCACATCCTCTAGCCGAACCTGAATTAGAAACGACTAATGTTATTCATCCCAAAATGTTTATATCTATACCGATTTTGAAATTACGAGGACCAATGATACAATAAAATTAGTACCTGAAAGCACACACTGAAATCCGTCCAAGAAATCTGAGACCGCTAGTAAAGGCATCATTTTCGCTACGTATTTGATGACTTCTGCTTCGTGACTATATAGTTTTCCCCAAACATGACGTACCATAACTGTCAAGAAGGCGATAATTGCACCTACGGACAAGGCAATGATAATCATGACTCTAAGCGCTAATAAGGCTCCTTTTGAACTCCCCGCACCCAGTTCGTTTGCTACTCTTGTGCTGATGGCACCACCGAGCCCGACAGAGATTGTGTACACCATCCAACACGTGTTAAGGCATATCGATAAGACAGAGGTTTGTAGTGTTGGATTGGGAAGAAGACCAGCCAAAAGAACAACCATCTCGAAAGACCAAAACTCCAAGCAAATCATAAATGTGGAAGGAACACCAAGTTTTATGAAACTTATAATGTCATTAAAACCTTCTCTTGAAAACCCAGTCCATGTATTCTTGCAAGTAGGAGAGAACTTAATATATAGAAGCATCAACAACACATTTACCCAATTTGACATGCTTATCGCCAATGCTGCGCCTTTACTTCCGAGGGCGTATTTGAAGACGAGAACCCAACATATCAAAATATTAAACAGAGCCGCGATTCCCGAGCATATCATCATAGGAAAAACTTTATTCTGGGTTTGTAGGAATCTGTTGACACATTGGAGAAGCCCATACGCAAAAAGGCTAGGGATCATCCATCGAGTAAATATGCCTGCCTCAGTCGCTATTTCATGGTCTTGGTGTAAACCTATGAGGATCGGGGTAGTGTAGAACCAAATGATTGAAAGAGGAAAGCTTAGAGCCACAAGAGTTAGCATAGCTCTTTGTGTGTGGACACCAAGCATGTGGTATTGCCTCGCTCCAAAAGCTTGTCCACACAGGGTCTCCAATGCACTCGACATTCCCAACTACATAAGTTTACGTAGGATATATTAGCCATATAAAGTGGTACTGGCAATATAGGATATCTTAACACATGAAAAGAACAATCTTTACTAACAAAACCAACTTACCAAAACACTGCAACCAGTGACATTGGCAAAAGAAGTGGACAATGAAGCACCAGCGAGAGGGAGTTCACCGAGATGACCGACGAACATCAAAGCTATTATCTGAAAAGAGTACTGCAACAAGCTTACTGCAATAAGCGGGCCTGATAACCATACCTGCTTCTTTGCTTCCACAGTGACATCTTTTCTCGAACTAAATACTCCATTACGATCTTCAGCTGGACCGAATCGAGTGGTATTAGAAGTAACTGCACCATAATATATTTTAACATCTTATAGTTGGTACAAATTTCATTTTTATTTCAAAAAGACATGCAACTCAACTAAACTATCACTTTAACTCCTTACCACACAACAATTCATACGAAAACATCTGTTACAGGTACATACTAAACTAAAGACTATAAATTTCGGAATGATTAGAAGGAACAAAGAGTAATCAAAATACCTCCATCATCAACTACCGGAAAATTTCTACCGAGAATCTCCGAACAATGCATATCATCAGAACCCTGGAAAATCAATTACAATTTGCATAATACATTTTTTGAAAAAGTAAAAAAAAATCAAACCGGTAAAGAAAATTTTACTTGACTATGAATTTCGGTGTCTGGCGTCACCACTGAATCTCCAGTACAAGGAGCGACACCACCGGTAATCTTCATCGAAACAAGAATGTGTTGGGGAAAAAACACTACAAATTGTATTGTCTCTGTTGGTACCTAGTATATTGTCTTATATGTCAGCAGCATTAAGTAGTAAACTTATGTCATCATCTGCTCATAAAGGTAGAGGTCCGTACCTTTCACGTATTCACAAATATCTAAGACGAAATCTAATTGATTTCTTTCAGTTTTTGGTCAAAAGAATACTTAAATGGTCCAATAATAATAAAAAACCTACTGGCATTGATGATGTACTTCCATATCCTCCTTCATATGGCCTTTTTTTTTAGTCCGTTTTAAATCGACAATAAATCGTTATAAATTATTGATAAAAAAATGATAACTAGTTTTCAGTTTAAGTTTGAAACTAAAAGTTATTATAAGTGGGTCCATTTCTTTTATACACACTATTGATAAAAAAAATTAAGTTATGCTATATAAAAGGTCATTAATTTTCTTTTTTTTAAATCGTTATATAGAAATAAAAAGTCAATTCATCCAAATGTTGTCAATCTTATTTTTTCTCAAGTCCATCTTTTCAAAATCTTGATATAATATGATATTATTACGATATAAAAATAATATTTAATAATACATTTAATATATTTTAATATATTATATTAAAAAATATATAGAACAAAATCAAATTTAATATTTTAAATAAAATATTTAAATAACATAGATGGAAATAAAATAAAAAACTTCCTATTATTTTTAAAAAAGACTAGATGAAATCATAATATATTATTTTTATAAGATATTTAAAAAAATAAAATATAACAAAATAAAATAAAATATAATATATAAAAGATATTTTCAAAGATAAATGAAAATAAAATCAAATTATTTATATAAAATATATTTTTGAAAAATGGATGGCAATAAAATCAAATTGATGTATAAAAGTTATTTTTTTATATAGATAGAAAAACATCAACACAATTATAAATAAAATATATGAAAATGAAATCAATTTTGCATCAAACATAATATATAATAAAAAAAAAATTATTGAAAAAAATAAAAAATATATTTTAATGGGTGAGTTCTTAAGAGGTACATCAAATATATCAAAATTCTTGTTACATACAAAATATTTTCATAATTCCAATAAGTGTATAATATTATTGATATTAACACTGTATCTAATATTCTAGATACACTTATTGGAATTAACCAAACTAAGGCCCACTAAACAAGAATTTTTAATTATTCTATATATCTTATTGGAAATAACCCTTTAATATATTCAAAGAAAGTCAAAAATAAAATTAATTAGTTTATGAAAACAAATCTTTATATATTACTAATAATATTTTAAAAAATATAAACAAATAGAATAAAAAATTTATTTAAAATATACCTTAACGAAAATAAACTTACTCACCAAAAATAAGTAAATATGTTTTTACTTCCTAATTGGAACTCACTAACATTTAAATTTAAAAAAAAAATCTTTTATGTAAATATTTTATCCGAGTTTTAAAAAAACATAAGTTCAAATATTTATGTTTAATATTATAGTATTTATAATAAAAATGGAGTTTTAAAACTGTTTCTATTATGATTTGTATTTATAAAATAATTAAATTTATTTTTAAATATGCTTACATACATGTTTGTTAAACACTATATATTGAAATATTTTTTAATTGTTTTCAATAAATACGTTATTTATATAATTTATGATTTTATATACAAATATTATTTTATTTCTATATATTTTTTATATAAATAATTTGATTTTATTTTTATATATTTTTAAAAAATATCTTTTACGATTTTATTTTATCTATTTTCAAAAATATTTTTTCTAACAATAAATTTTATTTTGTTATATTTTATGTTTTAAAATAATATATTAAAAAATATTAAGATTTATTGTTAAATATTATTTTTACATGTAATAGATAATATATTAATATATGTTAAAATACCTTAAAGTAGTTGTATACCATGAAAGAAACATTTTTTAAAAAAATTATAATTTAAAATTGATAATGAAATCATTTGATGAGGAATGACTCGTGTAAAATGAATTTTATAAAATTTAGTTTAGCATCCCCTTATTTTGATTCCTAGATCGCCTTGATAAACAATAATTCATTATCTTCTAAATTAGAAAAGTAATGTATAACACTAGTAGAAGAAAATAGAAATAAAGAAAAATAATAATTTTAAGAAAAGGATTAAACAAAAATAAAATTATTTATTAAAAAATAAAATAAGAACACTTACAGAATGATATATCTTCCTATTTATAAGTGATTCTAATATTTTAGAGATTGAGTGATTCTAATATTTTAGAGATTGAGATGAGATGCATGATATATCTTCCAATTTACAAATCTCTTGGCTTAAAATTATTCTTAAAAATAGTCATTATCCAAGATTTTGAACTTAAATTTTTTTTAAAAAAAATTAATTATCCCAATTTTTTTACTTATTTTTTTAAATAGTCATTATCAAAAAAAATATGATCCATATTTTACGGGAGAAGGGGGACGCGTCTCTTTTCTATATGAACGTCCACATCTGAGTTAACCCAATTTCAAAACCGTATTCTCTTCATTCTCACCTTGATCTTATTTCTAACATTTTTCGAGAAAAAAAAACAAGCATTCATTAATCTCTTCAATTTGTTATTTAAAAAAAACCCAATCTCTTCTTGAATAAAAAAAACAATGGACAAAGAAAAAAAATGTAAGTTTTTTTCTCTTTTACTAATTTAATATGTTTTTAGCAGATTTTTTGGTAGATTATAAATTGAAATCATTTAGGCAATTAAATTAGTCAAATTTAGGGTTAGAATTGAGTTAAGAATGAAATATTGGTTAAGTTGTTATTGATTTACGTTAGAGTCGTGTTTTTTTAGATATTTAGGGGTTTTGCGAAGAACATTTCGCTGGATTTTCGCGACTATTCTTCGTCGCCGCCTATGCATAGCTTGTACACTGCTAGCATCAAGCCTTCACAATGACGGGGATTAAATTTTGTTGTTTTCAAAAAAAAATCCCATCAATGCCTATGCTCCACGTTGGCAGGGACACAATTATAAACGCAATAAAATGTAATCCCCGTAGAGTTAAGCCTTGACGCTGACGGTATGGGAATACTGTCTATGCTATATTTTTACCTAGCTCTTTTTATTTTATTCGTGTAGTTGCAGGCATGAGATACTACACCGGAAAAAAAACTCAAAAGGTCGGAGGGGTAAAGGTAGGAAAAAAGCAAAGAAATATATGTCCAAAAAAGTTTGTACTTTTCAAGCAGGTAGTGGTAGTGGTTCCCATTCGGCCAAAGAGATCTGGGTTGAGCCTTCTGAGAATACAGAGTGGTAATTACGGCGTAGTAGGTTGTAACGACAAGGGAACTATGTATAGATAGCGGTGGCGGCGAACGTACTCTTTGTGATGAATCACCAATTGACGATTCAGTTCCCGAGGAAGACGAGACTCAAATTCGTATTGAATGACGTAACACCGATCCTTATTGTCTCATGAATTTATTATTGTCGTAAAATAGTATGGTACTATTTCTGGACTTCCAACGTCCCAAAGCATATAACACATACATTGAAAACGTAAGTCATATCAATTATTTATAAAAAAAAATTGTTTATATCGATAATAACATTATAACAATATATCTAGTTTGATTTTTTTTTTTTAGTTTTTACAGTCTCAGCCATGTATTATCGGCCATGCCAAGTACATACTCGTATCCCAATGGGACCTAAGCAGTCATGAGGTTATGAAGAATATCATCCAAGTCACTTCATTTTGGCCTATGATTGCCTACTTGACTAAGTTCAATTTAAACCGACAATTGTACGTGGCTTTCATATAACGTTGGTGTCATGAGACCAATGCTTTCTAGTCCTCCTTTGGTGATATGAGTATCACCTTAGACAACGTGTTTGTTATTACCGACCTCTCGGTTTAGGGAAAATATTCGAAACGGAGAGGAGCAACACTCATGGTGAAGTATGTGCCAATTATGCTCGGTTGTTAGGGGTTTTAGAAAATGAGATTCAATTATAATTGGAGAAGTATCATGAGGTAAGCTTTATTCTTAAACGTTTTAAGGATAAAATTACGGTTCTGGCATATTAGGAATCAAATCTCACTCGTACCAATGATATGATCACACATACAACACATGCGTACGCCATGTATATGTTCGGTTGCACCAATTTAACAACATGAACAAAAAATTTGTATATGCTAATTTTCTCATCTATTTAGAGCATATGGATCAGCTCGGTGAGATAGCATAGGGTACAAGCGTGTTGGTATAGTTATATAGGGGTATGGGAGGAGCGTCGAATTCGTCGCTCAAAAGTCTGATTGGTTTCGTCAGGTTGCTAGTTTATTGGATCTAACCATTTCGATTGTTTTTCCTTTAGTTTAAGAGTGGATATACGATATCAAATTGCAATTTTTTTTATTTGTTGCGAAAAAACTCATAGGGAAAAATGTTCGACTAAAAACCTATTACTGCGACATTCTCGTCAGTCTCGATGAAAAGTATATAAGTATTGTTATATTTGTATTGTTAATTTATCAAACCCGAATTGTTTTTTACTTTGTTATGTGTTTGTTTGCATATGATATTTCAGTTGTATGCGAATACGAGAGAGAGGTTTCTGGTGCATGAATATGGGTTATATCATAATCGTATTCGGACTATGGGTATGATTAAAAGGTAATGTTAGATTGTAATCATATTTTGAATATGTTGTTTTGTATTGATTGTTTTGTATTTTTTTATTGGCTAACTTCTTATGGAGGGTTCTTCAAAATTAAGGTTATTTTTTATTGGCGGTGGAAGCCACTCACACCGTCGCTGGACTATCTATTCTGCCGGTGTGGAAATTTCACACTGTCGGTGGGAAGCTTAAGTACTCTAACAAAATAAGTTTTTTCCCTACATACATCATCGGTGGAAGCCGCTCGTACCAACAGTGTATTATCTACACTACGGGTGGGAAATTCTCCACCCACAACGTAATATTCCACCAGTGATGTAAACATTCTAAACCGTTGGTTGGTTGCCCAATCATAGTTATTGTATTTTTCATTTTTTTATTCGTTCAACGACTGTGGTAGCTTCTCGCACCGATTATCCAAGCTGCCCATTTGACAATTTTCCACCGACACCGTATTATCCCACCGGTGTTGTAATAATTCCACAACACCTGTAGAGTGTCTAGTTATAGATACCTCATATGTTAGTTTTTTTTCTCGTACACTGGCAGTGTATTATCCACGTTGCCGGTGTGTAAACTCTACACCGGCAACATAAAATCTCATCGCCGGTGTAAAACTTCTGCACCACTATTTATAAACTAATCTTTTTTAAATCTGTCAAACTAAGTTATCGTTCAAATTTATTCTTATCATTATCTTCATAAAATACAAGTTTTTTGCATGTAAAATAGTATATAGATTACAATGACAAGTTTTTTAAACGAAAACGGCTAAATCGGTTACTCCGAGACTATGATTTTTTATTTGTTAGTATCTCTTACAATGAGAATGAATCGGTAGTGCCTAGTCTTTGGCATCTTTTGTGCGTAATTTAGACAACAATGATATATCATTGTACATGGGGCGTCACTCACAATGGAAATATACAAAAGAAAACAAAAAGAAATAACAATGTAAAAATCGTTCGGATGTTGTAAGTTTAATCACATGTTTGATGAAATGAAATACGTACATTGATAAAGTGGTTGGTACCGACCCAACCCAATCCTATTTCCAACCAGTTTGATATTGGAGATGGTGTACCTCTTAGAGGTATAAAAGTGAAGCTAACATCAATGATCTTCTTATGTATTATGAAGTGAAGTATGCAGTTAAACATAGATGCGGTCACGACTCCCATCTTGGGCATCATTATCCAATTTACATAGTAGCCGCATCGGTAGAGCATTTAACACGTTCCATAATATCTATTAAATTCTTCATACTAGTAAAATTATTCACATACACAGACGCGTTTGAACAATAGCCGCAATCTTGTTATTCGTTCAAGGAAAACGCTAATAAATAATACCCGTAGTGGCCATCATCTTTAATGTCTTTTATCGACGTCATAAAAGATATATACAAGATGGAGAATTGGTTAAAGTAACCATTATGATCAACCAACATTACTTTAATTGGCATTATAGCGCCTGACTTACAACTGATTGATCCACTAGAATGCATCATTCCACTTGCTTGTATACGATAGTTCCTCTCTTGTGTATGAACTTCGCTCCCGCTACAAAATTTGTGTGGCAGAGTTCCGCTTCCTCTACGTATAATGACCGATGGTTTTTTGAAATATTTACTTAATCAATATAGAAATCTAATTAATATAATAGACCGAGTTAAAAATAGAAGATTCTGCTTCGAGTTACTTATAGCCTACACTTAACAATTCTCCACCTAGGCTTATAGTAACTCTAGTATATGCTACTATAATGCTTCAACTACTAAACAAAGACAAATTATCCACTTGCACGGTTGAGGGATCAATTCTCATGCAGTTCTTAAACTCTATCGAGGCAATCCTCTTCAAACTACCAGTCTTTTGACTTCCTGCATTCAAGAAAGCGGTAGTAACATCCATTTAACCTATCCCAAGATAATACCAAGCGAAACTTGACATGTGCTCCATACTTTGAAAATTTGAAACCTTTGACCCATAAAACTTTAGATCAAGAACCAAACCTACCAATGGTTGAACTTCTTTTGCGAAGGTCGAGTCCAAACCAAGCTTTAAAATAGCTTTTGTAGAGGTATCCACATCTCCACATTTATGTTCAAACTTCATCTCAACTCTACCTCTAGCTTCGAAACCTATTACATCTCAATACATATAGAAAGTCCAGAGGCTCTTGTTGACGATGATAGTTGTCAAAACAGCTCATTCACTCAACCTCTTATTTTGTTCAGCTGTGAGAAGTATAACCCTTACTCCAAGTAAGCTACGTCTCATCTCAGTTATTTCATGCTTCAAGATACTCTTCAAGATTTTTAGCCTATGCGTAGCAAATTTAGAACAATAGCTACTGAATGGTCGGTTCATTAATACCACATCTTTGTCAGTCCTAAACCTCTTCAAGTACTTCGTGGATGAGATCTTCACCTGCTTTAACAAGCCTTCAACTGCCTCCAAACGAAGTCCAACAGATCCATTCCTCGCATCAGACATCTTTTCTACTATGGACCTATCCATGACTAAAACATCATCAATCCAATTAACATCTATAACAATATGTGAGTCTTATAAGACCGAAGTCTGACATCTCCACCCTTATATTCAAACCCTTCTTCATCTAACATACTTATAAACAGAAGATTATGTTAAAATTTACGGACATACCTCATATTTGGTACAGTGTTTTGAAATATAGTAGATAGCTTGAATTTAATATTTCCCCCATGGAATCTATCATTATTACTGTGCTTGACTTTACTCTAAGATCTGTGATCTTCGTCTTTCTTCTTTCTGTTCTTCACCAAAACTGAATATTGATATCAGATCTCTACTCTCACCGCACCACTTGTTAGGAAAACTAATAATATCGAAACAAAACCCAACCTAGCCTTAACTAGACTCGCTAGGACGAATCATAGCAACTCAGTCAAGTAGTGACCAACAGTTGGCAAACGTCTATCCGAGAGGCTATAGGAGGTAATAATAGCTTCGACTCTTACATTATTTCAAGAACAGAGTTAACAATAAAGAACATAAAAATAAACCAATCACACAACAAGATATTGTGGTTCAGATCGTGAAGAAATTCTACATCCACGGGCAACGTACACTGTTTTTAAAAATAAGTATGTTATAGAAATACTCAAAAATACAAAGGACTCAATCACTGCTTGTTACAAAGATGGCGTGACTCATAGAACCTTATCTTCGGTGTTTATCTCTCACCTCACTTGTATGTCAAAAGACCTAGAGCTAGTTTCTCTTTTTGAAGAAATATACACCTCACACCCACACATTGCAAAACAATATCTTCTTTTATTTATAAGCGGGTTGTGATAAATTTTAATATGTTAATTAAAAAAACTAATTAATATAGAAGATTCAATTAATAGAAAATCTAATTAATATAGAAGACGAGATTAATAGAAAATTTAATTTTTTTTAGAAATCTAATTAATACATAAGATCTAATTGATATAAAATATACCACTAATATAAAATATCTAATTAATATAAAATATCTAATTAATTTAGCCGACATATTAAAAAAAATAAGTTTTTCTTTATTTTCAAACTGCATTATAATGTTTTTTTTAATAAAATAGTATTAAAATAATATAAAAACTTGGCAATAAAAAAAAAACCAACCAGCAATAAAAAGAATTTCTAAAATTCAGTTCTTATGGCGTGTTCACATGAGCAAGACGAGTTTGTGAGTGCCAAAATGGCCTAGAACTAGAAGTAGCCAGCCACCTGTAACATGCCATCAAAGCACTGCCTTTTATAATATAATAACACTAATTTATTTGAAATAAAATGAAAAAGAGAAATTTGGTGCCGGTTGTTTCTCAACGAACACTGGAATAGTATTTAAGAAAAAAAAAGATTCAAAAGAAGAATAAAGATCCGGTGAAGAATATAGAAGAAGAGGTCAGAACTTAGAAAACTATGTAATGTTAAAATATCAAATCCGCACCAAAGCAATCCCACGACATTTGCCGACGGATGGAAAAGAGTGTTCCCAACCACCTACTCAAATTTCAACCTTAACCAAGTTATTATTTCTATCTAACAAATTGGCTTCTTCTTTTTTGGTTTAGGAAATAAAGATTCAGATCAAAGTTCTTATCTATTGGCTTCAAACTTCAACAATCTCGAAACTAATCAAACTAATCCAATGGATCTCTTTAATATTATTCCAAAACTCATTACAGATGATGACAACAAAAAGCTTATGGACTTGTCTTCAGAAGATGAGATCCACAATATAGTTAAATTATTACACTCAAATAGTATTGTTGGTGTGGATGGCTATAATGCCAAATGTTTTCAATATTGTTGGTTCATAATCTCATAGAATCTGTGTGAAGCTATAAATGTCTTCTTTCGGATAAAAAACACCACAGGTCCCCCGTGTTTCCCGGTTGTAACAAGTTAGTCCTTATCCTTTGTCGCTGTAATAAACCGGTCCCCATAGTTCTGAAAAACGGAACCAAAACGTCCTTATCGAGCTCAGACCATATTTTCTACCATTAATGCCCTTTGATCAGCCACATCAACGCCCCACGTGTATCACTGATGTTGCAATAATTAAAAGAAGTAGAAAACCATTTTACTTTCACACTAAAATATTAACCCGAATTTCTTCAAACAAAGTATAAGCCAAATATCTGGAGGGTTGTTTGGACATTTGCCTCCAACTACCTTACTGAAATATCCGAACGACTTGCTTTCATGACTAATAATTTTGCTAAGAACTTTTCACATATTTAATCTTGGGCTTAAAACCCATATAGATAATAATAAAACCAGAAACCCAACCTATAAGGTCCATGGGTCATAAAACACCTCTAAATACCCCAACCACCTTCATTTAAGAGGTTGGACTTTTTTAAAACATACTTAATACCTAGCACCTATCACAATTCTCTCAGTTCACCCTACTAAATATTAAATATTACCTACATACTTTCGAAAATACCCTTGCATCACTAATTTACCATCACTAATTTACCACAGTGGTATACACGGATGGTGGATCAAATACTATGGGTTGTGGTGCTGGAATTTGCTTAACTTATCCTTATGGTGATACAATGTACCAAGCTATATGCTTCGGCTTCAGGGCTTCTAATAATGAATCAGAATATGAGGCAGTCATTGCTGGTCTACGATTAGCATTGATATGTGGGGCAAAGAGGGTTAAGTTGATAAGCGACTTTCAACTACTTATCCACCGGGCTCAATGTCAGTTTGAAGCTAAAAAAGAGCAGCTGATACAATACTTAATGATGTTAAAAGAAGTGGCTGCAAGTTTTAAGAGTATTTAGTACGAGCATATTCCTAGATCAAAGAATGATAGGGCGGATTCTTTAGCTACCATAGCCTATTCGGAAGCTTATCCATGGATACTAGTGCAAGAATTCCCTTCAATAAATTTGAACCAATGAGATTACAAGAAATACGAAGAGAGCATGAGTATACAAGTTATACATCCTCAAGATTGGAGGTATGAGATTCTACAGTTTCTTTCCGATGGGATTTTACCTCCGGATAAAGTTTTAGCCAAGAAGATTAAATATGAAGCTAGTGGTGTTTTGATTTTGGGAGAGGTTCTTTACAAGAATTCTTTTAGTAGACCTTTATTGCGTTGCTTGGATTTTCAAGAATCCCAAAATGTGTTATCCGAACGGCATGATAGGAAAGGTTCTGCGCACTGTGGCTATAAGGCACTGACTAGGAGGGCACTGACTAGGAGGGTTTTACTGGCAGGGTATTATCTTACTCAATTTTTTTCTATAAATTGTGAAAAATATGTACAAAATTTTTGCATGAGCATGAGCGAGTTGCTAAAGAAAAAGTAAGATAAAATAGAAAGTTTATAAGTTTTCGAGAGATGAGTAGTATAGAGATCCATAATTTATTATGTAACTCAAAGTAGTTCTCTAACAAAAGACAAGTAGTTGTGTTAGTTGTGTTTGAGGAAGTTTTTTTGTAATCTTCTTCTAAATAAATTCAGTGGTTTTTTGCCCGTGGATGTAGAATTTCTTTACGAACCATTTTAATTATTGTCTTGCATGCTTGGTTTGTTTTTATATTTATTGTTAAGTTTGATTGGAAGGTTCATAAATTAAAATCTTTAATATCTTACCATCACACTTGTATGAAGTAAATCACGTAGAGTTTAAGTTTCGACCTACTGCTGAAGGTGCACCAACTTAAACCTAAAGTCTCGCATAGGGCTTAATATTGTTATTCCCACAAAGTCTCAATCATAAATATTCTTGTTGTGCTTTATAGGATATTCCCCTACCATTAACTAATTAAACATCTTTGAAAACTAAAAATTATATAGAATCTTTACTAGGTAAATAATAATCTTATAAAATAATAAAACTGGATTAAATTTCATAACTACACTTACTTATAAAAAAATATTTATATTAAAAGAAAACATATTTATTAAACTGTTGGACATAAGTTTTGGAAAATTATTTTACCTAACACTCGACTCCATCAGAGATCTCAATCTCATACAATAAGAATCAAATATTAAAGAAATTTTATTTTATACCTGATCTAAAAAATGAAATATTATCATACATTCGTGGCATATTAGAATCGAGCTGGTAACGGATACCAGCGGTGACATTAGCTTTGTCACTAACGCAAATGGTTTGCAACATATTTTACATGGCTTGGTGATCGTAATGGTAATAGGTCTCCCTTGTCAATTTGACCCGAGTGAATATGAGTCATATCGTGACAAAAATCTTGCAAAAACATTACCAGTCTTGTTTGAATGTCATTGCTAATGTCGTTAAATTCCTTTGTAAAATGTTTGAATTTTGTTGTAAATTTATTTGAATAACTTGAATATAGTTTCTAAACTTATTAAATTCCATTACTAAACTCTTTGAATACCGTCGCAAAACATCACAACTCCTTGCAACTAGCATGGATTTTGTTGCTAAATTATTTGGATAATATACTTCGATTATTGACAAACATTTTAATAAAAATAATAAAAATTTAAGTGATAAAAATATGAAGGATGTATATTACTAATTACATTAATTTTGATTGATATCTTTACAAAAAACTTCTGATGACTATTCTTTTCACTATTACAAATATTGTGTGAAGTACTAAGATTTGACAAATAATATCTTCCTATAATATGTGATTTCTTAGTATATCATTTTTTAGACAATACATGTTGAAGACGATTGAATCTCACCTATAATAGTTTTTGCAAGATTGCCTAAAATTTAAAAAAGAATGAGAAAAAACTATGAACTCAAAATTGATCAATTCCAAATAGAAAATCGCAATTCATAAATGATAAAGTAATCATAGACCTTTTACTTTATCATAAAACAGAAAAACTAGAAACTCAAGAATCTAATAGCTTACCTGGGGTAGAAAACATATTTGATGATATATTTGTACAAGCAATAATTTGAGATGAAAATAAGCGGATAAGAAAATAATTTATTCCGTAATGTCAACTGTATACTCTAATTAGAATATAGAATCAAGCTCTGAGAATAATACTTGAAGCTTCCAAGAAACTGAAAAGATTCAAGAATACATTTTGTACTCCGTGCAGAGATTAATTGTATTACTGTTTTTTATGTGGAACCTTTGTTTATTTTTAGTTTTTATCCTTTTTGGTTTGAGATTCAACTGAAGTGTAGTCGTAGAAGATGTTAGCGTTTGTATCCCAAATAAAAAATACTTTTGGTCTGAATACTTTCAAAGGATATTAGCGACAAGTACAAAATAAAAAAATGATCATATCTGCAAATGAGGTGTGATTGTTTTTGCGGTCATAACTTCACATATTACATAATTTCACTCTAATATAGTTGAAACAATATGATATTATACCCTCGGATGAGTTTTAAGAACTAGATATGCACCAATGTCTAATCGAGTCACATCATTTTTATTGAATCAACTTTAGCCACATAAACTTGTGGATCCTCCCTTGCATATATGCAAGATATAAAGCAAGATAAAATAAAAACATATTACCAAGAAATAAGAATTATCCATCATTTATCGAAGGAACGAGGATTTTAAAAAGATAAAGAAGAAATGTCAAACATTTTGCTAACATAACATAAGAAAACACTCATCTAGCAAACGAGAAAAATATAAGGTCTAAATACTATAATAAAAATGCATCTCACAACATACCTGCACTATTTTATGAGTTATCAGACTTCAAGTGGAATATATTTTGACATAACAAATTACGTAACTTCATAGAGATGAAAAAAAAAATCAAAACCAATATCCCTTAGACTATAGAAAAAAAAAACTCTAAGAAAAATTAACCAGAATAATTAACCTAAACGATAAAACTAAACACAATTAATAAATACTAAGCTATATAAATATTCATGTTTGAAAGAATGAAGTCATCGGAAAAAAAAATAAGTTTAAATTCTAAATGTCCGATATAATTTCTTATATTTAGTTTGACTTTTAATTACGTGTTTTATATATTAAATATTATATGATAAACATTTAGTAATTATATTAAATTAATTTATTATTCAAAGCATTTATTATAATAGTCATCATATACTCAAAGAAACAAGTCAAATCCAATTTACAGAAAATGCTATATTTAAGCATAAAAGACAAAATTACTTTACCGAAAAAAATGTGAACCTAAGACATGGAATTCAAAACTAAAAGTTGTTTCTGAGAAACAAAGACTTCAACCAGTTGATTTGATGAATTTTTTTGGCATAGAATAATACAATAACGTCCACACAATAGCAAATCAAAAAAAGATTGATGTTAATATGATACAAAATGCTTCAAATATTAGCATACAGAGCCCCATTTAATAATCACCCTAAATATAATTGACAAACACATCTATGCAAAATTATATTAAAAAAGTTTTGTCATGAAAAAACTTAGAAACAAAGGAAGAATCTCTCAATAATTTAGGATTCAGTAGATGGGACAATAGAGCCCATAAAAATTGACACAAAAGTTCATGTAAATACATGTATTGAGTCACCCAAAACCCTAAAGATCATAAGAATTACAAGATCTAATTTAAAAACATCATTTTTGTTAGGGTAGCGACCAAAGTTCCACATCCCACATCGGTAAAACATGGGAAGGTTCAATGGTATATAAGTGAGA
Source organism: Limnanthes douglasii subsp. nivea (assembly GCA_036936605.1). Classification (NCBI taxonomy): domain Eukaryota; kingdom Viridiplantae; phylum Streptophyta; class Magnoliopsida; order Brassicales; family Limnanthaceae; genus Limnanthes; species Limnanthes douglasii. The sequence goes on from JAUPFV010000001.1 coordinate 101,578,261, forward strand.
ACATATCTCAACTAGTATGAGGCCTTTTGGTAGTGGACCAAATGCAAAGCCGTGAGGGCCTTCGGGTGCCAAAGCGGACAATATCATACTAGTGTTGAGATCGGTTGTGTTCTTACTTATATACGGAGGCGGAATATGCGGACCGGACCCGCATATTCCCAACACGTGGTATCAGAGCATCAGGCCTAGACGGAACGCGATGATGGTGAAATTCTCGGAGGTCGAACATAATGAATCAGTAGCCATACTCAATGTGATCTACTCTAGAGATCCTAGTTCGGAGCGTCCATGACTCATCAAGCAGTGGTACTTGATTGGAGTGGATAGTGGAGCTAAGGAACAATGAAGGATGGTCGAGAGCAGTATATCCGCTGTAAAAAGCTCTATTGCTCAGGTGGAGAAATCTCTGATTAGAGTGAGCGGATGAAAGTCAATTGAGAGGAGGCTAAGTGGTATTTTGTTCGAGAGGAGGATTTGTTAGGATGGCGACCAAAGTCCCACATCCCACATCATCGGTTAAACTTGGGAAGGATCAATGGTATATAAGTGAGAACATACCTCAACTAGTATGAGGCCTTTTGGTAGTGGACCAAATGCAAAGCCGTGAGGGCCTTCGGGTGCCAAAGCGGACAATATCATACTAGTGTTGAGATCGGTTGTGTTCTTACTTATATACGGAGGCGGAATATGCGGACCGGACCCCTAATTCACAACACTCATATTCCCAACACATGGTATCAGAGCTTCAGGCCCAGACAGTACGCGATGGGGTGGGTGATGTGGGTGAAATTCTCATTAGTCGAACATGATGAATTAGTAGCCATGCTCAAGATCCTTGTTTGGAGTGCCCGTGGCTTATCAAGCAGTGTGGCTTGATTTGAGGCTCATCAAGCATTGTGGCTTGATTGGAGAGATCCTCGTTCGGAGTGCCCGTTGCTCATCAAGCAGTGTGGCTTGATTGGAGTGTATCAAGACGGTGGTACTTGTTTAGAGTGGCGCTAAGGAACAAGGCAAGATGGTCGACATCACATAGATCCGCTGTAAAGGCTCTACAGATCAGGCAGCCCCAACCTGATTAGAGTGAGCGGATGGATGTCAATTGAGAGGAGGCTAAAGTGGCACTTTGTTCAAGAGGAGGATTTGTTTGGGTAGCGACCAAAGTTCCACATCCCACATCGGTAAAACATGGGAAGGATCAATGGTATATAAGTGAGAAAATATCTCAACTAGTATGAGGCCTTTTGGTAGTGGACCAAATGCAAAGCCGTGAGGGCCTTCAGGTGCCAAAACGGACAATATCATACTAGTGTTGAGACCGGTTGTGTTCTTACTTATATACGGAGGCGGAATATGCGGGTCCGCATATTCCCAACAATTTTTTATTAAATCGATGAATTTATAAGTCTAATCAACCAAAAATTCAATAGAAGTAGTAACCAAAATAGTCAAAATCAGTTGATACATGATTCTATCCACAAACCGAACATAATCAATGGTAGAAAATCAAACTTACTAATAAATAAAGCTGAAAAGATCTTACAACCGTAACTAGAATTAATTCAATTTTTAATTAATATATTAGATGAATAAGTACTCGTCGTCTGAAAAATGTAAGTATAAACTCCACTCCTATTGCACTTTCCTTTTTCATGACTCTCATTAGTAAAAATCGTTAGTGCTGTAAAACTTAACACCTTCAATATGATTTTCCCTTTGATATGATTTTCTTTTTTAATACTTATGTATTTGGATTGTGATTCTTTCAATTCTTCAATAAACCGTTGAACCGGTTTCGATGATGTTTTGGATAAGCTGATGTATATGATTGTTTTTAGGGTTTGGTTTCTAAGATTTTGAAATAATATATACTGTTGGAGGTTGGTGATGGTTATGCCAAAATATGTGGTGGTTTTGGGTAGATATGTAGGTTGTTATTCGAAGAACCACGTTCAATTGTTGTTTTTGAGACAGTTGTATATTCTACATTACATTTGGAAAGTCTACAAACTGTACTATATGCTTTTAGAAGAGACATAAACCGTCAAAATTTGAAAATAAATTTGACATTGAATACTAATGACCATTGACCATATTTGATCTTTCATTTTCTTCAGGCCTCTTCATTAATCTTAGCATCTCGTTCCTTTTTTCTTTTATTTGGATAAGGCTTTTTATAGAAAACATAGAGAAATATGAGACATTCTTTGGATGTAAGCCATTAGTATTAGGTCGATCAAGGTCGGTTTCGTATTGATTTAGTATTGTTTATGATCGGATGTTCTTGATCACCGACTTTAATCTCGTCGGGGACTTTCTCTTCTTTACTTTTACGCCACAAAACATAATAGAGCTCGATAACTATAGCTCCAATTATACTTTCGAGATATATTTTTTTGGCTAATAATAACTGATAACTTGGTCAGGTTCAGTTTTAATGTGAAGGATTGCAATATGAACAAACATGAAAACACCAAGAACATAGTGATTAGGTGTTGGTGCGGAAGTTGTGGCTTCACCGTGAGCTCATTCGCCTCCTGATTTGACGAAATCAACAATTAACTTTGTATAAAGTCATCACCATTTCTCATGATACTGTAATAGTTGTTCCAACCATTTTAGCTATACTGTGTTTTTTTCTTAAATTCATTGTCTCTAACCTACTCGATAAAATTATAAAACTGGATAAATTACTAGACATGTATGGATTACTAATGTTGATTTCATTTTTTAATTGATTATTGAGTCTTAAGTCATTGATATTAAGTGCTGCAACTTTCATAGACATGTATGGATTACTAATGTTGATTTCATTTTTTAATGGAATTTGAGTTTGATTCCTCCTCAACTAGGATTTCTCGAAGAATATATTCTCTAAAAACACAAGAATACCAAATCACTGCAATTCAGATGATCAGTGATTTAATTTGCAATTTGTACAAGTAAGCTTTCATGAATTTCATTCCTTAGTATCCAGTTTCTTGTGTGACTCTTCTACTTCTTGGTTTGAACTTTTCAATCCAATTAACCACATTACTTTGATTTAAAGAAATAGGCCAACCATGAGGGCTATGGCTTCAACAACCATATGTGACGTTTTACCATATAGCCTACCAAAGTCTTAGATCGGGTAAGAGTCTTGATAATTTCAGTCTTTAATTGATTCGAAAGACTTGAGATAATAAAGGAGAATTGTTGCATATGCAAGAATTTATGGAAAATCTGAAACATTAGATAAGAAAACAAGTTGTTTTTAGTCAAGATTATGATCCTGCTAAACTTGTTAAAACACAAAACATTAAGAAATATTAAATATATCATCAGTCATTTTTACGAGCGTAACTCATACCCAATTTTATTTCTCTTATTATTCTTTAGCTTGATATTAGTTAATGTTTTGAAGTCATGATCAATCTCAAATTTGTGTCTTGTAGGTGAAGTAGTCAAACTACCTATACTCTCTTTGTTAGCAGTTGGATGCTCAGAGGCTAAGTTGACATATTCATATGAGCTATTGCAATTAAAGCCTATTTCTAAAGCTTCAATAGCCCCAATGACTTCAGCCTCAAGGGGATGATGCTTGTCCTTGTCCTTTTTAACATTATGGTCCAAATGAGAGGTAATCTTATTCCTTTTGTCCATAAAATGGCTATTATCAATTCTGTTAAATTGTTGATCCTCAAATTCCCGTTGAATTGAATAAGTTGGCATGACTCCCAAAGAATGTAATATTTCATTGATATCGGCTTTATGAAGTTCAGGTATTATGCTTTGATCTTCTACTGATTTATTAGTTTCTCTTTGAAGAGCCTCAAAGAAGTATTCGTGATATATTTGGTTGTTTGTGAAGTGTTGTTTGATGTTATTGATATTACTCTTCATTGGTTGTTCCCCGGTATCTTGAATTGTAGCACTGTCTTTACGATGGATTGATGTTTCTCTGGAATCTGTTTCTTTTGATGGAGAAGTTGTCTCCTTAACAACAACAAATTTCATTTTGGGAATCCAAACTTCGGTAGTTTCTTGTTGATCATTGTTGTTAGTTGTTTGGTTAGGATGTTGATCTTCAACTTGATTTAGGTTGTCTTGTTTTAGCTTTCTACAGGTTTTAGAATTATGATCCATATGAAAACATTCAGAATAATACCATGGTTTATCTCCATATGTGAACTTTACCCAGAATCCTTTAGCATTGCCAAAAATAATCTAGATTCTTTCTAAGAGAGTTTTTGAAAGATCTAATTCCACCCAGGCTTTACAGCAGTTGTACATGGCCTGGTTTTTTAATGAAACCCAAGTATCAATAGGATTCCCTGTAGATTTGGCTAGGGTTTCGATTGTATCTGAACTATATATGTAATGAGAGTTTTTGTTGAAGATGATCCAAACAAGAGAGAATAAGGACTCCCATCTATGATGGAAATTATATGTCCATTTAAGAATACGCACTGTATGTTTCCCACTGTTGATGCTGATCTTCTCCATAGTCTTTTGATGTCTTGTTGTAAGTCCAATTCTATCATTAAATGTCGAGGGTCTCAAAGAGCCAGGCTTACTTCATCTTTGAATTTCAGAGCATCAAAGAACTTTTGTATCTCAGTCACCCATGGCCTTCTACTCAAGAAATTTTCTATCGATGTATACTTAGCCGAATACTCTAATATTAGTTTATCTTGTGGTTGGAAGTCTACCGAGATATAATCTTTTTTATTCTGAATTTTGACTTTTGCGTGAACCAGATTCGTAGGATTATTTCAGACTATATCTGAAAAACTCTTCTTCAGTGATTGTTGATCCATTGATGGCTTCATTTGATAGTTAGATTGTTGTTCAACTACATGGTTTGTTCTAAGAGTTGCATAAGACTAGTTAGTTAAGAAATTTCAGATGAACATTGAAGGATAAGACTGACTAGGAGGTGAGAATTATTGAGCAGGATCTTCTTGATTTGTAACATTTCTTGATTGATAAAGCACCGACTGCTGAGTTTGATGGAGATCCATGGAGGTTTTTAGTATCTTCTGGAAAAAATCAATTTGATGTTGTTGTTGAAGGATATGAGGCTCAATATGGGAGGGATGTTGTTACTTGAGTTCCATATTCTAATCATTTAAGAACGACAACAATTAGTTTCTTGATTAAATTCTATGAGTTCCATATTCTAATAAGGTGATTCTTCATTTAAGAAGGATAACAGTTAGTTTCTTGATTAAATTCTATGCACGAAGATTATGCAGAGCTCTCTTTTTTAATATCATTATCTGATTTCCATAATGAATTAAACTCTTAATGGAAGTGATTCAAAATTTTAGATAATGATATTATTATATTTAATCCAAAATTAATTAAACAGATAAAATTGTAATAAATGGTTCCCTACCTGTTATGCAATTACTGTAATTCTACAATAAATTATCGTACATCTTGTAATATACTCTTTCTTCAATAATTAAAAAATTACTAATAATATATCGGCTTCCCGCATGATCTAAATATTATATCGAATAAATCAAACCTCAATATTAATATTATCTTCGAAGTCAGAATCAGTACAGTTATCGGACAAATTTTTCGTTGGTCTCTCAAAAAGCAAAATCATCCCAACATGCAATAAACCTCTAATAATCCTAACAATACCAATAGTTACAGTTAGGTAATATAACCACCAACATAGAAAACCTGCCACGTCAGCAGTACCCATGAAAATGTCATGTTTACCCTCAGCGATGACAATTAAACCCTCTACCTCGTTCCGAAGCTTCCACCACCAAAACGTTCCAAAACTAACCACCACCGGCACCCTTTCCACCAGCTTCTCCTCCTTAGGCTCGCCACCAGAAACCGCGTCGTCGACTACGGGCTTAACTATTGATCGGAACCATAGAAGTAGTATTTCGTGCAGCCCTAGGAAGAATATAGTCTTGATTAACATGCTCGTGATCCTTTTATTACCATAGACTTCGTTAATTCCCCCGAGCGCATCTATAATTTGATGGACCAATATACAAAAGGATTATATACGTGGCGTAGACGGAAATATAAATTTCATTCTATTTAAACTTAAGAATTATATACGTGGTTTTTTGGCATCTAATAATTTACTTTTTGGAAATATTTATAAAAAAAATTATTTCAAAATCTATGATACCATTTTTTTAGATGTGTCAGGTAGATAACTATTTATTTTTATTATTTTTTGGATTTGTAAAAAAATGGACATTCATCCCTTATACGGTTAATAAAATTAATTATCTAGATTTTTAAAGTATGAACCAATTATGGACGAGTTAGACAAATTTGTAAATGAGATGATAATTTCAAATTCGAAAAAAATAAATATTTAGAAAAGACAAATGGTCTTGAAACAAAAATGAAAGAGAATACTATATCCTTAATTTTATTTAAACCTATTATGGTCTTTGTTTTTTTTTTTTTTTTTTCTTTCACTCTTCTATTTTGTTTTAAATTTTTAACTTTTTAGTTTTTTCATGTACAATTGTTTAAAGAGGTACGACATAACAGTTCGAATAATAGCTTTTGTTTCACATTTAATCATCTAACATTTTATCGATAGTAGGAGACTAAATACAAAATTTTAAAAACTACTGAAAAATAAAAATGAACTAAATGAATTAGTTTTATAAAAACGGAAAACATGAATAACTAATCATAGTTTGTATATTTTTAATAGTCCAATTAATCAAACTATCACTAACGTGAATCTTATATTGATCCTTAAGATTCCACACAATTTATAGTTTTATATTGGTTTGAGAAATGCGTTATATATTTTATATATAGATATACTATTTATTTCGAGAAAATGGACATTCATCCTTTCTACAGTTAATAAAATCAATTATCTAAACCATTAACAAGCAGTGAAATCAATATAGTTAACATATGAACCAATTATCCATGAGTTGACAAATTTGTAATTGATATAATATTAATATTTATAAATTCGAAAAAAATAAACATTTAAAAGAACAAATAGTTTTAAAACACGAATGAAAGAGAATATTATGCCCTACAAAATTTAAAATTGTTGTACCATTAAAAATCACAGTTTTTTATATTTTGCATTTATTTAAAACTAACGTTTTTATTTTTTACTAATACATTGTGTTTAAGATTTTACAGTTTTAGTCATTCATACCTCTTAATTGTTTAAGAGGTACCACATGACGGGTAGAATAATATTTTTTGGTTCATATTTGTGATTCCAATTTTTTGTCCATAATATCTATTTTTTAAATTTTTATATTATTTATAAAAAAAGTGGTGTGTATTAGTTATAAAATATTGGATGAAATGTGAGACAAAATTCAATATTTGACCGGTTATTTCGGAAGATTAAAATACAAAATTTTAAAACATGTTGAACTATTAAAAGATAAAAGTGAATAACATTAATTAGTTTGATGTAAACAGAAAACATGAAAGACTAATAATTTGTATATTTTTAATTGTCCAATTAATAGTAGGGATTTCAAATCATTAGTAGCATAAATTTTATATTAATCCTTAAGATTCCACACAAGTTATGGTTTTATATTGGTGTGACATATGCGTTATATATTTGTTGTTTTTAGATGACAGTTACATTAATAAAACTATAATTAATAAATGTAGAAATTCAATGTTTGATCCAAGAAAATTTCAGTATTGAGAATTGAGAATTCAGCAATTGTAGTTTCAAAACTAAAGGAGTAATTTCCATATGTATAAGCCTTACCTTGTTCCCTGAGGATGACCGATTCGACGCCGAGGTTTTCCTCCACATCTAACCGAACAGAAACTTGCAGTAAGCAAAGAACTATCCACGCGATAAGCAGTCGAGCACGGGTTGAGCACGAACGAGCTCGGCCGATTTTTCCAGTTAAGGAGTTGATAAGCGTGGCAACGGTGATTAACCAAACAACAGCATATATAATAGCTGGGTTAAGGAAAAATAAGAAATAGGCAATCGTGAATGGTGGTTGGGTAACTTGTGCTGCAAGAAAGTGAGAATAAGAAGAGAGTCTTGCTAAAAGGAGAAAAGAGAGAGGGAGCAAGAGAGAAAGCAAAGTTATGGTGAGTAATCGTATCGGTTCCATCAAGATGGTTGATCGGTAACCCATTTTGTTTATTTTTTTGGTTTAGTTTTGGTATGGGGAATGAATTAATAGAGTTATGGATATTTTACGTGTAAGAGAGACAAAGCATGAATTATAAAGAATGAGATTATGGAGAAATTAATGGAATGATCGCTTGTACTTTTTGGAGAAAGGTATCATGTTAAGAGTGGTTGTCACGTTTCTTTTGGGGGGTTTATCATCTTAACCTCTTATGTCCAGTCCTCCATTATTGCTATATCTCAAACTATTCCTCCGACTATTATTTTTCGTCAAAATATCTTCTTAACTATTTATTGATGTTATATAGTATTCGTATTACGTTAAAATTAATTATGTGAATTTTGGTTAATTTAAATTTAAGTTTTTTTTAAATCAAAATACAAAATATTATTCAATAAAAATATATAATCCAAAAAGAGGGCTTTACAAAATCCAACCTTAAGAGCAAAACTCATTAGAAGTCGAAGAGTTTTACTAAAACGAGAAAGCTCCAAAAATGATACAGTGCAGTGGAGCGAAGCCAACCAACCTATAAATTGAAACAAAAATTGAAAGGGAGACGATTCTTTGAAATAAGACAATATGGAAGGCAGCAAGGAAATCAACAAAGTTATATACCATCTAAAAACTGATAAAGGAAGATTCGAGATTCTTCAACATAAGCAATACTGGTGACCAAACTTCAGGCTCTTCTACAAAAAGAAGAAATATTTGGGCAGAGCAACAGAGAAGATAGCATTAATATGAATGGTGGAGATCTAAATCAAGATTTAAGCGAGAATGAGTAACTTAAAAGGCTGAATCGCGATTTTTAAAGAAATTCAAACAAAAAATCAGTATAAAAAGTCAAGGGAGAGAAACAAAGCATGGAGGAGAGATCTTGAAAATCAGTCCATGACGAAGCTTAAAGAGCTCAAAGAGAAGACCATGAGACTTGAATTCGAGGTAAGCTATCAAACCAAAGTCCTTCTCCCCCTTATTTGAAAAAGATTTAAGAATCCAATTCAATTATGGATTTCCATTAAAATCCAGCAATAAATTCAACTTAAAGACCTCAAATAGAATAGAAAAATCTAGGCAACTAAACTTATCAAGAGACTTGCATAAACCTTAAACTGTTTGAAAATCTTAATCTATTATAAGATAGATTTAAATGTATTCTCTTATGTATCATATGTCAGCCCATTCAAAGAGAGTTATAACATCTAGCTGATGAGGGGCTCGCTTCTTGTTAAATTCACTTTTCATCTTACACTCAATGATCCATTTAGCAAGCCAATCGGCCGTATTATTTTGGACCCTGTTAATATAAGAAATAACCATTGAGGGAGAGATTAAACATCTGCAACAATTCAGGACTTCCTCAAGAGCTTTAGGATAGTTACCAATAGATAGACAATTAACAAAAAATTCAGAGTCAGTCTCTATATCTACATTGATTAAACTTTTTTTGCTTGCGAATGCAAAGACCATCGAGGAGAGCTTTTGCTTCAGCCATTAATGGGGTAAGTTTGCAGTAAAGATTTCTAAAAACATTAATAATATCACCATTGATATCTCTTATGATAATATCGCCACTGACATCTTCATTGGATTGCGAGGAACCGTTAGTGTTGAGCTTGACTCTATTAGGGAGATGAGGAATTCAAGATAGATAAATAGGTTTCCTTTTAGATCTAAGGTGGTTGTAGCACCCTAACTCAGAGGTAGCATACTTATAGGGGGCCAATACTTCTTGTTGAGGAGGTTAGCTTGATCCAGGCGAGAAAAAATATACTTGATGTAGTCGATAACAGATATAACATCAAAGGTATGACCCTTAATTCTAGTCTTGTCTCTATATTGCCATATCACCTAGAAAATTATAAGAGGTAAGATAGAACAAACATGAACATCCTTATAAGTATCCCATAACCAGGTTCTTAACATATGAGTAGCAGTCATAAAGCTGCAAGTGTTAATTTTGAACATAGAAGAGAAGTAACACCATATTCTCCAAGAGAAGTTGCAATCAATGAAGAGATGGTTAATAGTTTGTACATTATCACATAATTGGCATTTGGAGACCAAATTCATGTGTCTATTTTGCATAGTTATATCAGTAGAAAGCTGATTGTGTAGAAGTCTCAAAGTTAATTATAAACACTTTTTGGGGGTAATGCTAGCTTACCAAAGAGGCTGGACTTATTATGATGAATCCTGATAAAGTTCCAAATGGTTTTAGTATTATATATCTTACCTTTGGAAACCAACCAGTAGAGAGAATCACCTATAGTTTTCTTTATGGAGACCTTGGCTATATTTTTTAGATAATTAGGAGAGAGAATGCTACTAATTTTAGACTTGTTCCAGTTGTTTTGATCCCAAAATTGTAGACTTTATCCAAGTATATAATTTATTATCAGTGTGATCATCAAACTTAATGAAAAGAGAGCTCATAAACCAATAAGACAGTTAACTTTAGGCTCCACAATATTCTTAATGTCAACAAATCTTCTCCAACCCTTTGAATAAACCTTAGTATTATAATTATCCTAAAGATGGTGAATGTTCTTGCAGTACATGTTGTGGATATATCTAGTCTAGAGAGTTTTTTTTACCTAAATCTCACCCAAAACTTATAGGAAATGTGGCATGAATATCCTTTAGCCTTCTAACATTAAACCTTCTTCAATGAAATTCTTGCATACCTTTGTTAAAAAATTTCTTAATTTTGTCAATGATGCATTTAGGAAGAGTGTAACTTTGAAGCTAGTAGATAGGAATGGCCATCAAAGCATAATTAATGAGAGTAAGTATTCCCCTATAGGAAAACTTCTTACCCTCCAATTTAGAAATCTTAGACCTAATGTTTTTAAGTAGGTAGTTAAAATTCCTAGACTTGTTATTTGTTTTTAGGTTTATCCCCAAATAAGTAGTTGGAAGGTAGCCATTATTGAATCTAGTTGTATTAGAGAGAGATAAGACTCTAGAAGAAGAGAAATTAGTAGAAGTAATGATTTTAGTCTTCTTTATTGATCAGTTTCCCAGAAACATCTTGATATTCCTACAAGAATTTACTAAGCATAGAAATACAAGAGTTTAATCTATTAGTAAAAATTAACAGGTCGCCATCAAAAGAAAGAGTAGGAATTAAGATAAAACTTCTAGTCATGTAATTCATAGTTTTATTATTGATACACAGCTTGTTCAAGCCTTTGATAAGAACTTTATCTGCAATTATGAAAAGACTTAGAGTCAGAGGGTCTCCTTGTCTTAAACCACTCTTGGTTTTGAAATAACCCATGAATTGATCATCGATAAGGATAGAGGCATGCAAATTCCTAATAATCTTATAAATTAGGGTAATAAAACCAGAATTAAAGCCAAATGATAACATAACTTTATTTATAAATCCGTTGGACATTCTGTCAAAGGCTTTAGCCATGTCCACTTTAATCAGAACGTTCCCCACTTTAGTATTTTTGTTTAGGTAAAAAATCAATCATTAGCTAACAAAATATTGTCATGGATAGATCTCTCAATAACATAGGCTCTTTTAGTCTTAGATATGATTTTGGGAAAGATTTTTTTCTAGTTTATTGTTGATTAATTTTATTATAATTATATTCAAAAGAGTGCTCATGCTAATTGGCCTATAATTCTTCCATTTTTTAGGATTATAGGACTTAGAAACGAGACAAAAACTTGTTGCTAGGATTCTTTGAGTAAAATTTTGATCCTTAAAAAAAGATAACAATAGCAACACACATATCCTGCTTTATAATTTGCCAACAGGTAATGTAAAATTTACTGTTACATCCATCCATTCCAGCAACACTTGAAGGATGTATGCTTTTGATATATTTAAGGATTCATCTTCATTTGGCAGCTTCATTAAAGTTATGTTATCCTGCTCATTGATCAAGTCAGGAATATAATTAAATATAGAGTTATTTAATATATTTAATTTGGTATCATAATTTGGATATGATTTTCAGAGATGATATTCTTTTAATTAGAACTCAGCTGAGTTATTGATTTGAAGCTTATTAGTAATCCAAATTAAACCATCTTTTATGCTGAGGATTTTGTTTCTCCTTTTTTTTCGTGACATAGTTGTGGTAGATTTGGGTGTTCTTGTCTCCACCCTTAATCTAGTTAGAGTAATTTTTATGTTGCCAATAAAACTCCTTTGAGCAAGCGCTTGAAGGAGCATTGCATTAACTTTTGATAAGTTGGTGGTGTTCTCAGCATTGTGATTCTCCAAAAGCTTCATTTCCGTGCTTTCAACCATGTCCTTAGCCTCAACAACTTTATTAAAGATGCTCTCAAACACTTTAATATTCCAGCTCTTAAGAACGCATTTCAGTATTTTAAGTTTATTCCATAATATGTGAAGAGGGTAAGCATGCATTTGCGAATTCTAATTAGTTTCAACAATAGATAAGAAATCAAAATTTGAATTCTAAATGTTTAAAAATTTAATACTAGATTTTGTTTGATAATTGTCATTGAATATTGAGACATATAGAAGCGTGTTGGTCAGAGAAGGCTCTGGTTAAATGCTTGAAATTAGTGTTGTTGAAGAAGTCAGCCCAATCAATGTTAGATAAGTCACGATCCAGACGCTTCCACTTAGATTTATTGGATCAGGTGAACTTAGTACCAGCATTTTATGCGGCCTCCAATAGGCAGTAGCTAATAGTCTCATTAAAATCAGTAGTATTGTTATGCCAATAGGTAGTAAAACCAATATGCTCATTAGTAGAAGTTATGGTGTTGAAATCTCCAATAACAAATCACTATCTAACAGATGAAGAGATGGTTTTGAGAGTGGACCGCGGATCTATACTATTGAGCCTATGACATTTAGCATAGACTGTGGTAAAATGAAATACTTTGTTCAAGTATATATAGGTTACTTCAAAATACAACAGCTGAGGGTGGTCAATAATGATGTTGATGCTCTAAAAATACTGCTATAGAATCCAAATCTTGTTAGTATAATTTGACTTAAAGTTACTGAAACCAAGCTCATTGGCTATAGAAGTTAAAGGGTCAGATTTAATAAAGGGCTCTTGAATTACAATGATGTTGATGTTCTCTTCTTACCGATAGATTTAAGTCTTCTCAAAGAGGCTTTGTTTCCAATTCCTTGAATATTCCAACTAAAGAATTTATTCATAATGTTGAGTATAAATTTGGGAATTTCTGGTCCCAAAACGGGACTTATAAACACCTTATCTTTTTTTCCTGCTATATTTAGCCTCTTTAAGCCTTTTATTGAGTAATTTTTGAAATATTTTGTCCATCTCTTTCTTATTAAGAATAGGATATGATGGCAGACTTCTAATATTCGGTTGGTTTGGAGTATGATTGTTGGTATCAAGGCTTTCTGGCTCCTGATTAGTAGTTAAGGTATATTCTTCATCTAGATTCATGATGAATTCAATGATCTTTTTATTTTGAGATATACTGATTGCATTCAAGTTAGACTTGTTGAGATTGGCTGGTTGATTTGTTGTAGGTATCTGGTCTTCTGTTGGTTTGTTGTAGGCATCTGGTTTTCTGCTGGTTTGCAATAGTCTTGTTTTCAGATATGATAGGTTTAACTATGATGAATTTTAATCTCGACCTATCTTGATTGATGGTATCTTGCGAAAATCCTGCCCGAGTATCATGTTTAGGATCATCTATGCTTTTTGGAGCTTCATTAGAGACTTTCTTGCAAAGTTCGTTGTCATGGCCTATATGGTAATAAAGATCATAGTAGTTTAGGATATCCTTGTAGCTGATGTGGAGCCAACAACCATCATTTGATCCAAAACCCACCCAAACGTTATGTTGCAGCTTCTTAGTAATATCAACTTCAATCCAAGCATAATAAGAATTAAATATGGCTTTATTTTTTGCTGGAACCCAACATTTTAATAGTTGACCAATAAATGTTGATATGGAGTAAATAATACCTTCATCATACATGTATTCTGGCACATTTCCTATTCTAATCCAAATTGGAACAACTCGACACTCATGCTTAGGGTTGAAAGTATGAGACCATTTAAAAAATCCTCATGGATTTCTCACCAACGTACCAAACATTGCGAGTCCACAACTTGCACATGTCATTTTTAATTGAAAATTCAATCAATATGTGCCTAGAATCCCAATGGCAGATATTATACTCTCCAAAAAACTTAATTGATTGAAAAAATTGATTTAGAATATGTTTTTTTGGCAAACATTGAGAAAAATTTCCTATTAATGTAAATTTGCTGGAATCCATGAGCCTATCCTTGTCGCTTTATTGGAATTAAAGAGAGATATGGTCATTTAATTCTTGTATCTATGTAGGTTTGATTCCTTCATAAGCTGAGAAAGTAGAGAATCGCACACCAACATCGCAAAAAAGAGAAATCAGAGAATCAGACGCTATGGTCGCAAAACAGAAAAAGCGATGCATATTTATTATATGTTATTAATTTTATTATCGTACACCCAGATGTGTTAATATCATATAATGTTTCTATGTTTTTTGCATCTATAATAAAATCCAATAAATATTTTTTCTAAATAAATCGGGGGATTGGTTGGACCAATTCTTTATTGTTTGATAAATTATGTTTATTTTTCACAACTGAGAAAACTTTTGAGAAAAATACACAACGTTTCTTGTAATTAGATTAGTGAAAACTAGATAAATAACAATGAAATAAAACACACACAAATTGGTCATAGATTCCAGCCAATTATGCTTACGTCTACAGACCTATTGCATATCATTTTATAAAGAAAAGACTATATAACTTTCTAATTTATGGGTTACAAATCACAAAGAGAGCTAAGAAATTTATATTGATCTACCGTTTACAAGAGTAATTAACTATGAGTTTAAAATCCATGATTAAGAAGTCATTAACGATTCATTAAATGACTTAATTTATTAGTTATTCTTTCAAAATTGAAAAACGTGTTCAGACCCCTCGTATAAGGGCCCTCATATTTTAGACATTCATCTAAACATCTCTTGTATAAGGATGCTCGTCTTCTAGACCCTCATCAAAATACCTTCGTCTTCAAGAACCTAGTTTGTAGGACTCTCGTCTAAGGATCTTTTTCTTTAATACCCCGTTTTCAAGACCATCATTTAAGGTCCTTTGTCTTCAAGACCTTCGTCTAAAGAGCCTCATCTTCAAGACCCTCATCTAAAAGTGGAACTTTTGGATAACAATATCTCACTTTAAGATTGGTTTTAATTTTTCTTCAGACCTTGATACATGCAGTAGATATTTCTGGTGTTGTTACTCTTGCAAGCCAACTAAATTTGAACATAACTTCAATTTTTCAATACTTATTGTCTTTATCAATATATCTGCTAGATTTTTGCTTTATTGATTTTTTTCCAGTATTAACACATCATTTTCTAATAAATATCTAATGAAGTATAACGAACTCCAATATGCTTGGTTTTTGAATGAAATACTGAATTCTTCGCCAAGTTTATTACACTCTACTTATCGTTGTGCATAACATTCTTTTTCAGTTTAAATCCTAACTCAGTTAACGAATCTTGAAGCCATATCATCTCTTTGCTAACTTCAATTACTTCTATATACTCAGCCTCTGTAGTGAATAAAGTTACTATATTATGTAACTATAACATCCAACTAACAGTTGTAGTTCCAATATTGAATATATAACCGATGGTGTTTTTTCGATGATTGACTTTACCAAGTGTATGTCTATATAGACTTGTACTTTTAACTCCCCCTTATCAAAGTACAAACACTTTCTTTCGGTGTCTCGTAGTTTTAGGCACCTCAAAATCCATTATACTGTTTCTCAATAAGATTTCCATAGATTAGATATAAACCTTCAAGCAACTCCCACTGCATGACCAATATCTTTGCTCATATACATCATTAGATACATGAAAAAAATCTTAATAGTTGCGGCGTAATGAACCATAACCATAAAATATTTATCTTCCTTCATCTGAGAGGATTGATCATTGGATAAGCGGAAGTGACTGCCAATGGTATGTTAACTGGCTTGTTATCACCCATGTTAAATCTCTATAAAACACAATTGATGTAATCTAATTGAGATACCTGTAAGACTATTTTATGTTTATCTCTTGTGGTTTGCATTCCAAGAATCTTATTTGTTTGACCCAAGTCATTTATGTAAAATTCTTTTGACAATTATTTATTCAACCTTCTAACATCATCCATATCTAAACCTCATAATAACATATCATCAACATAAAGTAGCAAAACAATATAACTAGTCTTACATATTTTGAAATAACAACAGTTGTCAGTATTGCACTTCTAAAAACTCTCCTTGTTCATGAAGCCGTCAAGTTTTTGTACCACTGTCTTATGGTTTTCTTAAGGTCATACCAAATTTTATTGAGTCTAGGTACTATGTTTTCCTTCCCTCTTTTTGAGAAACCTTCTCGTCAATGCATGTATATCCCTTTATCAAATTCATTCTGAATAAATGCAGTCTTCACGTTTAAGTGTTCAAGATAAAGGTTTTCAATGGCAATGATACTCAACACTAATCTAATAGTATTGAGTTTCACAACTGGAGCAAACATTTTGGTCTTATCAACATTCATTTTGATAGAATCTTTTAACGACTGGTCGGGTTTTGTATCTCTTATAACCATTATGCTCATCTTTCACCCGGTACACTAATTTGTTATGAAATTCCTTATTTTTTACGGCTAACTCGGCTAGTTCTCATACCTCATTTGAGATTAGACACTTCATCTCATTTTTCATGGTAAGATCATACTTTCTAGCATCACCAGTCTGATAAGCTTCATCATTGCATTCAGGGTCCTCTCTATCAGCGAATAATAAATAGTTCAACTATCCCATATTAGGCACACGAGGTCATGAAAACCTTCTCAATGCATGAGTTGGAGTAGGAGGCTGCAATGTGTCAGACTGATGTGCATCGCTCTATCCAACTGACTATCTTAATTGATGACTTGGTACAATCGGCTTTGTTATAAGAATATCTAGGACATCCTCTATATTTGCAAAAATTGGCCCACTTTACTCCAAGTCATTTATATCAGTTTTATACATATGCTTGTGCATCACTCTTTTATTAAAAATCATATCCCTTGTTCAGATCATCTTAATGTTTTCAACATCTCGAGTACGGTAGCTAAACTCATCCTCGCTATAGCCGATGAATGTGCATTTCTTAGATTTGAGATCAAGCTTGACCATACTTTGCTCATTGAAATGAACATATGTTGTACAACCAATTTCTTTATATCTAACAGTTTTATCTCTTTTCTACTCTATACTTTCTCAGAGATTATGTGCTCTAATAGAGCCAATGGACCTAGATTGATCAAGTAAGCTGATGTGTTGACCGTTTCTACATAAAATATTTTGGTAGACCTGACTCTATATAAATACTTCTGTTTTTTGTGTCAAGGTTCATACGCTCGGTAAAACCATTGTGTTAAGGTTTACCCATCATAGTTCTTTCTATACTGATCTTGTGCTCATAGAAAAATTTCTTGAATCTAGTGTCTTCATATTTACCATAATTTCTCGTTCTTATCTTTTTAATATTTATACCTTTCTCACTTTTAACCATAGATTTTCATCTTCTAAAAACCTTAAATACTTCATATTTATGCTTTAAAAAGTAAATCCATACCTTTTGAGAATGATCATCGATAAAAGTCACAAAGTAGTGTTTATTTCTAATAGATGAAACAATAATTGGTTCCTAAACATCAAAGTGAACAAGTTATAGCCTTTCTTTCTTTGAGGTTCGTCCACTTGTGTGAAAGATGACCTTATTCTGTTTTCCAATTATGAAATCTTCGCACATGTCTATATCAATTGACTGTACACCTGGAAGTTCCCCTTTTGAGTGCATAATTTTCATCTCTTGCTCATTCATTTGACCAAGTCTCAAGTACCAAGTATGAGGATTTCTGTTTTCTACTGGGATCGTAATTGAACAACGCACCTCTGTTGTCATGTAAAAAGTACCATTTTTTTTCCACGAGAAAAAGGCATTACACCTTCTGAAATCTTCCAATTATCACCATGGAAAATCATAGTATAGCCTTTCCTAGCCAACTATCATATTGAGATTAAGTTATTTCTCAAGTCGGGGATATGTATGACATATTTCAGCTCCTAAATAGACTCATTCGTTTAATCTACACTACACCTTTACTAATAATATCACAAGATTGATCATCGGAAAAGTATACATTTTTAGAGATTTTAGAGACATACCTCTCGAAGAATTATTTCCTCGAAGTAGTATGGAATAATGCTCCAGAGTCTAACATCCATGACTCTTCTTTGTTCTCCAAAAACCATATTAGTGCATCATCTCTTTCTAAAGTGATATTTTCTTATAGTTTCACCTTCTGCTCTTTTAGTGCTCTCTTATGCTGATTTTTGTAGTGTTGGGTCTTCATACAGTTCCAACACTTAATGGTTTTAGACCCTTGGGATTTCTTAGGATTTTTAGGCTTGGACCTCTCGTCTCTTGATCTACCTTGGTAGTTTGATTTTCCGCGTCCATTTGCTATGGTTGAATTTGTTCCTCTTGAATTTGTATGCAAAACTGAGGTGGTGGATGTTTCACCCGACTCTCTCCTTCGAATCTCTTCACTGAGGACTAGATCATGAACATCAGCAAATTTCAACTTATATTTTCCTGACGAGCTACTCACAGTCGTGACAGTAGAATTCCTACTTTCTCGTAGATATCAAAAGAGTATCAATGCTCGTATTTCTTCATCAAAATCAATTTTAACTGAAATCAACTAGGTTGCGATTTTATTGAGTTCATTAAGATGTTGAGTTACCAATGCGCATTTAGCCATCCGTAAATTAAATAACCCCATCATCGGGTAAACTTTGTTAGACATCGATGACTTCTCATACATACTGGAAAGAGTCTTCATAAATCCACTATGGTCGTTTTCTTTATGATGTCGAAAGCAATGTTGCGGGATAAAGTCATTTTCATACTCTTTAGCTTCTAATATGATAACGGTTGATGAAGTTTTTTTTTGTGCATTTAATATTCAATATGCATCTTCCAAAATCCAAAATTGGCACCATCAAATTTTTTTGAGGCTCATATGCCATTAATCTCACTCAAATCTGAATCACTTGGATCGCTCCCACTCTAGGAACTCTCATACCATTTGTTGGTAAAAAGACACAACTTTCTTGTAACTAGATTAGTGAGACACGAGAATAACAACGAAATAAAACACACAAATTGATAATATATTTTAGCCAATTATATATGATAATGGCTTCGGACCTGTTGCAGATCGCTTTGTTAGGAAATGACTTAGTAACTCTCTAATTTATGGGTTAGAAATCACAAAGAGAGCTAATGGGTTTTAATTGACTTTAACCCTGAAAAAGAAGAACCGTTTACAAGAGTCATTAACTCTGAATTTAAGATTCGTGATTACAAAGTCATTAACATCTCATTAAATGACTTGATTCATTAGCTGGTCTTTCAAAATTTCAAAACGTATTCAGACACCTTGTATAATGGCTATCGTCTTCTGAACCCTCGTCTAAACATCACTCGTATAATGATCAACGTCTAAACACCATCATCTTCAAGACCATCGTCTATAAGAGCTTCGTTTAAAAACTTTTGTATTCGAAACCATCGTAGACCCTCGTTTTCAAAACCCTCATCTAAAGACCTTCATCTTCAAAAAATTTGTTTAAAAATACTCGTGTTAACAGTGAGATCTTCGTTTAAAAGTTCTCGCCTTAGAATCCAATAAATGTTTTGGCTAACTAGATTTGATAATTGATGGGACCAATTTTATATTGCGACATAAATTAGGTTTGTTTGCCGCACTTGAGAAAACATTTTGACAAATTAAAATTGATTGAACTAACTAACGTCTCCTATTTGTTTCGTGGACTAAAAAGAAAAAGAAAGATATCTCAAGGGCGAAATACTATATAAGACATGTTTTGGGCTTCTACTGATAGTAAAGGTTGACCGGATTAATAAAAAGTTGTCATATTCGTGTCTTACATGTGTTTTGTGGAGAAAGGGTTTAATAAGGAATTAGGTGGCATGAATCGGATTGAGATATTATTGCTCAATTCAAAAATATTATACACCAAGACGATAAACCTATAATCATATGACGTGGGTATATAAAATCAATTTATTAGTGTTAAACAAGGTCTTTGATTGTTCAGATTATAAAAATGATATACCATGTAATTGTTGTTACATGTTTTTAAGACTGGGATGAGTTAAAAGTAACATAAATGTATCTATGTTTAAAACAATTTCGTTTTAAAGACTTCCGTTATATTTTCCAGTTATATTTTCATATCTGTAATCAGTTATTTACTTTAATTATCTTATATCTACACGATCAAACTTCAACAATAGTTAAATGTATAAAAATGATTTTTAGACAAAAAAAATACATTTAAGAAAAATGAGTACTGTAAAATAATTATATGTTGAAATGTTAAATAGTTATAAGATGGATCATACTTATTTTTGGTCTGATTAAATGAGAATGATTGGTTTGGAAAATGCAAACATAACTAGGTGTTGAATATATTATTCAACCAAAAAGTTCATGGAAGTAACATGCATGCCTCCGTATATTATAAAGATGATAAAGTCTTGCTATTAAGAAAGTGGCACTTTAATTATAGAAATTAAATTATTAGTAGATATGCTATATATAATTTTAATTATAATATTATTTTAATTTCACCTCAAGTAAATCGTTTTGGTTTTGGTATTGGAATCATAATCGGGTAATTATCTTGTGAGGATCAAATAATTAATCGTGAACTAGGTAGAACGATTAGGTTTTGTTTAATAAATATTTTATCTAATTAAAAAATAACAGTTTTTCACATCATTTTTTAAAAATCAAACTAGTTTAAATTTTATATAGTTTCTCATGTTTTATGATATGAGAAAAAAAAATTCAAAAATTGTCTAATATTGTGACATTTATTAGTAGTTCGAGAGCTAATAAATATTGAAGAAAATTGGCTCCAGACCCGTGCAAAATTTACCAATAACATATTAATTATATGCAAAAACATCTTCGTTTTGCCGGTTTTCAGAACTCGTAAATTTGACGTATTCTTCTGCCAAACAATATCAGAAGTAAAACTAATTCCAATAAATTTCATGTCCTCGTCATGGGGACTCAAGATTACAGATTTCAGTTCATCCTTGTCCATTTTATGTCTCATAAGATGGCTGAGGACGAAGGTCGCTGTAAAACCTCGCATACAAAGGCAACCATTATATTTGACATCGATTGAACTCGATGGGGCTAAAACATACGGAGGTATGTGCGAGCCAATTTCCATTTAACCTTGTTAAGGAGGAGTTTGTAGTTAGCTATATGCCGACGAGCCAATTTAAATTTTTGCCGAAAACAACATTGCTTCGCTCTTATTGTTCACACTAAATCTAGGTAATTCTTGAGGTCCAAACCATATTACGGTATTTTAAAATGAACAACCCATGGCATGTACCAAAATTCGAACCAAACTTTCTGGCCCAAAAAGCCTAGACTCAGACTCTTCGTTATCTTCTCTTCTCGTGTAATCAAACTGGGCCTAGACTACTTTTCTCGATCCACTTTCAACAGAACCTAATCTCATCTCATATTCAACAACCCACAATCTCAAACTAGTTACTTGTTTCCATCACTCATATCTCATTTAATCCATTGGCTCCCATCTTTTATTACATAAGCCCAACACGGTATCAATCTTAAATCACGACCCATCACTAGACACATCTCTTTTAAATTTCTCAAACAAATCTTCTCTTGCAACCCAGATATTTTTTAATTTCACAAGACCCTCTCTTGGCTCATTCATCGACTCCAACACTCAACCTCGTCACTTGATCCAACAATTAGACAAGAGAAACCCTAAAACATTTTTAAACCTGAACCATCTCAACAAAATACTTTGGACTACTTTCGATGTCAGATTTAAAACGAAACCTTTTTTCCTCCGAGATCGACCCTTCATCGCGTTCTAGTGGTTCAATTTCCATACAGCTAAGCCTTGGCCCTCTGCTCTCACTATAACTATTAGTCCACGAGAATTATCTACGAAAAGCTTTGGATCATAGACTAAAGCCAAAATAAGTAGGACAACGTAAAATTTTATACCTCTAGAACCTCCTTTAACAAGCAACTTACACTCAACCATACAAAGACCTTATCCCTACTATCCAACCCTTTTCTTGAATTTTACGGCTAAATATGTCATTATTTACTCTACTAGTCTTTTCCTTACAAATCTTCTACCATACAAGACACACCACAAACATTCAAATCTCTATTTTATTTCAACTCAGCTAAACTTGGGCCAAGATTGTCGATAATATCCAAGAAATCCATTATGCAATGATAGTAGAGAAAAGTCAGCACGTAGAGTACTCAGGTAGGGATCTAGTTATCCTTTTGAACGTGATGGGTGGTAACCCTGAGTCGTAGCTCAAAAGTTAAATTAGTTATTTCATCACTAATAAGTCAGCGAGCATCCAAGTTCAAGAATTTACAGAAATTTTTTAATGTCCTTGTGGATTGGAAGAATGTAAACTTAACCACGCAGGTTAATTCTAGTTTCAATTCAACATTAAGGTGCCTCGTGGAATTTCAGTAGTAATTTGGCCGTACTAAAAAATGTGAGCCAATAACCAGCCTAATAAAAGACTCGTCGCAAGAAATCTTAATATGGTCAAGTTGTACAACCTCTCACAAGAGCTTTAAACTCTACAAGTCTAAGATATATTACAAGTGCGTTGGGTACACCAAAATTTGCGGATAAAGATACAAAAAAAGAATAAGAACGACCTTCTCTAGAGTATGTATTTTCATTAAGGCCACCAAAATATTTATCACATAATCCCAATAAATTGCATGGGAAGCACGACCACACTATGTATTGAATTGCATGGGCTTCCGCCAACCTACCTGAAATGCAAAAATGGCCATTTCACCCACCAATGTAAAGGTGCAAAATATACCGATGAATTTTCCATCGTCCAAGATCTTTCATATCATCATAGTTTAGAGCCTATGGTACCGTCCTCAGACTCGGAGGACTCTACTTGGTGCCTCTCACATGGGCTCTAAATGAAATGAAAGGGTTACAATAGCTAGCAAGAGTACATAATAAACCATTCATTGATTCCGTTCATTTCTCACCTTCCCTCTAGCTTAGAAGAATTCTCCAACTCCAACAAAAGCCTAAAGGTATAGCTCATAAAGAAGAGATCAACTCTCCTCGTCCTCATAGTTAACAAGCAGAAAACAAGTCCAATAAAAATGATTTTGTAGTGGACTCATTAGTCATCGATCACCCATCATTGTACTATACATATATCACTTGAAGAAAATAACTACATAGAATATTTGTGGGTTAAATGGCTTAATAGAGCAAAATGATATGGCAAACTTAGTTTTAAGTAATCAAGTCTCGCTAATATGCCTAGTAGAAACTAGAATTTGATATACTAGAGTTGAATCTATAATTAATGATACCTTACTGGCATTACACAATTAATCATTATCCTCATCACTTAGGCGGAATCTGGTTACCCTAGAACCCCAATGTCATATTTATTTTAGTCATTTTATTTTTTTTGCAGTTACTAAATTGCACATAAAACATCTTAAGTCTTCATCATACTTTCTTCACACCGCTATATACGCTTTTAATGATACATTTGACCATATCTTCCTCTTTTCAGACCTCAAAGCATTGTGCTTTACATGTCCTAACTCTCCTTGGGTTGTCCTTGGAAACTGTAATAATATCCACTCTATCGATGATCATACATGATCATGCGGCCTCTGAAACTCTTTCATTGATAAATTTAGTGATTGTTGTTACACTATAAACTTACTGACCTTAGATCTATTTTATTAATATATTCATAGTTGAATAAACAACATAACAATTCCATCTCTTCTGAAATTGATCGGGTTTATGTAAACCACATTTAGGATGATTTGTTCCCAGTTTAATTAGCTAATTATTTTTACCATTTAACTTATGATCACACTTCTATCATCCTTAATCTTGGCATCCCATGTCCTCACACAATTAAACTTTCATATAATTTAATGTATGGAAATCTCATCATGATTTCTAATCCACTATTATAACAGCTAGAATACCCCAACTCTAGCAACAATATGTTTATTGCCTCTAATAAGTTAAGCAGCCTTCAAAATAAACTTTGTTATCTTAATTTTCATGAATTTAGAAACATAAATAGTTGTGTATCTTTAGCTAAAACTGAGCTGTGTATAGCCCAAACTAACCTCTCATCAGATCATCTAAAACATTCTCTCATCTCTACAAAAAGTGATGCCACATAGTCTTTTATCTTACTCGGAAGAGATAAGAAATATTTATTCAATAAAATTCACAAGAACTATGGTAAAAAACTCGGGGACATAAACACTAAATTATTATATAACAACCGTAAACCATATATCATAAATACAATAGTGTACATTAACAACAGTCAATGATCACTCTCTAACACATTTTATAAATTGAAAAATATCTTTGTCAATTACTTCTCAAACCTCATTGGTAACCCAAGTACACCTAACTACTTTGGCTTAACCATAATAGCCTCTCGTATGAACTTTAAACTAAACTCACTGGATAAAACTAACATGATACGTCTTGTCACAAATAAGGAAATAAAACTTACTATATTTAGTATAGACAACAATAAAGGCTTAGGCCCGAAAGGTTACAAGTCCAGCTTATTTAAATCTATTTGGTCTATTATTGGTCATGATCTATGTGATGATATTCGCCAATTCTTTGAATTAAAACGTCTAAATCTATTAAGAAACAAAACTCGAATTTCTCTCATCCCTAACTATGATACCCCAATGACATCAACTGACTTTAGACTTGTTGCATGTTGTAATATTATATACAAATACGGTTCCAAAATACTTGTTAATATAAATCAATAATTATTTTACGTACCTAATTGACTACTCCCAATCAGCTTTCATCCTTGGTAAATATATATCTGATAATATCATCATTTTTCATAAGCTTCTGTGAGGCTACATTAACTATAAAAGACCCAATGCAACCCTTAAAATTAATTAAATGAAAGCATTCGGAAATATCTCCTGACACAATATTTTAGACATTCCGAGTTTCCATAAAAGAAATTATATCATGGATTAAAGTATAGTCACCCTATATTATAGCATAAGTATTAATGGTGAAACATATGGATCTTTTAAATTAAAATAGGTCTTCAATAAAGACACCATATATCATTCTTATTTTTTATCCTTATAATGCAAGTACTATCTGGTATCATTAAAAAGAATAGAAATGAAAATAAATTCAACTTCCATTGGAAATGTCACAAACTAAAAATAATCAATCTTTGGTTTACATTCGACTTTATGGTCTTTAGTCGAGCTGATATCGACTTGGTCAAGTTAATCAAATAAATCCTTGATGAAGTTAACCTTTTCTCAAGCCTCCAAGTAAACCCCCTTAAAATTTATAGTTTCCTCTCAAGAGTTAATCTGCCCCTTCAGGAATCTTCCATGACTTTATTTGATTATGAAATAGGCGTTTTCTCTTTTCTATGTGTTGGAGTCCCTCTTATCATAGGGTGTCTCTCTTATAAGGAATGTTGATCCTTAATAGACAGGTTCATGTTCCGTATTAACTTTTGGACATCCAAATATCTCGTGTATGAGGGTAAGCTCAAATTAATAAAATATGTGATTTTTACTAGATAAATATACTAGTCTTTAGTTTTATCCCCCCCTGACATGGTTCTTAAATAACTAGCACAAAACCTTCGACGTATTTGGTTTGGGTATGAGATGAAAATATTTTGTGCAAAGGTTACTCAAGCATGTATTATCATGCCTATAAATGAGGGTGGTCCTGGGATTCTATACCTAAAAATCTAGAATCGGATGGTCATCCTTATACATATTTGACATATAATAAGTGGTGCTAATTACTCTATATTATGCAACTAGATAAAAAAATAGAACATTATATTAAGTTCCTCCACCTCTTAGTTTTAGAGGAAATTATTTTGTTTTAGACCCTAGCAACTCATCTTTATAACGTCAAATTGAACAACAAGTAAAATACCTCCATTTGGGATGACCTATGGCTCTTGCCAACCTCTTTTTCACCTACTATGACCAAAATAGTATACACGATTTATACATCAATTGGTAACTTGAAGGTCTCGAACATTAGGCATGGCCTTCCGTATGAGATTGGTAATGTTGGAAACTCTTGCATCTTCAATAAATCACGAGGTTAATTATTTTTGGATCGCCAATAAAGGAAATAAACTTTTCTTTATTAAAAGAACTTATCAGGCCCTTTGTCAACAAACACCTAGTGTTGAATGAGAACATTTGGTCTGGAATAAGTACAATATTCTACAGAATTCTTTCATATATTGGATGATCATACATGAAAAATTATCCATGTGGGAAAAGACTTTAAGTTGGGGACTTAACACCCACCTGACTGTGGTCTGTGTATGTCAGAAATTGAATCTACCAATCACATACTCTTTAATTATAAATCCACAAGTAATATTTAGATAACAACCATAATGGCCTATAATTGGTCAAAATGAAGTTGTTTTCGTGGATAATTTGTCAAAATGGCTCCTAATGGTCATCTCATAGATACCTGCAAAACATGTTATTCTCCATACATGGCGAACTTATTTCCGTGTAATGGTTTACCATGTTTGGAAAAAGAGAAATGCGAGAGTTATTATTACCTACGTCTTTCTAGCATTGATATTAACTCACCACTTTCTCTCGACCTCCATTACAGATTCTTAAAAACCAATGTATTTTGGTCTAACTAATGTAAAGCGTAACACTAATACCCTCTCTTTTTATTTTATAGATCACCATCTAGGTAGACGTCACCATCGACTTGCAAAAGGACCACCTGTCGCAAAGAGCAACCGATAGTACCACCACATAGTTTTATCTTCATGTTATGTTTATTTTCACCTGCAAACTTGAACCCAGTATTTCTATATCACAACGTATATTAGGTCTATATGTCATATCGTCAGGAAATGCCCCATTGTTTATGTAATAAATATTTCGATTAAAATAATTTGTAGTGCTTTAATAGTTGTACGCGTGTTATTAATTATATTAAAATTAAATACAAAATATGAATAAAATTATTGTATATATACGAAAAATACTAATATATATATTTTTTTAATGTTAAATATAATATACTATGAAGTACATTTATCTCAAGTATATCAGAATGTCGATCCAAAATTTAAGAGTACCTACAAATAAATATCAAATGCAAATAATACCAAGTCAATTGTCCTTCACCAATCGATGTAACTCGTTCATATAAATATAAATATAATCAATAAGAAAATAAGATAATACCTATTAATAACAAACTAAATTTGTGCTAATTTGATTATTTGTATTAGACTGAACATATTTTAGAAGTAAATATCTATCCGTCTTTTGAAAAAGTAAAAATTGAGATTTTATTTTATGTTAAAAAATATTAATTTCATTTTAAGAAACAAATATAGGGTCTATTAAATTTTAAATATCCAATTTCACCAATAAGATGCAAAGACTTACTTCACTTTGGAATTTTAGAGAAAATATTATTTATCTCATAGAGGTGTGAGGAAAGTTTTAAGAAACAAACTAAATCTATACTAATTCCATTAAGTATGTTTGATTGATCATATCTTAAGAGTAAATATATATTTATTGATTATGATGGTTTCTTAACCTAATGAGTTATAGACTTGTATGGACCGGATATTATGGATCAAGGAAGTTCCATCCCTATCAGTATTCCCTCATTCTTCTAGTTCCTGAAAGAACGTCGAGGAAAGACTAAGAACTTAAATTTTTATTTTTTATCCGAGACTTCTGTTGCCTTTGTTTTGTGATATTTCCAAAGTTTTGAATCTGAAGGACCATGCTCAATATTTATTTGTCGAGCCAAACTACTGAATCAATTGCGGTTGGACATATAAGAGCCTTAAGTCTACTAACCTATATATTCCTTATTAAAATTATTTCGTTGGTCAACCCTCTATTAAGGAAAAAAACTATATTTTACTGAATGAGAAATAATACGCATATAGATAATATTTCATATTATTATAAAACCTTCACGGTCCCTGAGAAATTTTATTGTGATATGTGGCCTAATCATTTTTTGATATGAGGATTTTTATTTTATAGAGACCATAAGTGATGCCCAATGAACTACTATAAACAAATCATAAAAAATGAATTCTCCTTCCAAGGTTTTTAAGGTGAAGGGTTCTCCTATAAAAAAATGGTGAAGTCATCCATTCTTCAGCAAAGAAAACTATTTCTAAACCTGTTAAGGTTGGTACAAATCTACCAAAAATGTTGGATTGTTGGTGAATAATGATGGATCATCCAAGGGAAGTAGTAATGGAATATCTGAATCTGGGATGCAGATTTGATAGTTACCAAGTATGTTAAAACTTTGGTTGTCGAGACTGCTAGTTATAAATTTATTGTCCCAAAAAAAGGTGATTATTCGAGACCTAGATCTGAGAAGGTGACAACATATGCGGAAAAAAGATATCTTTTAAGCTATCCTTTCATTGAATTTCTTGTTATTGGTCACTTGGGTCCAAAATTTCCAGCTACATATCGAAACATATGAGTTAATTTTTTCATATTAGTGAAGATTTTACTAGAAAATAAGCTCAATTTTATAAATCAATAGGCTTCTTTGAGTATTAAAAAGTGTTGTTTTATAGCTTAAGGGGGTCCCCGACCGATGCAATATATTATTTCTTATGTTAGAAAATGGAACGCTCCCATATTAAATATGAAGAAAAAACTTACCTTGAAGTTTATGCTCAAGTTGAGCTTCTGCTGGAGTAAATAGTCGTAACCATGATATGAAAGGTTATATAGAGATTTATAAGGCCAAAAATAAAAGGTAAAGTATGGCGTAGTTGCGACTCCTGAAAGCCTAACCTTTGAGAATGTTATAATTATTTCTTATGCAAGGTTGAAGGCCACAAATATTAAAATTATACCAGCCAAGACATCAAAGATTTTACATATTGTAGTTTAAGTTATTAAGGAACCAAATGATGCAGATGTTGTAGTGGAAGCTGTTGTGGAGCTTAGGGTTGGAGTTTTTGTAAATGTTACTATTGAAGCTTGTAATGAGCTTGAACTAAATATTGTACTTCTGCGTCTTATTTCAAGTGGTGTTGTTGTTGATAGCATCCTCAAAAGAGATATGGATGATATTTATACGTCCTCTCTTAAAATATCTGAAACCTTAAGCAATAGCTATGGATACCTTCAATAGTCAAGTTGTTATGAATAATGCCTTATCTGGAATTCCTCTATATACGAAGTATCCACTTTATTATTAGAGAAAATTCATGAAGCTATCAGCCAATTTTTTGTTTCGCCCACCAATAAAAAACTAACAAATGATCTATTTGTCTTAGATTTGGCTAAGAGACAGATGGACTTGTAAGTTGAGGTAAGTTTCATATACTAGTTTTTATTTTGTTAAATGTTATAAATTGTTTATCAAATCTTAAATGTTTCTTAAGTTATATTTCATACTTTGTTGAATGCATTCACCTTACTGTACCAAGGTTGTGATAATTAAGCAGTCAATTTTCCTAAAATTTGTCCAATCTTAGAAGCTGATGCACAACCTTTTGATGATGGTTAAGAGTATAAAGTTTTGCTCAAGGTCAAAGTTAAATCTATGGAGAAATTAAGAATGGAGCTGCACGTGATATTTCTTGTTTTTCTAAATATAAACTTGGAAAACTTGTGGTATTATGTACCTAAGGCTGATAGATCTAAGACGTGTGAATGGTCTGATCCTCGAAATCGCTAGCCTTTTTTGGCTTCAATGATGGGAGGTTATAATGTTGCTAAACTTTTTGAATACGTTGAGGAGAAAAGGTTTGCACATGTTGTGTTTTCAGATGATGGAAATGGTGATACTTTCAAAACTATTGGTATTACATTAATTGTTCTTTGGTGAAACAAATCCCATGCCTTCCTTCAGCCATACCGAAGACAGAGTTGCTATAAATAAATGTGAGGACAAAGTTCATGCATGTTCCACCAGATGATATTCTTACATTCCAACCAAACTTTATTCCTCTTTATGTATTTTCTTACTTTTCTTAGCATATTGTGTAAGCGTGAGAGCATTTTTTAAACCAATTCACCCATTGTTTGGGAATTTTTTAAGAATTTATCTATCTTTATTTGATTTGGAATTTTTATGAAGTTAATTTCTTAACTTTTATTATTAATGGTTTGTGTTTGTTCTGTCTTCTTTTATTTTTAATAGAAGTACTTGACTGTCTAATACTATTTTATTCAATTTGAAGTGATGACTTTCAAAGGCAAATATATTTATAAGGATATATAGGCTCCCCTTTTGATTATATAATATTCCGAGTTTATTTATTTTTTGAAGGGTTCATGACTCATTTTAGGATTACCTTTATAAATCCTTATATATTTTGTTCTTTATTTTATTAGGGTGCATAGACTCCCTGAATTACTGAATATTTTCATCACATACTTATCTTTCTTGCTTTTGTTTATGTTTTGAGGGATGTCAAGGCCTCTGAAGTGATGAGGACTACATTTTTATCCCATATTTATTATTATTATTATTTGTTGGAATTGTATCAAAACGCCTTAAGTATTATAGACTATATTTACATCCCAATCTTATTCTTTGTTTTTTTATATCTAAAACTTATTAAAGCCTTGAAGATTACTTTTAGAATCATGACCACATTGATTACTCTGGTATAAATGGAACAAACATTGATTAATGTTAGATGTTTCTTTAAAACCTTACTCATGTCATAAAATAAAGGAATACTACATCCCATATGAAAGCTCAATAGAACGTTTCAAAATAATAATCAGATGGAGCTTAAAAAGAGTAAAACAAAATTAATGATCTATATAACATAGGTGTCGAAGTTGTTTTCTTTCTTCCACTGGTAGTTTATATGCTATTGGATTTAATTTTGATTATATTGTGTAAGGCACTTCCTAATTTAAGGCCAGCCTTTCCAGACTCTTCTTTTTTTATCAAGAAATACTCTTCTTAAGAAATCGTCCCTGACTTCAAAGCTTTTGAATTGAAATTTGAAATTGCATATTTATTGCAATATATTTTTTATAATGATTTTTTACACTATTTTCCTATATTATATCAAGTCTGGAACATATTCATTTGATTTGCTTCCTTCTTCATACATTAAAATTATGTAGGAAGTCATAGAAGTCTTATATTGGACAAATGCCTCCATTCTATACACTAAAGCAAAATATGTTTCAGGTGTTATTGTTTTTAGGGTGGTTTTGTATGACTATAGAACTTATTGTAAAAACATTGCCTATGATACATTTTGTTAAATATAACCATGTAAGTTTCTTATTTTGGAATTTGGTCGCGTAGTCTATTATGATGACTTTTAGTATTTAATATCGATAACAAATGTTTGATTTAAGGAACTTTATGACCTCATTTGCTATAATTTTCAAGTAAAATAGTCGGGACTTGTATTGAGTCTAAGAAAAATTGACAAGTATCACAACGCTTGAATTTATTTTTTGCATCTTCCACTATTGTAGGCCAATATTATCCTTGAAGTAAAATTATTTGATGTAGCGCGTGGTATATAATGTACACTTACTTCTCCACCATGAAGTTCCTCAACCATAAAAATTGCTTTTTTAAGGTTGAGACATCGGAGCAAGGGTTTGTTTAGCCCATGTTTTTCCAATATGTCATATATTTACACAAACCTTGTTGACTTCATTTTGACTCGTCTTTCTTTGGCCTTGTTCTTAAAAAGTCTTCCTTCTGTCAAGTTTCTTTTGATATGGGTTTTCCAGTCTTCTTCTTTTTCTTCTTCCTCTTCAATTCTCATGACTCATAAAGCTGAGATTGTTGATATGAATTTTCTGATTAGGATGATGGATGTTTTGTCTTGTAAAATAACTAATAGTGATATCTTTATAGAAGGGAAGATGTCAAAGCATCAACATCAACATTCTCTTCTCTCGATACTTGTTCAAAATAAACTTGGTTGAATAAAGTCACATAATGCCAAAATTTAAGTAGTATGTGATATTTTCTTTTTTAGCTTCCACGTGGCCCAAATCTTGATTGACCCCCAGTTGAGAGTGTGTGAAGAGTTTGACTCGTTTAGCTCCAAAAATGTTTACTAATCGAAGACCTATAATGTAAAGTTCATAATATGCCTCGTTGGTAGAATTTGGGAAGCCAATTGTTTTGGAATGAGTCAAGATATCTCATGTTGGGGAGATTATATAGACCTCTGCTCATGAGCCTTGGTTATTGCTTCCAGTATGTGTTCTAACTTTCCAACTGGATTTTGATTGCTCTTTTGTAGTGATAGGTCTTTCAGAATAAAATTTTGTTAGAATGACTGCCACAACATAAACTTTAGTTAGAGTTATCAACTCACACTGGATGTCATAATTTCCTAAATCCACTGGCCAACTGGTCAACCTTCTAGTCACATGTGGTTTTTGTAATACACTTTTCAAAGGGAAATATGTTTCTACTACGATTGAGTGTGCTTGAAAGTATGAAATCATTTTTATAGTTGTAACCACCTAGTAAAGCAAGTTTTTCAAGTTGTAAATATCTTGTATCAACACTTAGTAAAGTTTTAGTTACATATTATATTGGTTTGGACTCTATTACTGCCTCCCTTATTAAAATCGCACAAATAACATAATCTGAAACCATGAGGTATAAAAACAAGGATTCATCTGGCTCGGGCTTCGTTAGTATCTCCGTAAAAGTAAGGAACTTCTTGATGTTGTTGAAAGTTTCTTCATAAGAAGAAGTCCAGTTAAACCTTCATGTACCTCTAAAGACTTGGAAAAAATGATTACATTTATTTGAAGATCTTGAAATGAATTCTTTTAGTTATGAAAAATTTCGTGAAAATATTTGTAATTATTTTGTGGTTTTTACGGGTCCATTATATCCAAGTTTGAGAGTTGAACAGGATCTGCAACAATGTCATTATTACTAACCATATAGCATATAAACTTGTCACATTGTACGTAAAAGGTACATTTCTCTAGATTTACCTTTAGATTGACCCTTCTCGAGTTTCAAAAATATTCATCTATGTCATCTAAATGATATTCATCTTAAAAACTTGTAAAACAATTGTTGACAAATCTTTGATATGTAGTCTGAGCATTCTTTAGCCCGAACGATATAAATTTTTAACAATAAAACCATTTTTTACTTATAAAGATGGCTTGATCCTTATCATCTTCATGCTTTTATATTTTGTTGTATCCAGAATAAACATCCATAAATAATAAAAATTTATTCCATACCACTATTTGATCAATTCTTGAGAGGTGAAATGGATCATTTGGACATGTCTTATTTAGGTCCGTGAAATCAATGCACATCTTTTACTTGTCATTTCGTATTATTTACGAGTACCAGATTAGGAGTATGATCTCCTATTTTTATTTATTCTCCAAAAATTGTTGTTAATGGACAATTTATGGCATGTAAATTTGATCGAAACTCATGTGAAATTATGGGAATTTTATGAAATCAAATTAGGGTCACGGTGTAAAACACAAGTACTTTATTACTAAGATTTGTAGGTATGTATCAAGAGATTCACAATAATTTGTATCTATAAGGTGAGAGGAATTCTCTAGGATCATCCATATCATCAAGGATGATTGATTCCCTTGTTACATAACATCCCCTTGAAGTCTCCTGATTCCATTTGATTACTCTCACAAATCTTTTTATTGGGAACTTGGGGTATTGTGGACTATAAAAACTATAATGTATTATATGCAACCATGAGCTTCCAAAAATTACATTGTATGAGGATGAAGCATCCATTATCATGAATGAGCTAGGAAATTTCTTCTCGAAATCATGCCTATTAAAGATTATATCCAAAGTGAGATCACCCAAAAGGTTACATATGCTCCGTTAAATCTAGTTAAATCCTATAAAAGGGATCAGTATTGGAGCCCTCTCATTTTGTCATATATATATATTCTTATATAAGATGTTGGTCGAGTTTTCAGAGTTTATCTTACCTCTTTTAATCTATACTCTAGGAAACTTGACTGTTATTTGTACGGGGTCATTATGCAATAATGTTACTCCTAACAAATCTTATATATGAATGCTAATGTTGGGTATAGATTTCAATATAGGTGTTATGTTAGTCATGAATGCGTTGTGAAGTTTGAGTTATTGATGATTCTTAAAAATATATATCATCTTTATACTTTGTTTTTTAGGATCGTAGTCTAGATACTGCTCATCTTCTACTTAAAAAGTTACATTATTATCAAAGGCTTTTGGATCTTCGATCCCTTCTAGTGTTAGCATTTCAATTTTTGCTGTGTGGTTCTCAGTTAGCCCCAACATTCCTTGGTACATATATATTATTTTTTTACAAACTCTAAGAGTTTTCCACAGTCAATCATATTATAGACTTATAATGTATAACCAACATCCCCTAGTGGAGTATCTAGTGTTGTAGTAAAATCTTCAAAGTTGTTATTATCTATTTGTTCTTTGGGACCTTGTAATTTCTTTAGCCGCGTTTACTTGAGTATATATTTATTTCATAGATAACTCTTAAATTCTCAGTCAACTCAGTATATGGTCCATTAGCCGGATGTTCCTGTCTTCGGCTGCTACTATAATTATTTTTGTAGATTTTTAGGTATTCCCTCAAGAACTTTGCCCTTAATTGTAATGCTTCAGTCGGGCCAAAGATTCATTGTTTATGTTTATGGAGACTTCATTATGTTGTTTAAAGCTGACTTGTGATACTGTAAGTGGCTCATTGTTGTGCGCTAGTGGATAGTGATGTGGATACGCAATAGTTATTGTGTTTTCATTCATGCTCACTTTTGCAATCTTTTTATTTTTATGATAGTATGTGATAGAGGTCCTGACAATATCATTTGCCTATAACGTTGTAACTACCACCAAGTCATGACATCCCCACAGTAGATGATGTACTTTGCATCTCTTTTTATCACCTTAGAAAGATTAAAATGGTTTTGAAAGTTCGTTTGCATCATCTTAAAACTTTTAACGCAACATGACGGAAGGTTGTTGAACCATGTCAAGGTGTTTCCCTTAAAGTTTTTATTAATAATGTTATCCACTTCATCGCATCTCAATACCTCGTATATCGACATGTTACTCTTAAATTTTTTGATATGATATTTACAACCCCCTTTGTTTTATACTTATCTATCATGTGGTTGTTAAAATTTAGCAGTAGATCTCTATAAAAGATATATGGTTCTAATCAGCAATATTCATCTAGAAAAATATCATCATCGTCTTGCTTTGTTTTTATTTATTTGACCAATGAAATGGTAAGATTTTTGGTGTCATGGTCATTATCATTTCTCAATCGAAGACTTGGTATTTTTCTTATTTCTAAATGTTGATTGATGGTCATAAGGGTGATGATCATGTGATGTTGTAATAAAGTAGGGTTTTGTCTGACCCAGGTGACAAGTGTTGATTGTTTGCATCTATTGTGGTTGGGGTTTGGGAATCTCCCATACATGGTTTGGTAAACTAATGGTAATGGAGTAAAATTTTGCTAAGATGTATGCAATAATGGAGGTGACTGATATTACTAATAGTTTGTTGAATCCACGATTGCATAACAGTTGTTGTTTTATAGCTTGTCAAGATCCCTAACTCAGCCATTTTGCTTTCTAATAGCCTGACAAGATCTCTGATTGGGTGGAGGAGGTTATTATCCATTCGGGTAGAGAAAAATATCTACCGTTGGGATTGGTGTATCACCATAAGTTGTCATTCTACTCATGTTGGGTTGGTCAGTGCTTCTGGTAATGACTGTGTTTCCTCTTATCATTTTTGTCTTTGAAAGTTGGAGTCCCAATTGTCCTTCTGCTATAACGATGACGTCGATGTTTCTTGCTTTTTCTGGATGATCTGCGATCCGAGTTATCTTTTGAAACATCAATTTTAGTTTGTAAGGAAAAATTGCATATGTTTGTAACGTTTTATAGGCGCGCTCTCAACACTTAACTGGTTGCATCATCGTCGTCTTTTTGTTCTTCTTGTTCTCCTTCAGCATCATCCTCGAGACTCTGGATCTTAGGTCTTAGTTCTGAAGTATGAGTGAATAACATTTTCTATATCATTCTAAAATTGTTACTTTGTTCCTTTAGCAATTTTTTTATTAGTTGTTATAAGTTCATAATCGGAACGGACAGAACAATCAAAGTCGAATTTTGATCGTTGAGTGCCTCAATTTCAATCAACGGATTAGATTTTGAATCTGAATTCTCCATTATCCCTCTCATATCTGAATTTTTGAAAAAAAAAATGTTTTGGATACCAATCGATTTCCACAAACGACGCAAACTTAATGAGCTAAATTTTGCTTGAGTCGATCCGAATGTAGATCCAAAATCTAAAATAATCCAAATGTTATCAATTTTCTCACGCAAGTATACGTGGTCAAATAGTAGCAAGTAATAAGTAAGTAAGTCCGTTCCCACGAAGACCATGTGTATATGACAAGAATTCACTTATGCAACAGCGTATGATTATTGGACTAATGCTGGAACGAGTAATAAAGTATGGGTGAATGAATTTAACTAAGCAGATTAACTAACGAGATTAACTAACGAGTTTACTTATGCGAGAGAAAATATGGAACCCTAACTTCTTTGTTTATTTTACTCAGAGTATTAATATACTTAATCAATATGTATGATAACAACGATTAATAATCAGATAACACGAAATCAGTATACGCTACCTCTCAGTACACGTAAACCAAACCACTTAAACAACCACAAAAGAGATAGCATGACAATCCTATATGTCTATACGAATTGAGGTACAATTTATTTTGAAGCGCAAGTTATCTATTTTGATTACATAGGGTAACATGATATGGTTAGTGATATATTACGAATCATAAACAATCACAATACGAATCTTTCAAGAACCTATGCTAGCATGGCAAGTTCTAAACCTTTAAATCCATTTTTTCATTCATTAAAGATTAACAAACTAGATGTTTGCGACGCATCTAACGAGAAGCACAATCATACTAGGTAATCGATAAACGTATCTGACAAATCAATGAAGCAATCAAACCATAAGTATTATTCAAACAAATCCGTTAGAGTTCCATGACAACGATTAGTTCATAATCGAACGAATCATCATCATGGGCTCAAAAGTTAACATGGCTCTAAGACGAATGTAAATAGATGAATAAGCGTTTAGAGAACGTCAAACCGAACAATGATCACCAAGTATCGCCTGATAGAAACAATCCGTAAACTACCGATCGAAAAACAACGGAAAAAAGTAGCCGTCACCTGTCTCGAGCGATGCATAAACTACCGATCGAAAACACCGTAGTTGTTACCTCAACTGCTGATCGAAAACGACAGTAGCTATCCTCGGCTGCCCCTCTTTCGTGGTTTGTCTCCTGCCAAAGCTGCTGTCACCTGCCTCCTGCCGAAAGAAAACCACCGAAGACGCAAATTCCGTTTTCTCTTCCTCTCTTTTTGCTTTCTCCGTTCTACGTAATACCCAAGTTGTCAATTGCGTTTTGTCTTCTTTTTCTCTCGCTTTGTATTATGCAGGTTAAAAACCCCAAAAAAAGTAGCCAATTGCCTCTTTTCTTCTTTTCTCGTTCTATATTCTGCCTAATACCAAAGTCAATGGCCAATTGCCCTTTCTCCTCCTTTTTTTATATTCTGGCCGAAAATTTTAAAAAAGTCAAATTTCCTTTTTTCTTTCCTTTTTCTTTCATTTTCTCTCTCTGTTTTTCGTCTTGCCTTTTCTGTTCTAATTCCTTTCTACTGGGCCTCCTCTCTCAAAAGTCACACACATTAAAACACAGATAATGAAAGCCCAGTTTTTCTTTCTAAAACGGCAACCCTAAAACTTTTTTAAAAACTTACCTTCAAGTACGTTAAATTTCCAGTTTCTTCAATTTCAACCTCAATGTTATTAATATTATCATAATTTACCCGCGACACAACTTCCGCCCTTTACTACAAATTTTCCCATGAACAGAAGGCATAGTGGTGCAGGTAAAGGAACCAACATTTTCAAAATTATAAATTATTAAGAACATTATGAGCATTCTTTTTCCAAAAATGTTTATACTATCTGCATATTGTTATACCTACGAGAATGAATGAAAAACACGTTGAAACACAACAAAAACATATTAACCGAAGACGATTTTAAAAATAATAAAAACGTAATAAATGACAAGAAATGCACCTATCACTAAACAAATAATACAAAATAAAAATAATAGCAAGTCAATTCGTCATATTTCGATTATAATAACTTTAATATATAAATGTATATATAGACAAACCTAAAATAGCACTTACCCATAACAAACTTTTTTTTTGACCGATTTGAATAAAATATATTTGAATAACCATTAATAAATAAATATTTATCTATATTTTTTATTTTTGTTTGTCAGTATTGGGTTTTAGTTTTTATAGACCTATAATTCTATGTGTTAATATATATATAAAAGTTTAAATAAACAAAATGACGTTTAAAATTTAATTTTAGAATTTAAAAGTTAAAAAAAATAGTTTAAAAAAAATATTTTTTTTCAAGTGCTTTTAAGAATTCTTCTTACAAAATCACCTTTTAATATTGATTATTTATAATTTACAGTGACTCAAACTAAATTAACCTATACATAATATAATTCCACTTGAGTGGACGATAATTGAGAAAAATAAAATAAAAAAAAGGATAAGAAATAGAGGAGACCAGCACACGCAGAAAATTAGATTGTTGGATTACTTCCAATGAAAATACAAAGTCAAAACAATTACTCCTTAATTTAGTCGCAAAATTGCATCGTATACCAACTAATCATTATTTATATGATAATTAAACATGAGTATTGTCTAAGTTCAACTCTATAATAGAGTAATTGTATATATTTCACTGATTGCAATCACCAGGATTCTTACTTATCTGTAGTTGGCTGGAGAGGATCAGGATGACCGATGACACCGTTATAAACTAAATTTTGTTTGATGTTTTAGTTTCAAACTTTCAAGGTTAGTATCAATAATTAATGCTAATAACATGATAATTAATACTAATAATAAATATATAAATTGTACTGATAATATGATGTGGGATTTGATATAAATAATAAGATAATCTGTTTAGGTCTATTTATGGTACTAAATGATTTAAAAGTATAATTAAAAAATTAATTAATAATATATTTAATTAATTAATTGGATACTTTATTTGTGAATATTTTAAATATATATTATTGCTTTTTACTCGGTACTTACGAATTCACTTGCTATTATTTTTATTTTGTATTTTTTTGTTTTAAATAATAAGATAATCTTTTTAGGTCTATTTTGTATTTTTTTGTTTTAAATTTTTGTTTTTCTTAAAAAAACTTTTTGTTTTTTTTTTGTTTTATAATTAGTAGTTCGAGTTAAATCAGTAATTTAGAGGGTTTTGACGAGTTTTGTTTTATCTTTTAGTTTATGGTATTCGGTTTTATTTTTTTGAGTATTCAAAATTTTCATGTTTTGAAAAGAAAAATTACACATTCGAAATCACTGGATTTCGTTTTTTGGATGAAGCTTTGTTTTATCTTCAAGTTTGGTGTTTTATTATATTTTTTTATTTTTGATTTGTTATTTTCGATTTACTGTTAATTTTATTCAAACTAGTTTTTAGTTTTTATTTATCTTATGTTTATTCTCATCTAACTTTATTTTTTTTAAAACATTTATGTTTTATGTCCACTATATTTTTGTTAAATTAGGTTAGAAAATTGTTTAGTATGAAAAATATAATTTTGTTGATAAATAAGGCATAATATAATATACCATGTCTTTTTAATTTTTTAAAGGAAGACATGTTAGATTTCAAAAATAAAATAACATTTAAAATATGAAAGACACATATTTTTATAGATAAACAAGTATGCAATATTTATCTTGTCTTTCCTAAAAATATAATAAAGTATGACAAATTTTTAATTGATTTGTTACCTATAAATATATATATCATGCATTGCCTATAGCTATAATAAGATATATAACTATAAAATATTCGTGTTTACTCTAAAAGTACAGAAATATACAAATTAAATTATTTATGTAATATTCGTGTTTACTCTAAAAGTATAGAAATATACAAATTAAATTATTTATGTTCAGTAGTTTTTTTTTATATGTTTTTATAAATTTTGTTAGGAATATGTTTCAGCATGAAAGGTATAACAAATTTTGTCGATAAATAAGGCATGTTATAATATATCTTGTCTTTTTAATTTTATAATTAATACATGATATATTTTGTATATAAAGGATTATGTTTCAATATGAAATAGATGATAAATTTGTAGGTAAAGAATCACACTATAATATATATATGTTCTTTCTTAAAGATATAACAAGACAAAACAAATTTAATTTTTACGTACAAATATTTGTCTAGTTTGGCATATAGATATAACAACGCACGACTAACTATAACATGTTTAATGTAACTACAAAATCTTGTTGTCTTGCGTAAATGTATAATAATATACACATTATATTGTTTATTTCATGTTTTTGTAAATTTTGTTAAAAAATTATTTCAATTTGAAATGCAGGATAGATTTGTATATAAAAAATATGTTATGCTCTGCCTAATGATATAGGAAGGCATGACAGATTTTTAAATTTTATTTTACCTATAAACATTTGGTAATGTTTTGTCTAAGTATATAATAATACTAGACACATTAGAAAATGCTTTATATAACTACAAAATATTTTTTGTTTGACATAAAGGTATAAGAATGCAAGACGAGACGAATCTTATATTTCTTAAATTTGAAAGCATGACATATTTTTTATTTAAATTAACATAATCTGTATTGTATTTCTTAAAAGTCAAAGAATCCAGGATAGATTATATAATACTTATATATTATAATATATGTCATTCCTTCACATTGAAAGGATTATAGAGCAAGTCATATCTTTTGCAAGACGCGATATTTTTATATGTATTTTTGTTTATATGAAGATAAATGGTGATATTTTTTTGTTTTTTATATTATAAGTAAGTTATAGAGGCATGGCTTTTACCACCTTCAAATTTGGTATGAAGTTTGTGGCTTGTCATTTATCTAGTTTTATGAGTTATGGTATTATTATTGAATGTGTGTTTGACATATGACATGGGTTGAACATTATGCGTGTGAAGTTGTCTTGTTTTGTTGGGGATATTAAGGATTGTTTCTTAGAAACTGAGTTGGATGTTAATGTTAATAATTATATTGGTGAATCGACGTACTAATGAGACTTTTCAAAATTTGGTTGTTGAGGAGAAGTCTAACTTATTTGATTATGAAAGCAAGATGTCATATAAATTAGGTTATGATAGCTTTACTAGTAATTGATTTGGAGAATAAATATTTGGAAAAATAGTTAAAATTGGTTAAATAAAAGAGATAATTTGGCTTTATAATAGTCTTGTAAAGAAATCCAACACATGTGTGACATTGTGGGGGTCTTATGTAATAAATAATAATTATGGTTAAGATTAGTAAAGTAGTGGGGTGAGGTGGCCATAAGAGAGGGTAATTATGTAATTTATAGATCCACCATTGTACTATATAAAGCAACACCTCTTTTTGCGAAAAGGGATGAATCATTACGCAACCATTACATTATTATTTCTCTTGTCGTTGTATCTCGCTACCATTCCTGTGTATCTCTCTATAAAAATTCTCTTACAAACATAGCTTAGACATATAACCCCTCTAAGAAATATTTAAAACTATCATTGGCGTTGTATATGGGATCGATTGGTACCCGAAATCGTCCATATAAAACCACTATGGAATTAAGGAGAGAAATAGATACATAAGTTTTATGGGAACTTAATGCTGGCATTTGTGATCTAAAGTCCGAAATTCATCCGGAGGTCTTATTGTTAAACAGTAGTTAATAAAGTAACAACATAACAAAGATCAATATGCCGACAAGTTATTCGAATATTCTATTCTAGTAGCTCGGAGGAAGGAATTGCTAGAGTAAATAGAAAAATTAAAATACAGAAAAAGATGTGGCCTTGAGTTTGAAGAGGCTCAAGTCAAATATGCGAAGAGAGTATGTAATTGAGAAATATGCATTAGAAGATGCCTCGTACTAGTGATAGACATGAACGGTGTTGGAGACAAAGACGTTATTCTTCAAAAATTAAAATTAAACCTAGGAGTTGATACGAGTCTACTGAGTCTAGCAACTATTCCTTTATAACTCGGATGAATCTTCCTCTCCGGAAAGGGAAGACTGACATGAAAAATTTATAGAAGAAAGGGTTTGAAATTGCATAGGGATAGTCATCGAACGTCTCGTCGGAACAGAGGTTCGAAGAGAGAAATAATTGATTAAGAGAAAAAAGATCTTGGGTTCGTGGAATGAGATAGGGTTGTTAATATTTCTAAGAGAGAACAAGGTGCACCTCATGTATAAATCCCTTCAGGAAGTCACAATCTTGAATATCGTGTGAGTAACTAATTCACATACACGTTTGAAGAGGGTTTGTACACTACTATAAACAAAGGTCCTAAGGGCAGTGTATGTAAGACAAGACATAACTAGAGGTCATCACCTCTCTCATTGCAACCTCTATCTGGACATATGCCAAAAAAATTCGACATCTCGAAGTTGGAAAATATTGATGGGACACAAGATCCAAATAGTCATATTGAATAGATAAAGAAATTTATGATTAGTTATGATAATGATGATAAATTGTTCTGTATGGATTTTTTTCTAAACATTTAAGGGTGTTGCTTCAAAATGGTATAATCGTTTTCCTCAGGGTTGCATTAAGAATTTTGACATGTTTTGGAGCATCTTTCGCCAACACTTTGTGGGAAGAAACAAATTCCAAGCGAATGGTGATACAATAATTTACTGTAGGCAGAAATTCGGGGAAAGTTTGAAGGATTATACTAATCGTTTCATCGAAACCAAGACCGATATGGAGGGTTGCAAAGATTAAGTGCCTTTAGCAGCTTTTCGAATTGGACTCCTCCTCGGAATTTTGAAAGATAATATATCAAAAAAGCAGGTTATGACATTTGGGACATTATTAAATAAAGTTGAGAATATAATTTTGGTAGATGATACACAAGCATCAGAAATGGCGTTTATGACGCAAATTCAACAAAATTAGTTCCAACAATCTCCGATTGTGACATATAATACACCAGCAAAAACTTTTTTAGATTATCATCCAAAAACTACTATTCGACCAAGAGCTCCGACCCAATTATCTCTGAGACTAAGGGGGAATTCTCAAGTGGAAAATGTGTGACAAAGTATTAGGTCGATGTCTAACAAGTGGGTCCAACTAGCTCATTTTGTTCAATTGACATAGTGTATAACAA
The DNA here is from genome assembly GCA_036936605.1 of Limnanthes douglasii subsp. nivea. NCBI lineage: Eukaryota > Viridiplantae > Streptophyta > Magnoliopsida > Brassicales > Limnanthaceae > Limnanthes > Limnanthes douglasii. Next base: position 101,622,030 of record JAUPFV010000001.1, read on the forward strand.
TAATACTTGACAGGGTCTTGAAGTCACATAGCATTCCGCAAGCCCTCCCCAATGCAGACTCCCAGAGAAAGCAAAAGCAACCAGTATTGCAAGTACTCTGAGGTATTGGGAAAGATACAAGGGATTATGTGGCACTAAAAATAAAACAAATGCTGATCGAGAATGGAAAGTTGACAGCATTTGTTAAGAACAATTATTTTTCCACTCTGAAGCAAGAAAATACTTTGATGATTTCAGACACATCGAAATTTTTGATGTTTCTACAAAGTATTTAATACAAAACCAGGCAGGAATAATATCTTGATGGTAGAAGAACCAGTTGTGAGTGGAAAGGTTAGTGAACTGTGTGCTTTATTTGAATCTCTAACAATTTTTAGAGATGATACTGTTTTAGGGACATCAAAGTATTCCAAGAATAGGCATATCGTAATCCTATCACCCCAATTAGAAGCAAGCGCTTTGCCATATTTTGTATAAGAGTCCATATCCAATACTTTTTTTTGAAGATGATGATATGAGGGAAGTGGCTGGTCTGCATCATTGTGGCCGAAATCGTCGGGGATGATATACAAAAAAATTGATAGACACGGGTAGTTCTGCCAATTTAATATCTATGACAACTTATGAAAATATGGTGAACCCCCGACAATTCTTTGGCAGATCAAACAATTGTTGGGTTTACTAGGGTGACGTCTGAAGTGGTTGGGGAATTTGAAGGAAGAGTAGAGTTAGGTCGTGAACCATTTAAAAAAGAAGTGATGGTAGTGTTCATTGTGCTATATTCATCAACGTCTTACAATACGATATTCATAAGGTATTGGTTATTTAGAATGCATGTAGTGGCATCAACTGTTCACCAATGTTTGAAATATGTTTAGGGAAACAATATTGGAAAAATTATGAGCAGTTTGAAAATGAAAAAAGAGTATTACTGAACGGCTTTAGCCCCAAAGCAGATCAAGGGCGCGATTCAAAGAAAACATAGTAGTTAGTCGGGTCTTCCTCGGGGTCCGATCAGTAGGTGGTTCGAGGGAGACCCACGAGGTTTTGGTCCCTGAAGAAAGTTTTGAGGATCATATTTTTCGAATGGAAATTTTTTAAATATTGGCACAAATTTATCTGGAGTTGAGAGAGGTTAATTCCATTCTTGTAAACAACGTTACATATGTTTGCATGGTTCACCAGACGTGACGGGGGTGCATGCAGAATTCATCTGTCCCGTGCTGGAAATTTGAAATAGCATGCACCCAATCATCCAAAAAAGAAGATTTTTTTTCTCAAGAAAAATTTGAGGTCATCATGGCCGATGTAGATTTATTATCCAAGGTTGGGCACATACGAGAGTCACAATACCCTTTGTGGACCACCAATCCAGTTCTGGTAAAAAAGGAAAATGGTAAATGGAAAATGTGCGTAGATTTTATTGACTTAACTAGAGCATGTCGAAAAGATTCTTTCTCGGTTTCTTAGATAGACCAATTAGTGGATTCTAGCTTTGGAAACCGATTAATTTAATTTATGGATGTGTACGCTGGCTACAATCAAATCAAGATGGATCCAAAGCACCAAGAAAGCACTCCGTTCATCACTCGAAGATGCCTACATTTTTATAAGGTTTTGTCTGTTGGATTGAAAAATATTGGGGCAACTTACCAGCGTTTAGTAAACAAAAATTTTGAGGCCCAAGTCAGAGATAGTGTCGAAGTGTATATCGATGACTTGTTAGTAACCACTTTGCAGATTTAGAGGAAGCTTTTTCCAACCTAAAGAATATAAACTTGAAGTTAAATCCGGAAAAGTGTACATTCGGGGTACGTTTTGGAAATTTAATGGGTACATAGTCAGTAAACGTGGGATATAAGTTAATCGTGTACAACTAAATGTTTTGAGTACTATGACGCCACCTTGATCAATCAAGGAAGTGTGTAGTGTAGTTAAAGATGAAATATTGTATTGGTTGGTGTTTTGGTGAGGTTACCAATGTAGTTATTGCAAAATAGCTATTAAATTGCCTACTTTTTTTAAATTAATAAATACATATAATAACAAGTTTTTTAGGTTTTATTATATTTTTAATATTTTATTTATGTTTTTAAAATGTTAATTAAAGTAAGTATGTTATATATAATTTATTTTTAAATTTTTATGTTATACTTGATGAGGATATAATATATGGTTAGTAATAAAGCACGCCGAACGTTTATGATAAAATTACATTTGACATTATAAATTATTTAGAAAAAATACTACACACCTATTACTTCAAATGTATGATAGATAGAGAGTAAGTGTGGAAAGAAAAAAATTGTAACTTATACAAATAAGAGTAAAACTCCGGGACTTTTGATTAAAAAATCACTATATTCTCAATTATATTCTCCTCTCAATTATTTTTCATTATTTTGATTTTATTCTCTTGTTAGAAAACTTATTTGGTATTTCATTAGGTTTTTAGCATCACTAATAATAAGTAGTTATAATTTGTTTTTAGGATAGATGTTTATGATTACTATAGTTTGAATATATTAAGGCTGGTTTTTTTTAATGTTAACCATGAAATCTATCTTTTTTGTTTTTTCTTAAGTATAGCAGGTCGAATCTTATAGATTGTCAATACATGCATTGCATTTTATACATAGGTTGTGAAGACAGGAAAGGCAAATGATATATACATTGTTAAGACATGCATAATAATTTATAACATTTTCTTTTCTTTTTTATCCTCAAGCCTCGCAATATAAATTATTTTGTAATAAATATAAAAGTAATATAGATTAATATGTCAGTTTTTTCTTAAGTAAGGCATGTCAAATTACTTTGATTTGTAATTATATATTGGTTGTCGAGATAAACAGGACATATTTTATATTGGCCGTTAAAAAAGGCATTCTAAATTAATCTAAGATTATTCCTTTTTTACTCTCAAGCTTGCAGAATATTTTATACTATAAGCAATATAAAGACGATATATATTATTATATTTCATTCTCTGTTTTATCTTAAATAAGACATGTCAGATTTTACTTTGACCGTAAAACCAGTCATGACATAGTTTATGTTAATTATCAAAACGGACATGATAAAGTTTATATTGACTGTCAGGACAAGTAGGATAGATTTTTTTATTGATTGTCAAGAGAGGCAAGATATATTATTATGTTTCTTTATATTTTTACTTTCAAACCTACAATGACTTTTTAATATTGTAATCAATGTAAAGATATTATAATATGTCAAGAGAGGCAAGACATAATAACTTGTTTGAAGAAAAACATATTAGTTATTTACAAAAACTTGTAAAACTTTTATTTTATTTATTAAAGATTTCTTACCTAACTTGGTTACAAATTTTTTATTTAATAAGTTGTGACAATTTTTTCTATTGCATGACTCTTCCAATGTAAACATCTTTGATACATCGATTTTTTTTCCAGTGGTTTTATTGTTGTGTGTTCATAAAACCAATGCTTCCACATAATAATATTATTAGTTATGTTATATATAGTATAACTGAAAATAACTAGAGAGTTTGATATAAGAGTATGATTGTATGTGTGATATCATCTAACCTTTACATGCCAGTTTTAGCTGCAATGGTTGGCCGATCATGACAAGAGATGGGTGGTTAATGGAAATGGGGATGTTGGTACAATATGAAGGAAATTATGCGGAAACCTTACAGAAAACGAATAAGTCATGTTATGATCTTCTACATTCTAGGTCTTTCAAATACCACCACTATTTAGGAGTTTATATTTTCCACTTATCGTTGGCTTATATACCGATCACATTAGGATCCGCAATATAAAAATATACTGATTTTAAAAAAATGAAAAACAAGTAGAAAATAATAAATAATAAGAGTACAATTTACTAAAAAAGTCTTAGAGAGATATGGTATACAGTTAATACTTACAGTCAACAACTTTACGCAACCTCATCATAATAGTGGATCGTTTATGCTGATACATGATGTCGTAACTGATAAGGTAAGAGTTATGTAATTAGAAGACATTGGAAGCTTAACGGTGTAAACTAGCGTAAAGAAAACCTCTCATGAACAATTGACAATTATGTAATATAAAAGGATCATTTTGTAATAACTAGTAAACTTGAGGAAGAGACTACAATTAGTAATTTTTCTAGACATGTGGGACCCAATGAATGTACTATAAAAGCACACCACCACTTTTGGGGAAGGGTGATTGATTAATGATTAGTGAATTATTGCTTGTTACTTTATCTCTCTAAATTTAGGAACTTATCTCTTTAATAACCCCTATAATTGTTGATACTAAAGATTTGGTCTTCCAAACATTGTTTTACACACAAGTTCTCCCTAAAAGATTTCTAAAACGATCATTTTCGCCGTCTGTGGGAACGGTCTGTATCCAGAATCATTTTCCAAAACCATTAATAATTTTGAAAAGTTAGCATGAAAATTTGAGGAGGATTAGACATCAATAATAATTTGATAACCAAAAAAATAATTTGAGGGCAACCCCATCAAGAGAAATATGGAACTTGAGCAACAACACGAACATCAATATGCTGGAGAGATATTAGAAGAGTCTATCGTAGTGGCTTTAAGAAAATAATTTTTAGAAGAGATTGAAAAATTAAATTCAAAGGGAGAAACGTTGTGATCGCTTTCAAAAACATTTGATAAGGTTCGGAGGGAATGTGTGATTGAGGAAGAATATTTGAATAACGACCATCAAACTGATGATAAACGAGAGAAATGCCGAAGGAGAAATTGTTATTCTTCGAAGAGAAAATTGAAACCTAGACACTATTATGAGTCATCTGAGTCTAGTGACTATTCACTTTATGGTTCAAATGAATATTGTTCTTCAGAAAGAGTTGGTCGTCGGGAAAGAGATAATAAGAATAAATATTCGAGGAGACACAGAATAGACCATCGGGTGACTCATGAGACTAAGGTTCGAAGAAATAAAAAATGCAAGGTTTCGAGGACCATACTAAAAAAGAACTTATTTTTTCATGTCCAAATTCCTTTGAGAAGTCAAAATTTTGAATATCGAGTTATTAATTACTTTAGAGTTCCCTCCGATGAAGGTATTTATACAATGACAAATGAATGATCTCGATCCAATGTTTAGAGGGTGGGCATAATTGGAGATTTTCTCCTCTTTCTTCAGAAATTCTCTCAAGAAATTTACAGAAGCATTTTGACATTTCAAAATTAGAGATATTCGAGGGAACTCAAGACCCTAATAGCCATATTTAACAATTCAAAAAAAATATGATTAATTTTAACGATGATGATAAATTGTTTTGCATGGATTTTTCACAAACTTCCAATGGTGCTGCTTCAAAGTGGTATAATTGGTTTATGCATGACTATAATATATTGCAGGAAACAATTTGGGGAAAGTTTGAAAGATTACACTAATCATTTCATTAGGTGAAAAGTGAATTTGAATATTGTGAGGATCGTTCTCCCTGTAATATTAAAGGATAACGTGTCAAAAAGGCAAACTATGGCATTTTGGGTTTTACTAGATCAGGTAGAAAAGAGAATCTTGGTATATGAAACACAAGCGTCGGAAATATGATCTTTGGATAAATTGGAACATAATCACTTTCAAAGATCTCTTAATGTAACTAATCCTCATAAGGTAAGCTTTCAACCTAAGGTGACAAATTAGTTTCCTCAAAGGCACAAAGTAAACCAACAAGAAATCAATACACAATAGAGTAACATGCAAATATCGAATAAATGTATTCGCCCGGACTATTATGCAGAATTAAATGAATGTGCGGCAATAATTTTTTACAAGGCTCGAAGCCATGTGCAGTTTCATAAACCTTTTCCCATTCAAACTCTGAGGGAGAACAGAAATAGTAGATATTTTAAATATCATGATGATGTGGGCATGATACGAAAGAGTGTGTAGTACTAAAAAAAGAAATACAAGCGTTAATTGAAAATGGAAAGCTAACTACGTTTGTAAAGAAGCAATCTCAGCGAAATCCAACCACTAATAAAACAGTTGTAGCTCCAAAATAAGAAGACATTTATTTCTGAAAAAATTGATGCTTTTGATATTGTAACTGAGTATTTGGATCCAAAATAAGGTAGGAATAACAATAATATTGTCGAAAAGCTTCCTATGAAGGGAAAGGTTAGTGATATATGTATATTATTCGAATCAATAGCTATTTTTTCGAAGAGACACGGTGTCGGGAGTTTCAAATTGTTCTCGAAAAAGACACGTAATAAGTTTGGCTACCCAGCTATAAGCAGACGCTTCAACACACTTGTATTGAAATATTTATTTTATAAATTGCTTCGAAGATGATGATATGACGGATATGGTCGGGCTACATGAAGATGTTGTGGTAATTGCAGCTGGGATAGCTAGAAATGAAGTACAAATAATTTTGATCGATACACGAAGTTTTGCTAATATTTTATTCATGAGTACTTATAAAAAGATTATTAACCTTCATATTATTTGACAGTCTCACCCGAATATTTTAGGTTTCACGAGAGTAACAACAGAAGTCTTCAAAAGATTTGAGAGCATTATGAAATTGGGTCAATGGCCGTTTAAAAAATAAGTAATAGTGTTATTCATTGTGGTAGATGCGCCAACATCTTATAACACTATTTTTGGAAGATTTTGGTTATCCAGAATATATGCAGTTCTATTGTCCATTAATGTTTGAAGTAGGTTGTGGGAAATAATATATGGATAGTGAGAAGTAGCAAAAAAGTGGCAAGGGAATTATATCGTATCGCTTTATCATCTAAGAAAGTTTGGGGAAGTGAGTCTAGAAAAATTATAGCAACTAGCGGGGACTTCCTTGGAGACAAACCATATTGATGATCCGAGGGAGTTCCCCAGTTGTTTGATCCCTGATGAAAGTTTTGAGAATCATATTTTTCATAATGAGAATACTTTAAAAATTGGTACGAAGTTATCTTCATTCTTGAAGGAGAAATTCAATTTTTGTCAACCAAGTTAGATATGTTTGTATGGTGTATTGAAGATGTGATTGGTGTGCTTGTGGAGATTATCTGTCATAGATTGGCAATCAAAAGCAATATGTGCCCAATCATCCAAAAACGAAGACATTTTTCTCAAGAGAAATCTGAGGCAATAATAGCCGAGGTAGTCCGTTTATCCAAAGTTAGTCACATACGAGAATCTCAATATCCGTTGTGGACGGCAAATCCGGTATTGGTTAAGAAGAAAAATGACAAGTGGCGAATGTGTGTGGATTTTACTGACTTGAATAGAGCTTGTCCAAAAGATTCTTTCCTAGTTCCCCGGATAGATCAGCTAGTGGTTTCCACATCAAGGACTCGACTGCTCTCTTTTATGGATGCCTACGCGGGACACAATCAGATTAAAATGGATCTGAAGGACGAAGAGAGCACTTCGTTTTTTACTTGAAGGGGATTACATTGGTACAAGGTAATGCCTTTTGGGTTAAAAAATCCAAGTGCAACTTATCAGCGTTTGATAAATTAAAATTTTCAAGCCCAGATCGGAAAATATGTTGAGGTATATATTGATGATATGTTAGTAAAGATCGTAAAAGACGAGGATCATTTTGATGATCTAGAGGAAACCTTGTTAACTTAAAAAGGGTAAACTTAAAACTAAATCCAGAAAAATGTAAATTTGGTGTTCGATCGGGAAAATTACTTGCGTACATAGTCAGGGAACGAGAAATTAAAGCCGACCCAACATAATTAAGCACTTTAAATTTTATGACACATCCTCAAAATATTAAAGAAGTTCATATTTTAACGGGACGGTTGGCAGATTTGAATATATTCATAACCCGTTTATCAGATGAATGTGCCGCGCTTTTCCAAGTATTGAGGCAAACAAATTGTTTTGCTTAGACAAAATAATGCTCCAAAGCCTTTCATCGAATTAAAGAATACCTTTCCTCGCCAGAGAGATTGACTAAACCAGTTCCGGAGGAGAAGTTATATGTTTATATAGTAGTATCGTATTATGTTGTAAGTGCGTTTTGGATGCTAAGAAACGGTCTTTGAAGTTGGAAAATGGCTTTAGGACTAGTAACAGCTGCTCAGAAAATGAGACCGTATTTTTAGGGTCATTCTATTATTGTACAAATATCTTTTCCATTAAAAAAATATGTTAGAGAGGTCTGATATATCTCGAAGAATGACCAAATAGTCAGTCGAATTGAGAGATTTTGATATTGAATTTGAATCCATCACTACAATTAAAGCACAAGCCTTAGCTGACGTTTTGGTTAAATTTCATTCTGAACGGTCGGATATGGAAATAGATGAGGAAAATTTTGAATCATAAAGGATAGTACGAACAGATGGGGGCTCAAGCATGTTCGGATGTGGGGCAGGGGTCCATATATTTTCTCCATAAGGAATTATCATGTACCAAGCTATTCGTTTTGGATTTAAAACATCAAATAATAAGGCAGAGTACGAAACAGCTTTGGCATTATTGAGACTTGCTCAAATTTGTGGGGCTAAACGAGTGAGGCTAATACGTGATTCTCAATTAATTCTTAATCATACGTCTGGTCAATCTGAGGCTAGTAAGAATCACTTAATGATATATTTGAAGGCGCTAAATAGTCTAACTTTAGCCTTCGAAAGTATGAGATATGAGCATGTTCGAAGAACATAAAAAAATTATGTGGCAGATTCTTTGTTACTACATCATATTCAGAGCAGTACCCATGGATTATTACACAGATGAACCCTTCAATCATTAAAAAACAATCAGAGTAAGTGATTGGAGCAATAGACGAGGCTTTTCAAATTTCAATTAATAAAGAAAATGATTGGAGACAAGGCATCATTGAGTTTTTAAATAATAATGTGTTGCCCATTAATAAATCATTATCCAAAAAAAAGCTTTAAGTCCTACGCTTCCACGGTCCCTCGGAGGAGTCTTTTATCAAAAATCTCTTAGTAGACCTTTATTCTTATGTTTGTGAAAAGACGAATCCCAAATGATATTGTCAAAATTACTTGACGGATAAGGATCTGCACACTACGATTATAAATCTTTAATACGAATAGTTTTTGCATGATAATATTGGCCTACAATTTCTTCTGACGATAAAGAACTGGTTAAAAGGTGTGATACTTGTCAAATATTCGCGAACATAATTCATAAAACGAGGGTCCCTCTTGAAAATACCATTTGACCAATGGGGCATCGACTTTATCGGACCTTTACCGGTGGGATCTGGAGGGCGACAGAAAATAATCGTGGTAGTAAATTATTTCTCAAAGTGGGTAAAGGAAGAACCATTAACTGGAATCCAAACATGTTTATCACCTTGAATATTTGTTGTCGTTTTGGGGTTCCAATGAAAATTACGACTGATAATGGACCACAATTTGATAATAAAATAAAATATTTTTGCATCTCTCGAAAAATATAGCAATGTTTTTCGGCTCCTTTTTATCCGTAAGTAAATGGTCAAGTTGAAGTTACAAATCGAACAATCATTGATGGCTTAAATAAAATTTTGGAAGGGAAGGCAGGAAAATAGCTAGATTATCTATATGAAGTTCTTTAAGAATATAGGAAAACTCCTTAAACAACAACGTTAGAATCTCCGTTTGCATTAGTATATGGAATGGATACAGTAGAACCATCCGAAGCCGTTTTCCCATCCTATCATGTTGCTATATATTCCGAGGAATTTAATGATAAAAACAGGACAATGGAATTGGGTTTGATTGAGGAGAAAAGAAGACAGGCACAAATAAATTCTTTACATTACCAAACGTTGATGAGAATAAAATATGCCTCCAAAGTTAAACGACAAGAATTCAAAATAGAAGAATAGGTTTTAAGGAAAGGATTTCTCCACACAAAATAAAAATCCCTCGGAAAATTAAGACCCTATTGGGAGGGCCCATATGAGGTAACGGAGAGGATAAAGTCATGAATCATATTGAATCAAGGATAAAGAAGGAAAACATCTCTGACACCCATGGAATATTGAACATCTCAAGTTGTATTTAGAATGTATATAAAAAGTATAGGTTTTATATGTAAAATATCAGTGGCATATTATTTCCTACCATGGTGGCGCGGGAAGGTTTTAACGAGGTGCCCTAGTAGCTGATTCATATATATAAAGTTCGTTTGCCACAAAAGTTGGTCTTTAACTATTTATTTTGGACCTAAAGGGTCTTCCAATAAAATTTGGTCTCCAACAATTTATTTTGGACCTAAAGGGTCTTCCAACAAAAGTTGGTCTTTAACTATTTATTTTGGACCTAAAGGGTCTTCTAACAAAAGTTGGACTCAAACTGTTAATTTTGGACTTAAAAGGTTTTGCAACATAATTCGGTCTTCAACTATTAAAAGAATTATGAGAATAAAAAAATTAAATATCCGATATATTTCGTAAAGTACCTTGAAAATGACATTTATTATACGAAATTACCTCAAACAATGAGGACTTTAACAAAATTCCCTCGAACATTATGAGGGCTTCTTAAAACAAGAACTATAATACCTTATTTTGAAGAGGATTCGGTGGAATTATATTCAGTAGAATCGGAATCATTGTCATCATCATCCAAAGATGTTCCATAGGGGGCAATATTTGACAGGAAGAAGTTCCCAGAAACTACCGAGATTTAAGTCTCGATAGCGTTCGTAAATTTCCATAATTAGACTAAATCTAACTGTCGCATCCATTGCATTTAATTTAGAGACACATTTACCATCATAAGCCTTAATAGCCGCTTTTTCATTTATCTTAGATTGGACTAAGATATATTGATTCTCCTTCACAACCCTTTCATAACCTTTAAGGTATTGTGCGAAATATTTTGATGCTTTATCATTCCTCTTTTTATAAGTTTTGATGAGCTTATCTTTAGTGGTGTTTTTCTTGGCATCTACTTGATAGTAAGCATGGCATAATCCTCAGCAAGAACAAGTTTCTCATAAATAGCGCCGACTTGCTTTTGAAGCGTAGAGAATTCCTGTTCCAGTTCCTTGAATTTTGATTTTTCTTGTGAAGACTTATCCTTGTAATAATTCTTCTGATCCTTTAAATATTACATACTTTTCCCAATAATAACTAAGGATCGAAACAGCTTGAATACGAAGGGAGAAATCATCATCAGCAAGTATCTCGAATAAACTAAACGAAGAGCCAGCTTCAAAAGAAATAACAATTAAAGAATCAGTTCTCTAAGAAACATTATATTCATGATCCTGAATGATCAAGTCATTTTTGGAGGCTAGAAAGAATCATATTCGATGATTATATTTTCTGGCAAAGACTTAGTATGGTCAGCAGCTTTGTTCTCCGGGGAATTAACTGCCTCATAAACCTCTTCGTTTTCTTGAATAAAGTCCTTTAATTTTCGTTGATATTTTGTTTTAGGAGGATCTTGTGTAGGTGTTCTTTTAGATTCTTCACGCTTTATATGTTTTGTCTTCTCTACTTTAGTACTAATATTATACAATTTTGCACCATAGAGTTTTAAGACTTTTTCTTTTTTCGAAGACTTACCGGCCTTCTTTTCTCGGTGACTCTTAGCTTTAGCCCTGGTGGGATGATAAACCAATATATCTCGAGCCTCTAACCTGTCTAATACTTCTTGTTGGGAGGGAGGAACCATAAGCTCTTCCAAGGATAATCGTTTTGAGGGGTTGATTATTCAGATTCGACTATTAGCAAGATTAGTCGGAGTAAAATAGAGATGAAATCTGTAGGACCAATAAGCTTTTGCCCATCTACTCAGCTCAGTAAAGATTGTCGTTGCTTTAGGTACAAACTCAACATATGGCTTGGATACACCACTCATAGATATTTTAACAAAAAAATATTAAACAAATAAAATTTAAAAAAGTTAAGTGAGAATAAAAATAAAAATATACTTTTGTTCGTCCATTTGAGGGACAGCTTGTGTGGAATTTAAGTCGTTGCTTTGGATCTCGTCTCCCAAAAATCGGTGATAAAAAATAACAGTTGCTTTTATTTTTTGTCTGCTTCAAGTAGATCTTTGACAATCTTCTGGTTACGACAGAAGGTTAAGGTGTAGAAGAGAAGTGTGAATTTTGGCCAAACCAGAAAGACCAACTAGCTGTTCTAAAAAAAACTTTATCCCCAAAATTTTAGAGGTCATTATACAAGACATGAGGGTGAACCACATATTGGGTCCACCTTGGTTTGGGCAAAGATCAACCATTGTGAAGTACTCAGCGAAGAATGGATCTAAGGGAATCACAATCCCCAATTCATTATCTTTGGATACACAATCAACTCATGATCCTTGACTGATAAAGGCATCTCCCCAACAGTCAAAAAATGAACAGAGATTGTAGAAGGAGTTCCTCATCGGGCTCTCAAATTTGTCTACTCGGATGTATCGTAATACTTATACGGGACCTTATGAAGGGCTAGAATATGTTTGTTATCGACCGCGTGGAGATTGTTACCAACCAAAGCATCAATATGAGGAGAAAGCAAAACATCTTATTCTAATTTCATTTTCTTCTTCGGAGGAGAAATCTTCTCGATAGTTTGAAGAGTAATGACCGTTATTTTCTCTTCCTCAAAAATTGGTACCAAATCTCCCTCGTTGGAAATAGAATCAATTTGGGTGATGATTGTTGGCTCTTTTTCCCCAAAAGCCAAGGCCAAAGCTCCATCGACATCAATAGCATCGTCGAATTTAGTGACATGATGTTCAGCAGGCAAGGTATTCGATTATGCCTCCTAAATAAGTTTGAGGGACCTTTTCGTCATAGTAGCTACATCGGCTTTTTTTAATTTTCGATTGGAGGGGCTTCAAGGGTCGTTTGTGGAGTTCTGTGAGGCGCAGAGGATGGAATGGCAGGAATTTTTGTAAAGAATTCAAGAGGTAATGAATTTTTAGAATAAAGTGTGTTGTCCCTAGATAATTGTGTGCCAGAATAAAAGACATGCGACGGGCATGCTAATGGACAATGACAGATGAGGAAAAATTTCATTGGTCGTGTCTCAGAATTGTGACGTCGTTGGTGAAGAAAGTTTTGGGAGAAACTGTTGGTCTAGGCACTTATAAGCAGATAAAATCCGATGATATTTCTTCAATTTAAGATTATTTAGACCTTCGATGAAGACTAAAGATTAATAAAATCCGACAAATAATTTTTTGTCTATAAAACTGATTAAAATTCGAAGAAGAATTCCTTGAATATAGTGAAGAATTTATTGCCTATAAGTTGACAAAATCTGATAAATGATGCATTAATTAGTCTGATGAGAAAAGTATTAGCAAAATGACAGTCCTTATATGAATATTTTCACAAAGACTAGGGGCTACTGATAAGGGGAGAGTTATTTACTAAGAATATGTTGGAAAATTTAAGGTGTAATCTAGCGTAAAGAAAACCTCTTGGGAACAATTGACGATTATGTAATATAGAAGGATTATTTTGTAAAAAAATTTGTAAACTTGAAGAATGAACTATAATTAGTAATTTGTCTAAACACGTGGAACCCAACGAATGTACTATAAAATCATATTACATCTTTCGGTGAAGGATGATTGAGTAATAATTAGTAAATTATTGCTTGCTACTTTTTCTCTCTAAATTGAGAAACTTCTCTCTCTAAAACATCTATAACTATTAATACTAAATATTTAATCCTCCATATAGTGTTTTATATACAAGTTATCCTTAAAATATTTTTGGAACGATCAGTAATAATATTAAAATATTCTTTTTCCCAATAATACTATTTGTTTTAATCTAGATCATTTACTAATGCAAGAAAGTGTCATGAAAGGTTATCTTATCGATTTGAATAAAACAAAATAAAGTAGAGACATCAGTTTTGATGTATCTCTATAGTCTTTTTTACCAATTATACTTGAAGTTACATCAATTTCTTCAATAATTATCTTCCTAGTTAGAAGAACTGTAGTTTTTTCATATTTGTTTCCTTCATCTACTATGGTTTGGAAGTAATTCTTATAAACTTAAAACTCTTTTTCTAGCGGTTGTAATTTTCGATAATTTATCATCACCATAATACATTTCATATATAATCCGTACTTTGTATTCTCTAATTTTAACTAGCTGACTATCTAACTCTATTGTTTGTTCCTCTACGATAAAATATATTATGATATCAATAGTTAGTTGGTCGTATTTTTTAAGACCTGGCTTTAACTTTCAAATTATCTAACCCTCTGAATAAATTCTAAAAACGAGTATTTTAAAATTGTATGTAGTGTTTTTTTATAAATACAGTTTCCAAATATTATTTTTTAGAGTTACCATTGTTGATCTGAGTTCATGCTTCTATGTATATTTCTATTATTTGTTGTGATTTTTGGTTCTTTGTTTGATATGTTTCTTCTATAAAATATCAAATAAATTAAACACTATAAATATATATTGAATAACATTTAGTATAAGAAATAAATACAACTATAAAACATGACTACAATGCTAATGTAAGAAAGTTTAAAATGTATTCTCATGTATCAAAACATCAATGAAATCTATACTAGATATTATCTAAAATATGTCTTGTTTTTATCTAAACCTCTATAAAGTCTATATTGCCTTACTTAAAGATGGTACCTAATTTTTTTCTTGCATTTATATAGAATTTTATAAAATTTATCATGCCTTACATAAGGCATTTGCTAAAACAATACTTAAAATTTGTCCTCTATTTTTCTAGAGTTCCATAAATCTGGCATGAATACTTCATGTCTATAATAGTACCTAAAATATGTCATGCCTTTTAGGTAAATTCTTAAAAAAAAATAGTCTTACCTAAAGCATTACTTAAGACATTATTTAAAATATGGTATGCCTTTATCTAAAGTTCTATAAAATTACCTCTCTCTCTTTAAACCCTAATCATCCCAAACTTAGGGTTTTACACTTCCGCCTCTAATTCGTGTTTTCAGTCTACCATGGGAAAGAAATCAGCCACCAAAGTAGCTACTGTCACCGCTGCGGCTCCCGTCGCTAAGCCTTTGAAGAAAGGTAAGAGAGAGGCTGAAGATGTCATTGAAAAGAAATTGAATGCCAAGAAGCAGAAGAAGGAGGAAACTGTTGTCAAGCCTGTTGCAAAGAAAACCAAGAAGAAGGTTGAATCTAGTTCTGATTCTTCTGAATCTGAAGAAGAAAAGAAGCCTGTTAAAAAGGCACCGGCTAAGGGAAAAGCTGCTGCTGATTCCAGCAGTGAAGATTCATCTTCTGATGATGAGCCTGCAGCTAAGAAGCCTGTAGCTGCCAAAAATGGAGCTCCAACTGTTGCAGCAAAGAAAGCTAAGCCTGCAAGCAGCAGTGAGGATTCTTCAGATGAAGAAACTCCTGCTGCTAAGAAGCCCGCTGCTAAGAAAGCTGTTCCTGCTGCCAAAGCTGATTCATCATCTGATGACTCTTCGGATGAATCTTCGGAGGATGAAAAACCTGCTGTTGCAAAGAAGGCAGTTGTCACCAAGAAAGAGGAATCCAGTTCTGATGATGACTCTTCTGATGAAGAGCCTGCTGCTAAGAAGCCTGCTGCACCTCAAGCTGCTAAAAATGGTGCTCCTGCCAAGAAAGCAGCTTCATCCGACAGTGATGACTCATCAGAGGAAGAATCTTCTGATGATGAACCTGCTGCCAAGAAACCAGCCGCTGCTAAAGCTGCCCCTGCTAAGGTTGCTGCAAAGAAATCTGATTCTTCAGATGAAGATTCTGATGAGGATGATGAGAGCTCTGATGAAGATGAGCCTGCAAAGACCAAGTCTGCAGAAGCTAAGCCTGCCGCAAAGAAAAGTACTAGCGAAGATTCTAGTGATGAATCTAGTGATGAGGAAAGTGAAGAGGAGGAAAAGGTCACTCCAAAGAAAAAGGAAACTGATGTCAAGATGACTGATGCTTCAGCTAAGAAGCAGCCGAAGACCCCTGCCCCTCAAGTTGAAAGTGGTGGATCCAAGACTCTTTTTATGGGCAATTTACCTTTCAGAATTGAGAAACATGATGTTGAAGAGTTCTTCAAATCCTGTGGTGAAGTTATTGATGTTCGTTTTGCTACTCAAGAGGATGGAAGGATGAGAGGTTTTGGGCATGTGGAGTTTGCAACTACAGAAGGAGCCAACAAGGCATTGAATACAATGAATGGCAAACCTCTCCATGGGCGTGAGCTTAGACTTGATATTGCTCAGGAGAGAGGTGACAGAGGTGCATACACACCACAGAGCGGCAATGGTGCTGCTAGAGGTCAAAGCCAAACAATCTTTGTCAGGGGACTAGATACAAGTCAATCGGCTGATGATCTTAGGAGCTCCTTGGAAGGTCATTTCGGAAAGTGTGGTCAGATCTCGAGGGTTTCTGTTCCAACTGATCGTGAAACTGAAGGTGTTAAAGGTATTGCCTACCTGGATTTCTCCGATGCTGATGCATTTGGCAAAGCTCTAGAGCTCAGTGGAAGTGAGCTTGGAGGTTATCCTTTGACTGTCGAGGAAGCCAGACCCAGAGATAACAGTGGTGGTGGTGGATTTAGTGGTGGAAGAGGAGGTGGTCGATTTAGTGGTGGAAGAGGAGGCAGAGATAGCGGTGGCCGTTTTGGTGGTCGTGGTGGAGGACGTGGTCGATTTGGAGATAGTGGAGGCCGTGGTAGAGGTGGACGAGGTACGCCTTACAACAAGCCTAGCTTCTCAGGAAGGAAGACCACATTTGATGACTGAAGTTTAGAGCTTCCATGACTGAATGTAGTTGAAGAAAAGATAAGAGGATATGCGACACTCAAGAAATGTTTTTATGTTTAAGTTTTTTGACAACGTTTCAAGTTAAGATTTTGAGTAGGAAACAGTTCTCTGGATGTTTTTTTTGTTTGAGTTTTTCTGATATTTTCAACTGTTATTTGTTGTTTTTTCGAGACATTATATTTTATGTAGTATTATAATTTTGCACAAAAAAAAAGTTCTATAAAATTATAGTACTTAAAACGTTATCTAAAATATGTCTTACCGATATCTAAACACTTATAAAATATATATTTCCTTACCTAAAATATTATCTAAAACAATACCTAAAAAGGTTCATACCTCTCTATAGAATTATATAAAAAAATCATGTTTTACTTAAAACATTTCTTAAAACAAAACCTAAAATATGTTAGGCATTTATCTAGAATTATATAAAAAAATCCATGCCTTAGTTAAAGAATTTCTTAAAACAGTACCTACAATATGTCGTGCATTTATCTAAACTTATCTAAAATCTATTACGCTTTACTTAAATTTTTTCTTAGAATACATCAAATATGGCATTCCATACTTAAGGAATTTTTTAAATAGGACCTAAACGTAGCTTATGTGGATTCACTGTAAGGGGTTTGTTAATAGCTTGGCGGGATTCATCGTTACACCAAAGGATATTGTTGAGGTTGAGCTGTAACATGTCAAGGCTGAGTCGAATTTGCTAAGGTTGAGTTGTGGCCTATTGAGGCTGAGTTGTAATATGTTGAGGTTGAGCCGAAGTTTGAAGATAATGAACTGTTACTTGCTAACGATAAAGCAAATCTTGTTGAGGTTGAGTCATGGCGTGCTGGGACATTGAGCCGTATCTTGCTGAGGCTGAGCTGTGGCTTGTTGGGGCTGACCGAATCGAGTCATTGCTATTTCTTTTGCTCTTTCTACGGCGTCGATGCTTTCTATTCCTTATGGAAGTTCTTTGGACCAAATTGTTCTTGTGATTACCAGATTGGGTTTATGATAAGGGAATCATGCACGGGTTGGCGATTTTTTTGTATCATTTTGCTATCGTAGAAATTTTTTTCTATTATTTGTTTCCTCCTCATCATTTTTTTGGACGTTGGATCATTGATCTTACTCATGAGGCTTGAATGGTCACCATTGCCTAGACGTTTTTAAAATTTGTTAGCATATGCCTCTTGCATCTCCTCTTCGTTTTTATCCTCCAGACATTGAATCTCGAATCTAGAGCGGTTGGATCTCCAATTATTGTAGAAGAGCTTGTTGGTTTTGGCCAAAATAATACATTTGTTACAGGGGTTCATCGATGGTCTTGGTCATATATTTTTTTTCTCATTTCAGTATTTTTTCTAGAGGTTAGGGTTGATGAGCTCGGGTTTCTTTGACATTGACTATTGTATATATCCGAAGGGAGGTTTGGACATATCCAGTACCATGCCCCACCGAACAGTACAACCAAGTGAATCGTGACTCAGCTGGTTGCTAGTCATTTCCTGTCTTGGGCTTATGGGCTACTAAACTTGACCCAATCCCATGATCTGACCCGGAAGGCCCACAAATCATTAAACTAGTATAAATACCCCAATTACTTTCATTTATGAGGGCGATAAAAAATTTACTTCTAGTACACACCTCCTCTATCTCTCTATATCTCACTCTAAATATTAAATTCCTAAAAATCTTTCCCGAAATACCCTTCGATTAGAAATTATCCACACTAAATTGGCGACCACAGTGGGAAACGACGGTGCCTAAATTGCAAATTCAAAACCAGTAATAAAAAACCAGTTCTGACGGATCTGAATGCACATAATACTCCACTCCCAGAGGTGGAAGGAACAAAAGAAAATAATGACTACACTATTAAGGAGCGAGATCAATAAGGGCTGAAATTGAGGCGTTTAGGGCATTAAAATAAGCATAAAAAAGAGTTAAAGAAAAATCTGGTGTGTCAGCGCTTCACGATACTGATAATCCTGGTGAAAATGTGCAGTCCATAAAGACTCATCTCAGCTCCAAAAAAATGCATCGATCCAAACATATGGAGAGTTCCACTTCGGAATCTTCTAGCAGTTCCTCTAATGATGCGAAGCTTGAAGAGTCAGTCTTATCTAGCAGTGATGAAAGACGGTTAAAGAAGAAAATAAGGCTTACCAAGAAGCATTTTAAAAAAAAGATAGACATAGCAGACTCAAAAAGTATCAAGGAAAAATGAAGGGTTCAGTTGATTAGCATATTGACCGTTTTTTATTGATCCCATTGCTTTCCAATCTGAACCATGTATTTTTGCTACTCCGAATGAGGATACCGTGTTTAGTCGTAGTTATAATTGGAGACAATCACCTTTATCCTAAAAAATACTCTCCAGAAATCTTCCCAAAATATTTGATAATTTCAAGATGGAAAAGTACGATTTGAGGAAAGATCCGGACAACCATCTTAAGCAATTTAAGAACTTTATGATGAACTTTGACGATGACGACAGGCTGATGTATAGGGCTTTCTCTCAGACCTTCAATGAAAGTGCCCTCAAATGGTATAATAGTCTCCCTAAGGGATCTATAAAAAATTGACATATTTTGGGTTGCTTTCCGGAGGCAATTCGTTGGAAGCAATGAGCTAAAAGATAATTGTGATAGGATCATCTATTGCGCCCAGGAATCGAACGAGTCATTAAATGAATACATTAGCAGATTTTTAAATACAAAGAATGGGTTGGCAGATTGCTTTGAACAAATTGCAATTACCTCTCTTAGGTAGGGTTTGAATCCGGGCAATTTGGTTGATTCAGTGACCCGGAAGAAAGCTATGAACTTTGGAGGATTATTAAATCAAGTTGGGAAATAAATTAATATTGAAGAATCTAAGAAATCCATAGTGCCTCGCTAGATCATATCCACAACTACAACATCAACACCTCAAACAATTACCCAGTCCGGTTACAGATCGAAGGAAGCGGGACAGGGATCTCATCGGCCCAGGCAGATTCAATCCAACCAAAACCAGAACCAGCAAGTCAGAAATAAAAAGGGACCTTGGGTTCAACCTGAATAGTTTACTGAGTTAGGAGAAATTATGGGTACGATATATGACAACAATAAAAATGAAGTACACTTTAGAAAGCCGACCGCATTACAGTATCCTAGAGAAAACCGGAGTACCCGTTTCTGTATATACCATAATAATATTGGGCATGATACCCATGATTGCATAGCATTGAAACAAGAGGTGAAAATCTCATCGAAAGGGGGAAATTGGAGGCCTATGTTAAAAATCAATGGGGGAGCAATACAGATAATGCGCCATCCAATGTCGGTACTCCCCAGACTACTCCTTCAGTAGCCCCTGGAACATCTACACAAGAAGAATCTATGATGGTTATTAAAAGGTTTGATGTGGATTCCAAGTACCTTGATCTGGATCCGAGTCGGAATCAAGTAGGAGTGATAGTGGACAAGACTCCAACTATTTATGGTCTGGTTAAATTTTTTTGAGTCCTTAACCATATTTAGAGGGAATACTATGACTGCACCTTCAAATTGTTCAAGAAAAAGGCATGTCAACAGTTTGGCTACTCAGGAGGATGGGAAAATATTCACCCATCTACACCAAACTCCAATTATTTTCATAGCCTTTGATGAGGATGACTAGAGGGGTATTGTTGGGCCTCATGAAGACGTTGTGGTGATAGGGACTTCAATATGAGGAAATGATGTACGCCGAATCCTGATTGATACCGGCAGTTCGGCAAACATATTGTTTTTTAACACCTATAAACAATTGACAAATTCATCAGTTATTCAACGATCGAACAGAACTATTGTGGGGTTCATTGGGAGTTTGTCAGACGTCATCGGAGAATTTGAGGAAGAGGTATTACTAGGCAAAGGGCATTTCAAGAAGACAGTAAAGGTATTGTTTATTTTGGTTGACTGCCCAACATCTTATAATGTTATACTTGGGAGATCTTGGCTCTCCATGATGTATGCTATAGCCTCTATTGTCCATCGGTGTTTAAAATATGATGTGGGGGCACAAGTGGGTATTTTCCGAAGCAGTTAGAAAGTGGCTAGAGAATTCTATGTAATAGTACTTGCCTCAAAGTCTTTGGAGGCGGTTAAAGTTAACAAAGAGCAGCAACTATTGGAGCCTTCCACTGATGAGAATGAGATTGATGACCCAAGGGAGG
Organism: Limnanthes douglasii subsp. nivea; assembly: GCA_036936605.1. NCBI lineage: Eukaryota > Viridiplantae > Streptophyta > Magnoliopsida > Brassicales > Limnanthaceae > Limnanthes > Limnanthes douglasii. The sequence goes on from JAUPFV010000001.1 coordinate 101,642,951, forward strand.
CTCCTAGTGTAATAATACCTATAGAAGAAGTTGAAATCCATTCCCTAGCCAAGGGAAAAAAATATAAAGTTGGCACCAAGTTTGAAACAAAGGCTACTGTATTTCTTATCGGATAATCTATATGTATTTGCATGGTGCAATGATGATGTAACCGGAGTGCCTGCTGAAGTAATTTGTCATAAGTTGTCAGCACAAAGTGATGTTGGATCGGTTCCACAAAGAAGAAGGTCATTCTCTAAAGAAAAAGAAAATTTGATTGTCCAAGAAGTTGATCAGTTGACCAAAATGGGCCACATCAAAGAATCTCCGTACCTATTATAGACTGCCAACCCTGTTTTGGTCAAGAAAAAGAATGACAAGTGGCATATCTGTATTGATTTTAGTGATCTTAATAAAGCGTGCCCCAAAGATCCTTATCTTGTTCCCCGGATAGATCAGTTGGTGGACTCCACCTCTAGAAACAAGCTATTGTCCTTCATGGATGCATTTTCAGGGTACGATCAGTTTCAAGTAAATCTGAATGATCAAGACCACACAACTTTTATTACAGATATAGGACTTCATTCTTACAAAGTGATGTCATTCGAATTACAAAATATTGGATACACTTATCAAAGGTTAGTAAATAAATTGTTTGCTAGTCAAATTGGTAGGAATATGGAAGTGTATATCGATGATATGATGGTAAAGAGCCTCAAGGAAGATATGAACATATTTGATCTTCAAGAAATGTTTTCTAACTTGGAAGCAGCTAATTTAAAATTAACCCTTGAGAAATTCTTTTTTGGGGTCCGATCTGGAAAGTTCTTGGGTTATATCATAAGTGAAAAAGGGATTCAACCTGATCTGGATCAGTTGAATGCTCTATTAGCTACGGACCCTCTTCGGAACACTAAAGAAGTTCAAAGTTTAACCGAACGATTGGCTGCGCTAAATAGGTTTATTTCAAGATCATCAGACAAATGTTCTCATTTCTTTCAAGTCTTGAGAAATGCCAAAGATTTCAATTGATCTCCACAGTGTGATCAAGCTTTTATTGAAATAAAAAAGCATTTATCTTCGCCTAAGATGTTGTTCAAGCCTATTTAAGGGGAAAATATTTATATATACTTAGCTGTATCGAAGTATGCAGTAAGTGTTGTGCTAGTAAGAGAGATGGATAATTACCCCCGTCCGGTTTATTATATTAGCAAAAGTCTGTTGGATGTTGAAAGAATATATTTAGAGTTAGAAAAGTTGACCTTGGCATTAGTAATAGCAGCTAGAAAAATGAGACCATACTTCCAAGCTCATTCAATTTTCGTTTGGATATCTTTTCCTTTGATGAATGTTCTCCAAAAGGCTGATATATCAAGCAGGATGACCAAGTGGCCAGTTGAGCTTGGTGATTATAATATTGACTTTGCGCCCTGAACTGAAGTTAAGGCTCAATCAGTGGTTGATTTCTTGGTCGAATTTCATGTTGATAGGCCCCCTTGGCAAATACAAGAGAACCAGTCTAAAAAAGTATGGGTAGTTCGAACTGGTGGCGGGTCTCGTACCATGAGATGTGGGGCCAGAATTTGTTTAAGTTCTCCTTATAGTGATGTAATGTATGAAGCTATATTTTTTGGTTTCAGGGCTTCCAACAATGAATCTGAATATGAAGCAGCTATAGTCGGTCTCAGACTAGCCCTTATATGTGCGGCAAAAAGAGTCTGATTGATAAGTGACTCCCAACTACTTATTCACCATGCTCAGGGGCAATCTGAGGCAAAGAAATAACAATTGATAATATTTGCTCATATTGAGAGAAGTTTCTGCAAATTTCAAAACTATCCAATACGAACATGTCCCTAGATCAGAGAATATTGTGGCTGACTCTTTAACAACCATAGCCTATTCTGAATCTTACTCATGGATTCTGATGCTAGACTGTCAATCAATAGATTCAATCCAAGAAAATGGTAAAGAGAATAAAGAGAGTATGAATATTTTTGTCATCCATCCCAAATACTAGAGGTATGATATTTTTCAGTTTATTTCCGATGGAATTTTACCTTCGGATAAAGCCCTGGCTAAGAAAATTAAATATAAAGCTCCTAATTTCTTGGTATTAATAAAAGTTATTTATAAGAAATCATTTAGCAGACCCCTTTTTGCGTTGCTTAGGGTTTGAAGAATCCCAAAAGAAATTATGTGAACTACATGATGGAGAAGTCTATGCACGTTATGGCTATAAGGCCTTAACTAGAAGAGTCTTATTAGCAGGGTACTACTGGCCAACAATAATGACAGATGCCAAATATATGGTCAAAAAGTGTGATCCTTGCCAGAAATATAGAAATAAAATCCATGTGCCAGCAGTTCCTATGGAATTCATATCCGAACCAATACTTTTTTATATATGGGGGTTGGATTTGGTGGGGCCTCTTCCCATGGCATCCAGTGGATATCGAATGACAATAGTGGCAATTGACTATTTTTCTAAATGGATAGAAGCAACTCTGTTAGTTGGACCACTACAGATAATGGGCCAACAATTTAATAATAAAGACATGGAGATGTTTTGCACTTCCAGAGGGACTCAACATCTTTTTTCTTCTCCATTTCACCCTCAAGCTAATGGTCAAATCAAAGTTCCAATCGAACAATCTTGTCTGGACTGAAAAAGAATCTAGAAAGAGTTGTACGGAAGTGGCCAAGTTATTTGCAAGTACTATGGGATTACCGAACTACTCCTCGGATTGCTGTACAAGAATCCCCTTTTGCTCTAGTTTATGGGATGGATGCAATCAGACCCATAGAAGCTACTTTACCATCTTTCACAATCCAAAACTATTTCAAACAGGCCAATGATATGGCAGTTAGGAATCAGTTGGATTTGATTAAAGAGAGGAGAGTCCAAACACATTTAAGAACATCACATTATCAGGGTTTAATGAGAAGCAGATTTGCATCCAAGGTTAAAAGAATATATTTTCAATTAGGAGACCAAGTCTTGAGAAAAGTCTTTTTGCACATTAAAGAAAAACAGTTTGGAAAGTTGGCTCTAAACGGGGAAGTTCCATATGTGGTATGTGGAAAAGTCAAGTCATGGACATATAAACTTCAAGACAAAGAGAGCAAAGTATTGAAGCGCACATGGAACGTTGAACATCTCCGGTTATATTTTGAAAAAAATCTCGTGTAAATATTTACTTTTTTATACCTCAATGTAAATATTAGAGGGGCATACTCTTTCCTACTTTGGTGGCACGGGGAGGTTTTAATGAGGTGTCCAGGTTTTTCAATAACATCTTATGCCTTCTTCAAAATTCTTGTAAAAAATTATTGATCATAGTATGAGGAGATCGAATAAATTAAATACTTATTAAACATCTCTGCTCTCAAATGAAGTATCTTTGAGCTGACCGGATTTATTAAACACTTGATCACATTTATTAAACACTCGTGATTGGAGTCATTCAATGCTTATTAAACATTTATTAAACAAATCTTGAATATTGAAAACTACTTCAGACGTTAATTATAAGAAGACAATGGAGTTCGTACAAAGAAATATGTGATATTTAGCTTGATTGGAACAAGTCCGACCCATAATTCACAAAATTCCTTGACCATTCCAGGACTTTGGTTTGTAAGGCAGGAATTCAAATAACATAACAAAAAGCCTTGGTCATCCAAGGACTTTAGTTCTGAAACACAACATAACATTACAATCTTAGGGTTTCTTCCCTTCGGTTTCTTCATCACCTTCACCTTTCTTGGGACTCTTGAGTTCGGCGCTTGAACCCTCACCAGTTCCTTCATCAGAATCTTCTCTACTTAAGTAACCATGCTTGTCGCTATCCATCATAGTACAGAAAGGGATCTCCTCGTATGGTACTTATTTCCACAAAGGACCAAGGGTCCTCTTCGGAAAAGTTTCATCGAATAGCAAAACCATATCTGATTTGACCCCCTCGTCTCTTTTCTCCAAAGAATCCACCACTCCGGCAGCATACCTCTCTATCCCTGCAGCTATCTTTTGGGCTTGTTTTCTTACTAAAGAAGCATTCTCATCTTCCCTCTCCTTGAGAAACTTCTCTAATTTAGTTTTGTTTGCAGACAAAGTATTGATAGTGCTAGCATCGGTAGTTTGTTGTTCCTTCAAGAATTTGATCTTTGTGTAGGTAGAAGTTTACAATCCTTAATATTTGGTCTGGATCTCCTCTTGGGCTCTCTTAGACTGGCGTAGTTCGGTAGCCAAGTCCTCTTTTTCTTTCTTTAAAGCTTCTATCTATTGCTGAGCAGTGGAGAGATTTTTCTTCAAGCTCTGGTTTTATGTGGTTAGGGGAGTTATACTCGTTGCTTGTTCCCTGACTTGCCTCTCTAGATCAACCATCGGATGGATATAACCCAAGAGGCCATGACTCAGATTATCGTGTTCACTTGATACCTCGTATGTCTCACTATTATAGGTTACAACATTGGCCACATTGGCATGAGGAAAAGTCTGTTCGAAGTCATCTTTATCCAGATCATTAAAGTACATATTATGAAATTCATCCAGATTAACATCACCCTCAGCAGTTGGATGTTCGAACGATATGAATGTTGGAGAATGAGGGTTAGGTGGAATTTCTTCTTGTGGAGGAAGATCAATAGGATTGAGAGGAGGAAGTCTGGTACGACAAAGAACTGTCTCTGACCCTAAGCTACATTTCTTCTTCTTTGCAGCTCTTTGATCACTGCCATCCTTGCGCTTTTTGTGATCTTTCTTTGTGATATGGGGCGGATGATCCGATCCACTAGATTATTTCATTGTGACTTCAACTTCCTCTAACAAAGCGGCATTGATTCCCCATTGATTCTCCGAACCAACCCTTTTGGAGACTTGATGATATTAGTCGACTTTTGTTTTCTTCTTGCTCTTGTTCTTGATATTGTCCAGGTGGCTAAGGGCTTTGTTACGGGAAGGCAAGTGAAGTTTGTCATCCTTAGCCTCAGTTCTCTTTAGAATAATATCTGCTGGAGGAGGAGTGGTCAGTTGATCCCAAGTAAGGTCTTTACTCCCCGTTATATTCCATAGGTGAGACCTCTCAAAGTTTCAAGAAGTAAAACAGTTATGGAAACCCAATCCCCATTTCTCTGATGCTCATTCGTTCAACTTGGTACAGGTAGCTTGGCCTGCCTTTAGGTTCTCTGGAAACTTTTTGGAAAATACTACAAGAAAACACAATAGTTAGTTCAGAATATCAGCATATCATTTGGAAACTAACAAAAATACGAACAGATATTACTTGAATTTTTCCAGCGGCTGGTTAGCTGACTTGGATTAGGGGTGAAGTTTATCTTTCTTCCATTCTCCCATGCTCCGCTGATAAAAATAAATTGAGTCCTCTATGTCTTATGGGACTCCAACAGATCATTCACCACCTTGTATCCATTGCCCATATTGTAATGGTAAAAAGAGATATGGTGGTTTTTGTACAGATTCGCCACGGCAGCAAATTGCTCCATGGGTAAGGGAATTTTGGATAGTCTAGATGCCGTTATACCATTCAACAAAGTATACCATGTATTTGGGCTCAGTTAACTTGGACGTAACCTTATCATATGGAAATACTTGACTATTTATGGGTCCAAATGAAACTCAAGGCCCCAATTGAGCACTTTGGTATATACCACCAACTCATAGGACTTACAATCCATTGGGTCTCCAGAGTGATTGGAATTCTTACCTAACAAAATTAGGAAAGCCCCATTTTGTTTGGATCCGATCCAGTTCAAAGGTGTGGGTGTATACATAATAATTATTATGAAGAGCTATTAAATACTTCACACTAACCTTGTGAAAGTTTGGCCCCACGTTTCCCTCTAGGATATCCGGAAGTGACTCAGTGTTGGGCAGACCCACTTTCATTTTGTTTATCTGATCCGCTGCATTGTCCTCTGTTTGTCCGGATGTCTCAAAGGGGGTGTCCATGGTCTCCTCCATTATATTCGACTATTGTTCGGACGGTTTAGAATCAGTTGGGGGCTTTATTGTCTCTGAACTAACAAGTCTCGAAGAAGATGGAGTGTTTTGGCTTTTGAAATGCGAGTCACCCTTCGATGAGTGAATTTATCAGCATCTGAACCCATAGCCAGAAAAGGTGAAGGTTTCCTAACACTGGAAACTGTTTTTTCTTTAGGTAGAGGTTTTTGGGACTCTTGAACTGAAGACCCTGACTCTAGAGGAGATAGGGTTGGGAAAAAAGATGGTTTTCAAACTTTTGATATTTTTTATGATGATGAGCTATTGTATGTGTTTGGCTTTGTTTGACTAATTTCTCCACTATGAGAGGAAGGGAGTCCAACTATGATTCTTGCCTCTCTTCTTGCTCTTTCCAAATCGGATGAGTTTAGTCAACCTCCTTTCACCAATGCGTTTCTAGCTGTGAACATATAATCTACCCATACACAATTTTAAAAGATTATCAAGCTTTCTCTCTCTATAAATTTTTGTATTCTTAGAGAGATAAACCAATGAAACTTATTTGTATAGAGATGAAGATGTAGGAGTTTCACCTAGGGGGAGATGAATCACTCAAAATAATGATTAGGGGCTATGAAGTATGGGATTACACCATAAGTTACTTATTAGCCAGTAGGTACATGAACCTATGAGAAAAAATGGCTGAAAGGTCGAACCAAAGCGCGACATGTGTCCCACTTCAAAAAAGTGACTTTTGGAATTCTTAATTGTAAATTAATCTCTTCGGATCCAATCAATATTCAATTCGGATACAACGTCAAATCATACTTTACCTTGGATTCATATTAAGTTTTTTTTCGAATTAGCTCTTCCAAAGTATCTTTGTAAGAACTAAATGGGCTACTGATGAGGTCAGGTTTCTTTGACACTAACTAGTTTATATATCCGAAGGGGAGCTCGGAAATATCCGGTACCATAGCACACTGAACAGTACAACCAAGTGAATCGTGACTCAACTGGTTTCTAGTCATTTTCTGTCTTGGGCTTATGTGCTACTGAACTTGACCCAATCCCATGATCCGACCCGGAAGGCCTACAAATCATTAAACTAGTATAAATATCTCTAATTACTTTCATTTATGAGGATGATAAAAAAAATTACTACTAGTACACACCTCCTTCATCTCTCTACATCTCACTCTACACATTAAATTCCTAAAATTATTTCCTAGAATACCCTTCGATCAGAAATTATCCACACTAACCTACTCATGACAATGATGTTGAATCTTCTCACTCTTACTTGAAGACCCTGGATATGAATTTTCTTTGGGAACACCGACCTTGGTTCAGAGTTGCAGTTTGAGCATGTTTTTTATATTCTGATAATGCACTCTTAGTATGGATTGTGTGGTACTATCTCCCTCTTTTTTTGTCTTTCCTTCAGAGAGTCAGATCTCATATCTCAAACAAGAAGTAAAAATGGGAAATCATGACTAAAACCATAAATTATTAGTTTTTTCTTCGCTCATATTCTGCACCAATTGTTGGACATCCGAGACGGGTGCGACTAGGGTAATGGAGCGATTGTAGTCGGAGGTTGATCAATCGGCACCTTCACATCAATGAAGTGCCAGGCTTTAGAATCTGCCATAGGCCACTGTTATGGATTCGATCCTCATGTGGAGCGGAATTCTTCATATGGTTCATTTCCTTCATTTTAATCTTTACCCTTAAGAATAACCTATTTAGTCTCATCTTTAATGGAAGTCTTCATGTAATATTAGAGTATTGATTAACGTGTAGAAACAAATAGACTAATAATACTAAAAGATAATTAGATATTTTTTTCAACTGGTGAAATCTCGTCGGATTCATAGTTGTTTAGCGACGATCATAAGGATCAGATCGTCTCATTGGATTTTTATTTTGACATGGCTCTGCCATCGATGCTGCTTAATACACGACTTTTCTAAAAAATATTAATTTTTTGTGGTCTTTTATTATTTGATTGTGGTTTTTGAGATAATTATGATGAAAGCAATGACACGTCAACTACTTTAATACCATTTTATCTTCCTCCCTCTGATCCATCTGAAATTCGAGAGCATCAAACCCATCATTGATGAATCCATATGTATAAGGCTACCAAGCAAGCCTAACACATATCCTTATTTTCACCAAGCTTATAACCCAATTGAACCACTTTCCATTTCTTTATTCTGAACAATTAGATACCATTCTGAACAATCACATAGAAGATCATCCAGGCAGAATAATAAACCACTGTAACAAGAACCAAAAGTAAACTATGGGTTTAGATTTTTTATATACGAGACTCACAAAGAGAATATCAACTATCTATTACTATGTAAAAAAAATATGGAGCACTTTCAGAAACCTCATCAAATATGAACCCCTAAGGATAAAAGAAAAATAAATAAATTTTGTAAGTAACATAATGAGAACAGTCATCAAACAAGAGAATGATGAGTTTTAAATGATGAATCTAAAACTTATTGATGATGTTAAAATTATCAAATTTATCAATGGTTGAGCCCCTCTAACATCTAGAAATAATATGGCGCACTAGTTATCGATGTCTCAAGTCGAGACTCCTCAAACAAAGCCCTTTGTTGGAGTACCCTAGGTGGTAAAACCTTGTCCATCTGATAAGATTACAAAAGATATTTGAATTTCAGTCTAGACATATAAGTATTAAGCATCATCCTTCGAGGGGATGCTATTGCTGAAATTAAAAATTCTTCAAAAAATGTGTCACACAATTTATCTTGAGGTTTAACAAATATACCAGACTTTGACCCATCTCTACAAGAATTCATATCCCATTATCATTTTTGATGATGAATATCTAAGAAGGGTAGTAAGACTTAAGGAATACACAACTCATCCGAGACATTTATGGGGCAAAAATATGCATAGTCATGATCAATATTGGTAGATCAGTCAATAACTACTTTAAGAAAAGTTACGAGTAAATCTGAGTAGAAACCCTTATGATTGGAGAACTGAAAGTAAACACAGTCCTTACGTAAAGAAAATACAAAACAAATTACAATGTCTATATATGGTGCTAGAGGGTCCTTCATCATACAATGCCATCTTTGAAGGACACTGGCTTACACATAATTATATTAATAATACATCATTGCATTGTGTACATCATCAATAAGATAAACAAATGATAAGTACCAGTCAACGCACAAATATATAATTTTACGCTACTTTGCTCGAACCCAACAAATAGTAATTAGTTAGGGGCCTCATAGTCTTAAATAATATACATGATCCAACAGAGGCCCTTCATGAAGTGAAGATATGAGAAGACTTACAAGAATTCACCCTAGAAATCATGATAAGTAGTCTATATCGTAAGACTTATAAGGGATCATTTGAAAAAATTTATTGACTTTGTCCAAGAATTCGAATGTGTTAGTTTAGTATGTACATGATGTAATCGGAGTACAAGTCACGATGACATGCCACACATTATTTAATGATATAAAATTTTAAGTCGATAAAGCAAAAAATACGACATTTCTCTCAGGAAAATGGAAAAGTTTCCATAGTTGAAGTCACTCGAGTAAGCTAGATCAGTCACATTAGAGAAGCTTTTTACTCTATATGGATTGCAGACCCAGTGTCGGTGAAGAAAAAAAAAAGAAAAAGTACCAATCTTAACCCTGCATTTCCAAATGATCCACTCCATCTTCAATGTATTGATTAATTGGTATATGTCACCTTGAACATCAAGATGCTATCCTTTATGGATGTTTATCCCATATATAACTAGATTGCAATTCAGTCATATGATAAATAATGCATAGCCTTCATGATCAAACACGAACTACATTGCTACAAGGTAATGCATTTTTGGTCTAAAAATGTTGGTTCAACTTACCAAAGACTAGTATAAACAAGCCTTTTTTAACCAACTCGAGAGAAACTTACAAACATACATTGAAGGTCTGCTGGTAATAACTCTAGAGTACATAAACCACTTAGCCATATTTAAAAAATTGTTAAAAAAACTTTAGATCTTAATCCAAAAATGCATATTTGGAGTTTGGTTAGGTAAATTTTTGGGATAAATTGTTAGAAAAATGATAATCAAGACAAATCTAAAACATCTATCCAATATAACATCTATTGAGTTGTTATAAAACATTAAAAAAGGTCTAGATCCTTGCATGAATGTTAGATGCACTCAATTGATTCATCTTCAGATCTTTGAACAAGTGCATATTTTTCAAATCTTAAAGAGGATTGAACGATTCAGCTGGATATCAGAGTGTGGCGAGGCTTTCAAAAACAATCAAGGACGTGGGTTCGCCCAAAGTCTAAAAATAATCACTGGTATAGCCATTTAGTACGTGATTAAGTCTCTCTTTAACGTCGAGACTTGGTACCTTACAACTGAGAAACTACCATTAGCTCTAATGGTGTATGCTTGTAAAATGAGGTAATATTTTCAAAAACATATCATCATAATTAGAACCTCATTTACTCTAAGAAAGATTGTTTAAAAGTATGATATTTCTAGGAAATATCAGATTATCATCAAAGCTTAAGCATTGGCAAACTTCCTTACCAAGTTTCAAATAGAAAGACAATCTTATTGATATGGAAATTTCGAAATTACGTTGACAGTTGAACCAATAGAGGCTCAAGCAGTCTTAGCTCCGGAGTAATGGTACAATTAACATTCTTTTTTAATGACTCTTTATACTAATCAATTGAATTTGGATTCTTTATTCAAATAATGCGGTTGAATATGAAGCTAAATAACATGAATATGGATCATCCATATATATAGAATGCGACCTCTCAAAATCCTCACTTAATCTTGGTTGGTAGTCAATCAAGATATGGTAAGCAGAATAAAATAAAAATAACATCATTCTTTATATGAAAAAACTATATGTCGTAGCCGATAAGTTTGACCAAGTCAAGTATGAACAAGTACATTAAGCATAAATAGGATAGTCGATTCCTCTTCATGAAGTACTAAACTGACTCTTTATATGGTTCTATAGGATAAGTGAGCCAACTAAAAATCAAAGCAAATTGAACTCTATGAGATAATATTTAAGGTCATGGTCGATGAACCTTTATGCCAGAAATCTCAATCAAGCCATATATCATTGAGGGTAAATTTTTGTAAAGAAAAATAAATTCATAAATATCAAGATAATATATGATTGATACGTGTGGCTAACCGAGATCGGCAGAGGATAACCAAACCCCTTCTTATATGTTTCACTTTAAAAAAAGAAACCATTATTCTTACAGAACTACATGAAGAGAAACGATGAGCATATTGTTGGTAAAAGAATTTTCATATGCAAATTTTGTTATAAGGGTATTTATGGACAATAACAAATATTGATGCCAATACATTTTCCAAAGATCCAACACTTTCTATTATTTTAGAAAAAAAAATCAAGTCCCATGAATACCCTGGAATCATTTCTGAAGAAATTATCTTTTACAAGTGGGGTCGGGATATCGTAGGACCATTAAAGCATCTAAGAGTTGATAATATTATGGTGTCCATAAATTACTTATCTAACTAGATTGAAGGTAAGACGTCGTCAAATATATGAGAAAAATAAGTCATCAAATTTCTCTAAACCAATATTTGTAATGGATATGGAGTCCAAAAAGTCATAACAACTGATAACATGTTGCAGTTCCAAAGTGCAAAATTTGCATTATTTTGCCAAAGTAGATGAATCTAATAATATTTCTTGACACAATTCCATGCCTAAGCTAAGTGGCAGGTTGAAGTAACTAACCGATCTATTTTTTAAGTAATTCGCCACATTCTCGAGGGTTTCTCAGAGAAGTGTTCGTATACACTTCAATCGGTGTCGTGTTCTTACTAAATTATTCCAATGAGCACAATATGGGAGACCCCGCTGACTCTGTTCTATGAGATGGAAGGTTTTGTCCTAGTGTAAATATTTTTTCTCTTCTCCAGAGTCACCAACTAAAATGAATAAACAAATGAGGTCACTCGAAGGAAAGATCTGGACTTGGTAGAATAAAAACAAATCAAGACTTATCTAGATATGGATCACTACCAAACGTTGATACAAAATAGGTTTGACTCTAGGGTTTGTTTTCTAGAATTTTTAGATAGGCGATCATGTACTAAGAAATGTTTATCTTCACATCAAAGATAAGACCCTTGGGAAACTAGGGATAAGTTGGGAAGGAACTTATACATTAACAACCAAGATTAACCAAAAACTACAATTTGTTAGATGAAAATGGATAATCTTTGGCACACTCATGGAACATAAAACATTTGAAACTCAAGAAACTATAAAAAAAATACATGTTCTTAACTAAGTTTTTAATTTTTTAAACCTTTTATTTCAGTTTATTCATGTAACTCATGTGTACTCTTTCCTACTACGATGATGGGGGTATGTTTTAACGATGTACATTTTCATTAATAAATTACTATCTCGTCTTGACTCAAGTGTTATTATCTTTTTGTCTTTAAAAAATTGAATATGTAGTAGGCTTCCAAACCATACTATTATTTTATGGTAGGCTTCTGAGCCAGAGCGTATAACTTATATATTCAGGTTAATCATTTAAAAGAGGTTCAACGCCATTTGTTGTTGTGTGAAACATGTAAAAAATCTAAGCAAAATATTGTCTCGATATAGTTTTTTTCAAGCAATATACAAAGTAAATGAAAGAGAATAATCATAAGAACAATTATTATAGGTAACCAAGCTAAAAGACTTATTTAAAAGTAAGTGAGCAACAAAAAATATATTTACATACATCTTATATGAAAATTTACTAAACTAACACATATATGTTGGAAAAATAAAAATAAAAACCTCTCATAATGAGAATAGCGCGTGCCCTTATAAAGCATCCAGGCTAAAATACATTTTTACAATGAGCAAACAAAGAGTACTTAAAGTATCTTTATGCAATGCACAAAGTAAATAAAGAAGTATTACATTACACAAAAGTTTCATCTACCAGATGACTTTAGTACTTGATAGAGTTAAAAATAAATAAAAGAGACAAGAACGACCTGAATCTTTCAGAAATGAAATCTTTTTACATCAAATTTTTGGGCTAGAAGAGCCCTTTCTTATCAACACTACAAGATATAAGAACCCTTTCTTCATCGTCGATTAGTTTGAGAGGCATAGCTCATTCTTATCCATCAGAATTTTCAATAGAACCCTTGGTTATATCAACCTATTTTTTCATGAATACTTGGGTGGAGGAACTCTTCAACTCTATCATAATATTTTGATAAAGGAACTTGTTCCTGAACATCACTTGCCGAGGGAGAAAGAACCAATACATGTTCATCGTTGTTTCTCAAAGAAAAAACTCATTCACTTATACACGTTATGAGGGTTAATATTTTCAAACATACCAATAGGGGACCATATTACCTCTATAGGTCACTCATCGTGAGGTACCCCAAAATCCAAATCTGGAAAGCATTATAAAATACAAATACTACGCATGCTTCCATTTTTTTCATACTCCAAATCATTCTTCAAACTTATCTCCCAAATTTCTTTTAGTTTGGCCTCATAAGACTCTTGATCTTCCACGAGGATATTAATGGTGGCAGTCAAATAATTTTCAGCCATTGTCATTACATCTTAAGATGTTGAGATTTTTCTTTCGAACTCAAGGATCTGTATCTAGTAATCGGTAACTTGAGATACAATTTTTTCTTATTTGATGATTTTACTTAAGTAACCGACCACCTAAAGGACTTTAACTTCTTCCACCTCGATGATCATTTTGTCTCGATCGGTTACTAGGGCTCTATCTCCTCCTCTGATTTTTTTTCTCAACAGTTTTTATTTTACGATGTAAGACCTCATAGTCTTCCTGAGTCTTTTTCTAGAGGAAAACTTCCATACCTTTGGTCTTCACTTTCCCTGAATTTGAGCCTTGGCCATCTTAAATAGAAATGGTTGAAGATCTAGCATTTTTATATCTACATATGTTTGTACCCTCGTCACCATATCAAAAGTATTATAGTCAGTATAAAATAATATAGTTATACTTGTTCCAAGAGTACTAACTAAAACATATTTATGAAGAATAACTTAGTTCAGTACCAAGATTAACTTGACAAGAAACGAGGTTAATCATACGATACTTCCACCTTGGGGTTTAGACCCGGACCAATGCCAACATCTAGAAGATAACTTCTCCCATCGTTAGAGTATCATGACGACTTGTGGAATTTTAAGAAATAACAACTCATACCTCTTTGGGAAGACCTTTTTGGTAAAAAGAAGAAAATATGATTTTGAATGATCTATTCTTTTAAAATTGTAGCAAAAACATAGTAATGATCTATTTCTTTTTGTAGATTTATTGTATAAGTGGAAATTATCAATTTTCTCCTATTAGGGTGCAACTGGCGGCCTAACATGAGCATCTTATTTCGCATGGAATATCCCAAGAAAGTTAGCATAAGGATCTGCATGCTTCAAACCACCATCACGATCCTCTTAATTTTGTTTCTTTCTAGTCTCCCTACTACCGGATTTCACCTACTTCTTGCATTTCCCTAGAATCCCTGACCTTCAAGCATAATATATATCCAATTAAAGGTGCAACTCAGTAGTATATTTGGTATTTTGGCATATTTCTCCATGTCCATTCTTATGGTCTCCTTATCTATGATCATGAGCATCTTCTCTTACCCTCTAATACAACAGACTTCAGATCTACCATGCCTTCTTAAAGCATATTTTATTTTAGAGAGACAAGAGAGAACATAATTATTTATTTTCCAAGAAGAAGCCTTCTTTGGATCCGGTTAGGGAGAAACAACATCATAGATAGATAACCCATTTGTTTTTCTATCATCCGCAGCTGAATACTCTATTAAGTTCATCCTATGATCCACAACCTTGAAGGTCTCCTCCACTAAAGGTCAATATCCCATAGATAAAAGTCACTTAAGGGTAAATATATTACGTATGAATTTTTGGAGTACTTCTCGTCAACCTCGCCTTAATGTTTTAAAAAAAACTATTGCTCGACTATTGTTGATAAATAAAATAATATATATACTATATCGAGGGAAGGATAAAGTAAGACACTCAAACTTTGCGACATGATCATACACCAAAATTTTGAATATAATAAATATTTACTGGTTAAAGTCCAATCTCTTGTGGTGGTAGCATTTTGTAAGATCGGCTTCATGCCTCACAGTCCCCGTTAGCAAACATGAAACCCTTTTTTTCTCATAATTTGGGAGGTCTACTACTACTTTGTATCGGCTGGAAAAGGATAATTAGTAGTACGACTCTATTCTAACAAAATTATTTAATTTATAGCCATAAACTTTTATATGAAAATATTATAGTTGGCATAGTTCTCGACATAATCAAAACAATCATCAACCTTTAGCTGCTCGGCACCAGTTGGATCGGACACATTCTATATAGCTGGAATAAGTTCAGAAATACGTCATATAGAAGCACACAAAGCTATAAGTTAAGAGGTCATATAAAGAATATTATCTCATAATTGAGGTATTTCACATGTGTCTTTTTTCTGGGGAAATCTTAACCACCACGCTCTTAGGTATCTTTCACTACACTCAGAGTGGATGAAGCCGATCTTACAAAATAGACCATACTTTGCGTTCACCATATTCTTTATCAATATGGAAGACATGTCCATATGAATCTTCTTTTACGCCTAAATCAACTCTTAAGGAATATATGACCTTGAAACAATCGTAGATCCCTCAATGATAGGGATCTGAAGGTTCTCATACATGAGGTTTTGCGCTTTACAAATAAAAATCAAATACATCAAAAATATCCCCAAAAGATAGAACGCCAAAACACATAATAAAGTTAGGTGATTTATTCACTAAAATGAGATCCCTACACATATCATTTTATCAACCTTGATTTGTATCTCGATCTAAGCTAACAAATCACCAAAGGCTGAAGGTAATTTTATTATAACGTCATCCGCGAAGGAACCCCGGTATAATCCATTGCCTATAGGCCACAGAAGAAACTATTTTATGAAAACTTTATATGCTATTCTTTATTTCAAATGAAGTGTATGATATAGTCACCATCATCTTTGATGTATTTATGCCTAGGAATTGGTTTTGAAGTCTTCCATAACATTTTAAAATTATGTACGTACCTCAACAATAGCTTCTTAAACCAGATAAGTGCACAATAAAAGGTTATAAAAAATGAAGCAGAGCATCATTTCATCTTCTCTAAAATAATTCGATATAATGCTTGGGATCTCTAGTCCTATCATACTTGTCCTTCTTATATTGGTTAAATTTAGGTGGCGAGTCATCTGTAATACTTTATATTCGAACGTGAATAACATAATATTGTTTTAAATTTGGTTGGGATGGATCTGGTGCAGGCTATGTATGACATATTGGTGAACTTTGTATTCATTTGTGGGGTTGATTGGGCTATGTCTAGATTATTGGTAGGTAGGGTTAATTTTGTAAGGACAATAGATGGGTAGGTTTGCAGACTAAGAAGAAGCGACATACCAACATGACAGGGGTTCGATAGACCTATATATTGATTGGTTTGGTACTTTTAATGATTTGGCTATGCGCGTTGGGTTGGACGAGTTTGTTAGTGTGCACTCCTTATTTCTTCTCCCTATAATGGTGAGAGAAAGAGTTAGTTTTCTTCTCTCATATCAGGATTGAATATGATGAAAGCGATGTCTCTTAGGTCTACTAGCTAACTCGTGATCGGAGTGTTACTTAGACTTTTTTACTGTGAGTTATCGGTATGAGAGCAATATAACGCATGATCACTTCAAGGAGAAGACTGTTAGTGGTGTATGATCATAGAGGTTTTTTTGGTACAATTTCATCACCATGATGTGGATTATCGTGAGTTTTTCTATGTGAGAGCATAGCAGGTCATCCAGTTGTTGTTTCATGTCACAAGTAGTGACAATAGGGTTTCGTACTACTAGAACTGGGTATGATCTTGGTTAGGGCTGTTATCGGTCCGGTTCGGTCCGGGTTTTGCCGGAACCAGACCGGACCGCTAAGCTTATCAGTTCGGACCGAACCGAACCGATAAGTTTTCGGTTCTGATATTTGGAACCGGACCGGAACCGGTCGATTCTGGTCTCGCTTCGGTCCGTTTTCGGTCCGGTCCGATTTCGGTCCTGTCTTTTTCGGTTCTTTTCGGTTTGTTTTCGGTCCGGTTTAAACGGTTCGGTTTCGGTTCGGTCCGCTATCGGTCCGGTTTGATCCAAAAAAATTAAAAAAAAATCTAATTAAAATAATTTACAAATTTTAAGTAAAAGGAATTTAATTTCATTAAAAAATCAGCTTTGCGTCAGATTTTGGGGTTATTTTTTAATCACTCACCATCTATATATACATATATTATTATTTTAAGTTAACTAAAACTACTTTGTATATTATCTACTATCTACTACTACTTAAATACTTAATACAATTCATTTGTTTTGTTTGTAATTTTATTTAGCCAACTCTATCCTACTCAATGATTTGGGTTATCAATGTGTGGTAAACACTAACCACTATACATATGTGTTTGATTGGTAAGTAAAATGTTAGAAAACACATTTAAAACTACCATAAAAGCTGTTGTTGATTCAAAGTTACAAACACATAGATAGTGTACCATTTCAATTTCAAGCACAAAGAAAAATTACAACGTTGAATTACTCGGTACTACAGGATATCATTTTCTTCTTCTCTGCCACTATATTATCGCAAATTCGATCTGATTTTTGTTTCATTCCATCAACCACATGCACAGTATCCTCTGCTATCTGCATTGTCGGCAAGTAAACTTCTAAAAAATCAAACCATTGGCTTTGCCTAGCGCCATGCTCACTAAATTCACCTCCATAGAAACTGTATAATTCAAACCAAACATGAGACCTTTACTATAAAACTTTTCAATTCAAAACTTTATATTAACAAATACAAAACTATTGTGCTAGTCTATTGACTAAGCCATACCCGAAAAGGATGACAAATGAATACTCAGTTAGCACTTCAGAGAAACCAGTGGACAAAAATCCTCAAGACAAAGCCCTATGATAATAAAATACATTGAAAACTAATGGCATAAATGAAATATCAGTAACAGTAACACCAATCATAGACCTGAGCGAGAGAAACCCAGTGTTAGGTTTGACCCAGTAGTTCTTCGGAGTCGTTGTCTTGACCTACATAAACAAGAAATTTTTCACATGTACAAATTGTGAATCTGTAGAGATATACACACTAAATTACAATTTGAGCTTTAAAATTAGTGTCATCAAATACCTTGAAAGCAATAAAATGGCCAGTCCTGTTAGAAAATAGCAAAGAAGTTCGAGTCTCGATGTCCTCCTCAGTCTCATCGAGATATGCAAAGAAAGTAGATCCACCAGGATTATTTATTGTTTGAGAAGAAGGAACAGCAGGTTTCTTATGTGCTTCTTCATAGATTGAAAACAAATTTCGTAAGTTGGTTGACACTGATTCATCTCTATTTTTAGCCTCATCGGGAAGATGATACAAGAATGGGTAAACCCACTTAATGAACTTCATCTTATATCTGCGTCATAACACAAAGTAATAAAACTTATTAACAAAATACATTCTTGTCTTAGCTAGAGAAATAAAAATGAAAAACTAAAAAGAATCAGATACATTTCAATTTGAAACCATAATCATAAACCTGATCAAAAAAAGACCTGTCTTACCTTGGGTCAAGAATAGCACAAATGGAAATCAACAAATTTGACTCCGACCAATACTTTTGATACTTGATCTTCATCTCGCTAACCGCTAGCATTAGTTCTGGATTTGTATCACAATACTCGAACTTATCCAACACAACTTTAACTTGATAAAGTTCAGCAAGAAATAGGTTCACAGTATGGTAAGTTCGACCACTAATAACTTTAGTGACACGCTCAAACACCTCCAAAAAATGACAAATGGCCTTCACGCTCTTCCACTCTTCATCACTAGGCAAGAATTGCATAAAGACAGAACTAACTTCTGCATACCTGTGTCACACCTCTCGATAAAATAACACAGTGGATAGCATCAACCATGTGGAGTTCCACCTGGTCTTCACATCAAGTACCATCCGTTTTCCTTTCAACCCCATGTTTTTCACTATCTTATCGAATTCAATGCATCTTGCCTCAGATGCAAGTATATATTTGGCACCTCCCCTAACATTTTATACAGATTGTTAAATAACTTTTAGACCATCTTGCACCAACAAATTCAGTATATGTGCACAACACCTCACGTGGAATAACTTACCATCCAAAGTCAGATTTCTTCTTCTAGTAAAGTCTATTTTCAATCTAGTCAGACACGCATCATTAGCTGTAGCATTATCAACTGAGATTGAAGCAACTCTATCCATAATCTTCCGGTCTTCAATCACCTTAATTAACTCCCAAGCAAGAACTTCACCACTATGGGGGTGGTACATGAACAAAAGCCAATACTCTATTGTGTAGTTGTCACTTATTGTCTATAAAATGCGCGGTGACAGTCATGTAACCTATTTTCTGCTCCCCACTCCACCAAAAATCAGTAGTAAGTCCTATCTTACTCACCTTTGCCATTAGTTTTTTCATTTTCTCCTTCTCCTCTAGATAATATGCCATACAATTAGCTTTGACATGATGTCGAGAAATCTTCTTATACCCAGGATATATTATGGTATATACCTTGTTCCAAACAGTTCCTTCTAAATGGCTAAATGGTGTATCATGCGCCAATACTGCTTCGGCCATAATCTTTCTAACACTAGCATGATCATATCTCCACATACTAAGACTTAATGTTCCATCTCCTTGGAATGAACTACTGTCTAACAATGTCTGTGTACCTGCAGTATTTTTTTTCTATGCCCACAAATCTTTAAATGCTTCAAACAGGTAGAGGTACCCCAATCTTTCACATTGTAAGAATACAATGTCCCACACCACTTACACTTCCTCTTTTGTGATCCACACGGTATCGTAACGATTTGAAATTCTTCCCAAATAATAGATTTTTTAGCCCTTTTTTTAGGAGGTGCAGATGGATCTTCATCAGCATTAGCATTGCCAGTAGTATTAGCAGGGGCTGGTGTTGAGTCTGTTGACCCATCAACTTGGCTACCGAAATTGGGATCTATATCTTGAAGTTCTCTGATCTCAATCCCTCCTATACTCTCACAATCATCGTCACATTCGAATGATTCATTATTATGCATTGGACTTGAAGAATCTTGAAACGACATGAAAAATATGTATCACTTATACAAATTTATAAAATTATTGGAAAGAATACAAAATTTGGGAATAAAACCTAAGACTGTTACTATAAATTCAAAAGACTTAACTAAACAATTTCTATCAAAACTCAAACAGAGACAACTAAAAAACTGAGCTCAACATAGATTATTGTGTTGTAAATTTAAAAAGAATCTTTAAAACATTGAACTCAAAATGAATCCAATAAAAATGATGAATCATGAATGTGACGAAATCAAATGATATAGAAATTAAGAAAGGGATGAGAAAAGGAATAAGAAATCATACCTAGAATGAAGAAGGTATTTTTGGATTTAATGTTATTGTGTTTGTCATTGCGGCTGCTGCTGTAAAGATAAACAACCCTAGGTTTAACTTTATGTCCAAAGAAATCAAATTTTTCCCAAATCGATAAGTTTCCCTCCAAATTAATTTTCATCCAATCAAAATATAGTTTTCTTTTAAAAGCACTAAATTTTCCCACTCAAAACGTGTATTGCACTGTTTCTATATTAGTTATATAATTTGTCATTAAAACAATTAAAGTTCTCATTTTCAAGTGGGGTAGCTGTTTCTATATTAGTTATATAATTTGTCATTAAAACAATTAAAGTTATCATTTTCAATTTTATGGTGAGGTACTGTTTCTATATTAGTTATATAATTTGTCATTAAAACAATTAAAGTTCTCATTTTCAATTTTTATAAAATGTTGAGACATTGAAAAAAAAAATTGATTTACGTTTCAGTCAAATTAATTATAATTTAATTTAAATTTTAACTTTTAAATCTTACAAAATTAATTTTTCCAATTAAAAAAAAATCATTTCCTTATAACCACAAGTTATATAATATGTCTACCTAAATTATATAATTACAATTTAAATTATTAGCACTAAAGAGTAAGAAAATCAAATTTTTTAATTAAATAGAAAAAAACAGTTTCCTTTTCTATCGTATAAACAATATAGTTTTTATATATTTTATAATTTATTTATTTATCTTAGGGCATATATTATATTAATCAATTTTTAAATAATTTATATTATCTTTTAAAATTAATTTTTATATAATTTTTTATAATTTTATTTTTAATTTATTTTTTAATTTTATCGGTTCTATTGGTTTATCGGTTCGGTTCCTAACCGGTTCTACCGGTTTGTCGGTTTTACCGGTTCGGTTCCTAACCGATTTTATCATTTCGGTTCCTTATCGGTTTTGGTTTTAAAAATAGGACCACGAACCGGACCGTTAAGGTTCGATCCGATTCTCGGTCCGGTCCTTATCGGTTCGGTTCCGGTCCGGTTCCCGGTTCTCAGGAACCATCAACAGCCCTAATCTTGGTAATGAAACAGACATAAGTTTGGATATATTGTTTTAGTTTTTGATACTTTTGAAGAACTTAATTTTTCTAGAATAGTTTATTCTGGCAAACGAGGTCAATTTCATTGTGTGTTTATATATTGGTCACCGCCCGATGATGGTTAATGGCATCAGAGGTTGGTTGAGAACCAAAGTTTTAGATAGAGGTTATGACAACTAGTCGTGGAAGAATAAAAAAAATGACAATATAAACCTCAAACATTTGTGAGCTTTTTGTAGTTACAAAATTTCTCAATACCCCAAACATTTGTGAGCTTTTTGTAGTTACAAAATTTCGATTGAGAAATGTATTTCTACTTACAAATTTTATTCATAGTCTCTAATCATTTGAGCTTAACAATACCGTTCATATTATTATCATCTTTTTTTCGGAGGGAACCTGTAGCCGCTACTCAACGAGGGCGCATAGGGTGCCAGAAGGTAAACCACACAAGGTGACAGGCTTAGCCAAGAAAGCGTTTGTAGAGGGACTCGAACTTATGACATTTGGTCACAAGCATTCCTTACTCCACCAACTCGACTACCCCTTTCGGAGCATTATTATCATGTTATATTATGTTTAAAAATATAAAAAAAGATAAAAATAAAAGACCTATTTGATTGAGACATATCTTAAAATTTAGGGTTATGATACATCTCATCTATGTATTGTTAGATCTCTCGTCATTAGATTTCATGTTGTTTATGTTAGATCTTTCAATCTACCAACTCTCTCTCTTTAAGAAACTAAACTTCTAAAACAATCGAACCACAAATTAAGAGCTTTTTAATTGTCTGTCAATACTGTATAATAAATATTATATTATATTTACTAGATGATGGCCCAAAAAGACATGAACTTCAAGTCGAACGGTTGGCAGTTGGTAGACGATATCGACGATATGGGAGGTCATGACAACGCTCGCCATGAAACTTACGAACCCCTAATCTGTCGACCCCTTAATGTGACTATTAAAGTCAGCCACAATCAAAAATTACATCCAACAAGTGTAAATAGTACGTATCGATGGATGATTCATGTCAGGTTTTGACCTAG
Source organism: Limnanthes douglasii subsp. nivea (assembly GCA_036936605.1). Classification (NCBI taxonomy): domain Eukaryota; kingdom Viridiplantae; phylum Streptophyta; class Magnoliopsida; order Brassicales; family Limnanthaceae; genus Limnanthes; species Limnanthes douglasii. Next base: position 101,665,654 of record JAUPFV010000001.1, read on the forward strand.
GGTTGGAACAAGGTTTATACGTCGTATTGACAACAGGGTGGTCCTCCAAGATGAATGATTTCACGATAATTGGAAGAACATAATTGAACCCGTAAAGAGGTTGTGCGACAACATGAAAACCCTCCGTGTTGCATGATTTCTCGGTATAAGGGAGGAAATACAAGATCTGGCTGACGCCGGAGGTGCTTGGGTCACCTCTGTGTTGCATGATTTTCAGGAATGAATTGAAATTATTGTATTCAATTTAGTTTTCTTTAATCATTAATTTACTCACAGTTAATTGATAAAATAAATACCATCCTGGAAATTTAAAGGGTGAATTTTGATAGAATCGTTCATCCATTCCTGAATTACGGGTGAAATTCATATACAATTCGACTAGCATTCCTTGATACAAAAAATAATTACGTATATACACCAATATACATATATACCCATTTTTGTTTAATTTAAATATGTATCATTTGAGAGGTAGCCAATACGTTAACGCACAATTTCCTGAGGAACTCATCGACGTCGGCCATAGGGTCTGTGAGTCCCGGAAACTCAGCGAAGGCATCAGTACAGCTCGACACGTCACCGAGGGTGGCGCTAAGCATGCTCTGCAACCTTCCGAAATCATGAGCATCCACAGCCTCCTGTGCATCTTTCAAATCGTCGACCAGCGATGCGTAGTTTTCCAAACACGTATCGAAAACCAAATTAGCGCTGTCTACCGTCACCGTCCCCGACGGCGTCGTCTTCTTTAGATGTTTGGCGATCTCCATCGTCTCGTCGGTTTTGGTGCTCAGAGATTTCATCTCGAGTTTTAGAACGTCGACGGGGCTGACATCGGCGTGTTTGGACTCCAGGAGAGGAAGGACGGCTGAGATGCATTCGTTGGTGTAATCGGTACCTGCGCACACGTGACTGACGGCGGGATTAACCTCCTTGGAGTCGACATCGAGAGATTGCCAAAGAGATGACTTCATTTCGTTCACGGTATTCGTTGTGTGGGAGAGCGGCGGTTGTGCAGCCGGAGAAATGGACAGTGATTGTGACGCCGGAGAAATGGACAGTGATTGTGACGCCGGAGAAATGGAGGTTATTGGCGAGGCTAGAGCTATTGTGATGGTGAGGAAGAGGATTGGTTTTGAGAACTCCATTTTTGTTGCTTCAAAAGAATTGGGGAAATGGATTGGAGGATGAGATAGAGAAGAAGAATATGGTGGTTATTAAGATTTAGAGGGTAGAGGGAAGAGGGAGATAAGTTTCTCTAATTATGGAAGTTTTAGAAAAAAACATTGGTTCAAACCCAACTAAACTAAAAAAGTGAAGACTATTTTAGCAAATTTTTCATATAAAGTCGCGATGTATTTAGTTTATAAAACTTAAATATCAAAAATTATTTAAAAAGTATTTTAAATTGTTTGTTTTATTTGAAGTACTATTGAAAACCCAAAACATCAAACGTGTTAATAAATATTTAATATGTGACGTTAATTTACTGACCAAATATTTAAAATCTTCCAAATATGCATGTTTTTTTTTTTTTAAATTTAGGTTTATCTTTTGTATTCTCATTTCCTTTATATTTGGTTGAATATTGTTTGTTGATAATTCTTTTATAGTATATTTTGTGCGACGTTAAAAATTGTGATCGGTTTAAAATGTATTTTATATTTATCTTTCAACAAATTTAATATTTAATATATAGGTCGATGGCCGAATTTCAATGTTTTGTGGTTCTAAATTTTTTCGATTAACATAAATTGTATCTATACATAGTAAAATATATATTTTGAATTTGTATTTTTTAGTTTCACGTTTTCGTTAAGTTGTACATTTATGGTAAAAGAAATTAAAAAATGCTACAATGACATGCAACATTGTATTTCACATAAAAATTATATAATTTTGTGCGATTGAATGCAATTGCAAAAATACAGTAAAATCATTTGGAAAAATATATATTTTGTATATGTATTTGATTTGCCAAAAATAAAACAAATATTTTGGTTTATACGATGTTATCCACTTGTGAAACTACGGAAAAGTCATTTGCGGAAATACTTTGGTTTACAAGCTGTTACGAACTTGTGAAAATATAACAAAATCAAATGCAAAAATAGTTAACTGATATTGTTTTTTATTTTAGTTGTTATGTTTTTTTAATGTATCCCATGTATTTGGATCCGTTGATTATTTTAATCAAAATAACCAACTTACGGTTCGTTTATTTAACATTTTTGAAAAAAAAAATGAAAGTATGACTGATTTCGTGTCAAGCAAGTGAGATATTCTGTTTAGGGTTGTTTTAGTTTTAGTTATTCTTGTAGTGTTTTTAAGGAAAAAAATATGTAGCGATTATGATTTCAAATATATGGTTGCATTGGTAGATCACATAAAAAGTTAAAGTATTGATATTAGGACTTTAGATAGAGTATAAATTACAAAAAAAAATTATAGTGGATGATAATTTACCAAGTGGAGAAATTGGTTCTCGTGTTAGTTTTTGTAATCATAAAAAGAAACATCTTGCTACTAGTAGTTGGGTTGAAGAGATTCAAGGTGTATGTCAAGTTTTTTAAACGGGTGCTACTTCGTTGCGGCTTGCTTTATTTCTATTGTGAATGAGTCGAATAGTGCCTTGCCAGTGTACTGTGTCCGGCAGTTCGAATAGTGCCTTGACAGTGTACTGTGTCCGGCAGGACAGTTTTGTGTTGGATATTGTCCAATTACTTCAGTTAGTCTTGTGGTATGAGCTCATTAGGCCCATAGTCTAGTAAGTCTATTAATTCCCTATAAATAGATTACTAGGGCGACACAAAACACAATCTGAAATCTGTAACCTTTTCTATCATAGTGAAACTCTTTTCTCTGGCGGCACCCGTGGACGTAGACAATTGTCGAACCACGTTAAATCTTGTGTTTCATTTAAATCTTTCATTCGCATATATTCTGTGCTTGAGCCATTTTGTGATAATTGCATAGTATTTTATAAAAAATTGGTATCAGAGCCACGTGGTGAAATTAGGGCTTTTGCAATTAGGGTTTCACAATGGCGTCTACAGCAACAAAATACATGATTGAAAAATTTGATGGAGGATCCAGCTTTGCGTTGTGGAAGATTAAACTGAAATCTTCATTGGTACTGCAAGGGCTGTGAAAGGCTGTGGAGAATAAGTTACCAGAAGAGATGAAAGAAGAGGAGAAACAAAATCTTCAAGAAAGGGCTTTGTGCTGGATTTTAATGAGTGTGAAAGACAATGTGCTTCGCGAGATTAGTGGTGAGAAGACTGCTGCCTGCGCATGGAGAAAGCTAGGAGATCTTTACTCAGAGAAATCAGTAGTAAACCGATTATATTTGAAGAAACGTTTGTATGATTTCAGATTGAAAGAAGGTATGTCCATAACAGAGCACCTAGATAATTTTAAATCAATTATAATGGACTTGGAGAATATAGATATCAATATTGAGGATGAGGATCAAGCTTTGTTTGTATTGAGATCGTTACCAGCCCCCTATGAAAACTTCGTAGATACCATTATGTATGGTAAGGATAAGTTATCGCTAGCAGATGTCAAAGGGGCACTGAAATCAAAAGAGATGAGACAGTTGCCGCCAAACAATCAAGCTGAAGGGGAAGGTCTTATGACTAGGGGAAGATCTAAAAGCAAAGCAAGTTCTTTAAGAAGGAAGAACTTGAGGTCCAAGTCAATGGTGAAGCACTCAAACTGTTATGAATGCGGTGAGTAGGGTCATTATAGGAGAGATTGTTCGAAACAGAATGGTAAGAAGGGAAATCAAAAGGAAAATGCAACAAACATTGTTGAAGGTGTGAACGATTCCGACGATAGTGAAAACAGTGGTAAAGGAGATGTATTGTCCGTGAGTTCAGACTTTGGGCAAAACTCTTGGGTACTTGATACTGGCGCTACATATCACATGTGTCAGTTCAAGCAGTGGTTTGATACGTACAAGCCAATGCAGGGAACTGTCTATTTAGGGAACAATCATTCGTTGGCTGTTGGTGGTATTGGTAACGTCAGAATCAGAATGTTTGACGGGGTTGTTAGAATCTTGACGTGCTGGCATGTTCCTGGGTTAAAAATAAACCTGATTTCTCTTAGGACTCTAGACTCTCGGGGTTACAAGTACCATACAGAAAATGGTGTAATCAAAGTGACAAAAGGCTCAATGGTATGCATGAAAGGTAGTTTGCAGAAGGGTCTTTACATTCTCTAGGGGAGTGTTGTTATGGGAGATGCTGTAGTAGCATCATCAGGGAGTAATAGCCAAAGTAGGCAGGATCAAAATAAGTTGTGGCATTGGCGTCTTGGTCACATGAGTGACAGAGGATTAGCTGTTTTGGGAAAGAGAGATTTGTTCAAAGGGTATAAATCAGAATCATTGGGATTTTGTGAGCATTGTGTGTTTGGTAAACAAACTAGGGTCAAATTCAGCAAACCGGTTGTAAGAAAGACTAAAGGCACAGTGGACTACATTCACTCAGATCTTTGGGGTCCAAACATAATTCCATCCAAGAGCGGAGCCAGATACTACATGAGTTTGATTGATGATTATTCAAGGATGGTGTGGGTTTACTTTCTGAAAACGAAAGATGAGGCATATTCAACCTTTGTCAAATGGAAGACGATGATTGAGAAGCAAACAGGAAGAAAAATCAAACGTCTTAGGACAGATAATGGGTTAGAATATTGCAGTCGTGAGTTCAACGAGTTCTGCGAAGCTGAGGGAATAGTGCGCCATCGCACTTGTTCTAGAACACCACAACAGAATGGAGTCGCAGAAAGAATGAACAGAACGCTTTGTGACAAGGCACGAAGTATGCTCTCACATTCCGGTGTGGGAAAGGATTTTTGGGTTGAAGCTATCAATACAGCGTGTTACTTGGTGAATCGGTCTCCATCAACGGCTATTGATTGTAAAACTCCTTTTGAGATTTGGTCTGGATCGTTGGCTGATTATGAACATTTGAGGGTGTTCGGTTGTCCTGCGTATGCTCATGTGAGAGATGGTAAGCTTGAGCCGAGGGCAAAGAGATGCATATTTCTAGGATATGTTACTGGAGTGAAGGGATATAGGTTATGGTGTACCTCTCCAAAGTCTCCAGGTTTTCTCATCAGTAGGGACGTTACTTTTAATGAGTTTGCTTCGATAGACAGTCAGAAGGAAGTAGGAGAAATGGTCGAATCAGGATCGGTTGTGAGTGAACAGGTGGAGCTTGAAGTAGAATCAGTTCCTAGCAGGTCCAATAATTCAAGTGGTTCTGAGGTGGATCCAGAATCAGGAGGTGAAGCGTCAGCATCAGATGATAGTGACGATGATGCGCCTGAACCAGAACAACAACCTTATAGCATAGCATTGGGCAGAGAAAGAAGAGATATTAGACTTCCAAAAAGGTATGTGAATCTAGTTGCATATGCTCTGTCAGTTGCAGAAGAAGTTGAGATGCAGGAACCTAGTAGCTACAAAGAAGCTATAGCAAGTTCAGAGGCAGATCGATGGATTGGTGCTATGGGAGAAGAGATTGAATCTCTTCATAAGAATCAAACATGGAAGCTTGTTGACTTGCCTAAAGGACAGAAGATAGTAGGCAGTAAATGGGTGTTCAAGAAAAAGGAAGGTAATCCAGGGGTTGAGGCATCTCGATTCAAAGCAAGACTGGTCGCTAAGGGTTTTACTCAAAGGGAAGGAATAGACTTCAACGAAGTGTTTTCTCCAGTGGTGAAGCATAGTTCGATTCGAGTTTTGTTAGCCATAGTAGTTTTGCAAGATTTAGAGCTTGAGCAGTTGGATGTGAAGACTGCGTTTCTACATGGTGAATTGGAGGAGCAAATCTACATGAGACAACCAGAGGGATTTATCGAACCTAATATGGAGGACAAAGTTTGTCTGCTGAAAAAGTCACTGTATGGTTTGAAACAGTCACCTAGGCAATGGTACAAACGTTTTGATACATTCATGGTGTCAAAAGGATTCACGAGGAGTCCATATGATAGTTGTGTGTATCATCAAAAAATGTCAGATGATTCTTATGTTTACTTGTTGTTGTATGTGGATGATATGCTTATTGCTGCTTGTAGTATGTCACACATTGTGCAGTTAAAGAAGCAGCTTAGTGCCAAGTTTGAGATGAAGGATCTGGGTAGAGCAAAGAAAATTCTTGGTATGGAGATTATCAGGAACAGAAATTTAGGAACATTACACTTGTCTCAACGAAGCTATATTGAGAAAGTGTTAAAATGATTCAACATGTTTGATGCTAAAGCAGTTAACATTCCTTTTGCTACTCATTTCAAGTTGTCTGCAGTAGAAGCGACCAATGACGATGCTGAGTTGGAACAAATCTCGAAGGTTCCATATGCAAGTGCAGTTGGTAGTATCATGTATGCTATGGTATGCACACGTCCTGATATTTCACATGCGGTTAGTGTAGTTAGCAGGTACATGGGATGTCCTAGGAAAGAACACTGGCAGGCAGTGAAATGGATACTTCGGTATCTGAAGAATACTGTGAACGTTGGCTTAACTTTTAACAAAACCGATATTGGTGAATTGCTGAATGATGTTGCAGGATCATTGGTTGGTTTTGTTGATTCTGATTTTGCAGGTGATATGGATAAAAGAAGATCTCTGACAGGATATGTATTTACTCTAGCTGGGAGTGCGATCAGTTGGAAAGCACAGTTGCAAGCTACTGTAGCTTTGTCTACAACAGAGGCAGAGTACATGGCGGTAACAGAAGCAGTTAAAGAGGCAATATGGTTGCAAGGTTTGGTGGCAGATTTGGGCTTGGATAGGACTACTACAAAAGTGTTTTGTGACAGTCAAAGCGCCATACACCTTACAGGGAACCAGATGTACCATGAGCGTACAAAGCACATAGATGTCAGGTATCATTTTATTCGTGATATAATATCAAAGGGAATTATTGATGTGAACAAAGTGTCTACATACGATAATCCAGCAGATATAATAACCAAGGCAGTATCAGTTCGAAAGTTTAGGGAATGCCTAAACTGGATCGGTGTTCGCAGTATAGAGTGAATGCCTTAAGGGCATTTGGTGAGTCAGAAGAAGAGAAGATTCTTTGTTGATAGTGAAGAAAGGATATTCGCCTCAAGGGGAAGATTTGTTGTGAATGAGTCGAATAGTGCCTTAACAGTGTACTGTGTCCGGCAGTTCGAATAGTGCCTTGACAGTGTACTGTGTCCGGCAGGACAGTTTTGTGTTGGATATTGTCCAATTACTTCAGTTAGTCTTGTGGTATGAGCTCATTAGGCCCATAGTCTAGTAAGTCAATTAATTCCCTATAAATAGATTACTAGGGCGACACAAAACACAATCTGAAATCTGTAACCTTTTCTATCATAGTGAAACTCTTTTCTCTGGCGGCGCCCGTGGACGTAGACAATTGTCCAACCACGTTAAATCCTGTGTTTCATTTAAATCTTTCATTCGCATATATTCTGTGCTTGAGCCATTTTGTGATAATTGCATAGTATTTTATAACAGTTTCCTTTTGTTGTAGAACATAATTTTAGTTATAAATTAATTTGTAACAAAGAGAGAGAATAAATATTTGTTGTTCGATTAACAAAAAACTAAAAAATATCGATGAAGATTCTATACGTCAGTCGATATTCTACTGTATATATGGTTATTAAAAAGTATGAGGTGATTATAAATGTTGTCATGAGTTTTCGATGGGAAATAAAAAAAATTGACATCTAACGAACACGATGTTTGACGGTATTAGATCGAGTAATGATGTTAGTGATTTAAAAAAATGCAATCGATTATTAAATTTGATTATGGTTTAGATATTCTTATCGTCTTTTATGGTTAGCTCTTGAAAAAGTTATAAGATAAATTTATATAAATAGTTTTACTTTTTTAACATGTTAAAATGGTACTTTAAGACATTAAGAGTCCTAATATCGTAAGTGATCTTTTGCTCGAGTATGATAGAGATAATTGTTTCTTTAAACGTTGTTAAGGCTAAAGATGAAGATAATTGGCTATGTGTTGGTGGAGTTATTAAAGCCTCGTTTACTTGATCGTCAAATCACATTTATATCTAATCTTCATATAGGTATAGTTAATGATGTCTCAATAGTTTTCCCTAATTTTTGTCAGGCATAATATCTTTATCATTTTATTTGGAACCTGAAGCTTACGCTAATACATACACTTAGTAATTTTAGGATAAAAATGGTTCAGAAATTGAAAAAAAAGTGCATATGCTCGTAGTGAGAGTTTATTCAATTCATATATGCAAGAATTTCGAAGCTGGTAAAAATATTATTAGTTTTATGAAAATATGTATATTTTGAAAAATATTCATGCGCATATTTTAAAGATAAATGATATGGTTTTATTCCGTATAGTGTTGTTGATTCATTTAAAAGTCAAATTAAAAAAATGTAACCTTTCTATTTTGGAATTACTCGACAAAATATGATTTTGCTTATAACTCATATTTCAAAACGTAACTTATTCTGTTTAAGTTGGAATAGTAAGTTGTTTCATCATATCGAGAAAAAAACTTAAAGACTAATATTGAATTATGTCGTTCACGGATTGTTCGCTCGTCTTTCAAAACATTGTTTAAAGTTCAGTTTGAACCAATTATGGTTGTTGATCTTTTAAATTATAAATGTTATTGTGGTATGTGTAAAATCGAATTATTATTCATTGCTCACATGCATTAAATATTATACTTAATAATAATAAAAAATCCCTTAACACATGTGGAGACATACTATTACTTAAGCTCTTATAGGAAGTTCATTCAAATAACATACCAACTTTAAGTACATTTGGTGAAAATTCTAATTCAAATGTATCTCAAGTTGTTTTTCCACCGATTGTTAAAAACATAGAAGACTTATGAAGAAACGTATATCATCTAAATGGGAGGATTTGGTACGGCAAGTAAAGTATGAACACTATTAAAAAAATATATTCATAAAATAATATCTTGTGAAATTTTTTTAACAAATAATTTATTCATTTTATTGAACGTCTTATTTTACTTTTTTTATTATTATTATTTGTTAGAATATTATGAAATTTTCCAAAAAAATTTTTATGTTAGTTGCTAAAATTACTTACGGCTTTGTGGTTACCGTTTGTAAAAATATATGTATTGCACATGCGGAAATAAATTTTAATAATTGAAAAATTATTTTTAATTGTGATAAAATAAGTTATTATCCACTTACAAAAATTTGTAAAATTCACTTACGGAAACTAATATTATTTGTGCAAAAAGTTATTTTCACTTGTGAAATTGTTAACCACTTGAGTAAACACATTTATTTCATTGTGTGAATATATTTACTTGTGAAAAAATCATTTTCATAAGTTAAAAAGACATGTTATCCTCTTGCAAACATATGTACAGTTCACTTGTGGAAATAGATTTATTTGTGAAACAAATTAGTATTTTCACAAGGGAAAAAATTAGTTGTTGTCCACTTGCAGAAATATATGTATTCTTGCTTAAAACAGTGGCGTAGTCAGGATTTAAACCCTATGGTGTCCTGGTTATTGTCCAAAAAATATTTATTTTGTAGGGAAAGTTGTAAAATGGTGTCGTAATATATCTTCTATTATTTTGTCAACACTTTGAAGTACTATTGTAACATAAAAAAAAAGGTTGACTAATAGATATATTGATTATGACATCTATTATTAGTGAACTCGAGAGGCTATATTATTATAGTTAGATTGAATTTTAGTTTGAACTTTTCCGCAGTATATAGAGACTAATAGATGTATTGATTAAGACATGTATTGCTAGTGAACTCGAGAGCTTATGTTGTTACGGTTTGATCCATAAATCAAAATAAAAAATTATGATTTATGCATGTCTATTTGTTTCGAAATTGAACTCTGCAGCTCTCTATCTTAAGAAAAAATATAGATCAACCAATGTTAATCTTTATAATTAGTGAATAGTAATGTAAGACATGTAGCAAAACTTCCATTTTGAGAATTAAAAACATAAAGTCATAATAAATACCTTAGTGTTTGAAGCTTGTAGTTAGAGTTTTCTAATTGATAGTAAAAACACAATTGTTCTAAAATATTATATTTTGTAGTTAGGGGACTACGACAGTGGAACCAACCCGCTTGCAGATCAAATTTATATTATTCTTTTTAATCAACATATTTATAAATAAATAATATATAATAATAAATATGCATAAAATTTGTATCAAATGTATATATATATATAATAATAATAAATAAATGATATACTAACATTATATTTATAAATAAATAATATATAATTATCAAATTTATATAAATTTATATTATTATTTTAGTCAACATATTTATAAATAAATAATATATAATAAAAATATACATCAAAATTTATATATATAATAAAGAAATAAATGGTATACTAACATTATATTAATATTGATATGTTATCATATATATATATATAATAAAATCAATGATAAAAACTTGCATGTGGGTTCCTGATCTACATCTTTGCCAACGAGACTGGAGCATAAAGTATGACTGAAGTATTAAACATATTATTTATAAAGCTAGGTATTTTTTGGGACCCCACCGGGCTCCGCATATGGCTGAAAAGGAACAACTTAACTGAAATCAAACTTTATAAAATTAGACTAATACATTGCAAAAGAATCGTAACTAAAAAAATAAAGATAACACTTGATAAATGAAAAAAAAATTGAAACATGCAAATTTCTCTAAAAACTCATAGTTGATTACTTAATAGGCTTAAATCGTTGCTTCGTCCCTCGACTATTACGTTTTGTGTCATTTAGTCCCTCGACAAAAAAATCACGGTTGAGGGTCCCTCGTCTATCAAAAATCTATAAATTCAGTCCCTACGCGTGGTTTTTGCTGTAATGCTGCCACGTGTCACTATAGTTAAATGGGTTGCGTTCCACAGATAGTCCTTCGACTTTTAATTCCATTTTTACCCTTCGAATTTAATATTTTTTTAATTTTTTAATTTTTTAATTTTTTATTATTCCGAAAACAGAGTATCCCACAATTTGGAATACTCTGTTTTTCTGTTTTAAAAACATAGTAACTCCAAATCAATATATCTAAATATATTATAACTCCAGATCAAGGTTACAGCTAATGCTCTCATTCAATCTTATATCTCTCAACAACATTAAAAATATACTACTATTAAAAACACTACAAAATCGTAAAAGAAAAATTAATAAATTATTTAATCAGCCTAAACAAGGAGAATTTTAACTAGTTATGAAGAGGATTTGGACCTGTGTGAACGACCCTCTTATCTTCTCCATAAACTCTATCTGGATCTTCTTCATGTTCATAACCTTTTCTAAATTCGAAAGACCCTTGCGGTGCGTGAAACGACTCCGTTTCGAAGAATCTAGCTTTTCTTAGCGACGATGGAGACTTAATTGACTCGTATCTTCTACTACTTTCGTCTTCTTCAAGAGCAGACAACAAACACAACTGAGTAAAAATTAAAACGACCCACATCAAGAAAATCATACTCTCTCTTCTCTTTCTTCTTTTTCTTGTTGCTCCACCTCCTCCTCCAATGGAGTCTGTCATTTAACAGCTCAAAAGACAGAGAGAACCATAAAAATCTAAACTCGACCCTTGATTTATTTATTTATTATATCTAAATTTGCATTGATTACTAATGTTGGTTAGTATTAGATTGTTTTTAAATAAATTAAACATTTCAACTCTCTAAATATATAGAAGATAACCTTCCAATATTTCTAAAACATTTCCATTGGTAATGAAGTTTCTTGCATACTCGGATATAAAGATTCCACAAACAACATAACCTCTTCTCTAATGTGGTATATTTATTTGGCTTTGAAACTTTATTTTTGGTGTTATTTTTACCATTAACTTTTTTTCTGATAAAGTATATGTATTGCAAAATGAAGTTAACAAACTCGTTATGTATTGCATTGTTCGATAAAATATGAATATATACTAGTAATGGTATATTTTAAATATTTACAAATCCTTTGACTGACTTTAATGTCGTGTGAGTTAGTTGTAGTTGGTAATACTTCTACTTTCTAAATCTGTTATAACTAAATTGCATTTATTGATTCCAATTTTAGCTTTAAAAAAGAATTTAATTAGACTTATGAGTTACATATTGTAACTCATGATGGCTCTATTTCTAGATTTTTCCATCATTTATAAAACATTTGTCTTTGTACCTAACGTTACCTATATATACCTAGTTCTAGATCAAAGAGAAAAACCACAACTAACGTTATTCTTTTTTGAACTAAACCTTCTCCTTCTTATTTTCTCTTTTTATTTTTAAAAAATGTTCGTACCTTTCATAGCTTGATAAAAATCTGAAAGTATCACTGACTTTGTCTTTTTAAGACTAACAAAACTAGATCCATTGATAATATTTTATTGATTGATTTATTTCTTCATATCCAATAAGCCTGGTATCGCATATTTATCATCAAATTGTACATAGCTTGCATCTCTCCACTTCACTATGTCTCGTCTCACATATATCCACTTCTATCATACCTGGTCTCACATTATTCAATGTATGTATACTCTCTCAATTTTATTCATCGAGTAATACATGTCTTGCATATCTTCACTACATGCCTGATATTACATCTCTCCACTGTATCATGTCGGGTTTCGTATATATCCACTCAATCATAATCATGCATGGTCTTTGATCTCTTCACTTAATCATGTTTGGTCTCACATCTATCCACTTCATCACGCGTGTTATCACATTATCCACTTCATCATGTATGGTCTTGCATCTATTCGTTATATAATGCTCGGTCTCACATCTATCTATTACATCATGCTTTATCAAGAAAAAATTAAGTACGAGATGCGAGACCAGACAAACTTAATACCAAACCAAAGTTAGTGGGTCTACAAAAAATAATTAAAAAAATATAATCCATGGATCTAGTTTTATTCATAAAAAAAATCTATAATACTCTAAACAAATTCCTTTAGTTTGATATATACCTAGTTTTTTAATAAAAACAAAAAAAGTTTGACTAAAAAAAAGATGATTACATAGGTGTTAATGAAATATGTATATTTAAAATATTATATATATATATATATATATACATATATTAAATTAAAGTTATTTAAATAAATAAATAATGGTGACCGTTGGAATATTATTTTGGCTAACATTTCTAACAGATACCGTACCAGTCGAGGAATTATCTCTAGGCCCAATAAATGTACTTTTCGAATCGGGGATCCAAAGTAACTCAAATCACCCAATTTCAGAAGCTGCAATGTATTGATCCCGATCGAAACCCTAAATCACCGAGCTTACTGACAAAGACACCGTTGGCATTCAGCTTAAGCCTTTATTCAATCTAGGGTTCCATCTGATCGGAAAACTCAACAAAAATGTCCAAACGGAAATTTGGATTCGAAGGCTTTGGCATAAACCGTCAATCATCCTACAGCTTTGAGCGCCCTCAACCATCCCAACGCCTCTATGTTCCTCCGTCGTCTCGCGGCGGCCATGATAACTACGAGGACGCTGACCTCGACAACATCGATTACGAAGAAAATGATACACACAGCAACGACACTGATACGAAGGCAAACGACGGTGACAACCACGGCGGCGGGGACGAAGAAATCGATCCCTTGGATGCTTTCATGGAAGGGATTCACGAGGAAATGAAGTCAGCGCCGCAACCGAAGCCGAAGGAGAAGATGGAGATGTATAGAGATGATGATGACGACGATCCTGTTGAGAGCTTCTTAAGGGCGAAGAAAGACGTCGGTTTGACGCTCGCGGCGGACGTGCTACATGCGGGGTATAATTCGGACGATGAGGTTTATGCTGCCGCTAAGGCCATCGATGCTGGGATGCTGGAGTATGATTCGGATGATAATCCTGTTGTTACGGATAAGAAGAAGATTGAGCCCATTCCGGCTTTGGATCATAGCTTAATAGATTACGAGCCATTTAACAAAGATTTTTACGAGGAGAACGAATCAATATCAGGTAATTTTGAACTTAGCTTGTTAAATTGCTTATTGCTTGAATTTGGATCTTATGTACTAGCTTAGGGAGTTACTGGTTAGACTAGGTATATGAACTCAATTTCGAGTAAGCCCTCATTTTATTTAAATCTTATAGGTTGGTAGGTAAATGAGTGGAATTTATGGGAGTCAATTGCTAAGCAAGGGGAGAAGGTTTCTAAGTCTTGTACTTTTGTGAGCTTTGGAAAACCCAATATAGACTTACAACTTTAGAGATGTTCTGCATATGATATAGTATATCAAATGATGATTGTATAAGCTTAGGGGTAGCTTTGACAAACAAATTAGATTGCTGTAGCTTTTTATACAGTTTACTTGACGATATCTTAGTGTTGATTAGATTCTTTTCCTCTTAAGTTTCTCCTTTGTTTTAGTTCTTCTAAAGCCCGTTTTACCTAATGTGTAGGGATGACTGAGCAGGATGTTGCTGAGTACAAGAAGAGTTTGGCAATTCGTGTTTCAGGTTTTGATGTTCCAGGGCCAATCAAAACATTTGGTGATTGTGGGTTTGCTTCACAGCTAATGAATGCTATTAAGAAACAAGGATATGAAAATCCTACACCAATACAGTGTCAAGCTTTTCCAATTGTTCTTTCCGGAAGAGATATTATTGGTATAGCTAAGACTGGTTCTGGTAAAACTGCTGCTTTTGTGCTGCCCATGATAGTCCACATTATGGATCAACCAGAACTTAAGAAAGAAGAAGGCCCTATAGGAGTGATATGTGCTCCTACTAGAGAACTGGCACACCAAATATACTTGGAGACGAAGAAATTTTCGAAGTCGTATGGTATACGCGTCTCCGCTGTGTATGGTGGAATGTCTAAACATGATCAACTGAAGGAACTCAAAGCCGGATGTGAGATTGTTATTGCTACTCCTGGTAGATTGATAGATATGCTAAAAATGAAGGCACTGACGATGGCAAGAGCTACCTTCTTGGTGCTTGATGAAGCTGATCGAATGTTTGACCTTGGTTTTGAACCACAAATAAGGTCTATTGTTGGTCAAATTCGGCCCGACCGCCAGACTTTACTCTTTTCAGCAACTATGCCATGGAAAGTTGAAAAGCTCGCTAGGGAAACACTCACTGATCCCGTGAGGGTTATAGTTGGTGAGGTGGGAATGGCCAATGAGGACATTACACAAGTTGTTCATGTATTACCTTCTGATGCCGAGAAGTTGCCCTGGCTTCTGGAAAAGCTTCCTGGCATGATTGATGAAGGTGATGTGTTGGTATTTGCGTCTAAAAAGGCTACTGTAGATGAGATTGAATCTCAACTGGCTCTGAAAGCATTTAAAGTCGCGGCTCTTCACGGTGACAAAGATCAGGCTTCCCGGATGGACATTCTGCAAAAATTTAAATCTGGTATCTACCACGTACTTGTTGCCACTGATGTTGCTGCCCGTGGTCTTGACATTAAGTCAATTAGGACTGTCGTGAATTTTGATATTGCAAAAGAGATGGACATGCATGTACATCGTATCGGTAGAACAGGTCGTGCTGGCAATAAGGATGGTGTTGCATACACTCTTATAACTCAGAGAGAGGCAAGATTTGCTGGTGAATTGGTCAATAGTTTGGTTGCTGCTGGTCAGAATGTGTCGCCGGAACTGATGGATCTTGCTATGAAGGTAATTTTCTTGTGCTAATGAAGTTATGTATGGCATTTATACATCTGATTGTGGCGTGCTATAATGATTTGCGAATCTTGCTATCATGCTCGTCACTGATGTTTTATCTTATATCATAATTAGATCTTAGCACAAGGGTTTATATTTGACTATGCACATAAAACCTTATTTGTTATGTGATGTTTATCTTGCATATCGATAGGATGGAAGATTCAGGACCAAGCGTGACTCGAGGAAAGGAGGTATACATTTTCTACTTTATAGAAGTTCAATTCCAACCCTTCATGGAACACTTTAGAAATTCTCTCTGTAAATTAATATGTGATTTGATGTTTTGATTTCTAGTGAACTACAATATAAGTTTTGGAAACTCTATATGATGTGTGATGTTTTGTGCAGCTGGGAGAAAGGGAAAGGGTCGAGGTGGTGGGGGTGGTGGAGGTCGAGGTGTCCGTGGGGTTGATTTTGGTCTGGGTATTGGATTTAATTCAGAATCCAATAGCAATAGCACTTCCTCTCCTGCTGTTCCGGGTCGAACTGCAGCGGTTAGTTCACTGAAGACAGGGATAATGGCACAGTTCAAGAGTAACTTTGTGTCTGCTACACCAAACTCCCAAAGTGCATATCCCAACATGAGACCAGCATTACGGGGATTCGTAGCTGGTGGTACAATTGGGGGTGATACAAGTCGAACTCAAACACCCACTTCTTTCACCCCTGCTTCTGTTTCAACAGTAAATGCTGCTACTGTAGATAATTCTGCTCAGAAAAACTCTCAAAGGTATCAGATCTATTCTCTTTTTATCCCGCTATTGGTTTTTGAAGTCTTTTCTCATCCAGAAATTCATTTTCTACCTCTATATAAAAATTATATTTGTAATGAAAAAGTTAGGCTTAGTTAGTGTAGTTCTAATGTATTTTGAAAGAGTTTTTAAGCTGATTAGGATTTTGTTGTCTTTAAACGTTTCTGCAGTTCCAGAGACAGACCTAGAGAAAGAAAGAGGGCATCTGGTTGGGACCGGTAATTTTAAGAATACGTTAAGATGTGAATTGATATTATCTGTATAATGATAGTAATGCTTGGTAGGATCTGTTCTTTATCATTCCCTACTTAGTATTGTTGGTATCATGTTTTACTCATTATAATATTTATTTCAATTCAAAATTTATAGCAAGTAAATTTCTAGTGATCGTCTTATTTTTACAACCCATCCAGTTTTTCAGTTTATTTACAAAGCCTCACAATACTTTTTAACCATTTGTAAACTGTATTATTAAAAATAAAACAGTTCACATTTTTACTAACTTTTAATATTTTCTTTATCTGTTATGACCAGTAGTGAAAGAATATAAGGTTAGTTTAAAAAAAATAGTTTTTTTTTCTCGGATAGGCAGATGTGCATTTTGATATATGGTATTAGAAAAATAGAATATACAAGTTTCTCTAAATAGTGGCAGATATGACATGAAGTGATATTTACTACCCTGCAAAGCTCCCAGCCCTGTATCATCTCATGCCTTGGGACATCTCTTTAAGTTTGTTTTTCGTTGACTGGCTAATGGGCATAACTCCAAGCAAGGCTCCTTGAGCGTGCTATCATCCAATGGTGGGTCGATTCCGAATTTAAACTGCCAAAAATCAATTGTAGAATATTAGATACAAAGTTGAGGCTAGAATTAGGATTAGTATGTATACGACTAAAGTCAATGTTAGGTTTAGGATTTGTATGTTTATGAATGACAGAAATTGGTATATCAGAAAACAAGTCAACCAGTCGTGGATTGAGAAACAAAATCAAGATTACATTTTATGTAAACACGAGCAATAACCGATTAGTCACCTGACAAGAGTAATCAGTGAAATTTGGCTCCATGACCAGTGGAACTCCCATATAATCTTTGAAGAAACTCTACAACATATCAATTATCAAATAACAACTCAAATTCGATGCAAGCATAACATTTAGAAGTACCCAGTATATATACTGACCTGCGTTGGTAGCTTACATGTATTGATACATACTCCCACACACTTGCTTTCCTCTAGATACCTGCATCTTTCTACCAAAACCTAAAAAGAACCATCAACAAAAGTCCATCTCCTTCACTTGACATATAGATTCCGAATATCAAACATAAATCATTCTGTATATGCAAAACAGTTACCCCACTAGTCCACGATATCCCATCAGGTAAATCGACAGAATTGAGTCTGGATGGACCCATAAGCCATTGGCAAGTCAGTATAGTCACCCTTGCTATAACAGAAAAACATCGTCACGACAATGATGATTTCATACTAAAGAATTTCTTCAGCTATAAAAGTGAAGAAAATGACTTACCAACCATCAAGGCGGCTATCTTGCCACCTGCAATAGGAGCTATGAGGCTTTTGTAAAGCTCTAATAAAAATGGAGGAAAAAATGACTTCAGTATACGAACCTGCAAACAAACATGCCACAGGAATAGAATAAACATGGAAACACTTTCATGCTAAGACACTGTTTGTGATCTTAAAAACCTCATATCAGTTCTATTACCGCGGCTTCGTTTGCATCAGAATTTGTTTTGCTTTTCATCAAAAGGCTTTTAGCCAATTCGATAAGTCCTTCATAACCAGGTTTCTCCGAATCACGTCCAACTTCCTGTTACGATTTCCCTTAAATCGAAACTCAAATCAACATCATACAATCAAACCTACAAAGTAAACTACTAATTCGATAACTGACCTGGATTAGCTTGTTACGAAACGAATTGAGGAAGAAATCATCGAGAATTCCAGGTTTGTACTCAAGCTCGGAAACTGTATCCTCCGCTTTTATCTGAAAATTCATCCAATGAGACGGTTGATTGATTGAGAAAAATTGGGAAACCAAAGAGATAAAGAGTAAATTGGTGAACCGGTGTGGCTGATTTGAGAGAGGAACAAGGAAGACGCCATAATCGCGATTGGATTTGGGATTTAGAGTGCGAGGGAAGTAGTAGTAAAACGTTTGTTGGAGGATGAATTGGTCGAGCCACTGCCCTCATCTTCACTTCACAACCGCGATTCCGACCGTAGATGTTGTTATTGTGAACGTCCGAAGAAAAGGTTGGTCATCATTTCTCACCGTATAAAGTAGGATGGACATGTAGATTAGATTTTGAAGATGGAATTTTAATTTTAATTACTTAGACAAATGACGGTAACCTAATTTTTGTCCTGCTCCCCGGAACAAAAAAAAGTATAAATTCCCCAACAAATAAGTAACTAATTATTTATTTTATCTTGTTATCTTTTTATGATTTTGGTTTAAAATGTATTTTCTTTAAAAAGTAGATCATTTGAAAAAGATTAAAAAATACCAAGATAAAGATTTCAAACAGTATCCCAAAACACATAAAATATATGTCTTTTTTTTAGATGAAACTTTATTGATAACAAAAATGTTGGGCCTAAAATAAAAATATTGGGCCTAATAGTGGTATAGTCCAAATACATGAAAGTGGTCGGAAAGTTTTCTCGGTGCCTGCAAATTAAACTTCTTTCTTTTGAGTCTCAGAAGGAAGATTTTGATTGTTTCATCTTCCACTTTTTTCAGAGTTTTAGATTCGATTCGGAGAGCGAGCTTACTAATTCGTTCAGATGGATGTTCTTCTGGAATAATCTTGGATCATTTTCACCATATTTTTTTTGTAACTTTCTCATTATGAGTTTTTAAATTTCTGCATTAGAAGTGAGAGTATATTGTAGTCAAGTCTGATGTTTACCTCTATAAAGATTTTGGGATTGATTTGATTCGATTGGCTGAGACTGAGGACATAGTCCTTTATTATAGTTTTGCGTATGAGTTATCTTTGTCTTGAAATGCATTTAGTCTATGATTTCATCATTTTTAAGTTTTGTACAAGACTTTTTTGCTACTTTAATTTAAATAAATGCCTCTATTCGCTGAGTATGAGGTAACCAACCTCAAGACTTTCTAGGAATATCAGGGAAAAGAGGTGAGCATGGGGTGTT
The DNA here is from genome assembly GCA_036936605.1 of Limnanthes douglasii subsp. nivea. Taxonomy (NCBI): domain Eukaryota; kingdom Viridiplantae; phylum Streptophyta; class Magnoliopsida; order Brassicales; family Limnanthaceae; genus Limnanthes; species Limnanthes douglasii. The sequence continues at coordinate 101,685,369 of JAUPFV010000001.1, forward strand.
TCTTTTGTATAATATTTTTATCTTAAGTGTTTTTTTAACCAATCAATCTACTACTTGATTTTGCTCTCGAAAGACATGATATAGAGTCATCCATGTTCTTAGAAGTTGTCTGCATCTGTCAATTAGAGGAGACATGTACCAAGGGATATTTTGATTAACTAACATTTCTATTAACACTTTTGAGTCAATCTTGGTGTCCAGATTAGTGATGTTCCTTGAGTAGAAGATAGTTAACGCATCTAACAAAGCTCTGCATTATGCTAGAATAACGTTTTGTTTCCCATAAATTCTTCTAAAAGCTATAATGATATCACATTTGTTATCTTTTAATATATCCCCTCCAGTGGCTTCTCTTATTAGCAAACTTGATCCATTTGTGTTTAGCTTTAATATGTTGGTCTTAGAAGGGTACCATTGTACTATTGAGAAGAAACTAGTTTTTTTAGGCCGAGGTAGTAACATAATTCATGAGCTATGATTAGATCACCTTTCCAATGATATTGTTTGAATAAATTGGCATTATCTAGCTTAAATATCATGTTGATGATTTGGTATATCAAAGATTTGGCTGAAGGATTGTTCTTATATAAGTTTCTTCCTCAGTTGACCAAAACCAGGTAAAAATTGTGCCTATTGTAAAGAGTTTTCTCTTAAACAAAACCAAATTTTGCAGAAAAAAACTTGTAATTCATCTAGTCTTCTAATGTTGAGATCCCTTTCATTGTAAGGTTTACACAAAACTTTCCAATTGGACTAATTCCAAGATTTATGTTCTTCTGTAGTACCCCATAAGAATCTATTACACATTTGTTCAATTCTGAGAATGACTGACTGAGGTAAAATATAACTTTGGGGGTAGTATATTGGAATGACAATTAAAACTATTTGCATTGTATCAGTGTGAGCCTTCCACCAAATGATAAGAGTTTACTATCTCATTTATGATTTTTTTATCTTATCTTATTCACCAAAGATAAGGGCTGAATTATTTGTATGGATTGGGATAACAAAATATTTAATAGATAATTTACCATTATGAAAGCCTAATGTATATTTTTCCAGTATATTAACTCTTGAGTGTATCATTTTGGAGGAAGTAATAAAGAGATTTTTGTCACTATTGATCACTTGACTTCAGGATGCTTCACATTGATTCAGGAAATTGTTTATTCTACTAATATTATTGGAGGAGCCATTAGTATAGATTAGGAGATCATATGCATAGGCCAGGAAATGTATCATCATATAACTCCATGTTTGATATTGTAAACCACTGTGATTATCATAAAGGTTTTTGAGCCTTCTGATTAGATATTCTTCATCCAATATGAATAAACTAGGTTATATGGGGTCTCATTTCCTCACACTATTAGTTGAATATAAGTAACCATAAAGTATTCCATTAACAATAATTAGAAACTCACTGATCTTATACAGTTCTTAATCCATCCAATCCATTTTTGATCAAATCCAAATTTCTCCAAGATACAAAAAATAAAATTAAATGAAATTAAATCAAAATCTTTTCTCATATCAATTTTGATCATTATATTATCTCTATTGACTTTTTTGTTAATATGATCTGCTAGTTTTTGAGTAATAATCTATTATCTTGAATATGTATGCCTTTAACGAATTCATTTTGCTCAACTGATATAAAGGAAGTAGTGTAGCTAGTCTATCCTTTAAAAATATTGGATATAATTTTGTTGAAGAATGCATAAACACTTGTTGGTCCATATTAATTCTGTGTTTTTGAAGATTCAAATTTGGAAATTAGGCAGAATATTTATAGCAAAAATTCCTTGAGAACCTTGTTGGTATTGAAAAAATCTATTAGTACAACACATAGATCGTTTAAAATGATATTCCAACAAATTAAGTAAAATTTAGTGTTGAAACCATCAACACCATCTATACTATTAGGATTTAAACTTTTCATAGAGGAGTAGATTTCTTATTTAGTAAGTAAGGCTAGTAACATGGTGTTATCAAGATTTGTACCAGTGTAGGTATAATTCCTTGAATAGACTCCAAGTTCCTAGATGTAGAAAGATTGTTTAAGAGTTTATTGAATTGGATTTTTTTTCTTATATCAATTTGATCAATGATCCATTGATTACCTTCTAAAATTCCATAGATAGTGTTTTTTTCCTTTTTAATAAAGTTATGGAAGCACTAAGACTTTTTATCACCAGATTTCATCCCATCAACCCCACTTTTCTTCTCCTAATAAGTTTCTTCTCTAGCCAGAAGTTTTAGATGAATATATTTGATTTTAAAGTATTTAATTTGATCATCCATAGTTTGGCTGGCTTCAAAACACCTTTTGAACATTGCATATCTTCTTTTGATTTTGTTAAAGCATAAAAAATGTTGTCAAAAGTGGACCAATTGCAGGATTTAAGTTTATTCTTTAGTTATTTGAGTTTGTTCCAGAAAACATATAAAAGAGATCCTACTATATCTTCTTGCCAACTTTGTTTTACAAATGAGAGAAATTCAGGTGAAAGATCCACATATTTTGCAACTTAAAAGGTGACTTGATTTGATTCTTTTCCAATTGAAATATTAATGCTAAGAGGTGAATGATTTGAGCATGTCATGGCTAGATGTTGAACTTTAGTATATTTAAATTAGTTAAGCAAGTTAGAGTTGTAAAGCAAGCCTCTTCCATTTTATTTGATTGGACCATGTAAATCTAAATCTTGTAAAACCATCATCTTCAATGAAGTAGTCTTGAATTGATTGATTAAAGTCATCCATACTTCTCGAACATAAAGTGGAACAAGCTAGTTATTCTTGATGAGATGTGATTGCATTGAAATCTCCTAATACAACCTAGGGTTTAGTATGGTCTTTAATGTTCCTTAGACTTTTCCATAACGTAATTCTTAGATCTTTAGTACCTTTGGCATAAACAATGGTTACTAAGAATGTCATGTTGAAAGTAGAGTGATTAACATTAAAATGGAGAAATTATATATGATATATGATTGTTTCCATTGTATATTCTTCTTGCCAAAATATCTTGTGTTTTTCTGGTAACCAAGTTGCTTTGTGATGTTCTTTATTTTCTCTACAAATAACATTGGTTCCTGTATTGCTAAAAAATTAGCTTTTTCTAGATCTTTTGATTGTTTGGAGTCTTCTGATTGTAGATTTATTCTCACATTCCAATTGAGGATTGTGAGTGTCATTATAATTGAACATTAAAGGGCTTATTAGACTCTTCTGAAATGTTTGATTTTTTTTCATCTGAAGTCATTGTAACCTTTTCTTGTTTCTTTTTTACTTCTTTCTTATTACTTTTGTGAAATCATGTAATCATATAATGTTTCTTAACATAAAATAAGGAACATTACCAAATATGAATTTTTAAGGAGAAGAATATGGAATGTCTGGGATTTCATATCCATCTCATAGAATAAGTGAATCTTCTGCATCTAATGAGGTAAGAGCATTAATTATTTTATTTTATGGTTCTTATTCACTAGCTTGTATTATGTTTGTATTATGTCTGGGGCCTTTATTGCAATTAATCTTTGTATTGACTATTGTTTGATTGTCTTGCGAGGGAAGAATGAGTTATGGATTGTTGATTATAATAGATTTAAGTTTAGGAGACTAAGTAATAACATGTGGGGAGTGTCTGATATCTTTGTGTGCTAAAGTTGATTTAATTGTGTTTTGATATCATGCTAAGTGAGTTCAAAGGTATGTTTGGTTTTGTTACTGTCTGAGATATTGTGTTCTGGATGATAAAAGACATTGAAGTAGGATAGAAGATCATTGTAGGAAATATTCTTTCAGGGGCCATATCCTTGAAGATAAATTAGCTTCATTTCCAAAGTCAACCCGAAATTTTGAGACCAGCTACTTAGAGACATCCAATTCCACCCAAACTCTACATATATTAAATCTTGCTCAGTTCTTTGGTGGAACCCAAACTGTTAGAGGATCACCAATGATTTTAGTTATGGATAAGATAGCCTCTTATAGATATATAAATCCAGGCATGTGTTAGAGGGATATCCATACAAGAATGATTGGTGATTCTAATCTAGGATTAAATTATGGATTCTATTTTAAGACTCCCAATGTTATATTAACATATAAACCAGACTCGCATTATTCATACTTTAGTGTAGTTTTATAATAGGCCAATCCTAGTAGAACATAAGGGTCCCAAATATGTAGGTTAAATTTACCACCAAATCCAATATATATTGTAGGTTTGTCATATAAAAAGTTACCCACCAAAGTGTGTTCGGATGAGTTTAGTAGGGTTTATTTGTCTTAATTTAAAAATTGGATCGTGGGGTAGTTGTCGTTTTTATGGGTTATTGTATTAAGTTTGAAAATATCTGAAAATGGTTTGGATAGAACACCCACAAATGATCTGATATGTATATTTTACGGTAGCTTGTGTTGCAGGTTATTGGTATTTGAGATATCTGGATGTGATTGATTTTGGTAGAATGATCATGTGGAGGTATTTCTTTGATTAAATATTGCTTTGATGAAGTGTTTATTGGTTTTTGAATAAGTCATTGATTGAATCAGAGATGGTAAGTTTGAAGGTTTCATGGTTCAGTAGGTTTCAGATGCAGGTTGTTGAAGGTTAAGACTGTTAAGGTGATTATTCAGGGGAGTAGTTTGAATGATGGATTGTTAGACAATGGAGTTAGAGCTACCACCACTAGTCATGGCGGTGGTATCATGGTAGAGTGGTTGTGGATGCGGCTTTCGGAGGTGGCTAGGTTACGATGTCGCTGAAAATATCCTAATTTATTCACCCACAAAACATGTAAATCATTAACAATTAATTATTATTATTAACCTTCAAAACACTATATCTTTCAAATCCTAATTTAAATTTATTATTTCTAAAATCACATATATTTATATTTCTTAAAAGATGTATAAAACAAAATCCATTAGTGATATTTTTGATGAATTAATTTTCTTTTTTCTATTTTCCCAACCAAATTAAACTTACTTTTTCATCTCGAACATAGTTCAATTTCATTTTTAAAAAGTTTTATCAACACAAAAATGCATATATTTTCACAACTATAAATAAAGATAGTTGTTTCACACTCAATTAACATTTATTTTCACAAAAACTAGTATTTTATTATTTTACATAATCAAACTTATTTTGCCACCAAAAGTTCTATGTACGCAACAATTTTTTTCTTTATTTCGTAACACATTTACACGTAATTACGCAACTGGATTATATTCAATTTTTGCAACCAAAGTTCACATAATTTCGCACAAGGAATACAATCCATTTTTTTTATTTAAAAAAACTATTTCAACATAAAATGCACATCTTTTTGCAACTACAACAAAATTAGTTGATTCACACTCAATTAACACTTATTTTTACAAAAATAAATTGTATTTTATTTTTTCACACAATCAGACTTATTTGCAACTAAGGGTCATATTTATGCAACAATTTTCTTCTTATTTTCGCAACATATTTGCACGTAATTCTACAACTAGACCATAATTATTTTTTTATAACCAAGTTACATGTATTTCACACCTGAAATAAAGTCTATTTTTTGTTTAAAGTCATTTCAACATAAAAATGAACATGTATTAGCAACTACAAAAGTTAGTTATTCACACTCAATTAACACTTAGTTTTACAACAACAATTTGTATTTTTTTCACACAATGAGACTTATTTCGCACCCAGAATCATATTTATGCAACAATTTTCTTCTTATTTGTACAACACATTTGCACGTAATTTGCAACTCGAGCATAATTGTTTTTTAGCAACTAAACTAGACGTATTTTCGCATCCTGAACACAATCCAATTATTTTAAAATTTTATTTTAACATAAAAAATACACATATTTTGGCTACTACAAAAGAAGTTAGTTCTTTTACACCTAATTAATATATTTGTTTTACAAAAATAAAATATATTTTGTTTTTCACACAATCAAACTTATTTTACAACCAAAAATGATATTTACGCAACCATTTTCGTCTTATTTTCACAACACATTTGCATTTAATTATGCAACTGAACCATAATTGTTTTTTAAACCAAATTACACGTATTTTTGCACCCATAACACATTCCAATTTTTTATTAAAACAATTAAGACAAGAATGCATATATTTTCGCAACTATAAAAGTTTAGTTGTTTCACAATCCATTAACACTTATTTTCACAAAAAAATAGTTTATTCTTTCACACAATCAACCTTATTTCACAACAAAAAATCATATTTATACAATCATTTTCTTCTTATTTTTTAATATTTTTGCCTTTAATTACGCAATTGAACATAGTTTGTTTATTCCAGATTTGCAACGCAATTACACATTATTACACAACTTAAAAAGAAAATCTAAAAAAAAACCCAAAATACCCATAATGGATTTAGTTTTGTTCGTCTTAATAAAACAAAACTAATAATACATCCAATTTTTTTTAAAGATATGTTTTGAAAAATATGGAATTTAAAACATAAAAAAATTGTTAAAATGTATATCTGTATAAATAGAAAGTCGAGAAAATTAGTCGTAATTTATCAAATTTTGGATTGTTATTGGTAAATAGTGTTGGTGTTTGGTGGTTATTGGTAGACTACCATTTTTAAAGGTTAAAAAATTATATTCCAAGAGTTAAAAGGATTGAGTATCACATTATCGAAGATCAAAGGTATTCTTTCTTTTATGTCCAAAAATAAAATTTAAGATTAATAGGATTTATCATTCATTTAAATTTACAGATTATCATTTTTTTTATAATCTCCAAGTATCTTTTACTCTATAAAGCTTATTTTTTATATTATGTATTATATTCACAGTTTTTCTCGAACTAGACACCAAATCTCGAAAAAAAAATTAATAGACATCAGATTCGTCATCACGATCTCTTTATCTTCGAAATCAAAAAGTTCTAATTGACATCACCAGAGTCAGAAAGTATACATCAGTTACTTTTTTAAATCCATTAGGTAAGTTTCTTCCATTCCTTTATTTTCTTTGATTACATTTTCTTGATTTCTTCTAATTTGTATTTGCGAGTATCATTTCTTGGTTTAAACTTCTTTGATTTTCGAGTTCTGTGATATTTTGAACTCATTGGAAATTGAAGAGTTCCTTCGGTTTAAGTTTCTACGATTTTGAACTCCATGTATGAATTGATTTGTTTGGTGTATAAATTTATTGTAAGTGTTGTGTTGTTTATTTCCACTAATGTTAGGTATTGATTAAGTTGTGAAAAAATATGTTTGAAGTTTTTTAGATTGAGTCTGCAAAAATATAGGCAGTTTATATATGAAAAAAGACATAAACGCGAACAAACTTGTGTAAATGTAATTGCAAATCACAAATGGTTTGGTTTATTTTGGGCTGGGGGTAGTTTGGTAAAATGTTTTGTGAAGTTTAAAGTGTTTAGTGTTTAGTGTAGAGAGTAGAGAGATAATTAAGCAGTCTGCTTTTATTAAATGTTGATCACCCTCATTAATAAGAGTGGTTGGGGGTATTTATACTCTTAATTAGTGACCCATGGGCTTACGGGTCAAGTTATGAAACTGGGTCAAGTTTAAGGATTCATTAGTCTCTTAAGTAGATTAAGAAATAGCTTAGTTAGAAGGTGTTTTAATTTTGTCATGTCCGGATTATTTAGTGGTGTGTCATTATCTAAATTACTCCTGTCCGGATTATGCAGTAGCCTATGTCTAAAGAAGTAGCCCTTTTTTTAGGTCTTGCCAAATATCTCTGGTAGGGCTAAAAAATTCACTAAGCAGTCTCAATTTTATCTGACCTGCCCATGTAGTTCGTATTATGAAGTTTGCTATCAACTCAATTTGAAGTTTGTCAGAACTGGTTTCTCTTTCCAGTATTCTAAGAGTTTTTCTTCTGAGATCGTGGGACATGTGTCGATACGTGGTTCGACTTACCAACCGTTATTTTTCCTAGACCGGCGCACCCACTAAGTCTAGAAAGTTACCTAGGCCTTTGATTTTTCACACGTCTGCGCAGCCTTTAATCATTACAAAACCCTCTTCAACTTCTCCTAGGTAACGGTTATTTTTTTACTATTATATAAATTTTCTTTCACTATTTCATTATCTTCCACACTCAAAGCTTTTTTAGAGAGATTTCCATTTTCACTTTCAACTTGTTCTTAAGAGGTTTTATGTTCACATCCAGAAACACACTAGTTAAAGGCGGCTGGTTAAATTTATTAGAGTTAGAAAGAGTGAAAAAGTAGAAAGGGAGAATCACATTGCTGTCGGCCTCTTAGTTTCTCCAAGTGAGAAATCCAGTGAACAGACTCAGGAAGCCGATTAAGGGTCATCTTCATCTAAAAACCTTAGGCCCAGACAGCTATTCAAACCAAGCCTTTCACCCCTTTCCTCAGGCTCTTTTTTATAAGAGTATCAACCTTCTGTTCTTAAAGAAAAAACTGTTTCAAGTATCAGAAAACCTCCCCCCTTCATTGTTATGGAATCTGATGCTGAGAAGTCTCCGGAGAAGATAACCCATCGCCGGACGACCCGTCAAACTAAAACTTAACCCACACCTTCATTGCCAAAACCCTCCGGACCGGAGGCATATAAAGCAGCCCCAAGGGCCAAGTTATCCAGATCCCAACCTCAACCGGACACTAGGCCTTTAGAGTCAACAAGTACTCAACCATCCGAACAGCCTTCGGTACCAGAAACTGACCCCTCCTCTATCTAAGGTAGCTGATAAACCTTCCACAGTGATGGAAGAAATAATGGAAGATAGTATTAAGGAGGCTCCCTTTGAAACTGAGGCATCAGGTCAAACGAGGGATGCTGTTTCTGATAAGAAGGGCAAAATCAAGGCTAAAGTCTGTATGACTCATCCGGAGCTTTTGGAGTGCCTAGAGGGCAAGGTATGCATTGGCTTTACAAAACATAAACTACATCTACACCCACACTGTTGAGCTGGGCCGGATCCAGACAAAATGGGGGATTCCGGAGTCAGTGAAAGTAAGGATACCTATTGGTGTGGATAAAAGTAGCCTAAGGGTAGGCTGGTAATTTCAAGTGGAGTTTTAAGACGGTGTAAGGGTGTTTCACGGTGGTATGGTGGTGTTTAAAGGTGTTTCAAAGTGTTTCAGGGTGTTTTAAGGGTGGAGAGAGAGAATTAAGCAGCCTGGCAGCAGTTAATTTTTCTTACCCATAGTTAATGCTGGTGGTTGGGTATTTATAGTATGATATTTGGGCCCTTATAGGCTTTCGGGTCAAGTTTAATGGACCCGGGTCATGTTTAAAGACCCATGAGTTTTAAGCAGATGTACAGGTAGCTTAGTCAGACAGTGATTAGGTTTTTTAGTACTTTAGTCATAGTTCGAACTGCCTTATGCTTGCAGTGTTCGAGATCATCTGTCCGGTTCAATCAGTGCTGTTCGAATTGAAGTCTTGGAGTCTGTCCGAATTTACGGGGTGATTTACTTTGGACTACCCTTCCAGGGAGCTCTTCGAATTCGGACTCATCAGGAGCCCCTTTTTTAGGTATTTGAACAAGTGTCCTTGTTAAAGAACTGAAAAACAGTCCGACTTAGGAAGTGGTCTTCCAATTCGAAGAGTTGAAGACGGACCCGGACAGGGCAATCGTTACAAATTCCAAACGGTTCTTTGTCAGAGGTAGTGGGACACGTGTCACTCTCTGGTTGGTTACTTTTAGCCGTTTTTTCACCTTGAAAGTTGCACCACTTTCTCGAATAAGTTACTTCTTTAAATGCTATTGATGACGTCAGCGCCGTTTTTAATCATTGCCCAACTTTTCGGATTCTCCTAGGAATCAAACCCTTTTTTACATTTACTATAAATTCCATTTGTCTTTCACAGTCTCATTTTCACTTTCACTTTGCCATTTCACTCAAAACTTCATCTCTCTAAAACTTCAAACTTTCCTTAGTTGTTTTATGTTCACAGCAAGAACAGCTCTAATCAAGGGTGGCTGGCTTAATCTCTCAGAATTGGAGAAAGCTCAACGGGTTGAAAAAGAGAAAAGACTTGCAGCAGGGCTTCCAGCGTCGCCTGTCGAGAAACCAGCCCCTTCAATCGAAGAATCTGATAGAGGTTCGTCTTCTTCGAAAGGTACATAACCTAGAAAACTTTTTGAATCAACACTCTCCCCTATAGTTTCTGGCTCATCAGTCCAAGAGTTAATCCCCATTGTCGAACCGGGGGTCGTTGTCACAAGTGTCCGGAAGAAATCCACTTTTATTGCCATGGGGTCCGACTCCGACCATTCTCCAGACAAACTAATCATGAAAAGACCAAGCAGATTGGTTAAGGGACTTTCTTCAAAAAATACTAGCGATTCAGGGTCCGGGGCAACTGTTAGGACTCTCCGGGAACGGCCGGTTGGTCCGGAGGCTAGCAGTCCACTACCTCCCAAAAAATCTCGACCTCAGAAACTCAAACTGAGGTGAGAACTCAAAAACATACATCGAGCCACCAGTCCGGAGGATCAGCTGTGCCAAGCTTCATCCCTCCTCGGGCTGTTTCTGCAGAAGCTCCCCCAACCATAATGGAGGAGAGGATGGAAGACTCCACTGAGGAGGTTAGGTTTGAGTCCGAGTCTTCCGGACAAGCTGACACTGCTATAGTTGTTGCCAAGAAGGGCAAAGAGGACTTATATCTGAGGCGTCCGGATCTGCCGGAGAGCCTCGAATGGAGAGTAGGGCCCTGCTTTCACAAGGTAGAGTTCAAGTATCTTTTGTCTCTGTTAAAGACCAAGTATGCGTTTATCCATACTAGAGATTTGGGACGGTTTCGCACCAAGTGGGGAATCCCTGAAAACGTTAAAATTCGAATTCCCATCGATCCGGAGACCCCAATGGATTGTAAAAGGAACGAGATAGTCTTCTTTACGGAGCTATTCAACTGGGGACTTAGGTTCCCACTGGATCCAGAGATAGTGCGCTATTTCCACCTAGTCAAGCTATGTCCATCACAGCTAAGCCCTAACGGATGGTACACCTTGATGTCATGCATTATGGCATCTAGGTTGTCCGGAATTCCTCTTCCAATGGAAGAGTTTGCTGCTGTTGCTAGTTTGTGCAAACACCATCAGTTCCCTTTCTATCACTTTAATATGGGGAATGACTTGAAAGCCGTCAATGATCTCCTGGAGTCGGAGAGTAAGTGGAGGAGCCAGTTTTTGTTTGTAAGTGGCTCATGGGAGAATGGCAATAAAATCAAGGTCGGGGAGAATCCTAGCCTTCTTCGAAGTAGATGGAGGAGCGATCGTAAGTTTTCCTTTAAGTTTCTGTTCGAATTTCTCTTTTCATTAACTTTATGCTAACTAGCTACTTTCTTGTTTCATTAGAGCTGCCAAAAGAATTTGGAGACTACCTAAAAGCCGGACAGGTCACCTGTGGCAAGATAAATGCATGGGCCGCAGAGAACTGGGAGAACCGGTTTCACCAGGCTTTTACCCCTGGGAATTTAGCGAGATCCCATCTGTGGAACACCACAGGCCGGAGGGATCTATCCTGGGAGGAGTTCTCCACCCCACCTGATGAGGATGTAGTTCTGAGAAGGTCTCATGAGTTAGATGGGACCCTCTTCCTTCCTGTCCGGGCCAAAGCCCCCAGTAAAATGAAGGGCAAGAAGAAGAAAAGCAGGAAAGCGGTAGAGGATGCTGAGAAAGAGGTCCCAACAGGTTCAGAGGTGCCAGCTCAGGCTCAAGTCGATGCAAACCTTCTACAGGTGGTAGAACAGGAGAGCGAGCAGCAAAGAGCGAAGTCCCCAAAACCCTCAAGGGCTTCTAAACGGACTCGTAAGCAAGCGAGTGACAGTGCTGATAGGGAGGTCAAAAAGAAGAAGATTTCCCAAGGAGAGGAGCTTGCTCTCCGAGACCCGGAGCCCACTTTCCCAACTGATCCAACCTTAGCCGAAGAGATCCCAGGGAATCTTAATGAAGGGATTCCAATAGAATTTCACACTGATGAAGTGGATAGGGGAGAGATTAATATGGATGAAGTGGACGTCACTGGTCTGGCCCCCCTAGGTGATTACTTCCTTGGCCTGTCAAGAGATGAGTTCGCAGGGCCATATGTTCCTCCCAGTAGTTCCAACACAGTAAACTTCAATGGTAAAACTTTCTTGGTCTCCAGCGAGAGGGATGTTATAGCTCATTCCCTCCTTAGCAACGTACAACCAGTACTCACCCTGGAAAGGCAAGTCCGGAGTCAGGCAGAAACCATCAAAGAACTTAAGTCTGAGAAGGAAAAACTGTCCGATGACCTCAGGACTGCCACTACTAAGGTTGACTTGCTTAAGGAGTCGAACGAACAGCTGAAGGAGAATCAAGAGAAGAGCAACACGAAAGTTGCTTCTTTAGAAGAGACCGTAAAAGATCTCCGGGCTAAGCTGTCCGGATTGGAGAAGGACTTGGCAGCATCAAGGGGAGAAACTGCAGCAAAGGAGAAGATTGTCACCAACCTGACCACTGACAAACTTGCTTTAGAGAATGCAGTGACTCAGGCTGTTGAGGAGAAAGATGCTTTGGTGAAGGATCAAGAGGCCATGATCAAGGCCAAAATCAACGCTTATGCCAGGGAGATGATACGGAGTGAAGAATTAATGGTTGAGAAAGTGAAGTCCGACATGGTCCTCTTGTGTCACGAGAAGTTCCCGAAGAGGAGACTAGGGGACTTATGGCGTTATGTGGACGACGATGATCTCCCCTACTGGACCATGGTTGATGAAGGGTACACTGATATATCCTCGTCTGGTGATGAAGAGGAAACCGGAGAGAGTCCGGGTGAGGAAGAGGTTGACCCCAAAGGCAAGAAGGTCATTGAGGAAAAAAGCAACATCAAGGGCAAGAGAACAGATGAGGGTGAGCCATCTTCAAAGGCTCCTCCTTAATTTATAATCTGTTTTGTTTATCTTTTACTTGAACCAAAGTCCTTGGAAGGCCAAGGAACCTTTTTTGTGATGTTGTCCGTTTTATCCGGACAGATTTTTGTATTGTGCTCAAACTTGTTTTAAAAAGTCCTTGGAAGGCCAAGGCAATTTTAAACTTATTGAATGAAAGTTTTATCTTGCTCAACCACTCTCTTATTTCATAGTCTGTTTAAATATCTTAGAGTTTAAGTAATTTCAAATCATCGTGTTGTGAGAGCGTTTAGTTTCTCTGGCTAGAATTTAAGTAGCCCTTAGACCTTTCAGTCCGGATAGTATGACAATCAACAGAATTTTGCAAAAACTTAGAAAATTATTCAAGAAAGCTCCAAGTTTCATTTAAAGCTCTCCGTGGCGCCGGAGAGAGGTAGTGGTATGCCCCCAAATATTTACATGGATGTTTGAACAAGTAAATATTTACATAAGTTTTATTCCAAATACATTCGAAGGTGTTCAATATTCCAAGGGTGAGTTAAAACCCTGCCATCTTTGTCTTCTAACCAGTACGTTCCAGGCATGATTCTTTCAACCACAGTATAGGGACCCTCCCAAGTTGGGGCCAGCTTTCCGAAGAGCTTCTCCTTGGTATGCAAGAAAACTTTCCTCAATACTTTATCTCCTGGTTGAAAGTCCCTTCTTTTAACTTTAGAAGCAAACCTGCTTCTCATCAAGCCTTGATAGTGTGCCATTCTAAGATGAGCTTTTACTCGCCTTTCTTCAATTAAATCAAGTTGATTTCTAACTGCCATTTCATTAGTCTGTCCGGAGAAGTTGTGGACTCGAAAGGAGGGAAGTGTCTTCTCTATGGGGGCTACTGCATCCATCTCATAGACCAAGGCAAAAGGTGATTCTTGTGTTGCAGCCCCAGGTGTTGTCCGGTAGGCCCACAAGACTTCTTGTAAATAACTAGGCCACTTCCCAGCAGCCCCTTCCAAATTTTTCTTTAAACCAGACAATATAGTTCTATTAGCCACTTCAACTTGCCCATTGGCCTGTGGGTGGAAAGGTGAAGAAAAGCAGTGCTGAATACCCCTTGAGGCACAGAAGCTCTCCATTTCTCTGTTGTCAAACTGTGGCCCATTGTCTGTTGTTATTTTCTGGGGGACACCAAATCTGCAACATATGTTGGATAGAATGAATTTTATAACAGCCTTTGATGTTGTCCCTGCCAAGGGGGCTGCTTCTATCCACTTCGAAAAGTAGTCAATGGCTACGATTATGGTTTTACGCCCTCCGGACGCCATAGGGAGAGGCCCAACTAAGTCCAATCCCCATCGAGCAAAAGGGATAGGCTCAGAAATTGATTCCAAAGGAATGGCTGGTACATGAATTTTATTGCTGTACCTCTGGCATGGGTCACACCTTCTTACCAGTTCCTTGGCATCTTTCATTATTGAAGGCCAATAATATCCGGAGAGAAGCACTCTTCTTGTCAACGCTCTAAATCCACAATGAGCTGATCCCTCACCATCATGCAATTCGGAGAGAACCATCTGTGACTCATGATCTCCTAAACAGTGTAGGAGAGGTTTGCTATAGGATTTCTTGTACAAGACCTCTCTAATCATGATGAAACCACGAGCCTTGTGCTTTAACGTTCTGGCTTGTGATTTATTCAAAGGTATGATGTCATCGGACAGATATAGTATAAGAGGAGACCTCCAATCCTGAGGCTGATTTACTTGTATTTCAAAGACTTCCTCTTTCTCCCCTTCATCAAGTTGAATAGAAGGACTTTCAAGCACATGGATCCATGGATAGGACTCCGTATATGCTATTGTTGCCAACGAGTCTGCTAACTCATTCTCTGCCCGGGGAATATGCTCATAGACAACAACTTTAAACTTCATTGCCTCATTTTTCAAGAGAAGTAAATATTTGATCAATTGTTCCTTTCTAGCTTCTGATAGGCCCAAGGCATGGTGGACAAGCAATTGGGAGTCACTTAGCAGCTTGACCCTTTTTGCTCCACAGATGTAAGCCAATTTCAACCCAGCTATAGCTGCTTCGTATTCGGACTCATTATTGGACGCCCTGAAAGCAAAACAAATAGCTTGGAACATGTTGTCCCCATAGGGGGAAGTGAGACATATTCCTGCCCCAGATCCTATGGCACTGGACCCTCCGTCTGTTCGGACAATCCACACTTTTTTGTCTTTTGAATCAGCAGGTTGTTCTGAGTCCCTATCAGAATGGAATTCGACCAGAAAATCAGCCACAGCTTGAGCTTTTACCGCTGTTCGAGGAGCAAAGTCTATGTCGAAGTCCCCCAACTCTACTGACCACTTTGTCATTCGGCTTGAAATGTCTGCTTTTTGAAGGACATTCTTTAAAGGGAAAGATGTCCGGACAATAATAGGATGAGCCTGAAAATAAGGCCTCATCTTTCTTGCAGCTATCACCAAGGCCAATGCTAGTTTTTCAAGTTTCAAGTAACGCTTCTCAGCATCAATCAAGCTTTTGCTGATATAGTACACTGGGTGAGGATACCCATCAACTTCCCTTACTAACACAGCACTAATGGCACAACTTGAAACAGCCAGATATACGAAGAGAGTCTCCCCATCAATTGGTTTGAACAAAGTCTTGGGAGAGGACAGATGCTTCTTAATTTCATTGAATGCCTCATCACACTGTGGTGTCCACTCAAACCCTTTTGCACCCTTCAAGGTTTGAAAAAATGGAGCACATCTGTCCGAAGACCTGGAGATGAATCTGTTCAAAGCTGCTAACCTCCCCGTTAATCGCTGCACTTCTTTAATATTTCGTGGAGGCTCCATTTGGAACAAGGCATTGAGTTGGTCCGGGTCGGGCTGTATTCCATGCTCACTTATAATATACCCCAAGAACTTCCCGGACTGCACTCCGAACACACATTTTTCAGGATTTAACTTTAAATTCACCTTAGCCAGGTTGGCAAAAGTCTCCTGGAGGTCGGACAAGTGTAGCTGCTCATCCATACTTTTCACCATCATATCATCAATGTAGACCTCCATATTTCTTCCAATCTGATCAGCAAATGCTTTATTGACTAACCTTTGATAAGTAGCCCCAGCATTTTTCAAGCCAAAGGGCATCACCTTATAGCAGTGCAGACCTCTATCAGTAACAAAAGTGGTATGCTCTTGATCTTTTGGATCCACCTGGATTTGATTGTACCCGGAGAAGGCATCCATGAAGGAGAGTAATTTGTTTCCAGAAGTAGAATCTACTAACTGGTCTATCCGGGGAACTGGATACAGGTCTTTTGGGCAAGCTCGGTTGAGGTCTGTGAAGTCTATGCACATTCGCCATTTACCATTTTTCTTTTTTACCAAGACTGGATTGGCAGTCCACAAAGGGTACTGAGATTCTTTAATGTGCCCCATCTTTGTAAGTCTGTCAACCTCTTGTACAATGACATCGGCCTTTTCTTTTGAGAAAGCTCTCCTCTTTTGCACCACTGGTGCCACGTCTCTCCGGATAGATAGGTGATGGGAAATCACCTCCGATGGAACTCCAGTAACATCAGCGTTGCACCAAGCAAAAACATGTTGATGGTCTTTTAAGAATTTTAACATTTCTTCTTTCAATACTTGTGGCATTTTGGACCCTATCTTGACAATTTTTCCTTCTCCCAAGAAATGTGTTTCAACCTCCTCAATTGGGATCAACACTCCGGGGGTCTCTCTGGGGTCATCAATTTCACCCTCACCCCCAGAAAGGCCCTCAAACTGCTATTGGTCATCTATACGGACTGCCCCCAGCGTTCGTGGAGCCAAGGCAGTGGCATAGCATTCTCTTGCAACTTTTTGAGTGCTCCGGACAACCCCAACCTTCCCCTGAACAGCATATTTTAAACACTGATGGACTGTCGAAGCCACTGCATGCATCCTAGAGAGCCAAGATCTCCCTAGAATAGCATTGTAGCAAGTGGGACAATCCACCACAATGAAAAGTATTCTGACTATTTTCTTGAAAGGGCCTCTGCCCAACAATACTTCTTCTTCGAACTCACCGATTACATCAGCTGAGCTGCCCGTGAAGCCTACTATCGATCTGTCTGACTTTTGAATCACAGCTGGATTTTTCATTTTCTTGTAAGTATCTAGGAAAAGGATATTGGCAGAGCTCCCAGTATCTACCAAGATTCGCCTTATCTCATTGCCCCCTATTGATGCTCCCATAACAACAGCATCTTCATGAGGGCCAGCAATGTCTCTCAAATCATCCCCATCAAAGACAATGAATGGGAACAAACTTGACGATTGATATGAGGTCATGCCCCCTTCTAGCTGGGTAGCCAAATTATGAACATGCCTTTTTCTTGATGAAGTGGTAGGGGCTGTTACAGTGTCCCCTCCGAAAATTGTCAAGGACTCAAAGAATTTAATGAGCCCGGAGACCGACCTGGAACGCTCCTCTATTGCACCCACTCTGTTCCTTGTTGGATCAGGATCCAAGTATTCGGATTCCACATCAAACCTTTCAATGATTACCATAGCCCCCTCTGGGGCAGCATTAACCGGACCAGCCCGGTGAGTGTTGTCAGGCCTGTTGCCTCCTCTCCTTTTAACGTATGCACCCAATTTCCCTCTTTCGATCAGGTTTTGAACCTCTTGTTTCAGTGCTATGCAATCATCAGTAGTATGGCCAATATCATTGTGATATTGACAAAAAGAACTGTTTCGATGTTCTCTGGGAGACTGCAAGGTTGCTGGTCTCCGGTAGTGTACTTCATCTATTGTTTTATCGAAAATGGTTTCCACACTTTCTTTGAGTTCTGCAAACCACTCCGGCTGGACCCATGGTCCCCTTTTGTTTCTAGACTGTTGGCTTTGTGCAGGAGCAGCTGGTTGAGACTGAGCTTTTCCCCTTCCATGCCCCTGTCCGGTTTCTCTAGCTTTGTTTCCGGACTGGTTTTGATTTGGAGTTGGTGCCACCGGGGTGGATCTCACCTATCTGTGCACCCTGGTCTTCTTTGTTTCATCAACATTTATTTGTTTCCCAACTTGATTTAGCAATCCACCCCAGGTCATGGCTTTCTTCCTTGTTACTGAATCGGCCAGGTTGCCCGGGTTCAAACCTTGTCTCAGAGAGGCTATTGCCACTTGTTCAAAGCAATCAGCCAGCCCGTTTTTTGTGTTCACAAAACGACTTATGTACTCCTTTAATGATTCGTTTGGTTCCTGGGCACAATGGATTATGGTATCTCCATTACCCTTTAGCTCCTTACTTCCCACAAATTGCCTTCGAAAGGCCACCCAAAAAGTATCAAAGTCTCTGATACAACCCTGAGGAAGGCTGTTGTACCTCTTCAGAGCACTCCCCGTGAAGGATTGGGAGAATGCCCTGCAGAGTAGTTTATCATCATCATCAAAGTTCATCATGAAGTTTTTGAATTGCTCCAGATGATTGTCTGGATCAGTACTGCCATCGTACTTCTCCATCTTGGTGCTATCAAACCTCTTGGGGAGGTTTCCGGACAGTATTTTGGAAGACAATGGTGATTGCCTCCAGTTCCTTCCACGACTGAACGCAGTATCCTCATTAGGTGTTGCAAAGATACGTGGCTCGTCATGGAAGGCAAAAGGATCCACCAGCATCCGGTCTATATGCCTCCGGTTGTGAGATGATCCTTTTCCAATGTGCCTTTTCATTCTTCCATGGTGATCTCTTTTTCCTGGTTCGCCCCTCATCACTATTGGAGGACAAGGATTTTTCATTTCCCTCACTGTCCGAAGAGCTGTCCGAAGATTCTGAGCTTGAGTCAGAACTCTCCACGGGCTTGGACCGGTGAGACTTTTTAGAACTGGCATGTGTCTTTTTAGTGCTCACATGATTTTTTGAAGCCTCATGCTCTCGAGGGTTATCAGAGCGATGAGCAACTGATGCTTTGGACTTTTCCTTCATGCCCATCTTGGCCTTCTCAGCCCTCAGAGCTTCTATTTCGACCCTTAACCTGTCACGCTCTTGGACAGTATATTCATCGTTCTCTTCCACCACTTCGAGCAAAGCTGGTGGAAGCTCTGGATTATCCGGATTCATTCGGACAGAAATTCCTTACTTGGTTTTGAATGCTTGATTCAGGCACCGTCGCCTCCCACTGTGGTCGCCAATTTGGTGTGGATAAAAGTAGCCTGAGGGTAGGCTGGTAATTTCAAGTGGAGTTTTAAGACGGTGTAAGGGTGTTTCACGGTGGTATGGTGGTGTTTAAAGGTGTTTCAAAGTGTTTCAGGGTGTTTTAAGGGTGGAGAGAGAATTAAGCAGCCTGGCAGCAGTTAATTTTTCTTACCCATAGTTAATGCTGGTGGTTGGGTATTTATAGTATGATATTTGGGCCCTTATGGGCTTTCGGGTCAAGTTTAATGGACCCGGGTCATGTTTAAAGACCCATGAGTTTTAAGCAGATGTACAGGTAGCTTAGTCAGACAGTGATTAGGTTTTTTAGTACTTTAGTCATAGTTCGAACTGCCTTATGCTTGCAGTGTTCGAGATCATCTGTCCGGTTCAATCAGTGCTGTTCGAATTGAAGTCTTGGAGTCTGTCCGAATTTACGGGGTGATTTACTTTGGACTACCCTTCCGGGGAGCTCTTCGAATTCGGACTCATCACCTATCACTCCGTAAACTCCCATGGACTGCAAGCTTAACGAGGTGGTGATCTTCACCGAAGTGCTAAACTGGGGACTTCGGTTTCCATTGGACCCATAAATCGTCAGGTACTTCCACCTAGTTAAACTCTACCCTGGCCAGCTAAGCCCCCAATGCCTCGTATTCTCTCCTTGCTTGCATAATGACATCAATGTTTTCAAAAACCCCACTCTCAATGGAGCACTTTGTTGTTGTGGCAAACTTATGTAAGAATCACCAGATTCCATTCTACCACCACAATATGGGGAACAAGTTCAAAGTGGTAGATGACTTACTGGAGTCTAAAAAGAACTGGAGGACACAATTTCTGTTTATTAGTGGGACATGAGAGAATGACAGGAAGATCAAGGCCAACACCAATCCTAGTATGCTGACTAGTAGGTGGAAAAATACTGTTGAGTTTCTTTCACATCTTTGTTTCTCATGCTTTTGCTTTTTAAATTACAAGTGTTCCCATTCTGATTAATTTGTTACTCTTTTTTCAGTGCTGCCGAAGGAGTTCACCGAACGCATAGAGAAGGGGCAAAAAACTTGTGCAAATCTTAACGCATGGGCTGCGGAGCATTGGGGGAATGCCTTCCACAACTGCTTTACCTCGAGCAATCTTGTGAGGTCCCATCTGTGGAACATCACAGGCGGGAGAGACCTTACATGGGAAGATCTAACTACACTGCCTCCTCCTGGTGTAATTCTCAAACGGAGATAGGCCAAGGATGACAAATTGTTCTTACCTTCCAGAGCAAAGGCTCCCAGCAAGATGAAGAACAAGAAAAATAAAGCTGCAACAGAGCTGGTTTAAGAAGCCACAGAGGGGACTTGTTCGGGGAACCAAAGGGGAATTGATGCGGTCCTACTCAAAGTAGTAGAGACTGAAACAGTAAGAGAGACTGGAGAGTCGCAAAACCCACCAAAGCCTCCTAAGAAGGACAAAAAAGAAGGGTCAGCAGTGACGAGAAGGCTGCTAAAATGAAGAAGGTCCCTTTAGGAGAAGAAATAATTCTTCGTCCTTCGGAGACTCAACCTCTACCAGCCCATGTTGATCCCACCTTACGAGAGAAAATTCCAACAGGTCTGCAGTCCGGAGAGGTTGCTGGGGGAGGGAATGAAGAAGTAGATATTAGTGCCCTTCAAGACATTGATTTATACTTCAATGATTATGAGAAGAATGATTTCGCAAGTCCCTACCGCCCCTCCAGCTCTGCCAATATGGTGACCTTCAATGGTAAGTCTTTCTCCTTCTCCGGAGAGCAAGATGTTCAGAGCCATTCCCTCATTGGCCACATCTAGTCGATACTTGACTTGGAGAGACAAGTGAAAAGTCAGACCACCCTCCTCAATTCCCTCACCTCTGACAAGGAATCTCTATCAACCAGCTTCTTTAATGCCAATCAGAGTATAGAGAAACTGAAGAAGGAGATAGAGACATTGAAGAAGGACAAGGAAGATTCATCAACCAAGTTGGCCAGTTCGGAAGCTGCTAGAACTGAGCTCTATACTAAATATTATGGCTTGGAAAAGGACCTCAGAATGTTAAAATAGGAACTGAAGACCAAAGATGGTGTCATTCAAACCCTATCCGATGAGAAAACTAAGTTAGAGGGTACTGTGTCAGAGATGACCAAAGCAAAAAAAGAATTTGAAGGAGCAGCAGGAGCAAACTATCCAGGTGGGCATTGACAAGTACACCAATAGGAAAATAGATGAGCAAGTCAATCCTGACATGGTGCTGCTCTTTCATGAGACTTTTCCGAAGAGGACCCTTGGTCCTTTTGGAAATATGTGGAATATGAAAACATCCCATTTTACACTATGTCCGATGACGACAAGCACAACTATGCCAGTGGAATAGATTCCACTACTGATGATGAAGAGGGAACTGGTGAGATTTCGAGTGCCGAACTCAAAAGTCCCAAGAAAGGTGGTGGTGGTGAAGGAACATACGAAGGGAACAAGCCCTGAGGTTTAATCATATTTTTTTGTCTTTTTTGAACAATCAAAGTCCTTGGATGGCCATGGCATAGTTTGTAATGTTATTCGGTTAGAGTCTGAATAAGTCTTTCAAACACCTAAAGTCCTTGGATGGCCAAGGCATGTTTTGTTTTTCATGTTTGGTTAAAGTCCAAATAGGTTTAATTTATCAAATCTTCTTTTATTTAATACTTTCTTTCCTTTAAATTTTAAGGGCTAATGTTTAAATAACCCATAGTATTTCAAAAGTATCATAATGAGAGTGTTTAATATCTCTGATGACATGTATTTAATGGTCATCACTTAACCAGATTTATCTGATCCACTAGATCCAAAGTGTTGAACCAGTGATTTGTACTTGAATTGAATTGTAGTAAAACCACTCCGAATGTTTTAAGAAGGCATCATATATTATTGAATAAAAAAACGGACAACTCATTAAAACCTTCATGCGCCACCAGGGTAGGAAAGAGTATGCCCCCTAATATTTACATTGATATCTAACAAGTAAATATTTACATACAACTTTTATTCTAAATATAACCTGAGATGTTCAATATTTCATGGGTGCTTCAAAACTCTTCCTTATTTGTCCTAAAGCCTATATGTCCCAGGGTTAAGTTTTTCAGAGACCTCATAGGGGCCTTCCTAGTTCAGAGCCATCTTACCGAACTGCTTCTCCTTAGTGTGTAAGAAAACGTTTCTTAATACTTTATCCCCAGTTTAAAATCTCTTCTCTTGACTTTGGAAGCAAATCCGCTCCTCATCAAGCCTTGGTAGTAAGTTGTTATTAAGTGAGCTTTAACCCTTCTTTCCTCTATTAAGTTCAACTGACTCCTAATTGCTATATAATTAGTTTGTTCAAAATAGTTATGGACCATGTATGATGGTAGGGTAGCTTCTATGAGGGTAATAGCATCCATCCCATACACTAAAGCAAAATGAGTCTCTTGTGTAGCATCCCGAAGAGTATTTCAATACGCCCACAATACTTTTTGCAAATAACTTGGCCACTTCCCATCAGCTACTTCTAGATTCTTTTTTAATCCGCGCAGAATAGTCTTGTTGGCAACTTCAACCTGGCCATTTGCTTGGGGATGGAAAGGATAAGAAAAACAGTGTTGAATGCCTATAGAGGCACAAAAACTCTCCATATCCTTGTTATCAAACTGTGGCCCATTATATGTGTTAATCTTTTAAGGAATCCCAAATCTGCAACATATATTTGATATAATAAATTTAATGACAACATTCAAATTGGTTCCTGCCAAAGGAGCTGCCTCTATCCATTTTGAGAAGTAATCAATAGCAACTATAATAGTTCTGCACCCTCGGGATGCCATTGGCAGAGGCCCAACTAAATACAATCCCCAATGAGCAAAATATACTGGCTGAGAAATAGACTACATAGGTATTGCTGGCACATGAATCTCATCGGCATACCTTTGACATGGATCACACTTCTTTACCATTTCTTTAGCATCTTCCATTATGGATGGCCAATAGTACCCAACCAACAATACTCTCTGAGTTAGTGCTTTGTACCCATAATGTGTTGATCCTTCTCCATCGTGTAGTTCAGATAAAAAGACTTGAGATTCTTCAACCCCCAAACAACGCAGAAGAGGTCTGCTGAGGGATATTTTATAGAGAACTTCCCTTATGATAAAAAAACCACGAGCCCTGTGTTTAATTTTTCTTGCCATAGCTTTATCTGAAGGCAAAACCCCATCAGAAATATATTGAAGAAGGGAAAACCTCCAATCTTTAGGCTGAATCACCTGTATACTCAAACTTTCCTCCTCTTGCTTGTTCTGACTAGATTGTATGGATGGGAATTCTTGTATGTGAATCCAAGGGTAAGAGTCAGAATATGCTACAGTTGCCAAATAATCTGCAGTGTATTCTCTGACCTACGAATATGCTCATAGCAAACGCTTTTGAAATTGGCTGCCACATCTTTCAGGACAAGTATGTATTTGATCAACTGCTCCTTTTTTGCCTCAGATTGAACTTGAGCTTGATGGATAAGAAGCTGAGAGTCACTCATCAACCAAACTCTTTTAGCCCCACATATGAAAGCTAATTCTAGACCAACTATAGTTGCTTCATATTCATACTCATTGTTGGAAGCCTTGAACCCAAAGCATATAGCCTGGTACATCTTATCACCATATGGAGAGGTTAAGCAAATTCCAGCTCCACACCACATTATGCTTGACCCACCATCAGTTCAGACTACTTATTCTTTCTTAGTTTTCTCTTCTGAAGTTTGTTTGGAGTTCCTGTCCGAATGAAATTCTACCAAGAAATCAGCTACTGATTGAGCCTTGATAGCCGTTCGTGGGGTGAAATCAATGTCATAATCACCCAACTCCACTAACCACTTGGTCATTCTGTTTGATATGTCTGCCTTTTGAAGAACATGTTTCAATGGGAAATATGTCCGGACAATGATGGAATGAGACTGGAAATACGGCCTCATCTTTCTTGCTGCAATTACTAATGCTAGTGCCAAATTTTCAAGCTTCAAGTACCTCTTCTCAGAATTTATCAAACTTTTGTTGATGTAGTACACCGAACGAGGGTAGTTTTCTACTTACCTCACCAATACTACGCTTATAGCACATTCTGTCACAGCCAAGTATATGTAGAGTGTCTCTCCTTGAATGGGTTTAAAAAGAGTCTTTGGTGAGGATAAGTGTTTCTTTATTTCAACAAAAGCTTGGCTGTACTGCGGAGACCAATTAAAATATTTCGTATTCTTCCAGGTTTGGAAAAACAAAGCACACTTGTCCGAAGACTTTGAAATGAAGCGATTCAAGGGAGCCAACCTTCCAATGAGTCTCTGGACTTCTTTAATATTCCGAGGAGGATCAGCACATTATGGCTACATGGCACTAACCCGGAGACTATTGTTGGTTGGGTACTATTGGCCATCCATAATGGCAGATGCTAAAGAAATGGTAAAGAAGTGAAATCCATGTCAAAGGTATGGAAATGAGATTCATGTGCCAGCAGTACTTGTGGAGTCTATTTCTCAGCCAGTTGCTTTTGCTCGTTGGGGATTAGATTTAGTTGGGCCTCTACCAATGGCATCCAGAGGGTGCAGAACTATTGTAGTTGCTATTGATGACTTCTCAAAATGGATAGAGGCAGCTCCTTTGGCAGGAACCACTTCAAAGGTTGTGTCTAAAGATTTCGAACTCATCAACAAATAATGGGTAAAAATAAATTTGATTCATGAATTCTTATATAACTATATCACGTGAATTATGTTATGAATGCAAATATAACTCTCAAATGTATATATGAAAAGTTACTCAAATCACGAATAACTTATTAACTATAAATGTTTGTTACAAAAGAAATACAAATTATGAATGTATATAGGAATCGTGAATCACAAATGTTTATATGAAACGTAAATCGCAAAAAGTATATATGAAATGTGAATCGTGAGTGTATATATGAAATATAAATCGAGAATGTTTTGTTAAAACTATTGCAAATCGCAAATAGCTTACTGTCTATCAATGTTTGTTGGATGCAAAATTGTGAATCACTTTGACTATATGGAACATGAATCATTATGTTTATATAAATGCGTATTTCGATTAGCTTACTACTATAATTTTTAAGTGAAACTGTTCATTGTCCAGATATATCTTGTGTATTATCAAACTAAATGAGAAAAATCATTCCCATTAATTATTTTAAAGAGTTGGAAGATATGGTAATTTCTGTTTTGTCAAAACGGAAGGAACTGGTTAGAGGTCATTCAGTGATTTTTTTTAATTAATAAAGAAGAATTTATAGGTATGATACGAGTTATTGATCTGGAAGGTTGTCCAATTGTTATATAGACATAATAGTGGACGTGACTGATCAATAAACATCTAAATAAATTGTCTTAAGTTTTTTTCGAAGCTTAAAATGAACAAATCAAACATTATATAGATTATACATACTAACCAACAATATAGCAACACATCTTACAATTGTGTGAGGTTTGATGTCGATATAAGTATGTATTGAATACAAAAAACTCTCCCTTAATATTGCTACCCAATAGTAGTCATTTATTTTTTGCAAGTTTTCGGGGTAGGTAACCATTGTCACACACAAGACATCACCAGAAATTGAGAAGAAGAATATTTGGAAACTTAAAATATCATATGTATACTCACGTTTTTTTGCTCATTTATCTCCTTAATTTTTAATTGCTTCTGTTATTCCATTATAAGAAATATGAAGAAAAATTGAAATATTTGTTCACTAGTTTAATATTTAAATGTGGATGAATAATAAATCACAATTATGAAACACAAATAAAGAAAAAAAATATAGATGCGAATGGGGAATGAAGAATATATTAAAGATGAGAATGGGGAATGGGGAATGAAGAATATATTAAAGATGCAAATCGCAAATAAATACGAGAATATAGAAGTTAATCATGAACGAAAAGGCACTTATAAATTCTAATCATGAACTATATATATACACACATATAGGGAATGCAAACATTTATAAATATAAAATGTGAATTAATACATTTATCTTTAAATTTATAATTTTTTATTACTTTTTTATGTTGGGTTGTCATCTTGCTTTCGTGTGAGCAAAATTTTCTTTTATAGTTTTTGATTTTACTACCTCATTGTATTTACTATGTAATGCTCTTTGAACATTTTGACAATATTTTCGCCTTACCGTGCTTCAACCCAAAAGTAACTATTTTCTTTTTTATTTTGTAGTAAAGTGTGTATACCTTTTAGAAGAAAATGAAACAAGGTTTTTTCAGTTGTTTTAATGTGATGGTATTTAATTATTTTATCATGTATCTCTTTAACTAAAAATAGATATGATTTGAAAAATGTTGTATTGTCCGTATTACCTACAACATATATAAGTTCTAATAATTAAATGCACATTATTTGAAATAACGAATCACAAACTACATCTAAAGTATAAAGCACGACTCACAAACTACAGCTAAAGTTAAACGCGAAGTACAAATTACAACTAAAGTATAAAACGTGAATCACGAACTATAGTTATAGTATAAAGCATGAATCGCAAACTAAAATTAAAGTAGAAACGTGAATCATTGAAAAGACGAATTGTGAATCAATTATAAATAATAATAATAATAAAGATTTGCTATGATAATTTTAACCTATGAATAAAATTATAACGCAAACCATCAAAACAACCCAAATTTCAACCAATAAATCACGAATACCAAAACTTTCACGATATGCTAATTACTCAACTCCATATTTCAATCCTTTTGATCAATACGTTATTCCGAAAATCGTTAAATCTTTATATATTAATCTTCAAGCGGCAAAACTATATAAAAAACCATGCATCAAAAGTAATCAACCATACTCGAATCGATAGTAATTTTCTTGTAATAATTTAAAACTAAAATAAACTTACTTACTTAACTATAAGATGCCTAAAAGTATATAGCCCAAATTTTTAAGTTAGATTTCCTCGCGAACGTCAAAATAATGAACTACTGATACCGAATAAGAAGTTTTGAATGAAGAGAAGCTTCTAATGTTATATTCTGATCGAAATAGTAAGAGAATGAGATGTTAGAAAGCGATAAATAGATGTTGAATCATTGTCGCGATGAGTTTACAGATATGCTAGAGAGAGAATGAGATGCTGAAGCATCATCACAAAGAGTTAAGAGAGATGTAGAACGACTGAAAACTATTTCATATAGTCGAGAGGTATTTTTGGTACAAATTATGGCTCATATACATATTGGTAACTTGTACTTTTTGAATGTCAATTGGTAATTGAGTTCTTATTTGCGGTATCTACAGGTAACTCACTCTTGTTAAAAAAATAAAAATATATCAAATCTCGTTTTCAAATTAAAAAAGATCAATATAATTTTTTTTTATCAAACATGTCATCATTTTTTCACGTTGTTAAAAATAAGATACTATAATCTTTCTAACTTCAAGAGCAACTAAATCAAATATTTCAATTTTAAATAAAAAAAATTCAAATCAAATGTTAAATTGTTCATTACCTCATCTTTTTTTCGGAGGGAACCCGCAGCCGCTACTCAGAGTGCAATGAGTGCGCACAGGGTAAACCCTCAGTCTGACGCGATAGCCTGCAAACCAACGCCAGAAGGTAAACCACACAAGGTGACAGGCTCCGCCGAAAAAGCGTGTGTAAAGGGACTCGAACTTATGACCTTTTGGTTATAAGAATGCCATACTCAACCAACTCGGCTACCCTCTTGGGGGCTTCATTACCTCATATTTAACTATATATATACTTGTTTTATTGATTTTTTTCTTTTCTTTTATGATTATGAATTTGATTAGTAATTAATTTTACTCCTATGTACTATGACATTTTTCTAATTTGTGGCTTTTGACTGAATTTAAACAATTTAAAATTTAAAATTCATGTTTTTTGGATTTTATCTGTTTATAAAGTTTGTGATTTTGACCTGGAAAGTCGAAATTTTTTTTTTGTGATACAACCAAGGTCAAAATTATATATTTTTAAAAATACACTCCATTTCGACCCCATAAGTCAAAGTTAGATGTTCAACATTTCAAAAAATTGACTAAGTAGGTCAAAATCAGGTTATATCCAATTGTAACTCGGTTCTTTAAAGGTTTTGAGAATTCAAACCAAACTTAATATAATTTATGGTTTAGTTTTGGTTTTTTAATGAGAAAATGGAACCGAGTTTCCGAGCTTACATAAATTCATATTTTAAACAACTTAAAATTATATTTATATTTTATTTTTTAATAGTTATTTAAGTTAAATTTTATTAGCATAATCTAAATGTGTAAATAAGTAAAATAAAAAAAAATGATAGTATAATTTTGTCTAAAGTAGTAGAATTTGTATTATTTCACTAGATATTTGTTACATGGAAGTGTGTCCTATATATAGGAAGAGTATAATATAATTGTCATGAATCGTTATCCAATATATTATAAATGTCCCAAAGAACAAAATAAAGAACACAAAATTTTAAAGTGATTCGACAAATGTCTACGTCAACAGAGGCCTCTAGAGAAAAGTGTTTCACTGTGATAAAAAATGGTTATATATACTCACATGGTCTTTTGTGTAGTCATGATAGCATATTCATAGGGAATAAATAGAACGTACTAGATAATTGGCCTAATGAGATCATATACACTATATTATAACACGATATTGATTACCACAAAATTGTACTAGCGGACACGATACACTGTCAATGACACAAGACTGTACCAACAAACGCGGTACAACGTCAATGACAACATACTGTACCATCGGACACATAGTACACTGTCAATACATTATTCGACTCATTCTCAACAAATTTTTCCTTCGAGGCGAATATCATATCTTTACTACCAATAAAAAACTTCTCTTCTTCTGACTCACCAAATGCCAGTAAGATATTCCCTTGATGTTGTAAACACCAATACATTTTAGGCACTCCTTGTATCTTCAAACTGATACTATCTTGGTCATTATATCTGTTGGATTATCGTGTGTAGACACTTTCCACCTCAACAATTCCATTTGATATTATATCATGAATAAAATGATACCTGACATATGTGTGCTTTGTACGCTCGATGTACATCTGGTTTCCTGTAAGGTGTATGATGCTTTGACTTTCACAAAACATTTTTCTAGTAGTCATATTCAAACCCAAATCTGTCATCAAACCTTGCAACCATATTGCCTCTTTAACTGCTTTTGTTACCACCATTTACAATGCCTCTGTTGTAGAAAAAAACTACAGTAGCTTGCAACTATGTTTTCCAATAAATCACACTTCCACCTAGAGTAAACACATATCCTACCAAAGGGCTCATTTTATCTATATTACCTATAAAATAAGAATAAAAAAACCAACCACTGATCGTACTATATCGTTCATTGATCCATCAACATTGGTCTTATTAAAAATCAAGCCAACATTTCCAGTACTCTTAAGATACCGAAGTATCAATTTCACTGTCTGTCAGTGTTCTTTCCCAGTGCATCCCATATACCTACTGACTATACTAACCGCATATAAAATATCAGGACATGTGCACACCATAACATACATGATACCCCTGATTGCACTTGAACATGAAAACTTTGACATTTTTTTGAAGTTAGCATCGTCCATGACCGATCCTACTGCAGACAACTTGAAATGAGTAGCAAACGGATGTTAACTGCCTTATCATCGAACGTATTGAATAGTTGTAGCACTTTCTCAATGTAGCTTCATCGAGACAAAAGTAATGATCATACACTTATGTTCCTGATAATCTTGATACCAAGAATCTTATTTGCTCTACCCAAATCCTTAATCTCAAACTCGACACTAAGCTATTTCTTTATATGCACAATGATCCTACATTTTGTTCATGAGAATATATTTTTTTGTTTTCATAAATATCATATCTTTCAAACCATAACTCCAAACAAATACAAAAAATTACCACTATTTATTTTAAAATGAACAAAAACATACCCATACAGGGATATTTTTAGCTGCAAAGTTATGTGTAAATGTGTCATGAGAATAGAAAACAAAACTCCAATCTATAACTCATGGATTTGATTTTGTTCATCTTTAAAGAAATAATTCTGGAAAAAATTTAAAGTTAGGGTTTTATAGATATAAAATTTTGAATATGAAAAAAATTGGATTTGTAGAAATACATGTAAATATGCTGCGAAAAAGAAGAAAATAGTTGCATAAATAAGATTCTGGTTGCACAATAATATTCATATTAACTTGGTCATTACTTGAGATTCACCTAATGAATAAACGAAAATTAGATTACTCATGAGTTTTCCTGCAACTATCCATCTTGTGTTTTGTTTATTTTCGTTCCTTAGTGATTCCTTAGATGAACTTGAGATACCTGCAGAAAAAAGTTGGAAAAGAAAAGGGTTTAGTTTTCCAAACACTATAGGAAGCGCCAGATTTATGTTTAGGGTTTAGGGTTTAGGATGATAAAATGCCTAAATATAGCCCCTTATTTATTCTCTAATTTATTAGTTCAGGCTTAAGTGTTGAGATTTGGGCCATCTTCATCACAGTACCCAAATTCAACCAAGTTACCACACTCGAGTCCATAACGCCTTTACACCCATAGGTCCAATTTAGTTAATTAAATAATTAACTCGATTAATTTTAATTTAGACTTCCTTAAGACAATGAGTGAATATATTTATCTAGCATGTCCGTCCAAAGTACATTGTTGCTCCATAAATATATTAAATAAATATATTCCAACAATATAGAGCTTTGAATGTTAAAAAATAGAGTTGCAAAAATACGTGCAAATATTTTATGGAAATAAGGAGAAAATAATTGCGGAAATAGGACTTTGGTTGCGAAATAATTTTGATTGTTTGATTTTCTCTCTCCCATTTTTTTTTAAATGTCATATCTTTCAAACCATAGCTCAACAAAGTATTCAAAAATATCATTGGTTTTTTAAGACGAACAAAACTAGATCTATGAAATATAATTCTTATAATTTTTTGTTGCAAAATTATGTGTAAATTTGTCGCAAAAATAGAAAACAAATTCAAATATATCACTCACAGATTTCGTTTTGTTTGTCTTTAAAAATATAAATTTATGAGTTTTGGATTTTTTTCAAATTAGGATTTGAAATATATGGATTTTTGAATGTTTAAAAAATGAAGTTTCAAAAATATGTGCAAATGTGTTGTAAAAATAAGAAGCATATAATTTTCAAAATATGACTTTTGCTACGGAATAAGTTTGATTATTTTATTTTTTTTCTCATGTTTTTTTATATTTTTAAAAAATTGAAATGACACATAGTTCAAACCATAGCTCTAAAAAAGTATATCTAGTAAATACCATTAGTTTTTCTTTTTTAAGATGAACAAAACCAAATCTATGAAATATTTTGTTTTTAATTTTTTAGTATAGAAATTACGTGTAAATTGGTTGCAAAAATAGAATAAAAATATCTCTAAATGTATCACTCATGGATTTCGTTTTGTTTGTCTTAAAACTATATATATATATATATATATATATATATTGGATTGTTTTTAAAGTTAGGGTTTGAAAGATATGGAGTTTTATATGCTAAAACAAATTGGAGGTTACAAATATATTGAGAAAATAAGAAGAAAATAGTTGCAGAAATAAAACTTTGGTTGCGGAATTAGTATGAGTGTGTGATTTCTCTCTCATGTTTTTTGTGTTTCTTTTAAATATCATATTTATTGAACAACGACTCCAACTAGATATCTAAAAATACCATCAGTTTTATCATTTTTAAGATGAACACACTTTAAAACTGGAAATTACATCTAAATTGTTTGCAAAAATAGAAAAACAAATCTTCAAATATGATGAGTTTAGATATTTGAGTCACTATGCCTTGACTAAATCCAAAGGGAAATTCAGACCAAACCACCACAATGAAATTCCGAACAGGACAAATGTATTAAGTGTTGACTAAGCTAGTTGTTAATCACTTCAAACCATATTACTAATGGGTCCTTGAACTTGACCCGACTCGATAAGCCCATTGGTCAGTAATTAAGTATAAATACCCCAACCAATTTCATTAATGGGGGTAATCAGAATTTATTACTAGTAGGCAACTTAATTATCTCTCTACTCTTCACACTAAACACAAAACACCACTAAATACCCAAAACACTTTTTAAACACTTTATTAGGTTACCCTCATGCAGAAATAAACCACACCAAATTGGCGACCACAGTCGGCGGCGACGGTGCTTGAATTTTGCATTCAAAACCAGTAAGCAAAGTAGTTCGGATGGATCCGAATGAGCAGAATGTTGCACCCCCCAAGGTGGAAAGTGCAAGAGAAAATAAGGAATATACCATCGAGGAGCGAAACCAACCGAGGACCGAGATAGAGGCGTTGAGAGCAATAAAACAAGCAGAAAAAGGAATTAAATGAGAAATTTGGAGCGTCAGTACTTCACCACACTAACAATCCTGGAGATAATGAGCAATCTTTGAAGACTCACTATTTTCTTAAAGAGTCACTATTTTCAAGTATCGATGAAGGGATATCTAAAGAGAAAATGAGGTTAACTAAAAAAACATTCAAGAAAGAGGGACAATCATAGCAGGCTCAAGAGGCATCAGGGTAAGGGGTCAGCTCACAAGCATATTGATCAAATGCTAATTGATCTCTTTGCCTTTCAGTCCGAACCGGGTATTTTCGCAACCCCTAATGAAGATACCGTTTTTAGTCGCATCAAGAATTGGAGGCAATCGCCTTTGTCCGTAAAAATACTCTCCGGACATCTTCCCAAAAGGTTTGACAGCTCCAAGATGGAGAAATACAATGGGAGTCGAGGACCATCTGGAACAGTTTAAAAAAATTATGATGAATTTTGACGATGATGACAAGCTTTTTTGTAAGGCTTTCTCCCCAAACTTTCACATGAAGTGCCTTTCAATGGTATAACAGCCTCCCTCAGGGGTGATAAGAAATTTTGATACGTTTTGGGTTATCTTTCGAGCAATTTGTTGGAAGTAAGGAACTGAAGTGTAATGGGGACACCATTATCCATTGTGCTCAGGAACCAAACGAGTCCCTAAAGAATTACATAAGTCGTTTTGTGAATATGAAGAATGGGTTATCATATTCCTTTGAACAAGTTACGATTGCTTCCCTTAGAAAAGGTCTAAATCTAGGGAATTTAGCTGATTCTGTGACTCGGAAAAATGATATGACCTGGGGTGGTTTTTTAAACCAAGTGGGAAAACAGATTAATGTATAAGAGACAAAGAAAATAAGGGTACACTATCAAGTGAGGTCTACCACTACAACAAAAACTCCTCCAACTACTGACCAATCCGATTATAGAGCAAAGAAGACCGGACAAGGGTCCAATCGGTCGAGACAGAATCAATCCAACCAAATTCAGAGCCAACAAACAAGACGTAAGAGGGAGCCCTGGGTTCAGCCTGAATGATTTGCTGAGTTGGGGGAAAGTATGGCTACAATTTATGATAAGACTAAAAATTAGGTGCATTTTAGAAAGCCGACAGCTTTGCAGTCCCCGAAAGAGAACCGGAGCACTCGTTTTTGTCAATATCATAATGATATAGGCCATGATACTCAAGATTGCATAACATTGAAATAGGAGGTCCAGAACCTTATTGAGAGGGGCAAGTTGGGAGCCTACGTTAAAAAGCGAAATGGGAACAGACCGGATAATACGCAAAACAATGCTCTCCGGACGGGCCCTTTGAATAATCCTGGGACATCTACACAAGAGAGTGCAATGGTAATTGTTGAAAGATTTAATGTAGACTCTGAGTATATGGATCCAGATCCAGATCGACATCACATGAGGGTAATAACAGAAAAAACTAAGACAATTTCCGGACTAATCAGCTTCTTCGGATCGTTAACATTTTTTGGAGGAAATACAATGACTACACCTTCCACTTCCAAAATTTGGCCACCCATTTAGATGGTGGAATGTCTTCCCATCAGTGCCAATTTCTATCTCTATTCATAGTTTTTGATGAGGATGACCTGAGGGACATTGCACGACCTCATGAGGATGCAGTGGTCATAGGGGCTTCAATAGGGGTAAACGATATACGCTGAATTCTGATTAATACTGGCAGTTCGGCAAGCATCCTGTTTTTAAGCTCCTACAAGCAAATGAGAAATTTAGTTGTTATTCAACGTTCGAACAGAACCATCATAGGTTTCATTAGAAGTTTTGCAGATGTGATCGGGGAGTTAGAATATGAGGTGTTGTTGGGTAACTATTGTAGCCTTCTAATGAGGAGAATGATATTGATGATCCCAGGGAGGCTCCCAGTGTTATAATACCCATCGAAGAGGTTGAAACTCACTCCCTTGCAGATGGAAATAATGTTAAGATTGGCTTCAAGCTAGCACCGGAGTTGAAGCACCAGTTGTTATCTTTTTTTATGAATAATCAACATGTATTTGCATGGTGCAATAGTGATGTTACCGGAGTACCAGCAGATATTATTTCACACAAGTTGAATCCAGAGTGATATTGTACCAGTTGTACAAAAGATGAGGTCTTTCTTCAAGGAAAAACAGATGTGATTGTCCAAGAAGTTGGTCGGTTAACCAAGATGGGTCACATGAAAGAATCACATTACCCTTTGTGGACTACCAACCCTGTGTTAGTCAAGAAAAAGAATGGCAAGTGGCGTATGTGTATTGATTTCACTTACCTCAATATGGCATGCCCTAAGGATCTTTATCCCGTTCCTCGGATAGATTTGTTAGTGGATTCTACATCTGGAAACAAGTTGTTGTCCTTCATGGATGCTTTCTCATGGTACAACTAGATACAAGTAGATCTGAAGGATCAAGATCACACTACCTTCATCACAGACAGAGGTCTTCTTTGTTACAAGGTAATGCCCTTCGGGTTGAAAAATGTTTGGGCTATTTATCAGAGGCTGGTGAATAAAGCTTTTGCTAATCACGTTGGTAGAAACATGGAAGTCTACATAGATGATATGATGGTTAAAATCCTGGAAGAAGATTCACATGTATCTGACCTTGAAGAGACATTATCCAATTTAGAAGCAGTGAATTTAAAGTTGAACCTTGAGAAATGTGTATTTGGGGTCGGATCTGGAAAATTCTTGGGCTACATAATAAGTGAAAAGGGAATCCAGCCTGATCCGGATCATCTTAATGGTTTACTAGCAATGGACCCTCCTCGGAATGTTAAAGAAGTTCAAAGGCTCACTGGAAGATTGACTGCATTGAATAGGTTTATCTCAAGGTCATCAGACAAGTGTGATCCATTCTTCCAAGTGTTGAGAAATACTTAGGACTTCAATTGGTCCACACAGTGTGACCAGGCTTTTATTGAAATAAAGAAAAAAATTCCTCACCCAAAACTCTTTTTAAACCTGTTCGGGGAGAAAAGCTCTATGTGTATCTAGTTGTGTCAGAATATGCAATAAGGGTTGTGCTAGTAAGGGAGGTGGATAATTACCCTCGTCCGGTGTATTACATCGGTAAGAGTCTATTGGATGCTGAAAGCAGATACTTGAAATAGGAAAAATTGGTGTTAGCCTTAGTAATTGCAGCAAGAAAGATGATACCCTACTTCCAAGCTCATTTTATTGTTCTTCGAACGTCTTTCCCTTTGAAAAATGTTCTTCACAAAGTTGATGTATCAAGCATAATAACCAAGTGGTCAGTGAAATTGGGTGATTATTGATATGGAAATAGAGTTTTAAGGACTAAATTGTAAATAATGTAAATTTAAGGATTTAATTATAAGTGATGTAAGTTTTGTCCTTAATTCGAGACTCGTGTCAGTTTTAGGAGATATTTTTAACTATGTATAATTGTTGAGGAGATATTATTGTAACATATTTCAGTTTGAGGATAAGTCTTAGCTCCTCTATATAAAGGGCAAAGCACCTTTAATAAAGGGGTTCAACACTTTTTACTTGAAAACTCATTAGTACTTGTATTTCTCTCTCTAAATACTCTCTAGCTATTTCTCTCTCTAGAAATATTTCCTAAGCAATTTAATAAAGCATAATTATAACTCACCATTTACGATATTGACTTTGCCCTTCGAACAACGATTAAAGCCCAATCGGTGGCTGACTTCTTGGTGGAATTTTATAATAATAGATCCTCCGCACATGAATTAGGAAATTATTTTAATAAAGAATCGGTAGTTCGAACTGATGGTGGTTCAAGTACTATTGGTTATGGAGCTAGAAGTTTGCTAACCTCCCCATATGATGATAGAATGTACCAAGCTATATGATTTGGGTTCAGAGCTTCTAACAATGAGTCTGAATATGAAGCAGCTATAGCTGGTCTTAAGCTAGCTCTCCTATGTGGGGCTAAGAGAGTCCGGTTAATGAGTGATTCTCAAACAGTTGGTTAAATAGTTGCATATGTTAAAACAAGTGGCAGCAAACTTTAAAAATATTTGTTATGAGCACATTCCTAGATCGGAAAACACCTTGGCAGATTCCTTGGCAACTATAGCATATTTTGAGTCCTACCCATGGATTCTTGTATAAGAATGTCCATCTGTAAAAACAGAACAGAAGAAAGAGGATGAAGAAAGTATGGACATACTTGTTATTCAACCTAAAGATTGGAGATATGCTCTTCTTTAATACATCTCTGATGGGATATTACCTCCGGATAAAGCTGTGGAAAAAAATATTAAGTACAATGCTCACAGTTTCTTGATACTAATAGAAGTTATCTACAAAAAGTCTTTCAACAGGCCTCTCTTACGCTGTTTAGGGTTTGAAGAATCCCAGGTTGTATTATCTGAACTATATGATGGGGAAGGTTCAGCACACTGTGGCTATAGAGCTTTGACCCGGATAGTCTTGTTAGCAGAATACTACTAGCCAACCATAATGGCAGATGCCAAAGAAATGGTGAAGAAATGTGATCCTTGCGAGAAGTATGGGAATGAATTTCATGTTCCAGCAGTACATATGGAGTCCATATCTGAACCAGTACCCTTTTCCAAATGGGGTATGGATCTAGTGGAGCCTCTCCCTATGGCATCCGGTGGATGTAGGACAATTATAGTTGCTATTAACTATTGCTCTAAGTGGATAGAGGCAGTTCCTTTGGCTAGAACCACTTCGAAGGCAGTTATTAAATTTATCTTATCTAACATATGTTGTAGGTTTGTGGTTCCCCAGAAGATTACTACAGACAATGGGCCACAGTTTGATAATAAAGATATGGAAGCCTTCTGTACCTCTAGAGGAATTCAACATTGTTTTTCTTCTCTTTTCCACCCTCAAGAAAATGGTCAGGTTGAGGTTGCAAATAGAACTATCTTTTCCGGATTAAAGAAGAATTTGGAAGGAGCTGGAGGAAAGTGGCCAAGTTATTTACAAGAAGTATTGTGGGCCTATCAAACTACTCCTTAGGTTGTCACGCAAGAGTCTCTTTTTACTTTGTTATATGGGATGGATGTAATTACTCCCATAGAAGCCACTTTACCATCACACAGAGTCCAAAACTATTCCGAACAGACTAATGATGTAGCAGTTAGGAATCGGTTGGACTTAATAGAAGAAAAAAGGGTTAAAGCACATCCGAGAATAGCACACTGCCAAGTCTTGATATAGAGCAAGTTTGCTTCCAAAATTAAAAGAAGGGATTTTCAAACAAGGGACAAAGTTTTAAGAAAAATCTTTTTACACGCCAATGAAAAGCAGTTCGGTAAGTTGGCTCCGTACTGGGAAGGCCCTTATGTGGTATGTGAGAAGGTTAAACCAGGAACATATAGGCTCCAAGACAAAGAAAGGAGAGCTCTAAGGCACCCATTGAATGTTGAGCACCTCAGGTTATACTTAGAATAGAACTCTTTTGTAAATATTTACTTTTTAAATATTATGGGCATACTTTTTCCTACCCTGGTGGCGCGGGGAGGTTTTAATGAGGTTTCTGGGTTTTTCAATAATATATGATGCCTTCTTCAAAAATCTGGTGTGATTTTGTCTCAATTCGGATGATAAACGCTTATTCAACACCCAGGCTCTCAAGATTTATTGAGTTGGTTGGATATGCTTAACACTTGATCATAATTATTAAACACATGTGATCGAAGAGGTTGGATACTTTTGTTCAATACTTCTGAAATATTAGAGGCTATTTAAACATTGGTCATAGAAGATTTAAACAAAATATTAAACAAAAGGAAAACGTGATAATTAAAACCTGATCGGACTTAAACCGATCAATAGTACAAAAGATGTCTTGGTCATCCAACGACTTTAGTATTTCAAAATAAAAAGTACATAATGAAACCTTAGGGCTTGTTCCCTTTGTAGTTTTCTTCACCTCCATATTTTTTTGGACTTTTGAGTTCAGCACTTGAACTCTCACCCATTCCTTCATCGTCATTAGTAGAGTCGATTCCACTAGAGCAGTTGCGCTTGTCACCATCTGCTAAGGTGGGGAATGGGATGTCATCATAGTCTAAAAATTTCCATAGGGGACTAAGGGCCTCTTAGGAAAGGTTTCATGGCAAAACAGGACCATATCGGACTTGATCCCATCATCCCTCTTCTCTAGAGAATCCACTATCCCATCAACATGTTTCTCTATGCATGCAGCTATGGCTTGAGTTTGTTAGCGTTCTAGGGCCTCTTTCTCTTTGGTCTTCTCCTTGATAGTATTCTCCAACGTAGCCTTCTCATCAGACAAATTCTGGATAGTACCATTCTTAGTTTTAATTTGCTTCTTCAAAACTGTGAGGTCTTTTGAAGAAGAGGTCTCCAGGTTGGAGTATTTGGTTTGGAGCTCCTTGTTGGCCACTTCTGACTTGAGTAGTTAGGTAGGTAGCTCTTCTTTATCCTACTTCAATAACTCTATGCTTTGTTGAGCACTGAGAAGATCATTTGACAAGTTTTGTTTGTCTGTGGTTAGAGAATTAATGTTACATGTTTGAGTCCTTACTTGTCTCTCCAGATCAAGCACTGGTCGGATATAGCCTAGGAGGGTATGGCTCAAAATGTCTTGCTCCCCGGATATGACATAGGTCTTACCATTATGAGTCACCACATTGGAAGAACTGGGAGGATGGTAAGGCCCCGCGAAGTCATCTTTCTCTAGATTATTGAAATTAATATTGATGTCTTGAAAGGCCTCAAGGTCTACCTCATCGTTACCATCACCAGCAACCTGTCCGGAATAAAAGTCAGTTGGAATTTCCTCCTGTAAAATAGGATCGGTAGGAGCTTGGGGGAGGAATTCAGGAGGACGAAAGATTATCTCTGATCATAGAGTGACTTTATTTTTCTTGGCAGTTTTTTCATCATTGTTGGCCCTACGCTTCTTATCCTTCTTCGGAGGCTTTGGTGGGTTCTTTGACCCACCAACTTCCTTTACAGTCACTTCTTATGCTTTCAGTAAAGCAGCATTAATACCTCACTGGTTCTCCAAACCGGTCCCCTTAGTAGTTGTTTGGGCTAGGTCTGTTGTGGCCTTCTCTTCTTCTTCTTCTTCATCTTACTAGGGGCTTTGGCCCTAGAAGGCAGGTATAACTTGGCATCTTTGGCCTCTGTTCTCTTTAGGATCACATATGCAGGGGAAGGGGTAGTCAACTCTTCCCATGTGAGATCTCTTCTACCTGTGGTGTTCCACAGGTTAGACCTCACGAAGTTACCTGATTTGAAGCAATTGTGAAAAGAATTGCCCTAATTCTCTGAAGCCTAAGTGTTCAGCTTGGCACAAGTATCTTGTCCTGCCTCCAAGTAATCCGAGAACTCCTTCGGAAGTACTGAAAAGAAATATAAGTTAGTTCAAATTAAAAACTTAACACTTGAAAGATAAAAGAAGAAATAAAAGAAACCCACCAGTGCTCTTCCAACGACGGGTCAAAAGGCTTGGGTTTGAGTCAGCCTTGATCTTCTTGTCATTCTCCTAAGACCCACTAATAAATAGGAACTGCATTCTCCAGGGTTTTTTGGACTCTAAAACATCATCCACTACCGTATAATCGTTCCTCGTGTTGTAATGATAGAAGGGGATCTGATGTTTTTTACACAAGTTTGCCACAGCAGCAAACTGTTCCGTCGGTAGTGGAATCTTGGACATCATGGACGCCATGATGCAGGCCAGAAGGGTATACCAAGCATTGGGGCTCAGTTGGTTGGGGCACAACTTAATCAGATGGAAGTATCTGACTATCTATGGGTCCAGAGGGAACCGAAGTCCCCAGTACAACACTTCAGTGTAAACCACTACTTCATTTAGCTTACACAATCCATTGGGATCTCTAGAGTGATCAGAATCCTCACTTTTATAGACTCTAGGATCCCCCACTTAGTGCGGATCTGACCTAGCTCAGTTGTGTGGGTATACACATAGGTAATATTTTGAAGGGCCGTCAAATATTTTACTCTGACCTTCATGAAGCAGGGACCCACTTTGCCCACCAAGATCTCCGAAGAGCATCCGGATGAGACATACCCACCTTAGTCTTGCCTATCCGGTCTGAAGTTATATCTCATGTTTGACCGGACCCCTCAGCCTCGAAAGGGGCTTCTTCTATACTGTTTTCCATAGTTTCTTAAATCATCGTGGAAGGTTGTTCGGATGATTTTGAAGATTGTTGTTCAGAGGGTTGTACATATATGATAGTTTGGTTAATCTGGGTTTTGCTAGGGGTTGTTGCCCGGATATTTTAGCATGTGGCTTAGATTTCATTGCCTCCGAAGTGGAAGGCTTTGAAGATGTGGGAGTAGATTTTGGGTTAGACTAACGTGTGACCCGACGAGGGGTTAATTTGTCTAGAGATTTTTCTGTGTCTGACCCCATCGCGATGAAAGGTGAGGGATTTCTTATGCTAGAAACAACTTTTTCCTTGGGTAAAGAATTTTGGGAATCATGGACTGAGGACCCGGATGGAAGAGGTGAGAGGTTTGCTACAAATGGAAATTTCCTAACTTTAGAGGGTTTTGAAGAAGTTGATCCTTGATCTGTATTTAACTGTGGTTGATTACTTCTTTCACTTGGTGAAGCATGAAGACCAGCAGCAATGCGTTTGTCTCTCGCTACTTTTTGTGCTCTCTCTAATTCAGATAAATTTAACCAGCCTCCTTTTACAAAGGCGTTTCTGGCTGTGAACATATAGAATTTGAGAACAAATTTGAAGATGAACTGAGCTTTCTCTCTCTAAGAACATTTGCCATTTTTTCAGACAATGAAACAGTAGAAAGGTTTATATATAACAGTGAAAAAGGGTAGTTAACTATGAGAAGGTAAATCGATTTTAAGCAATGATTAAAGGCTGCAAGGCGTGAAAGTTAAAGCCTAGGTAACTTTCTAGCTTAGTGGGTACAAGATTCAAGGAGAAAAACGGCTGAGAGGTCGAACCAAAGACTAATACGTGTCCAAGGATTCAAGAAAAACTCTTAGAATTCTGAGTTCAAAAGTCAGTTCCACCAAAATACAAACAGAGTCACTTTTAAAAAAAAACTTTTACAGTTCGAACGACACAGACAGATCGGAAAATGTTGGTATTGGATTTTTGAGTTTTAGCTCTTCCAAAGATCTTTTGCAAGATCTAAAGGGGCTACTGATGAGTTCAGATTTTTGAATCATTATGCCTTGACTAAATCCGAAGGGAAATTTGGACCAAACCACCATAATGAAATTCCAAATAGGACAAATGTATTAAGTGTTGACTAAGCTAGTTGTTA
This sequence comes from Limnanthes douglasii subsp. nivea, assembly GCA_036936605.1. NCBI lineage: Eukaryota > Viridiplantae > Streptophyta > Magnoliopsida > Brassicales > Limnanthaceae > Limnanthes > Limnanthes douglasii. Next base: position 101,727,163 of record JAUPFV010000001.1, read on the forward strand.
ATCACTTCAAACCATATTACAAATGGGTCCTTAAACTTGACCCGACTTCACGATCCGATCCAATAAGCCTATGGGTTAGTAATTAAGTATAAATACCTTAACCACTTTCATTAATGGGGGTAATCAGAATTTATTACTAGTAGGCACCTTAATTATCTCTCTACTCTTCACAATAAACACAAAACACCACAAAATACCCAAAACACTTTTTAAACACTTTACTAGGTTACCCTCAGGCAGAAATAAACCATACCAAAATATGTCACTCATGGATTTCGTTTTGATCATATTTAAATAATAGAAATATATATGTTTTGGATTTTTGGATATTTTTAAGTTGGGGTTTGAAAGATATGGAGGTCTGAATGTTACAACGACAAATAGAAAAATTAATTTTAGTCTATTGTTGAAGGTTGTACGTGTTGCGTGTATATTGTGAAGGGGTATTGTTAGAAGATTTTAGTATTGTTTTTAGGGGTATTGTTTCCATGGTTGAATTACGCAATCAAACTTATTCCTCAACCAAAGTCATATTTTCGTAACTATTTTCTTATTATTTTTATATTTTTGTAACTTTATTTATTTAACATTTAAAACTCTATATCTTTTAAGCTCTAACTTAAAAATATAAAATCAAAGGTAATTTATTATTAGATTGAAATTTAAGTACAATAGGTAGAAATATATCTCTATGTAGATATAATACCACAATAACGATGTGGAATAAACACATAATATAAAAATATTATATATGCTAACATCTTTTCTCAAACTCAAGATGGCTTAGTGAGAAGCATCAAGAGTTTGTAAAAAAAACAAGGTTGGTTTTTGTGAAAAGATCCACAAGTTGCCTTCAATCTTCAAATGATCTTCAAACGACCTTCAAATTTCATATTCTTCATGAGTCAAGCTATACATACCCAAAACTGGTATAAGTTTACCCAGTCTTGAGTTTACCCACATTTAGTATAAGTTCACCCAAAACTGGTGCTGAGCACCACAGGTTCTGGTGCGAGCGCACCGGAACATAAAAAATATTTTTAAAAAATAATTTTTTACCTTAATTCTGGTTGATTCATGTTTGATTTTGTGTTTGTTTTAGAATAATCTTATAAAATTGAAGAGAGATTGAATATTCTTGAGACTGATGAGTCCGGATATTTTCACTACTCACTGTAAAAACCGGACAGGGGTAATTCGGACAAAAACCACCCACTGAACCATCCGAACTGGACTAAAGTATTAAAAGCTAATCACTTTTTGAGTAAGCTAATTGCTAATCTGCTTAATAAATTAATGGGTTTTTGAACTCGACCCGTTTCATAAGTATGACCCGAAAGCTCATGTGGCCCATAATTAAGGGTATAAATACCCAACCACTTTCATTAATGAGGATAATGAACATTTAATACAACCAGATAGCTCAAATTTCTCACTACAAACCACTTAAACATTAAATACCTTTGAAACACTACAAAATACTTGACCAAGTTACCCTCAGTCGAAAATAATCCTTACGAGAGACAACTTTGAATGTTCAAGAACATTTTGAAGAACTTCACAAAATTGTAGTATTATGAGGTTTGATCTACTAAATCAAAGTGTTTTTTGGTAAAGATAGTAAAATATGTTATTTTGTGATTTGAGTCTATTTAGGATATACTTAGTGTTTTTTAATAAATGATAGATCCGTAATTAAATGAAAGATTGAAGGTATTTTTGTCATAAACAATTCAAACAAAATAACTACATTTTTTTGGTAAACTTAAACCAGTTGTTGGTATGTATAGCCCCACCCATTCTTCATATTCTTCACTCATCTTCTTATTCTTCATATTTCTTCAACCATATCTCCAATCAAAATCCAAATCTATAATCTCAAATATCAAATCTTGAGTTCTAAAATCTCGAATATCAAATCTTCACTTCCAGAATCCATATCCTAAATTTCAAATTCAAGAAATCTGCGAATTCCAAAATCTAAATTTAAATCCAAAACCAAAACACAAACCCAAAACAAATCTCAATCTACCAAAAACAAAATAAAAAAACGTAAAACCAAATCAAAATTTTATATCAAAATCAAAATCAAAATCCAGCCACAACAAAAACCAAAACCGAACCCAAAACCGAACCCAAAACCATATAACAAAAACCAACTCCAATCAAATCTAAACCAAAAAAACCTCAATCCATATCAAACAACAATTCTAATTTTAAAAAATACAAAACCTAATAAAAAACACCAAAACAATCCCAAATTGACAACTAAAAATACTAATTAAACAAACATACCATAGCTTCACCTTAGCTACATAACCAAAAATTCTTGCAATAGCTAAAACAACGCTCCGCCAATACAACTGAAAACGAAAAAAAACTGAAGTATCAAATCAATTTAAGGATCAAACAATGCTCTAATACGATGTAGAAATTAAAAGTGATTTGTTATTAGATTGAATTGTAAGTACAATATATATAAAGATCTCTCTTTATATAGATTGCGACACCAACAATAAATACGAAAATAATTATATAAGATAAAATCTATAATATAAAAAGACTATAAATGCGAAAAAAAATCTAAAAACACATATATTTATATTTAAAGATGAAAAAAACAAAATCTATAAATGATATATTTGAAGGTTTTTTTTTTCTAATTTTGCAACCAATTTACACTTAAATTCGCAACTAAAAAATAAAAAATATATAGTTTTGTTCATCATAGCAAAACAAAACTAATGTTATTTTTTTTAAAGTATGGTTTGGAATTATGACATTTTTAAAAAATATAAAAAAGGAGATACAAAAATACATGGGGGTATATTTGTATTAAAAAAAGTCAAGGTGGTTATTTGTAAATACTAATTTAACACTAGGTATTATTTGGACTTTATGAGACCTTTAATTGTTATTGGTAAATAGTTTGATATTTGGTGGTTATTGATAAATTACCCTAATTTTTTTAATAATTTAAATATGATTGTATAATGTATTTATATATATATATATATATATATATATATGTATGTAAATTCATTTGTTATAGGGTAAATTGTAATATATTTTATAAAAAAATGAAATTCTAAAATAAAAACTTTAAAATTATACTATCAATATTATACATATAAAACAATTTTTATTAACGGTGTCCACAATTTACATGTGTCAGATATTGATTGGTCTATTTTGATTACCTTATCCTAAATTATTTGAGAGTTCTAGTAACACTTAACTAACACTCATTATGTGGGTTTATTATAACATACCTCGAGGTTGCGTTAGTCTTATCCTATAGGTGTCCAAACCGATTGGATAATCATATTACACTATCAATAGCTTATATGTGTCAAATATTGACAGGTCTATGTGGATAATGATATCATCGGCTAAGACTCAATAAAAAATGTTTCATTCTTGTAAAAACTCAACCTTGAAAACTCATATCCTAAAAAATGAATATGTATGTGTGAAATTGTATCTATGTAGCATTTTAGGCTCGCGCTGAGCACTCTATGCCCTGTAAAACTACAAATAAAATATTTCGATTATAAAATTAAATTTTAAAAATCTTATGTTTGAAAATGAAAATACATTTTACCGATTGGTTTTTATATTGTTTAAATTTTGATACTTGTTCATGAATCATTTCTTCCCGTATAGTGGTATCTAATAATTCATAAAATAATTTATAACCTTCACGAAAAAGGCAAACACTTTATTCATTGCTACCATAATTTTATCATAATATTTCTTCGTGTCTGTTTGAGAAACAACTTCATAAAATTGCACAAACTTGTCTGCATTGTCTCTTTTGGTCATCATTTTCTTAGTGTTTGCAAGCATATTTTTGTTTATATGTCATTTTCATAACATTTTGGTAGCATTCAAAAATATATTTTGAATAGACCATATCAACGCTAACTCCTAATCAGTGACGATTGTATTTGGAAGTACATAAATATTATCCACAATCACAGTCATTAAAACACTAAAAATCCATGTGTAGTTCACTTTTTTATGTGAGTCCATAAAGACAAAAACAATACAATATGTTTTGTTGGTCGATATTACACCAACAATCTCAAGAAAATATATTATGGACCTCGTGGCCTTCTAAGTACTATCTGTTATAAGAACCCGAGGAAATATGCGTAAAAACTTGATAATTGTAGGATGCACAAAAAATATTTTGGTGACCTCGTATGTTGATTTGGTTGATCAATACGATATGTAGTAATTGTGTTCCTTCATTCTACCTAACAATAATTGCATTTAAGTTTACTCATTTTTTACGATTATATAGTATTTTTTAGAAATATTATAAATGGTGCGCATATACATATATTTTAAGGTTATGATTATCCAAACTTATGTATATTTATCTAAGAAGAGAACCTATTAATGTTAAATTACGTACTAACTCATTTTCATCCGACTGGAGTCTACCGGTTTGGGAATGACTATCCAAGTACAAAAAGGTCTATGGTTGTGCTTCATATTTAACAAATTTAATCGCCAATAATAAAGTTGTCTTACAACTAGACTTCCCTTTAACAAGAATGGACAATTGCACATTTTGATGTACATATTCATGCATTCACAATTTTCGGTTTGGTCTTGGGTGTATAAATGTCTTACCTCTCACATTTACATTATATCATGAGTTTTTCCCGATTTATTATCGTCGTAAAGGATAATAATATTGACAAATCCTATATCGATCCCTTCAGATTCAACCCATGTGTCTAAATCAGGTTTAATGTAATATTTATGGGTAGTAACAATATGTGTGTAATCATACACGTTGGTTGCTTCGATTTCTACAATATACATAAATTTATCAAATCAAAGTATAAAACATGTAAAAACATGAAATTTTGCACCCATTATATGATCATACAACTATATGTCGCGCTACAGTTTTGAAAATTATACCTAAATCTTGGACGCAATTGCGGAAGTTTGTAAAACATCTCACACACAAATTAATCTCACAAGAACATATTCAAATAGAGGTAAATATCGTATACATTGTGCAAAAAGTTGTCTATAACATCACACGCCACACATAAAAATTGATATAAATTCACGCACCATGGGTGCGCAAATACAGTATATTTTTCACACAAGTCGTGCAAAAATGAAAATTACAGAACTTAAAACACAAAATTTACCTTCATATATTTATCATGATTCTTCATTGATGATTCATCATCCTTCGGAAAAATCATTAAGATCACAACCAAAACCATTAAGGTCACAACTAATATTGATGTTGTGAAAATAATATATAAATAATTTTGAAGTGTTTAGAGTTGTTTTTAGAATGATTATGGAGTGTTTTGAGATAAAATATTTAATTAGATTTTTGGTTTCAGGTAAAACTATGTGTTTATTAAAATATAAAGTCTTTTGGGTAATTGAATTTTATAAAAAACAAAATTTTAGATGTTGAAATCGAACAAAAATTGGTTAAAATTTAACATGTCCCTTGATTTAATTAAATAGTTTAGATATTAAAGTATTCTATAGATTTAACATTTGATCTATAATACATTGGCATAGACAACTATAACAAAAAAAAACTTGTATCCAAAGTGCATGAATTGCTCATGATTAGCAATAGTTTCCATTATAAAATCTTTTTTCTAGAATGTCCAAATCTTGTTGCTAATGTTAGCTAACTCAAATTAAAAACCTATCTTTCTTGAAATCTTTTCTAATTGATCCATTGATATCATTGGTTCTTGGATGGAAATTGATAAGGAAATAGATCTTCGAGGATTGAAATGTAAAGGAATAAAACTTGTTAGGACAGATTGTATAATAAGAGGAGAGAATTATAACTTTGTATTTTAGTCAGCGACTAACGTGTAATTAAACCATTTTTGTAACTGTTTCAGTTGAAGTTAAATCTTCGCGCCTCTATATAAAGGCCAAGGCTGATCTAATAATATGGGTTGACGTTTTGAGATGGATCATTCTTATAACTTGACTTTCTCTCTCTAAAATATATATCTCCCTACATTCATACTTCTCTTAATTTTACTTAGGTAATCCGAATATTAACTCACCAAATTGGCAACTTCACTGAGGACTGATCACTGAAAAATGCCTTGTTTGAATTTTCTCTACTCTCCCTTTCGAATCTTAGGAAGCAACTTTAAATTTGATGATGAATCCAAGAAGTGATAACGATCCATTAGTACGATCGACTGTTGAAACATTGAAAAAAGATTTGCAAGGGGCTGATGGTAGGCAAGAAAAATATATTATGGTTTGATAGAGTCAATCGGATATAGAAGTTCGAATAAACCAACTGTTGGACAAAATTACAACTTTGAACGAAATCTACGACCAGAGAAAGTAGAAGATTCAGTCAACTAGGCTGAAATCCGAAGTAAGACAAGTGAACGACCCAAATGACGCCGACGATCAATCTGATCGATCTTGCACTACTCGCCAGATTATAAGTAAACATAAAAAAATGTGGTTCAAACCTTCTAAAGAGCGTCATACTTCTCGAAAAGACAAAAAAAGATAAGAAAAGGTATGTCACATCCAGTGATGAAGAGATATAAAGCTTTGAATCTGAGTTCAAAAAATATCGAGGATCTTCAAAACAAGAGAATGATCAACCTCAAAAAGCTAGAAAATAATACAAATAGAGAATGGAAAATGTACCTCAATGCTTGAGGGAAGCAAACATGGTGTGAAGGAAATACATCAAACCAATACAATGTTGTGGATGATTGAAATTTGTATGATGTGATGGGAACAAAAGATGGCAATCAATATGTTGAAGGTGTTGATTGATGGAATTCTCAATTGACAATAGAGATAATATTTATCAATCTTTCGAAAGTCTTTGAAATTTCAAAGGTTGAGAAGTTCGACGGTATGCAAGACCCGGACGATTACATTGAACGATTTAAAAATTATATGATGAATTTCGAGGATGACGACAGGCTAGTGTGTCGGGCTTTCTCTCAAACATTCAAATGAACAACTTTGAAGTGGTATAACAGAATTCTGAGGGGGTCAATTTCAAATTTTAGAGATTATTATACTGTTTTTCGAAGACAATTTGTGAGGAGCAAAGAAATGAGGGCAAACGGGGATACAATAATTCAATGCAAGCAACCAGTAAGAGAACAATTGAAAGATTACATTAAATGGTTTGTCTTAACTAAAGCGAGTTTAGATAACTGTGAAGAGCTGGTAGCAATGACAACTTTTTGATAAGGATTACTACTAGGAGATCTGGCTAAAGAGAGAACAAAATAAAGAGTTTTAACTTTTAAGATGGAGGACCAAATCAAGATGGAAGAGTCGACCAGTGTTCGAGGAGTAGTTGGGACTGGTCAAAAGAATTCTAGGCATGTGCCAAATAATCAGGGTCAATCTTCAAATTCTGACCACCAGGCACGTCCGAGGAACAACAACCTACCACCTCGAACTGGAGGATATTCAAACCAAGCATCATGGTACCAATTTCATAGGTCGAGGCCCAATCAATGGATAAGGCCTGAGTATTATGTCGATCTAACTGAGAGTGTTACTATAATATTTGATAAAGCTAAATGGTATGTGAACTTCAGAAATTATGCTCTAATTAATAGGCATAGGGAGGAGCGAAACAATAGGTTTTGTATGTATCACAACGATATCAGACATGATACCGCAGACTGTATTACATTGAAAATGAAGTACAGACTTTGATTAAAAATGGGAAGTTGTTGACTTATGTGAAAGCATAGAGCAGTGCATCAAATAATATTATCGCATCGACTTCACTGCCAACAAATCCAAATGCACATGCTGAAAATTTGATGATTTTGGATTCAAAGGTTGATAATTTTGATGCAACATCGAAATACTTAGATACAGATCTAGATCGGTTAATCTTAATGACAATAGAGGAACCAGTAAAGCGAGGACACGTTCGAAGATTTTGCGAATATTTTGAGTCATTGGCAATATTTGGGGGCGATACTATGACTGGTAATATTGACAATTTAAGGAAAAGGTACATAGTGAGTCTAGCTACTCAAATAAAGGGAAATATGTCTACCCATTTGTATGGTAAAAGAGACGTTCCCTTTATTTTTTTGATGAAGATGATTTACGTGGTGATAAAATGGATTAATATTAGCCAAGGGGGTTGATCTCGGACCTCGAGGAGGGGGGTGATAATCCGAAGGAAACCCCATGATCTTTGACAGTCGGTGAAGAAATAAATGAATATGCTTTTCATGATGGAAGAGTACTTTGAATAGGAACCTAAATGACTCTAATTTTATGTCAGCATCCATTACAATTTGTGTCTCACAATTTGGATGTTTTCGCTTGGAAAACAGAAGATGTAATAAGAGTTCCAGTTGAAGTGATTTTCCATAGCATAACAATTAATCCGAATGTGAAACATGTTATACAAAAAGGCTGGCATTTTCTTTTGAGAAAGCAAAAGCAATTGTTTCGAAGTGGATCATTTATCGAAGGTCGGATATATAAGGGAGTCACAGTATCCTTTATGGACGGAAAACCCGGTAGTGGTCAAGAAGAAGAATGAGAAGTTGAGAATGTGCGTCGATTATACAGATTTGAATCAAACATATCCTAAAGACCAGTTTCTCGTTCCTCGAATAGACTAGTTGATTGATTACACTTAGGAAAATAAACTATTGACTTTTATGGATGATTTTTTGGGATATAATCAAATTCAGATCAATCTAACGGATCAAGAGAGTACCACATTCATCACGGACCAAGATTTTCACTGTTACAGGGTTATGCTTTTTGGATTAAAGAATGTTGAGGCTATATATCAGAGATTAATGAATAAGGTATTTGCTTCTCAGATCGGAAAGAACACGGAGGTGTATATTGTTGATATGGTGGTCAAAATCTTAACAGATGATGCACACTTTGAAGATTTAGAGGAAACCTTTTTGAATTTAAAATATATAAGACTGAAGTTAAATAACAAAAAGTGTACCTTTGTAGGTTGATCAGGAAAATTTTTGGGTTATGTTATTAGCAAGAAAGGGATAGAAGCTCACCCAGAACACCTAAAAGTCGTAGTATCAATGAAATCTTCTCGAACTATCAAAGAAATGCAAATCTTAACAGGAAGGTTAGTTGTTCTTAACAGATTCATTTCTAGATTTTCTGATAAATACTTCTATTTCTTTCCAATGTTACAAAGACCAAAAGAATTTGAATGAACTTCAGAGTGTGAAGAAGTGTTTTCAAGTATCAAAGATTTGTTATCATCACCTGAAATACTGTCAAAACCTCGAAGTGGAGAACAACTCTTTTCGTACATTGTGGTCGTTGATTTTGCAGTAAGTGCAGTATTGATAAGTGAAGACACGGGAATTTCGAAGCGAATATATTATGTTAGCAACAGTTTGGTGGCAACAAAGAAGAAATATTTGAAGCTCGAAAAATTAGCCTTGGCATTGGTAATTGATGTTAGAAAAATAGGCCCCTATTTTCAAGCTCATACCATTGATTTTTTAACTTTATTTTCATTGAAGAATGTTTTATAGCGCCCGGATATTGAGGATGACTAGGTGGTCAGTTGAATTGGGAGATTTTGACATCACATTTTCACCTCGAACGCCAATTAAAGCGCAAGCCTTGACATATTTTTTTTGTTGAGTTTCATTCAAGTAGATCCAATGAAGAAGTTAACATGGATGTTTTGCCAGCCAGTTCGATGTGGGTAGTTCGAATTGATGGGGGTTCTAGTATTTTGGGATGCAGCGCTGGGGTTCAACTAATTTCTCCATTTGGGGAAACGATTCTTCAATCTATTAAATTTAGTTTTCACACATCGAATAATGAAGCTGAATACGAAGATGCGTTGGTTGGTTTGAGGTTTTAAAAACTATGTGGTGCAACTTCAGTACGATTAGAAACAGATTCTCAATTGGTAGCAAATCAAGTGGCTAGAGTTTTCGAAGCTAAAAATGATCGCTTAATTTTGTATATACGAGAGCTTCTAAATCCGGCTCTTCTATTTGATCATGTTATTGTAGAACATATAAGCCGATGAAATAATACAGTTGTTGATATTTGGCAATTGTTGCATACAATGAGGAATATCCTAGGATTTTAATACAGGAGAGTCCATTGATTTTAACCCATTAATAGCAATGTGAGCTTATTGAAGAGGATTTTCTCACTCCAGACACAGTCCGAGGTGATTGAAGAGCTGATATTTTAATTTTTTTTATTAGAGGAATACTGCCTGAAGATGTGAAATTAGCTAAGAAAGTTTGAGGAAAATCATTTGGCTATATGGTGTTGTATGGATTTTATATAAAATAACATTAAGTATGCAATTATTAGGATGCTTAAGCAAACAAGAGTCACATGAAGTTTTGTCAAAATTACATGATGGAGAAGGTTCAACACATTGTGGGTTCAAGGCATTGACTCGTCGAGTTTTATTGACGAGATTTTATTGGCCTTCAATTATGAACAATGCCAATAATCTAGTTCGAAGTTGTAATACTTGTCAAAGTTTTTCCAACTCTATATATAAACAAGCAGTTACACTCATGTCTTTACCGATGTCGTCCCATTTGATAGATGAGGAATAAATTTGGTGGGACCTTTGCTGATGGCTAGTGGGGGACTTCAAATGATAATTGTTGCATCGGATTATTTTACGAAATGGGCAGAAGCTGAACTATTGTCTGGAACAAAAGCCAATGATATGGTTAAGTTCATTATGAATAGTATTTGTTGATATTTTGGAGAACATCAAAAAATTACTACAGACAACATTCATCAATTTAATAACAAAGAAATGGCTTCTTTCTGTGCTTCGAAAAAGATAAAGCAATGCTTTTCTACACCATTTCATCCCCATAAAAATGGTCAGGTAGAGGTGACAAACAGATCCATTTTAGAAGTTTGAAAAAGAATTTATCATGGACTACAGGAAAATGACCTAATCATTTGCAAGAGGTGTTATGGGCTTATCGAACAAACCCTATGAAAGCTACAGAAGAAACTCATTTTACCTTACCATATGGGATGGATGTTGTTAGTCTTGCAGAATCCATATTGCCTTCTTTTAGAGTAGCTCAATATTTCGAAGACGTGAACGACGATGCAAAAAGAGCAAGTTTGGGTTTGATTGAAGAAAAAAAGAGTTTGAGCTCACCTGAATTTGATTCATTATCAAGCTCTTATGAAGAGTAGGTATAATTTGAGGGTTAAAAGGAAGGGCTTCAGGGTGGGTGATAAAGTTTTAAGAAAAGTATTCATCCATATTAAGTAAAAGAGCCTTGGAAAAATGCCCCCGAATTGGGAAGGTCCTTATATGGTTGTTGAAAAGATAAAGCCAAGTTCTTATCGCTTGTGTTGTATTCTGAAATTGTTTTCTTTGACTAATTAGCACATTATTTCCTACCTTGTTGGTCCAGAGAGGTTTTAATTGAGGTGCTATGTAAATATTCGACGTTATTAATAAAATGCATTTTTGTCAATGTATGTTTACAAATACTTGTTTAAACCATATTGGTAACTAATCAAAGACTGATCATCTTTGAGGTTAACCAAAAGTAAAATATCCCGAAGTGTTAGGCGCACTTTTCGAAGAAACAACCAGATTTTAAGTGTTACGTTCTTCAAACGCACTGTAATGTTCGAAGTGCTGCGTTCTTTAAACGCACTATAATATTCGAAGTGCTACGTTTTTTAAACACACTGTAATTTTCGAAGTGATACGTTATTTAAACGCACTGTAATGTTCGAAGTGTTACGTTCTTTAAATACACTATAATATTCAAAGTGCTACGTTCTCTAAACACACTATAATATTCGAAGTGCTACATTCTCTAAACACACTATTGCATTCGAAGAATTGCGTTCTCCAAAAAAACTATTATATTCGAAGTGTTATAAATTTTTTTATAAGGGTTATAATATAAGTAAAACATTTGAAGCAAACATAACTTATAAAAATAAAATATAAACAAAACCTTTTTTCATTCAATATGATTCAATGAGGACAAAGTCATTTTTAAATGCCAAGTAAAGAGGCATATGTAAAAACAAAATATTATAATGATTGAATGAAAGCACAAAAATGAGATAGTAGAGTTACTCATCTTCAAAATCTTCTTCAGAAGTTTCCATTTTATCAGAAACACTTTCTTCTGATTCCGCTTCTTCAGATGAAGAGCCAAGAACATGGTCAAACGCTTCGATAGATAGACTTTCGATGGGAATTCTCTTTCAAAAACTGGAAAGGTTAGCTTTGGGAAATGAAGCCTGAATCTCACGAAGAAGGTTAATGGATCGTTGCTTTTCGACATTTGCGATAGCTGCTAGCATATCTTTTGCACATTCATTTTCAGCAACGGTAACAACAAGTCTTTTTTCCTCATCAAACTAGGCTTTGAGAGCAATTATATCATTTGTCAATTTTTTCTTTTCTGCCTCACTTTTGTTAAGTGAAACTTGAATATCCTCAATTTTTTGCTTCTCTGTAGCTTACTCCTTAAATTGCTTGGATTTGAGTTGATCTATTTCATTTTGGTGGGAAGTGTTGAGATCCTCTTTTTCTTTTTTATGCATATCTTTGAGGTGGTTCTTGAGAAAGATGAGTAATTTGAGATGTTTTTTATGCTTTTTTCAGCAGCATCAGCTTTCTTGTGACAAACCATTTCTTTTTCCACGTGTTTTAACTAACTTCGAGAGGATTCGATTTCTTGAGTTAACTTTTGTGTTGCAGCATTAAGATCAGAAAAAGGTTGAAGAGCAACTACAACTTCTTCGTATGACTGCTCAGGAAGGATGACCATTGGACTAGGATGAGGTATGGGAGCAAGGGAGGTTGTATGATAGGAAATTTCAGGAGATACTGCTTTGGAAACTTTAGGACCAGATCTTTTACCAATATTATGCAGTTGATCTTGAAGTTCTTGAACGATTGGATCTTCATCTCCAACAAGATCTTGAGATTTATTGAAGTTGATAAAGCTATTAGGATCGAAGTGGTCATGACCTCGATCATTGTCTGAAGCAGTTTCCCCTTGTTGAGTGCCAACATCTTCTATACCTACCTCATTTTATTTTTTCTAACCTTGCTGATTCTCAACGACCACAATTTTGTCACCATCGGACACCACCTCTTCGACGGTCTCCATAGCTTTCTTTTTCCTTTTATTTTGAGGAGTGCTTTTAGTTGTGCCTTTCTTTTTTGATGGAGCGATTGTTTTCTTCCTTTTTGAAGAAGGCTCAACTTCCACTCATTCTTCTACTCCTTCTTCGATTGTGGGGAGATTACTTTCAGTGTCGTTCTCTTCGAAGTCTTGGGCATCAGATCTTCTGAAGGGCTAGCACCAAATGTGTTAGCTGTTTTTTATTTTTTTAGCCTTTTTCTTTTAGAAGAATTTGGTCAAGGATGCAGTGGGGAATTTGGGACCGTCGAGAAGCTATGATCACAGAAAGCAAAGTGAACCATTGATTTGGTGTCAACTGGGTTGGACACAAATCCAAAATTTCGAAGTACTCAACTATCATGGGGTCCAGTGGAAATTGAAGCCCCCAGTTGATGATCTCTGGGTAGACCACCGGTTCATCCTTTTTGCAATCCAGCGGTGTTTCCCCTTCTTTGGGAAGACGAAGTACAATGTTGTCTCCCATTCCTCACTACATTTTTAGATTAACTGTTTGGCTCTCTTGGTAGTATGTATAAGGAACATTTTTTAAAGCCAAGATATAGTGTGCTTCGAGAATCTTTAAATTTTCACCAACTTATGCACGAATCTCATCATATATTGTGACAAGAGTTTTCTTTTTCCTTGTTGTACGAGCTTTTCATTTCGAAGCAATTTTCACCATTTTACTCTCTGATTCTTTCGAAGCTTCTTCTTCTGTTTCAGCTTCATTACTTGAATGGATGACTTCACATTCTACTTCTTCTTCGGATATCTCGTCTACTAGTTGAGGCATGTTACTTGAGGGATTTTGTTAAGACGTTTTTATTGTCTCAACAATCTCCCTCAGGTGAGGATAAGTGGTTATTGGATTCGAAGCAACACCGATATTCGAGGCGACATCGACATCGTCATCCATAGTTATGAAAGTTTTTCTTTTTGAAACTCGAGGAGGCTGAGTTTTTATTTCTCTGCGCAATGGGCAAGGGGATCAGGATTGGTTGGAGAATGAGTCTCTTCGAATTTCTTTGAAGAATATTTGGTTATTCCATGACCGATTCGAGGTGATGATTTAGCAAGAGAATGTGAGATTCAAAGTGTTTTTTGTGTACGGGTTCTTGATGACTGACTCTCTTCTGGAAGAAGAGAAGGTGAAAAAATATGAGTTTTGTTAGGGTCAAAATTACCATAATGTATTGTCTTTGTAGAAGAGTGTTGCTTATTAATCCAGTTGCTCTGTATTCATATGCTCTTTCACTTATACAAAAGTAATCGTATGATCCGGAGACGTTATTGACTGATTTTGGAAATCTGGGTTTTTGGGAACCTTGGCTTTAGATCTTCTAGACTTTGGATGCTTTCTCATAAACCAGTTAAAGATTAAACGGAAAAGATGAGTTTTCCGATAAAGAGAGCCAACAGATTGAAGAAGCTGTTGAAGGTAGCCAATGAATTTTTAAGTTTTTGCAGGTTCTCTCTCAAGATAATATGTTTGTGAATCAAACAATGGTTCGCAGAGGTATATAAAGGAAAAGAAAATGAGTATCGAGAATTGGAAGAGATGAAAAGTGATTGGATGGAATTTGAAGCGGTTGCGTAGATAATGATTTAATATCTGTCACGCTATAGGTCTAGTGTCAGACCTAATGCCTAAGGTACCACCATTTTCATAGAGATAGACTTGGCATCTGGAGTGTCATCATCTACTTAGTCTCACTTCGAATCATGGAAACTGGTATAAGGAGATTGATTCGTATTAATTAATTTGATGCATTAAACTTGAAATATGATTGAACAACAAATTTGAAGTAGTTTGAATTATTGGTGGGGGGATTTTCTTCACCCCTAAAGATTTTCGAGGTTATTTAGTTCTCATTCATTCACTTTCATAAGAACTAAGGAGGGTACTTATAAGGAAATAGAACTTCGAGGACTAAAATGTAAAGGAATTAAACTTGTTATATATATATATTGTATAATCAGATGAGAGAATTAGAACTTTGTATTTTAGTTAGGGACTAACGTGTAATTAAACCTTTTGTAACTGTTTCAGTTGAAGCTAAGTCTTTGTGCCTCTATATAAAAGCCAAGGCTGATATAATAATGGAGGGGGTGTCTTTTAAGATAGATCATTCTTATAACTTGATTTTCTCTCTAAAACCTATTTCTCTCTCTACATTCATACTTCTCTCAATTTTACTTAGTTAATCCAAATATTAACTCACCAAAAATAAAGTCCATTTTTTCATCCCTCGTAATACTCCTGATTATTTTAAGTGTACCTTTATTACCCACACACTTGCCATTCCAATTAAAGATTGTGATAGTCATTTAGATGTTCCATTGAAGGGCCTACATGGCCCTTTTAAATGTAATACTTGGTATTAATTAAACCTTTAAAGGGTCTAGCTTTAACCTTTTTCATTCTCTTACTTAAGACCTCCTTAATTATATATATATATATATATATTCAATCTTCCTAATGATATGAGAAGTAGGTAGGCTTCCAATAGTAATCTGTTTAGGCGAGTCCAAATCTTGATCAGAATTATAAAGATCATTGGATGAGGAGAAGATATCACCTACTTCATTAGATTGTAAGACATCAATAATTTCATTATCTATATTCTTATATATTTTATGGTATTTTTCTGATGTTGACTTGTTGTTGGTCATCTTATTATTAAATGGGTTCTCTCTTTTTGTGGTACACATCTTTGGGTTCTTTATTTTGTTGATAGGCAATGATTTAGTATAAAGGATTTTATCATTAGATTTTAGATATTCTTCTGATGGTGTTCAAATACGAGTCTTCATTTATGTCTGTTTATATTTCAATCTTGAACTGTGTGTTTCTACTTGCTTGCTTGCTAGATCAACTTGTTCAATATCATTTATGATGATAGATTTTACCTTCGACACCCAAATTTATGTTTGTGTAGAGGATTTTTGAAATTCATTATCCAAGGTGTTTGTCTTTAAGTGGTTCTTATTTGGGTGATTACCATCTTTAGTAAGCATTAGCTTCTTATATTCAGTGGACTTATTACCAAGATGTGACCATTCTAGACAATATGAAGACATGTATCCATATATGATTTTTTGCAAAAAACTTTCATGATCTCCAAAGCTAATCCATAATTTAGATATATGATTTTTTGCAAAAAACTTTCATGATCTCCAAAGCTAATCCATAATTTAGATATAGGAGTTTTAGAAACATCAAGTTCAATCCATGCTTTAGAACACTTGAATTTTGCTATGTTTTTTGCATGGAACCAAAATGAGAGCGGGTTACCAATTGACTTTGCTATATTATAAATTGTATACTAATTAAACATATACTCTCGTAGATTAGGTAATGTAATCCAAAACGGAATAATAAGAGATCATATTATAGGATTAAAATTTGGGTTCCACTTACGAAACCTAAAGGTATGCTGTCATATAGTGCAAATATCTATTTTCTAGATCTTTCGAAGATCATCTCGATGATAAAACTCGATTAATATGTGCCTAGGGTCCCATAATAATATATTAAAGTCTCTCAGGAATCCTATATTGTCAAAGAATTTATGGACAATGGCTAATTGAGGTATACCTGCAGCAAATTTACCAATCATAGTAGATTTAGAATTAGATAAAAGACTTATCTTATCTTGTGTTGGGAAGTGGATTGACATGTGATCTCTATTGTCCTGAATCATCACATTTGAATGAAGAATTTTCTTTGAGACAATTTTTGTAATTTCTGCATATAATTTTTAGAAGCATTTACTGATTTGGTTTTGCTGCAGGAACTGGTTCTTGATATTCATTGGAGAATATTGGTCAAATATTGGATTTTTTTTCAAGACTGGTATTTGTTCTTCACTAATTGTTTTTTGAAACTTTTTTGGATAAAATAATAGAAAAAATTGTGAATCTATCTTACTTTGTTTTTGGTTAGGGAGGATTAACTAGATTTCGAGACTCTATTTCTAATAGAAATAGATAGAAGTTGGATGTGTTTGTTTAGAGTTTTGAGTAGTGACTAAGGTTGAAAGTGGTGGCTAAGATTGTGATTCAAAATGCGTCAGTTGAGAATCCTGATCACCGCTTATTATGTTAAAAATCTGATATCATGTTACCATCAAAGTCTGTTCAAGAATCTATAAAAAGAAATTAGATTTTGAGAGAAGATTATAATTTTTCAAATTACTTACTCGTCAATAGGTGAAAGATTTTGTTTTTCTAAATAAAAATATTTAATTGATTATTGTTAATTTAATTTTAAAAAACTCTTTTATGACTATTTTTTTTATCATTTAATTTTACATACACCTCAACGGTTTTAAATTAAAATATAAATTAAAATTAAAGGTAAAATTAAAATTAAAATTAAAATCAAAATTAAAATCTATCCTTATTATAAAAATATCATTTACATAGTTTTAATTTTTACAAATATAACGTTATCCACTTGTTTTCTATGTATTTGCAAAAAATTATATAATCTGTTTGAAAGACGGACAAAAAGAAAGTCGGGACCAAAAAAGACTGGAAATATATAAAATTGAGAAAAGAATAATACTATAGGGGTCCATTTGCGATTTAGCAACAAATGTGACACCAATGCTTATGTCCGAACAGTAGCCAAGTCCAACACAGCTCTCTCTTATCTGAAAGAAATCTCCCCTCTCTCTCTTTTTATCTTCTCCAGAATCTCCGCTAGCCCTTCAATGGCCGCCGTATCACCTGCTATCTCATCCTCTTCCTCTTCCAAACCCTACCAAAACCCGCTTTAGCTCCCTTTCACTCGGGTAAACACGATCTCTCTCTCAAAACATTTTGATGGCGTCAACAACACCACACTGCTCTGTCACAGCCACAAAGACGTACCAGAACAACAACAACAACAACCACCATTACCCACAAAACCACCGCCGTCAACAAACCCCCCACCCCCACCACAACCGATTCTCTCTCCCCCCAAGATCATCTCCGTCGCCACGCCACATCGCTCCACCCTGCGCCGCCGCCGCCTCCCCTTCCTCTACGACCGGGTCCCTCTCCCGTGCCCCTAACCTTTTCCCTCTCCCAGCCCGGAGATATGACCTTTCACCTGCCTTCTCCGGTCGTCGGTCGACCCGATTCGTTTCCAAGATGCATTTCGGGCGCCCGAAATCGAACCCAAGCTCTCGTCATACATGCTTCGCCGAGGAGGCCCTCCAGAGACTGAGAGATGTGCCCGGGAATGGACCCGAGCTCGATGATTTGATGTTGGGTTTCGAAGCTAAGCTATCGGGCACAGATGATTACGTTTTCCTTCTCCGAGAAATCGGTAACACAGGTGATTTCAATAAATCGTTGAGTGTTTTCGATTTTGCTGTTAAAAGAGAGAGAAGGAAAAATGAGCAAGGTAAATTAGCTACTGCTATGATTAGTATTCTTGGTAGATTGGGTAGAGTAACTCTAGCTCAAAGAGTATTCGAGACTGCATGGAATGAAGGATATGGGAATACAGTTTATGCCTTTTCTGCTATTATTAGTGTTTATGGTAGAAGTGGGTATTCTGATGAGGCAATCAGACTATATGTTTCCATGAAAGATTATGGGCTAAGGCCGAATTTGGTTACTTACAATGCTGTGATCGATGCTTGTGCCAAAGGAGGTGTGGAGTTTAACCGAGTTATTGACATATTTGACGAAATGTTGAGGTCGGGTGTGCAGCCGGATCAGATAACCTTTAATTCCTTGCTTTCAGTTTGTAGCAGAGGTGGACTATGGAAAGCAGCCAGGGACTTGTTTCATGATATGGTGGATAGAGGGATTGAATCGGATATCTTCACTTACAATACCCTTTTGGATGCTATTTGTAAAGGCGGGCAGATGGATTTGGCTTTCGATATTATGATGGAGATGGCTGCCAAGAAAATGGTGCCTAATGTTGTCACTTATAGTACGGTGATGGACGGGTACGCCAAGGCTGGTAGATTAGAAGATGCCGTTAAGTTGTATAACGAAATGAAATGTTTAGGCCTCCGTTTGGATCGAGTTTGTTATAACACATTGCTTTCGGTTTATGCGAAGCTCGGGAAGTTTGATGAGGCTTTGGGTATTTGTAAGGAGATGGAGCAATCTGGGCTAACAAGGGATGCGGTAACCTATAACGCCCTTTTGGGTGGGTATGGGAAGCAATGTAAATTTGATGATGTTAGACAAGTGTTTGAAGAAATGAAAGCTAATAGGGTATCTCCTAATTTATTGACTTACTCTACTCTGATTGATGTGTACTCCAAAGGGGGACGGTATAAGGAGGCAATGAGGATCTATACGGAGTTTAAGTGCACGGGTTTAAAAGCTGATGTTGTACTTTATAGCGCACTTATTGATGCATTGTGCAAAAACGGGATGGTTGAAACTGCGGTCTCTTTGCTTGATGAGATGACGAAGGAAGGAATTAGGCCCAATGTCGTCACTTACAATTCGATCATAGATGCTTTTGGCCGCTCAGCAACTGCAGAATATTTGCTTGAAGGTAATGAATCTTCGGATTCAAAAGCTGATACGAAGTACGATCTCGCTGATGAAGGGGATAACCTAGTTTTAAAGATTTTTGGGCGATTAGCTACAGAAGAAGGAGGTCGAGGAAGGAGAAATTATACGGGGAGTCAAGAATTCCTTTGCATTTTACAAGTTTTCCATAAGATGCATGAACTGAAAATCAAACCGAATGTTGTTACTTTCTCTGCTATTCTAAATGCTTGCAGGTAATTATTTTTCATTCCTCTACGTATGTAGTATATATCAAATGAGATAAAAGTTAATATGAATGTGTGAATGCAGCCGATGTAATTCCTTTGAAGATGCTTCGATGTTATTAGAGGAGCTTCGATTGTTTGATAATCAGGTATATGGTGTAGCACATGGGCTACTGATGGGTTATCTAGAGAATGTTTGGGTTCAAGCTCAATCCCTCTTTGACAAGGTTAAGTTAATGGATACGCCTACCGCTTCTGCATTTTACAATGCTCTTACTGACATGCTGTGGCATTTCGGTCAGGTTAGCAACCATTTTGGTTTACTGAATCAGTTTTTTTTCCTATCTTTTTTCATGTAAAATAGTAATGTTAGGATTTTAATATTTTTATTTTCAGAAACGAGGGGCCCAAATGGTTGTTCTTGAAGGAAAACAGAGGCAAGTATGGGAAAATGTATGGTCTGATTCTTGTTTGGATTTGCACCTAATGTCGTCCGGAGCTGCTCGGGCAATGGTTCATGAGTGGTTGCTAACCATTCGCTCTGTCGTATTTAAAGGCCATGAATTGCCAAAACTGTTAAGGTTTGTTTGTGTTTTCTGTTGCTGTTCTTTGTCTAGTACAAAACAAAATGAATAGTAACATGGTTGTTTTGTCTGTGCAGCATTTTGACAGGTTGGGGAAAACATAGTAAAGTGGTTGGTGATGGAACGCTGAAACGGGCCATTGAGGCTCTTCTCACTAACATGGGGGCACCATTTCGGGTTTCGAGTAGTAATTTAGGCAGATTTATATCAACAGGAGCTGTGGTAGATGCTTGGTTAAGACAATCAGGCACACTGAATGTGCTTGTTCTTCATGATGACAGGAATTATGCTGAAAGACACAGCAGATCCAATTTGCAACTGCTCCCCATGTAACATGTGTTGTACCAGTAAGTAAAAATTTGCAACTCTTTTTGTGCCTGTGTGGGCGGATAAGACAATGTGGTTGATACTTTGGTTAAGACAATCAAGCACACTAAAGTTGCTTGTTCTTTATGATGACAGGAATCACTTTGGAAGAAACAGTAGATCCAATTTGTAACTGCTCCCTGTGTAGTTTATTGTAATTTGTTTTGTACTAGTAAGTTAAACATGCAACTCCTTTTGTCTTTTTGTCTGTGTGGAGACAATTCCTATAGCTATATTGTAGGGATTGAGGTTGCCAAATTGTGCAGTGCCGAATCCAATGAAGCACATGTTTTGAAGCGCATGAATTCCATACTACAATTTCATTCGTCAAATTTGTGTTTTTTTTTCTCTAATGTGACATTTCAGATTATCTCCGTTCAAATCCATTCCAATCGATCGTAACAGAGATCCAAGGAGTTGTGCGGTCATTGTTCATGTTTCATATCAGTGACTACTTTTCATCGGAGCATTATATGTTTTGGGACCTTTCAGACGAACAATCTACGAGTCTTGTATCCAAAATGACTAATGTCGTGATCGAAGGTATATTGTTCCCTAGTTGTTGATCAAGAAGGTAAGGGACTAATCGAGGATTAACATATTTGGTTATGAGCTAGGTTTCGTTTATGTCCAGTGACTTTAGGTTCACTTGTCATTTGTCGTAACCAGCAACGGTATTACAGTGCTTGGCTCGATGCGACTATCCTACTAACAAGTCGTCTATGGTTCAGATTAGATTCTTTAGCCGACATAGGTTTTTTTTTTCTTTTGGATTTACTTTTCAATTTATCTTATCTTAAGATTCGAAACTAACTCTTTTAAAGTAAATATCACACATATTTTGTATCATTTGAGCATTTAACGGATGATTGGTAGTCAAAAGTTTTTGACGAAAAAATAATATATTATTTTGATACATTTGTTCTGTTCGTAAAACAACGATAACTAAATTGATTTTCACAATTTCATTAGTATAGAATTTTAAGATTCGGATGTCAATACAGAATTTTTAATCTTTTTGACTAAGATTCGGATGTCGATACAGAATTTTTAATCTTTTTGACTAATACATGAAGAGTTATGTTTCATTTATAATGTCAGTGGTAGAGTTATTTGGGAGTAGTAATTTATGTCCATTTGTTAATAATTCAAATACAAGAAAAATTTAGTAAAAAAGTTTTTTGTTATTTAAAAAGGATTAAAAAATATGGATTTAATATTTCAAATTTATAGTGTTATAGAGAAACACATGTTTCACTAGTCTAATCTATTAACGGATTGGTGTATTTTTGCATGTTGGTTAGTTTTTTAGGATTTAAAATAGCATGCATGTATATTTTATTTAATTTTGGAAATCATTTCTTAGTCGTAACGATAAATGAAATTGAATGGTTGAGAGATCTTTTGTCGAAGATATTCATTTTTGAAAAAAAACTTACAATCCAAATTTATTGTGATAGCCAGACAAACATGTGATGGAGTCTACGTTGACATATAACACGAGACATAACTTTGAGATAGTAGTATGCTATATAATTGATTCAAGATATAATTATATTGTTTATCAAACTATTGACTTGAGAATCGGTAAACTTAACATGTAAAAATATGAGATTCAAACTTATAAAATGATATTTTTTAAATGATGGTCAACCAATTCGACTATAGTGAATATCTAGATATTAAATTGTGGGTAATAACAACTTTGTTTAAGATGAAAATGAGTATTATAAAAAATGTGTGGTATATGCCACTCGTCATCGTGGAAAAATAATTTCTAATAAATTGTAATACAATTTTTGTGTGATAAAGATAACGGAAACATTATAAAATTATAAATATGAGAATCTAGGGATGATACCGTCTCTTATGAGAGAATGAAGTCATGTAAGTAAACTTTTAAATTGGATAGTCACATTGCCAAAATAGTGCAAAGCAAAATCAATTATATACGTACTAGTACAATATCCATGTGTGTGATATTATGTCTTAGGTTTTAGTTCAAGTTGTGACTACCAAAGTTTTCAGCCAAACGTTTTTGTATTTACAATGGGTAAAATTCATTTCTATTATTATTATCCTATCCGTTTAATTTTTCTCAATGAAGATATGATATGTGTTATTTATTCAAATGAGGTATTACTGAAATAATTAATTAAATAAGTTGATATAAATATCGGTTATGAGACGAGTTTAGAGAAATGAAATAATCTAGGATAAGAGGAGAGAGACTAGAGGGCAACAAAATGAAAATTCAAAACATTGGAGGCCAAAGATGTCATGGGTTTCCACGATAATAAGGAGGCTCATCCCGACGTTTTTAAGAGAAGGATTCGTGTGTCATAACGATTTGGATTTGAATACTTTTTGAAAATTGTAAAAAAGGTTGATCGTCATAATAAATGTTAATCTCTGCGATGAATGGTATCATAACCAAGTCACAAATCGTGATCATTCACACCCTAAGAAAAGCCAAAGCAAAAAAGAACGACCAATGGAGATGCACCGCCATGCAATAATGTTTGAATATATCATGTACAAACAAGTAAAATAGGTTGAGAACATGATAGCATACGCGCTTACTTCCTTATATTATATTAATTAAACATTTTGTATGGTCTTAAAAGAGAACCAAGTAAGAACACAACATGGTAAAACCTCTCGTAGAAACCAAATGTCTTAAATAGTAACCATCGAAGAAGGGACAAACTGGCGATCTACAATTTGAGCTTACCAAACGGAAAAAGTTATGCTATACAATATATTCAAAGCATGAAGCATCAAACTTTATACAACATGGTATATATGGTTAACATAAATATTTTACAAGAAAAATCTCACTAGACCCCCTACATTATTGAGGTATGCATGAATCAATCTTCATCTGGATGAACTTCATAAAGGAGAAAGTGAAGCATATTATGGTTACAAAATATTACCCAAAAAGTTCTCATGACATGATAATTTTGGCAAACCATTCTAGTAGAGACCAAAAACTTGGTTAAACAATGAGACACATGTCAACGTTTTTCCAACACAATCCAAATCCTACTAGTCATCATCAAGTCGATAACATAGGTCATTCTATTCTACAAGTGAGGTTTAGACCTAGTTGGACCTTAAAAGAAGCCTTAAGTGTCGGCAGTATCTCATGATACTAAATTATTTATTTAAATAAGTATAAGAGATACCTTTGTCTAAAATCATAGGAAAAAAATTCATAAATATCCATAATATAAATACATGTTATAGGTTTGGGGTACCTCAACTAACAATATTCTATAGTTTAAAACGCTTGACTAACACTTTTTTACCGAGCCTAACATATCAAACAACATTTCTCGTTACATTTATACCCTTAAGTAAATATACAAGTGGAGGTGACAAATATAATCATTCTCAAAGGTATTCAATACGTCATTGAAGGTATGATTGTGAAGTGGCTAATTTGTCATTAAGAAGTCTATGAGCGCACCGAACCATCCTATGCAACGCAAAAACTGAAAATCTATTCACTTTGGTGTATGAAATGTAAACATTATTCCCAATGGAAATAATTATGCCATTTTTTTGTTAATCACTAACTATGATGAAGGAACAAGTACTAAAGGTCGTAGGGAACTTGACTTAATCAAAGAAAACATATCAAAGTGAACTTATGTATGAAAGACTACCAAAATGATAAGTAGATATTACTCCAAAGTCCGCTTCCGAAGCTTTGAGGTAAGTGATCAAGTACTCAAACGCATGTTAATTTATACAAAGGACAAAGTGCTTAAAGACCTAGGTCCGGACTGTGATAGATTCTACACAGTCTTGGTTAATGTCAAGTTAGGAGCTTATAAATTTCTTGATGAAGAGGTTCAGTCTTTGCATGATCCGTAGAATGTAGAACACTTTGAGTTATACACATTTTAAATATCTAACACAATTTCGGCTTTGTTTGTATTTCTTATTTTTTTTACCTGAGGTTTAATTTTTGTAATTTCAATGGAATGATATAATTTCAATGAGGTACTTGTCTATGATTTTTTTAAAATTTACATATACATTTAAATTATGACTTATATAAGAAATATTAAACTTGTATTAAGCCTAAGGGTCCTTAAAATTAATTGTTTACCTTCGAAGTTGACCATTCAACTATGAGAGGCCCTTAAATCTATAGAGGATCCACTATGTTTGTTATTGTCCACAATCGTATTAAAACATACTAAGCAACTCAAACAAACTTGCAACATATCATACATCTAAGGTTGGTTGAACCATGTAATATTTTGCTTATTCTTCCATAACCCACCTAAGGATGGGAAAGATAAATCAATCCCTTGAACATTCTAGGATGGCCGAGTTAAAAGTCTTCATTTATCACAAGAAAAAAGACATCATTTTCAAAGAAGCTGTTACCTCATACCATTAATTAGATCCTAGACTACAAACATTGGTGGGAGACTCAAAATATTGGATAACTAATTACTAAACCTAAAAAATCATCAGGTCATTCATGAGAATCGACTGATTTGGATCTACAATTAAGTTACTTAAGTATAGTGAGGTTAATACTTAAGTAGATTCTACATAGCCTTAAATAATGCAAGTGTATTACTAAAAGTAAAAGCATAAGATTTCATCAAAACAAATCCTCGATTGTATGGGTATTTATTTTGCTAGGAATAATAAAAAAAATGTTGTGATTTGGAGTTCGACACATACAAATAATTTTTATTTATTTATAAAAGTATAATTATTTGTCTGACTTACTTCGCATTGGGGAACAACATTTTATTATTCATTTTGTCTTCCATATCTTCAACCTTTTCTTTGGTTATGGATAACTTTGGCGTGCAAACAACTTCTTTGGTTCATTGAGCTAGAGGGGCATAAGGCCAAAAAGAATATAATTTTATATTGGAAAAGGCTTCATGAATATTGAGAACCAAATTGGCCTCCATATTTTAATTTTTCTCTTGAGCTATCATTTGCCCCACCTCTTATAACGGAAAGCGCAATTGTACAAGATTCACACGACTTCTTCTAATTCATCTTCAATTGTTGAGTCAACCGAAGGTTTATATGGACCTGGACATATGTTTTTTTCTATGGCACCACAATTGTTTCAAAGTTTTTTTTTGCCTATCTTTGTTTGCGCAACTATCTAATGGTTAACTTCACATTTATTATCTCAAGACTGAAAACCATCTTCCAAGAGCTTGAGATTCATCTTAAGAAATTTGTTGAGGTTAACCAAGATAATAAAATTGTTTTCCAGTTATTTACGCAATATCGCAAAAAGTGTTAAACATAAGCTGGAAAAAAGGACAATGTTAATTTTAAAATATTAATAAACAAAAGATTATATATTGTTCAATAATATTTATTATCGACCAGTCAATGACTATGGCGCGAGTGCGAGCTAAAGCACATATTTTAGCAATAACTTCTTATCTAATCGATATCAATAAACCATTCGTTTGAGGTAAATTCTGTCATATGTACTCATATTTTTGTCATTCTCATGAGTTCGCTCACCCCCATTAGGGCTGTAGGTATGGTCCGCATATATTCAAAATTAGGAGCTAGTTGAAACGAAATAATTTTGAATGCAGTTTGGATTACCAGTTCTGGTACTTTCGAAGCTTCACTAGTTCCAATATTCTTCAGAATCTTTAATGTCAGTCCTGTAGTTGGGTTATGTTATTGCTTCATTTTATTTTGGGTCTCTTGCATTTTATTAACAGCCTATTTCTCTATCTTTGGGTCACTTGTGTGACATACGTCTTCTTGCAAGCCAATTTCTCATATTTTCTTATACGTAAAAGTGCATTCATCTTTTTATTGTCATTGCTTACAATCAGAATTGTTTGCTTTGTCATTGTCAGACCTCCTTCCTGTATAAAGATCTTATTTTGGGAAACCAGTACATGTGGTTTATAAAATAAAATAATGAATAGAGTATCTAATGTTAAACCTACTTATTCATAGCGAAACCGCGAAGGATTCAGTCTCTGCTTAGTTCTGCATAACTGGTTGTGGCCGGTATGCATATCAAGAAAAGTTCTTGAGATTTATGAGAATATTTAGTTACGAGAAACTGAAAAATGCACTATGAACTAATATACAAATACAAATTAACTAGAAGTTTCATAAAAAATCTTATAACTAAAATCAAGGAACATCATTTTTTACTTTAAATGACCAATGTCAAGGTGTCGTGGTTTTATCAAGAAACTAACTTGTCTCCCAATTACAGATAAGAAACAGATAGAAGTCCTTCCATAGTTTTTTAGAATATAAAAGTCAATAACGATTATGACGTGTTGTTAGTGATAAATAGAAGTATGAGATTATATTGGTTGAACCAATATAAGTAAAGAGATGAATTCCTTCATCTTAAATAGATTATACGTTAACCAATAACCTCCACCAATTGGTTGGAACACATATTGTTGAGTTAAAAGAACTTACTGAGTTGGAGTTGTAAGGGTAGTCAGAACCCAAAATTGAATAAACATGCAAAATAATATATATCATGATCCAACTTCTCGGTCAATATCTTTCTTTTCTTTGGTAAACAAACTATGAAACGACATGAATATCCCATTCTACCCTCAAGTCCGGTAAAACTTCTATATCTCAGTAAGTATATATATTATCTATTCTATCCATGATAGGTAGGAAATAGTCCATCTGAATATGTTCTTTGACAATCATGGTAGGGTTTTACCATCCGATCCTCTTATAAAAATAAGTGTTACAACAACACTCACATGAACAACCTATGGCAGATCATTTCATATGTTATTGAAGCAGCAGGAATCAAACAAAAAAACCCAGAGGTCATCAAAACATACCTCATGGACCCAAATGTTTGTAACAAAGATCCTAAAGATGCGATAAAAATAGGTTTAACATTCAACATATGCATATATTTCTAATGGGTATCGATGTTGGACTCACTCTCAACCGTTTTTGGATGACTAGAAGAGATTTACCCAAATGAGAAAGATTGACATTCATTTTGATGGTTTGAAATATTGTTATCATAGTCGTGAGCGATGTGCATAACCCTGCAAATCATTTTTAGTTGAAAGAAGTAAACTAAGTCTTAATAAAGAAGTTGGTAAAAAGAAAATGTGTTGACCTAGAAAGAAGTGAAATAAGAGAGTTTAACTAAAATGACAAACAATTGTATTACCTACCCATTTATATGCCATATAATTATTTGTTATCCATTGGTTTTAAAAGCCATATAATTTTTGTAGAGTGCCAATGATTTTGATCCATATCCTACAATCGAACACCTAATGTTTTATTATCACTATTGTTCATGCAAGCCAAAACCAACATATCTATAATTGTCTAACTTGTGATTATTATTCATTAAGTGACACATGTCATATAGAGTTGCACTTGACTAATGTATATCAACCTCATTTATTAGGCCTAATCATTCAAATATTTTGTGACAATTTGGATTTCAAGTGCTTCAATCACTCTAAATGTTGGTATGACTCGTCTGTGACACTTCCAGCGTCAAGTGGTTTGGTCACTTTACGTTTTATCTTAGTTGTTATAAAGATAAACAATCTAACTTCTTGATGGCATACTCTCTCCTTTAGTTTTTTTGTATTAGTCTTTATTTCTTGTTCTAAAAACTAGGGCGTTATAATGGACATATACAAAGAAACTTTTCTAACATACTTTTCTAGTATCTTCAATCCGTACTTGTTTATAATTTTTTCTATAAATAATTAGCTAAAAACAATAAAAAAAATCTAGGAAATACTACTCATGTTTGAAACTTTTTTCTCAATAATTTTATTTTTCTTAAGAGAATTTTGGGAAACAAGGGATTGAATTAGACAAAAACATGGATCACAAAACTTTTAGGAATCCAAATATAATTATCTTGGTAGCTCGACTTAATAAATAATATGTAGTTTGGCTAGGACTTTTCATGTCACATCAAAAGTTCAGACAGACAACTAAACAAAATCGGCCAAAACATAAAAAATTCTTAGTTAAATGGTGCTTAATAAGATACGACATTTAGCTCAAAATTATTTTTCCACGACTCGAGCTAGATAATGATTTGATCAATACGTTAGACCCACTCGCAGATAATATATATAAAATAAATTTTAATTGTTATTTAGAAATAAGGTATGGGTGAGGTAAAATGTCACTTAAAGATCGAAAAAGCAAAAATATATTAATTGGAATTGATAAAAGTCGAACACTTCAATATATTTTCTATTTCAGATTATAATTATTTTGGTTTGATGTTTATTAACTTCTATCTTTAGATTTTTACCTACTTTAATCTTTCAAATTTTATATATTTTATAATGGTCTTGATTGGGTCATCATATATTGAATGTTATTGTTTACATAGCCTTTTCAGCTGTCATGTCACTTTCTCAATAATATCTTCTCTCTTTTCCAATAGTATCATGCCTCTTTTGTATTGTTCAAACATTCATACATGTTTTGGAAATTTCTACACCGGATGAAAGTCTCTTTTAGGGTCACGTTCTCTGCCAATTTTGTTTTTTTTTCAAAATATCGTTTTATGACTTGACCATAGCCTGAAGTTAAACATTTGGGGCTCGTTCAACATGAGTAAGGACATGGTCCAAGCTGCTTTTGTGTGCGCACATTCTTTAGGGGCATGACTATGTAGGGAATATTGGGTCCGTATATTCCGCCTTTGTATATAAGTAAGAATACTCCGATCTCCACAATAGTGTGATATTGTCCGCTTTGGGCCCACTGGCCCGTACTTGTTCAGTCTAAGTGATGTGGGATAAAGGATCAAGTTTTACTCACTCTTAACACTCTCCCTTAAACTTAATCCGCGAAATTCAAATTCATAAACTTGATCCGCGGAATGGCATATACACTATATGCATTCCGCCTCACTCAATACATTCATTGCATGGCTTTGAACACAAGTTTCAACCTTGCTCTGATACCATGTCAGAAATATCTCCACCAACTAATGCGATATTGTCCGCTTTGGGCGATTAGTCCCGCACGGTTTTGCTCTTGGTTCACTCCCAAAAGGCCTCACACTAATGGAGATCTATTCTTAACTTATATACTGATCTTTCTTCCCATGTTTAACCGATGTGGGATGTGAGACTTTGGTCGCACCTAACAATCCTCCTCATTTGGCGATCTAATGTTTAACTAGAAAGGCTCATTTGGCGTGTCAAGATCCATGGTTGGTGGCTAATGCACCTTTGAGTTATATGCAACCTGACTATTCGTATGATGTCCTTTAGAATATGAGCTCTGCTTGTTGCACTCATCGTATTGAGCATTCCTTGGATGCTATGAGGTCTCTATATGGAAGAGAGATCAATTAGGAAAATGATTTATATGTATCATGATAGCTCTCGCTCATGAAGGTGTAAGATATTAGTTAGGAAACTAACCTCTATATGTTGGTTTGATTTGGTCTAAGAATGGATGAATGGTCGGATAGAAAAATGACTAATCTATATTGGCTTGATCTGGCTTATAAAAGGAGGATGGGTTGGTTAGGAAACCATCTCTCTATTTTAGATCACGTGGCTTATGAAGGAATAAGAGTCGGTTAAGAAACCAACCTCTCTATATGGTTTAGTTTTGTTTAGTTTTGTTTACGAATGAATGAAAGAACGATTAAGAAAATAATCATTATTATATTGGATCCATTGGATTATGAATGAATGATGGATCAATTAAGAAACTAAACCTCTCTGGCCTATGAAGGAATAAATGATCGACTAAAAGATCGATTCTCTATATTGGGTTGTTTTGATTTATAAAATAATGAGGGGTCTACTTGGAAAACAACCTCTCTATATTAACTTACTTGGCTTATGAAAGAATGATGGTCGGTTAAAAACTGACCTTTCTACATTGAATTACTTTGACTTATAAATGATAAGGCATCGATTGTGAAACTACCCTTTTTATATTAGCTGTCTTAGCTTATGAAAGAATGATGGGGGCAATTAAGAAACTAACCTCTCTATAATAGGCCTCTTTGGCTTATGAAGGAATGCGAGGTAGGCTACAAAATAATTCTCTCTCTATATTGGATACTTAACATATGGAGAAATGATGGATAATTTTAGAAACTGACCTCTATACATTAGCTTATTTTAGCTTATAAATATATGAGCGGTCTGTTAGAAAACTAACTTCCCTACATTGTCTACCTTAGCTTATGAATGAATGAGGGATCAGTTAAGAAATCGACCTTTCTATATTTGGTTGCTTTGTCTTACAAATGAATGAGGGTCGGTTAAGAGACCAAACTTTATATATTGGATTATTTTGGCTTATGAATGGATAATGTGTCGGTTATGATATCGATCTTCACCAATTAGCAACATTGGATTATAAAAGACCGAGAGGGCAGATAAGAAACCGACCTCTCTATGTTAGGATACATTGGTTTATAAAGAAGTTGGGGTTGGTTAAGAGATTGACCTCCCAATATTAGGTTGCTTTGATTTATGAATGGATGATGAATCACTTTGGAAACCGACTTCTCTATATTGTTTTATCTTTCCGCACTTGGGAATGATGGTTTGGTTTGGTTTGTTTTGTTGCATTAAGGTGAGCTTGGTTTTTATATTGAGCTCCATTTGATTTCAACAACAAAATTTCATCTTCAACGAGGGCTCGGTTTGAAAACCGAGCCCTCGTTGGTTTAACTTTCTTTCTTTGATTTATGTGAAGTGAGTTTGGCTAACATATCAAAATTCTTTTGGCATCACATTCCTCACCTTAATTATATACAGAGAGCTCGATTAGCATGATGAATTTCTTTTGGTTTTATCAATGGATCTTTTTTACGTTGTTTTCTGTTATGGGTCTCTTTTATTAGCCAACTATCCACGTTGTATAAAAAGTTATAACAATATAGTTGAGATTAAATGATAATAAATCATGTTTCTTAGATATTAAATGGTAATAGATGATATTTTTGGATATTTTTAAGAATTAAATTTGATTTTGGAGATTCGATATAATCAAATATATTTATATAGTTATAAATTATATTAATATGATTGTATAATAAAATTATTAATATTATATATGACTAAAATTATTAATTAATATACAATTTAAATATATGCATAAAACTCAATATATATATATATATATATATATATCATATTTATCATAAATGATGGATAAATAAAATAATTTTGATATAAAAAATGCAATCCTCATTTTTTGTGAATTTTTTATTTTAAATATTAATTTTTTTTTTCTGAAACGTTATTTCTTGAAATTGTGTGGGTCTACCTAAAAGGGTCATGAATAATTACAACTCTTTGGAAGGTTTTAATTACTTCTATAAATATGTAGGTATTTCAAGAATAAAGAACACAATATGAAAATCTCAAATTTTTTTCACTTAAAATCAACTCTCTCGTTTTTATCTTATTTGATCAA
This sequence comes from Limnanthes douglasii subsp. nivea, assembly GCA_036936605.1. Classification (NCBI taxonomy): domain Eukaryota; kingdom Viridiplantae; phylum Streptophyta; class Magnoliopsida; order Brassicales; family Limnanthaceae; genus Limnanthes; species Limnanthes douglasii. The sequence goes on from JAUPFV010000001.1 coordinate 101,759,506, forward strand.
ATCTGAACTTTAATCTCGTCGTTTGTATTTAATTTCATAAAACTTATTACATCCAAAAAGAACATTCTTCAAAGATAAAAAATACTAGAATGATCTGAATAATTCTTTTTGAAAAACATAACTTTACATGTCTCACGTTTCTCTATTGTTTCTGATTACTTTCATGCGACTCTTCTCTTCTCATACAACAATAAATTATGGTTTCTACTCTAGTTTTCCAATAATAAAAAATAATGATTATTATGAAATTATAATAATCATAGTTACCATTATGGTGATGAACCAAAACTTTGTTCAATTATACACTTTCAATAGCATGAATTTTACCTAATGACTAGAAAAGACAAACTTCTTATTGGATGCACTTAAAACCCACTACATTATCATTCCGAACCTGAAAAAAATCCCAGAAGCTAGCGACAAGGACACCGACAAAATAAAGGCACAAACAAGTAGAGAATAATCTTATAAGGCGTGTACATATCTTAAAATCAGTTTCAGATCGTCTATTCGATCTTTATGCAAGTGAGTTTTCAATTTTAAGTTTATTGATGGAAACACACTTCTCCCTCAAATTCACGTCTTAGAAATCAAAGTTAATAAACTCGTGTATTAAAGTAGTGTTTCCATAAAAAAAATTAAGTAGAAAAAATTATAGTAAAATCGCCTCCATCTTGAAAATATTATCTAAATATAATAATTCATAAATTCAAAGAGTATAGTTTCGAATAAATCCAAAATCATTTAAGAATTGAAGAAGACTAGAGGTGCGGAAGACAAATCCAAAATTAAAGTGGTAGAACATGAATAATAATCGAGGGTGTCCATATCATTGATTCATTCTAGGAATCTAATTACTCAATATGAAAAAAAATGAACAAGAGATTATAGAACTTACCACAAACCATTATCCATTTTTCTATTTCTAGGGTCTGAAATGGAAGACTTTTTACTCTTGCTTTTGTGAATATCGTAGAGGAAATATATGAAACTTCTACCAACTTGTGAGTTAATATTATAGAGATTGAAGGAGTATGATTGAAGCCCTGAAACAATCTTGCAAGAAAAGTATACTAAAAATACAAAAATATAATGAACTAAAAGTTTGGAAAGTGGCCCAAATGTTTAGAGTAGTGAACTAAGATTAGAAGATTCACTTTTATATTAAGTGAAATGAATTTCACTTAATTTCATAGAAGATCATGAAATCTCTCATTTACTTAATTAACCACAAGTCATTTTTCTTTTCTCTACATGACTCTCTTACTTTCTAATCTTGCAATATTTTTTATTAGATTCGCCACTATTAGGGTTCATAATCTTTATTGGACTTCTAAAGCTCAATACCTAATTATTGGGTTAAATGAACCTCCCTTTAGATTACTCTTTATCACAATCGTTATCCATACATTATTTTATAACACCATAATACTAAGTAATCATATTATCATTATTATTATAGTTGATCCAATATTTTAATTGATTACTTTAATTGGACTTTATAAAACATACATGAATATACTAAATTACATATGATCAAACATTACAATTTAGGATTTCTTTAAAATCTCCCACTTGGACCATTCATGTGTACTGAATTATATTAATATGAATTATGCATTATGTTGTTGTTCACGAATAATATATGAATCATTATTCATGTCGGGATATAGGTAACAACGAACCCAAAAGTTCCATCACAACTCATAATTTGTAATAGTTATATAATAATTCACATCGATAACTACCACCTTAGTGAACTTTAACCTCTCATTAAATGTGGCATGATAGTATGACACAACCTTGTAATCAACACATGTCAACTACTCAACTAGTCCTACTGAATGAGATCACTTAATTTTGTCAAACAAATAAAGGTAAAAAAGCTGAATCATTATAGTGTAAACTGAAAATGTATAAACATGGTATGAAATGATAATACAAGCTGACATAAAATTACACTGCTCCTACTGAACCTAGATACCCTCGAAACTAATGATATCTATGTGAAACTTTTTCTCTTAAAAGAAGGGCTACAATACTTTTGTAAATAAATCTACAACCATCGAGTGTGTATCAATAGCACCGCCCTTATCTTGCCATTATGAATCTGCTACTTTACGAAACAAAACTTAATTTCAATATGCTTAGACTTGGTGGTCCTATTGTTCTCATTTGAGAACATAAAAATTTAACTAGTATCACAATAAATTAGGATGGATGTTTCAATTCCGTCAATTATATGCAAAGTTGCGACAAAAAAATTAGACATACTGCGTGGGTTGATGAAGTAAAACACGCCATATACTTTGGTGCCATATTCGAAGTCGTGATGAGAGTATGTTTTGCACAATTCCACTATATAACACCTCATACAAGAATCCTACATAACCAGTGGTTGAATTTTTGGTGTCTACACACCTTGCAAAATATGAATCAGAATAACCTACAAATTCTAAGTTAGTTGATCAACTATATGTCAGTACTAAATGTTAGGTATTCTTCAAGCACTAAAACTCCATATTTATTGCATTCGAACGAGATACTACTTGATATCTAACGTACATTCCAAATATCCAACTATGAATGCTATATCCGGACTGGTAGATATTTGAGCATACATGAGACTACCTACTGAAGAAATATATGATATCATATTCATGAGCTAAATATCCGATTTTGTTTTGGGGTACTTATGAAGTGATAAATTTTATCCTTTTGAGTCAGGGGTATCCAAAGCTTTGCTTTTATCTAAACCATACTGACATAACATGATCTTAATGTAATCTTCTCGTAAGAGACCCAAGACCCCCCTAGGATGGTTCCTTATAATACAGATTACCAATACATATGAAGATTTCTCAAGATTATTTATATCAAATTTCTCTGACATAAATTCCTTGGTAGCATGTAACAAACCTACATATTTAGTGGCTATGAGTATATCATTGACATAAAGCAGTAAATATATCATTTTACTTCTACTGATATTGCGGTATACACAATCGACTAGATTTACCTCAAAACTGAATGAGGTAACAATGTCTAAAAACTTATGGTGCCATTAACAAGTGGCCAACTAGAGCCGATATATGATTTTCTTTAGTTTACAAACTATGAACTTTGGATTTCCAACCACAAACTATTTAGTTTGCTTTATGTAATTTGTTTATTTAGTCTATCCATTTTAAAATGTTATCTTAACATCTATTTAGTTAAGCTCTAGGTAAAAATGAGCAACAAAAGTCATGATTATTCTGAATAAGTCCTTTGACGAAACTACAGAAAAAGTATTTATATAATAAATCCCTTTAGTTTGATTGTATCCTTCCACAACAAGATAGCTTTGTATCATTTTATTTTCCTTTAACATCACGTTTGGTTTTAAACAACCACTTTCACCCTAGTGCTTTCTTCCATTCAGGTAGATTGGTAAGATCCCAAACTTAATTATCTTGCATCGATTTGCACTCTGATTGTTTAAATTTAGTGTTTAGATTTTAAAATATTTATGGAATCTTGAAATGTGAATGAGTTATTTTATAAGATGTTTGAAATATTATCATTTTCCCTAAGAAATGCAACGTAGTTCGAACATATTGGATTTACCCTTTATTGAGTGAACCATGAAATGTTGGCTCATTATGCTGTTATATTTCTTGAGGTTGTTGAATTTATTCATCGGAATCAACATTAACATTCTTTACTTGAGGTTGAGGCACAACAGCAGTCAGATAAACTGCAAACTGAACTCCCTAGCATACTAGTTGAGAACTGGTAAGCTAACTGTATATGGTGCATAAATGTTAGAGACTGAATGAATTGGTTCTAGTTATTCCTCAAAGATGGTGTTATTTTTTAGAATCCTCCTCTTTAAATATTGCATCCTAAAAACGTATTATAGTGTCCATATCAAAAATAGATCGCTTATGTGGTCTGGGTACCCTATGAAGTTGTAACTAACTGTTTTAGGCTTCATCTCATTACACATATAAGGCTTTCCCTCTAATAATGTTTTTTAATAATGTGAATTTCTGTTTTGCTTCATCTTGATTATTAAGCTTCTCAATTGTTTCTTCTTATACTACACCTTTCAGCTTCAATAAACCATTTTAGATCTTCAACTCATTCTCTAATGTTTCCCTTTTAAATTTGTTCTTGATGAAGCTGTGAATCTGTTTCATGCACAAAGCTTAAAAGTCTACTATCACCGAGAAGTCAGGTATGACTACCTGCTTTAAAAGATCATTAGAAGTGAAAATTCCATCTAAATCTGATTAGATTAATTGTTTTGTAAAAATATTTTGACCCTTATGTTTTTTTTATCAGATTCATGAAGAATTTATCCATAAACATAGCTTGATGACGTTGAGTTTTGGATTCCTACAAAAAATTATTTTTCTACAAGTATATATAATGGAGAACTGATAAAAGACTATAGAACCCTGCAAGTTACCAAGTATGCTTTATAGTAATATTATAAAATATCCTATATTTCTTTAATATATAGATAAAATTTATTACAAGTCATTTATATTCTTGTAAGAACTGTTTTAGGTACAACTTTGTAAATGGTAAATTGGAATAGCCAGCAAAACTAATTGAATAAGAATTAGTCTTCCACCAAATGATAGTAGCTTACTACCCTAATCATAATTTTTTTATTCACTAAATTTACAAAGTAACATGATTTATTACTTGAGTGAATAACTATACCAAGGTATTTGATAGATAAATTTCCATGTTTGAACCCAGTTTGGTAGCTATGATTCTTGTTTGTAACACTTTTCTATGAGTTATGAAAGTGGTTTCGTCCTTATTGATAATTTGGCACGATCTATCTTGGTAATGTTGTAGGCTCTTGCTGATTTCATTGATATTTGAAGAAGAAACACTTGTAAAGATGGTGAAATACTTTGCAAAAGCCAGAAAAGGTACCATTAATGAACAAATAGTTTTATATCTATTTTCTTCAATTGTCTTCAAAAAGGTTTTTAAGACCCTTAATAAGGTACTTTTCAAAAATTATAAACATAATATGAGAAATATTATCCATTTGTCTAACTTATTTAGAAGACTTAAAGTAACCTTTTAGTTATCCATTTACTATTGTTGAAAACCATACTAATTTGATGTATTTCTTAATCATGTCTACACACCTTTTATCAAATCCAAAAGCTTCATAGACTCTTAGTATAAAATTGAAGGAAAGTCTATCGAATTCTTTGGAGATATCTAATTTGGTCATCATATTACCACCTTTATTTTTTATGTTTAATTTACGAGTTACCTCTTAAGTCAGCAGTATATTATCATATATATTCCTTAATTTGACAAAACCATCTTGTTCCTCTAATATAATATTACGAATGAGAACTGATAACCTTTCATTCAGAATCTTTGATAGAATTCTGTTAAAAACTATGTATAAGCTGATTGGTCTAAATTCATTCCAGGATTTTGGAGAGTCCACCTTAGGAAGTAAGCAAATTATTGTATCATCTATGCATTGAGAGACAAGTTGACTATTAAAGAATGATACTATTTCATCACTAAGGTTCTTAGATATTATAGCCCAAAAATCTTGAAAAAACTCTGCATTAAAGCCATCCACACCATCAACACTATTGGTGCTCAAAGTTTTGAAAGAGTTTAAGATCCTTTTATCACAAGTAAGTCCATATAATTTCTGTTATCTAAATTTGTATTAATCTTTGAAATTATGCTATGAAGTTCCTCTAGTTCATTTGGGTTAGGTTAAGCTCATAAAAGAGAATTAAAATTACCCTCAACAGATTTACCTAAGGCATGTTGATCCTCAATCCAAGTGTCTTCATCCAATATTATATGAATCATGTTCTTTTTCCTTCTTTTCTTGGCATAATTGAATGAAGAATTCATGTCCTCATTCTTTAGCCAAATAGTATTACTTTTTTTGCTCCTAGTAGGATTCTTCTTAGGCGATGAGTTGAAGATATATAGCTTGAGCTTTGGATAAATTAAATTTTGTCTTTTATACTCTTACTTTCTTCTAAATAGTTATTGATGAACTTAACTTCTTCTTCTGGTTGAGCAATGACTTCAAAATCATTTTCAAATACTTCCCAATTCCAACTTTTGAGTTTAAATTTTAATATTTTAATTTCTATCAGAATACTTGAATAGGTAAACCATGAAAATCTTCTTTCCAGTTTTGTTCAACCATCTTTAAGAAATCAGGATCCAAAGTCCACATATTTTGGAACTGAAATGAAGATTTAATTCTATTATGTTTAACTGAAATAGTTATATACATATGAGAAGGATCAGATCATGTTCTAGATAGGTGCTTAACATTGGTGTTTTCAAAGTAATCCATCCAAAATGAGTTATATAAAAGTCTATATAGTCTCCTCTATTTACGGTTGTTAGTCTAAGTAAATTATGAGCTAGTATATCCTACATCTTCCAGTTGACAATCAAGAATAATATTATGTTTCTCAAACATAATATATAGCATGATAGTTTCCCTTGAGAATTTGTGATTGCATTAAAGTCCTCTATGACAATCCACTCTCTAATATTATCAGTTATATCTCTTAAACTATCCAAGAGAACTTTCCTTTGTTCTCTTATACATTTTTCATAAACCGCAATAACCAGAAAGTCCTTTTCTATTAAAAAAGCACCACTTTTAAGTGTAAAAGTTTCTCATGATTTTAAATAATGTCCATTGTAAACTTATACTTCCATAATATTCATATATTTTACTATTGCTAGCTATACCAACTTGAAAACCAAGTATTCTAGTAACCTTTTCTAGAATATCCAGAGCTATCATGTGTTCTTGGATAAGAAAGATATTATTATTTTCAGCTCTTTTAATAGGTTTAAGTATTCTTATTGTACCTTTGTTTCCAGCACCTCTCACATTCCAGTTTAGGATTATGATAATCATTTTGATGATCTATTAGAGGGCCTGATAGACCTTTTATAATGTAATGATTTGGTAGTAATTAAACCTTTACAAAGCTTAATTTTAGTCTTTTTTATATTCAACAATAATATTATTAAAATATCTCACTTTCTCAATATTAACAAGGACATGAGATGAAGGTAAACTCAGTCCTTAATTTAGGTGAATTTATCTATGTATTTGAGGTTTTCAAATCATTGATTGGAGAAAATTAAGCTCTATTTTCAACAGATTGTAATGCTTCAATAATTTTTGAATCCCTAATATATGAAGTATCATTGTTATTATCTTTTTGCCTTTGGTTTTTTTTAATATATGGTGTTTATGAAGAATGACTTTGCTACTTTCATTTTGTCATTCATTTATTGAAGCTTGGTTGTTTGAGTTCTCTATGATAATTTTTTTTGGTATGTTGTTTCCTCTTGTTTAAAATCAATTCAATTTGAGTTCACATTCTCTATGATTATAAATTTCATCTTATGAACCCATATTTCAGTTTGATTGAAATGTTTAGCAAATGATATTATCTGATCTTTATTTGTCCTTGCATTATGGCCTTTTTTAGTTGTTAATTAATTTTTACATTTAGATTGTTTATAACCTAAATGTAAGGAATCCGAGCAGTAAGATGTCATGTCTCCATATATAAGTTTTTGCTAAAATACTTCTTTATCTTCAAATAAAATCCACACTTTATTGAGAATGTTTCTTCATACATCCAAATCTATCCATACCTTACAATAGTTATACATTGCTTTATTCTTGGGAGGGACCCAAATTGATAGAGGATTGCCTATAGACTTGGCTATAGCTCTAATTGTGTCTTTGTTATACATATACTCAGACATATTTTAGCAATGCAATCCACACATAGGTGATTAAGGATTCTATTTTAGGGTTGAAGAAAGAATTCTATTTTAGCAACCTCGTTGTATATAGCCCTATTGATTAGAGATTTCTTCTCCAGATCTTCCCAAGATCTTCATTATGAGGAAACTCAAGCATAACATGTCTAGGATCCCACATGTCTAGATTAAACTTTCTAAAGGAACCAAAGTTATCCAAAAAGTTGTAGATGATAGCTAATTGAGGTCTATAATTTGAAAATTTGCTAAGTAATGTAAATTTTGAGTTAGACATTAGACTTTCCTTTTCTTATGCTGATAATTGTATTGACATATGGTCACCTTGGTCATTTATCTTAACATTTTCACAGAGAATTTCTTTTGATGAAATCTTTGTTTCTTCTGCATAGATTTTAGTAGATATTCTTATATTTTGGTTTTGCAACAAGTTTTGTATATTGAGTTGTTAAGGAAATTTTAATCGAAGATATGATTGATATAAATATCTGTGATTTGGCCATGAGTAGAAATGTGATTCCATTGTTTTCTTTTTGTATTTATTTACATTGTGGTAGTGGTGGAAAATCCTTATCTTTCTTACTGTGGTTAGAGTAGCATGAGTAATATTTATGGATTGGTCATATGTTATTAAGAATAAAGGATGAAGAAACTAAATTGGTCGATTGGCTTTTGACAGATATTGACGGCGGTGGATGCAATGGTGGTTTGGTTGATGTTTATTCTCCAGTCATTATGGAACCTACTGAAGAACTGACATTTAGCCAGCGTCGTCGGGCCAAGCACTGTAACGTTCGTCGGGCCAAGCACTGTAACGTTGTTGCTTTGAAGTCAGGTCTTGGAGAAATAAACGCCGTCCTTTGATACATTATTCGAGAATAATTACTACTAATATAAATGTATTAATTAATTAAATAAAAAATATATAAAAGAGAGGAGGTTGTATTATACACTAATTATAATTTCATTGAATAGCAGATAAGAATTTTCACCAATTTAGATATTTTTAAATATTTACAGTATCATTTGTTATTTTATAAAATAATTAATATCTAGCTAAAAATGGTAAGCCACCTAAGTTTTATTAAATATAAATTGAATGTGAACAATTTTTGGGAAAATCTATTACAGATTACGAACAAATTAATCGTGATGAATTATTTTCATAATGTGATTAGTATCAACCAACTTATCAATACTCGTATCTTTTTTTTAAAAGTATATTAAATAAAAATAAAATTAGTTCTTATAAGCGGATCTAGGAATTGAAGTAAGGGGGCTAAAATTCTCATTGTGATGAATCATATTATTTTGGGTTTTTAGCAAAATAACGATTCATTATAAGTCTACAAATAAAAATATATTATTATAATATGTTATTATTACATATAAATATATATTTAACAATAAATCTTAATGTATCTTAATATAATATGTTTAAAAGATATATAAGATAACAAAACCAAAATTTACATAAAAGTAAATCAAAATTGTTAAAAAATATTTTTGAAAAATTGATGAGAATATATAAAATTTGTTATATAAAATATATTTTTAACACATAGATGAAAATATTAATATATTATTTTTACATATAGATAAAATTTTAATTTTATGTAAAAATTATATAAAATTAAAATTAAATTTGTATTAAACATAATATATATATATATATATATATATATATATTCTTTAAACAAATTAAAAATTAAAATCAAGTATTTTATTTAAAAGAATCTTAATATATTAGTAATTAAAAATTATTTTAAAAAATATAAACAAAATAAAATGAAAATAATTATTTAAAATATACTTTATAAAATAATTACAAAAAAATTTGATTTGAGTAAATAAAACTTTGACTAAGTAAATGTATTTTCACTTTCTTAAAATATCCTTATTTCTTTAATATACATACGTAAGAAAAAATAAATTGTTGAAACTCATTCGGCCTTTCTTTAATTTATTTGATTTAAACATCGTCTCCTTCAAAAGCGGCAACTCATTATCTTTTTATAAATCAATGTAAGAGATAAAACATAATTAATTAGAAAGATTAAATGAACATAAAATCAAAACAAATTATGACAATTTTTTTTAGAATACTTACAATATCAATCGAGTACTAGTATTCTAGAGATTGAGTTGTTAGAGACTACATCCAACAATTTATAAATATTAACTTAAAATTTTCTTTTAAAATATTCAATATTTCTGACTTAAATTATTCCTTAAAAATAGCCATAATCCAAAATTTTGTAAATTAAAATTTCTACAGACTTTTAATCTAAAAAGTTTCTTAAAAATAGTCAACATACTAATTTCTAATTTAAAATTTTTCTATAATTATTTCAAACTTTAAAATTAAAACATTCATAAAAAACAATTATTCTCTTAAATTTTTTACTTTAATATTATTTAAATAATTAATACCTTAAAAAATTAAAAAAATATATATTTTAGATAAAGCGCGTAGAATTTTGACTTTAATATTATTTAAATAATTATTACCTTAAAAAAATTAAAAAATATATATTTTAGATAAAAAGGCGTAATTTTTTTTATTTTAATAGTATTTAAATAATTATTACCTTAAAAAAGTTATAAAACAGATAGGGGAGCATAGGCAATGAGTGGTATTAAATGACATAAAAAAATACAGTAAAAAGGTATGTAGACTTTAACAGTTCTAAAATCGAAATAATAGAGAATAAGTAAAAATGCGGAAAAGGTATGTAGACTTTAACAGTTTTAAAATTGAAATAACAGAGAATAAGTAAAAATGTGGAAAACCCAACAGACTCTACATGACAAAACTATGGAGTAGAAAAATATTTGAGCAAAACAACAAACCAGGAAAAGAATGTAACTGCAAACTCCAGATACATAAAAAAGAAAAATGGTTAGGTCAGACCACTTAGTTTCAAGGAACCTGAACCCCATGTTAGAAAGTAGGCGATACGGTACTGGAGAAGCAATGATCGAAAAAAATTCGAAAATTCTATCAATCGTCTCCCTTCAAATATGGTAAACAATCGCGCAAAGACAAACACGCTATAGATGATATAAAACCGAAGGAAGACTAGTTGGAAGCCTCTTAAAACAGAGAGACTCAATCTGTGTTAATAGTAAAAGAGAACTCAAACTTAGAATTTACGATATCCTAAATACCGCGAAAAAAACTACTTTCATAGACTATATGATTGGTAGTTCAAAACCAGAATTACATAAAACGCAAGTGAGAAGTATTAAATCTCTAATTCAAACTCTTTTTATGAGTAATCAATGGATTTTTTTTTTTTAATTTATCATATATCAATCTAGTTCATATGCTAAAAAAAATGTAAATTGTAAAACATTAATAAAAACCTCGACATACGTCGTGAAAGACACTAGACGCATATCCGTAAAAAGTGTGAAAAAAGTCAAAGCCCAATGGTGTTTCATGGATTTATAAATGGAAAGTCGGCACGTAACGCTAGTGTTTCAACTCAGACAAATTTCCAATAAAATAGGACAAAGGCAAAAATATATGGAACATGAGAATTTAAATGGAGCCGAAAATAGAAATGGATTTTCCAATTCCGACACACGGCTACCTAATAGAAAAGGACCGCCTAACTCCTATGATCTATGAGTCTATGATATGACAATGAGGTAGTTGAGACTGAAACAACACCTACAAAATCGACCTAACCATACACCATCTCTCTATTCCCCTCATACGCCTTCGACTTCAATCAACCCAACACACCCCAATCACTCTCGTCTCTATTACTATATTTATTTATATTCATATACCCAATGCCACAGTGACACATTCCTCGTGATTCGTCTATTCCCAATCTCCCCTCTCTCTCGCTCGCTCTTACTTCCCCTTTTTCTTCTTCAATTGGCTCTTCTCTCCCGAATCTGATCCAGGTATCGCATTGTCATCTTCCTTCAATCTACATCTAATTCCAAACATTCCTCCTATTTTGGATTCTTATAATAGTATTGAAATCGTGTTCGATATTTACTGTTCTTCGTGATTCTGCATGAATGACACAAATGTGATCCATTGTCTCAAATATTTTGTTATGCAAACGACCTGAGCCAAATTCAAATTCGTTTTGCAAATCATACCGGTAAAACTATAGATCCACGACGTTTAATTTACTTGCAATTAGCCAGATCCAGTGTGTTCGAGTAAACTCTATCACCTGATTAGTCTACATTTGTTTTTTTTCACATGTTTCTCTGTTTACTACGGATCGTGTAATGTTCTCCATACATGGATAGGAATCTACTCGTTCCAAACGTGCTTTGAATCTTCTTTTTTCTTCATTATGATCTTAAATGCATTGTTAGTGATTTTTTCTTTTGGTTTCTTTTGTATTTATGAAAATTTTGAAGTTGTGAGTAGATTTGTTTTCAGGCCTTCTGTTTACAATATGGGGACTGGGCAACTTTTTTCGCGGACTACACAAGCATTATTCTATAATTACAAGCAGCTTCCTATACAGAGAATGCTTGATTTTGACTTCCTTTGTGGTGGGTGTAGCTTCTTATAATGGACAGATTTTCTTTGCTGTAAATCTTGATTTGGGCTGTGTTAATGCATTTGATTTTCCAGGGAGGGAGACTCCGTCTGTTGCTGGTATTATTAACCCAGGTTCTGAGGGATTCCAGAAGCTCTTCTTCGGTCAAGAAGAAATTGCTATACCAGTTCATTCAACGTGAGTCTCATAGCTTTCGTATCCTTTGCGAACCTGTGTGTGTGTGTTAGAATTTGAAGATCATTGATTTACCTGCATTGGGGGCATCTAATATACTCCGCATTTTTTCACAATTTTTCTGAGTGTTTTTTTGTTAGTTCTAATGTGGCTTGGTCATGTATTGCAGTGTAGAATCAGCTTGTGCTGCTCATACAACAGCAGATGTGTTTATTAACTTTGCATCTTATAGAAGGTAGGTGGTCTCATTAGAGGTATTCTGCAATAGCATTTAGTTAACCTAGTTTATGATTCAGTTCGGATTATAATTTGATATCCTTGCAGTGCGGCTGCGTCATCTCTGTTAGCCTTGAAACAGCCGACGATTAGGGTTGTTGCTATAATTGCTGAAGGTGTTCCTGAAGCTGATACCAAACAGTTGATTGCATACGCTCGTGCAAACAACAAGGTGATCTTTATGAAGTTAATCAAGTCTCTTGATACGTAAAAGTTATGGCTAAAGTGAATGAAATACTTTGAAGAAGTTTTAGCTGGTTTTTGTCTTCTGTATCTGCTCCTGATCTTTTGTTAGAAGATATTGGATATCATATTCCCAACACTGACTCGTAAGATTGTTTAGGTAATTATTGGACCAGCCACAGTGGGAGGAATCCAAGCAGGAGCCTTTAGGATTGGCGACACTGCTGGAACAATTGACAATATAATCCACTGCAAGCTCTATAGACCTGGATCTGTTGGATTTGTCTCTAAATCTGTATGTATAAGTATCCATATATCTTCTATCGATACCTCGCCAGCCAATTTTCAATATAACTTGACAAGATCAACTCATAAATTTCTTACAAGTTTTTTGCTGTTTCTTATGCTAATTTTAGCGGGTTGTCAAATTTTGTTTTGACTCTAAAAATATTATAAATGGCTCTCTCAATAAATTGACTATGTTGTAGAAGCAAACTTACTGTACTAAAATTGCATTGGTGTATAGATAAACCCGTGGTGCGGAAAGAAGCAAACAAACCGTCTTCGCTTAATTTCCTTTTGACTTCTATCAACAAATATTTCTTTTAGTCCGACTCTTTTAATATTTTTTGTACTATTTGACTTCTCAATGGACAGGGTGGTATGTCTAATGAACTTTACAACACAATTGCCCGCGTAACTGATGGGATATATGAAGGTATAACCTAGAGGTTTTTCTATGGTACTTTTGGTCTATCCCTGGATTAATTTATATCATCTTTATAATTTCTGCAGGCATTGCTATTGGTGGAGATGTGTTCCCAGGCTCAACACTTTCCGACCACGTTTTGCGTTTTAATACAATCCCACAGGCAAATTAAAATTTTCTAAGCTAACTTATTTTGTTGAAATGCCTTGACATACTTAAAGTTGTTTCCTTTGCTGAGCTGAAGGAGATAAATTATACCACAGTTTGTACTTTATAGTTTGGCCTTGATTCTTAAAATTAATTTCCATAAAGCAGTGCTTCATATGTAATCTTTGTCTTGCTACAGGTAAAGATGATAGTCGTGCTTGGGGAACTTGGGGGTCGAGATGAATACTCTCTTGTTGAAGCTTTAAAGGAAGGGAAAATCAGCAAACCAGTTGTTGCTTGGGTTAGCGGAACTTGTGCACGTCTCTTTAAGTCAGAAGTGCAGTTTGGTCATGCTGTGAGTTTCCAACAAGAGTGTTCTACATCTTACTCTGTGCTAAAAATTACCTTATTTTACCTTTAAATTTCCTTTTACCAGGGAGCTAAAAGTGGCGGAGACATGGAATCTGCACAAGCCAAAAATCAAGCATTGCAAGATGCAGGTGCCACAGTTCCAACTTCATATGAAGCTTTCGAGGATTCAATCAAGGAGATATTCGACGGACTTGTATGATTGCTTCAAAAAATCTTTTATGCCCATTCTAAAACTAGTAAATAAGGGAATGAAAGGAAACATTTTCTAGGTTGTGCTGTGATGGAGAATTTGGTAGTAGAATCATTCATTCAAACTCTACATGAATAAAAACAGTTTTTAGGATTGTAGACTCTTTGTCCCAAACTTCCATGACAAGTTAAACCGATGTTTTGTTTAAAAAAAATTATAGATGGGTCTCTTCCCCTAATTTTTTCACTATTCGAGAATTTCACTTTTCTCCTTCGCAATTTCTCCTGCTTCTTTGGTTCAACTGTACTTTGGGTGGATCTAATTGCTTCAAATTTCCAGGTCCAAGAAGGGAAGACAAAACCCATTAAAGAAATCACACCTCCACAGATCCCCGAGGATCTTCAATCTGCAATTAAGAGTGGAAAAGTTCGAGCTCCAACTCATATTATATCAACAATTTCTGATGATAGAGGTAGTACTTGGCTCCTTTCTTTTCACACAATTCAGTCAAATTAGATATCTTGTACTCATGTTGTCTCTTCTCTATGCAGGTGAAGAGCCGTGCTACGCTGGTGTTCCCATGTCCTCCATTATTGAACAAGGACTGGGTGTAGGTGATGTAATCTCTCTTTTGTGGTTCAAGCGCAGTCTTCCCCATTACTGCACAAAGTTCATTGAGGTATTACTTGTTTTATGGTCTCCTAGTTTCTCTTAAAGCTCTCTGCAGGTTTTCTAAAATGAGAATTCTAGACATGTAAAAGCATCGTTTGTCTATGCTTTTATCTTACCAGAATGATATCTTATTATAGATCTGTGTCATGTTGTGTGCGGATCATGGTCCGTGCGTTTCCGGTGCTCACAATTCAATAGTTACAGCGAGGGCTGGGAAGGATCTAGTTTCATCCCTCGTCTCCGGTAAGATAAAGGTTACTGGATAAATTCTATACTACTGTTTTCAGTTATTTTGGCTAATCCTTTGACGATAAAACCTGAGGACCTTGATTTTTATGCAACAGGTTTGCTTACCATTGGTCCTCGTTTTGGCGGGGCCATCGATGATGCTGCTCGCTACTTCAAAGATGCTTGTGATAAGGTGCTTTAATTAAGATTCAGCCTTCAAATATAAAATATCCAACGTATGTCAATCAAACCTGAACTGCTAGCCTAAATGTTATTCTCTCTCTTTTTATAGGGACTTTCACCTTATGAGTTTGTGGAGTCAATGAAAAAGAAGGGTATTCGCGTTCCTGGGATAGGGCATAGGTATAAATTCCCAATTTTTGGTTTTTCATAACATAGGCCATGGGATACACTGACACAATAAGGCTGGAGCTGAAGCACCAAATTGGGCAGAGTTTATTTTCTCTTGTTTTTTGGTTTTCCAAATAAAGGTTTTTCGTGGTCTAAACAACCACTCCTTTTTTTGCTCATGGTGTACATGTAGGATCAAGAACAGAGATAACAGAGATAAAAGGGTGGAGCTGCTACAACGTTTTGCCCGAACACATTTTCCTGCAGTGAAGTATATGGAGTATGCAGTTACTGTTGAGACCTATACCTTGTCGAAAGCCAATAACCTTGTTCTCAATGTTGACGGTGCTATTGGATCTCTTTTCTTGGATCTTCTTGCTGGCAGTGGAATGTTCACTAAAGCTGAAATTGACGAGATAGTTCAAATTGGTTACTTGAACGGACTCTTTGTATTGGCACGCTCAATCGGCCTAATCGGGTAAGTTCTACTAGACCAGATCTTTTTCTTTTTCCAATCATAGGAAAACTTTGGTGATATTCGATTTATATTAATTTGTTCGCAAATTTGAAATCAACAGGCATACCTTCGACCAGAAAAGGTTAAAGCAGCCGCTATACCGTCACCCATGGGAAGATGTACTTTATACCAAGTGAAACATACATAGCAGAAAGGGAGAAGAAAAACAAAGTTCTGGTTGGTATTTTCATTCAGTTCGTTGAGATCTTTGGAAGATAATCTCGGTTAGAGACAATTTGTCTACACTTTTTAGATATTGAAGTTCTTTCTTGATGGACTTTTTCTTAGCTTGATGGGAAATAACATTTGTTTGGTTGATCAAATTTGCAATTTTTTTTCTTTTTTTGTAAAAGTCATATTGAATTTTATAGGAGTTGTTATGTTGTAAGGTGAACTTGAGAGCCTTTCTCGTTATAATTATAATTTGGGAGCATCTGAATTGCGTCCCAAATTTGTTACAGGGACGAAGTTATTTATTTATAATTAATAAAGGATTAAGTATTAATTAAGACTTAAATATTAAACTATCATCCATCTTAGATTTTTGTTTTATTAATTTAAAAATTCATTTATTTTTTTATTCGTTATACAACCATCGTTTATGTTTATTTAGGACCTAAAGTACTTTTATTTGTAAGTATTATAACCATTCAATTTTTTGTTTGATTTATTATTATTATTATTATTTAATTTTATATTGTTTTCATATTGCAGGTTTCGTGTTTTTTAGTTTTTAATTTTGTTTTACTCGATTATTTATTTTTACTTAGGATTATAGTTGAAACGTTGAATTGAGTTAAGTTGTACTTATTTTTAGTTTTTTTTCTCCTATTTCAGTGAAAGGTACCTGACAAGGGTTTGGATAAGTGTTTTTTAAAAATGAAGAAGATGAGGTTTCAAACATTTGTTATATGAGTCTTTTGCGTCTCGTCTCACATCTGCGAGACTTTGATATTTTATTTTGATAGATGTAGGGTTGTTTATCATAAGATGTGAGTTTTTATGTTGGTAGATGTGAGACAGCTGTTTTTTTATCGTAATGATATATGCGAGACATATGTTATTTCTCTAGTGATAGATGTGTGACTTTTGTTATTTTTCTAATGCTAGTTGCGAGACGTTTAGTATTTTTATTATTTTTAGTTTTTTTAATTGTCAAATACAGGTAGGCGGTGTCTAGAAGTTGACTATGTATTTTTAAACTAAATGCTAAACTTGTAATCCGTGATCTTGGTTTGTTTGATGATTTTGAAGATATGATTAAATTTGTTTTAAGTTTGATGCATTGTTTCGTGGTAAATTCAGATTAAGATACTGTTATCTTAGGTTGTGATGGTGATTTTAGTGGCTTTGAACAGTGAGTAGTCCCTCGACTATCGCGTTTGGTGGCAGATAGTCCCTGGACTTTCAAATGTCCGTTGGCAGTCCCTGGACTATCGCGTTTGGATAAAGTTAGTCCAGAGGATCCTCTGATCCACGAGATGCTGCCACCTGTCCCCATACTCCTCAGTTTTTTGTGTCACCAGTAGTCCCTTGACTTTAGGTACGATTTTGCCCTTTGACCAAAATCCTTGTTGGCATAGCAGTTGGTGAGATGACAAATTTTTCCTATGTGGCACCTATTAAATGAATCCTATCTGTCATTTAATCACCTAATTTAATTAAGTTAAATTAATAATTAAACACCCTTACATATATTCATAATAGCTTCTCCTCTCTCATATTTGCTTCATTCTCCTTCTTTCTTCCTTCTCCTTCTATTCGTTTCCTAAAACCAGTAAAAGTATTTAATCTACATCCTCCATAAATGTCTACCAGCTCTACCTCTTTCCTTTATAAAAAAATGGAGATTCGGTGTCGATCGGCTTTTGTAGGAAACCTTTGGTAATTTGTACCTCATGGACAGAATCGAATCTAGGGAGGAGATTTTATGGATGCAGAAACTATCGGGTAAGTTTAATCTAAGCTAAATCTTCTAAAACCCTAATTTATGTTTAGAACCCTAGTTTTTCAAAACCCTAAATCGATATAATGTTACAGAGTATTGAAGGAAAATGTGGGTTTTTTGAGTGGGTGGATTCACCAGTTCCTCATCATTCCAAAGAATTAATTATGTCGTTGAAGAAAAAAATACTCAAGATTGAAGGTGAGAATGGTAGTCTGAAGACCAAAAATAGTTTGTTAATGTTGTTTTGCTGCATTTGTTGTCTGTTTTTTTATTAGTCTTGTTAAGCACTAAGAGACAGCGATGTAATTTTTGGTTTGATAAACAATGTAATGTTTGGTTTGATTTGCAATGTAAGAACCGGTTATGGAGAAGTAATTTTATTAGAATTAATTTTATTAGTATTGTTCTTTGTTTGGTTTCTAAAATTTAGGGTTTGTGTTTCGAGTTGGGTATAGATTTAGGATGTGGAGACTCAGCTTAAGAAAGAAGATTTAGGGTTTGTGTTTCGATTTGGGTATAGATTTAGGGTTTAGATTAGGGTTTGATTTGGGGATTTGCTGTAGAACAAGGGAGAGGGGAGATGAGAAAGTCGAGGGATTGGAATTCGGAAAGAGTTAAGTCTGTTCACGGTTGCAGAAAATCTAGGGTTAGATTTGGTTTAATTATTATAATAAATTAAATTAAATTAATTAAAACATAAAATTTAACGCACCGATTGATAAAGTTATAAATGATTTTGGGGCAAAATATTACACGTAGGCTAATAATGCCACATGGATAAACTGATTTAATTTTCAATGTCAAGGTGGAAATTGAAGGGGTAGTTGGGTCATTTAATGTCGTGGACTAAGTTTGGGGTTTGACCTAAAGTCAAGGGACTACTGGTGATACAAAAAACTGAGTATGGGAACAGGTGGCAGCATCTGGTGAATCAGAGGATCCTCTGGACTAACTTTATCGAAACGTGATAGTCCAGGGACTGCCAACAGACATTTGAAAGTCCAGGGACTATCTGCCACCAAACGCGATAGTCGAGGGACTACTCACTGTTCAAAGCCTGATTTTAGTTGATTTGGTATCAATTGTTATACTTTTTGGGGTTTCAAGTGTTATCATTGATATTGATATTGATATTGTTGTTGGTGATATTGTTAGAGAAACAACTTAAAGTTTATTTAAAGCTTCAAATCAAAATTTTATTTATGGAGAAACTGCTCAAAGTTCTGGTATGAATTTTATTGATCACAAGAACAAACAAGTTGCTACTGTTGGTTGAGTTAATGAAATTACTGGTGTTGAGCAAGTTTTTAAGACGATGCACTACTAGTAAGTTGGTTTTATAATAATGTTATACTTATTAAGGAAAGAGTAACTATTTATTCCATAAAAAAATATCTTTATGCTAAAAAGATAAGTCTAGTTGTTTTGTTATTGTTAAAAAAGTATGTCCAACCTTATACTTATGAGACTAATTTTTGCAAAGGAAGTCGAAAGCATTTATCATCGGATTTTATTGCGAATAATATACGTGATTGTGTTAGGATATATGTTGGTGTTACAACCACAAGTATAAAATCATTTAAAAAAATGAGTACGGTATAAATGTCTCTTATCTTCTTTCATGGATTCCTTTAGAGAAAGCTAAAATGGATGTCTATGAAGATAGTTATACTTTGTATAAACTACTTAAGAGTTATTTCAAAACATTGAAGATTCTTGATAACAGTAATGACTAGATACAGGAGTATACTTTGGAAACTAATGTCTTCAAGCGTTGTATCGTAACATTTGGTTCGTGTCTCCATTGTTCCAATTCTTATCTTCCAGTTTTATTTATTAATGGAACTTTTTTAATAGAAAAATATAAAGGGGTATTACTATCTGTCATAACTAAAGATGGTAACAATTGTGAGTTTTTGTTATGTACTATTTTGTATTACAAAACATGTTATTTTCTTATGTTAGATCTAAAAACTGTGAAACCATGTATGACCAAATATCATAGATGTGAAACCATGTATTATAATAGATGCGCAATCAAGGATAATCAGAATGATAGATGTGAAAACTAATACATTAATATATAAGATTCATAACCATATATAGCGAGTATTATAAATGAAAAATATGGTATAATTAATATGATAGATGCAAAAAACTGATATAACCAATCAATATATTCCACACGAATATGATAGATTAGAAACCATGTATTATATATATATATATAAAACGGTGATTCATTATATATTTTTCAATATTTCTACATGTGTTATAAAACTATACGACTCTTACCATAACAATTCCAAACATGGCTTTTGCTGGAATAATTGCTCCCTCAAAATAAGAAGTAGCATCTGGTATTTTAAAATCATTTTGTTTAAGCTACCAATATATACTACCGTTGATTACCTATATATTGTCAAAAATGGAACTAACAGTTAGTTAATTTGTGTTATGGGAAGCAAGGTGTCAATCTCTCTTCATTTATTATATTCATCATATTAGTAACAAAAACATTAGATCCTTTTATTTCTAGAAATGACCATCCGGTCGGATCTTTGTGGTTTTCTCATTTTTGAATTAGTTCCAATTTGTAGTATTGGTTATTGCAAGTATTTCTCTAACTTTATTTTGATATGGTCAATTTTTTATGTTAATTGTCTAGTCAATTTCTTCAGGGATTTGAAATTGAGTATGATCCAATTCTAACTCAAATGACGGCCTTTCTTCCAATTCTTTCTGAAAAATGCGAAACAATCATATTATTTTATGCGAAATCATTCTAATAATGAATGATAATGAACCATATCATGAAAAACCATACCAAGTATGAATGATGAGAGACCACATCATGCAAAACCAAACTAACTATGAATGATGAGATACCAAATCATGCGAAACCAGACCAACTATAAATGATGAGAGACCATATCATGCGAAATCAGACCCAAAATAAATAATAAAAGACCACATCATGTGAAACCAATCCAACTGTAAATGATGATAAACAATATCATCCAAAGCTACGCCAACTATGAATGATGACAAACAATATCATGCGAAACTAGGCCAACTATGAATGATGAGTGACCAGATCATGTGAAACCAAATGAATGAGAGACAGTTACATGTTTGAGAAAATATGAATGATGAAAGATCATATCATCCGGGACAAAACCATGAGAGATAAAATAAAATATTAGATATAACAGAAAATAGTAGAGAATAGAGCAAAGATAATTCATTTACTTGTTTTTTGTATATCTGTTTCTATCTGTATAATCTTTTCTTCAACAGCAGGATCCAACTCACTCATTGTAGACTTTTTTATTTTTTGGTGTTTAGTGGCATGATCATTTACAAAAAACAATTATTAGGTAATTCAAGACTAAATTATTAGGTGGAGTGTCTTAATTTTCGACACCAACATTAGGGTTCTCTTCTGCCAGAAGTGGGTCCGATTTTTTCACAACAATATTAAGATAGACATCATGTTCTTCTACAATAATAATATTATGGTCTTTCTGGCAAGAACCTCAATTATATTAGAAGCAGATTGTTGTACAACGATTTGTTAATCATTCTGGGCAGGAGCCTCAGTTAAATTAGAAGCAAGTTATTGTACAACGATTTGTTGATCTTTCTGGCATGTAATTATCTTTTTGCTTGTATTAACATTTGTAATAGTATTCACAATAAATGTTTTCTATTCGGTTATTGTTGCACTTTATCATATGTTTTCTTTTTTTCTTTCATATGTTTTTGAATTTTTTTTATGTGCTCTTTGAAGTTCAGCCTCTGTGTATATCTTGAGCATATGCAGTCGAAGTGTCTTTTGTAGTTCTATATTTTCAGCTTCATTTATTATTTTTTGCAGTTCTGAAATGATCGAGTCTTTTTAGTGATTTTTTTGTTATCTGAAGTTCAAAATTATTATGTTGAATCGTATTTTTCTTTATTCTATCCGTTGTTGATAAGTCAATGCTTTGGCTAGACATAGGCTAAATTGGTGCTGGGAATTTTTTGTTAATCCTCTGCAAAATAAATATGAAATAATGTTAATGATGAGAAATTATCAAAATGATAATAGATGCGAAGCCTTGTCAACAATGCGAAACCATATAAATTATGATAGATGCAAAATCAATGTAAATAAGGATAGTTGAAAAACCAATGTAAATGATGGTAGTTGCACAACTATATAAATGATGCAAAACCATGTAAACTATGACAGATGAGAAACCATGATAGACAAAAGACCATTAGAATATGAGAAACCATGTTAACGATGTAAAATCTTCAAAATGATGATAGACGTGAAACCTTGTAAATAATGCGAAATCATGTAAACTATGTTAGAAGCGCAACCATGTAAATGATGTGAAACCATGTAAACTATGACAGGTGAGAAACCATGATAGATAAGAGATCATTAGAAGATTAGATAACATTAGAAGATGATAAATGAGAGATTTTTACCTTTTTGGTATAATAGTCTCTTCAACCTTCTCTTTTCTACTATTAAATGGAAGTTCTGTCGAATTTTTTGTTTGAAGACTTCTTCTTTTTTATTAATTTTCAAGTCTTCTTAGATTCTTAATAATCTGAGATATTGAATTTTTATTTTTTAAAATAAAAGTATTTTTTTACATGACCAACTTTTGTTGCAAATTCTGAAGTTTTTATTTGTTGTGCAACATTCTTTACTGATTTTCTCCTTTACTTTGCAATATTTTAGTCAGTGTAGTTTTATACTTTTTTTAACAATCAATTGATCTATTTTTTGTTACATAAGTGGAATCATGTCTATCACAGTCTTGGTGCATATCTCAATTTTGACCTCTATCATCATCGTTAAGATTAACTTGCACACCATGAAACTCCCCACAAACATCATCGTGTTTTTTCTCCACATGAGAATCATCCATTTGTTCTTTCTCTACACGAACATTCTCTTCACTATTTTGTGCATTAACATATTATTTTTCTCAATCTTTCTCCTCGTTAACTTCTTCAGTTTTTTGGAGATCTCTACCAAATTGATCCTTTTTTTTGTTAGGGTTGAATTCTCTTACAAGAATCTACATATTTTTAAAATGTTTAAGTAAATGACATATATCTATGTACCATGTGAAATCAGATCTAAAATTAATGTAGAAATATACTTGTACATTTGTTATCTCTTTTTAAACATCAATCAAATTCAATTTTATTTTATCCTCAAGATTCAACCATTTGTAACATCTTGGTATTTTGCCTTCAATTTATCTTCTTGACAAATAGTTGTATATTCAATGATGAATAAATACATTTTAACCATAATTTAGATAAAATATTTTTATTATTTTTGATGATATTTTCAAAATATAGTAAAAATACTAACCAGTAATACAGTAACATGACCAACTATTTATCAAGTTTATTTTCATGACAAAGGTTTACTGAATTTATCAGTCTCTCCCTAATTACTTTAGCCCAATGATAGTTGTTTATTTTGTCCAGCTCTTCTATGTAATAGACCACTGTAAAAGATAGTACATCTCCAGCTATAGAGAAAAAATAATGTTGAGCAGACTAATATTATGAAGAGTAATATACCATCTTTTATTGTTTGCTCTCCATGTATTTTTACTGCTTTATTTATTGCATCCTATAAACATGCGGAATCTTTAGTTAATATAAATAAATGATACACGCATGAAAGATGAAGGTATAATAGATGAGGAACATGTGGAAAAATGATAGACGTGGGACACGTGAAGGCATGATAAACGCGAAACAAATGAAGACATGATCAACGTGAGAAAAATGAAGGCATGATACACACAAGACAAATGAATGTATGGTAGTTACGAGACATGTGAAGGTATAATAGATGCGAGAAAAATGAAAGTATGATAGATGCGGGACAGATGACGGTATGATAAATGAGAGACATTTGAATGCATGATAGATGTTGGACAGGTGAAGGCATAATAGACGAGGGACAGATGAATGCATGATAGGTGCAGGTTAGGTAGATGCAAGGCATGTGAAGGCATCATAGATGCAGGACAGGTGAAGGCATGATTGACGGAGGACATGCGAAGATATGATAGACGCGAGATAAGTGAGTGCATGATAGACGCGGGACAAGAAAATGCATGATATATAAGAGATAAGTGAAAGCATGATAGATGCAGATAATTGAAGTCATGATCGACAAGGGAAAGGTGAATGCTGATAGATGCGGGACATATGAAGTCATGTTAGATGAGGGGCATGTGAATCTATAATAGATGCAGGACATATGAAGGTATGATAGATGCGAGACAGGTGAAGACATGACAGATGAGGGAAATATGAAGGAATGATAGAAGCAGGACATGTAAATGCATGATAGATGTGGGACCTCATTTATAATAGTGTAAATATATGTAATAAACTTAGAATTGCATATCTTTATCATTTCATTTGTGATTTGTTTTGTTCGATTTTGTTTTACTTTTCTTGAGGTTACATCAGACAAGTATGCCTTTATATTCCTTGATTCTTCTTCTTCTGTTTCTGAATACCTTGGTTTGAAATTTTTGTTGTGTACTGGCATGTGTTCATTTTCATGCTTTAAACCAAAGAAACCTTAACGTCGTTGGTTGTAAGTGATACCAACTTTGTGCTTAAACTAAAGGCTTGTTTGTCATCATCATAAATTTTTATTATTTCTATAATGAAATCAAAATTCTTTCTAAGATGAGTGTTTTCTTTTATAAGCTCGTATGTTCCCTTAGAATGGAACTAAATGATGTTTTCTTCGCTGATTCTAAAGAAACAAGATTTTGGAGGCATTGTTTTAGTAAAAAATTATGAGATTAGACTAAAAAACTATATGAAAGACCATAAATGTTTTGTTAATGATGGACAAGGCAATGCATGTGAGGTATAATGATGCAAAACCATTGAAATTATGATATATATATATATATAAAAACTTTTGTAAACTGATATGAAACCATGTATCATCCTAGATGTGCAACCATGTAAATTATGTGAAACCTAAATGACAAAGTAAATGAGGAATGTGGGTTTTATAAATGCGGGACTGTACAAATTTAATTCGAAACCTATAATTAATGCAAAGTCATGAAGTATATTTTTGGACGTTGTTTTGCAGTAATTATTCCGTAACTACTAATAATTGATTAATATGATTCTCAAAAGTAAGACACGAGAAAGCAATATATGTTAATCGATTTGAGACTTAGATAATTATCTTCTCCAAAACGAGTAACTAACTAATATCACTCAAATCAAATGAAGAATAAGATGATTTTATTAATAATTAGTAGCAGAAAAGTTGAAATAGGTTTACTTTAAAATCTAGTTTTATATAAAAAAAAATAGATAATCGAACTAAATTTTTGAAAAGATAATGATCGTGAATATAACTTTTAACTATTTTTACAACGTAAATGTATGTGAATAGTTTTTGGCGATTACAAGAGGCGATAGATAGAGAAAAAATATGTTTAGGTGGGTGATTAATATTTTTTTATTTCAGACCTTTGCTTATACCAAATATGGTTTTAGTAGTTACCTCCTTTAATTCTAATTTTAGTTAAAACGCCTCTGTTTCTGAAGATCTTTTTGTCAATGGTTTCTGGGTATATCTGGTTTTGTTCATATCCAAAAAATCATAAAAAAAAGCGTACATTTTTCTACGTTCATGGCAGGTTTTTCTTTCCTCTCTGTCGAGCGGAAAAATTTATGCCTTGACACTACCTCCGTTTTTTAGATTTCAATTAAATCAAATATAAAGAGCTTGGCTCTACTCTTTTCTAAATTGGACCTTAGGCCCTTGTATTTTCGATCATTAATAAAAGATTGAGAAAATATTAATAATAACTGATCTTAATAGATAACAAATTTGCGCACATAATAAAATAAAATAAAATAAAAATCAGAAGAGGGATCTAAAGAAATTACCTTGATTGAAGAGAGTCAGTGTTGGATCGGGGGAAAAGGTTGAGGAGTCCGAAAAAGAGAAGCCAGGATGGCTCCTCCAAGATCAGAAACTGATAAATCTTGATCTTTCCGTCGCCGGCGCCGTTTACGTCCCTTCCGTGGCTTTCTCCTTCTCCTTTCTTCTCCACTAGCTGAAGGTTTTTCTCTGTTCTTCAGAGTTTTCCATACAAGTGTTCAATCCTTGAAGCTCCCTCTGTTTCTTCTCCGAATCTGCTTTCCTCCTTGCCATCAATGGGGTTCAACATTCTGAGCAACGACGACTTTCCGACTCTGCAAAAACAAACTAACAATGTTACCCCTGTGATAAAAAAATCCTTCTTGGATACTCTGACCTCTGCAAATACAAGAACCATACCTCAACCAGAGTACACAAAAATTTCAGAAGACCATAATGTGGTCCAGTTCACAAAAGAGACCAAAGAAATCCTTATGAATCAATCAAAAACTACCTTGATAGGTAAGTTTAGTCAAGGTATCCCAAAATGTCTTGCTTTTCAGAGCTTCATGGAATCTTTCAAGTTCATCGGGGAATACTCTTACGTTACTCTCGACTCGAGACAAATCTTGATAGAATTGAGTTTGAAAGAAGATATCATCAATATTTGGACTAAACCTACCTGGATAGTAGACGGAAAACTTATGAGGGTGATCAAATGGTCTCCTGAAATAAGCAAAAACAAAGAAAGCCCCGTGGTACTGCTGTGGATCAGGCTTGAAAATATGCCAGAATACCTATATAACGATGGCATAGTCAGGGATATAGCATCAACTCTTGGAAATGTTTATCAAACTTTTGTTCCACCGTTTAACAGAGTGAAAACCAACGCCTGCTATGCTTTGATTGAAACAGATGTATCTAAGATTCTAAAAAGAAAAATCTGGGTCGGATTTGGAATTAATGAAGGAAATTGGATTGGAATTAGCTACCGAAATGTCCCTGATTATTGTTCACAATGCTTTCATCTGGGACACAAAAAAGAAGTTTGCAAAAAGATTGAAGGAAAAACAGATCAACAACAAGATTATATTGCTCAAAATCAATCTACTTCTTTACAAGATAAAGCTTCTACAACTCAGATTCCTAATGCTGACAAGATCCAAACATTTACTGAAGTTTACAAGAGAAGATTGAAATTTATTGTCACTGCCAAAGATAAAATTACAGTTGTTGATTTTAATACAAATACAGCTATTCCTAGCAATGAAGATAACACTCTCAACAAAGACATTGACATCATTAGTGCTCTCCAAAATCTTGAAGATGCTCCTATCTCTCCAAGATAGGACAATCATCAGACTTCCCCAAATGGGGACAACATTGGCAGCTACAATCCTTCTCCCAGGACCAGCTCCAATGAATTTGAGGCTATAATCAACAAAAAGCTTAAGTGAGCTAACAAAAGCAGCAGCACAAAAAGTAAGAAAATCAAATCAGCAAATCGAAGCAAAAGTGTCAAAAGGCTTTCAATTAACTCTTGAAGCAAATGTGTAAAAAAGGCTCCAATCAGCTCTGTGCTTACTAGAGAGGGAATACATAACAAATCTTTATCAGATAATGATGAAGATCGTTAGCTGGAAAAAAGAAAGAAATAAAGATGATTTTACCCATCGACAACAGCAAATCGACGAGGGAGACCTCGAAATCCCTGTAATTATTCTGGATTTTCCGACAGCATTGTGGTCAACCATGAATAATTCCTTCATTTAGAAATCAAGTATGATCAAAGAGTGCAGAGAAGAATGTTTTGGAATCAGCTAGAGCAGCTCACCTGTGAAGACAAACCCTAGATAATAGCAGGAGACTTCAATACCAAGTTGGGCTAGTGTGGTAGATTTGTTGAAGTTGTTTCGAAGGTTGGATAGAGATAGAGTCAAAGCTGGTGTTTCTTTTCCAGGATTAGAGAATTTTGTTTTGAAGGTCAAGAACATCTCGATTGATTCTTACAAAGGATGCTGGGTTTTGCTTCCTGGAAGATGAATTCGAAGACAGGAATTATATAGCAGAGAAATTCGGGAATTCGAAGATGAAAGGAAGCCGAGATATGAAGTTAGCAAAGAAAGGCGAATCTCTAATGGAGCTTCGAATCGAGGAAGAAGGCTATAGAAGGGTGCTTTGAAAAATGGTGTCTTTCCTTTAAATCCCGATTTGGGATTCTAGGGATTGTATTAGGTTTGGATTTGGTACTTTACCAAATCTGTGACCTAATTTCCCCTTTTGGTTTTATTGCTCAAAAAACCGAAATTTCTTGTAAAACTCTAATTGAGTCCTTTAATATAATGGTTATTTTTGCTTAAAAAAAATTGCGCACATAAGTGACCCTTATATTTTCTAAGGTTTAAGTGAGAAGCTAAAATAGTCATCATTTTACAAATATATAGCCATTTTTTTGAATCTATAGATGTTTTAAAAATATATTTTATTCCATAAAATTTGATAATATATAATTATAATTTATAATAGATTCATTCGTAATTTTCGCTACAAATTATTTGTATCTTCTAATTTTGTTCTGAAGTAATAAAATTCTTCTTTTTACTAAAAAGATAAAATAAAATTGAATTTTAGAAATTTACGTCTAAACTCCACGTGTCTATCACACATAGAGATGTTTAAAGGAGTTTTGCCAATGAGTTTTGGCTAACCGGGTTAGATTTGATCGGATTTTGTCCGACTCAAACAGAGTGATATGAGCTTCTTCTTTTTTGAGCGAATAAGACATTTTATTACTAAAATAAGAGTTTTTTTTTTTGCTAGGCTTGATGGTCTGGATAGTATAGCACTATCATCCAGGTCACTAGATCGAGTCTTTATCACATGATATGAAAAGTATCATTAGATATAATAAATCAAAATTAAATTATGAAAAAAGGTATTCTAAAATAATTTTATAATGCATATTTAAAAAAAATTATGCTTTCATCTTTAGCCCCTAAGGGGTAGCCGAGTTGGTTGGGTATGGTATTCTTATAACCAAAAGGTCATGAGTTTGAATCCCTCTACATACGCTTTCTCGGCTGAGCCTGTCACCTTGTGTGGTTTACCTTCTGGCGTTGGGTTGCAGGCTATCGCGTCAGACTGAGGGTTTACCCTGTGCACACTCATTGCACTCTGAGTAGCGGCTGCGGGTTCCCTCCGAAAAAAAAATAAAAAATAAAAAATAAAATAAGAGTTGATACAACTTGCATGAGAGAAATTAAAACGCAAACTAATAAAAGAAATCGATATTAATTTTAAAATATTACTTTAAACACTTATTTTAATAATTCAAAATCGATTTGAAAGCGTAATAGCGATGGGATATTAAAAGAAATAAGTCAGGCTAAATTAAGACCCGTTTTTTTTATAACGAAACCCCGTTATAATGAGATATTATTTGACTATAATGAAACCCCGACATTTTACTGATATACCTTTGATATAAAAAAAATTCACACAACTCTCTATCTTTTCTCTTTTCTCTAACCTAAAATCTCTCAAATTTTTCGATCCAAAAACGCGAGATTTTTTAAATCCGGAGTTCCAAACACGTTAAGGTATGTATTCTCTATTTATTGGTGTAATTGTTTTAGAATTTAGTTTGGCATGTAATGATATTTAAAGTTTTAGTTTCGGCTTAAAATCTCTAATTTTTCTATAACTCTTGTTGTTGTTTGGAAAGATAGTGATAGATATATGTTTAGTTAGGCGTTTATCTATGTTTTTGTATGTTTTTTTTGTTGATTTAGTGTAGTTTTGAAGGATTTAGAATAGATGGGGTATAGTTTCTGTCACGAGCAATTTTGTGAGAACTGGGTGCCGAGTTTTGGCGAAATCGGGAACCCAGTTTTTGCGAATTCGCCAAAACTGGGCACCTAGTTCTCGCGATTTAAATAGAATTATTTGTCCAAATCGCAAAGTATGTGCTCGTGATTTTTCCAAATTGGGCACATTTATTTCGCGATTTGGCATGTTTAATGAAATAAGATATAATGGACGCCAATTGATTTGTTCTTGACTTCTTCTCTATATTTTCAACATGTCTCGTAAAGAACATACTCTTATTACTAGATCGGACTCCGATGGTACGGACATCGAGCGGCGTGATCCTACTTCCCGATCATTTAAACATCGGCGACGTGCCAATCTTCCTGCTGATGAATTGATAAATGATTGATGGAATATTTCGGATCTTGTGTCTGATGTGACTAGAGAGAGGAAGTGTAGAGAGAGAGTGCAAAAAGGATAGAATAATATTCAATGTCCCACCTACCAAGAAAGTGGATCACCTTTTATAGTAAAGTAAGGTGGACTCATTAATATCCTTAGTGGGCTGCTTTTATTACTACTCTGGTCCCTGATTAAACATATTGATTAAAAATTTGCCTCTAAAGGACAATAGATACAATAATAGTCATGCCAAGTATTATTTATTCGTAATTAACCCTTAAGTATTTATTCTGGCGAATCTTCCCCTTATCACCTGCGCCTGTAGTTTCTCACAGATTTGGGTCACTGGATCATCAATTCCGGAGAGTCAATCCCCATGAGCTAGGATTTATTCGGTGATGAATGACTACAAACTTCACAAGGCAAACAACGTCTTCAAGGGTGAGGTAAATTACGATTGGTTTAACGTTTACTAAATGTTATTGTATCTATTGTTTAATTACTTAAATATTATGTAGGCTCGCCGATCTCTACATCGTGCATAGGATCTTACTGGTCAGAGTAAGGTGAGAGAGAAAATTATGGTTTCTTGTTTAGCTCTCCTAATTGTCTGCTTCACGCATTGGTTTACCAATGTGCACTTTGTTCAGGCGTTCATCGAGAGACGGCATATGAAGACCAATAGCTTTCATTTCTCGTTCGGTGAGATGATGGTCACATTAGACGACGTTCACGCCATCACTGGTCTCCCGCTTACAGGTGAGGGTTTTGGCCTTTAGACTTTTCCTAATGATGGTCAGTGTATAGCTTATATCCTAGAATTTCTTGATGGGTGATTTTATATCTGATGATATGGTCGAGTGCGTCACTAGGGGTTATTTGATCCAAATGCTAGGTTGTTGTGTTGTGACCAACAAGACGGGGAACAATATATCTCTAGATTTCTTGCAGTTTGTAGAGCATTATAGATCATTAGTTAGGTATAACTAGAGCCAGTTTGTTTTAGCTCAGTTGTATCACCAGCTAGGCCGATCGTCCTTACATGTCATGTTGGGGTTCATTGGTTTCGTTCCTTTGTTGGAGACGTGGATCTATTATCACTTCCCTCCTTTATGACTACGATCAACAGTCTCTACTAGATTTATTTTCCGACTATGTGTAGGTACGCATCGCCACCTATTTGCACAGATGATGAGATTCGTATCAACATCTATCATACACTGTCTTCATTGAGGGACCATAATGTAAGTTCGACGTTTATAAATTTTTTTTATTGATCAATACGTTTTTAATAGCGTACTTACTTTATTGATTACAATGTAGGTGTGCATCATGATGTATGAGCATATACGAGACAATTTCCTTTTTTGCGATATGGCTTGGATAGATTACTCGTTGAAGGCATGGGACATAGTTGATGCTTATTATCTACTACGCGTAGCTCGATAGCTTTGCCATATTCAGGATATACTACCAGGCTTACGACCGGTTTTACCGCCAGGCAAGAGGAGGCGTGTCAACACGCACTATTTGTGGGACGAGACTATATGGACAGCATGTCAGTCGCATGTTGTTGATCCTAGGATTCATGGTGACTCATATATTATAGGTCGTGCTAGTGCGACCTCTCTATACACTTTATTGGTCCATGATCACCTATGGTACACTCTACTTGATCCCATGTGCGAGTCATCTGATCGTTATGTTGCAGAGACCCCGAGATCAATAAGTTACAAGGCTAAGTTATACGACTTATCTGATCATCTTATCGATGCACACTCGAGGTTGGACGCGATAAGTATGGACAAGCTACGTCAGACGTTGGATGAGTGCGGCATGGTGGCGCGCCAGTACCGAGACCTTAATTGAGTTACTTGTATTACATTACTTGTGTTTCATTACTTTTTTTGTTATATTCTGGGCATTTTCCATGACTATGTTAGTATAACATTTTATGTTTGCACTTTTCAGGTTAAATTTTATTTTCACGTCATGAATTGTTATATCAGTTTATGTTGTTACATAATATATTATGTATTGATTCCATCTAATAAATATTAAAATATCCG
The DNA here is from genome assembly GCA_036936605.1 of Limnanthes douglasii subsp. nivea. Classification (NCBI taxonomy): domain Eukaryota; kingdom Viridiplantae; phylum Streptophyta; class Magnoliopsida; order Brassicales; family Limnanthaceae; genus Limnanthes; species Limnanthes douglasii. The sequence goes on from JAUPFV010000001.1 coordinate 101,791,852, forward strand.
AATAAAGAAACTGGGTTTTATTACAAAGAAAAGGGTCTCATTATAGCTCGTGGGTCTCATTATTTTTCCCACCAACCAAAGACTCCTGCCAAATAGTCGGTTCCCGCCAAATATTAAATACCTGCCAAACTCTAATATCCTTTAAAAGGGACACGCAACTCAGTCTAATAGTTTATCAAAACAACCATCAAAAGAACAAAACAAAAAACATAAAGGCTAGTAGAGATGGAGTTTAGTGTTGACGAAGACTATCAGTTACTTCAGGCGGTGAAAGTTGTCCGTCGAGAGATGTCTGAAGACACGAGCGATGCTTTTTTTTATCATGTCTTATGTTTGATGTATTTCAATTACGGCCGATTAGGGGTAAAAAATCATACAACGCGCAACCGTTAGGAAGTGAAAAATAGGTTCAATTTCGTGAAACCAATCCAACGCTTATTGTTCATACCAAGAAAGAAGTGGCTTCAGTGTGGAATATGACTGTAGTATATTATATTACTAGGGACATGGCCGCGTATCCGGAGGATAATATTTCATATAGGGAGGATGATATTGCGAACGACTACTAAGTTTTATGTTCAATTTGGTTGTTGTTTAAGTTTTTATGATTTACTCAGTTGCTATTGTTGTTTTTAAGTTTTCATATGTAGTTTTCATTGTTGTTTTTAAGTTATCATATGTTGTTGTTGTTGTTTTAGTTTTTATGTATTACTCGGTTGTTGTTTGAGAAGTTATTTGATTTCCTATGTTCTTGTTTTAGTATTTACGTTTTATTAGTATTACTTTTTTGCACTATATATCATGCTATGCTATAACGAGAGCCTTATATGTTATAACTAGACACCCTGATCTAACACACATGATAATGGCTAATGTTCATAGAGATATATTATTTTTGTATCTATTAGGTGTCACGAACTAATTAGGTCATGTGATTACGTTATCCTTATCTTACACGTACCTCGTACAGATGGGTCCAATTGGATTACGTTATCTACAAACAAATTGGTCAATAAATAGATGATTTCCAACTATAACAACACAACCTAAAAAATTCAAAATAGAAACCTTTAAAATGTATCTTGGAACTGAGTTGGAAGATGAATATTTGATGAAAGAATCCATCAAAGTGGGTAAAATTTATAAGAACGAATGGGGTAAACACTATCGTGAGGCACTGTTATTTCCCTAACAGCAAGGAAGGCGTCGAGCCGCCTAAGATTTCAAGACATCTGGATGAGGTAAAAACTAGGTGGTACTAACTTAAAATATTTCATGTACACCTGGTTTATAACCTCAACGACAAGGAACGTCATGTTGCGTTTACGATGTTCAACTGTGAGCTTATTGATACTTTAACGGAGGCCCAAGTGGATCAGGTCTATTCCCGCATAACTACCATAAGGTAAGAGGAAATGCGTGTTGTTGCGTGGGAGTACGAAATGGCGAAAGAAGAAAGAAAGCTGATAAAGTGGAATTGGCCTGATGAATAAATTACGTTTGCTATGAGTTATTGCAGTTATTTTTCTTACTTCTTGTTTTAGTTTTTGTTTCATTTAGTCCTTGTTTAAGTTTACGCTATCCTGTAATGTTGTTTTAGATTTTATGATTTATGGTTTATTTTTTTTAGTTTTAGGCAACATTTAAATACATTTTAGACCTTTTTAGGCCTTTTTTTTGCCCATTTTTTCACTAATGGTCTTAAAAGACTATGGTAGACCATTGGTAAAAAATTTGAGTTTGGAAACCAATAACATACCTAAAATAAAAAATGGTCATATTTCCAGTACTGTTCGCGAACAAAGAATTCGTTTTTTTTGCATACTTCGCGTAGACAACATACCCAATGTTGTCCAAATCATGTACGCTGAGTATATTATTTGAACAAAATCGAGCACAATAACCGCCCGATTTTGTCAAAATAAGAAGTTATGTATTCGCGATTTTGACTCTGCACAATGTTTTAACCATTTTTTTAACCCAAATTGTTCCAAATTAACTACATGAAATAAACATAAAACTAATAATTAGAATAATGAAAAACATGGAAGTGTCAAAATAAATCAAACGTGTTACAATAAAATATAAAATTCGAACGATAAAGAAATTCAAATAAAGTATTCATAAATGCGCTAGTAAAAAATAAGCAAAATATCTACGTAATCATTGGTCTCCGCTCATATCGAAGAACTCTGGTGGATCTTCGCGTGTGTTCGATGGTTGGACGGGTTTGATTTGATTATGTTTGTTGAATCCTTTGTCGAGCGATTTTGCCCAACCGGTTACGTCTCTGTAAGTCCGAAATAGAAACCAAGTTGGATAGATTTCCGGCAGCGGTTCATTCAACACAACCTATACAAAGAAAATTAAGGTTAATATTTGGTCACAAAATAAGATATAATATTAAGGGATTCATTAGTATGCTTACTTTCATGAAACGGTTACCATTTCCAAAACCTAGACCAAGTTCCATGGTAGGGTATGATCGAGGAGCACACCGTGTAGTGGTAGATACGTATAGGACTGTTGGAGCGATACGTGCTATACGACACACTGATATCTAATGACTATCACTAAGCCGTAGTCGGGTAACGTTCTCCAGTGCCGATTATCATTATCATACTCTTCAAAGACGTCCAACCTTTTTACTAGGTTATCTACACGTTGTGCACCATCAAAAACTCTCTCCCATAGATCGCATTAAGTTTGCAATTCGGTGATCAAATCCCGTCAAACTTGGTCCCATGAATCGGACTTATCGTAGAAGGTTACAGCTACGACCTAAAATCCACAATTACCGTTAGGAGAGACATCTTTGATGCTAGAAATGTACTCATGTAAATAATTGGAAAACCAACTTTCGTACCCGCTAAAATCTTTTCCTTTGATCGAGTCACTCTCTCATTCTTTGCTTGAGGTTGAGCCTTGGATTTGGCTTTGGCTTTGGGTACTAAAACATTCTTGATTAGCTAGCACATAGACTTCCATCGTATTCCCACTCGGATGGGTTCCGTTTATTTGATTTGTCACGACCGGCTTTTTTCTTACCTTTAGTGACAACCGGCTCCTTAGGTTCCAAAACATGACTTCTAGCGGGGTCTACGATTTGCATCATCCTATTTATGATGTGATCTTGGACGTGTGCACCGCTACCGTAGATGGTGCTATCTATTATGGAGATTTTTCTTGTAAGCTCATCTTTGGTACCAGCCTCATCCTTAGCTTTGATCTTTAAAGTACTCCAATAAACATCACATTCATCTTTTTGAACCGTCTTACCTTCTTTCACGATCATAGCTAACTCACATGCGCACGATAAATTATACGTTTTCCTAATAACACAACTACACATTCCGGGAGTGTTGAGCGGTAAGCAATGCATGAACATTTTTCCAAAATTGCTCAAATATGTAAGCACTCTCCGCCCTACAACGTAAGATAAAATAAGTCAGAAGTCTAACACTTAATATTGTTCGATAATTTATGAAGATGGTAATATAACTCATCGATGGCTACTTTGATTTCCGAAATGTTTAAATTTGTCCGCGTGGATATCGATAAAGTTTTGTCCATAAGTGTTTATCCATTCCTTCATGACATAATCGACAACCATTGGACAATAGGCGTATACGTGATGTAACTTGGCAAGGTTATTGTTATAAATTTCGAAGGTCGCTGAATAGGCAACCCTCAAATAAAATTTGACAAACTCATCGGCCATGTCCGTTTTTGGAAAAACTTTCCTAACATAAGAGCTAATATTCATATTAATATGCGAAGTTCATAGCATATGAGTGGCATCCGGAAATATATCCTCGATAGCGTTCATTAAAGCCAACTCCCTATCGGTGACAATAATATTAGGCAATGCGCACATGTTGTTCGTCAACACGTTCCTTAGAACGCTCAATCCCCAAGTGTAGTTCTCTTGTTTCTCGGAGCCTAAAAAACAAAAGCGACACAAAACGTCTTCTTCGTCGAAGTTTGGCCAACTATTTCTAGCAAAGGCAACTTATAAGGGACGTTCAATCCCTAAGTGTAGTTCTCTTGTTTCTCGTAGCCTAAAAAAACAAAAGCGACACAAAACGTCTTCTTCGTCGAAGTTTAGCCAACTATTTCTAGCAAAGGCAACTTATACCTTGTAATATTATATGTGCTATCCATTATAAGAACTTGAGGAAAAGTGTGCATTAAATCGATGCTTTTACGATGTGTGAAAAACAACTCGAGGATCTCGTCCGTTACTTTGCTAGTTCGCTCCCAAGAATAGAACTCGTGTTGTGTTTAACTTACTGAACAAGTATTACATTTGGGTATTGCCCGCTTTATCGACCAAATCGTATTTTTGACGCATGTTGTGGATCGTGCACATGCTAGATACATTTTCCGAGTCTTTAAGCTCCAAATCGCAGTATATTTTTTTTAGTCGAGAACTGACTTCCGTTTGACTAAGACAAATGCCTCTTCTTCCACTTTTAGTCTAATGGTTCGTGAGTGACCATCCAAGTATAAAAATGGTTGAGTGACCATCTACGACCGGTTTTCCCCTTGACAAGAATGGACACCATTATTTTTTCGATAAACATTTTCGGCGCTTCTTAACATACCTCGTTCCTCGGTTTGGGGTTAGGTTTGTAAACCTCTTGCCTCTCGCACCTGAAATACATCATAGGATTTTTCCCACTTTTGCTACCATCTTCGGTTTTTAAACATATCAAAATGAATTCTAGTTTTTTGCTTTCCGATTCAACCCATAAGACCAAATCGGGTTTGATATATAAGGTTTCGTTAGTGAACACTTTTACGTGATCGGACATCGAAAATGTTGACTTGGTTCCTACAAATGGTGTGTACTAATTATATTGAAACATACTTAATTTTAACTACACAAAATTATGCATGTAATTAAACCAAATTGCATAAACTGCACACTTAATTTGTTCTCGAATAAAATCTATATAGACTACCACTAATTTGTCAAAATCGCAAATACGGTTCTCGTGATTTTGGCAAATCCACGAATGTATTATTCGCGATCTCGTCCACTTTATTACGCAACGTCGCTATTCACTTTGAAAGGTTAAACATTACAAAAATCATCATTCCAATAACTCAAGATGGTGTGTCAAAAGCTCCTCCTCCGATGCAAAATCACCTATATTATACCTAAAATCATCATTCCAATAACTTAAATCCATCGATTTTAGTGTTGTTTTAGTGTTGTTTCGGAATGTTAGATTAGTAGGAGAGAGTTAGTTGGAATATATATATATATATATATATATATATTAAAAATTTAGATTTTATATAAAAATGATAAAATGGTCGTTTTCCATAAACAGAACAAAAAAATATGATTTTTAGTATTTCATTCTAGCAAAAAAAAATCTTAACATAGCCTTGTCTTAAAAAAAATCTTACTATGTCATGGACTTCTTTTGCAATGATACAATGAATCGAAAGCAAACAAGTGAACTACTCGACTAAAACACCATCGACTTGATTAAAAAGATCCACAATTCCTTCTTGTTCAACAAAAAGATCCACAATTAAATTTCTTATAAACTGCAACTCCGATCTCTCTCTATATATATATATAGAAACAAATCTCCAATCAAACTATGGATAAAGAACGCCTAAATCGAAATCGAAATAGAAATAGAAATCGAATTAGAGATGCGAAAAGGCATATCACGAGTTTGTGCGTGAATCTAATAAGGATCCGAAAGTATTCAAATTATTAGATACACACACAAACCTGAGATATAGCTCTTCGTGATAACCCTAATATGAAATTAGAGAATAGCAACTGAAACCAATGATGACACAAATTCGAACGTGGCTTTTATAGCGTAGTGTTGGACTCTAGAAGCCCTAATTTTGATTGTTTTGTGTGGTGAAGGTTAGTGGTCATCTGCTTTGCCGACGTGTTACACGTGGATAGGCTCCATACCCATCTTCTGGAAAGCTGTACATATTCTAATAAATTTATAGAATATAGATTAATCTATTATCTACCCATAATTATATAAATCAAAATTAGATAAAGTAACGATACTGATTAAGTGATAAATAAATATTTATGCATAATTATATAATTATATTATAGTTCGAAATATATTTTAATTGTTTTTTTTATTTTGTTTTAAAAAATTAGATCTTTTAAACCATATTTTTCTAGAAAAAAACTAGATCAATAAAATATATTTTTTTATTATTTTTTTTCAGTTGCATAATTACATTTAATTTAATTGTGAAATTAATCGATAAAAAAACAATTATCCGCTTGCGAAATTATCAATAATTTGGTTGTTAAAAGGCAATCGCGTTCCAATTACGAAATTACGTTTAATTTTGTTTTGTGCAAAAAAATATATATATTAACCCTCCAAAAATAACGTCGACAGAGTTTGTGAATTCGAAGGTATTGTAGGGTGTAAAATCGATATGGCTTTGGGTAATTAGATTTATAGTATAGTGGTTATACGTAACTCTCCCTTTATTGTAGGGTGTAAAATTCATATGGTTTTGGGTAATTAGATTTCTAGTATAGTGGTTATACGTGACTCTCCTTTTATTGTAAAGATTTTGCTATATATTTTTTATTATTTTTTTTCAAATATTTAACTCTTTAACATTTAAGTTGAGTTTGAGTTTATTTTGTTTTTTTGAGCACATAGTGAAAAAGACAACTTGTTTTAAAAATTTAGGATTCAATACAAATTCATCCTAAACACCAATATGAACTTAAACTTATTTTAAAATCACAATTTTGTTTTTAAATCTTGTTTCGAAAAAAAATATTGATTTCAATCGTTAAAAAAATTATCTAAATGGAAAACAACAAACTCATGGATGAAAATGAAACTTCAAAAGAGGTGAACTACTAAATTGAACTCATTATTAACCAAATTAAATAAATCTTTTTGTTTTTTCAGAATTTTTTTCACAATGTACCAATAGTATGGGACCCTGACACCGCTAGTGTGGACCTGTGTACTCGCGGTGCTAGTGTAACACCAAGTGCCTTTCACATTGGCAGTGTTTTTTTGTAATGGTGGTATATATGATGATGGTGGTATATATGATGCTGTCGATACTTATGACACTGTTGGTACTTATTGTGACACTGAAGGCGCTTTCACACACCGTCGTTGCTCTTGTACGCGTCTAACACAACGACGACATGTATCTTAGCCCACTAACGGTATTACCATGCCAATAAAGTCGGTTTTGAGGCATTATATCGACGATTTTGGTTGCTAGTGTTGGCAGTATGTCGTCCGACATACTATAACTTTAGTTTTTTGTTTATGTTTTGGTTTAAATTTTAATAATTTGGCGTTGTAAGAGGTTAAGGATACTAGTGGACTTCCAAAATATTATGGTATCAATTATAGTAATTTGACCACAAAAGTCTACTATACGCAAGAACAATTGATGGGGTCACGGTTACCAAGGAAATACAATGTCGTTGCAGTTGTATTAAGATGTCGCAAAGATGCGGAAAATATGAAAACTCATAGACTATCATTTGAATACGAGAGATCTGGATTGCATATAAAGTTGGTAGACCTAAAGGATCTTAAGAGAAAGTATACCATAACACATAAATATGGATGTTCTTTCAAGCTTAGAGGATATATGATAACCCCTAACAAATCATCCTTAGAGGCCATTTACAAGGTTCACAATTATGAAAATACGAACATCAATAAAGGTTGTTCATACGGGAATGCTTTTCTAAATAAAATTTGTAATTTGTACTCAATTCTACCGACATGGCACCCCTTCCTCACGAAATTTTGGACGGAGTGAAAAAGTTAAACTCTAAGAATACATCGATGCATATTATATACAATGCTTAACTAAAACAACAGAATAATCTAAAAAGGTGATCGCTCACCGTTGCAATACTTGTTAGGTAAACTCAAAAGGTTGGGAATGGCACAGGTTAGGTGAATACAAAACTGGTATCATCACCAAACTTTTCTTGCACACCCCGTTAGTTTAGATTTGTTACCGACATTTCTAAATGTGCTAATAATATATAAAAGTTAAAGGTAATAACGTGCGAGATGTCGTTGTTTGAGGTCGTTGGAGCTACTTGTACCGTATGACTTTCTATATAAGATTTACGTATATGTACGAGGAGAATGGTGAAATATAAAAGTGGGTATTATAGTGTTTGCAATCGTTCACGGTAACTAACTTCATCGAACAACTATACATTATTTTAACGGACAAAAACTTAGCGTTGGTGAAGTCTATCAAAGAAGTGTTACTAATACAACCCATATGTTGTGTCGATGATATATTCACATGAACGTAGAAAGGTAAAAACTCATAAATAATAAAAATGCCTCAAATTATTTTTTAGGTGTGTCTATGTTGTCGGATACGGAACTCACGTTCAATAACATTCGGTTTAAAAACATTTTTGACTTCAAAGATTATCCAAAAGCAATCGAATATAAAGAAAGTTGGTTAGTTCCTTACGTTAATAAGTTTCTCAAGTGGAAAACTAACAAGTTTATGCATTTCGGTAACCATACCATTAACCACATGAAGAACACTCATTCCACCTTGAAACATTTAACCGGTACAATAAAAGGTCACTTTGAGTCGTTATGGGGTAAGGTCTATTGTTTGCCCGAAATGCAACATGGAGCAATGAAAGCATCATTTGAAAAATGCCGACTTCTAATGCTACATAAATTTGTAGACAATATGTATGTCAAGCTCAGAGGTAACATCTCTCACGCTGATTTAGAAATTTTATTAGATGAAGTAAAATGTGCCCAAAATATAAAAGTTGCGGATACAAATTACACTAGTGTTATTACTAAAAATACTTAAATGCATAACGACACCTTTATACTCTTTCAACGATCATTGGAAGAGGTTATATACAGTTGTTTTTACTAATCTAATGATGACAAAGCTATTAAAATAAAGACTTGATAAATTTGTTAATTTTTCCATGGAAACCAAAGATAAAGCACGACATAGAGCATGTGTACAATTAATGGTTTGGCATTGTATATCTGAAAACATCTTCCCTTCTAGTGCCTTTAGATAAACTAAAACAATGTGATCGTCCACTTGCAAAATGTAAATTATATGATGATGAATCATTCACGAAACAAGATAAATCATATCACGGCCACATGTTAGATTTAGAGAAAGCAAGTGCATCATTGCTAAGTAAATATTTCAAAACTCTATCGGTCAATTTATGGACATGAATCAAAACTCCCACACTTAAATTATGGAACGAGAGATGACCATTTACACAAGACAGTGGTCATATATATCCTTCCGACAAACCTTGGAAAGTATACCAATCATTTGGAACACGTAAAAACATTCAATATCCAATGGAGCAATTAGTTGTTTCTCAAGCAGTATGATGCCTTCTAAAGTAATGTTGCTTGATTCGAAAGGTTACTTACAATAATTCCCTATATTCAATAAAAATATATATAATTACGATCAACGACGTTAAAGTCGACGGGCATTACAAGTATCGGTTAATTATGGTTGTCTTAAACGAATAAAAATATGGATGAAACTTGCTTAGGGATGCCCTTTACAATGAGCTTATGGATTTTACTAACGTCTACGTGCAGATATTTAGTGGTGTGGATAGGTTACTAAATTTTGAAAAAGTATAAAGTATTGTGTAGATTATGCTACTACAGAGTATTGTATGACAGTGTCGGAGATGAGAATGATCGTATTAATGCATCGTCTATTTTTAGGGTAGTTAGGGTCGATGAATATTAGTTTTTTACTTTTTTACCATCATGGGGTACCACCTTCAGTGTCTCTAAAAAGGTGTATCATCGGTGTGAAATTATAATACTTATAGTACGAAACTATACCAGTGGTACACAATTCCCATACCATGACGGTATGGGTTTACAATACCGCCGATGTAGGATAATAAAAAGCACTAAAATTTTGAGCCATATCTAAGGAGGTGTACCGACAGTATGAAATTTTCATAGTGTCGGTCCGAAACTACAGCGGTGGTATACAATTTTCATACCAACGGTGCAAAAATTATACAAGCAGTATAGGTTTACAGTACCGCTGGTGTACGATTATTAAAAACACTAAAAAATTAGAGCCATATATGAGGAAGTGTACCGGCAATGTCAAATTTTCATACCACTTGTACGAAACCACATCGGGCATATAAATTTCCATACCGCAGATGCAATAATTATACTAACGAATATGTTGATTGTACTGCTGGTGTGGGATTATAGAAACATTAAAAATTAGAGCCATATATGAGGAGGTGTACTTGTGGGGAGGAATTTTCACACCTCTGGTATGATACCCAACCAGCGGTATACTATTTTCATACTATCGGTGCAATAATTATATCGATGGTTTATATTTAATATACTAATGGTGTTTGGTGCTAAACACCAAATCTAATATCGGAGAGGTTATACATGTGGTGCAAAATTTTCATACCGCCGTTATGAAAGTTGATGAAGGAGAATAAAAGACATGGTGAATTTTTCCGTTAAAATCACCCAACGCCTCGAACGGCCACTGCTGCATCTCCATTTGCTTTAGTATATGGTATGGATGTTATTGTCCCTTCAGAGATTGTTTTCCCTTCATATCGTGTGGCAACTTATACAACAGACGTGAATGATCAAAGCAGAGCCCTGGAGTTAGATTTGGTTGAAGAAAAAAGACAAAGCGCACAGTTGAAGTCTTTACATTATCAAACTCTTATGAGGAGACGATATGCATCTAAATTAAAGCATAGATATTTTAAGGTGGGGGACAAAGTATTACGCAAATTCTTTCTACATACTAAAGAAAAGACTCTTGGTAAATTGGGACCGAATTGGGAGGGCCCTTATGAAGTAACCGAGAAAGTAAAACAGGGCACGTGCCGATTAAAAGACAAGAAAGGGCAATATCTGCAGCTTCTATGGAACATTGAACACTTAAAATTGTATCTTGAATGAGGAACTAGTTAGAGCGTAACATTTGTCCTTTTTTGTATCTCCAAGTTACAAAACATAGTGAGGGCATACTCTTTCCTACCCTGATAGGCACAAGAAGGTTTTAACGAGGTATCCCTATGAGCTGCTTAATACAACGTACTTTTTTCTTAAACTATTATTTGGGTCACAATATCTTTGTGCCTCGAATTGTTTAACCCTTCGAATTATTATTTGGGTCACAATAATTTGTGCCTTGAATTGTTCTTTGCCTTAAACTATTATTTGGGTCACAATATCTTTGTGCCTCGAATTGTTTAACCCTTTGAATTGTTATTTGGGTCACAATAATTTGTGCCTCGAATTGTTCTTTGCCTTAAACTATTATTTGGGTCACAATATCTTTGTGCCTCGAATTGTTTAACCCTTCGAATTATTATTTGGCTCACAATAATTTGTGCCTCGAATTGTTCTTTGCCTTGGACTATTATTTGGGTCACAATAATTTGTGCCTCGAATTGTTTGATACTTCGAACTATTATTTGGGTCACAATATTTTGTGCCTCGAATTGTTTAATCCCTTACAATATTATTTGAGTCATCATATTTTGTGCCTCAACTTTCTCGGTGCCATCATTTATCTGGTGCTTTAGCCTATTTCCTTTTAGATAATCTTAGCATAGTTCGTAATGCATACCACAGCGCGAATTGATATAGATTAACTATTGAATCGATATTACGATACGAGTTGGCAAACACTTAGGATAAAACGATGAATAATAAGTGGCACGATTAAACATTCCCAGTTGTGGCATACGCAAAAATCCGAGGAGTACATCTCCTCGCATGAAGTAAGAGGGGAAACAAAAACTGCCTTATAAGGTTTTATACACAAAAACTACAAACTGTGCCACCATTTTTTACCTACTACTGAGATTTATCTGGGGAATGACTTTCCTCGGAGTCTGATGACTCACTCTCACTGACAACAATATGAGGAGGATGAAGATCTAGGGACACGAGTTTCCAAAAGCTGCCTAGGTCGTATTCGGGGTGCTCTGCATGAATTTGAGTTATTAGGCCTGCTCGAGCTGTCGCATCTCGAACGGCAAGATTGTTTGTACACTTGGTCGCATAGGCATCACGGCCTTTTCCTTCTCCTCTTCCACCTGCCAAGGAAAATCTTCGATACGCTTCACCAACTTTTCTCTGTCTTTATAAATCTTTTCATAGTCATTACAACAATCGTTAAAACCTTTGCGTGCCACTTCATGAGCCTTTTGATATTCGATAATGAGTTTCTCTTGGCCCTTCGTCTTCTTTTGGTAGAGGTCCCTTTCTTCTTGGCAGCACCTTTCGAGCATGATGACATAATTTTCAAACGCAGATAGTCTTTCATACAGTGCATCTGCTTGGCTCTCCACAATGGCATATTGCCTCTTGGCTTCTTCAAGTTGCGAAGCCAACAGGGAGGCTTTGAACTTATAGTGATTTTTTCGATCTTCAAGATGCTGCATCTTCCTTCCCTTAATAACAGAAGTATGTAGCAAACTTCGAAGACTCAATGAAAACTCATCATCGAGAGGAACTTCGAAAGAATTGGTGGGTGAGCCTAGTGCTGTAGGATCGTAATCTGAAGTCTCCCCAATTACAATGTCCAGGTCCACATTCTGAGGAGTCTTGCTTCGAGGAATGGGGAGTGATGCCAGTACAGGGGAATTTTCGATGAGGGCAGGCCTCGAAGTTTGAGTTTGGGGAGATTTTGGTGTCCGGTTAGAGTTTTCCTTGGGAGAGTTCTCTCGAACTTCCTGTTTGGGCTCCTTCGGTGTTTCGGGGAGTTTATTGCCATGAGTAGTTTCTTGAATATCGTCTTGAATGTTGCCATCCTCGGGTATTTCTTGGATGGGCTCCAGAATAGCTTTATTCATTTTCTCTTTTGCTCTGATGTCTTTCTTCTTTGGTGGATGGACAGATTTGGTTGGAGGGGAGTTGGAATCGGGTATCTCAATGATGACAGTGGGAGGTGGTTCCTGGTTGGTGACTCTTCCTTCGTTATCTGACTGACGATCTTTCGAGGAGAGCTCTTCGTCGGATTCTCTAAGATGACTCTTGGCACGGGAATGTTTTGGGAGGTATATGACTATGTCTTTTTTCGTCACACGGTCTAAGACTTCTTGTTGTGGGGGAGGGGTCATGAGTTCCTTCAGGGTCAATCGGTCAAGAGGATTCAACCTCCACAACCGGCCCATGGCTAAATTGTTGTTGACGAAGCACAGACGAAATATATTTTCCCAGTGTTCCTTGGCACACTCACTCAATTTGGTGAAGACAATCGTAGCACTCTCTACATAGTCCAAGTAGGGTTTTGAAATACATGTCATAGCTAGAAGAATTTTTTAAGTCAGCATGTTATTATCCGAGGAGAAAAGATCACAAAAGATAGTCAACTTACATTTATTAGTCCACATGAGGGATAGTTTGTAAGGATTCGAAGGCGTCGATTCTGACCCTGTTTCCCATTGACCAGAAAAGAAGATAAATTGTTGCCTCCATTTTTTATCTGCCTCCAGCAAGTCTTTTAACACTTTTTGTCGTCGGCTAAAGGTTAGTGAGTAAAAAGGAAAAAATGAATTCTTTGCTAAGCCAGAAAGTCCGATCAGCTCTCCTAAGGAAAGTTCGATGCCTGAAATCCTTGAAGCCATGATGATCGCCATAAGTGTGAACCACATATTTGGCCCAGCTTGTGAGGGGCACAGACTAATCTTGGCAAAGTACTCAATAAAGAATGGGTCTAAAGGAAACCTTAATCCCCAGTTCATTATTTCGGTATACACAATCAGTTCATCATCCCTCACAGATAGAGGAGACTCACCTTCAGAAGGGAACATTATGTTAATGTACCGAGGAATGCACCACCGGGTTCTCAGCATGGGTTCTTCTGATGGTGAAAATTACTTATACTGAATGTTGTGCAGTGCCACCAAGTGTTTGTTTTCGAACCCTCGGATATTGTTGCCTACAATAGCATCAAGTTCTAAGGGAAGCGTAATATCTCCCTTGGACTTAAGAGCAATCCGGCGAGCTAGCTCCTCGGAAATTACGGGATGCCTGGTATTCATTTGACTAGAAGATTCCCCAGGCAAGTTGGTGGATTTATGTTTCTCTTCAGGAGATGATGGTTGAATTTCTGACCCAGGGATATTCCAGGCAATCTGTTTTCCTTTTATCAGATTCTGTGGGCAAGTAAGTGGTCTTATGTTGCTCTTCAGGAGATGATGGGTGCATTTCTGGCTCAGGGGTATCTGAGGTGATCCTTCTTCCTCTAGCAGCCAAAGCTTTGTTTCGCATATCTCGCAGCTCTTCTTCGGTTAAGGTATTCTTTCTTGGAGAAAATCGAGGGGTACCGTCCCCTGTGATTGAAGGAGTGGCTGGAAGACTTGATGTTAAGTTGTCATTTTTCGGAAGGGGTTTTTCAGCAATCAGAGCCAATGAAGAGTTCGAAGTCTCCGAGGGCATTGTTTTCGTGCGTTTGCGCTCCTCGGATTTTCTCTTATGATGCTTCTTCCTTTTCCCGGATAAGTGCTTATGTTGTTTATCTTTGCCCATGGGGTCGACTTCGCTTTGATTAGAAATTAGGCTATGTCGGGAAACTTCGAAGGGTATGATAGCAGTAGAATCTTCGGGTGGAGGCCACGAGCCGTAAAACGTAGTAACAGCAGGTTGGGGTTGAGGCTCAATGTATTCACCAGCAGCAACTTTCTCTTCGAATTTTTTGCTAATAAGCAGCCACTCTGGAATCTGACGGGGTTTATAAGCCAGCTTTCTCTCTCTAGAAATCTTAAGATGTAAAGTTTGCAATGCTAAGGAATATCAGTATTTATTGAGGATAATGGGATTTTAGGGTCAGTCAGGCATGGGGACATTTTCTATTGTTTGCCTAGGGGCATTATGGGTACCTTAGGTGCAGAATTGTTGACAGAAAAACGCGGGAGAAGCTGCAGAGGCATAATCCAGTCTCAGGAATATGAAACGATCTCTAAAAAGATGCGCTGACAAGAAAGTACGACTACTGACGTCATACCTTTTTCATTCAATCTTTGCAATGTCTTATCATAGTATTGGTGGGTGTGATATGCTGGCACAGCGAATTCCGATGGACGACATTACCAAGGCCTGAGCCAGTCCTTGTTAAGACATTGCAAGGATTGGGGGGGCTACTGTCTCAGGGATGTACGTGTTGAGAAGACACTTTTTCGAAGAGACATGTAGCATTTGAAGTGTTGTTCAAAAGCATTTTCGAGGAGGAAATTTTGCAGTTGAAGAGGAGTTCTCCGAGGAAAAGATGTTCGAGGGAGCAATGGAGACTTCTTTATAGTCCCAGTAAAACTATTTTTACTAGGACTGGGGACTACTGATGAGGGAGAATAAAAGATATGGTGAAATTGTAAAGAAGAAGTTTGTTAAGGAGAAAATTGTAAAGAAGAAGTTTGTTAAGGAGAGAATTGCAAAGAAGAAGTATGATAGGAGAGAATTGTAAAGAAGAAATTGTATTAGGGGAAAATTGTATAGACTACTAAAGAAGTAGCCATTATGAGAAGATGAAAAGATATAGGGACCAAAAATGTAATAAACGAGAATTAAAGCGTGTGGGACCCGCAATTGTACTATAAAAGGACCACACACGCTTCACGGATCCCGAGATGAATATAATACTACTTTTTCTCTACTTTCTCTCTCTACAAAGATTCCTTAGCTAATTTCTTAAGTCTATTTTGACACTAAGAGATCTTCGTAACACAAAATCACCCCTGAGTGTTCTTAAAACTCTTCAAAAGTAAACCGATGATATAGAATTTTCATATTGTCGGTACGTATATTAAATTAACGGTGTGACGACATTGTACCGCCAATACAGGACTATAAAGTTGAAAAATAGTTTTCAAACTTTTTCGTACCGTTACACACTATGTGGGTAGCTTTTGTTCCATCACATACAATATAATTCATCACAATCTATTTTCCAAATCAGTAACACACCATAACATAAGATGATAAAGTTTTAATCATTCGTGACTAAAAAATGTAACAAAGTTTTCATCAACTTTGAATAGCAACAATAAGATCCAATAGTACAAGAAAACAATTCATGACTAAGATAACATCCTGAATATCAAATTTTCATAACTCGGTTCACGATATTAATCTTCTTTGAGTGGTTATCTTTAATAGGTCGGATACAGTTAATCTTATTAATTGCCTCATAATATTTTTTGGCAACCAGCTAATAAGCTTTTGACTGGATATGTACCGATCGTTCACCTGAGGGAAAAAACAAAGGAAATGGTCATATATCCAGCAATCTCACATACCGATGAAGCCATAAAGGGTTTTCATCAACAACTTCAACACTTCTATATAGTCACGACAATGCACACATTCCTCAACACTACCACCCAGTCGATTCATGTGCTCCAAAGCAATGATGAAGTCTTTCTTTGTATAATTATGGTTGGTATCGGTCAAAATGGTGTAACCAAACAAAAATATTGGGTACACACGTGCATCATTTACGTATATATTACATGTACAATTTTGATATACATTCAAATACAAATCCAAAGAAAATATTTCTTTAAGTCATTAAAGACCAAACCCGACTACTTTCTGCACTTCAAACGCCTCATGAACGTCATTTGGAGAAACCCCTAACAACCAAACATAATGTGTGTACATATCATCAAAATTAGTGATTTCCTCTAATTTGACTATTCTTTTATCCACCAGAAGTCCAATAACGACGAACGTGTCCTCGAGAGTAATAGTCATCTCTATGAATGAGAACTAAAAAGGCTTAGTTTCCAGATTCTCTCATTCAAGGAAAACCTCGTTCAACTAAGAATTTAAAGATAAATTACTCAAGTGCTTACTAATAGGCCCAAATGACGTCTCAACCAATAGATTTTTAACCCTCGTTTGGTTGCTAATGTCTCATTTATGTAACAATTCATACATAGCCTGGATGTCTATACCAGTACAAGATTGTAAAAATAGAAACAAAATAAAGAAAATCATTGTGATAATCTATTAATAGATATAAACCAAATTTAAAAATATATTGAAATATAATTCAACTAACATACCCGAGACAGTGTTGTACACTTCAAGTTGCTTGAAGTCTGGAAACAATATAATGTTGTTTTGTTCTAAAAATAAATTTTTTAGATCAACTTCAATACTAGTTGTATGAGTAATAATACGAGGCTTAGAGGATGCAACATCGTCTCGTGATTCTTCATGACCATTAGGTGAGTTATTTGTTGCTCCAAATGTTGTTCTAAAGGTATGTTACTTGCTTATCCGCAAAGACCGATCGATACATGAAGCTTGTTTACCTCAGTGGAAGGAGATTCTATAGTTTGGGATTTACTAGTATGCGTGCATTTATAGATTTTAGTCTTGTCACGTGCCTTTTTGTCTCTAGTTTGTGAGATTTTGGTTTGAGTGACATTTACATCTTTCATGATATTGCATGGCCTATCACTATCTTTACAACAATAAAACCAACAAATTAGTTAGTTAAATGATGAGTTAAATAAACCAAAAGAACACTATATATCATATTTTCAGTATTGTAGAAATGACATTAACGATATCGCTAACATATATCGTTGGTATTGTGGAAAGGGCACCAGCGGTGCATGAAACCACTAACAGTACCATAAGTATTGATCGTGCTAAAAGAACTGCAAGTGCAACAGTGTCGACAATGCAAAATCGTGAAAACCAAAATCGTGAAAACCCTAACACGAAATCGATTCCAAACCAAAATCAACGCCATTATACGATGAACTCATTACCAAATAGATTTTAAACCAAAATCAACGCCATTATACCATGTACTCATTACCAGATTGATTATAATCCTACATTTAACTCATTCCCACTAACTATAAAACCTAACCAATTTTTGATTCTACCAAAAACTTAATTATAAACTAAACATGAATTAAATGAATATTGAGATAAAGAAGTTACTCTTTTCTTCTGTCCCTGGATAATATAAAGAGTTTTTTAATTTTGAAAAGATGATAATAAATTAGATGAAGAAGAAGTGTTGTTGGAAGAGGAAGAATTTTTCTTAGAAAATGAAGAAGATTTTTACAACTAACGTGTCTTTGTTTGTAGTAGTTAAACCTACAACTGCAAAAATGAAAGTAGGTCGGCCCACAATATTACTAAGGAAGGAAAGTTAACAAAGTATACGGATTGCATCCTCATATTTTTACATTATTATATTACTAGTTTGGTAGATGTCATTCCAGACGGGCAATGCGGTTATCGGACCATATCGATACCGATATACGGTCACGAGAAAAATTAGGTTGTTAGATGCAATTTATAATCAGAATTAGAGGCCCATCGTGTTGTATGGTTGGATGTTTATGGTTCGTCCGATGCTTTTGATCATATAGTAAGTAGGTTGGATTGCTTCAAAAGTTTTCCTTTAAGCCGTTATTGGATTATATTTTCTAACATCAGACTAGTATTAGTCACTAGAGATAAATGTCTAGTATACCATGTCTCTCAAATAGGTTCTTAAACTTATCTATCAATGCGTGCGAGTCCACTTGTTAGTTCGTCAACTATTATAAAAACTAAAATTGCTTTTGTACACGATAACCACTTCGTAAATGTAAGTATATGACTTTGATTACATTATGATTTTATCATTATTGTAGGTTTTTATTCTCTTTAATACACACATTTAAGTTTGTAGATTACGGATTCTTCTGATGGAACGTTACCACTATTATACTTTGCATGGGGAGCCCACGTCACCGAAAAAATGATCCAATGGAAGCATTAGTACGATAGTAGATTCAATAAATATACACAAATTATTTCGACCATGAAAGTAAATCTTAACGAAGAGCCAATGTTTACCAGATCCCACCAAATATGACAATTGATCATGTTAATTTATATTTTCAAAAAATATTTTGCAAGATTATACCTTGTACTATTTCAATTTATTTTGACTTTAACTTATGTTAGTACTTAATTATGTAATATTTGAATTCCCGCGCATTATTTTTTATTGTTTTCTTTGACCTCCTCTTTATTTATATTTTTCGTCCATTTTAAATTCCCACCGAGTTAGTTTTCCTGTCAATTAAGACTCCTACCCATGTTGGATTTCTCTTTATATAGCTACTGAATCATGACATATTAATTAATCCACCAAATTTTCTGAATTATAAAAAAACTTAAAGTATCTTAGGTATGGAATTGAGCATTGATAAAAATCATTATTTGCTTCAAGCTGTCAAGTGCGTCCATAGATACACGTCTGATGATGTCCGATGAGACCATCAATACTTTTTTGATGAACTGTTTTGTAGGATTTACTATAACTACAGTCGTCTAGGAGTTCCATATCCAACTCTGCATAATCGTGTAGAAGTCTCAACTATGTACAATAATTTAAAGCCGAAACCAATGTTTTCGGTGTTCGACTTTTCGTACGAATTAAGGCAATATGCTTTCAACGTGTGGCAGTTGAAAGTTACTGATTTCATTACAAGAGATATAATAGCTTATTAAGAGACAAGTTTTGCTAATAAAACGGATGCGATAGTTGATTTCTTACCTATTAAGTTTAACTTAGAATAGGACTTTGACTAATAAGTCTTATTATATTATGTATTGTTAGTCTTAATTTGATCTTGTTTTGAGGTTTTTAATTTTATTCTTTATGCAAGTTTAACGTTATTTTTATTTATATAAATTTTTATTTCTCTAGTGTGAGAAACTTATAATCCCAATTTTCGCACAAACTATTTTTGCACCGTTTACACTTTCCGCACCTAAACAATTTAGCACTGAAAAACAAAAAGAGGCATAGTTTTCGTGCAAACTATGCGATAATATGTACTAAATTT
The DNA here is from genome assembly GCA_036936605.1 of Limnanthes douglasii subsp. nivea. Classification (NCBI taxonomy): domain Eukaryota; kingdom Viridiplantae; phylum Streptophyta; class Magnoliopsida; order Brassicales; family Limnanthaceae; genus Limnanthes; species Limnanthes douglasii. The sequence goes on from JAUPFV010000001.1 coordinate 101,811,770, forward strand.
GCGCGTGCGACCATAGTCAAAATGTTTTGCACTGAAAAACAAAAATGGCTATTGATTTTGCACAACTTGTGAGACAAGTTTAAATACTTTTCCACATGTTGTGCGAACCAAAACAATATTTTGGTAACTTAATTGTAAAATATATAATGTGTTTTGATCAAAATATTATGTTATTTTGTTTCATTGTGTTTATTTTATTTTATTATGATGTACTACCACAAAACATAAGAAAAACAATAAATTTAAAATCGTATTCATAATCTAACATCATAATAAATAAGCATCGTAAGACTAATAAAAAAATTCATCAAGTCATAAACACGAAGCATATGATGATCGTGAAGAGAAAAATCAATTAGGTAATACAAAACGCAAACCATAACCTAAGAAAAACCTTAATATCTTTTGGCGATACGGACACACTGCTCTAACGCGTTGAGTCCCTTTTGCTGCATCATCGTGTCAATATATGGACGAAAGACGTATATCTGATATAATAACTCATTCGCAATGCTATGAATGTCTATCGGAAGGTTTCTTCTAAGATATGTATCGGAACCTACCAAGGTTGGGTTGGCCACTGTATATCATAGATTAGTTTCAACCTAAACATGGTACATCGGGTTCGTACCATCCGGCCTACCCTCGAATGGATCACCTAAAGTCGTGAATAGATGGTGGTTCAAATTCTCTCAAATCCCAGGATCCCATTGCTAATTTTTTTACCTGATTTCTTGGTCGTGGTTGTACGTATCAGACACAGTTCATCTGAATGTAGTCCATCTGATGGGTCACACACTCAGGATAGTACGACATGACTATGCCGAACAAATTCAAAGTATGCTCAATCTAACTGAAATGTTCAAACGACCGCACATTATATAAAAAACATACGGAAGAAAAATAACTTGAACGACATTCAAAATTTTATATATATTGAAGTTAGCACATGTAAATATAAGTTAGTATAGACTAATAAAACATAATGAAACTTATATAGAGTACGCCAGACATAGCTGGCGTGTGTCTCATTTTTGTTTGCACAATTTGAGAGGTACTAACTTTCTATGGAGCATAACGGGAGGTGTGCGATAAGAATATAGCCAATACGTTGTAAAAATGAGAACTGAAAGACCTAAAATAATCAAAAATCCATGCTTCGAGCAACCCAACAAACCTGCATAAACAACTAGTGTCGTGTATAGAACTTTGGCAAAGAGTGTGGTAAAGATGTGCCAAAACCAATTGACCCTAGTTAAATCTATCCATTTTCTGGTAATAGTTTACAAACTGTAGGTAATCGAGCAAAATATCGTTGCCAGTTTTTTGGCGCATATAGTAGCTCATAACACATAAATTTTATAAATTCACGTAGCATGATCATATAGTGCATCGGTGGCCCTAGTATCATTATATCGTCTATCAGGAAAATGTATCCATAACCACTCCAAAGTCAAACTATTCCCACCCTTAAGGTGGTTACCTAGCTCAGAATTTCGTATACTAAGCATTTTACCATAAACTCCCAATTTCTTCGCCCCATCATTAAAAAGAAGAACGTCGAAAGCATTACCTCAAACGGGAAAGTCGATAATGTCATGGACATCGTCAAGAGTGACATTCATCTTATCGAAAGAGAAATGAAATGAAGATGTCTCCTCATGCCAACACTCGACAAACACCCATGACTCTCTCGTGTACTCTACTCTGAATACGACTCAAGTCCCACTTTCAGAGACTATCGTACATCGAGTAGAAATTTAGGCTAACTCGAACCTATAAAATGTTTAAATTAAATTAAAAACTAAAATTGTGAATATTAAACTTGTAAAAGCTGACACTTAATTAAAATAATATGGTTTTAAATACTAAAGTTTTAAACAATTTTACATCACCATGAAACACCTTGTATGCATCGTGGAGGCCGTAATCGGGATACAATCAAATGATGTAAGAATTTTCTCTCTCAAACTCGTCCTCAGACGTATGCTGCGAAGACGATACAGTAGCACTACTTCAAACGGCAGCCCACCCGATATGATGACTGGTATCATCTGCTTCACGATGCATACATCATTTAGAGCGTGAAACCAGCTCCGTAGAAACCACCTTTGGTGCCTCATGTGGTACATGAGACGAATCTCGACCCTATTTTCTCGTCCATGTGGTATTCATTCTCACTGTGTCTATAAATAAAAAATAAACTCAGTTTACAAAAAAATAAAAGATATAAAACACACATATATATATATATATATATATATATATATATATATATATATATATATGAATAAGTACACAAATCATAAAGTGTAACTATATGCGCATCATATAAGCGTAGAAAAAATAGTAATCGAATCAATAAAACATGTAAGAAAACAAATGTAACACATTATGTAAATCGCGTAAACATTATGGAATCGTAGCAAATTTTTGCATGCTTTGTATGTTTCTGGCTTGGTCATTCACATAAATGTTTATGTTAGACTACATTCATTGTCGCACGACCCTCGCAATAACATAGATCATGATCGCGCAAGTCATGCGACGAACACACAAACCCACAAATGGAAACCATAGAAGCTATCTTACTAAATCTTGCATCATTCGAGATAAAAATACATTCTGAATATAAATATTCTACTTACAAATTATAATAATAACCTACCAAATCAACCAAACACCAACTTAAACGCTAGGAAAATCCAACTTTTAAAACAAAATTTCAAATCTTAATATCTACCAAACTCAATAATGAAATCAAATAAAAATTATACCATTAAGCTTTATGACATATGTTAATGTTGTTTTGATGTCTGATTCAAAAATAAGTTGTTTGAAATTTGGGTTTCCAAAAAGATTTTAAGAGAAATGGGGAAAATGTGAAGCTTTATTAAAATTTATTTAGAGGTAGTCTTTCTGGAAAACGTAAAACGGTTTGAAATTTGGTGGGTTTAACAAAATGGTATGAGATCCAGCGGTGTGATATCCAACAAAAAGAGTTCAAGATATAGCCTAACCCTCCTAGATAAACCTAAAATATTTGTTAAAGTAACAAGATATGAAGAAATTTATAGATGCCAACCTTCCAGCTAAAATATGTACCTCTTTAAATGATAACGGTGGTAATGTGACAGCTAAAACTGACAATGATGAAGGATCTGCCTTGATTATGTGCTCATTGACCATGAACTGTAGAAACTTCATGGATAAAGTGCATTTTTTTATATAAAGCTTGAGTTTAATGGATCAAAGGTTGGCGAAATTTTCTATTAGATCGTCTAAATATTTGTATCCCATCTATTTTTGACTAACATGTAATCTATAACCTTTTTATGTTTCTTCATAACTATTAAGTGAAAGCCTTATTTAATAACCGCTGATAGGTACTTATAAAATTCGTTTTTTTTTAATCATACGGTTAATCCTTCTTGATCATCCGGGAAAACCTTAATTTTGTTATAACCTGAGTAAGCTTCTACAAAGGAGATGAGATGGTTCTCTAAATTAGTGTTCACGAGCTGATCTATTTTCATATCGGTGAACGGATCCTTAGAACAAGTCTGCTCAGGTTGGTAAAGTCAATGTAAATGCATTTTTGGCCTGATTTCTCTGAATCATGATTGGGGTCGTGGTCCAAACATGATAGAGTTCCTGGAAAATATGTCTGGCCCTACTCAAAATTATTCTTATGTCTGGTATTTCCTTGAGAGAAAGGGTTTATTTTTTGGTATTTCCTTGAGAGAAATGGTTTAGTTTTTGCTTGATCGGGTGGAAGTGCGGTTCGATAGATCGACAATGAAAGATAAATTTTATCAGAACTTCAGTTACTATATTTTCTTCCAAAAAAATCAAGGTTGTTAGTAAGAAAATCTAAAATATTAGCACGTAATATTCCTGATAATCTCACTTTAACTCTCAACTTTTGCTCAGGGTGTAGTTTTATTGCGTCAAAACATTCTTCGGGTTCATTCTGATGGAGGGGACTTTTTTTGTCATCTCCACCTTTATTTTATGATCCACATGTTTGTGTTTGTGTTGTGATCACTCGTAGTAAATCAGGATCAGGAACCTTTTGTATACTGACCTCTTTCACCATCTTATAAGAGGCCCGGGTTAGTAGCTAAAAAAACTTTTTAAAATGGGGTTGAATAGCACTCTCATGCAATTCATTGGTTATTTTTCATTGTACTGACCCTAGCATTTACATAATTTATAAACATTGATGGATTATGAAAGCCACCACATGCATCAAAGTAAACTAAGGTCTGTCAATTTAGAACGGGGGTGCATTAACAACTATAAAGATACATTTGACATTTTGTCTTTGGTATCTCCGCATGAGAGTTGTCTTATCATCAAATTCTTCAATCAACTTTGTCTCTTAACCGATGAAACCAATTAGAAACCAATTAATATGCGGTTGTTTATGCTCAACAGGGAGTATTTTTCATTGTACCATATACCATATTGAATAAGACATCATCAGATTTTCTAGTGTTTACCAAAATACATCACACTCCGGCTTCAACTCTTTCAGCAGCAATTATTACTGCATCTTTATATGCGTCGACTATTCCACACAAATCTCATCAAAACAATATGTCGGTAAGGATCTCGGTAAATATGAATGAAATTCTGACCTTGAAACTGAATCTCTAAGTCAGAAACATGTCTCTTCCTAAAAGGAGTTGAGGCTTTAAAAAGTAAATATCCTCGTGTAACGATCATTAATATTTGTTGGTTGGAATTAAAGCTTAAACAATAATCAAAATGGTTCATGTTGTGAGAAGCCCTAACACTAAGAGCAAGTCTTCCTTTAAGATTGTTATCAATATTTTTCTGTAAGGTTTGGGATCTAAATAATCATCAAAATTTATAATTGGCAGCAAATTGGGGTTATACGAAGTTATAGTTCTACAAATGGATCTTCTCCTGTAATAGTCATCGAATTGTTTTTGTTAGTTCAGGTTTAAAAAATCACAAAAATCAATGATGAGCACTAATTCGGACTTTTGAACAGGAGCCATGTTGGTTGTACTATCACAAGACTATCCTCAATAGGTTTCACGGCCCAACTAGTAAGTCGTAGTGCGCACTCTGCTTTGATGTCCAAATATTACTCCATTGTATCGATTTTTTGGGTAAAAAAACGCTACCAACTTCCCTTCACTAATTAAGGATTGAATTTTTTTCAAACCATAGTATATTGGAATTTCGATAGTCTCTTCCACCTTAAAAGTAAAAGTATGAAGCAAGTTGCTTCAATGAACAATTTCCTTAGCTTTATCATAAACTACCGCCACACTATGGACAGGCTATATGTAAGCCATGTTATTATTGCTCGAATTTGGTAATTAATTTGATTTCTATTTCTATGGCACGCAATTCTTAGCCCGGCGGTATGTCTCATCTCATATGTAATGTGACCGGTTGCAATGAGCGATCGTGTCAGGTGCGCAGCTGGAGCACCAACCGATGTTGGTGCGGACAACGGGAAGTTGTACATGTGCAATTTTTTAACATTTATTTGTGACTCATCTTGTGCTAATAGATAGCTAATAGACCGCTAAAAACCAACTCTCTACTTTTCATTAGTTTTTGGATTTGAACAGTGAGTCGTCCCTCGACTATCTCGTTTGGTGGCAGATAGTCTCTGGAATTTCAAATGTCCATTGGCAGTCCCTGGACTATCGCGTTTGGATAAAGTTAGTCCAGAGGATCCTCTGATCCACCAGATGTTGCCACCTGTCACCATACTTCCCATTTTTTTGTGTCACCAGTAGTCCCTTGACTTTAGGTCAAACCCAAAACTTAGTCTGCGACATTAAATGACCCACCTACCCCTATAATTTACAGTTTGGCATTAAGAATTAAGTATGTTTATCCATGTGGCATTATTTAGCCTACGTGGAATATTTTTAACCAAAATCCTTTATAACATTATCAATCGGCCGCGTTACATTATATCTTAATTAATTTAATTTAATTTATTAAAATACTTAAACAAAATCTAACCCTAGATTTTCTTTCTCCCTGAACAGACTGATTATACTCTTTTCGAATTCCAATCCATAGACTTTCTCCTCCCCCCCCCCCTCTCCAATTACATTGCTGTAAATTAGTTCTAACAAGACTAATAAAAAAACAAAGAGAGGAAATGAAGCAAAACAACATCAGCAAACTAACTTTGGTCTTCAGACTACCATTCTCAGCTTCAATCTTGAGTATCTTTTTCTTCAACGACATAATTAATTCTTTGGAATGATGAGGAACTGGTGAATCCACCCACTCAAAAAACCCACATTTTCCTTCAATACTCTGTAAAATTAAATCGATTTAGGGTTTTAAAAAACTAAGGTTCTAAACATAAATTAGGGTTTTAGAAGATTTAGCTTAGATTAAACTTACCCAATAGTTGCATCCATAAAATCTCCTCGCTGGATTAGATTATGTCCATGAGGTACAAATTACCAAAGGTTTCTTACAAAAGCATCTCGACACCGAATCTCCGTTTTTTTATAAGGGAAAGAGGTAGAGCCGGTAGACATTAATGGAGGATGTAGATGAATTCTTTTTACTGGTTTTAGGAAACGAATTGAAGAGAAGGAGAAATGAATAAAAAAAGCATAAAGAATGAGAGAAGAGAAAATATTCGAGTTCGATGAAGAAGAATTAAGCATATGTCTATAAGGCTTTCAATTATTTATTTAATTAAATTAAATTAAACAATGGCACATAGGATGCACTAACAAGTGCCACGTATTTAAAATTTTCCATCTCACTAATAGCTATGCCAACAAGGATTTTGGTCAAAAAGCAAAATCGTACCTAAAATCAAGGGACTACTTTGACATAAAAAAATTGGAGAGTATGGTGACAGGTGGCGGCATCTGGTGGATCAGAGGATCTTTTGGACTAACTTTATCCAAACGCGATAGTCCAAAACTGCCAATGTACATTTGAAAATCCAGGGACTATCTGCTACCAAACGCGATAGTCCAAAACTGCCAATGGACATTTGAAAATCCAAGGACTATCTGCTACCAAACGCGATAGTCCAAAACTGCCAATGGACATTTGAAAATCCAGGGACTATCTGCTACCAAACGCGATAGTCGAAGGACTCATCACTTTTCCAAACCTTAGTTTTTCATAGGATAGAGATAATATCAAGCTTTTATAAACGCTGCCAAAATCATTGCCCCGTTACAACCTTCCCACCATTCGCTATGTCCCCGTGATATAATCACCCAGATCTTTCGCAACTAAAACAATGCTAATCTCGACTAGATGAGTCGAGACTAAATTAAATAAATAAATATATATCCCTTTAGCCTATATAACTTTCACCTATAATTATATGAACCGGATAGGCACTAATCATTCTCTAACTAAAAATAAAGGTGATCACTACATATATAAATATAAAAGAGGTAAGCCACCAGCAGAAATACACGCATATATGGGCCAACTTCCATACAACACATGGGGTTTACTTAAAAGAAACGTTTAACACATAACATGATTTTTAGTGTTGTCCAGTAGTGTACTTGGTTCATTTGATAATTATAAACACACTACTTACTCTCTAAATTGACTTTAAGATAAATAAAATTTATAATAGACTAGAAGTACAATACATTCTCTTCTACCCTTACATTATTTTATAAATACGTTATAATGCATCGAATTTGGAGAATAATACAGCGTGTAAAATCGAAAGAAAGGTTGTTTGGTTGTGGTTGTGGTTGTGCTGTGGTGGTGGTATTAGTTATGGTAATGGTTGTGAGTTGTGACGGTGTGTTGATCAAGATGATGATCATCATGTGAGTCCATGTGGATTAACATGCAAGAAAGAAACCACCAAGCAACAACCTCATTAGGTTTAATCACTTTACTCATGTAATCAAATTTCAATTGGATAATCCCTCTAAATCAAAATTAGTGATGTGGGCTCTACTCTTAATCATGCTTAGTTGCATGCATTATCCTTGATTGGCCACTCTCACTTACCAAGAGCCAAGCCAGACAGCTATTCTATTTTTGGCCATTCTGTGTTTGCTATGCTATATAACCTCTCTTTTTTCTACTAACCAATTTTCAAAAAGATTTTCCTCTCTTTCTCTGGGAAATCTGTCGAGTTTCTTCACATAATCGTATTCAGATGAAGGGTTTCATTTATCTAAGTGATGGGTCACAGTGGAGCAGTTCTATGGAATTCCTAGCTAAAAGAAGATGCCAAATGATGAGGAAACAAAGGTTAATTACTAAAAGGGGAAGGATTACAAGAGAACGACGCCACCATTCGAAAAATCACCCGCTAGTTATTAATAAAAAAGTTAAGGCTTTGAAAGAGCTGGTTCCAAATGCTGAGTCAATGGACATAGAGGAGCTTTTCAGAGAGACGGCAGAGTACATCTTGTTTCTGCAATCCAAAGTTAATACCATGAAGTCGATGTGTCAAGTTTTGTCCGACTAGTAACTAAACTATACGTAAAAGCGTCTGAGATATTTTTTATTATTTTTTCGTTTTACCCGATTCTTTTTTGTGTGTTTTATAATTATGTTTTGCATAAAAATAGGAGCTTGTTTAGCTCAGCCCCGGTTATATGTATCGGCACTGTCTAGGTTTAGCACACACCACGGTTTATTGTGTGAAAACAAAGAGGAACAATTTTACATTGCAAGACATCAGAAACTCCTCCGCCAATGCCTATAGGAAACAAGATTGTATATAGAATGAGAACTATGTAATGTTTCTTTCTTATAAAAAGTTGCTTGATATGCCATTGTTAAATAAACATCAAACGGTATGTAGGCAACTGAGAGTATCATCATATAGAATTCTGACTAGTTCTTGTTCGTAACATAAGAAATAAATCAAATCTCCTAATGTTCACCTTTATCAACTAATAGTGTTCATGCTTGGACTGCTTTTGCTATTTCTGCCTCAATCTTCGGCATCCCTGTGCGTGCAAGATATATGTTTAGACGTGTAGAAAATCAACAAACTTCAAACAGTATGAAATAGACAAACTGGTTGCAAATAAATCAAATTTTATTATCAACCATCACGATTTTATAATTGTTTAACCGTCAAAAGATTCAATACTCATACTATCAGATTTCGTTCACCTGATAACTCTTGAGCACAGGTTGACTCGGCAGCAGAGCTTGTTTCTGAATGTACTTCCATTATATCATGATATTCCTAACAATCGGAAAAATAAACCAAGTCAGTGAAGGCTTATATAAGCAAAAAAGTTCGAATGAGGGGTCATTTGGTGTTATTAGCTTATAAGAAATAATGGTGTTTGGTTGGTCCAAGTTTTTACACTTAAGATAAGCTAGCTTTTTACTGTTTAAAATCGAAGAAAAAAAAACTCACAAGAAAAGGCAGAGATAAATTAGTTTTTAGTTTTTAGGCTTACCGAATCTTTTACTCTCTACTTTACACTTTTTACTGCTTGTTCTATATACAAGTTTTCATTAAAAAGTTTTGAAAATTATATAGTTCTCGTTGTCAATATATAAGTTGTTTTCACCTTCAAAATCAACATTTTATAAGGCACCAAACATTCGAGAATTTATTGAAAATGCTAACTTTTTTCATCTATTTATTTTAAGCTAGCCTTCGACTTATATATAAGCTTGACACCAAACTACCCTTAACAGAAGAGAGGAGTCTGAGGCTCCACCTGTCTTGGTTCTTCAGCTTGTTGGCTGGAACAATCTAGGACAGGAGGACAAAATTCATGGCTTGGGTTTGACAACATTTGCTGCTTGAGCTTGCATAAATACTTCTCAAAACGAGCAAATTCTTCAGGCTTTTCCCACTGCATAAAACGAGATATAGACCTTCTCAAAACGAACAAATTCTTCAAAACGAGCAGTTTACTTCTTCAATAAAGTGTTTGAGATATAGACGTTTCTAAATAAAAGTAAACAATAGAAGGATAATACTCACGAGACTTTCTAAGGTGATGCAGTTATAGTAATACTTGTCTCCATCAGGACAGGTATGCTCACTCCAATCACACTCAAGAAGAGAGTTCGTCGTGGGTGGATCTTGAGATGCCGTAGTTAAAGCGATAGCTACGGTTGAAGGATCATTTACGGCCTGCCACGAACATTACATGGTAAACATTGTTTACAGAACCAGTTCTTACACATAAACAGGGTAAGAAATTGTGAAACTTTGGACACGGTTAAAAGTGACATAAATTTCCAACTCATAATAATAATAATATTTAATGGAGTGATTAAACTAATAACACCCAGACATGCATCTAAAGTTAAAAGGAAATACAACAGTCCACCAATCAGTAATAAATGTAACAATATGAGATTTACTTTCTAAAATAGCCCAAGTAAGAGATCCTTAAAGTGTTTCTTGCTTTTTACTCTTTTTCTTAGGAGTTTAGACGTATACCATTTTGCTCTTAAATTAGGGTGCAAGAGTATATTGTAAAAAAACACTAAGGAACTCCGCCTAATTCTTATTTAAGTAATTCTATATGTAAAATAAGACTCGAGATTTTTTTCACACCCTCAAATTTATAGATTATATAACTCTTTTAGATTCATTCAACCTCGACCTTAAGAGAGTAACTGAGCCTAAACTCTATGAGGGTATCCCTTTAAGTGTAAATATTAATGAAATTCTCACCTGATTGCCATTTTTGAGTATGTGAGAAATCTCTTAAGAGTTTTAAACTACACAAAGATACTGTTTCAGCTCTAGGTATTACAAACATCAGTTAGATCCTTGGAGATCCCAGAAACACAAGTGTAGCCACCACTGAAGATAATAGCCTCCAACACCAGTTCTTTACCGCACAGACAAAACAAAGCTAGTTTGCCATTCCCATGTTTGTTTTCGGCAAGTAATAAACCCTTAAGTTCTACAAGGTATATAATATGGTATTACACAAGGCAACGGCCATTGTTGTCAATGTTAACATTTACTTTAGCCATAAAGATATATACTAATATCGGGCCAACTCATTTGTAAGTATCTTGGTCAGATTATTACTTTTGTCTACATTAAGAGTGACATGCAAGCTTAAGAACTTCTTTCATAATAAAAACTCTAGTTGGATTCCTCTTGCAGAAGTTCCCAATGATGATAAGCAAAATTTTACCTCACGCCCGATAGCCTGTGACTTCTGTTGGTCCTCTAATTTTTCATGCAATGGAACCACTTTTGCTGCCTGTTCAACTGATTGAGAACTCTGCTGTTGAATCTGAGTTGAACTTGAAGGTGGAGGATGTAACTGTTGCATGTTATTAGAAAACCCAGCTTCTTGATTTGGTAAATGGAAAATAGTTTGTTGTTGTGAATTGGAAGAAAATTGTTGCATAGAAAATGAAGCATTAGGTGCCCGTCTGAAACGAAGGTAATCACAAACTCAGTATATTTGATTTCAATTGAAGTCTATAAAGTCCAATACAAGAGACTTATGTACCTTACAGCTGGTTCTTGTGATCCAGGGCCATTTCTTTGGTAACCAAATGAAGTATCATTCCTGCGACAGATAGAGAGACGTATAGAAGAAGGATCAGAATACTGGGTAAATTGCAATGTAATCATAACTAATGGTCGCAGAGGATAGGAATCCTCAAGTATATCTTTGCATATGGAGGCCAAAAGTTGGTTCATGGTGCAGTTCTACTATAATTGATAAGACAAGTCAAAGTTCACCTAAAAACCAATACCAGACCAAACAAAGCTATCCAAATAAATGATGCGCGTTTAGGTAGACACAGGCGGATTAAATATTAAATTACTAAGTAAATTTAATGTAGGTGATTTTATTAGCTAAATTTGTTGCTGAAATAACAAACAGATAGCGCACAACTAGTACTTACAATTGCGGCCAACCAAATTATCTATTGTTAAATATTTTTGTGCACGTGTATTACAAGGCAATCATAGATAATCTGCCGATAAATGTGAAACCGAGCCCTTCTTATTTTTTTCAATAAAATAACAGCCTTATTTGTGATAAAATCTACAAACCTCGTATGGTACATAGCACAGGATTCATAGATATAGAATATATGCAAGTGGAGAAAATAATAAAGTACCAACCTTGGTTCTCCAGTCTTGAGCTTCTTAGGAGTTGCAAATCTAACAGTAAGTGGCTGTATACAACCCTATAGCAACAAAAGAAAATGGAGAAATGAGTAAGATTTTGTAACCAGTACGACGAGTAGGATGTAATCAGGAAAATACCATCAGCTTATAGAACCAAATTAATTATATCTAGTATATACCTTCTGTATGAATATTCCATTTAAAGCTTCAATTGCTGCCAGTGCCATTTCCCTACGAGAAAACCGGACAAATGCGCATCCTTCAAAATACCAGGAATACACTCAGAACATGAAAAATCAAGATTTTAATACATAAAACATACCTTAGAGGCTTAGAATAGAAATTTCCATGCACAAATTCACTGACCATACTATGAGCAGAAAAAGTGCACCAGTGAAGCAATGGAAATGCTCTAGTGTTTAAATGGGTCATGCATAACTCTCAAGAATCACAGGAGTCAAGTTTTACACAGTAACAAAGAGTAAGACTTAACAGAAGTTTACACATATCGAAATAATTCGAAAACTTATTTTTCAGTCTATAATGAGTGTTTTAACTAGATAGGAGCATTAAGCAGCAAGATGTACTGAACTAACCAACAAGCAAGTAGGCTGTAAGCATCACAAAATATTTATAGATCCTAGATGGTATGGTTCCTCTATAATCAAATTGAAGTGATAAAAGAAACCACTTGTACAACCACCTCTCAGAAGTATATCTTAAATTATTAACTTCTGTATCCACTGTAATTTTCTAACTGTATACTCATAAACCTAATCCTTGTTGGAGGAAGAGGTGGTGAATTCGTAAAGCTGGTTCAATGGTTTAATCAGGAAGATCGAGGGTGTTAACGAATCTCTACATCTACAGGAAGTTACTGTTGCCAGCAAAATTACATATCATTATTAGCACTCTCTGCTACATCTGTTTGGAAGCAATAAAAAGAGTAAGAAAAGTAAACTAACCACGGCTTTGCTTCATCTCATCAACCACAACGTAAATATCTTCAACTAAACCAAAAGGTGAAAATACCTGGCAATTGTTACATATTTCAAATACATTTAGTTCTAAGTAATAACAAAATACAATACAAAACCAAGAAATGTAATCAATTCTAATTTGCAACTAGAAAGCTTAAGTTCCGTTACTAATTCTGATTCACATGTAAGTATATATAGAATGTTACAAGAAATAATATTATAATCCAACAAAATATCATGCCTGGTCCATTATTTGTACATCAAACACAAGTAATGCAAAACAAATGAGCTAGTCGTTCCTTTCTCTTCTTCAAAGTACATATTCAACAAAGCTTTACTGCAATTTATTTTATAAACATGCTATCACAAGATGGCTAGTATTGATATTGTTACTGACATAAGCAAAAAAATTCAAGTCAAGCTTTCTATACTTATGCGTCTGATCATTGTCCTACCTGTTTAAGGCTAGCCTAAAGTTCGCTATTAATCTCAACATCAACTAGTCTGCTTACTCGTGGCACGATAACTAAGATATGAAATGGAGAAAGTACACACTATAAAAAGAGAGCCAAACTAAGATATGGATAGGCTGAAGGAATGTTCACCATACTTCGTGAATATCCTCTTTTGAAGACTGTTTGCTAAGCCCACCAACATACAATTTTTCTGGAACTGGTTGTCCTGCTATAAGCAGAGATAAAAAGCAGGAAAAAAAGTCAAAAACAAACCTAAAAGCATGTCATACAAAAGTACATTTCTTGCAGTACAAACTAGAAGCCAGAAACGGATACGACTATTATTTGTATGTACTTTACTATAACTTTTAGAGTAATAACTAGGCAAAAACTAACTTTCAAAACTTCCAAACTCTCCAAACATGCCCCGTCTTTGGGGCTATAAAATAAGATGATACACCTTCTAGTAAACACAATCACGCTGAGTTGTAATTTTAGACAAGACGCTAAAGTTAAATATTTAATTCCAAAACAAAGGTTTTAAAATCCAAATCAAAGTAAATCCAGAAAGGAATTCCTACTGGTAGTAACTGGTACGGAGTACAGGATTAGCATTAACTGAATAGTATATGCTTGTAAACCACCCTAGACATTTTCTGCCGGAGGTTTTTTAAGCTATCCTAGACATTTGAGCAACAGGAAAGAAATAATACTAATTCAGCAGTCCTATATATTGTATAGTAACCCTTACCAAAAGTCTCACGCTCTCTACCAGCAGCATATCGGACCCTGATAGGATTCTTCTCCTACAAAAAGGAACTGTATCAGACATACAAAACAACTTCTGAAAATGTTTTTCAAAGATGGTAAAAGAACTCACTCCTGGAAAGGTATATTGATCCTGTAAAGCTGAGATGGCCTTATCACATTCTCCAAACGTCTTATATTTCACAAAACAATATCCTGAAAGACCACACATCAAGTAATAATGTTGCTATTGAAGACTAATTCTTTAATAAAGTGAAGCAGAATTAGACAATTAAGGCAGCATTAGCATTGCAGAACACCACACAATTACAAACAAGGTAAGTTAAGGTTTGCATGCGTCCACTATTTCCTGCTCCAAGCTTTGTTTCCAAGCTTAGATAGCTTCGAAGGAAGCATATAATAAACTAGTCATACAAAATAATTGAGTTATTGGCAACGGAGATTAGAAAAGATGGAGGCCTTGGCGTGACAGAAAAGACATATTCAATTAGACTTTTACCTTATTTTTCCTTTAAGACTATAGTAGACGGTCAAGTTCAATAAGTCAGTTCTACGAGTTTATAGAGAAAGCTCAATCAAACAAGAGCTAATTAGGATCAATTAAAAAAATAACAAAAAAACCTTTTATGTAACTAAGATGTTTCCTTTGCTGTAGAAAACAAGCTGCCGTAAAATTACTACCCACAAACAAATGGCTCTTGATGACTGACCTAACTGAGATTAGCGGAACCCCAGGGCATCAATATAGAAATATAGAAATTGTCCGTGGATTATGATAACTTCTTTGGTCATTGATCAATTTACTAATGTTTTCATCTCATCTTAAGAGATATTATTGGGACATTAAACCCGTAAACCCTACAAATTTCTACCAAAACCATAGTTAAGCATAGAAATGGTGCGTGTCCTGTGTATAGAAATGGTGTGGTTTTCATCTCATCTTATTAAATATTATTGGGACATTAAACCCATAAACCCTACAACTTTCTACCAAAACCAAAGTTAAGCATAGAAACGGTGTGTGTCATGTGTATGAACCGTTCTTCAGTCAAAAAGTACGATCAAAACAGAAACTAACTGAAATAAAATTTATCATGCTTTTTGTTAATAAGAAGGATAATTATAGACAGCATATTTCTATTTATGCCACGGCCAGTTCCTCAAATGTAAGTGGAAGACATAAAAAATAAGTACTATGAATCCAACTGAGCCCTACCAAGTTGCATTTCGTTTACCTGCACGCTCTCCCGTTTTCTTATCTTTGGGTAAGACGACTTCAACAATAGTTCCATGTTCTTCAAACACAGAGCGGATCTGTAAGATCAATAGTATCCAATAGTTATACAACCATTGAAAATTAAAAGGACTCTACTCAAAGAAGCAGAACGGTGGTTATGAAATTGAAAAACGGAAAAAGAAAAGGTGACATGTATCTTTTAAGAGTATTTCTTATGGTAGGTGTTTTGCAGATTATAACCATAGACCCTGGTTGATGCAAACAATCTAATCTAATTTTTTGGACAATAAGTTTTTCACCAAATTCTTAGTTTGAAGATGATTTGGAGAAGCTATAGGGGCTGGTTATATTTAACCAAAGTTTCACCAAATTCTTAGTTAGTCTTTTAGATTATCCATTTAAGTTTTATTTTGTAACCCATTTAGTCAAAACCTAATCATGCATCATCTTTAAGGGATGCTCTGGAGGGTAACTTACATCCTGTTCAGTAGATGTTCGAGAGACAGGCGCAACAAAGAGCTTGGTAGCACTGGCGCCATCATTAGGATCTAATTAATACATAAGACAAAGGAAAGTTCAAGTTACTTCAGCGGCACAAAATGATATAAGCAATCCAGCAAATCAAACATGGACACATACATACACATGGTAGTCAGATATAGATGATTATCTAAACTAATGAATTGAGCATTCCTATTTTACATTACTTTTGTTAAAGCATAAACTTAACATGATCTGAAGAAGAATCCAAAATTAGAACCAATTTCCCTTTGAAATTGTTCTTCGATAACTTAATTAAAAATCAAAATCAAACAAACCTGGAGCGGGTCCCTGAGCAGAGTTATGAAATCTTCTCTTTCTCCCATAATTACCACCACCGGACTTAAATCTTCCGCCATTAAACATGTTATTTTGTCCACCATTTTGATCACTGGGTTTGTAATTGGAGTACCGCTCGTTCTGTAATGGGTCCTGATGTTGATGGTAGTTATGCGGCGGCTCAGTCTGCAATTGGTCCTGATGTTGATGCTGTAACTGGTCCTGAGGTGGAGGTTGATGTTGATGGTAGTTATACGGCGGCTCGGCCTGTAATTGGTCTTGATGTGGATGGTAGTTATGGGGCGGCGGTGGCATGTGCGTATGGGACTGGTGAGGTGGATGGAGATGCGGCTGGTGGTGCGGATGCGGAGGATACGGTGGCTGTTGGTGCTGGTGCTGGTACTGGTGCTGGGGCGGTTGCTGGGGCGGTTGCTGGGGCGGGTGCTGGGGCGGGTGCTGGGGCGGGTGCTGGGGCGGGTGCGGCTGCGGATGCGGGTATGGCTGGAGCGGTTGCTGGTACTGGTGCTGTTGTTGCGGGGGCGGGTGTTGACCGGGATAGTAGAGTTGTTGTTGATGCTGGTGGTCGTACGGTGGGTAGTGGCCACCGTTTTGGTTGTAACCGGTGTAGTGATTATCCATCATGTTGAAAGGCCTTAAAGCTTAATGGTTAGAGTTCCGATTTGTTTTATAGAGATTGACGAGACCAAAAGCTACCAAACCGTTAAGAGAGGTGGGGGATTCAGATTCTTATTTAAACTAACAAGAAGAGTGCGGCTATACCAGCGAACTGCTGTCCCTCTCCCAAGATACTCATATTACGAAAAAGTTAAAATACAATCTCATCCTTAATTTGTTTTAATTATTTATTCAAAACTATTTCTAAAATTTTACTCGAGCTAACGGACTAGCCTAAAAATCTGAATAAAAACCAACAAAATTAATAAAATATACTTTTAAATATTCTTTTATATAAAACTTTCAATCATATTTTTACACTTTTTTTTTAATATTAAAGATTTCATATTTTTTAAACACTAACTTAGAAAAATAATCTGAAAATTTTATTGATTTTGGATTGAAAGAAGTACCATTAAATACCCACTCAACTCCCTAAATACCTACCGGTATCCGAAATTAAGATAGTTTCATTTGGTACCTCCACTTAAAATTTGGACAAAAATACTCCCGACTATATATACCCGCGGTACCTTTACCATTATCAACCTGAGAATTGTTTGAAAAACATACCTGAGAGTTGTTTCTGACTCTATAATCTGGCAGTTGTTTACAACTCTCTCTATATCCTGAGAGTTGTGTGCAACTCTGTTATCTGAGAGTTGTTTGCAACTCTCTCGATTTCCTGAAAGTTGTTTGCAACTCCCTCTATCTCGTTGCAACTCTCTCGATTTCCTGAAAGTTGTTTGCAACTCTCTTTATCTCCTGAGAGTTGTTTGCAACTCTATAATCTGGAAGTTGTTTACAACTCTCTACATTTTCTGAGAGTTGTTTTCAAAGAACTCGCATGTTACTCGTGAAATTTTATTTTAAAAAAGAATTCAAAAAAAATATCATCAATGGATCTAGTTTTGTTCATCTTAAAAAACAAAAACGACGGTACTTTTATATATTTTTTCCAAGCTCTGATTTGAAAGATATGGATCTTTTAAAAAATAAAATAAAAAGAGTAAGTAAGAAAGAGAAATTTTGGTTATGTGGTTGTTGATCATGGGTGAGGGTAGTTAGTGTATTAAAATAATGTTAGGTATTAAGTGGGGGTTTAATAGTTGAGATGGATATTAAGAGGTAATAAAACGAACCTTGGGTACTAGATGGCTAAACAATAGTTGAGTGGGTACTTTAGGTGTAATTTCTTTTTTGGATTTTTAAAATGAACAAAACTAGATGTATTCATGATATGTTTCGAAATTTTAATATATATGTATGTGTGTGTATATATGTATATTTTACATTAGTTTCTCATTATATGGTATCGCATTTATCATAGTTCACATGGTTTCGCATCTAGCATCTATCGTAGTTGGCATAGTTTCGCATCTGGCATCTAACATCTATCATAGTTGGTCTGAGTTTGCAACTAGCATTTAGCATATATCATAGTTGGTCTGGTTTAACATCTATCATAGTTGGTCTTGTTTTGCATCCAACATCTAGCATCTATCATAGTTGGTCTGGTTTAGCATTTATCATAGTTCGTCTGGTTTCGCATCTAGCATTTATCATAGTTTGGTTGGTTTCACATCTAACATCTACCATCTATCATAGTTGGTCTGGTTTCACATTTAACAGTACATAAATTAAAAAGTTTTCACATTTAGCAGTACATAAATTAAAAATGGTTCGCATCTAGCAAAACTTCATATTCTTCGTAACAATCGTCTTATTCGTTTACACTGTAAAACTTTCTCAAACACATTTTCCAGAAACAGAAAAAAATACTAAAAACAACTAAAATTTAAATCAATAGAACATTTCAACTACAAAATCAAAGTAAAAACAGATGAAATACAAAAAATAAAAAATGACACAAAAATAAATCTGCAGAAAAATTGAGTTGCATAAAACAAAAATAAAAAATCAAATGTTGAAATTAAATAAAAATACAATCAAAATAAAAAAACTATAAAGAGAATCATATAGAAAAAAAAGAATCGAATAAGTTGAATCATCAGAATAAATAGAAGCAAAAGTTAGTTATAAAAGTTTGGGGTATTATAAAAAATATTGGATTTTAAATGATATAGGTATTTGGGGTAATAATTGGATAATAGTTTGGTATTTGGGTCTTAATAGCCTATTAAGAAAATATAAGTAAATAGGTACTAAACCTTATGTATAAAAAAATATAAGTAAATTGTGGGCTCATGACAACATTAATAAACTATCATAATTAATAATTAATACTTGCTCCAAAATTAATAAATAAATATTTATTTTTTAAATACCAATAGTCAGAAATATTTATTAAAATTATTAAAAATTTAATGGTATATCATCATAATTAAATTTAATTCTTAAAAAACAAATCGGACGCTAAGTGTTTGACGAATTGCCAAAAACAATATATTATGTTAGGCAATTGGTGCATTTGTTATAGAATTTGTGTTTAACATCTTAAAGTCGTCAACATTAGTATCAATTATAGAAAATATCACAGATCCAATGAGTATGAAAAACGACATGGTCTTCAATAGAGATATTGAAAATTTTCCAACCCTAACATAAACAATCAAAAAGGGTAGCCCCCAAGGGGGTAGCCGAGTTGGTTGAGTATGGCATTCTTATGACCAAAAGGTCATGAGTTCGAGTCCTTCTGCATACGCTTTCTCGGCTGAGCCTGTCACTTTGTGTGGTTTACCTTCTGGCGTTGGTTTGCAGGCTATCGCGTCAGACTGAGGGTTTACCCTGTGCGCACTCATTGCACTCTGAGTAGCGGCTGCGGGTTCCCTCCGAAAAAGAAAAAAAAATCAAGAAGGGTACGACCAATGAATTATTCTCTAAATCCAATTTTCAATTGGCGTACCATCTTAAACTGTTGTGAATCCACCAAGGAAGGCATACGGTTTCCACACGACCCTTATGGGTAAATGTTTAGTTATTCTGTGATTGTTGATCAAATGATATGAAAGTTAGGGATGCAAAATTTAAAGTATGGGATTTTATCTCGAAAAAAAGATGGTGTGTTTATTTTTTAATGGGAGTTTCCCCGAGTAGCACACTCTATAGATTAGATTATCTAGGGGATTGAATTGTAGAAGAATATAATGACAGTTAGATTGTTGGTACATATTGTTGGATACAATTGTTTAACCGTAAAACTGAAATAAATTTAGGCTCCAAAATAATTTTTAAAGTTACGGATATTAGATATGGGTATTTTATGATTAAGTGTTTGATTGTATAAGACCTTAATTTTTTATTGTCGGATTGGGCGTGTATGATACTTGTTCATTATCTTATAGTTCGGGTATGGAGTCTAAATTACACGCCTCAAGTGAACTTTATTACCTTTACGATGGCTTGGGTGAGGATTTTTAATGTCAAAATCAAAAATATACCTCACGTATTTTGAGAAAGATGAGCGACTTGAGTGAAAAAATATTTAGAATTGGTCCACTAACTAAGATGAATAATATGGGAAACTATATGAGACTAATGGTGGAGATTAATTTGGATAAAATATTTATTATAAAAATCCACATTGGAAAAGAAACATGTAATATAGAGTATGAAGGATTACAGTTGTTTTGTTTTGAGTGTGGTCGTTTGGTCATAAAAATCAAATTTTCCCTCGAATGGACCTCGTTCATATAATATTATTTTAGAGGTGGATAAAGATAACCGTGTAGTCGACTAGGTGAATTAAAAGACCGATGGTGGAGGAGGCGTCTCCATTTGGCGATTGGATAACGATTAAGCGGACTTGGGGTGACATCTTTGAATAAAGATAGTTTGAATGGTGTTTAAAGGGGGAAATAAAGGTTTGGCCCATGGTTTGGGGAATCACACATCGACGAGCCTACTAACAAATAATATGGTTTTATGATATGAAACTAATACTGCTAAGTGTTTAAATGGAATACATAACAGAATTAATGGTAAAAAATAACCATAGCAATTGGGTGAATTCGGGTTACAAGGTCATCAGATTGACTGACTTTGAAAATTTTAAGGTTTTTACAACAGACTCTCTAGTGACCGTAGCTATTGGAGGGACTAATTTAAAAAATAAAAAGGCAAATATGGATAAAGGAAATTCTAGGGCAAGTTTGAGTCAAAGAGTGACAAAATGAGAGTTGGTTATATTAGGGAAACTTCGTGTATACTATGGGTGAAAATGAGTAAATCGGAAAGAGCAAGTTCAATTCACAAAAGTGAAATAATACATCTAGACGTGCAATATGGTCTTGGTAGGTCCACATGGACTGAGAAAAGAGTAGTGGGTGCTTCGTGTAGCAACAAAAAAAATTGTGAATGGATCATATATATCAACAAGTCTTGTGAGACCTGATAAAACGATCAACCATGTGGATGAGTCCAATAAGAGTCATGTGACTGTGTGATCCAAAGCAGGGGAAGATTTGTTGATTCTGTATTTTTTAAACTAGATGAATTAGACCCAGGACCGGGAATTAAATATGTTAGAAGTTTAACAGATTTGGAGACTGTTTACATTTCATAAGCTAACATGATGAAGAGTAGGCTTTCATAATTTTCGAAGCAAAATAAAACTCACGAGCTAGTCATCGTCAATAGTTCTTTGGACATGGCATTGGAAATTTAGGGAGTGAATATTTGTGTTCTATAAGTCATAAATATTATTAGGTGGGATTCAACAACTAACATGTTACATGTATTGGTTTGGAATTTTCATGGGGCAGTCATAGATAATTTTTGACATGTAGTTCGAGAGATTATACGGGTACATCATGCGTGGTTAACTATTATAATTAACCCAATGGTAAATGTTCACAAGGCTAGTGTGATAATCTGTAGTTTGGGTAATATATTCTCAATTAGGGTAAAGGCGAAAACATTTAAATGTGGTATTTAGCTTATTTGGGATGACTCGCACATTGATATTCGAATTTTATTTGTGGGTCAATAAGTTATCAATATTGAAGTTTCAAAATAAGAATGTGAATCGTGGATTTTCACGGTAGTGTATGTTAGGACTCAAGCCATGAAAGGTGAGGAGTTGTGAGAGGTACTAAGGGTCACATTTCAAGGTCTTCATACTTCGTGAATTATTGCGGGTGACTTCAATCAAGTAAAAAATGATAAGGAACGAATGGTCCATGGGATTATGAGTGAAGTGAAAATATTTAAAGAGACACCACAAGTGTGGGTTTATTCACTTGGAATTCAAAGGTCCAAGGTTTACATGGTGTAATTCATGGAACTCGACTAAATTAATAACGAAGTGTCTGGATAGAGTGTACGGAATTCTCATATTACATATATATTTTTTGCATTTAAGGGTTATTCATTTAAATATGTCACATTCAGACCACACTCATATATTGATAAAGCTTATATGATTTAACCATCCATTTTAAAGTCTTAAATGCTTCAATTTAAGTCAGCTTTGTGTATAAACAATAAATTTCAAGAATTTGTTAGGAAAAAATAGGACACTTTTAAGTTGAACTGAATAGAAAGTATATCATCCATTCAAGGGCACATATTATTATGGAAATATGATGTGTTTTATGATATTCATAGAAAAAAAATCACTTCTTATGAGACTTCGAAACATTCAACTCTCGCTTTAAATATCGTACATTTTTTCCCTTTTCAGACTTGGTAAAACGTTTAGGAATAAGTATCTGACTACTCAGGAAAATGTGGAGATGTTATGGTTTCAATGTTGGAAAGAGAAATGGATAAAGTTGGGTGAGTGTAACACGCGATTTTACCATATCTCAAACATACGGAAAAAAACTTCAAGAGTTATATGTTTGAGGAATTATCAAAGTGTGGATTTTGGAAGTCTCTGAGGTTCAAATGTAGTTAGATCATTTTTAGTAATTTTATTCCATATATATCGAGTTTGTTAGTCTATTTTCTCTTACATATATCCCTCATCTAGGAAAAAATGAATCATATCTTATAGCTGAGAAGTCTTTAGATAAGGAGATTCAAGAGGTCGTCTTTTTATCAAACCTATCAAAACTCGTGATCAGATGGTAAGCTTGCTGCATCCTATTAGGAATATTGGAAGACGGTTGGTCTGACTGTTTGTGAGATGGTTCGTACCAAGATGATAAGAGATCTTTAATTGGCTTAATGGTATGATTATTCATTTGATTTTTAAAGTTGTTGACCTTAACAGAGTCAATCAGTTCCGCCTGATAAACTTGATTAATATTTCAGTAAAATTTATATGTTAGTAATGGTTAAATGATTATGAACCTTGTCGATTGGTTTAACATAGTTTTGGTGCTTGAGGTGGACCATTGGTTACGTAGATCCACTAATGCACATGTATATACAACGATTAATATTAACTTAGCCAAATTATATGACAAAATCAAATTGAGGTTCATTGAGGATAACATCACTCAGCTTAGGCTCCCGACAACATGGATAAGGCTTATCATTAATCCATGAGGTCGAATTAGATGTTTATTATGTATACTAGATAATCGATTGATTTTTTCACACCGCAATGAGGTATCATACAAGGGGATTTACTATCTCCTTACCTCTTTATCATATGTATTGAGCGACTATCTTTTATTATTAAGGGTCTTTGTAGTAGTGGCGAATGAAGTCCACCTTGACTCTATATGCAAGTCTCCATGGTCTCGCATGCCTTCTTCGTAGATGATTTAATCTTTTTGTATAGGCTTCAGAAGAAAAATTCAACTTAATTAAAGAAGTATATGTCTATTTTGCGATGAACCCAACTAATCATTAAATAATCAGAAGTCGAGAATCATATTTTTTTAGAATGCACAATAAAGTCGTAAAAATGATTTTGGTGTCTAAGACTATTTTTTGTCTTAATAAATCATTGTGAGTGTATATGGGTACGCCGATTTCTTCAGGTTGTATCTCAATGGGGATTTATCGATTAGGGGAAAATTACTGAATTTAAAGCATAAAATCTCTCTGTAGCAGGTTGGATAACTCTGATTCAATTGGTTTTGAACTCGATCCCCACTTATATTATGCATACAATGAATTTATTTGTGCATGTGTACAGTAAAGTCAACCATATTATTAGATATTATATATGGGGTTTATCCAAGAATGATAGAAGGATACATCAAATGAAATGAAATAGTATGTGTAAGTCAAAAAAAGAAGGGAGACTAGGATTTATGAGCACGAGGAATTTCAACAAATCACTATTTACTAAAACTGAGATAGAGGATCATGCAGAATAACAATGGATAATGCGTAATGTTTCTCAAATAAAAATATTTTAAGAAAGGATTGTTGGACTATGTAATTAAGTCTTGGATCCTATAATGTGTAAAAACATCTTAAATGATGGGATTTTTTTGATTTAATAGGGCGAGTATAATTCAGCATTGTGATGGGGATCCGTATAAATTGAAACTTGAGCAATCATGGGTATTTTTGGTAAAATCAACTTATCATTCGTTGATCTTACCAAGTGAGGAGGCGATATTCAAATGGGAAAATATTTTAGATGTTTAAGTGTCCGCAAAATTATTATAAGAGATAAATGTGGATGGGCTACTCCCATATTTTTATTGTGCGCCCCTCGAGGGTTTAGTAAGTGTATCCAACCGATCTTTAAACCTCTCAAGTGTATGGGAAAAAAATTAGTTTGTTATTCATATAACTATATTATTTTCTTATAAAATAAATTTGTAACACTATATATAATTTACTCCAATAAATAAAGAATGGTTATCGACCATTATTTTGATTTTGTGTTTAGTCACTATAGCTAATTCTAGGTCTCAAATACATATTCGAATCTACTTAAATGAAACATCACCAAATTAGTGTTATCTGTAAAAACCAGTTGGTACCATTAAATTTTCTTCCAAAATTATAAGGAAAATAATACTACAAATAGATAATGGTGAATTAAGACTGAGAGTCTACTCCATCTATTGAAGTATAGGCACCCAACAATCAAAAGTCATTCTCATCGTACTAGTTACAGGCGTTAAACAACAAGCAAGAACTACGTGAGGAACAAGCTAACAATTTCAGAATGACAGAGGAAACGATATTCATTCATATTTCATGCTTGAGATCTAAAATCCGAAATCGTGAGTACAATGGTGAATGAAGATTATAAGAACAATACGATGCAACTAGATTCATGATAAGAGATCGCCTCCATAATATTACTATCAGACGCAACTTGCCCTTTTTATCCAAAATTGATGTTCGCAAAGAAAATTCTTATTAGAGATACTCGTCATAGCCTAAAGAGGAGCGGAACTTCAAATTATAAAGATAAAAGTGAGATGAATAAACAAAAGTATGACCGAGAGCGAATTCCAACATATAATGGAAATTTATGCAATTAAAGTATGCAAGTAGTGGACATTTTGCTCCGGAAAAACGAGAAAAAAGTTCCACAATCCTATATAAAATCTACTTAGGCTATCAACAATCATCAGCGACCCAATAGAGGATCCAAGCAACCTACCAACAAGCCATAGTTGCTTAGATGGGAATCCAAATGAACTATCAGCAATATTTGGCACTTGTATCTTTGTATATCTCCTAGTAAAATTTCTCCCATGTGCCACTAATATGCCCAACCATACATCAAGCATACCCTCAGACCTCATTTTTAATGGATGAAAACAATCATCACTTGCCACTTCAAGCTTATATAGGTTAATAAGACCCTACGGATGCTCATTCAATTGTGTAGCCAAACTTAAACTACATTAAATTAATAAGGGTTCAACACCCTCATAGTTATCAATCAACATTCACAAACAAGACCAATACGAGACCTTCAGATAAGATATGGAAATATCGGGAAACCATCAAGTGTACCTTTTTATTGGGCAGAAAAATATAAATAAAAGAAGA
Organism: Limnanthes douglasii subsp. nivea; assembly: GCA_036936605.1. Classification (NCBI taxonomy): domain Eukaryota; kingdom Viridiplantae; phylum Streptophyta; class Magnoliopsida; order Brassicales; family Limnanthaceae; genus Limnanthes; species Limnanthes douglasii. The sequence continues at coordinate 101,837,690 of JAUPFV010000001.1, forward strand.
GTGCTTCTTGAAGATTGTGATGACTTGATGAATGAAGATTCCCCATTAGCACCAAATATCATGTATGAAGTTCAATAACAAAATAACGAGGTACGAGACATGCAATAAGATGATATGACAGTCGATTATAGACTCATGGATTACACCATATAAATATATTTGTATTCATACATACATTAAGAATATCATGCATATTGACAATCACATGTCCAATGAGATAGAAAGCTCGTGTGTTACTTTCCAAAAATATATCGGGTCAAGCCACTTAAATTTTGAATACTTTTAGGAGAAACTTTATGGTTGGTTTGCGATGCAACATTCCACCATAAAATAATTAATGGAGTTAAAAAAATATCGTCTTATTCATAAATGTTCAAGATTTAAAACTTTTCAAATTACTACAGGGGGAATGTATCACCTACTGAAGTATACAAAAATTATCTTGATAAAACGAGAGGTGAAAAATATTCATATGATTATATCGATTGTACAACACACGGTTTACCATGTACCTACAAATTAGAGCCAATCCAAATAGGGGACATGTATATTCTGACCTGAATTATAGTCAAGCATTGGAGAATACTATAGATGGTCCTTCGAGTTAAACTAAGCGGTGAAGAAGAGGTCAAACTTAACTTTACAAATTTAAATATAAAACTCAGAGAGTTTGATGTTTATAAAAAAAAGTCGTTAGCTTAAAGAATTCATAAAAGTTTTGGATCATTTTACTTCACTTATTTGTGAATCCTTGCAACAACTTAAACCCTAGGAAAATCCAACTTTTAAAACAAAATTTCAAATCTTAATATCTACCGAGCTGAAGAATGAAATCAAATAAAAACTATACTATTAAGCTTTATGACATACGCTAATGTTGTTCTGAGGTCTGATTCAAAAAATAAGTTGTTTGAAATTTGGGTTTCTAAAGGGATTTTAAGAGAAATGGGGAATGTGAAGATTTATCAAAATTTATTTAGAGGTAGTCTTTCTGGAAAAGGTAAAACGGTTTGAAATTTGGTGAGAGATTAACAAAATGGTCTGAGATCTAGCGATGTGAGATCCAACAAAAAGAGTTCAAGATATAGCCTAACTCTTCTAGAGAAACCTAAAATATTTGTTAAAGTAACATGATATGAAGAAATTTATAAATGCCAACCTTCGAGCTAAAATATGTACGTATTTAAATAATAGGGGTGGTTATGTGGCAGCTAAAACTGACAATGATGAAGGATCTGCCTTGATTTCGTGTTCGATGACCATGAACTGTAGAAACTTCACGGATAAAGTGCATATTTTATATATAGCTTAAGGTTAATGGATCAAAGTTTGGCGAAATTTTCTATTAGATTGTCTAAATATTTGTATCCCATCTATTTTTTACTAACATGTAATCTATAATATTTTATGTTTCTCCATAACTATTGAGTGAAACCTTTATTTAATAACCGCTGATAGGTACTTATAAAATTCGTTGTTTTTTAATCATACGGTTGATCCTTCTTGATCATCCGGGAAAACCTTAATTCTGTTGTAACCTGAGTAAGCTTCTACAAAGGAGATGAGATAGTTCTCTAAAGTAGTGTTCACGAGCTGATCTATTTTCCTATCGGTGAACGGATCCTTAGAACAAGTCTGCTCAGGTTGGTAAAGTCAATATAAATGCGTTTTTGGCCTGATTTCTCCGAATCATGATTGGGTTCGTGGTCCACACATGATAGAGTTCCTAAAAAAATGCATGGCCCTGCTCAAAATTATTCTTATGTCTGGTATTTCCTTGAGAGAAAGGGTTTAGTTTTTGCTTGGTCGAGTGGAAGTGCGGTTTGATAAATCGACAATGAAAGATAAATTTTATTAGAACTTCAGTTACTATATTGTCTTCCAAAAAAACATCAAGGTTATTAGTAAGAAAATCTAAAATATTAGCACGTAGTATACCTGATAATCCCACTTTAAATCTCAACTTTTGCTCAGGGTGTAGCTTTATTGCGTCAAAACATTCTTCAGGTTCAGTCTGATGGAGGGGACTTTTTTGGGTCATCTCCACCTTTATTTTATGATCCACATGTTTGTGTTTATGTTGTGACCACTCGTAGTAAATCAGGATCACGAACCTTTTGTATACTGACCTCTTTCCCCATCTTATTAGAGGCCTCGGTTAGTAGCTAAAAAGACTTTTTAAAATAGGGCTGAATAGCACTTTATACAATTCGTTGGTTATAGTGCATTGTACCGACCCTGGAATTTACATAATATATTAACATTGATGGATTATGAAAGCCACCAAATGCATCAAAGTAAACTAAGTTCTGTCAATTTTTTTATGATAGAACGGGGGTGTATTAACAACCATAAAGAATACATTTGACCTTTCGTCTTTGGTATCTCTACACGAGAGTTGTCCTATCATCAAATTCTTCAATCAACTTCGTCTCTTAACCGATGAAACCAATTAGAATCCAATTGACCTGCGTTTATTTATGCTTAACAGGAAGTATTTTTTATTGTACCATATACCCTATTGAATAAGACATCATCAGATTTTCTGGTGTTGACCATGGTGAGGTTTATTTTAAGCTGAGTGTAATTTTGTCAAGTGTTTTGAGAGTATTAAATGTTTGGGTGTTTAGTAATAAGAGATTTGAGTTGTTTGGTTGTATTAAATGTCCATTACCCTCATTAATAAAAGTAGTTGGGGTATTTATACCCTTAATTATGGACTCATGGGCTTTCGGGTCAAATTATGGAACCGGGTCAAGTTTAAGGACCCATTTACTTAATAAGTTGATTAGCACATGACTTAGTCAAAAGGTGTTTAGTTATTTTATACTTTTGTCCTGTCCGGATAGTTCAGTGGGCAGTTTATGTTCGAATTTACCTTGTCCAAAAATCTTAGTAGGCACTGGTGGATTTATCTGAACTCATCAGTAGCCTCTTTTTTAGGCTTTGTCAAAAATCTTTGGCAGGACTAAAAAATTCACTAAGTCAGTAACGATATTTTCTGAGCCATTTGTGTGTCTGGTTTGAGGTTTGTCCGGATTGACTTCTTCTTAGAATTCTAAGAGTTTTTCTTTGGATCGTAGGACACATGTCGCAATCTGATTTGACCTACCAGCCGTTTTTTGCCTATATCGGCGCTCCCACTAAACCTAAAAAATAACCTATGCATTTAATATTTCCCACGTCAGCGCCATCTTCAATCATTGGACGAATCTCTTCGTCTTCTCCTAGGTATCAGTTACCTTTTTCTAATAATATATAAACCATTTTTTCACTGTTTCTTTATCTTCATCACTCTATAAATCTTTTACAGAGCTTTTCACCCTTTCTTTCAAAATTGGTCTTGGTTAGTTTTATGTTCACGGCCAGAAATGCTCTTGTAAAAGGCGGCTGGTTGAATATGTCCGAATTAGAGAAGGCAAGGAAAGTTGAATGAGGAAGGCGCATCGCTGCTGGTCTCCCGGTCTCCCCAGGCGACAAGTCTGATAAACCATCCCAAGAAGCTGATCAAGGATCATCTTCTACCAGAAATCTAAAACTCAAACGACTGTTTAAACCAAATCTTTCACCAATCCCATCAGTCTCCTATGTTCAGGAGTTTCAACCTTCTACTACCCAAGAAAAGGCAGAATCGAGCGTTAGAAAACCCCTCCTCTTTCATAGCCATGGGATCTGATATTGAAAAATCTCCAGAGAAATCCAATCCACGCTGAATAACTTGTTTGGTGAAAGCCCAAGCGACAGCCTCACAATCAAATCCCTCCAAACTGGAGGCCTCTAAATCAGCATCCAAAGATAAACCCTCCAGATCGAGATATCTATAAGAGCCCCAAGAGATAAGCCCTCTAGATCGAAGGCAGCCAAAGTAACTTCTCAAACGAAGTCCTCCGGAACTGAGCCTCAACCGGACACCAGACCTTTGGAAAAAACTGGCGCTCAATCATTCGGACAGACCGTAGAACCAGAAGCTGACACCCCTCCATCCACAACAACTGACAAACCTTCCACAGTGATGGAAGAAGTGATGGAGGATAGTATCGAAGAGGCCCCCTTCGAAACTGAAGCCTCAGGGAAAACTGGGGATGCTGCCTCTGATTGGAAAAGAAAAGGAAAAGTGAAGGTTAGGGTTGCTCATCCGGATCTCTCGGAGTGCTTGGAGGGCAAGGTAGAACCTTGCTTTCAAAAAGTCAACGTGAAGTATTTGTTGACCATGCATAACATAAACTATGTTTATTACTCATACTGCCGAGCTGGGTCGGATCCGGACAAAGTGGGGGATCCCAGAGTCAGTGAAGGTGAGAATACCTGTCACTCCGGAGACTCCACTGGACTGCAAAAAACCAGTGTTGATTATTCTACAAAAAATTACCTTTCGATACACAAATACGTCGAACAAGAATGGTTAGAATCTCCTATAGTAGTACGGAAACTCTAAAGATGGGAACACCCATTGCTAGTTTCGGAACACCGGTCGATACTTTTGGTAGTACTACTAAAGCGTTCGTTGGACAAGCCCGTACTAATTCCGGAGTAAAACCCTCCAAAACAAGATTGGTTTGGTTTATTTTGGGTTAGGGGTAGTTTGGTAAAGTGTTTTGTGAAGTTTAAAGTGTTTAATGTTTAGTGTGGAGAGTAGTGAGACAATTAAGCAGCCTGCTTGTATTAAATGATGATCACCATCATTAATGAGAGTGGTTGGGGTATTTATAATCTTAATTAAGGACCCATGGGCTTACGGGTCAAGTTATGAAACTGGGTCAAGTTTAAGGACCCATTAGTCTTTTAAGTAGATTAGCAAATAACTTAGTCAAAATGTGTTTTACTTTTGTCCTGTCCGGATTTTTTAATGGTGTGTCATTGTCTGAATTACCCCTGTCCGGATCATGCACTAAACTGTGTCTGAAGATTCTAAACTCATCAGTAGACCATTTTTTAGGTTTTGTCAAATATCTTTGGTATGGCTAAAAAATCCACTAAGCTAGTATCAACTTTATCCGTTCTGCCTGTGCGGTCCGTACCAAGAAGTTTACTTTCAATATTAACTTAGTTTGAAGTTTGTCAGAACTGGTTTATCTTTCCAGAATTCTAAAAGTTTTCTTCTTGGATCGTGGGACACGTGTCAATATTTGGTTCGACCTACCAGTCGTTATTTTTCTAGACCGGTGCACCCACTAAGTCTAGAAAGTTAACTAGGCATTTGATTCTTCCCACGTTTGCGCCCTTTTAATCATTGCAAAACCCTCTGCAACTTCTCTTAGGTAACTGTTAATTTTTTTTACTGTTATATAAATTCTTTTTCACTATTTCATTGTCTTCCACACTCAAAGATTTTTTGGAGAGATTTTTATCCTTATCTTCAACTTGTTATTGAGAGGTTTTATGTTCATAACCGGAAACGCACTAGTGAAAGGTGGCTGGTTAAATTTATCAGAGTTTGAAAGAGTGAAAAAAATGGAAAGAGAGAATCGCATTGCTGCCGGCCTCTCAGTTTCTCCAAGTGAGAAATCTAGTGAACCGATTCAAGACGCAAATCAAGGGTCATCCTCATTCAAAAACCCTAGGTTCAGACAGCTTTCACTCAAACCAAACCTTTCACCCGTCCATCAAGCTCTTCTGTTCAAGAGTCCCAACCTTCTATGCCTAAGGAAAAAGTAGTTTCAAGTATCAGAAAACCTTCTCCTTTCATTGTTATGGGTTCAGATGCTGAGCAATCTCCGGAGAAGATAACTCATCGTCGGACGATTCGTCAAACTAAAACTCTTTACTGACAAAACCCTCCGGATCGGAGGTATCTAAAACAACCCCAAAGGCTAAGCCCTCAGGATCCCAACATTAACCAGATACCATGCCTTCAGAGGCATCCAACGCTCAACCATCTGAACAGACTTCTGTGGAAGAAACTGACCCCCTTCTTCCAAGGAAGCTGATAAACCTTCCATAGTAATGGAAGAGGTAATGGAAGTCAGCATTGATGAGGTTCCCTTTAAGACCGAGGCTTCAGGTCAAAAGGGAGATGCTGCTTCTGACAAGAAGGGAAAAAGTAAGTTGAAAGTCTGCATGACTCATCCGGACTCGCTGCCGGAGTGCTTAGAGGGCAAGGTAGGCCCATGCTTTAGACATGTTAATGTCAAGTACTTGTTGGCTCTACAAAACATAAACTACATTTACACCTACACTGTTGAGTTGGGCCGAATCCGGAAACAAATGGGGGATCCAGGACTCACTAAAGGTAAGAATATCCATTAATCAGGAGACTCTCGTGGACTGCAAGCTCAATGAGGTGGTAATATTCACCGAAGTGCTGAACTGGGGGCTCCGGTTCCCACTGGACCCAGAAATCGCCAGGTACTTTCACTTAGTTAAACTCTGTCATAGCCAGCTAAGCCCCAATGCCTGGTACTCTTCCTTGCTTGCATCATGGCATCAAGGTTGTCAAAAATCCCACTTCCGATGGAGCAGTTTGCTGCTGTGGCAAGCTTGTGCAAGAATAATCAGATTCCATTCTACCATCACAATATGGGGAACAAATTCAAAGAGGTGGACGACTTGCTGGATTCCGAAAAGAACTGGAGGACACAATTTATGTTTGTCAGTGGGACATAGGAGAACGGCAGGAAGATTAAGGCTGACACCAATCCTAGTATGCTGACTAGCAGGTGGAAAAGTACTGGTAAGTTCATTTTCTCTCTTTGTCTTTCATGTTTTTTCCTTTTAAATTATAAGTGTTCCCATTCTGATTGACTTGCTTTAACTTTTTAGTACTACCGAAAGAGTTCATCAGACACTTGGAGGAGGGGCAAAAAACATGTGCAAAACTCCACGCATGGGCTGCGGAGCATTGGAGGAATGCCTTCCACAACTGCTTCACATCGGACAATCTTGTGAGGTCCCATCTGTGGAACATCACAGGCCAGAGAGACCTCACATGGGAAGAGTTAACTAAACTTCTTCCTCGTGGTGTCATTCTCAAAATGACAGAGGCCAATGATGGAAAATTGTTCTTACCTTCTAGAGTAAAGGCTCCCAGCAAGATGAAGAACAAGAAGAGGAAAGCTGCAACAGAGTTAGTTCAAGCAGCCACCAAAGGGACTGGTTCGGAGAACCAATGGGGAATTGATGCTGCCATGCTCGAGGTAGTAAAAGCTGAAATAATGAAGGTGGATGGAGAGTCGCAAAATCCACCAAAGCCTAAAAAAACAGAAAACGGAGGGCCAACAACGATGAGAAAGCTGCTAAGAAGAAGAAGGTCACCATGGGAGAAGAAATAATTCTTCGCCCTTTGGAAATCCAACCTCCACCAGCCCCTGTTGATCCCACCTTGCAAGAGAAAATCCCAACAGATTTGCAGTCCGGAGAGATTGTCGGGGGAGGAAATGAAGAAGTGGACATTAGTGCCCTTCAAGACATTGATTTTTACATCAATGATTCTGAGAAGGATGATTTCGCAGGTCCCTACCGCCCCTCCAACTCTGCCAATATGGTGACACCTTTAATGGTAAATCTTTTTCTATTTCTGGAGAGCATGACGTCTTGAGTCACTCCTTCCTTGGTCATATTCGGCCCATACTTGATCTGGAGAGGCAAGTGAAAAGCCAAACCAATCTCATCAACTCCCTCACCTCTGACAAGCAATATATGTCAACCAACCTCTTAAACGCTAACCAATACATAGAGGAACTGAAGAAAGAGATGGAGGCATTGAAGAAGGACAAGGAGAACTCAGCAACTAAGTTAGACACATCGGAGGCAGCCATGACTGAGGTCCAGACTGAGTATTCTAACTTAGAAAAATATTTCACAATGCTGAAAGAGGAAGTGCAGACCAAAGATGGTACAATTCAAACTTTATCCGATGAAAAGGCTAAGCTGGAGAAATCTGTTTCAGAGCTGATGAAGGAGAATGAAGACTTAAAGAACCAGTAGGACCAAGCTATCCAAACAGATATTGATAAATATACCAATGAAGTGATAGATTCCTTGGATAAAATAGATGATCAAGTCAAGTCTGACATGGTGCTGCTCTTTCATGAGACTTTTCCGAAGAGGACCCTTGGTCCCTTATGGAAATATGTGGAATACGAAGACCTTCCAGTTCACACCATGACAGATAGCGACAAGCACAACTACTCAAGTGGAATCGATTCCACTACTGATGATGAAGAAGGAACTGGTGAGAGTTCGAGTGCCGAACTCAAAAGTCCTAAAAAAAGTAATGGTGATGAAGAAAAGTCTGAAGGGAACAAGCCCTAAGGTCTTATATTATTTTTCGTCTTTCTTGAACATTTAAAGTCCTTGGATGGCCAAGGCATATTTTGTAATGTTTAAACACCTAAAGTCCTTGGATGGCCAAGACATGTTTTGCTTTCCTGTTTGGTTGAAGTCCGAATAGGTTTAATCTATCAAACCTTCTTTTATTTAATAATTTCTTTCCTTTAAATTTTCATGGCCAATGTTTAAGTAGCCCCTAGCATTTCAGAAGTATTGTAATTGATGAATTAAGAATTTGCTTGGGGTAATTTTATGTAAAACGAATATTTGATGGACTAAACTACTATAATCAATTCTTTATCAAGATGTTTTTAGAGAGAGAAAGTACTACGAAAATAAAGAGGTATTATAGTATTATATTAATCAAACAGCCTTCTCAACTCGTGTGGGGTCCTTTTATAGTACAATAACGGGCCCCACACGTTTAAATTTTTAACTATTACATACCCAGTCCCTATATTTTACCATTTATTCATAATTAGTACTTTCATAATACATTTTACAATCTTTCCCCAATAAAAATGCTTCTTTCCAATTTCCCTTTTATATCTTTTATTCTCCCTTATCAGTAGCCCCCCAGTCCTTGTAAAAATATTTTTACTAGGACTGTGATGAAGTCTTTGAATTTCTTCTTATCTTCGAATTCTCTTCGAAAAATACTTCCTCGCAAATTACTTTCTGATGATAAATTGTTCTTTGAAGATTAACCTACAACACAATTTTGCCTATTCTTATCAAATATTCAAAAAAACTTTTTTGCAATATTTTACCTCATCGACGACACTCACTAGTAGCCCCCCAATCCTTACAATTTCTTAGCAAAGACTAGAACATAGCCCAATACAGGTAATTTCTAACTCCTCGAAAAAATCTCATCGGAAACAATCATGTGGACATTTTGGTGTTTTCGAAGAGTCTTCTTCGAAAGAAATCGTACCAATACAATCATCAATAGCCCCCAGTCTTGGCTAATTAATTGTAAAGATTGGGCTCATCGAACTTTTCAGTGTCAGCTCTCATATCCCAATTAACAATATCTCGCATTTTTATTAATGACGTCATTAGTCGAAATTCTTTGTCACCAAATCTTTTTAGGGATCTTATTACACTTCCCAAAGTCAACTTTTGAATAAGTTATTTGGTAATATACTTAAAAACTAATAGGTCTTTGAATTTGACTCGGTTTTAAAAATCGACCCGGTAAGCCCATGGGTCAATAATTAAGGTATAAATACCACAACCACTCTCATTAATGAGGGTGATCAGAATGTAATACTAGCAGGCTTCTTAATTATCTCACTACTCCTCACACTAAACACAAAACGCCCCAAACTTAGTAAAACATTTTACAAAACTACCTTTAGCCCAAAATAAACCAAACCAAACCAAATTGGTGACCATAGTGGGAGCACGAAGGTTCCTAAATTTTATATTCAAAACCAGTGAGAAAAACAGTTCGGATGGATCCGAATGAGAAAATTACTCCACCTCTTGAGGTGGAAACAATGAAGGAAAATAAGGAATTCACTATTGATGAGCGAGATCAGCTAAGGACAGAGATAGAGGCGCTAAGGGCCATAAAACAAGCAGAGAAAGGTATCAAAGGGAAATCTGGAGCATCAGTCCTTCTCCATAATAATAATCTTTGGGAGAATGAGTAGTCACTAAAGACTTACCTCGGTTCAAAAAAGACTCATCTTAGCTCGAAGAAGACATATAGGTCCAAACATGTTGAAAATTTTGGGTCTGAGTCCTCCAGTAGCTTTTCAAATGAGGTTGAGCTTGAAAATTCTTTGTTATCAAGCAGTGAATAAGGGAGATCTAGAAAAAAGATAAAACTGACCAAAAAGCACTCGAGAAAGAGGGACAGGCATGGTAGGCTTAAAAGGCATCTGGGCAAAGGATCGTCCCATAGGCATGCTAATCAGTTGCTGATAGATCCTTTTGTTTTTCAGTCTGAACCGGGTATTTTTACAAGTCCAAATGAAGATACAGTCTTTAGTTGCAATAAAAACTGGAGGCAGTTACCTTTATCCAGCAAAAATATTGTCCGGACACCTTCCCAAAAGATTTGATAGCTCCAAGATGGAAAGATATGATGGAAGTCGGGATCCGGACAACCATCTAGAGCAATTCAAGAACTTCGTGATGAATTTTGATGAAAATGATAAACTTTTGTGCAGAGCCTTCTCCCAAGCATTTACTGGAAGTGCTCTTAAATTGTATAATAGCTTACCTCAGGGGTGTATTAGTAACTTTGATACATTTTGGGTTACCTTCCGGAGGTAATTCGTTGGGAGTACATAATTGAAATGTAATGGGGATACTATTATCCATTATGCTCAAGAACCAAAAGAATCTTTTAAAGACTACATAATTCGATTTGTGAATACAAAGAATGGATTAGCAGATTGCTTTGAGCAGGTGGCAATTGATTCTTTAAGACAAGGGTTAAATCCTGGGAACTTAGCTGATTCTGTAACCCGGAAGACAGCTATGACTTGGGGCGGCTTATTAAATCAAGTGGGAAAGCAGATTAATATGGAGAAGACAAATAAAACCAGGGTGCACCGCCAAGTGAGATCCACCATAACGGTTCCCCCAGCCGTTAACCAGTCCGGTTACAAGGCTAAGGAGACCAGACAAGGATCTAACCGGTCTAAGCAAACTCAATCCAACAAGAACCAGACTCAGAGCCAACAATCAAGGGGTAAAATGGGTCATTGGGTTTAACCTGAATGATTTGTAGAGTTAAGGGAAAATGTAGCCACAATCTATGATAAAACTAAGGATGAAGTACATTTTCGAAAGTCGGCGGCATTGTAGTCCCCCAAAGAAATATGAAACACTCGTTTTTCTGGTATCACAATGATATAGGCCGTAATACTCAAGACTGCATAACATTGAAATAAGAAGTTCAGAACCTTATTGAGAGGGGAAAACTGGGAACGTATGTTAAAAGACGAAGTGGAAACAGACCTGACAATGCTCCTCGGACAGGTCCCAAAAACAATCATGGAACGTCTGCTCAAAAAGGGGCAATAGTCATCCTTGAGAGGTTCGACGTGGACTCTGAATATCTGGATCGAGATTCAACTCGGAAAAAGGTGGGTATGATAACAGAACAAACCAAGACAGTATCCAGACTGATCAGTTTCTTTGAGTCATTAACTATCTTTGGAGGGGATATTGTAACTTCACCTACCCCTTCATCAAGGAAGAGACATGTGCACAGTTTGGCTACTCAATTGGAAGGGGAAATGTCTTCCCATCAATGCCAGTCCCATTTTCCATTCATAGTCTTTGATGAGGATGATCTGAGGGATATTGTTGGACCCCATGAGGATGTAGTGGTTATAGGAGCATCTATAGAGGAAACGATATACGCTGAATTTTGATCGATACATGAAGTTTGGCAAACATCATGTTTTTAAGCTCCTACAAACAGATGAGGAATCCGGCTGTTATTCAACGTTCAAACAGAACTGTTGTGGGTTTCACATGTAGTAATACAGTTGTAATTGGGGTGTTTGAAGAAGAAGTGTTGTTGGGCAAATAGCCTTTTAAAAAGATGGTGAGGGTGTTATTTGTTGTGGGAGGTTTTGGCTTTCCAGAATGCATGTTGTGGCCTCAACAGTCCATCACTGTTTAAAATATGCGGTTCAGGGACAAGTAGGAGTTGTCCGAAGTAGTCAGAAGATAGCCAGAGAGTGTTATGCAACAACTCTTGCTCTTAAAACATTGGGGGCAGTTCGAATTAATGAAGATTAGCAGTTACTGGAGCCTTTGGCTGAGGAAAGTAAGATTGGTGACCCCAGAGAGGCTCCCAGTGTCATAATACTCATTGAAGAAGTTGAAACTCACTCCCTTGCAGTGGGTAAGAATGTTAAGATTAGTTCTAAGATGGCGTTAGAGTTAAAAAAGAAGTTGTTTTCTTTTTTGCTAAAAAATCAGTATGTGTTTGCTTGGTGCAATAGTGATGTAACCGGGGTACCAATAAGTGTTATTTCATACAAGTTATCCATCCGGAGCGATGTTGCACCTGTCGTATAGAAAAGAAGAGCTTTTTCTAAAGAAAAAACAGATGTGATAGTTCAAGAGGTTGATCGGCTGAGCAAGATAGGGCATGTTAAAGAATCCCAATATCATCTATGGACTGCCAATCCGGTGTTAGTCAAGAAAAAGAACAGAAAATGGCGTATGTGTATTGATTTCACTGACCTTAATAGAGCTTGCCCAAAGGATCTTTATCATGTCCCTAGGATAGATCAGCTGTTAGACTCTACATCTGGAAATAAGTTGATGTCCTTCACGGATGCCTTCTCAGGGTATAATCAGATACAAGTGAATATGAAGGATCAAGATTACACTACTTTTATTATAGATAGAGGTCTCCATTGCTATAAGGTAATTCTCCTCAGGTTAAAGAATGATAGGGCTACTTATCCGAGGTTGGTGAATGAAACATTTGCTAATTAGATCGGTATAAATATGGAAGTGTACATAGGTGACATAATGGCTAAAAGCCTGAAGGAGGATTTGCACATAATTGATCTTCAAGAAACATTTGCTAATTTAGCCGCTGTGAATTTGAAATTGAATCTAGAGAAATGTGTGTTTGGGGTCTAATCTGGAAAGTTTATGGGTTTTATAATAAGTGAGAAAGGTATCCAGCCTGATCTGGATCAACTTAATGCACTATTAGAAATTGATCTTCCTCGAAATATTAAAGAAGTTCAAAGGATCACCGGAAGGTTGGCTACCTTAAATAGGTTTATTTCAAGGTCATCGGAAAAATGTACTCCATTTTTTCAAACATTGTAAAATGCTAAAGACTTCAATTGGTCCCCCAGTGCAACCAAGCCTTCCATGAGATAAAGAAACACTTATCCTCACCAAAGACTTTTTTCAAGCCCATTCAATGAGATAAGCTTCATGTATACCTGGCTGTATCATAATGTGCTATAAGTGATGTCTTGGTAAGATAAGTTGACAATTATCCTCGTCGGGTGTACTACATCAGTAAGAGTTTGTTGGATGTTGAAAGAAGATATTTAAAGTTGAAAAATTTGGCACTAGCCTTAGTGATTGAAGAAAGAAATATGAGGCCATATTTCCAATCTCATTCTATTATTGTCTGGACGTCTTTCCTGCTAAAAAATGTTTTTCAAAAGGCAGATATATCAAGTAAAATGACCAAGTGGTCAATAGAATTGGGCGATTACAACATTGATTTTTCCCCCGAACAGCAATTAAAGCTCAATCAGTGGCTGATTTCTTGGTAGAATTCCATACAGACAGAAGCGCTAAACAAACTTCAGAAGATAAATCCAAGAAAGAATGGGTGGTCTGAACTGATGGTGGATCAAGTAATATGGGTTGTGGAGCTGGAATTTTCTTAACCTCTCCGTATGGTGATAAAATGTATCAAGCTATATGCTTTGGGTTCAAGGCCTTTAATAATGAGTCCGAATATAAAGCAGCTATAGCTGGTCTTAAATTAGCTCTTCTATGTATAGCTAAGATGGTTCGGTTCATGAGTGACTCTCAATTGCTCATCCACCATGCTCAAGGTCAGAGTGAGGCCAATAAAGAACAATTGGTCAAGTATTTACTCATTTTAAAAGAAGTAGCAGCAAACTTCAAAAGTGGTTGCTATATTCCCAGATCGGAGAATACACTGGCAGACTCTTTAGCAACTATAGCATATTATGAGTCCTACCCTTAGATTCACATACAAGAATGTCCGTCCATACAGCTAGGTCAGAACAAAGAAGATGAGGAAAGTATGAGCATACATGTGATCCAACCTAAGGACTGGAGATATACCCTCCTTTTAATATATTTCTGATGGGACATTGTCTTCGGATAAAGTTGTGGCAAAAAAGATTAAATACAAGACACGTGGTTTTTTTTTATGATAATGGGAATTCGTTACAAAAAATATTTCAGTAGACCTTTCCTACGTTGTTTGGGGTTGAAGAATCCCAAGTTGTTTTGTCTGAATTGCATGATGGGGAGGGCTCAGCACTGTGGGTACAAGGCACTAACCCGGAGAGTCTTATTAGCTGGATACTATTTGCCAACCATAATAACCAAAATGAATATGAGAACATGAATGAGTATAATAAGAGAGACATCAATAAATGAGGATTTGTAAACTGTGGATGAGGCGATGGATGCTAGAGAGTTGATGGTGGTGTTCAGGTGAACCAGGCTGGTAATATGAATGCTGCAACAAAAATTGTGACACCTCAGTTTTCAGCTACTGTTTGCGCATATTTTTGGGGTACAATTAGTGTGGTTGAAAATATTTAATACTTTTGCAGGTTAGAAAATTATTCGGATGGTTGGTTAGAAGATAAGAGTATAACACATTTTATCATGGATTAGCCACCTAGAATATTTACGGATGGTCTCACCTTGATTCATGGTTGTGGAAAACATTAGATTGGTACTTGTGTTTTAGATGTATTTATGTATTAATGATTCTGGTACTGGACTTTGCAGATATTCATATAAATTTTTTGAAGGTCTGATGGACGAAAGTTTCAGCTACGCTTTAGCTCCAGATTGTCTCTTTCTCTATTTACTGCACTACATTAATTATGTTTCAAATAATTACATGTACTTGAAAAGTCATATTTTCCCATTTGTGATCCTTTTTAATCGATATGTCATTTTGAATATGTATTCTAAATTTGTGACGTTGTGGTTGGACTTGTGTTTTAGATTTACAATGTCATGTTTGTAATATGGTGTAACAAATTATTTTAATTCTATTTTACTTTATTTGGATGGGGAAAAAATTTAATTTTTTTAAAATGATTATATTAAAGTTTAATAAATTCTTGAAATTTAGATATTCATATTCATATATTATTCGTATCCGGATAACATCCGTCAGATTCAGATTCAAATATAGTTTTTTAAAAGTTTTCGGATTCAGATTCAGATTCAGATAGTGATTTTAGATTTTGGATTCAGATTCAAATAAAGACAAATTCGTATCCAAAATATTTGTTTGACAGCCCTAGGAAACATGTGTTTAAAGCAATTCATTATCGCTCTAACCTTGGGAATTAGATCAAAATGAGCACATATCTTTATCATGAAAGTCTCATCAACTTTGAACCTCTGTTATATTCAAAAATCTTGTTTGAAAAATTGTCACCAAAATTCAGTAATCATAAAATGAACAAGTTTAATGGCAAAAAGGATTTTGAACACCACACTGAACAGTTTAAATTGAAATATTTTAATTTAAATGAGGCAAAAAAATTATGTGCATAACATTCTCCATGAACTTTAGACGAAATGCAACAACCTGGTTCAACAATGATACTCCAAGTTTCATAAAAAAAATTAAGATGTTGCATACCACCTTCATGGATCAATTTATTGATTCTAAAATAAGGAAGACGATGATTATATATTCCATCGCAAGCAGAGACCGGATAATATTTTGAAGGACTACACAATGAGATTCGTAAAAATATAAAAAAAAACTGCAAAATTATAATGATTTGGTAGAAGTTGTTATTTATAGATATGGGATTATGCCAAAACTTATCAACAAACATATTTAGAAGAAAAATACACTCATTTTTTGGGACCTAACGGCTTGAGTAAATTGCCAAATAAAATGAAGGGGGAATGTATGTGAAATGGCAGAGGAAGACATTAGAATTTAGGATGGCTACTCTTATTACAACTATTTACTGAATATCGATCAATCGTTGTCAGATTACACAAGTAGACTTCAAATTTCATTATAAGGCTTCAACTTCAAAACATAACAACGTTGAAGTCTTAACATCGCTAAAACATTACATTCAAGGCCAAATATCAAAATATAAGCGTATAATCAATTATAAAAATAATAACAACAACAACAAAAGGTAATAATATTTTAACCAGGGACCCTACACATAGTTAGCTGAAGACTTGAGGGTCATCTATGAAAAAACAAACATATAATAAAGTATTACTGAACAAAAAAAGATGTACCATTTCATGCACAAAATAAACAAAATTTAATTATGTAAATTCTATAATGAAATGGTTATTATAATGAAATCGGTAAAAATGATAACTATGTTGGTCATTATACAAGATAATGTTAGGCTTTGAAAAATAAATTCCAAACATGATAGATGAAAAAAAAATTTAGAGCTTACAAGTAAAAAGTACATAATTGAATGAAATCATGTTGCACCTGAACATCAACCCTAGATTATATAGTACATACAAGTTGCGGGAGTGGCCAAAGAACCAAAGGGTCTGGAAATTAATGTAATCATATACATATAAGAAAAAAAATTATATTCAGATCTCAACAAACAAAGTATTTGTACAATTGTGGGAGAAAACTTACTTTGTGTAATTTCCAAGAACTTTATAAAAAAGAATATAGAAGATTTGTAAGCTCAATATCATGGTCAAACATCACCATGTGTTTTTATAGATAAATTTATGGTCTTTCTTGTAATAGTCGTCGCAACGGTTATAACAAATTTTATATCAACATATTTTAAATCAATTTGAAATTTATTTTATAATTATTAAAATATTAAAATATTGATGGTGGTCGTTGCGGTAAGATCTGTAAAGGTTGAGTTCACCGCGTCCAGCATCATGGTTGCCGCGGTAAACAGTAGTTCATCCCGATCACCCCTATTATGGTCCCGAATGAACTCGTACTCCAATTTCAGCTATGGATTTCTGACTTTATGAGGCCGTAACTTGGCTCTCAGTTATTTGATTGAGGTAGTTTATTTTCACCTAAGATTCAGATATCTAAATGACCATTTAGTTACTTTTTTAAATAACCAATAAGTTCAGCCCTGGAACTGCAGCCAACCGATTTAGAGAATTAAAATATCATATGTATGTATGCATGATTAAAAGTATGTTTTGTATACTAATGTATGTAACATTTTTTTGCACGTTTAGGCTCGTTGATTATTCAAGTATACACCATGTTTGAGTGTTGTACTATTTGTTTAAAGGTTCACAGTTACGTGACTCCATTATGTACACATTAGAAAATATTTAGAGTTGTGAATGTATGGTCATATTATGGGATATAATTACTCATTGATTATGGAACTTTGACTCTATGATGTACATAGTGATGACTTGTATGCCCAAAGATTGTTTATTTTAGGTATATGGAGTTTTGATAGGCATTCATCTTCCCCCAGAGGTCTATATATTATATGGGATATATTATATCATTGAACTACTTCATACGCTCAAAATGTATTCTAGTACCCAAGAATTCTAGTCATATCTAGTAGATAGACATCAAACCACATCGGTATGGAATACAATACACACATTTAGATACACATTCTCTTGAACTAATTGACGAACCTGCTTAACCCCACCCAGTGGGCTTTTCTCAGGCAAGTCATGAAAAAAACGAGTATGTACGAGCATTCAGATACTCACTCTCTATAATTTATTGGCAAACCTACGTAACCCCAACCATTGGTTAGGAAAATCATGAACTAATAGTCATGAACTGATTAACAAACCCGCGTACCCCCACTCACTGGGCTTTTGCCAGGTAAGTCATAAAAAGAAAGGAGTTTATGTGAGAATTTCAGTAATTATAGCAAACCTGAGTCCCACCCAGTGGAATTTTGCTATGCAGATCATGAAAAAATTGTGCGAGCATTTAGATGCTCATTCTCTATAAATAATTGATAAACCTACATAATCCCATCCAATGGGATTTTCTAAGAAAGTCATAAAACAAAAGGAATCTGTGCAATTCAGATGCTCATTTTCTAGTATTGATTTACAGACCTGGTAACCTTAACTGGTGAAAATTAGGTGAGTCGTGAAAGTAAATATGTTTATGCAAGCATTCAGATGCTCATACTACCTATACGAAAGATTATCATACATATTTCCCGACGGTGAGCACACGTTGCATGATGTCGGAACTACGTTCATATACACCATACGCATGCATAAGTGGTTTTTCAATATTGAAAGGTTTGTTTAATTACCATGATCAATCAAGTTATGCCCTTACGAAAGGCTTCACTGATCGGATATTGCACAGAACATACACTGCCTAACCTTAAAGTATTGGCTTTTACCATCTTTGCTACTAATTAGAACGAGTGCGATATATATATATGAATGTCAACCACTACTCTTAATTTGATAACCTTCAGTATGTGTTAGACTAGTTTGGTATAAATTAAGAATTATTTCATTAATATAGTTATTTTATCAGCTACTAAAAACCATTTCAGACACTTATTTCAGGCCACCAAATTGGTGGGGGTGGGGGAATTTAAGAAATGGAAGAGTGAGATATTATTGTTGTTTGGTATCCATGATATTGATTATTGTCTTAGTGAAGACAAAACTATTGCACTTACAAAAAAAAAGTACCCACGAGAAAATGGAATGATATGTGCGCTAAGAGCGTTCAAACCGACTTACTTGATATGTCATACATAGATAAGTTCCCTAAGACTTCTTGAGTTTCCAAACTGCTAACATGTTATTGGCCAAGAACGTGCTTGCACACCTTGAGCGGAGTTTTGTTAAGTCCACTCAGGTTGAAATCAAACACTTGATTGAGAAACTCTTCACTATAAAGTACAATGTATATAGAAAGATTATCTGACACATTTGTGATATTGATGATGTTCATGTAAAATTTAAGACCTTACAAATTGATCTTCAAAGACGGTTGTGGTGGAATACATTTTGCTGTCCTTACCTACTTAATTCAGGATCCTTAAAATAACCTACGATTGTCTTGAGAATAAGTAGGACATGACGACTCTCATCACCAATCTGGTCAATAAGGAGGAGAAAAAAAATAAGATTAAGGCACTTTATAAGACAACATGGTAAATATTGACATGAGTGCTCAACTCAAATGGAAACACTCATCTATAGGAACTGCACAAGCTAAAACCTAAGGGATTTGCCACAAAGAGGGAAGACTCCAGTAAGGGAAATTGTAAGATATTACCATGTTTCCACTGCAAGAAAATGGATTATTGGAAGAAAATTTTCCCAAAGTTTAAGGCCTCGATGGCCAAGAAAGATAAAATTTATTCTATAATTTTAGAAATAAAATTATTTTCAGTGTAAAAAGACACATGTTAGGTTGATACAGTTGCAATAACTTATCTGTGTGTTACTTTACAGGGCTTAAGCCAAAGCATATCTCTCAATGAAGGAGAGATTCAGATTTATACTATTCATGGAGTGTCATACCTAGTTTCAACCATTTGTCAATTTACTTCTTGCTTAACTTTATGACATATTTTGGTTGTAAAATATGTTTTGTATGTTCCTTTATTTCAAAGGAATTTACTTTTTTTTTTCTTAATTAGACATATATGGTTACTTGTGTTCATTTGGAAATGGAATATATTAGATCTTCTATGATCAACATTAGTTTTTTATGGTGTGCTTGATTGTGATAATAAAATATATTAGTTAGTTTTAATCATTATCATACTACAATGAATATCACACGTAAAGCAATTTATGAATATTCAGTTTCTCTATGACACAAACATTTAGGTCGTATCTTTAAAAAGAGAAAAGACAAACTTGTGTCTAAGGGTCTATTATGTCCACTTGATTACACTGATTTATAAAATTTTATAGAGTGTATTAAAAGGAAACAGGCCAAATATAGGATGATTGAGGCCTTTCGTGCTAAAGATATCTTTGAGTGGATTCATACAAATATATGTGGCACATAATTTACAACATCATAGAATGGCCAACGATACTTCATTTCTGTGATACAACTACATATATATGATTCATGAGAAATTAGAGGTTATTGATATATTCAAATCCTTCAAGGATAAAGTTGAGTTACAACTATGTTAACAAATTAAAGTTTTCAGATATGAATGTAGTGGTGAATACTGTGATAAATATGATAGATCAAACGAACAACGTCATGGCCCATTCACTGTCTATCTTCATGAGTGTGGGATTGTCCCTCAATACACAATGTTCGATTCTTCATTGTAATGTTTGTTAACCACTAATATATATTGGTGAGGTTTATTTTAAACTGAGGGTAATTTTGTCAAGTGTTTTGGAGAGTTTTAAGGATATTAAATGTTTGGGTGTTTTGTAGTGAGAGTTTAAGCTGTCTGGTTGTATTAAATGTTCATTACCCTCATTAATAAAAGTAGTTGGGTATTTATACCCTTAATTTATGGACCCATGTGCTTTCGGGTCAATTTGTGAAATTGGGTCGAGTTTAAAGACCTATTAGTTTTTAAGTAGATTAGCACCTAGCTTAGTCAAAAGGTGTTTAGTGTTTTAATACTTTTGTCCTGTCTGGATAGTTCAGTGGGCACTCATTGTCCGAATTACCCCTGTCTGGTTTTCTCATTGAGTAGTGGTGAATAAATCTGGACTCATCACATATGGTTAAAATATTGAATTATTTTATACGAGTCGCACATCTATCACTTATCAGTACGCATTCTTGTATCTACTATATATATAAATGCATATATCACTAGAGTTTATGATTATGTCCCGCATCCATCACCACTCCCATGCACATGTCCAGACATAAACTTATGTCTTATCCTGCATCAATCATGCAGTTGGTTTGTCTTGTCGTGCAACTTTGGTTCATTTTAGTTATGGTAAGAATCATACACTTTCTTTCTTTTTTTATTGATATTTAGATAAATTTTTGTGTTTGTAATTAATATAATTTACCATCTTCCCAACTATTTTGTCATATCAAAATTTAAACTAGTTAGTAACATTTGATTGGTTATTTAATTATTTGAGTTGAAGAAATAGAGATATTCATCATTATTGTGCAATAAATACAACGTTCATAAAAAAAAACTTTCAATATTGTGCATGCTTCTAAGTTTTAGGCTATAATTAAATTTGTACTTTCTGTAGGCTTTCATACAAAAAAACTTGGTTATTTGAAAATGGCTCATATAATAGTACTCTTCGAATAATGAATCTATTTAGGGCTATGTTAAAATGAGACCTATTTTTGTTATAATGTGACCCCAACTATATAATAAGGATTCATTTTGAGAAAATATATTTCTCTTTAGAGGTCTCTTTATAAAAAAAAACAGGTCTCAAAATTGGTGTGGACTATTTTTGACTGAGGGTAATTTGGTCAAGAGTTTTGTGGTGTTTCAAAGGTATTTAATGTTTAAGTGGTTTGTAGTGAGAGATTTGAGCTGCCTGGTTGTATTAAATGTTCATTACCCTCATTAATGAAAGTGGTTGGGTATTTATACCCTTGATTATGGGACACATGGGCTTTCGGGACATACTTATGAAACTGGGTCGAGTTCAAAAACTCATTAGTTTATTAAGTAGATAAACAATTAGCTTAGTCAAAAAGTGATTAACTATTAATACTTTAGTCCAGTTCGGATGGTTCAGTGGGTGGTTTTTGTCCAAATTGCCCATGTCCGGTTTCTACAGTGAGTGGTGAAAATTTCCGGACTCATCAGTAGCCCCTTTTTTAGGTTGTGTTCGAAGGCCTTTGGCAAGACCTAAAAAATCGGTCTTGAGCACTTGTGACATTGTCCGGACTGATTTCGAATTGAGTAAAGGACTTATCCGGACTGACAAAACTCTCAAGAAGTTCAAAGGTTTTGCCATTGATTATGGGACACGTGTCCCATTCTGATTCGCCTCACCAGTTGTTTTTTCCTAGAACGGCGCTCACACTCATTTCCAAAAAGTAACCTCTTCAATTAATGCTTGTGACGTCAGCACCGTCTTTAATAATTACTTCCATCTTTTCGTATTCTCCTATATTTCTTGGTATTTTTTGTTTCTTTAGTATAAATCAACTCATTTTCACTGTTTTACCATCTTCATCACTTGTTCACTCCTATTTTTCAAAGCTTCTATCTCTCTTTTCCAAAAACCCTTTATGGTGTAAGTTTATGTTTACAGCAAGAAACGCACTTGTAAAAGGTGGATGGCTTAATCTTTCGGAGTTAGAGAAAGCACAAAGAGTCGAACGAGAAAAACGCATTGCTACAGGCCTTCCAGTTTCACATATCGACAAATCTGAAACACCAAGCTCAAAGCCTGATCGAGGTTCGTCTTCTGCCAGAAGCTCTAAACGTAGAAGGTTATTTCAACCTAGTCTTTCATCAATCATCTCAGGCTCATCGGTCCAGGAGTCACAGTCTATTGTCGAACAAGAGCAAGCAGTTACAAGTACCAAGAGACCCTCCCCATTCATAGCCATGGGATCAGATGCTAACATTTTCCTAGAAAAGCTAACGCTTCGATGAAGAGGTCGCTTGGTAAAAGGCCAGGCTGTTGCTCCACAGTCTAAATCTCCAAAATCAGTGCCCTCTAAGTCTGGGGCCAAAGACAAGATTACAGGGTCAGAAGCACCCATCAAGGTTCCTAAGGACAAATTGTTTGGTCCGGAGGCCACCAGTACAAGCCTTCGAAATGAACCTTCTGGATCTGAGCCCCAGCCAGACTCCATACCACAAAAGGAAAGTGATGCTCAGCCATCCGGACAGCTTACTGAGCCAACCACCAGCAATCCCCTTCCAAAGACAACTGACAACCTTTCCATGGTAATGGAAGACGTGATGGAGGACAGTGTTGAAGAAGCCCCTTTTGAGACTGATGTCTCCGGGAAGACTGGTGAGGTTGCCATTGTCAAGAAAAACAAGGGTAAAAAAACTGTGTTTAAAACATCTGGACCTGCCCGAGTGCCTTGGAGGAAGAGTGGGACCTTGCTTCCACAAAGTGAGTGTAGAGTATCTGCTAGCCATGCAGAACATCAATTATGCTTTCATTCACACTGCTGAACTAGGCCGGATCCGGACGAAGTGTGGGATCCCATATTCTGTTAAAGTGAGGATATCGGTCGATCCGGAGACGCCAACGGATTGCAAGCTCAGTGAGATAGTTTTCTACACAGAGTTATTCAACTAGGGGCTTAGGTTTCCCTTAGACCCAGAGATCGTCAGATATTTCCATCTGATAAAGCTCTGCCCAAGCCAACTGAGACCCAACACTTGGTACACACTCATGGCCTGCATCATGGCCTCCAAGCTGTCCGGAATCCCACTTCCGATGGAGCAGTTTGTTGCTGTGGCCAGCCTTTGCAAGAACCACATCATCCCCTTCTACCATTTTAACATGGGCGACAATTACAAAGTGGTGGCTGACCTGCTCGAATCGGAGAAGAATTGGAAAACCCAATTCTTGTTCATCAGTGGTGCCTGGTAGAATGGGAGGAAGATTAAGGTTGGTGACAACCCAAGCATGCTTACCAGCAGATGGAAAAGCACAGGTTAATACTTCATTATGTTTGTATTTTTCCTTAAAAAGTTGTTTACTTAAACATTCTTCTTCTTCTTTTGGTAGTGCTGTCGAAGGAGTTTATTGACTACTTAGAGGAGGGGCAGACTACTTGTGCCAAGCTGAATGCTTGGGCTGCTGAAAAATGGGGAAATCGCTTCCATAATTGTTTTACCGGTAGAAACTTGGTGAGATCCCATCTCTGGAACACAACCTGCCGGATAGACTTGTCTTGGGAGGAATTAACCACTCCGCCCCCTACGGGGGTTATTCTTCAGAGGACAGATGCAAAGGATGGAAAGCTAGCCTTGCCGGGCAGAGCTAAAGCCCCAAGCAAAATGAAGGGCAAGAAAGGCAAGATAAGGCCAGACGTAGCTGAGGTCAACCCATGTGGTGTTGAGGAGACTGTCCTAGCAAACCAGGAGGTGCAGGACCAAAGAAGGATTGATGCTGCTTTGCTTCAAGTGGTAGAAAATGAGAGTACCAAAGAAGCAGTTGGACCTCCAAAGACCCCAAAAGCTCACAAGAAAGGCCGAAAACAGGGAGCAGAAGGTGGAGATAGGGAAGCTAAGAAGAAGAAAACCTCAAAGGGAGATGAAGTTGCTATCCGGCCTCTGGAGTCTCTTCCTCCGGTCGACCCAACAGACCCAACTCAAGCAGAGGAAATCCCAAGTGACTTTCACACTGGAGAGGGCGCCGGAGGAGACATCAACATTGATGGAGTAGACATCAGTGGCTTTCAAGGGATTTGCCTTTACTTTGGAGACCTTGAGAAGGACGACTTTGCTGACCCTTACCTCCCCCCAAACTCTTCGAATATTGTTACTTTCAATAGTAAATCTTTTTCTGTTTCAGAAGAGAAGGACATGGTGACCCATTCATTGTTGAGTAATATTCAACCGGTGCTCAACTTGGAAAAGCAAGTGCAAAATCAATCAGCCATCATCAACACACTCAACTCTGACAAAGAGAGTTTGTCTAACGACCTCCTTACTACCAACCAGAATAATGAGGCTTTAAAGAGAGAGAACGAGGAGTTGAAGAAGGGGAAAGAGGATTTGGCCACCAAGCTGGCCATTTCGGAGGGGGTTATCAAAGAACTCCAATCCAAGTATTCTGACTTGGAGAAGAATCTTTCTACTTCAAAAGAGGAGGTAAAGGCCAAAGACAACGTCATTCAGACCCTAACCAGTGACAAAATTTCGCTCGACGGTGCTGTGTCTAAGGCTAAGCAAGAAAAAATGACTTATTAAGGGAGCGGGAGAAGATAATCCAAGCTGGGATTGATACATACACCGACAAGGTGATATACTCCCAAGAAGAAAGGGATGCTGAAGTCAAATCAGACATAGTCTTGCTCTTTCATGAGAAATTTCCGAAGAGGACACTAGGAGATCTATGGCGTTTCGTGGAATACGAAGAACTTCCTCATCATACTATGGCCGATGGTGATAAGCACTGCTATTCCAGTGGTTGGGACGATACTACTGATGAAGACGAAAGGACCGGAGAAAGTCCAGATGAGGAGACCAAAGATACCAAGAAGAAACCAAGTGAGGTTGGGCCATCTAAGGAAGCTCAGCCTTAAAATTTTAACTATGTTTCTATTTTTCTTTAATTTTTTGTGTTAGACTAAAGTCCTTGGATGGCCAAGGCAATTTTGTAACCGTATCCGGACCTTGTCCGAATAAACCTTATCTTTTTAAAAACTTCAAAGTCCTTAGATGGCCAAGGCATTTTATATATTTTAATATCATTCTCCGGTATCAGCCGGGCAATTTTATCTTACACAACTCTTACATTGTTTTGTAGTTCCCCAATTTTTATAGCTTGTATTTAAATGACCTTTAGTTATTTTACAAGTATTTTAAAGTGAGAGTGTTTAAATTCTCTGATGACAAATGTTTAAATGGTCATCACTCCACCGAATCAATCTAATCTTTCAGTCAAATCACTCCGAATTTTTCAAAAAGGCATCGAATTTCATTAAAAAAAACCCGGACATCTCATTAAAACCTCTCCGCGCCACCAGGGTAGGAAAGAGTATGCCCATTAATATTTACATGAACTTTAAACAAGTAAATATTTACATAGTTTTCATTCTAGATACAACCGAAGGTGTTCAATGTTCCTGGGGTGATTCAAAATTCTTCCATATTTATCTTGAAGCGTGTATGTCCCAGGCTTAAGCTTTTCACTGACCACATAGGGTCCTTCCCAAGTTGTAGCTAGCTTGCCGAACTGATTCTCCTTAGTATGCAGGAAGACTTTTCTCAACACTTTATCCCCTGGTTGAAAATCCCTCCTTTTGATTCTGGAAGCAAACCTGCTTCTCATCAAACCCTGATAGTGTGTGGCTCTGAGGTGAGCCTTAACTCTTTTTTCTTCTATCAAGTCAAGTTGGCTTCTGATTGCCACTTTGTTAGCTTGTTCGGAAAAATTATAGACTCAGAATAAAGGGAGAGTGGCCTCTATGGGAGCTATTGCATCCATACCATATACCAAGGAAAATAGGAACTCTTGCGTTTGGCCACTTTCCAGTAGCTCCTTCTATATTCTTTTTAAGACCGGACATGATGGTCCTGTTAGCTACTTCAAAATGACCATTTGCATGTGGGTGGAAATGAGAAGAGAAGCCGTGTTGAATACCTATAGAGGCACAAAAATTCTCCACATTCTTGTTATCGAATTGTGGCTCATTGTCTGTAGTTATCTTTTGGGGAACCCCAAACCTGCAGCAAATATTAGATAGGATGAATTTTATAACAACTTTCGAATTAGTACCTGCCAATGGAGTTGATTCTACCCATTTTGAGAAGTAATCAATAGCAACAATTATAGTTCTGCACCCTCCGGATGCCATGGTTAGAGGTCCCACCAAATCCAGCTCCCAACGAGCAAAAGGTATTGGCTCAGAAATTGACTCTAAAGGGACAGATGGGATATGAATTTTATTATTGTATCTTTGGCATAGATCGCACTTCTTTACCAATTCCTTGGCATCTTGCATTATGGAGGGCTAGTAGTACCCAGCTAACAAGACTCTTCTGGTTATAGCCCTAAACCCACAGTGTGTTGATCCCTCGCCATCGTGTAATTCAAAGAGCATCATTTGGGACTCCTTGATCCCCAAACATCGTAAGAGAGGTCTACTAAAAGAATTTTTGTAAAGAACCTCTCTTAGGATGACAAACCCACGAGCCTTATACTTAATTTTCTTTGCCACTGATTTTTTCCGGAGGCAAGATGCCATCTGAGAGGTATTGAAAAGAGGAAATTTCCAATCTTGAGGTTGTTTTACTTGTATATTTAAATTTTCTTCCTCCTTGTTCGGATTGAGTTGAATGGATGGGCACTCTTGCACATGAATCCAATGGTAGGACTCATAATAGGCTACGGTTGCTAAGGAGTCTGCTAACGTATTTTCTGTTCGGGGTATGTGCTCGTAGGTGACGTTTTTGAAATTAAGTGCCACTTCTTTAAGAAAAATAAGTATTTAACCAGCTGCTCCTTTTTTTCCTTGGATTGACCTTGTGCATGATGGATAAGAAGCTGAGAATCACTCATTAACCTGACCCTTTTAGCTCCACAAATGAGAGCTAATTTCAAGACAGCTATATCAGCTTCATATTCGGACTCATTATTGGAAGCCTTGAAAGCAAAACATATAGCCTGGTACATTTTGTCGCCGTATGGAGAGGTTAAACATATCCCACCACCACAACCCATGGTACTTGATCCACCATCAGTCCGGACAACCCATACTTTTTTAGTTTTTTTACTTGTTGCTTGCTTAATGTCTCTGTCCGAATGAAATTCAACTAGGAAGTCAACAATAGTCTAGGCTTTTACTGCTGTTCGAGGGGCAAAATCCATATCATAGTCTCCAAGCTCTACTGACCATGTGGTCATTCTGTTTGAAATGTCTTCCTTTTGAAGAACGTTTTTCAAGGGAAAAGTTGTCCGGACAACAATAGAATGAGACTGAAAGTAGGGCCTCATTTTCCTAGGAGCAATTACTAGGGTCAGTGCTAATTTTTCAAGTTTTAAATACCTTTTTCTACATCTATCAAGCTCTTGCTGATATAGTACACCGGACGAGGATAATTATCCACCTCCCTTACTAACACTGCACTTAAGGCACAATCAGAAACGGCTAAGTATATGTAGAGAGTCTCTTCATCAACAGGTTTAAACAAAGTTTTAGGGGAAGATAAGTGCTTCTTAATTCCATCGAAATCCTGGTCGCATTGTGGAGACCAATTAAATTCTTTTGCACATTTCAAAGTTTCAAAAACTGGGCACACCTATCCGAAGACCTTGAAATAAAACGGTATAGAGCAACTAACCTCCCTGTCAATATTTGTACTTCTTTAATATTTTGAGGAGGCTCCATTTGCAATAAAGCACTAAGCTGGTCTGGATCAGGCTGTATCCCTTTTTCACTTATCACATACCCCAAGAATTTTCCGGACTGCACTCCGAAAACACACTTCCCTGGATTCAACTTTAAATTTACTTTCACCAAGTTGGCATAGGTTTCTTGGAGATCTACTAAGTGTAGCTCTTCTTCCACACTCGTTACCATCATGTCATCGATATAGACTTCCATTTTTCTTCCAATCTGATTACCAAAAGCCTTGTTTACTAATCTCTGATAAGTAGCCCCATCATTCTTTAACCCAAATGACATCACCTTGTAACAATGGAGGCCCCTATCAGTAACGAACGTAGTATGTTCTTGATCCTTCAGATCTACTTGAATCTGATTATACCTGGAGAAGACTTCCATAAAAGACAATAGCTTGTTCCTAGATGTGGAGTCCACCAACTGATCAATTCGGGGGAACGAATATAGGTCTTTTGGGCAAGCTCTATTGAGATTTCTGAAATCGATGCACATACGCCACTTTCCATTTTTCTTCTTTACTAACACTGGATTGGCTGTCCATAAATGGTACTGAGATTCCATTATGTGCCCCATCTTAGTAAGCCAGTCCACCTCTTGAACTATGACATCAGCTTTCTCCTTAGAAAAATCTCTCCTCTTTTGTACAACATGTGCTATATCCCTCCGGATGGATAATTGGTGTGATATAATGTCTGCTGGTACTCCGGTTACATCAGCATTACACCAAGCGAAAACATGCTGATGGTCTTTCAAAAAAGCTAACACTTTACTCTTTAATTCTGATGTCATCTTGGACCCAATCTTGACACTTCTTCCTTCAGTCAGATAGTGATTTTCAACTTCTTCAATTGGTATTAAAAAACAAGGGGTCTCTCTGGGGTCATCAATTTCACCCTCTCCCCCAGAGGGCCCCTCAAATTGCTAATCCTCACTGATCCGAACTGCCCTCAAAGTTCGAGGGGCCAGTGATGTTGCAAACACTTCCTTGCTACCTTTTGACTGCTTCGGACAACTCCCACTTGTCCTTGCACAACGTATTTTAAACATTGGTGGACTGTTGAAGCCACAACATGCATCTTAGAGAGCCAAGATCTCCCCAAAATGGCATTGTAACACGTGGGGCAATCCACCACAATAAAAAGTATTCTGACCATCTTCTTAAAAGGGCCCTTGCCCAACAAAACCAACTCCTCAAACTCCCTGATCATATCTGTTGAGCTTCCAGTGAAACCCATATTTGACCTGTTCAAACACTGTATTACTGTTGGATTCTTCATTTGTTTGTAGGAAGTCAAAAAGAGGATATTGGCTGAACTACCGGTGTCCACCAAAATTCGTCTAATGTCCTTGCCCCCAATGGATGCTCCTATCATAACAACATCTTCATGGGGACCAGCTATGTCTCTTAAGTCATCCTCATCGAAAACAATGAAGGGAAAAGGAATTTGCGATTGATAGGAAGTCATGCCTCCTTCGAGTTGGGTAGCTAAAGTATGAACATGCCTCTTTCTCGAATAAGCAGTTGGTGCAATCATTGTGTCTCCCTCAAATATTGTAAGTGACTAAAAAAAGCTGATGAGTCCAAACACCGTCTTGCAGTGTTTTGTGATGAAACCCACCTTATTTTGGGTTGGATCAGGATCCAAATATTCCGACTCTACATCAAACATTTCAATCATCACCATAGCCCTATCCGGAGCCGGTGTCCCTGGATTGTTTGGGCCAATCCGATGAGCATTATCAGGCCTATTTCCACTTCTTCTTCTAACATAAGCCCCCCAATTTCCCTCTCTTAATCAAATTCTTCACTTCTTGTTTTAACGCGATGCAGTCTTCAGTGTTATGGCCAGTATCATGGTGATACCGGCAGAAACAATTATTACGACTTTCTCTAGGAGATTGTAATGTAGTCGGCTTTCTAAAATGTACTTCGTCTTTTGTTTTGTCATAAATGGTGGCTACATTTTCTTTCAACTCAGCAAAGCACTCCGGTTGAACCAAAGGTCCTCGCTTATTTCTAGATTGTTGGCTCTGAGCTGGTGCAACTGGGTGGGATTGAGCCTTGGCCCTATTATGACCATGTCCGACTTCCTTTGCCTTGTACCCGGACTGATTCTGGTTTTGATTTGATGCAGCTAAGGCAAACCTCACTTGCCGGTGCACCCTGGTTTTCTTTGTTTCATCCTCATTAATCTGTTTGTCGAACTGATTCAGTAAACCACCCCACGTCATGGCCTTCTTCCTGGTTACCGAATCAGCCAAATTGTCAAGGTTCAAACCCTGTCTTAGAGAAGCTATTGCTACTTGTTCAAAGCAATCAGCTAATCCATTTTTGGTATTTACAAAGCGACTTATATATTCCTTCAAATATTCATTCGGTTCCTGGGCACAATGGATAATAGTATCTCAATTTCCTTTCACTTCCTTACTTCCAACGAACTGCCTCCGGAAGGCCACCCAAAAAGTATCAAAATTTCTGATGCAACCCTGTGGCAGACTATCTTACCACTTCAGAGCACTCCCTGTAAAAGACTGGGAGAGCATTCGACAAAGTAACTTATCATCATCGTCAAAATTCATCATAAATTTTTTGAATTGCTCGAGATGGTTATCCGGATCTTTACTCCCATCACATTGTTTCATCTTTGTGTTGTCAAACCTCTTAGGAAGGTTTTCAGACAGTATATTGGAGGACAATGGAGATTGTCTTCAATTTCGGCCATGACTAAACACAGTATCTTCGTTGCGAGTTGCAAAGATACATGGTTTATCATGAAAAGCGAAATGATCCATTAATAACCGGTCTACATGTCTCTAACCATGGTTGTAGCTATGAGACGACCCTTTACCCAGGTGTCTCTTCAACCTTCCATGTATGTCCCTCTTTCTTGAATATTTTTTGACCAACTTCTGTTTCTTCTTAGAACGGCCTTCATCACTGCTGGATGATAGGGATTCTTCAACTCCATCTTCGTTCGAGGAGATACTAGAAGATTCTGAGTCTGAATCTGAGCTCTTCACTGGTTTAGACCGGTGAGACTTCTTTGAGCTAGCATGAGTCTTTTTAGTACTCACATGGGTCTTCGATTGGTCATACTCTCTTGGATTGTCAGTGTGGTGAACTGCTGACACTTTTGACTTTTCTTTCAAGCCCATCTCTGCCCTTTTAGCAGCCCTCAAGGCTTCTATCTCAACTTTTAACCTGTCTTGCTCATCGATCATATATTCATCGTTTTCTCCCACCACTTCTGCCAAAGCTGGTAGCACTTCCTGCTCGTCCGGATTCATCCGAACTGGTTTTTCTTGATGGTTTCGAATGCTAGATTCAATTACCTTCTCCTCCCACTATGGTCGCCAATTTGGTCTGGATTATTTTTTACTGAGGGTAATTTGGTCAGGAGTTTTGTGGTGTTTCAAAGGTATTTAATGTTTAAGTGGTTTGTAGTGAGAGATTTGAGCTACCTGGTTGTATTAAATGTTCATTACCCTCATTAATGAAAGTGGTTGAGTATTTATATCCTTAATTATGGGCCACATGTGCTTTCGGGTCATACGATCGAGTTCAAAAACTCATTAGTTTATTAAGTATATTAGCAATTAGCTTAGTAAAAAAATGATTAGCTTTTAATAATTTAGTCCACTTCGGATGGTTCAGTGCGTGGTTTTTGTCTGAATTGCCCATGTACGGTTTCTACAGTAAGTGGTAAAAATTTCCGAACTCATCAAAAATTGTTGTGCCCATCCATTTATAATGATTTATCCCCACTTAATTTATCACAAGATAGAAAGAAAAACTCGAAACTAACTACAACCAAATAATACTCTACATCTTATGATGATGGTGATATTTATTCTTTTGCTCATGAACATTATTTTCCAAAATGTTTTAAACTTTCTCGTGATGAGAATGACCCAAATAAGGATCATGTTGCTGCTCATGCAAATAAAAAACATAGTCTATTTGAAGAAGGGGGAGATGATGAAGAGGTTGAGCAAGAATAGTCTGAAGAAAAAGACTCTGAAGATGAGGAGGAAGAGTGACAAAAAATACTCTCACAAAAAATGATTTGAAAGTTTATTGTTTGCTTTTTCTGTTTGTATGCTTCGGTTTTTATTTTTTCGGTTAATTTTTATTTAGTTTGTGTTTTTTGAAATTTAATGTATTTTTTTAATTATAAAGTTTATGAAAGTTTAATGTTTCAAACTATGGTTTTTATAATGATGGACACACATCTATTAGTTTCCATGAATGTAGCATCTATTATCAAACATTACTTACTACCGCGTCAGTCAAATACATGAACTAAATTCACATTTATCACCACCAATGAATTTAGTTATGAACTTTATTCTCATCTATCAGAGATTCATATTATACGAGTCTCGCATCTATCATACATCTATATGTAAAGTGTCTCGCATTATCATGCATCATAATATCTTACATCCATCATTATCCCATATTTTTTGTTCGTGACAAATTTCAGTAGTCAATATGATAGTTACAATATAATACTTACCATAATCCATGTATTTTCATTACAACAAATGTCAATGGTCAAGAGGATAGTTGCAATAAAATGTCAATAGACGAAGAAAATATAAAAAAAAACCCTAAAAACATTATTTACTAACTATATAAGGC
Organism: Limnanthes douglasii subsp. nivea; assembly: GCA_036936605.1. Taxonomy (NCBI): domain Eukaryota; kingdom Viridiplantae; phylum Streptophyta; class Magnoliopsida; order Brassicales; family Limnanthaceae; genus Limnanthes; species Limnanthes douglasii. The sequence continues at coordinate 101,870,353 of JAUPFV010000001.1, forward strand.
TTATATTTACGATCTAACTTTAATAGTTGTTTTGTTGTTTACTTTTTGTTTTGTTTACACAGAACATCTAATGGTAGAACACCCAAACCACTATGGAAACTCCTCCCGCGATGATTAACCACTTATATGACCTTTCTACACGAACTGGAACTACTTGATACATACGAAAAGCGAAATTTTGTTGAAATTTGTAGCATGAATGGTCATGAGCCTGCCAGTTATACCCAAATTTAGTATGAAATTACATAGGTTGCATCTGAACTAGTCAAGCCTCAGTTCACAAAGGAAAACACGATCTTCTCATACAAATCCAACATTGTTTCCACCTCATAGGCCCTTTAAGAAGTCACACAACAATTAGCTATTTGGAACAAAAATATATGAAAATGCGGAAGAAGTCACCTCCTATAGAATGAGCCAGATGAGACAACGTTAGACTATGATAAGCAACGTCCCCAGCCAAGTTCTTAGATCAGTTTATATTGTTGTTTAATTTTTCTTGTTTCCATGTTTTTGTTTTTATTTCTTTTTGGTTATTCTGTTTTTAGTTTAATTTTATTGAAGTTTAATATATTTTTCTTTTTAAATTATGAAGTTTAATGTTTCAACTCTAGTTTATATAATTGCGGTCACACATCTATCAGTTTTCGAATGTAATATATGTTACCAAAAACATTACATAGTCCCACATTTATCATCATATACATGGTTTTGTATGCTTTACAAGGTTGCGCATCTATCATCGTTTTAATAGTTTCACATCATTTATATGGTTGCACGTCTACCATGTTACATAGTTTCATAATGTTTACAATGTTTTACATCGATCATCATTTAAATATTTCCCATCATCTATATGGCCTTGTATGAATTACCTTGTCCCTTATCGATCAAACCCATGATATGGTTTCACATATATCACCAAACATTACCCAGTGTTACATTTATCAAACCAATGAATAGTTTCCTCATCTATCACCAACCATGTATTTGGTTATAATTGGTTTCACATATATCACCACCTTATGTATTATATACAGGTATTGTATCTATAATACATCATAATGTCTTGCATATCTCATTATTCATGTATTTTGGTTATCATAAAAAATATAAGACCTATCACTATCCATGTATTTTTATTATGGAAAAAGTCATAAAAACTAAAAGCATCAAAATTCCATTGATCTTATAAAACCTCTACACACGTTCGTCTATTATGACCACATATCGAACAACGAGTACACATTGTCTTTAGGGTACTTAATTCTTCTTTAGATGGAATACGTTTTTTTCTTAGGTTTTCTAGTTCTCTTTTTCAAAATTGGAGGAAGTATATCGGGATAATTTTTTGAAGTAGATGCTTGACCAAAAGTAGTAAACGCGGGTATGCCATATTGACATTATCTTATAAGAGCTTATAAAATAATATGACTTGACATATTTCATAAGATTTTTATCTATATAAAATATGGCAACAAAAGCATGAGGGATTGATAAACAATCATCTTGCCACGCATCACAAGAACAACTAAATACACTAAAATCAACAACTCGAATGTCTTGAAACTTGACTCAAAAGTAATACTCTAAGCCAGTTAACTAACTCGAATATAGGTAAACTACAATATTGTTTGATCTGATGATTAAAAAACTTAGCTAGAGTAGAAGGCATAGAACCATGCCTCTTGTCTTTGAAAAAACACATATTTGTCCGAAGGTAAACTCTCACAAAAACTAACAATTTTGTGATTTCATTCTTAAATTCATCTTATCAAATGTACAAATTATGACTCGCAACATAAGCACATTTTTCAAACATATAAACCATATTTTTCCTTAAATGGTGTTGATGTACCACTCAGAGAATACTTTAAATTATTTATAAGATGATAAATACGGTATACATGATAGCAATCTGGAACAAAACAGATAAAACACTAACTATACCTAAATGACGATCACTAATAAATGTGATTTGACAATCCAACAAATAAGGTTTTAACATTTCCATAAACCTTGACCAATTTTCAGTATCTACCCCAACAACACCAAATACAACATGAAAGATACTTGAAGTTTTTTTTATAGAAAACATATATTACAAATTACACTATTATGTATATTGATTCACATCTATCGTATTGGTATCACACATTTATAACTGGATATACCAGGTTTCACATCTATCATATTAATTATACCCGGTTTCACATCTATTATACTGATTATATCTGGTTGCGCATCTTGTATATTGATATACCAAGTTTTCCATATATCATATTGGTTATGTCAGATTTCACAGCATCATACTAATTATATCTGGTTGTGCATCTATCATGATACATGGTTTCATATCTATCATATATGGTTTCCCATCAATAATATTTGGTTATACTTGAAAAGTTCAGAAATAGCTAAGGGGTAATCTTGTGTTCCGAGAATCTTTTAGTGTTATAATAGTCTTTAAGTTCTTTGTTAAGGAGCCTTTTGAGAGAGAGAAAGTGAGAGCCAGATTAAGTAGAGAGAGAAAGTAATATTATATTCATCCAGAATCTATAAAGCGTGTGTGGTCCTTTTATAGTACAATTATGGATCCCACACACTTTAATTCCTACTTATTACATCTTTGATCCCTATATCTTTCCGCCTCTTTATAATAACTATTTCTATTATATTCTTTACAATTCTCCCCTAATACAACTTATTCTTTATAATTCTCTCCTAATAAAACTACTTTTTTACAATTTTTCCATACGTCTTTTATTCTCCCTTATCAGTAGCCTCCAGTCCTAGTAAAAATATTTTTACTAGGACTGTGAAGACGCCTACGCTGTTCATTTCAATCCTCCTCGGAAGTTACTTCCTCGAATATCTTCTCCTCGGAGAATTCTTCTTCAAATGCAAGATTCCTCCTCGAAAATGCACTTTCTTGGATGTTTTCTCTTCGAATAATTCTTCTTCACATGCAAAATTTCTCCTCGAAAATGCACTTTCTTGAACAAAGCTTTAAATACCACGTCTCTTCGAATAAAAAATGTCTTTCCAACCAATGTATCCTTCGAATATAGAATACCTTTTACGCCATACTAATAAGTAGCCCCCCAATCCTTGAAATGTTTTAGCAAGACTTGAATCATGCCTCGTTAATATCGTTCATCGGAATTAACTGTATCAGCACACCATAGCCTCCAATACTAGGCTAATAGATTGCAAGGATTGGATCAAAAATCCTATGATGTTAGCAGTCGTAAATCTTTGTCAGCAAATCTTTTTAGAGATCTTTTCCTATTCCCAAGACGTTATATCATTGTGTTGCCTCTGCATCTTCTCCCATATTTTTTGAATCAACAAACTTGCACCTATGCTACCCATAATGCCCCTAGGCAAACAAAAGAAAATGTCTCCAAGCCTAACTTACCCTAAAAGCCCATTGTTCTCTATAAGTACTAATCTCCTTCATTACCATTCCAACCTTTCCACCCTAAAATTTCTAGAGAGAGAAAGCTGGCTTATAAACCTCGTCGGATTCCAGAGTGGCTTCTTATTAGCAAAAAATTCGAAGAAAAAGTTGCTGCTGGTGAATACATTGAGCCTCAACCCCAACCTGCTGTCACTACGTTCTACGGTTCGTGGCCTCCTCCAGAAAACTTTGCTGCCATCATTCCCCTCGAAATATTGCAACACAATCAAATTTCTGATCTCAACCCCCTCTAACTGATGGGTACAAATAAGCACCACAAGCACTCATCTGGGAAAAGGAAAAGACACCATAAAGAGAGAAAAAACTCGCAGGAGCGCAAACGCACCAAAGGGACTCCTTCAGATACCCCAGAACCTCCTCTGACTTTGGTGGTTGATAACCCTCATCCAAAGACCAACAATTCTGGCTCAAGCCTACCAGCCACCTCTTTAATAACGACAACCGAGAGCCTCTCTCCGGGAAATACCACCATTACCAAAGACGAAGTGCAGGCAATAAGGAACAAAGCCTTGGCTGCCAAGGGAAAGAAAATCGCCTCAGATAATCCTGATCCATCGAATCAAACGATTCCTATTGTTGATCAGAGCAAAGTCATCGAAATTCCCTCAGAGTCGTCTAGCAAGCTAGCCGGATTGCCCCCAAATCTAAAGGATACATTACGCTTCCCTTGGAACTTGATGCCATCGCAGGCAACAATATTCGAGGGATCGAGAACAAACATATGGTTGCTCTGTACAACATATCCTACAAGTACTTTTTGCCTTCGGAAGAAACTATGCTAAAGACCCGGTGGTGCATTTCTTCGTATATTGACATTAGGTTCCCCTCGGAAGGTGAGACTCCTTTATCAGTGAGGGATAATGAGCTTGTTGTGTATACTAAAATTATGAATTTGGGACTAAGATTTCCTTTAGACCCATTCTTTATTGAATATTTTGCGAAGATTGACCTCTGCATTTCACAAGCCGGTCCCAATATGTGGTTCACACTGATGACATACATCATGGCTTTGAGAATTGCAGGCCAAGAATTTTCCTTGGAAGAGCTCATCGGACTAGCTGGCCTAGCCAAAAAATCCGTTCTCCCCTTTTTACTCATTGACTTTTGGTCAGAGACAATTTTTAAAAAAAAACTTGCTAGAGGCTGACAAAAAGTGGAGGCAACAATTTATCTACTTCTCGGGCCATTGGGAGACAGGCTCAGAGTCAACCCCTTCGAATCCTCACAAGCTATCCCTCATGTCGACCAAAAAATGTAAGTCCACGAACTGTTTCATTTACGGTGACTCCTCGAATAATTAAGTTCTAACTTAATATCTTTGTAGCTATGACTAGTGTCTCAAAACCATACGTAGACTATGTGGAAAGTGCCACCACCATCTTCACCAAACTGAGTGAATGGGCCAAAGAACACTTGGAAAATAGATTTTGCCTGTGCTTTATGAACAACAACTTAGCCATGAGTAGACTCTGTTGGTTAAACCCCCTTGACCGGTTGACCCTGAAAGAACTGATGACCCCCCCCCCCCTCAAGAAGAAGTTTTCTAGAGCGAGTAACTAAGAAAGATATAGTAATTTATCTTCTCGTGCTAAAAGTCATTTGGGTGGATCCAACGAGGAATTTTCCACCAAAGACCATCGGTCACACACCAAAGGAGTAGTCACCAATCAGGAGCCCATTCAAGAATTATCCGAGGACGGCAAAACACAAGATGATGTCCAAGAAACTGCCCAAGGAACTGAGCTCCAAGAGATATCAAGTGAGCCGGAAAAAGAAATTAGATAATTCACCCAAGGAAAACTCAAATCAGACACCAAGCTCTCCTCTTACCCATGCTTCAAGTCCTGCTCCAATCGAAAATTCCCCTACATTGGCACTACTCCCCATTCCTTGAAGCAATCCTCCTCAACATGTTGATCTAAATATTCTAACGGGTGAGTCGTCAAATTTTGACCCTACAACATTGGGCTCACCCACCAGCTCCTTCAAAGTTCCTCTTCATGACGAATTCTTACTAAATCTTCAAAGCCTTCTTTACACCTCTGTCAACACGGGAAAGAGAATGCAGCATCTAGAAGATCGAAAAAATCATTATAAGTTCAAAGCATCTCTGGTCTCCTCGCAATTTGAAGAGGTAAAGAAACAATATGCCATTGTGGAGAGTCAAGCAGATGCACTTTATGAAAAATTGTCTGCCTCTGAGAATTATGTCATAATGCTCGAAAGATGCTGCCAGGAAGAAAGAGACCTCTACCAAAAGAAAACGGGGGCTCAAGAAAAACTCCTGACAGAACTTCAAAAAGCTCACGAACTGGCATGTAGGGGATTCAAGGACTGCTGTGATGACTATGAAAATGTTACAAAAGACATAGAAAATTTGGTGAAAATAATTGAAGACTTTCCTAGGCAAGTTGAGGAGGAGAAAGAAAAAATCTTGAATGCTTATGCGGCTAAGTGTACAGAGAACCTTAACACACGAGATGCCACAATTCGAGCAGGGCTGATCACTCAAATTCATGCAGAACACCCTGAGTATGACTTGGGGAGTTTTTGGAAGCTTGTCGCCCCCGACCTTCGTCCTCCTAACATTGTGGTGAGTGATAGTGAAGCATCAGACTCAGAGGAGAGCAACTCTTCGAAAAATTCTGACTAGGGAAAAAATGTTAGTCTTGTGTGGTAATTTTTTTGTATAAGTCCTTGTAAGTCAATTTTGTAACCCATCTGATGTTCTCCGAGGAGCGTTTTATAACTTGTGACTCCTTGAATTTTTGTGTATGCCACTTTGTTGAAATGATAATTCTATAACTTGCGAATCTCCATGTTTCTCACATGAAAAAAATAAGTGTGCCAACTTGCGTTGAATGGTTGCTTTTGTACCGATTTGCATCGTAATATTCAGTACATCCTGTGCTTAGGCTAGCGAAGAAAAATAATTCGAGGCATAAAAAATTTGTCATTAAAAGAATTGTGAAGCGAGAAATATCGTTTCACAAAGAATAGTCCAAGGCATGAGATATTGCCTCATAAAGAATAGTCTGAAGCACAAAATATGGTCTCTAAAAGAATAGTACGAGGCAAAAAATGCAGTTGTATTGATTAGCTCATAGTGGCACCTCATTAAAACCTTCATGTGCCTAACAGGGTAGGAAAGAGTATGCCCTCGTTGTTGTTGTAAACCTGGAAATACAAAAAACAAATATTACATGCTAACTTGTTCCTCATTCAAGATACAATTTTGAGTGTTCGATATTCCATGGATGTCTAAGACTTTGCCTTTCCTTGTTTTTTAATCGATACGTTCCATGCTTGACTTTCTCTGTGATCTCATAAGGGCCCTCCCAGTTTGGCCCCAACTTCCCAAGACTCTTCTCTTTAGTATGCAGAAAAACTTTGCGTAATACCTTGTCCGCCACTTTGAAATCTCTTTGCTTTACTGCAGATGCATATCTACTCCTCATTAACGTTTGATAGTGCAAGGACTTCAACTGTGCGCGTCGTCTTTTTTCTTCCACCAAATCCAATTCCAAGGCTCTGCTCTGATCGTTGAAATTTTCTGTGTAAGCTGTCACTCGATATGATGGGAAAACAATCTTCGAAGGGACAATTGCATCCATATCGTACACCAATGCAAATGGAGATGTGGCAGTTGCAGTCCGAGACGTTGTTCTATAGGCCCATAACACTTCTTGTAAATAATCAGGCCATTTCCCGGCCTTGCCTTCCAAATTCTTTTTCAACCCATCCAAAATTGTTCAATTGGTCACTTCCACCTGACCGTTAGCCTGGGGATAAAATGGGGTTGAATAGCATTGTCGTATGCCCCTGGAAAGGAAAAAGCTTTTAAACTCTTTGTTGTCAAATTGAGGTCCATTATCCGTTGTGATTCGTAGTGGTACCCCAAAATGACAACAAATATTCGAGACAACAAATTTGATAACATCTTTTGCTTTCGTCCCTGCTAGAGGTTCCGCTTCCACCCACTTAGAGAAATAATCCACTGCCACAATTATAGTTTGTCTTCCACCAGACGCCATTGGTAAAGGCCCGACTTGATCGATGCCCCACCTATCAAATGGGACTGCTTCTGAAATACTTTCCAAGAACACCCCAGGCTTGTGTATTACGTTTGCATAACGCTGACACGTATCGCACCGCTTTACCAAATCCTTAACATCAGCAGAAATAGTGGGCCAATAATATCCAGCCAAGAACATTTGTCGGATTAACGCTTTATATCCAGAATGAGTCGAACCTTCTCCATCATGTAATTCTGACAGGACAAACTGCGACTAGTCCTTAGCCAGACACCTCAGTAATGGTCTGCCTAAGGATTTCTTGTACAAAACTCCTCCTAACTGGATATAACAGTGAGACTTAAATCTGACCCTTCTCGCCTCGGACTTTTCTGTGGGTAAACTATTTTTTTTTCCAAGAAATCTATGATTTCCGATCGCCAATCATTTGTTATCACATTACTTGCTTCTTGAATGCTCATCGAATGCTCTGTGCCGGATCGAACTGAAGGGTGCTCATGAATCAAGACCCATGGATGACCCTCCAATCTTGAAGCTGTAGCCAGAGAGTCGGGGACAACATTTGCCTCCCTCCGAACATGCTCATATTGGACCCTATCAAATTCAGCAACCAAATCTTTTAACACTTTTAAGTACTGGATCACTTTATCTTTTCTTGCCTCAGACTCGCCCAAAGCTTGATTTATCACCAACTGTGAGTCACTGATCAATTTAATCTTTCTAGCCCCGTATATGCGAGCCAATCGTAAACCTGCCAACGCTGTCTCATACTCTACCTCATTATTGGTTGCCTTTAAACCGGATCGAATAGCCTGAAACATAGCTATTCCTTCTGGGGAAATTAATTGTACACCTGCACCACTTCCAGAATTATTCGACCCCCCATCCATTCGAACCAACCATTCCGTCTGATCTGGGGGGTCAACAATCTCTATGTCGCTTCTTTCTGAGTGGAATTCGACCCAAAATTCAGCTAAGACTTGAGCTTTTATCGCCGTACGAGGCTCGAATGTTATGTCAAAATCTCCCAGCTCAACTGACCATTTAGTCATTCTTCAAGATATATCGGTCCTCTGTAACAAACCTTTCAGGGGGAACGCCATTCGAACGACAATAGGATGTGCTTGGAAGTACGGTCTCATTTTTCGGGCAGCTGTTACCAAAACCAAAGCTACATTTTCTAACTTAAGATATCGTTTCTCTGCATCCAGCAACCTTTTGCTAACGTAATAGATAGGTTTTAATATATCTGCCTCTTCCCGAAGTAAAACAGCACTGACTGCACAATCTGATACCGATACGTAGAAACTCAATTTCTCTCCCACCAAAGTTTTAGAAAGTATTTCCGGGGACATCAAATATGCTTAAATTTGGAAAAAAGAGGTTGAACACTCCTCAGTCCAATTAAATTGTTTCGCATTCCGCAATACCTTGAAAAAAGTGCATATTTGTCCGATGATCGAGAAATAAACCTATTCAATGCTGCCAACCTGCCTGTCAGGATTTGGACTTCTTTGATATTCCGAGGAGGTGTCATGGTAGTTAAAGCTTTGATCTATTATGGGTCAGCTTCGATACCCCTTTCACTTATCATGTAGCAAAGGAATTTACCCGACCGTACCCCGAAAATACACTTTTCTGGATTCAATTTCAAATTGAATTTACTTAGATTGTTAAAAGTTTCCTCTAAGTCAGAGAAATGATCTTCGTCCCGCAAACTTTTGACAAGCATATCGTCGATGTAGGCTTTGAAATTCCTACCAATCTGTCCCTCAAACGTTTTGTTGACCAAACGATGATAAGTTTCCCCTACATTTTTTAAGCCGAAAGGCATGACCTTGTAACAACATAATCCTCTCCCAGTGATGAACGAGGTGCTCTCTTCATCTTTTGCGTCTAACATGATTTGATTATACCCCGAATAAGCATCCATGAAAGACAATAATCAGTTTCCCGAAGTCGAGTCAACTAATTGATCAATACGATGCACCGGAAAAGGATCATTGGGGCAAGCTCTATTCAGATCTGTGAAGTCCACACACATCCTCCACTTGTCATTCTTTTTCCTTACCAATACTGTATTTGAAGCCCATACGGGGTATTGCGACTCTCGAATGTCGCCTATGCTCAATAATCGTTCTACTTCCGAAAGAATAGCCGTCTGAAACTTCTCCCCGAACTCCTTTCGAGGATAAAGCTATCTGATAATATTCACGAGTTGTCTTATGGCTGCTCCTGATCGTCCCTATATTATTTCCGACCACATACTTCAAACACTGGTGTACCGTTGAAATCACACCATGCATTCGGGACAGCCAAGAGCGACCCAGAATCACATTATACGATGTTGGTGCGTCCACAACGATAAATAATACTTCCACTTCCTTTCTAAACGGCCCACAACCTAACTCTACCATGCATTGAAATTCTCCAACAACTACCGCTGTTGCACCGGTGAACCTTACGATGGTTCTGTCGGATCGTCGTATAACAGGCGGGTCGGAAATTCTCCTGTAGGTACTCATAAACAAAATATTCGCAGAACTCCCTGTATCAATAAGTATCTTCTGAACTTGATCTCCAGCTATACCCGCAGCGATAACTACTGCATCTTCATGTGGGCCCGCGACATTTCGCATATCATCATCGTCGAAACATATAATAGGGGAAGGCAAACGATGCATCTGTGCTGAGACCCCTGCTTCAATCTGAGTGGTCAAGTTCACCATATGTCTCTTCCGCGAACTATTCGAATTCCCTGCGATGGTATATCTGCCAAAGATGGCCAGTGACTCAAAAAAAGTACACAGGTCATTTACTTTCCCCTTTGGAATAACCTCCTCTACCATCTTCACGTTATTTCTTCCCTCCTTAGGATCCAGATACTCTTGTTTAATATCGAAAACATCAATCTTTTCGGAGATCACCATTGTAGTATCAGCGATCTTTGGGGCAGCCTTTACCGTAGCGTTCTTCTGGGAATGCTTTTTCACAAATTCAAATAACATCATGTTCTCAATCAAAGCTTGCACTTCTTTTTTCAGAGTAATGCAATCCTTAGTGTCATGTCCAATATCCTCATTAGCAATGAACTCCCTGTATCTATAACATCGAATTTTATTTAAAAACCTGGACACCTCATTAAAACCTCCCCGCGTCACCAGGGTAGGAAAGAGTATACCCCCAAATATATATATGGACTTTAAACAAGTAAATATTTACACAGTCTATTCTAAATAAAATCAGAGGTGTTCGATATTCCAAGGGTGATTCAAAATCCTTCCATCTTTATCTTGGAGCCGGTATGTCCTAAGATTAAGCTTTTCATTGAACATGTAAGGTTATTCCCATGTTGGAGCTAGTTTTCCGAACTTCTTCTCTTTGGTATGCAAAAAGACTCTTCTTAGGACCTTATCACATATTTGAAAATCCCTCCTTTTTATTTTAGAATCAAACCTACTTCTCATCAAACCCTGATAGTGTGTATCTCTGAGGTGAGCCTTAACTCTTCATTCTTCTATTAAATCAAGCTGACTTCTGACTGCCACTTCATTAGCGTGTTCGGAAAAATTATGAACGCGAAAGGAAGGGAGAATGGCCTCTATGGGGGTTATGTCATCCATTCCATACACTAGGGAAAATGGAGACTCTTGTGTTGCAGCCCCAGGAGTGGTTCGGTAGGCCCATAATACTTCTTGTAGATAACTTGGCCATTTTCCAACAGCTCTCTCTAGATTGTTTTTAAGACCGGATAAGATAGTTCTACGGGCCACCTCAACTTGACTATTTTCCTGTGGGTGGAAAGGAGAAGAGAAGAAGTGTTGGATGCCTCTAAAAGCAAAAAAAATCTCCATCTCCTTATTGCCGAATTGTGGCACATTTTCTGTGATTATCTTCTGTGGAACCCCAAATCTACAGCAAATGTTAGACATGATGAATTTTATAACAGCTTTCGAGGTAGTTCCTGCCAATGGGGCTGCTTCGATCCATTTTGAAAAGTAATCAATAGCAACAATTATAGTTTTGCACCCCCCGGATGCCATGGGTAGAGGTCCTACTAAATCCAGCCCCCATCGAGCAAAAGGTATTGGCTCAAAAATTGACTCTAAAGGGACAGCTGGGGTATGAATTTCATTGATGTATCTTTGGCATGGATCACACTTGTTTACCAACTCCTTGGCATCTTGCATTATGGAGGGCCAATAGTTCCATCTAACAAAACCCTTCTAGTTAGAGCCCTGAATCCACAGTATGCCGATCCCTCGCCATCATGTAATTCAGAGAGCACTATTTGGGACTCTTCGATCCCCAAACATCGTAAGAGAGGTTTACTAAAGGATTTTTTATAAAGAAAATCTATCAAGATGACAAAACCACGAGCCTTGTACTTTACTTTTCTTGCTACTGCTTTTTCCGTAGGGAGAATGCCATCTGAAAGATATTGGAGGAGGGGAAATCTCCAATCTTGGGGTTATTTTACTTGGGTATTCAAACTTTTTTCTTCCTTTTCCGGATTGATTTGAATGGATGGGCACTGTTGCACATGAATCCAAGGGTAGGACTTAGAATAGGCTATGGTTGCAAAGGAGTCTGCAAGTGTATTTTCTGTTCGGGGTATGTGCTCATAGGTGATGCTTTTGAAGTTGAGTACCACTTCTTTAAGACAAATAAGTATCTTATTAACTGCTCTTTTTTTGCTTTGGATTGGCCTTGTGCATGATGGATAAGAAGCTGAGAGTCAGTCATTAACCTGACCCTTTTGGCTCCATAGATGAGAGCTAACTTCAAACCAGCTATAGCAGCTTCGTACTCGGACTCATTATTAGAAGCTATGAAAGAAAAACATACAACCTGGTACAATCTGTCACCGTACGGGGAGGTTAAACATATCCCAGCACCACAACTCATGGTACTTGATCCACCATCGGTCCAGATAACCCACACTTTTTATCTTTCACACCGGTTGTTTGCTTAGTATCTCTGTCTGAATGGAATTCAACTAAGAAGTCAGCCACAACTTGGGCTTTGACTGCTATTTGAGGGGCAAAATCAATATTGTAGTCTCCCAGCTCTACTGACCACTTAATCATTCTACTTGAAATGTCTACCTTTTGAAAAAAGCATTTTTCAGGGGAAAAGACGTCCGAACAATGATAGAATGAGCCCGAAAGTAGGGCCTCATTTTCCTTGCAGCAATTACTAGCTAGTGCTAGTTTTCAAGCTTTAAATAGTGTTTTTCTGCATCTATCAAGCTTTTGCTGATATAGTACACTGGACGAGGATAATTATCCACTTCTCTCACCAATACGGCACTTATAGCACAATCAGAAACTGCTAAGTATACGAAGAGGGTCTCTCTCTCAATTGGTTTAAACAAGGTTTTAAGGGAAGATAAGTGTTTCTTAATTTCGTCGAAGGCCTGGTCGCACTGTGGAGACCAGTTGAATTCTTTGGCACCCTTTAATGTTTGAAAAAACGGGGCGCACCTATCCGAAGACCTTGAGATAAAACGGTTTAGAGCAGCTAGCCTCCATTTCAATCTTTGTACTTCTTTAATATTCCGAGGAGGCTCCATCCGCTGTAAAGCATTAAGCTGGTCTGGATCAGGCTGTATCCCTTTCTCACTTATCACATACCCCAAAAAATTCCCGGACTGTACTCCGAACACACACTTTTCTGGATTCAACTTTAAATTAACTTTTACCAAGTTGGTAAAAGTCTCTTGCAGATCTGCCAAGTATAACTCTTCTTCCATACTTTTTACCATCATGTCATCGATGTAGACTTCCATGTTTCTTCCAATCTGATCAGCAAAAGCCTTATTTACCAACCTCTGATAAGTAGCCCCAACATTCTTTAACCCAAACGGCATCACCTTGTAACAATGTAGGCCCATATCAATGACAAATGTAGTATGTTCTTGATATTTTGGATCTACTTGAATCTGATTATACCTGGAGAAAACATCCATAAAAGAAAAAAGCTTGTTTCGAGACGTGGAGTCCACCAGCTGATCAATTCGGGGGACCGGATATAAATCTTTTGGGCAAGATCTGTTGAGATCTGTGAAATCGACGCATATACGCCACTTACCATTTTTCTTCTTTACCAACACTGGATTGGCTGTCCATAAAGAGTATTGAGATTCCTTTATGTGCCCCATTTTAGTAAGTCGGTCAACCTCTTGAACTATGACATTAACTTTTTCCTTAGAAAAAGCTCTCCTCTTTTGTACAACAGGTGCTATGTCCCTTCGGATGGATAATTGGTGCGATATAATGTCTGATGGTACTCCGGTTACATCAGCATTGCACCAGGCAAAGACATGCTGGTGGTCTTTCAAGAAATCTAACATTTTACCCTTTAATTCCGATGTCATCTTGAACCCTATCTTGATACTTTTTCCTTCAGCCAGAGAACGAGTTCAACTTCTTCAATTGGTATTAAAACTCCAAGGGTCTCTCTGGGGTCATCAATTTCACCCTCTCCCTCAGATGACCCCTCAAACTGCTATTCATCACTGATCCGGACTGCCCCCATCGTTTGAGGGGCCAGTATCGTTGCGTAACACTCTCTTGCTACCTTTTGGCTGCTTCGAACAACTCCCACTTGTCTTTGTACAACATATTTCAAACATTGGTGGACTGTTGAAGCCACAACATGCATCTTGGAGAGCCAAGATCTCCCCAAAATGGCATTGTAACAAGTGGGATAATCCACCACAATAAAAAATATTATAACCATCTTTTTAAAAGGGCCCTTGCCCAACAAAACCTCATCTTCGAACTCCCCGATCACATCTGCTGAGCTTCCAGTGAAACCCACAATTGACCTGTTCGAACGCTGAATTACTGCTGTATTCTTCATTTTTTTTGTAGGAAGTCAAAAAGAGAATATTGGCTGAACTTCAGGTGTCCACCAAAATTCGTCTTATGTCATTGCCCCCAATTGATGCTCCTATGACAACAGCATCTTCATGGGGACCAACAATGTCCCTCAAGTCGTCCTCATCGAAAACAATGAAGGGAAATGGATTTTGTGATTGATAGGAAGTCATGACTCATTCCAGTTGGGTAGCTAAAGTCTGAACATGCCTCTTTCCCGAAGAAGCAGTTGGTGCAGTCATGATGTCCCCCCAAAAATTGTAAGTGATTCAAAAAGCTGATGAGGCCGGACACAGTCTTGCAATGCTCTGTGATAACACCCACCTTGTTTCGAGTTGGATCATGATCCAAATATTCTGATTCGACGTCAAACCTTTCAATTATCACCATAGCCCCATCTAGAGCCGATGTCCCTACATTGTTCGGGCCAGCCTGATGAGTATTATGAGGTCTATTTCCACTTCTTCTTTTAACATAAGCCCCCAACTTCCCTCTCTCAATCAAATTCTGCACTTCATGTTTCAATGCAATGCAATCTTCAGTGGGATGATCAGTATCATGGTGATACTAGCAAAAAATATTATTTCGACATTCCTTGGGAGATTGTAATGCAGACGGCTTTCTGAAATGGACTTCGTCTTTTGTTTTATCATAAATGGTGGCTACGTTTTCTTTCAACTCTGTAAACCACTCCGGTTGAACCCAAGGCCCCCGCTTATATCTAGATTGCCGGCTCTGGGCTGGTGCAACTGGATGGGATTGAGCCTTGCCTCTGTTTTGACCCTGTCCGGGTTCCGTGGCCTTATAACCGGACTGATTCTTGTTTTGATTTGGTGCGGCATGAGCAGATCTCACTTGCCGGTGCACTCTGGTTTTCTTTGTTTCATCCACATTAATCTGTTTTCTGACCTGATTCAGTAAACCTCCCCATGTCATGGCCTTTTTCCTGGTTACTGAATCAGCCAAATTTCCAGGGTTTAAGCCCTGCCTTAAAGAAGCTGTTGCTACTTGTTCAAAGCAATCAACTAATCCATTTTTAGTATTCACAAAGCGACTTATGTATTCTTTTAAGGATTCGTTTGGTTCTTGGGCACAATGGATAATTGTGTCCTCATTGCCCTTTACTTCTTTACTTCTAACGAACTGCCTCCGAAAGGCCACCCAAAAAGTGTCAAAATTTCTAATGCAACCCTTTGTACCATTTCAAAGCACTCCCCGTAAAAGATTGGGAGAACGCACGACAGAGTAATTTGTCATCATCATCATCAAAATTCATCATAATTTTTTTGAATTGTTCCAAGTGGTTATCCAGATCTTTACTGCCATCATATTTTTCCATTTTTGTACCGTCAAACCTCTTGGGAAGGTTTCCGGACATTATTCTGGAGGACAATGGAGATTGTCTCCAATTCCGGCACGACTAAATACAGTATCTTCGTTGGGAGTTGCAAAGATACCTAGCTCACCATGGAAGGAAAAAGGATCGATTAACAAGCAGTCTACGTGTCTCCGGCCATGACTATGACTGTGAGACGATCCTTTCCCCAGATGCCTCTTCAACCTTCCATGCCTGCTCCTCTTCCGTGAGTACTTTTTGACCAACTTTTGTTTCTTTTCAGAACGACCCTCATCGTTGCTGGATGACAAATATTCTTCAAATCCGTCTTCATTTGAGGAGCTACCAGAAGATTCTGAGTCTGAATCTGAGCTCTCCACCGGTTTAGACCGATGAGACTTCTTTGAGCTAGCATGAGTCTTTTTAGCACTTACATGGATCTTTGATGGCTCATGCTCTATAGGATTGTCAGTATTATGAGCTGTTGATGCCTTAGATTTCTCTTTTGTGCCCATCTCTGCCCTTTTGGCAGCCCTCAATGCTTCTATTTCAACTTTTAATCTGTCTCGCTCCTCAATCGTATATTCATCGTTTTCTCCCACCACTTCTGCCAAAGCTGGTGGCACTTTCTGCTCGTCCGGATTCATCCGAACTAGTTTTTCTTGATGGTTTCGAATGCTTGATTCAGGCACCTTCTCCTCCCACTGTGGTCGCCAATTTGGTGAGGATTACTTTCAACTAAGGGTAATTTCGTCAGGAGTTTTGTAATATTTCAAGGATATTTAATGTTTGGGTAGTTTGTAGTGAGAGATTTGAGCTGCCTAGTTGTATTAAATGTTCATTACCCTTATTAATGAAAGTGGTTGGGTATTTATACCCTTAATCACGGGCCTCATGGGTTTTCGGGTCAAACTCATGAAATCAGGTCGAATTTAAAGACCCATTAGTTATTAAGCAAGTAAGTAATTAGCTTAGTCATGAAGTTATTTAGTTCTTAATACGTTAGTCCTGTTCGGTCAGTTCAGTAGGTGGTTTTTATCCGAATTACCCATGTCCGGTTTCCACAGTGAGTGGTGAGTAAATCCGGACTCATCAAACATCACTAATTTCATCACCTTAACCCACAATAGCAAGTTGTGTTTTATCGTGGCCAATAAAATTCATATGAGAACTTTGAGTAGTTTATCCACAAATAAAATCTTGATTTGAAGTTTCAAATAGACTTTGAACAGTTTCTCTAACATTATCGCTAACAACAACATCACTTTCAATATCAATAGTAACAATTAAAATCTTCAAAGTATCAACAACTGATACAAAAGCAACTAAATCACCATCACAAATTAAGATAATGTTTTTAGGTCACCGCACATTATCTTAATCTGAGTTTACCCCGAAACAACATATCATATTTACTTAAAATAAATTTAATCATATCTTTAAAATCTTCAAACAGACCAAGATCACATATAAGTTCATAATTTAGTTTAAAAATATTAGTTGACTTTTAGACATCGAGTGCCTGCATTTGACAATTCAAAAAAGTAAAAATAGTAAACGTCTCATATCTATCATTAGAAAAATAACAATGGTCTTGTATCTAACATTAGAGAAATAATAGTCATCCCGCATCCATAAAAAAAAGTCTCACATCTAACATTAAAAAAATCACAGTCGTCCCGCACGATCGTGCATTCATCTGGCATTCCAACGCACCCAGTTGCGCATGGAATTACATCGAACAATGATTAACTCTGCAAAACCAAAACCTAACTTCTACCAGCCCAAATCCAGCAAGTAGCATACCAAAACGAAGATAACAACCTAACTTAACATATACATCTAACTCGAAACAACAACTACCAAGATTAGGAAAAATCATTTTTTCAACGGAATCTAAAACTCTAAAAGTCTCTAAAACTGTCAATGTAAATTCAAAAAAAATTATACCATGATATAGACAAAACATACCTGAATGTGACAGTATACTTGAATTTGATAAATCTAAAAGTTTCGAAAATTAAAATTAGAGAGGTTTTAGAGTTTAGAAGAGAAAAAATAAACTTTTTATATGAGTTATAGAAGCTCTCGTTATAAAGAAAAATGTTTCAGGAATCTCATTTAAAAAAAAAACTTAATTCAATTTAGTCTCACCTTTAATTAATTTTTTTTTAAGAAAACAATAGTATTTTTTCATCCTAATTTACCTAAAAATTTAATAATAAATACCCTAGAAAGCCGCTGGAGATGCTGTAAGAAGGGTTTAGCAAATCAAGACCTCGCAAATTTAATAATCTTGTTCTTTATTTTTTAATAAAATTACAACGACCAAACCCGACAGAAACCACACACTGAAGCCCTAGCATCTCATCGCCGCCGTTCTTCCTTGCGTCGGCACCGTGCTCTCTCCGTCCGCTGCTTTGCGCTTTACGTCCGTCTTTCTGTGAGGTATTATTACTAATGACTCGATTTTTTGCGATTTATATTCTACTCAGATTTTGCGTTCTCTTCTAATTTGCGATTCATACTTTTTTCTATCTCCAAGCTGAAATTGCAATAATTATGATGTGGCTTAGCTAGATTGTGAATGTAATTCTTAATTTTTCTAATAGGCTTATACATTTCGAATTATGTAAGATACTGTTGTATGTGTTCATGACATTCTGCTAATGTCAAAGGTAATCAAGATCAAATGAATTTGTGGTGTCATACCCGTTTCCATTTTAATTTGTGGATTAAGGTATTGTTTATGCTTTTGGCTATTTCTTGGGCATAACTGCTAAGTGGCACTGCAACATATGTAGTTGATCTTGTGCTAGACATGTTAATAGCAACAGTGCTTGTTGGCTGGACCAAAAAAAGTTATGGAATGCATGCTTTGTTTTAGTGACTTATTATGTTACTGACTTTAACAGGCCAAGTCTCAACTGCTACAGTAAACGTAGGCGACTGATTTGTTTGGCACATTTAGATGTTGCAAAAAAGGATTAGATAGTTCTTTGTAAACATAACTTTACCTGATTTTTAGTCTCCCATTTTTTAACGTACTTGTTTTACCTGTACCCTCTTGTGGTGTAGTGAAGTATATGTTGTTGATGCAGAACTATCAAGGCTGTAGCTGTTAGAATGGCAAGCACCAGATCAGACCCAGATGCTGATGATGATTTCAGCGATATTTACAAGGAATATACTGGTCCACCGGCAGTTGTGGTTAATAATACTCAAAATAGGGAAAAACCTAATAAGAGGTCACTTGCGGGTTCTGATGAAGAAGAAGAAACGCGGGACCCAAATGCCGTGCCAACTGATTTCACTAGCCGAGAAGCAAAGGTTTGGGAGGCCAAATCAAAGGCTACCGAGAGGAACTGGAAGAAGAGGAAAGAAGAAGAATTGATATGTAAAATATGTGGGGAATCTGGTCATTTCACTCAGGTATATGATTTCTGCATTGTTTTGGTATTGAGAATAAAGTTCTGCGTGTTGGTGTCTTTATGAGTAAAATAAGTTTTTATGGTGGTAGATTTGGCCGAGTAGGTCTTTGTAGCCCAAGATCATTTTCCCTACCCTCTCACTTCTATCTTCAGCTGCATCATAGTGCAGTTTTTTCATGTTACTTTAGAAGCATTTTAATCTTCTTTGAACCTTGTCTTTTGTTTCGATCGTCTTGAGCTACCCTTGGAATTTAGTTCGATATCTGATAGCTGAATTCATATTCATTTGCAATTCTATCTAGGTCCTCAAAATTTTGTCTTCTTTCTACATACGAATTTGCTGGTTTATATGTTGCTTTGGTTTTTTTCTATTTTCGAAATTTACCCACGAATGTTGCAGACAATTTTGCTGTGTGACAATTGGTCAATTTTGTGGTTCCCAGCGAGTGAATATTGTTTGGAATATGTGTAGGGTTGTCCCTCTACTCTTGGAGCCAATCGCAAGTCTCAGGATTTCTTTGAAAGGGTACCAGCTAGGGATAAACATGTTAAAGAACTTTTCACTGAGAAAGTGATGCATAGGATTCAGTCAGATATAGGTTGCAAACTAAAAATGGAGGAGAAATTTCTAATTGTTAGTGGCAAGGATAGGTTAGTTTTGGCAAAAGGTGTGGATGCTGTGCACAAAGTTATAAAGGAGGGTGAGCATAAGGTTTCTTCTGGTTCCCATAGGAGCAAATCTAGGTCTCCCAAGCGCAGTCCGGTTGGTTCACGTCCCCGACATCATGAATCACAAAGGTCTCACTCACATCCACAAAATGCATCACAGTTTCAACAGAGATTTGGCAAGCAAGACAAAGTTTTGGAAGACCGTATCCGTGAGGATCAACGAAAGATCTCCAGGGGATCTCCACAAGGTAGGGCAGGATAGGATATCTTTACGGCATCCATAGAAAGCTGGTAATCTTTTTTTGGTAGTGTTTTTGCTAGATCATTCATGATTTTCTTCCTTTTAAATTGTTTCTTATTAATGGTTTTGCATGTTGCTTATCTTTTGTTTGCAGCCAGAGGTAAGTTCTTATGTTCAAGCATTATGTGTACGATACTGAAGTAACTTTCGTTGGTGATCTGAATTTGATTCGACAAAACGAAATTATATAGTGAAAAGCTTACTTGGGAGGCAACGGTTGGTTCACTGAGTGAAACGAAGATTGCATGTCTGTATAGAGCTACAATGTATGTTAGCCTATTAATCATTTGCCTAACATTCTTTTTGTTTTTGTGAAGCTAATGTTAATGATGGAGCCAGAAGTCGTTCCAGCCATTCAAAATCTCCAGGCCTAGCACCCCCATACTCTGGAAACTCATTTACTCCCTATGATAATAACACAAGTGCGAGTGGTTACAAAACTGATGGATGGGATACTGACAGACGGGGATCTGATATTCGGTTGAGTCATCAGTTTGAATACCCTGCCTTTGTACAGACATTAGAAGAGTTTGAGTTGGGATATAAAAGGGAGGCAATGGACCTTGAAAGGATTCGTGACAAGGAAGAGGATGAAGAAAATTACAAACACCGTGAGGTATGAAGTCTCTCTGATATAATGGTTGCCTCTTTTTGCATTTTGAACAAGCGACAGATATTTTCTAGCCTCAAAGAGTTGTTGTAGGTCGGTTGTATGCTTAATCTTACAAACTTTGCTCCTCAACTGAACTGGTTTCACACTTGTGAAATATTTCAAATTCTAATATAGACTCGGTATCAATTTAGAGTTGCTGAATTATGTAGTTTCATTTCATGGACTCTCTTGCATAAGACCTGTATACATCTGAACTCATCGTATACATCTATTTTAGGGCTGAGGTATGGACCATCAATTGAATAGCCACATATCTTACTCTTAATGTTTTTGTAATCAAGATCCAACTTTATTTTCTTTGTATGGTTTCACTTGTACATCGGGATCAGTTAAACAAAACATATTCTTCCTTGTTAATGAAATGCTGATTGTGGTGACTTTTCTTGGATTTGTAGAATGTTAACTTATAGTTTTACTGCTTTTAGACAATGAGGGAAATGAGGGAGACCTACATGAAGAAACTGACCACGATAAGGAGCATGCATGCACAACAGTGGGAAGAGTTTCTTCAACTTGACTCCCAGAAGCGAGAGCAACATGCACGGCAACAGATGTCCCATCCAAGTTTTGGTAGTTATAAACAGCACACTTATTCTGAGTACGGCGGATCTTCGGGCAAACCCAATTATTCTGGACCCACTAGGCATATGGATGCTGGGGGCAGATATGTGAACCCTATGGAAAATTATAATTCAAGGTCTCAGGAACCGTATGTTGAGTTTGAGCGTCAGAGGCATGAAGACTATCGTAAAGCTTACAAACGATATTAGATCGATATCCTTGAGGTTGTTATGGTGAGTTGCCCGCTTCACTCTTCATTTGGTTCAGCTAAGAGATTCAGTCATTTTTTACAATTGATTTGTGCTGAGAATCTTGAGAGTTGATGATTTTTTTCTTCCAAACTCACAAGAAGGTTCTTTTCGAAGTGTAAATGGGAAAAGTAGTAGGTTACTAATTGCAGTTATTTGGTTGGAAGAGTCATTTTGCGTTTTGTAAATGTATAATAAGCTGCATCAGCTCAGTACTTTTGCTTCAAAATATTTCAGGGTACTCCATAAGTGGGTCAGGTAATGCCAAGAAGCCCCTTATCTAGGTAAGTATATCGCTGAACTGGACTTCCCATGGCACAAATTGTGTGCGTTAAATATTACAAATTTTAAAGTTGTTTTTCATTGTCAATTCCTTGTCGCCGGACGTAGTGTTATTTCTCATCTTGTACTGTAATGTATATTTTCGTATGGTGATATTTTGGATGGTTGTTTATTTCATCAAGTTGATTCTCTTGGATGATAATTTTGTTGAATTATGCTTCAGCCATGTGATAGGTAAAATATTACTGTATTTGCTATGAATGTTCATTCTGTTCTGACTTAACTGTTGATCCCCTAGATGTGCTAGGTCTTAAAGCAATGTGTTTTTTTCTTCCTATATAGGGTTAAAGTTATTGCAGTCTAAATGATGAATAGAGTTGGCTATTTATAGAGCTGGTATAGTAAAACTATGCTCATAATTAGATGATGAAAGTGAGATCAGATCTCTGCCTGCTTTAGCTTAGTTATATTTTCTGAATTTGATTAGTGAACCAAATCTTGATTCCCAACTAGCTTAGCTACATTCATTTATATATGGCCAGCTTTAACTTAGTTATATTTTCTGAATTTTATTTTTAGTGAACCAAACCTTGATTTTCAACTACCTTAGCTACATTCATTTATATATGGATATAAGGCAAGCCATTGCTATCTAAATGATAAACAGGGCTGGCTATTTATATAGATGATATAGTTTATCACTGTACTCAGATTATTCTAAATATTTTTCAAGGGGGTTAGAGATATATCTCATAGTTAGATGATGAAATTTAATCAAAGATATGTAGAGTTTTGGAGCTTAGTTTTACTTTTTGAATTTGATTTTAGCGAACTAAACCTTTTTTTTTCTTTAATTTGATTTCGGTGAACGAAACACTGATTTTTTTTTTTTCAATGTACAAGTTTGGTTTTGGGCACGCTAACTTAGTCCGTCCAACTCATTTATCCTAAAATGCAGTGTTGTAAAAGTTATTATTTTGGAAAAAGAATAGGCTTCTTTTTCAATTTTCCAAAACTAATT
Source organism: Limnanthes douglasii subsp. nivea (assembly GCA_036936605.1). NCBI lineage: Eukaryota > Viridiplantae > Streptophyta > Magnoliopsida > Brassicales > Limnanthaceae > Limnanthes > Limnanthes douglasii. The sequence goes on from JAUPFV010000001.1 coordinate 101,893,277, forward strand.
AACTAATTTATGGAAACATTCTAAAATACAATCATTCTTTTAAGAATAACACTAAGACTAAGTTATTTCGTTTATTTTTCTAATTTAATTTAAAAGGGTGAACTATCCATAAATGTTCAACGAAGTCTATCATCTCCATTCAGCAGAAAAAATAAAAATAAACTACCAATAAATATTTGGACCAAAGTAGAAAATAACGAGCAATTAGTTTTCCAGTTTATGTAAACATGGCCTTATATTTTTTATTTTTTTAAATGTTAATATTTTTTCAAGAAAAAACCGTAGCTCAAGAAAAAAAATACGAAAGCACAATCGTCATTTTCAAGACAAACAAAATTACATTTTTTTTATTATTATGCATAGTCCTTATATTTAATAATAGAAATTTGAATACAAATTGGCGCTAGTTTTTGGAACCAAAATTTTTAAGCCTAGATCTCAACTATGATTACATATGTATTGTCTATCAAAACTATTAAGCTGCTGAACCATTGAAGGTCAACATATTAAACAGTTTCCTTGGATTTGAGAAGTTTTTTTTGCTCTTAACCAACACAAGACATTAGGCCTAAGGAGTGCAGCCATAGCCCAACTTTAGTGCATCCAACTGCTGAAAATAGCAGCTCCATTAAGGCAAGTTAAGCCATAAAGTCTTTAAGCCACAGTCCCCCATCATTCGATCATTACATCTCACTCATCAGCAAGGAAAACAGCTTCCCTATCACCAGTTTGGTTCACTTCTTTCTTGTCATCAGCCACTGCTTCCCGATCATCAGCTTGAATCCTAGCTTCCTCAGCTTTGATGATAGTCTCCTTGCCAACATACTTAGTAAGACACTGTTTCCCGATCATCAGCTTCTTTAGCTTTTCTATCATCACCTTGGATCACTTCTTTTCTATTATCAGCAGCATTTGGACATCTACATTATACAATCTGCTTCTCAAGAGTCGAGCAGGAGCCTGAAGACTCATACTTACAATGAACAAGATTAGATATACTTATTCAGAGGTTATATATTGCAAACCAAGACTTTCTAAAACTAGTATAGATTTAAGGTCTGCAGGAGCTGTCATATAATTATATTCTAGCTTCATCTTGCACTTTAACGTCCATCGAGCCAACCAATCGGCAACTCTATTCTGGTCTCTAAATATGTGGTTAAGAGACATAGACGGGGCTATCATTAATCTACAGCAGTTGATAATAGGATTAAGAGGCCAATGAATGGCTTCATTGTTACCATTCTTAACAAAATCGACTAACAAGGAAGAGCCAGATTCAATATCTATATTAGTTAATCCTTTATAGTTACAGATTAGCAAACCTTCCATAAGAGCTCGGGCCTAAGCCATAATAGGAGCATCTGTATTAAGTTTAACACACACCATTGTAAAGCACAGAAGCATCTGTATTAAGTTTAAATCTACTATATGCAGGATGATTCCATTTAAGGATCGAAGGTCTTTTACTGACATTACAAGTTAAGTGTAAAAAGCCAAAACTCTTAGCAATAGATCTATCATTAGACCAGTTAGAAGTTTTGAAGATGCCAGCCACATTCATATAATTAAGAATTTTATACACTTCATTTATGATGGAGTTAGAATGAACTTTAATGTTCTTAAACTTAGATTGGTTTCTAAACTTCCAAATTGAGCTAATGATTAAAGAAGGAATAACATTCCTTATATGATTCCTCTTACTAGCAGACCATGACTAGATTCTAGACATGTGTTTTGGGGTCATATATCTAAAGATCTTAACATTAAAGTGATCAGCAAAATGAAGCCAATCAGCCCAAGATATATCGCAAACAATGAAAATGTGATTTGTTGTTTCATAGTTTTGGCAAAATTGACATTTTGAAACAATTATCGAGTGTCTTTTCCTAAGGATTGAATCAGTTGAGATGTAATTATTAATCAATTTCCAATGAATGAAAGCATGCTTTTTGGGAGTAATATCATTCCAGAGGTTAGAAAACAAACTAGATTCAGCATGATGAGTACGAAGGTTATCCCATGTATCTTTAAAACTAAAATTACTTGTTGTTGATAAGCTCCAAATTATCTTGTCTTTGTTGTTGTGGTTGATAGGACAATTGTGGATACGTTGTAGATCTTCCTGGCTGATCAAATTAAAAATACTAGTAAGATTCCATTTGAAATTGGACCAATATTGATTCACTTTTTCCTGATGATACCAGTTGTTATCAACATTGCTGTCAAGAGATAAGAGAGGGTCAGAATTGGACCATCTATCCAACCAGAAGTCCACACAACCATCTCCTAATGACCAGCAAATGTACTTCTCAGCAACAGGCTAGATCTTCATTAATCTCCTCCACACCATTGAACCTTTAACACCAGGGAGGAGCTGCAAATGATGTTTATTCTCACAATAAATGTCATGAAAAAGGTTAGCCCATAGCAATTTGTTATCCCTAAACTGAAGCCAAAGTTTGCAAGAGGCAGTGTTTTGAACATCTTCCAAATTTCTAATGTTCAAACCTCCCTCCTTGTAAGTTTTACAGATGTTTTTCCAACTACACCAGTGGATTTTACGATCAGTACTGGTGGAACCCCAAAGAAAGCTATTAAAAGCCTTTTCAATTTTGTCGATGATGTTGTTGGGGATAACATTGCTTTGCATCTAGTAGAGAACAATGTTCATAAGCACTGAATTAATCGATGTAATTCTACCCGCAAATGACAAATGCTTAGATTCCCATTCAGCAATTCTGTCATTAATCTTTTTAAGAAGATTGATATAGATAGCACCCTTATTGTTTGTGCTGATAGTGATGCCAAGATAGACCGTGGGAAGCATGGCATTGTTGAAACCAGTAATATTTAAGATGGTGTTTAATTTGATGTCATCTATACCATTAGCAGTGATAAATTTAGTCTTACAAGAAAGAAGTTCACAATTCTAATAAATCTAAAAATAAAATATCATTTATTATACGAACTGAAAATATAGGAGAGGTATTGTTAAAAAATACAATAATTTAGAAGACTAATATGTATAAAAATATATAATATAAGAACGAAAATGTATCTCAAGGGTTATGTCAATTTGAAGTTTTAATATTTCAGCAGTTGTTTAAAAAGAGGTATACAAACCATTGGGACACAAAGCAAAAATTTGTTGAGAATGAGTTTTGGATTCAGAAATGAAAATGACCCAATAAAGTCCATTGGGAATGAAAATTTGTAATGGGTAAAGATGAAGGTGTTGAAACATTAACATTTTTACTTTTGGCTTCGAGTTTGATGAGAAGTTCCTTTCTTGGTGAGCATTGATGCCTTGATTATGAGCAAAAATTATGGTAATTTGAAGATATGTTTGGTTTCTTCGACAACATTGGTAATTCCAGGAGCATATTTATTTATTTTTGAAGATTTTTATTTTCTTGGTTTGGGTGAGCTTCCATTTTTATTATAAGTAAGTTTCTCTTAGATGTTTTTTCTGAACTCAAATATAAATATCCACTTCATAAGCATTCTCAATACCTATATGATTGAGAAAAATAGCTTCCATATCATATAGTAACAAAACCCCCGATATTCGTGACAATAATACTTCCATCTATTGACATAGTTAGCTCGTTTATCGTCCAATATTATGAAAGAAGAAAACTTTCTCTTGTAAATAAAGGGTGATACTCATCTTTACAACCCTAAAAAAATATTCAGATAATCATTTTAAAGTTAAGTTGACATTATCAGGTTCACATAAATTTTGAGTAATAATAACAGGAGATGTAGAAGACGAGAATTTTTTTTTAGAAATAAAGATAAAAATTTTGAGATAAAAAAATGGTAAGTAAACAAAAATATGATTTAACAAGAATTGTATAGGAAGAAGAAAATGAGCCAACGTTGTTATTGTGTGAGTTGCTAGATTCACTACATGAATTCACGAGCGAGCCACTGGGTTGGTGATTTTGAGAGCCACATTGGTTAACAAACATATTATAAGAAGAAAAAATATGTTATAAGGATTCACATATTTTACCCTCGTTATAAATGATAAGTTCGGATATTATAAACCAAACCAAATTGGCGACCACAATAGGAGCACGAAGGTGCTTGAATTTTACATTCAAAACCAGTAAAAGAACCAGTTTGGATGAATCCGAACGACCAAGGTACTCCACCCCTGTGGTGGAAACGGTCAGGGAGAACAATGAATACACCGTTGAGGAGCGAGACAAATTGAGAGCAGAGATAGAAGCACTAAGGGCAAAAAAACAAACAGAGAAGGGGATCAAAGAGAAATCAGGGGCGTCAACTATTCATCATACTGAAAATCTTGGGGAGAATGATCCATCAATAAATACTCATCTTAGTTAAAAAAAGACTTATCTCAGCTCTAAGAAGATACATCGATCTAAGCCCGTTGAAAGTTCAGATTCAGAGTCCTCCAGTAGCTCTTCGAATGAGGCTGAGCTTGAGGAATCTTTGTCATCTTGCAGTGATGAAGGGAGATTTAGAAAAAAGATGACGTTAATCAAAAAGTATTCAAAAAAAAGGGATAAGCATGGTAGGCTCAAAAGGTATCTGGGTAGAGGGTCATCCCACATGCATGCTGATCAGTTGCTGATAGACCCTTTTGCTTTTTAGACCAAACCATGTATTTTTGCAACACCTAATGAAGATACAGTCTTTAGTCGTAATAAGATCTGGAGGGAGTCATCTTTGTCTGCCAAAATACTGTCCAGAAACCTACCCAAAAGGTTTGACAGCTCTAAAATGGAAAAGTATGATGGAAGTCGAGATCCGTACAACCATTTGTAGCAATTCAAGAACTTCATGATGAATTTCGATGATGATGACAAACTCTTGTACAGATCCTTCTCCCAAACTTTCACGGGAAGTGCTCTTAAATGGTATAATAGCTTACATCAAGGGTGTATTAGAAACTTTAATACATTCTAGGTTTCCTTCCGAATGCAATATGTTGGAAGTAAAGAGGTGAAGGGAAATGAAGATACCATTATCCATTGTGCCCAAGAACCTAAGAGGTATGGTCCGAAGTAGTCAGAAGATAGCCATGGAGTGATATGCAACTGCTCTTGCTCCTAAGACTTTGGAGGCAATTCAGATTAATGAAGATTAACAGTTACTAGAGCTTTCTGAGGGGTAAAGTGAGATTGATGTCCCCATAGAGGCTCCTAGTGTTATAATACCAGTTTAAGAAGTTGAAATCCACTCCCTTGCAGAGGGTAGAAATGTAAAATTTGGTTCCCAGATGGCACCAGAATTAAAAAAAGAAGTTGTTGAATTTTTTACTGAACAATCAACATGTCTTCGCTTGGTGCAATAATGATGTAACCGGAGTACCCGCAAGCGTTATCTCACACAAGTTATCCATCCGGAGTGATGTTCCACCTGTTGTACAGATTAGAAGAGCTTTTTCTAAAGAAAAAAACAGATGTGATAGTATAAGAGGTTGATCGGCTTACCAAGATGAGACAGATAAAGGAATCCTAATATCCTTTATGGACTTCCAATCCGGTGTTAGTCAAGAAAAATAACGGGAAATGGCGTATGTGCATTGACTTCACTGACCTTAAAAGAGCTTGCCCAAAAGATCTCTATCCCGTCCCCTGGATAGATCAATTGATAGACTCTATGTCTGGAAACAAGTTGCTGTCCTTCATGGATGCTTTCTCCGGGTACAACCAGATACAGGTGGATCTGAAGGATCAATATCACACTACCTTTATAACAGACAGAGGTCTCCATTGCTACAAAGTGATGCCCTTTGGGTTAAAGAATGCTGGGGCTACTTATCAGAGGTTGGTGAACAAAACATTCATTGATCAGATTGGCAGAAATATGGAAGTATACATAGATGACATGATGGCTAAAAGCATGGAGGAGGATTTGCACATAATTGATCTTCAAGAAACATTTTCTAATTAAGCACCTGTGAATTTGAAATTAAATCCAGTAAAATGCGTGTTTGGTGTCCGATCTAGAAAGTTTCTCGGTTATGTGATAAGTGAGAAAGGTATCCAACCCGATCCGGATCAACTTAATGCCCTATTAGAAATGAATCCTCCTCAGAATATTAAAGAAGTCCAAAGACTCACCGGAAGGTTGGGTGCCTTAAACCGGTTTATTTCAAGGTCTTCGGATAAATGTGCTCTGTTTTTCCAAACCTTGAAGAATGCTAAATACTTTAATTAGCCTCCTCAGTGTAACCAAGCTTTTGTTGAGATAAAGAAACACTTATCCTCACCAAAGACTCTTTTCAAACCTGTTCAAGGAGAAACGCTCGATGTATACTTGGATGTGTTTGAATGTGCTATAAGTGTATTACTAGTAAGAGAAGTGGATAATTACCCTCGTCCGGTATACTACATCCGCAAAAGTTTAATAGATGCTGAGACGAGGTATTTAAAGCTTGAAAAGTTGGCACTAGCCTTGGTGATTGCAGCAAGAAAGATGAGGCCGTATTTTCAATCCCATTCCATTGTTGTTCGGACATCTTTCCCACTAAAGAATGTTCTTCAGAAGGCAGATATATCAAGCAGGATGACCAAGTGGTCATTAGAATTGGGCGATTATGACATCGATTTCCCCCCCCCCCCCAAACAGCTATCAAAGCTCAATCAGTGGCTGATTTCCTCGTAGAATTCCATACTAATAGGAACTCCAAACAAACTTCAGGAGATAAAACCAAGAAAGAGTGGGTGGTCCGAACTGATGGTGGTTCAAGCACAATGGGTTGTGGAGCTGGAATTTGCCTAACCTCTCCGTATGGTGATAAGATGTACCAAACTATGTGCTTTGGGTTCAGGGCCTCTAACAATGAATCCGAATATGAAGCAGTTATAGCTGGTCTTAAATTGGCTTTCCTATGTGGGGCTAAGAGAGTTTGATTGATGAGTGACTCTCAACTACTCATCCATCACGCTCAAGGTCAGTCTAAGGCCAAGAAGGAGCAACTGATCAAGTACTTACTCTTCTTGAAAGAAATGAAAGCAGACTTTAAAAGTGTTTGTTGTGAGCATATTCCCAGATCGGAGAATACACTGGCAGACTCTTTAGCAACTATAGCATATTCTGAGTCCTACCCATGGATTCACATACAAGAATGTCTGTCCATACAACCAGGTCAAAACAAAGAGGATGGGGAAAGTATGAGCATACATGTGATTCAGGCTAAAGACTGGAGATATACCATTCTTCAATATATTTCTGATGGGTTTTTTTTCCTTCGGACAAAGCTATGGCAAGGAAGATTAAACACAAGACACATAGTTTTTTTATAATAACGAGAGTTATCTATAAAAAGTCTTTCAGTAGACCTCTCCTACGTTATTTAGGGGTTGAAGAGTCTCAAGTCGTTTTGTCCGAACTACACGATGGGGAAGGATCAACATATTGTGGGTACAGGGCGCTAACCCAAAGAGTCTTATTAGCTGGATACTATTGGCCATCCATAATGGCAGATGCTAAAGAAATGGTAAAGAAATTTGATCAATGTCAAAGGTATGGCAATGAAATTCATGTGCCAGCAGTACCTATGAAGTCTATTTCTGAGCCAATACCTTTAGCCAGATGGGGAATAGACTTGGTTAGACCTCTACCTATGACATCCGGAGGGTGCAGAACAATTATAGTTTCTGTTGATTACTTCTCAAAATGGATAGAGGTAGACCCTTTGGCTAGGACCACATCAAAGGTTGTAATTAAGTTTATCTTATCCAATATATGCTGCAGATTTGGGGTCCTTCAAAAAATTACTACAGACAATGGGCCACAGCTTGATAACAAATATATGGAGAATTTTTGTGCTTCGAGAGGTATTCAACATTATCTGGATTAAAGAAGAATTTAGAAGGCGCTGCGGGGAAGTGACCAAGCTATTTACAAGAAGTGTTGTGGGCCTACAGAACTACTCCTCGGGCTGCTACAAAAGAGTCTCCTTTTGCCTTGGTATATGGGATGGATGCAATTATCCCCATAGAAGCTACCTTACCATCCTATAAAGTCCACAACTATTCCAAACAAGCTGATGAGATAGCAACTAGGAAGAAGTTGGACTTAATAGAAGAAAGAAGGGTTAAAGCACACTTAAGAACAACTCACTATCAAGGTTTGATGAGGAGCAGATTTGCCTCCAAGGTCAAGAGAAAATATTTTCAACCAAAAGATAAGGTGTTAAGAAAAGTTTTCTTACATACCAAGGAGAAACAGTTTGGTAAGTTGGATCCGAACTAGGAAGGCCCCTATGAGGTATGTGAAAAGCTCAAACATGGGACATATAGACTTCAAAACAAAGAAATGATAGTTTTGAAGCACCCATGGAATATTAAACATCTCAGGTTATATTTTGAGTAAAGTTTTTATGTAAATGTTTACTTGTTAAATACCAATGTAAATATTAGGGGGCATACTCTTTCCTACCCTGGTGGCGCGGAGAGGTTTTAATGAGGTGTCAGGTCTTTTATAATATATAATGCCTTCTTAAAAAATTTGGAGTGATTTGACTACAATTCAATTCAAGTATAAATCACTTGTTCAATACTTTGGGTCTTTAGTGGATCAGATAAACTTGATGGTTGGTGATGACTATTAAATATATGTCATCAGAGATATTAAACACTCTCACTTTAATACTTCTGAAATTCTAGGAGTTACTTAAACATTAGCCATGAAAAGGTTTAAGGAAAGGTATTAAACAAAAAGAAAGTTTGATAAATTAAACCTGTTTGGACTTCAACCGAATAGTAATACAAAACATGCCTTGACCATCCAAGGACCTTGGGTGTTCAAAAGACTTGTTTGAATTTCAACCGAAAAGTAATACAAAATGTGCCTTGAGTTTTTAGGGCTTTTGAGTTCGACACTCGAACGTTCCTTCACAACCACCATCACCGTTTTTAGGGCTTTTGAGTTCGACACTCGAACACTCACATGTTCCTTATTCATCAGTTGTGGAATCAATTCCAATGGAGTAGTTGTGCTTGTCGCCATCTGCTATTGTATGAAATGAGAGGTCTTCGTAATCCACATATTTCCATAAAGGACCAAGGGTCCTCTTAAGGAAGGCCTCATGGAACAACAACGCCATGTCAGACTTAATCTCGTCGTCTTGTTTTTATAAGGAGTCTATTACTCCATTGGGATACTCCTTAATACCTACCTTGATAACATGCTCTTGCTGATTCTTCAGGACCTCATTCTCGTTGGTCATCTCCGAAATATTGTCTTCTAACTTAGTCTTTTCGTTGGTCAGTATCTGAATGACACCATCTTTAGTCTTTAATGCCTCATTCTCCTTCTTCAGTTCCTCTATACTCTGTTGAGTGCTTAGGAGACTGCTTGACAGAGATTTTTTGTCAGAAGTAAGGGAGTTGATGAAGTTGGTCTGGCTTTTCACTTGTTACTCCAGATCAAGTACTGGTCGGATATAACCGAGGAGGGCATGGCTTAAAACATCTTGCTCTTCAGATACAGAGAATGATTTTCCATTATAAGTCACCATGTTAGAGGAACTGGAAGGGTGATAAGGACCTGCAAAATCATCCTTCTCAAAATCGTTAAAGTACAAACCAATGTATTGAAAAGGCACTGATGTCTACTTCATCGTCCCCTCCACCAACAATCTTTCCGGACTGAAGGTCTGTTGGGATCTCCTCTTGCAAAGTAGGGTCAATAGGGCTGGTGGTGGTTGAAGATCTGAAGGACGAAAAATTATTTCTTCCCCCAAGGTGACCTTCTTCTTCTTAGTAGCTTTCTCATCACTGCTGACCCTACGCTTTCTGTCCTTTTTAGGGGGCTTTGCTGGGTTCTTTGACCCTTCGACTTCCCTCACGGTTTCAACCTCCACTGCTTTGAGCAGAGCTGCATCAATACCTTACCCTCTAAGCACTCCGGAAGCGAGTCTGGATGAGTCATACAGACTTTTACCTTACTCTTACCTTTCTTATCAGAAGAAGCATCTCCCATTTGACCAGATGCCTCGTTCTCGAAGGGGGCCTCCTCGATGCTGTCTTCCATAATCTCTTCTATCACCGTGGAAGGTTTGTCAATTGACTTAGAAGAAGGTAGTTCAATTTCTAGCGTTGAAAGCTGTTCGGGTGGTTAAGCACTTGTTGCCTCTAAAGGCCTAGTGTCCGGTAGAGGTTGTGATCCGGAGGGCTTGGCCCACGGAGCTGCTTTAGCTACCTCCGATCCGGAGGGTTTTGATAGTGATGGTGTGGACTGGCTTTTGGTTTAGCGAGTCGTCCGATGAGGGGTTATCTTCTCCAGAGACTTTTATGTGTCAGAGCCCATAGCTATAAATGGATAGGGTTTTCTGATACTTGAAACGGCTTTTTCCTTATACACAAGAGGTTGAGACTCTTGAACAGAAGAACCATAAGGGATGGGTGAAAGGTTTGGTTTGAATGAAAGCTATTTGGGTCTTGGATTTTTGGAAGAGGATGACCCTTGATCGACGTCCTGAGTTGGCTGACTGGTTTTCTCACCTGGAGAAACTAGGAGGCCGGCGGCGATGCGATTCTCTCTTTCTACCTTCCTTGCTCTCTCTAACTCTGACAAATTCAACCAACCAAATTTAACTAAAGCGTTTCTGGCTATAAACATAAAATCTCTCAAAAACAATTTGAAGGTAAAGATGAATTTCTCTAGGAAAGCTTTGAGTGTGGAAGACAATGAAATAGTAAAAAGGTATATATATAATAGTAAAACACAACAATTACCAAGGAGAAGTTAAAAGAGGTTTTTGCAATGATTAAGGGTTGCGCAAACATGTGAAAAATCAAAGCCTAGGTAACTTTCTAGACTTAGTGGGTGCGCCGGTCTAGGAAAAATAACGGCTCGTAGATCGAACCAAACACTGACACGTGTCCTACGATCAAAGAAGAAACTCTTAGAATTCTGAGATGAAAAACCAGTGCTGACAAAATTCGAACTAGGTTGGTATTGAAAATAAACTTCCTAAATCGGACAATATAAGCAGATCGGATGAAATTGATGGTGACTTTGACTTTGTAAATTTTTTAACCCTTCCAAAGATATTTTGCAAGACTTAGATAAAGGGCTGCTGATGAGTTCAGATATTACAGACACAACCTACCAGCTAATCCGGACAGGGGTAATTCATACAATATCACTCCACTGTAAAATCCGAACAGGACAAATGTGAACACCTTTTAACTAAGCTATTTGCTAATCTATATAACAACTAATGGGTCCTTAAACTCGACCCGGTTTCTCAACTTGACACGGTAAGCCCATGGGTTATTAATTAAAAGTATAAATACCCTAACCACTCTCATTAATGAGGGTGATCAACATTTAATACAAGCAAGCTGCTTAATTATCTCACTACCCCTCACACTAAACACAAAATACCTCAAACTTACCAAAACACTTTACCAAAATACCCCCAACCCAAAATAAACCAAACCAATAAAGATATGACTTACTTAAACTAAGAAACAAAGAAAATGAGAAATAAACTAGTACATTTTATAAAGATACCAAAATATGAAAAATGAATAATAGCTTGTTAGAGCAAAATAATAGATCAACTATTTATAGAGGATGCAAGTTAATGAAATTCGTTAGATCAAAATAATATATGAGTGGTATAGAAGTGATCTATTTTTTAAAGTCGACTATAATTTATTACAATTTGAGTCCAATTATAGATGATAATTGTTTAAAAAGTAATATCTTAAACTCAAAATAAAGATATTTTTAAATAAATTAGATCAATTGAAAGAAAAGATGTTTAACATTAACTCGTATATTTATTGAAGGATATAGTCCTTAAAATAAGTATAATTTTATTCAAGTACTAGGAGAGGCCTGATAAGGGTAAATGCCACTAGGTTTTGTATCCTTATATACGTGGATTGATAAAATAGAGACAATATAATATTAGATAATATGTATGAATGAGTGGTTTATAAAATGATACTGATTATGATGAACTACATAATGAAGAGCTTCACGATAATGATTAGAAAAATAGTGAATGGTATCAAGAAGCTAATACTAGTGTTATAACAGAATAATAATTATGATGAGCTACGCTATGACGCACTTCATGATAATAAAGATAAGAATTATAAATGATAACATGAGGCTGGTAAATATGAGATTAATGACAATGATAAAATATTTGAAGTTCGAAGACCTTTTAAGAAGTTATTAGTTTATTTAATTAATATAACACAAATACCTTAAGTGGTTATACGATATTTTAATCATATTTATAACAATTTAGGTATTAAATGAACTCAATGTGTCCTTATACACTTGTCATTCATCCATTCATTTTTATGTCCGATAAAACCTATAAATAGGCGCGTAAACCTTCATTTGTGGGTATATAAACCATCATTTGAAGATGTTTCGATTTCTGATTAATTAAAGTAATCAATTGGTCTCTCAATTTCTTGCGTATTTTAGCCCATTTCATAATTAACGTTTACTTTGATGAGGTGAAAACCTCATCGACGTCTACAATTACGCTTTATGAGTTCATTCTTCCTTGTATTCCAAAACTCTTTTTTACAGAGTCATTGAAATAACTTACCGATTAAGTTTCTCTTGTTTCACAGTCAAATATATGTTTCGTGTATCTTGACTCTTCATGTGTCTTATTCTTATTTATCCAATCTTGCTTCAACTGACTCCAAATAATTTGGGTACATTTGTTTTTTTTCCAGTTTATCTTTATTTTTATTTTTACGTGCATTATTTATTGCTGATGAAATCTACCCTAAATGAATGAAACCAATGGAATATTTGATACAATCAAACAACATGAAAAAATAATCATTTTTTACTTTACAAAAGTCATTTAATAAACATATTGAAAGCATATTCGACATTTTGTAGGCTAGATTTGATATAATCAGAGAACCACGGTGAGGGTGAAAACTTGAATACCTTCATAATATAATGATAACGTCTCTTATTTTATACAACATTAGGACGTGAAAATTCTATGGTGGAGAATATGACAATGAAGAAACCAACCATAATCGATCACGAAGATCGCACATATTGATTTATCCATGACCTAATATTGATCGTGATCCAAGAACGAGCAATACAAATACAATAGAATATTATATGATGCGCTATCTGAAAATTCATTCTTCAACGGTCAAACATCAACTACATAACGATCTTATTCAACATTATGGGGGAAGAATAGTAATAAAATATAAAATAATTGTTTTTATGTTTTGACATCTACTATTTTTTTATTATTGTTTCCATTGTAATTTTTTATATATAACTTTTAATATATATCTATTTACTTTTCCATATATATATATAATATTAGTTTTAAGTTTTTTTTTGTTTTTTTCCCAATATATTGAAGTAACCATTCATTTTGATTGGTACAAAAAATAAATTATTAATGGTCTCCAATAAGGCCATATTCTCTTATGTGTCATATATACTTATAGATTTAAATGTTCTTCTCTAATATTAAATTGCACTACATAACATTGATGACAGCTCCAAAGCAAAACATAGTGAGATGACGACCCACATGCCAAAGAAAATAGCTCAAGCTTGATTGAAAAAACTTGCACGATATATTATAACGACCTATATATATATATCAATACTATCCTAAAAAAATAAATACAAAAAGCTAAGGAAGATGATTATTTAGCAAGTTAGACACAAGTTCAAGATGGACTAAGTAGCAAAGATGAAGATTGAGAATGAAATCTCCTAAGTACTTGAACAATCCTAATATAAAGAAGAAACTGAATGATGCAAGTGATGACATAAAAATTACTCAAATATGAGTCCAAGTCAAGCAAAGTAAATACGAGCTGATGTGTTAAATAATATTCAAGAGCTTTCTAGGACATTCATAGACAATATTCAATATTACTAGAATACCTTAGGTAGTTAAAGGATATATTTGTAATTTTTATAACTAATTTATTCTTAGATGAATGCCACATGGACATAAAATCACGTTCATTCATCTATAGACTCAAGATTAGGGCTATGATGACACTATAAAAAAAGGTTTTGGCCTCATTGTAAAGGTATGTGCAAGTTGTAATTGAGAGATAAGTATAATAAAAGAGTAAATTTTTATTTGTTTATTGAGTTGTTCAGTTCTTTAATCTATTAACATTTTGTTACAGATTCTTTCTAATTATTTTTGGTGTCGTCTGTGGGAAGTATTAGCAAAATCACTCAGGAATTAAGAGGGATTCGTCTCATGATTTCTCGAATCTAAGATCTCCAACGACCACTCAAAGAGTTGGAAATATTATGTCTCATGTTGTTATGAAGAAAGCTCTTGCGAGTGATACCAATCCGTCTTTGCTAGCTCTAGTCAAAAGTGAAGGTGTTGAGGCGAGAATTACACTTGTTGAGGTAAATAATAACACGCATATCCAACAAGTTGTGTTTTTCGTCAAGAAAGAAGCGGTTGACTCGTAAAAGTGAGAGTTTATATGTTTTAATACTTCAAAGCAAGATAAATACAATTGTAATATTTTACAAAATCTAAGAAATGGAGAAGGACAAACTAAGTTTGACTGTTTATCTAAGAGTCTACAATTATTGATTCGACGCAAGTTTAAGACAAACTAACTAAGATAGATGACGATTTGGAATGAACAATCTCCAAAGTACTTGAACGATCCTAATATAAAGATGAAATTGAGTGAAACAAGTGATAACATAGAGATCACTCAAATATGAAGTCCAAGTCAAGCCAAACAAATAAGAGCGCCCGTGTTAAATACGTTAAAGAACCTTTTAGAAAATTCTAATATACTATTCAATATTACTAGCATACCATAGATAGTTAAGGAGTATGTTTGTAACTGTTTTTTCTTTAGATGAGTGCCATTTGAACATAAAGTAACATGTCATTTCTCTATAGACATAAGACTAAAGACTACGATAACAATATAAATAAAGGCTTTGGCTACATTGTAAAGTGTTTTACAAATTGTAATTGAGAGATAAATATAACAAGAGAGTAAATTTTTTATTTTGTAAGTTGGTTAATTTTTTAAAGAATTAGCATTATTTGTTAAAAAAACTTCCTTATGAATTTGAGACTATTTTCCCAACAAATAACGAACAAAATAAGATTAAATATAAAATTTGAAAATTTATTTTATTTTTATTATTATTTCAAAAAATACCGAAATGATAATTCATTTTGATTGACACAAAAACTAAAAATATTGGTAGAATCAAACTAATTTTTCCCGTAATGCCTAATATCGAAATATATATAACTTAAAAATATAATAATATATTTTTAAATATAGATAATATAATAACTATTGGCTGCCAACTGCGAGCAAATCATTGTCCCTAAAATTGCTTTTGGTTTTTCATTGGACATGAAAATCTTCGTCGTTTTCTTTGGTTGGGTACTACTATGAAAATCTATGGTGCCAAAGTTGCTTGGGCTACAGTTACATTGCCCATGATAGAGGGCGACCTTGGGATTCTAGATCTAAAAAACTGGAATCAGGCGGCTGTCCTTAAACACCTTTGGTATATCATAAGTAATAATGACCATTCCATCTGGAGTGATTGGATTAAAATAGAAAAAAATGGCAATTTTTAGAACCTCCAGATCGGCTCCTCTTCCTCTTGGACCTGGAGGAAAATTCTGTGTCTTCACCCTTTGGCTTGTAATCTGTACAGGGTGGCCATCAGAAATGGCTCGAGCACATCCTTCTGGTAAGATCCTTGGCTCCTTTCCTCTTCCCTTGCATCACACTATGGCGACAACACTATTTCAGACTCCAGGCTTGGGAAGAACCTTAAAGTTTCGAACATCATTAGTAACGGTCTCTGGAACTGGCCTTCCAACATTAGATCCGTGAGATCTCGGAGCCGTGCTAATCTGTTAGAGATCCACAACCTAATCCTCTCCCTCCCGCCTCCCAATCTTGATTCCATCGACACCCCTTACTGGAAGGCGAAGGCTGGATGCAACTCCTTTACAATCAAAGACACTTACCTTTCCATTCGTCAGCCTAACCCTAAAGTGGGTTGTGCCGGGTTAGTCTGGAATAAATTTAATATTCCCCGTCATTCCTTTATTTCTTGCCTCGCTATTTTAGGCAAGCTTACCACCAAAGACAAGCTTATCAGCTGGGGTTACAATATCCCAACTGATTGTGCCATATGCCACTCTGAACCTGAAACTATCTCTCATCTCCTCTTTGAGTGCAGTTTCGCCCAGAGTATCTAGACTTACGCTAGTAATAGACTAGGTTTCCCCTTTTCGAGTAATAGCTGACAGTCTTGGGTTTCTGAAGCATCCACATGGTCTCAATCTCGTAACCATAGACTTTGGCATGCTTGCTTTGTCGCGGTAATTTACCACGTCTGGAAGGAGAGGAACTCAAGAGTATTTGGCTCCCCTCCGACCACAGCATCTTCGGGTCTTACCGTATCTTATCAGATCTACGGTATAGATTCCAAGGTACCAAGACTAGCTGGCCGGTATAATATCTTTCTAATATTTTGTTATTATTGCACGTCCTGTCCCAACGAGTGCAGCTTGAGTAGATCTATTGAAGACGTCTGGCAGCTGACACGGACGACCATTTTGTAAGACCAGTACACTTCTACTTTGCTAGTATGGTCTACTATTTTTCTACTTGATCTACCTTTTATTCTTTCATTTAGTCCCCTAACTTTATGTGATTGTATTTACTCGGGTATACGCTAGTTTTCTTGTATGAACCCTATTTCAATTAATTTAAAGCTTTATTTCAACCAAAAGAAAGGATCCGACCCACTTTCCGGTCTATGATAGAAATCGCCCTAAGATGATAGACTGATTGGTTGGGGCGGTGAGGTTTTGGAAGTTTAGGTCTCCACCCCTATCCTAAATCTTGTAAGATGTTCCTACTAATATAAATTTAGTCAACGACTAAACCAAATAACAGCTCTGGGACTATCTGGTTTCCTATATTTCGATTGACTATTTGGTTTCGTATGTTTCCAATGCATAACAGTCACTGTAAGCATTGGTTCATGAACCATCTTTAAATTCGACAATTAATTGATTAGTTTCCCAAGACTTGTAATTGTAAATGCAATCCTCTGAGTTCCATGAACATAACTCCACCAACAATAATAGTATATAACAGTGTCAGTGTGATGATCCAAAAATAACACAAAATGGTTTCACTCACACACTTGGTTCCTTACGATGGCAAAACTCTAGAAACCACGGTGACCGATAGTATTTCTTCAGCCGAACGTTGGCTTCTCAACGTAAAATCATCGACACGAAACACAGTCGTTGGAATAAATTGCCAATTCGGCCTCCATCCAGCAGACTCTAGTAAAAGTAGCAAAATCATTAAGTTGACATTATCCGTCGACACAAACTGTCTTGTTCTCCAGCTTCTATTGGTCGATGAAGTTCCTCAGTCTTTCAAAAAATTGTTTTTTGATCCGGGTTTTGTTTTCGTGGGGATTAATATGGATATGATTGTTTCGAAGCTGGAGAGTGAGTATGGGATTAGTTTCGGAGAGAATAAAGTTGATGTCCGTGTATTGGCTAAGTTGCATTTCCCGCATAGTTTTAAGGGAAGACCTGGTTTGAAAGTTATTGCGCATAGGTTGGTGAAGCTTGGTTGTCTGAACCTGAATGTGGATGATGAAAAGGTTGTTGATGTAGATAGGGTTGAATGTGCTTGTGTTGATGCTTATGCTTGTTATAGAATTGGTAATAAGCTTCTTAATGAAATGAAATGAAATGTTAACTATATTGATTTGTGTTTTATGTTTGTTTTCTAGTGGATAAATTATTTTGCGTTTCGTCGACTCTGTGAAAATTAGAATGGTTTGAATCAGCTATCCTCTTGGGCCCAACCGAAATTTCGATTGAACTGCAGTCTCAAATGTATTGCTTAGAAAGAAATACTTGTCCGTTTGCACTTGATTTTTGGTATCATGGCTCGTAGCATTAATGGGTTCTGTGGAAAATCATTAGAAAGAGTAGGACCAAATTGATGATCTTTTTCTCACTAGCAAAGGGTCTGGCGGAACATGAATTCACAGTCTATCATATTTTTCACAACTAAATTTATTATTGACATCGTTTATGGAAATCTAAAAAGGCATTCCAATGCGATTGCAGATTGATGAGTTTCACCATTCACATTTTTGTAAAGATTGCCGACATCCATAAACTGATTAGCAAGTTTTGGTCACAAACAAATGTCGGAACGTCTGATACAGCTCCAATAGGAGAGATGGATTGATAGACGGAATCCTTAAATAGAGTTCCAAGACACACAATTCTGCTGTAGACAAAAGTTCGATTTTATTATTTTAGTAAAACAATTGTTTCCAAAAATAAGGCTCGAGGTCCTTAAATATTAACCGTCCAAAATACTAATACAAAATAAGAAAAAATAAATAGAATCAAGTTCAGATGGGGTAATCCAATTAGTGGAGCAAGCATCTTTGTGGTTATGAGTTCAAGTCCCGTCACTTTTTGTGGTTTATTTTCGTTAAGTAGTGGTTGTGGGTTCCGTCTAAAAAAAATTCTATCAAATCAGAATATAATCAGATTTGATTTGCTAGTTTAAATAAATCATTAAAATATAATAAAATTTCATAAAAGCATTAAAACAACAACAATTTAGGGTCTTAAGTAGTTGGTTTTGAAGTCCATAACATATGTTATGTTCTCAAAAGTAACGATGCATTAGTTTTTATAGTCTTTATATCTAACTAAGCGAACGGCAGTCGGTCGACGAACAATCATTGTTTGAAAAGGATCACCATTGATATAGTTCATCGATCGGAAGCAAATAAAAAAAATCTCGTGGATTCAGCGGTATGCACTATTTCGAGATCTGTTGTTAAATGCCTCCCAACCGATGTTGTCGGTCAAGATCCACTTACCATCGCTCTACTATTAGTGCACTACTCATTCAACCCACTACTCTTAAAGTACTAATTTGCCAAATGGTCCATAGCCTCAAATATCGTGAAAAATTAATGTCCAACCAGTGTGTTAAGGAAATCAACAATATCCGAACAAGATTTGATCCAAACCTACCAAGATTCAGTAGGTCGAATTATAGCCACTCAACCAAAGTAGAGGCCAACAATTGGCGAACGCCTACCCGAAAAGATCTAGGAAGCAATTAGAGCTTTGGCTCTTACTTATTCTAACAAATAACAACAAGAAAGAACAAAAAATAAATCAATCGCACAACAAAAGATTTAATGTGGTTCAGATCGTGAATAAATTTTACATCTGCAGGTAACATATACAATATATTTATAGAAGGTTATAAGAATACTCTCAAATACCAAACACTAAATCAATCATTTGTTCCAAAACTCTCTTATGGGCTAATAGATAATCCGTGAATTAAAGAATGCTTATTCAAGTGTTTATTTTCTACCTCACTACACTTTTTTGTCGTTCCAACTCAACTGCTTCAATCACATTTCTCCAGTTATAACACTTAGTTCCAGTCATCAACACCTAGTTTCAGTGTCAACGTTCAGTTCCAACTTCATCCTTTAGTTCTAGGCTTGAGTACTTAGTCTAAACTTTAACTCTAAGTTACAACACACGTCACTAAATTACAATATTTGACACCTAATCAAGCCTCCAACATAAATCTTATTGTTATCATATTAAGCATATACTTAACAATTCTCCACGTAAGCTCAGAGTAACACTAGTATCCATTACCATGATGCTCTAACTACTCACCAAAGAAAAATTATCCACCTGTACATATGGAATGATAAATTCTTATACATTATGTGAACTCTTTCGAAGGAATTTTCCATAACAAACTAGTCTCGTGACCTCCTAAAGGTATCCACATTATAAATATACACGATACTACGTATCTTGCTATATTCAGGTCCAATAAACTATATGTTGATTATATTTAAGAAAGTCCTTCGAGAAAATGCCAAACACCGTCAAATAATGCAGAAATAAAAGCCTAAAATAGCGTTTATCCATAAAGCACAAAAACTGAGAAACTGAACAACCAAGGGCGAGCACACATTGACGTAAAATAAAATTAAAAAACTTTTTATAACTCTGAAATCTCGTTTCCAAGATTAGAAAGAAACCAAAATAGTCTATAACGTGACAATCATTTATGACAAAACAAAAGCTTTAGTACATTTTCTAAACAATAATCAAACGTTCACATTTTGTGAGTCTTATAACCAGAATTCGCCAAATGATCATATAGATTATACTCATTAAAACTTGTTCAAGACATAAAAACATTCAAACAAATGTTTGTAGAATGATAAGGTCGAGTGTACGAGAGAATACACAACCAAACATAGAGATAATGAGACAATGACCACTTTTTTAGAGGTTTGGACTCATGATGCTATTGATATTTTATTATCCAAGTAAACATATTTTAATCAAATATACCTAATTATCAAACCCTAATCCTCACCTCAAAAGATAAATGGAATAAATCTAGAAGTAAATGATCAAGGTTTTATATCTTCATACTATTATTAGCCTCCATATACAATAATTAGTTTTGCTGATGATGGTCTCTAAGTATGGCGAGATTCCATAAAAATACATTACTAATCATTGTAGATATTATGAGGATCAAAGTCCAATATATAATTATTAATATAGAGAGCTAGACCATTGTATGATTGCAAAAACTATAATATATAAGAGGTATTTTATGTCTTCAACCAATTAAGCAAACCCTATTCACTAAATAAGACACGCTCATCGCATGAGAGTTGTACATCAAGGTAGTTTTCGTAAAGAACGAACACATAAATCTAAATTACTCATTATTCATAATAATTGATGTTCCATATTTTTATAATGAAGTTTTGGATTGATCATAGCTCAACTACATGCATGTTGTAACAAGGAGGCTCGAGGAACCGGAGTTTTGATGACCAAGTAAATAGTCAATTCTTTTGTTCAGCCCGAGCAGGGTCTTTATGCAACAATTAATTATGGCCACTAATTTAGTCAGGGACATAACTGGAGGTAGTCTTCATTAGCTGTAAAAAAATCTATATGGACACTTACCTAATAAGTTTGATATATCTAAAATGGAAATGTTTGATATGAACAGAGATTTGGATAACCATTTGGAACAGTTTAAGAACTTTATGATAAACGAAGACGATAATAATAAATTGTTATGTCAAGCTTTCTCTTAAAATTTCAAAGACATTGCTCTAAAATGGTACAACCGGCTTCCATAAGTATCTATCAATATTTTTTATATGTTTAGGATAATATTCAGCTGATAGTTTATGGGGAGTAAAAAGATCAAAGATAAAGGAGACATAATAATTCAATGTCGCCAGTTGATTGAGGATAGTTTAAAATATTACATCAAACGCTTTGTGCTTACGGAGAATGGCATGGTTGATTCTTATGAGCAGATGGTTGTTGTTTCTTTCAAAAAAGGGTTTCTCTTCAAAGTGTTGGTTGATGGGGTAACGAGGAAAAAAAACTTAACATTTGGGGACCTACTAGCTCAGGCTGAAAATCATATCAAAGGGGAGGAGTCAAAGAGATTAAAATTAATCTATTTGCAAAAATAGGCCCCACATTCTTCTGCATTGGTTTATCAATCACAAGCCCAAAACTTGCAGCCTTATGCAACAACTACTTTATGTCCAAAGGTCACAAATCATACCCCGTCACGATCTATGGTAAATCAACACCCCAAGGTCAGAATTATATGCGTAGAGCAAACCAATAGGCCTGACCCGATAAATATGTTGCAAGAGAGTGTCGCTACTATTTTTGATAAGATGCGGAATTTAGTTTAGTTTAGAAAACCTCTTCCGATTCAAAGTATAAGAAAACTTAAGAATAACCGGTTATGCAAGCATGATAATGATATAGGCTACAATACAATGGATTACATTGCTTTGAAACAAGAAATCCAGACCTTGATTGAGAACGGGAGGCTGGCCATTTTTGTCAAAACACAAATCCGAGGGTGGACACCAAATATCAGTTGACAATCAGGACATAGGCGAAAGGGAGGCAATCGAGGTTTCACCCAAGGACGAACATGCAATGATTATAGTCAGACTTTATAATGAGTTTGATATAGATTTTGAGTATCTGGACCCTGATCCTAACTGAAAGAGTATTATGGTGACTGATGAACCCAACAAGAAATGGAGGGTTAAGAGTTTAAGCGAATTCTTTGAATCAATGACTTATTTTTGGTGGGGATATGGTATTAGAGTTTGGTTGTTAAAAAAAGAGACACGTGGTAAGTTTGGAGACTTAATTAGAAAATAAAATGTCAACCCACCTTTACCAAGATCTGGTGTCGGTTACTATATTCAATGATGAAGATTTAAGAGATGTGACTGGACCTCATTGGGATGACATACTAATCAGAGCGACTATTGAGGGAACTAAAATATGAATAATCCTAATTGATACTGGCAGTTCAAAAAATATACTATTCATTTCCACTTACAATCAAATAAAGAACCCTCATGTCATACTCCGATCAGATAGAAAAATAATAGGATTCAATAAGATCGTTGCTGCTGTAATCATAGAATTTGAGGGGGGAAGTGTTTTTAGGTCGGGGACCCTTCAAGAAAATGGTAAAAATACTTTTTGTAATGGTGGATAGTCTGACTTCTTACAAGGCTATTTTTGGCAGATCATGGTTGTTAAGAATGAATGTTGTTGCCTCAAATTTCCATCAGTATTTGAAATATGCAATCGGGGTTCAGGTCAGAGTTGTCCACAACAACTAGAAAGTGGCTATAGAATGCTACGTTACTGATCTAGCTCCTAAAACAATCCAAATTACTGAAATGAAGTGAGAATATCAATTATCAGAGTCCACTTTGGAGCCAAATATTTTGGATAATCCGAGAGAGACTCCCAGTTTGGTAACACCTAATGAGGACATTGAAGTTTATACATTTCCAAATTGAAAAGGTTTGAAAATTTGACTCGTTTACCACCGATCATAATGAAATATATCCCATCCTTTTTTTCAAAGGATTGGCATATGTTTCCCGGTATCTTGAGTATGTAACCGACATCTATGTGAGGGTTATTTCCCATAAACTTGCAATACGACCCAATATACGCCCCATTATATAAAAAATGAAGATTTTGTTTTTGCCAAAGCGTTTGTGGTAGAGGTAGATCGATTAATAAAAGTGGGGCATATCTGAGAATCCCAATACCTATTATGAACAATAAAATTAGTACTCGTGTAGAAGAAAAATGAAAAATAATGCATGTTTGTTGACTACCCAAATTTAAACATGACTTGTCCGAAGGATCCTTTCCATATCATTTAGATTCTCCAGTTAATAGACTCGACTTTGGGTAATAAACTCTTATCATTTATAAGTGCTTTTGCGAGGTATAAGAATATAAAAATAGATTCAAGGATCAAGATAACACCATATTCATAATGGGTATGGGACTATATTACTACAAAACGATGCATTTTAGATTAAATAATATTGGGGATACTTAGTAGCGTATAGTAAACAAAGCTTTCGCCAGATCAAAAGAAATTTCGAAGTTTAAACTAATGGTATGTTAGTAAAAAAACACAAAATATGATAATTATATTTTTGATATAAAGGAAATGTTTTGAAACTTGAAGGTAATTAAATTAAAATTAAATAAAAAATATACATTTCATAATCGGTATGCAAAATTATTAAGTTATATAGTGAGAAAAAAGGCATTGAAGCTTGATGAGTCCGAATTCTGCATGCTCCCCGGACAAGGACAGATCGGTCCAAGGCCTCCGGACCGGACAGACCACTTCGAATACTCAGACCATAGGACTGTTCGAACTATGACAAAAGTACTAAAAAACCTAAACACTACTTGACTAAGCTACTTGCTCTCCTACTTAAGAGCTCATGGGTCTTTGAACATGACCCGGGTCCATTAAACATGACCCGAAAGCCCATAAGGGCCCAAACATTAGGGTATAAATACCCAACCACCTGCATTAAGTGTGGGTAATGAGAATTAACTGCTACCAGCCAGCTTAATTATCTCTCTACTCTCTACACTAAATATAAAACACCCACATACTACCATTAAACACCAAACAAATTACAAGCCTACCCTCAGGTGATAATTATCCACACCAAATTGGCGACCACAGTGGGAGGAGAAGGTGCCTGAATCAAGCATTCAAAACCAGCAAAGAAAGTCTGTCCGAATGAATCCGGACAATCCAGAAGTACCACCAGCTCTGCTCGAAGTGGTGGGAGAGAACGATGAGTACACTGTCGAAGAGCGTGATAGGTTGAAAGGTGAAATAGAAGCTCTGAGGGCAGAAAAGGCTAAGATGGGCATGAAAGAAAAGTCCAAAGCATCGGTTGCTCATCACACCGATAACCCCATAGAGCATGAGTCCTCAAAGACTCATGTGAGCACCAAAAAGACTCATGCTAGCTCCAAAAAGGCTCACCGGTCCAAGCCAGTGGAGAGTTCTGACTCAAGCTCAGAATCTTCTGATAGCTCTTCGGACGATGAAGGAGTTGAAAAATCTTTATCCTCAATCAGCGATGAGGGTCGAACCAGAAAGAAGCAAAAGCAAATCAAAAAATATTCAAGAAAAAGGGATAGACATGGAAGGATGAAGAAGAATATTAGTAAAGGGTCATCTCACAGCCGGAGGCATGTGGACCGGATGCTGATGGATCTCTTCGCTTTTCACGATGAACCAGGTATCTTTGCAACTCCCAATGAGGATACTGTGTTCAGTCGTGGAAGAAATTGGAGGCAATCTCCATTATCTTCTAAAATTCTGTCCGGAAACCTCCCTAAGAGGTTTGACAGCACCAAAATAGAGAAGTACGATGGCAGTACTGATCCGGACAACCATATGGAACAATTTAAGAACTTCATGATGAACTTTGACGATGATGATAAACTACTTTGTAGGGCATTCTCCCAATCGTTTACGGGGAGTGCTCTAAAATGGTACAACAGCCTGCCTCAGGGTTGTATTAAAGATTTCGATACTTTTTGGGTAGCTTTTCGAAGGCAGTTTGTAGGGAGTAAAGAGCTAAAGGGCAATGGAGACACAATAATCCATTGTTCCCAGGAACCAAATGAGTCCTTGAAAGAATATATAAGCCGTTTTGTGAACACCAAGAATGGGTTGGCTGATTGCTTCGAACAGGTAGCAATAGCATCCCTAAGACAGGGCTTGAACCCTGGCAACTTGGCTGACTCAGTGACCAGAAAGAAGGCCATGACATGGGGAGGGTTGCTGAATTAGGTTGTAAAACAAATAAATGTTGATGAAATAAAGAAAACCAGGGTGCACAGGCAGGTGAGGTCTACCCCGGTGGCACCAAATCCCAATCAGAATCAGTCCGGGAACAAAGTAAGAGAGATCGGACAGGGGCATGGTAGGGCAAAAGCACAGTCTCAGCCAGCTGCTCCTGCTCAGAGTCAGCAATCCAGAAACAAGAGAGGGCCATGGGTCCAACCAGAGTGGTTCGCAGAATTGAAAGAAAGTGTGGCCACCATTTTTGATAAAACAAAGGAAGAGGTGCATTACCGCAAACCAGCTATATTGCAGTCTCCCAGAGAGCATTTTTAAAACATAGGGGACCGGTGTATTACAGAGACAAAGAATATGGACTAATTTGTTACAAATGACAAACATGGAGGACCTGTGGTGTTTTTTATCCCTGGTTTTCAATACCGAGCTCTTTCAGACTACCTACTATACTTTGAACTACAACTGTCCTTTCAATTAAATTTGGAGGAGAGGAGGAATGATTCTTAGATGCTTGAGCAGTGCGATGCTCGAACATGGGAGGGATTGTTTCTTGATCCTTAACTTGAAAATGTTTCAAGCATGTCTTTGACTTTTTCTTCTTTTTTACTATTGTTTCCTTTCCCCTTATAATTATTGGATATGCGTGATTATTTTTTCCTTTTTAGGGTCAAAGTTTCTTTTTGTATTTGACTGACTGTAGCTTGAGTATTTTGTTTTGTTGAATCATCGGCTTGTTTGCCTTTGCAGCACCAATAACTACTTTTTTTATGCCCGAACCACTAGTGTCATCTTTTTTTTACCCTGTAGCTTGGAGCCATCTTCCTGGTCGGAAGATACACCCTGCTATCGGTAGCTTATACTCGTTTAAGGAGTTCTGACAGACGCGACATAATTGTGAGTTTTCCCATAATAAGTTAAGCTACATTTGCGTTTGCTAAAAGTGACTCTGAACCAGGTTGGTCAATGTAAAGCAATTATGGAATCCATTCGACCAAATATTTTCAGGCCACTAGTGTAACTTCTTGAAAGTCTCTTCGACAAATTTTAAGTTTATTCCATCAGGGACTTGGGTATAGCTGCGAAAAAGATAATACCATAAGCTTTGTCCGGTGAAGGATAATAGTAATTAAAGTTGTAAGCATAAGTAAGAAAACATTACATGTGTTTTGTCACTCATTCTACACTCTGCTCAGATTACTATTTTTGTAGATCTTCTGGTCATTCTCCCAACAACCACTTATAAAAACAATTGTTGTTTCCACACTTTATCAGCCTCTAGAATATCATTAACTACTTTATACTCATCCCCCCCATAGAAATAAGGGATCTGAGGATTCCTTGGCAGTCTGGTGATCGTTACAACTTGCTCTATCGGCATCTTGATCTTGAATTATCGTGATGACATGATACACGACATCATTATGAACCAGGTATTTGGGTTGGCTTGACTAGAACACAAGCCATCCAGCTCGAACTACCAAACTAAAGTTTTGGATCCAGCGGGAACGTAGCCCTCAATTTAGCATATCTGGGTATACGATCATTTGTTGTTATACATAATAGAGTGATGTCTCTTTGTTCATCGGTAGTTGTATCTCTACCTCATCTGGCATTCTCCATCGGGCCCACAACTCACCTATCTTATTTTCATAATAGTATTTATATGTGATATCATAGAGAAAAATCAAGTATTTATTTTTAACACTTTAAAAATTGGGCCCGACTACCTTGAGTATCAAAAGAGGTAATTCGATATTTTCTCATTTGCTTCTACCATTATTCACCATCGATATCTTCCCTTGACCCTCTTTTAGAATATATGATTCCCTCTCAGCATCGCCTCATGATTGGTCAGACACACAAACTGCTAATCTCACATCAGTACACTCGTCTGCTTCATCGACCAACCACATTGGGATATCTCTAAAAGTTAGCTACCCTTTCATCTGTGTAACTCGAGGGACAACCACCCGTTTACTAATATCAACATCACCTCTAGCCAATTGCTCCAGGTTATATCTAGGGCTGATGAAGTATTTCTTTTCCTTTCTTCGTTCTTTTTTAAATGACGATTAGAAGCGTGCTTTATTTTTCTAGAGTTCTTATGGATTTCTTCATGGGAAATACTTCTTCGGAATTTAACACCTTATTATGATGAATTGTGATTGGCGTTTATTGAGAGTGTCTCATTAGGATCGGGTTGGCCTAGAAGGGTGAGTTTGGACGCTTAAGACTAGGTGTTAGAAGATAGGGGTCGCCCAATTTAGAATGGCTTTTATAGGGAAACTTGGCTCCATAGTGGAATGTTTGAACGATGAATTTAGGCCCTTCTTCTTCGTCTAAAATCTTATCAGATCTTCTAATTTTTTTCCGTTGCTTTGGCTTTATATAAGATGGACATTTAATTGTCTAGCACGTTGTATATACAAAATATACAATTCTAATAAAGATGTGTTGTATCAGGGTGAAGATTGTTGCTAAGAAAGTTTTTATGGTGCTGACCGAATTAAAAACATAGAATTTGCGGTGGCTAAAACTAGGAAATTCTCTCTCTATTTGTGGAAATGATAACAAGTAAAATAAATAGTCAAATAGTGGGTATATTTATAGATGATAGTATAAAAGCCCAACATCCACTTTTCAAAATCTCAATGGATGTAAGCTTAGGGAAGTGGAGTACTACTGTTTCGAAAAATATATCACGTTTCGCCACTCAAATAGCAGGTTGTGGGTCGAATGTACATGTGTACAAGAGTAGAACTACACGTAGCGATTTCTGGAGCGATAATGATTTGAAATTAGTCTATCCAACCCTGGGATATTCAGGATAGTTGTTGCTGGCGAAAATCTGAAGACCGTGAGCATTAATATCCAAAGTAGTTCCAAAATTAGTCAAGGTTATCCAACCATGAGGTACTCTCATCAAGTAGTGCTGGTAAAAATATGAAGTGTCTGCATGACTTAATCTGAAGTAGTTCCAGAGTTAAGTTCTCCCGACATTCGCAGGGACTAAAATGGCTATTGATAAAGACCTTATTATCCAACTTGTGACTCGAACCGATAAGCTACTAGATCGAAAATTATTTTATGGTACCGATATATAATCTTATAGATATTTTATATAATAAAATATAATCATAAGCTTGGTTTATATGAGCCTAAGTTATTCAAATGAGCACATTAACCATGTAAGCCCACTTGTGTTCATTATCTGTATATAAATCCTTTTTTGGCCTTAGAGATATTACAAAGAATTTTATTCCCCAACTACTTCTCACTATTTTCCCTCTCTAAAATTAATACATAAGTAGCCCAATCATCTCTCTAAACATTATCCATAATTTATTCATTATCATTTTTATGTAATTATCTTTTGGAGTTCATTGGAAACATCATTAGCGATACAAGGAAATGATGAGCTGAATGCATCATGATATTTAATACGTTTAAGAATTTGCATGACATACATAAATAATTTTCCCAATGGACGCCCAAAAAACTCTTGGACCTCTACGAAGTGGTCTTATATGTTATAGTGAATTACATACTCATCGGGGAGGAAAATCATGTATAACCCGTCTTCTATTGCTTCAGTAAAAATCTCATTGATGTCGAGACATAATATATATAACTTAAAATTAAGTTCCATATCTAATAGTGATGATGTATACGATGCATCTTTATTTTCAAGGCATGATATCATATGTGAAACATTTTTTTTACAAAGTGGATCTTTTTTTACATAAGTTTTAGACCCCGCATTTAAATAAAGTACCATATTAGGTTACCCCATCGAGCTTCAAAGTGAGAAACCATTACCAATCGCCAAAGACTAATCCCTCAAGCGGGAATTATAATAGGTTAACATAGATAGCTTGATAAAAAAACTTATAATGTAAATGCATGAAGTGTGGATAAAATAGTCTTCTAATTAGGATATACACTAAATCAATATATCCTGTTTGATTTCATGTGTTAAATAAAGAAGTATATTAAAAGTCGTTGTTATAACACTCTACTTAACTAATCACGATGTTATGACGGTTTAAATCTAAAATAAATAAATTATTTGATATATTAAATTAATTGAATATCATGCGAGAAATTTTTGATGATATTGCTTATGAGAAAATACTTTGAGTAAAAGATAAAATGGTTGATGCACTAAATAACTCTGGTTGTTCGGAGAAATACTCAAAATGGGTGATGCATGAGAAAACCCTAATATATGTCAAAACATGACCGGTTGATGAGCTACTAATAGTAGAGACCCTTATTATTTGGTGAACTCAATTTTATTTTGACATAAAAATGATAATTTACCTAATGACCACACCTTATCCTATGACTTAAAGGCGTAATCGACCATGTGTGTACTAGTTGTAGAAGTTTTTATAGGTAGGGACTCCTTGAACTATTTTTGTAACAAACTCTGTGTCAAATGAATTAGCTAAATAATTATTGTATCGACAGAACAAGAAGATCAGTTGATAAAGAAGAGAAAAATAATCGAGAAGAAGCTGACAAATATGAGGGAAGTTAAATAATTAGAGTTAGACCCTAGTTCTATCTTTAGTTCAGCTCACTAATAACATCGTGTTGAAGAACATTAATAATAGGGTTGTGTTTCACTTTAAATAGACTACTCAATAAAGTGAATAGTTTATCCAACTGTCAAGTCCAATAAGATCAAGCCCAGTATAATTTAACATAAGACTTATTCGAAATAAGCTAGCGTCTATAATATACTAAATATTTCTTATAGATTAAACCTATTTTACATAAAACAAATATATAACAAACTTATATGATGTGTATATATTGTAATGGTTTAAAATGAATGAATAACATTTAAAATTATAGAATAAAATCACAATAGAAACACTCTCAATGTATACTTGGTATCAGACCAATCTTCATGGCTACTCATGCATTGTATATTCTAAATTTTGGCTTAGTAGGTTTTAGAACAACACATGATGAATTCTTCATTGGAAAAAAAAACCTACAACTCAACCAGATAAGCACATTTAATGATGTCAAGCTTAACAGAGATAACTTTATGTTATGGAAGACTATGATCGTTTCAATAATCAAGGGTAACAAGCTTGAATGACTTACTAATGGTAAAAAGCGTCTCAAACAAAGTTAATTATCACTGAAATATATGCTACTTGAAGAATACCAAAAACTTCAGATCGACAAATCATCTGTCATGTCCTCAAACAGAAACAACATCTCAAATTAGTCAAAATATATAGATATTAAATCACTTATTGTGAAGGAATGCATCCATAATAGTCATATAAAGGTTTAGTATATTGACAAAAAATCCAAGATTGTAAATCATTTCACAAAAGCATTACCACCCTCGGTATTCCTTGAACTCATAGTTCACATGTAAGTATTGAGCCTGGATAATGCTTAGATCCAGTGAGATTCGTGTATAGATTTTAATGTTTTCAGTTATCATATTGTATTGTTACTTTATACATACACTCGAGTTATTTCATATTTATAATATAATGACTTAATTTTTATATTTTTACATTATTCTTTAAATTAAGATATCTTAATTTGGTAAAGTATTACCAAATGAAAGTTGATACTGATGAGTCCGGATTTTCTCACCACTCACTATGGGAACCGGACAGGGAAATTCGGACAAAAACCACCCACTGAACCATCCGAACATGACTAATGTATTAAAAACTAAATCACCTCATGACTAAGCTAATTACCTACCTGCTTAAAAACTAATGAGTCATTGAACTCGACCTGAATTCATAAGTGTGACCCGAAAGCCCATGTGGCCCATAATTAAGGGTATAAATACCCAACCACTTTCATTAATGAGGGTAATGAACATTTAATACAACCAGGCAGCTCAAATCTCTCACTACAAACTACTTAAGCATTAAATACCCTTGACACACCACAAAACTCTAGACAAAATTACCCTCAGTTGAAAATAATCCACACCAGATACGTGTTGATCACGGGGCCATGTTAGACTTTTATGATTCACTCTATGAGAATTCATGCTTCATTAAAATGGTACATGAGAATGCATCTATTGTAGAACTATTACACATACGATAAGTCGTAGTGGACTTTCTTTGGTTCATTGTTGACATTCAAATATTATATGTAGACAATAATATTTAATTGTGCACAATTCAGATAGATACACTTTAGTAGATATGAATGATCAAAGTAGGAGACAAAATCCTAGATTTGCAATGTCTAACTATGTGTGAATTCAATGTATCTAGTCTTGTTGTTATAAAAACAATTAAATAAAGTAATCAATATTTTGAATATATGACTTATGATAATAATTATACTCGTAGAAGTATATAAACAGTATGGATATTCTGTGAGTTAATGTGAGTCATTGAAGAAGGAACCCTTAGTCCAACGCTTTAGTAGTGAGCTTGAATGACCCAATAATCAATTAGGCGAAGTTAAAAAAATTATAGCATAATTGATTTAAAAATGATAATTCACACAACTAGATAATTTAATGAATTTTATCTATATATAAATATGGTTCAATTAACCCTAAATTAGTATCGCTAACATTTGTGTTTCTTTCTGTCATTTTACTCTATCTACTTTGTAATGTTCTTCATTGTTAGTCCATCCATACCTAAACTCTTTATTTTTTAGAAATATACTTGTGAGCATATAATATTTTTTTATTGTTAGTCCATCGATACACCAACTCTTTATTTTTTATAAATATACTTGTGAGCACATAGTCTGCATGTGCAAAAATTCATCTCTTAATAACCGCGAGTCACTATCAAATCAAGTTTTCGCGGTAGAACCCTTCAATCCATGTATAAAAACAGTTAATCCTATTTATTTATTTTTTATATATTTTTAAAACATAAAGATTAACATTTTTGAAAATTAAAAATTTAAAAATTTATGATTTAAAATTAACAAAAACACCTCTAACCATTTTTATATAACTTTAAGTGTTAAATATATTTATTCAATATAAAAAAAGCTCCCATTAACCTTAATAGTGAATCGGAATATATTAATCGATGTGAAATTTAATATATATATATATATATATATATATATATATATATATATATATATATTAGTTAAGTGTTTTAAATTATATGTAACTTTTTTGTTTTTATTTTTCTAATTATTTCAAAATACCATTTGATTTTAAAATTTAAAATCTATAAATATTTTTAGTTATTATACATTTTGTAGGTTTATTCTGCAATTCTCATTCACTGCATTAAAAATGAAATATTTACTCTAAACTATATAAAATGTCGAATCTACACTATAATACTATAAAAATAGTAAACATCTTTTTATAGAATATGGAAACGCTTCAACATTTTGAAAGGTTATCCTCTATTTATAGAAGAAGCTCTGTTTCTGGGAAAACTTCATTGAATCCCTGTCTTTTTTTAATGGAAATCCACAACAATCATCCTGCTATTTTTTCAAAATCATGTTGGTGAATCATAAAAAACTAAATCAAGAAATCATATGTTGAATTTGTTAAGCCCAGTAGAGTTTCAGTTGAGGCTGATCTGAAACCAAATAAAAAAAGCACAGGATCACATATCCGTCCAATATCCCAAAGAAATGAAGGACTTGCTTGTCCAACAATAAAAAAAAATTACTTTAATTGGTAAATTTAGCAACGGTATACCAAAAAGATCTGCTTTGAATTATTCTACTGGAATTCGATATAAAGGAAGACATATGTTCTTTATGGGCAAGAAATGTGTGGAGAGTAGATGATTTACTTATGAGATTAATAAGATAGAGTCCAGATTTTAACAAGAAGTACGAAAAATCTATGGCTCTTGTCTAGGTTCGATTTGAAAAGATCTCTGAATTCCTTATAACTCTAAAGTTATGGATGATACCGTAGCCTCTATAGGCACCCCTTACAAAGTTATATTTTCGGAAAAGATGATCAACGGATATTTATCCTTAATTTTATATTACTTTTATACTAATTTAAGTGTTAGTTTTAATTAATTATGAATAAAAATACTCTCATTGGGTTATTTTTTATTTATTAGTGAAATTGGAGCAAAATGAGCAAAAATAAGTTAAGATTATACATGAAAGCTATAATTAAAGAAGAAGATAAAAGTCAAAAACTTGAAAATAATTAGAGAAAGAATAAAAGAAAGAAAAAAAAAAGATATTAAAGTTCACGATGTTAATATTTTAGTTTCCTAACGAATAAATTATAATATCGTTATTATTTAATTTAAAAGAATAATATAATTCTTTTATTTTATTTGATGAAGATTATCATTTTATTTTTAGGAGGATAAAATATTTGGTCTAAATTATAATATCATATTATATACTTTAAACGAATAAATTAATTCTTTTATTTTATTTAATATTATAATTATACTCTCGATGTGGTTTATTTTTAGAAGATTATGGTGAATAAAAAAACTCATAACTCTTCCTATAAATAAAACCCTAACGAAGGACATCTAAACCGTCGTCAACACAAAATCCTATTTTTCTTTTCTTCTTCTCTGATTTTGTTTTTATTTTCTTTAATTGTTAAAACGATGAGCATGAACTAATTTTTTTTTAAGGGTTCTTGATTGATGTTAGATCTAGGTTGAGACCGAGAGGTAAGATCTATTTCCGAAATATAATAATACCACTAGGTTGAATGAGTAGTGCGCTACGACCATGACCTAGTGAAGTCTAAACTAGGTTCTTAGGTTGCATGACCCAATTGTAGGAGGTATGTTAGTTGTGTGAGATCGAGAGAAGATCACAACACTCTGAAAAAGAACCTGACTTTTAAAAAATTATGTTTAGATCAAATTTAATTAATTAGTTAAAGTTTTTAATAATATATATATATATATATATATATATATATATATATATTAAATCCTAGAATTGTTTTAATATATATCTCCTCAAATTTAATTAATTGTTTATTTTATTTTATTTTATTTTATTTTGCAACGCCAACTATTGATCTTGGAATCTCAATTTATTTTTTATTTTATTTAATTCTTGCTTAATTAGTTTTTATTTACTCAATATATTAAATTAAAAAAGTTATTTATTTATTTTTATTTTATTTTAAATCTAGCAAAAAATAAATTTCTCCTTTAGGTATATTCTGAGTCTTAAATACTTTAAAACTACAACATAAATCGTACACTTGCGATTTTTTGTTTCAAAATAACAAAGCTTATGAAAATGCTTGCTACGCTCAAATTAAACTTGACATTTCAAGAATCTACAACATAGTATTTAAATTAGTTTCGGATCAAATGATGATTGCTCGATATCTTTAAGTTACAAAAATGTTCCTTCTTATTGTGATTATTCCTATCATATAGGACATAAATTATATGCATGCAAGAAGTCACAAAAGATTGATACAGATAAAACTATGGATGACGAAGCCAAATAAAGTGACAATAATCCATCTGAAAACCAACCAAACAAAATTCAGAGTAAGACAATAACAACGACCACTCAAACAATCAAAAAGGTTTACATGAGAGAAATAAAGTCCATTATGACTTAAAAGTGTCAAATATCGGATAAAGAAGATGGTTAAATCCAAGTGTTTCAAGAACAAACTGATCAAAATCAAACTCTTTAAGATCATGCTGATAAAAAAGTTAGAAATGAGAACATTGATGAAGCTCACCCAAATGATACATGTAAAAAATCATCAACAAAAGAAGAAATAAAAATTATCAAGACATTACAGAAACATGAACAAAGATACATCTAGAGTAGCCCGTACGATTATGAAAATAACTGCACCCCTGATCAAGACAACATAGGCAGTAACACAGTCACTCCAACCCAAGAAAACATTCCTCCTTAACATGATTTCAACATCATCCTAAACAAAAAACTTAAATCAGCCAAAAGAGGTAAAAAAAACCTAGCAAGCTTGTGATTAACTCCCTGAAATATTCTGAGGACTACAGACTTCAAAAATCCTTATCTGATAATGATAATGATGATTAGCTGGAATGCAAGAGGCATAAATAACAAACCAACGGTGAGAAGACTTGTTTTTATGATCAATAAAGAAAAAATCAAAGTCATGACCATTCAAGAACCTATGGCAAAAATTGATAAGATTGAAGGTATTGCAAAAAAGCTACGTTATACAGAGTATACTGCTAACATATCTCACAAGATATGGATCTTTTGGAATGAGTAGATCAAGATGAACATTATTTATGATAATGAACAATGCTTACATATGGAGGTTTTTTATCCAGGCATTGAAGACAGCTTTAACCTTACAACTGTTTATGCCAAAAGTCAGAGACTCTAAAGAATTGAATTATGGGAAAATCTTAAGAATTTTGCTGATACTAGTATAGCTTGGATCACAGTTGGAGATTAAAATGTAATTACCTCTTCTGATGAGCAGCTAGGATGCACCTCCAATTGTCAAAACAACATTGACAACTTCAATGAAACTATCAGGGAATGCCAACTTGAGGGCGTTGGGTACGCGGGATCCAGATACACCTGGAACAGAAACACAAGATGGAAAGATTAAACTGTACTATGATTAATATTAAATGGTTCACAGCATTCAAAGAATCCAGGTTTTTCACATGGTCAGAACTTGTTCTGACCATACCCCTCTTTTAATCACTGCTTCTACTTTTGCATCCTAAAATTCTAATAATAAAAAAGAAAAGTTTTAAATTTATGAATATTTGGACTAATGATGATAGTTTTTTAAGTATTGTTGAACATAACTGTAAGCTTAAAATCAATCACCCAAGTTAGATCTTTTGGTTCAAGCTAAAAATACTCAAGATGTGTTTAAAATACTGGAACACCAACTATTTTGGAAACATCTTCAAATATGTCAAGTCCACTAAAGATAAAGTTAAGATGATGGAAATGCACCACTTCAATAATAACAATCAGGACTTTAAATTTACTCTACCTAAAGCTAACAGTTATTTCATCAAAGCACTAAGAAATTAAGAGGATTTTTAGAGAAAAAAATGTTACTTAATTGGTTAAGAGATGGAGATGGCAACACTAAGGTATATCATGCATATGTTTCTAAGAAAAGAAGAAGGAATGTAATCAAAAGCATCAAAGAAGATAACAATTAGATCCTGGATACTAAAGAGATTGGCAAATCGGCATAAAGTTATTTAAAAAACATATTGTATTTTCCCCTTACAAAGATTGTGAAGATGGGAGAGATGTGATGCATGAAAATATATTTGATAATATTCCCAACCTTGTTACTAAAGAAGAAAATGATGCTCTTTTAAAGATCACTTGTGAGGAGGAAGTTTGGAAGATAATCAATAACATGGGCCCTGATAGAGAAGCTAGGATTGACGGGTATAATATCTTCTTTTATAAAGTCTGCTGGAACATTATTAAAGTTGATATATGCAATTCTCTCAACTTTTATCTTAAAGGTAACCGTATCCCAAAAGGTATTTTTGCAACTAGACTTTTCTTAATACCCAAGTCTGCTAATCTTATCTACTAGAATAATTATAGACCTATTGGTCTATGTACTATGCTAAACAGAGTCTTCTCTAATCTCATAAACTCAAGATTAGCTGATATCCTCTCTAATATCATCTCAAACACTCAAGGTATTTTTGTTAAAGGCAGGTCAATTAATGATAACATTCTTATTCCAAAGGAACTTATTTATGATCTCAACAGAAAACCAAAAGCAGGAAACATAATGATACATCTAGATATGTCTAAAGCGTTTGACATGATGTCTCATGCTTTCATATTTAAAGTTCTTTCCTCCTTTGGATTTTCTAAAGACTTTGTAAGTTTAATGCAGAAGATGATTAAAGATGTCAACATTTCTATGTTAATCAACGGGGATGTCATTGGCTATTTCAACCTCAAGAGAGGTTTAAGGAAATGAGATCTTTTATCTCATAGAGTTTTCATTCTTGGGGAAGAATTCTTAATCAGAAGGGCTTTATAACTTATTCAGTTCAAATAGAAAATTGTGATTTGCTACTAGAACTGAGTACCTTATTCCTCGCTTAGACTTTGCTGATGACATCCTGGTCTTTACTAATAGTTTGGTCTCTTTTATAGAAAACTTAAGCAACTTCCTCGACAATTACCAAAAGATCTCTGGTCAAGAAATAAACAAAGAGAAGACTAAGCTTATTACTTCCTCAAGAACTCAGCAAAGCAGAATCATCAATCTAAAATGTCATATTGACTTCTCAGTTGAAACTCTTCCAACAAGTTACCTGGGGATAACTCTATGCAGCAACAACAAAGGACAAAAAATTAGTTCAATTCTGGATAAAATTAAAGATAATATAACTAAGTGGGACAGTAAGCATCTATCTTACGATGGTAGATTGTCCCTCATTTCTTCTATCTTGCTACCTATTACTTATAACTAGGTACATAATAGCCTTTTGCCAAAAACATAATCACAAGATTAGAAAATGTTATCAATATATTTTTATAGAGTTCCAACTATACTAAAAAGATAATCCATTAGGCTGCTTGGAATTCTCTTTGTAAGCCATTTGAGGAAGGGGGGCTAAATATCAGAAATCTTAATGATATGCAGCCCACCTTCTCTCAAAATTTATGATTTATTTTCGAGAAAAACACTAGCTTGTAGTCAAACATAATGCATAATATTTATAGTAACAAAATTCATCCTTTAAAAATTAACTTTAACAAGACTGGTTCTCTTGTTTGGAAAAGACTGGCAGGTATAAAAGATCAAGAAAAAGGAAATATTAAATGGATTCTGGAATAGGAGATATAGCTTTCTCTTTTGATAACTGGAACAACCTAGCTAATATTTCTAATCACACCAATAATAAAACAACAGCTTGTTTCCAGAGGCAAACGTTAAAATTTTCTAGAAGAATAACTCCTGGGATAATAAAATTTTGGAAAGTTTCCTTTCTAATGAGAGAATCAATCATATCAACAACTTCAAGATCAATCTAGATAGGAAAGACATGACGATTTGGAAGCAATCTAATGATCACAACTTCAGTACAAAACTAACTTTGAATATTATTATATTACATCACACCCAGTCCAGTATATACAAGAAAATTTAGAGCACGATCACTCTCAGGAAATTTGATTTTTTTATGTTGGAAATTATAAAAAAACTGCATACTTATAGACTCTATCTAAAAAAAATACATCTAAGTATGGCTTCCAAATGCCAGTTTTGCAATAACTGCGAAGACATAAACCATCTTTTTGTGAACTGCAGTTTTTCCTGGCAAATATAGAATTATTTTGGTATCTTATTGAATATAAAAATTGACAGATACATGGTATTAACACATATAATTAGATCTTGGTTCTGGTTTTGAAAAAAGAAGGTCCATATGACTCATATAATTCTACAAATCATTTGCTCGGTTATATGGAAAAACAGAAGAAAAAAAAATCAAAATTCAAAGGAAAACATGGCTCTGTTAATATTTCTATAGATACGAATAGAATAATTATAACCGGCATTGACATTTCTAATAATTTTAACTAGTAAACATTGGTCTAAGTCCTTTGCTGCAGGTATCGCTTTAGGCTGTTATCCTACTGAGAACGGAAACAAAAAACCTATTTAGCTCAAATAGAGTGCTCCAAATAAGGGCAGAATAAAGATGAATATCGACGGAGCTTGTCTCTATAATGGGGAGTCTAATGGAGGGATCCTGACTAGAAATAGTGAAGGTGAAATCCTTCTTGGAACTGGTATCATCTTCGGTAAACTAGCTCCTTTACTCGCTGAATCAAGAGCTTTACTTGAAGGTCTAAATATCTACAAGCAAAATAATTGGACTAAAATCGATATTGAATCTGATTGCTTACTTTTAATAACTTTACGTGCTTAAGAAAAGTCTGTTTGGTACCTAGACTCCCTCTTTTCGATATGTAGGAAGCTTATCAACTCCAAAATGACCATTAGGCATATATCTAGAGTCCAAAACCAACTCGCAGACTAGCTTGCCAAATGGACTATGAAATGTAAGGAAAAGAAATGTTTTGGTCACTACAATGCTCCAAATAATATCTTGGCCATTTTTGTTCTCGAAAGCTTGGGTCTGGGATACATCAACCCTGATTCTTCCTATTTTTTCTCTATAATTCTATGTGCGACTGTTCTTCTTTATGTATTCTTATTCAGGACTCAGATGGATTAAAAAAGTAAGGAAATGATGAAGACTTGGATCTGAAGGTGTAGCAGTGTTGAATTAGGGAAAAAGTGGAGACTTGGATTTGAAGGTGTAGCAGTGTTTAATTAGTGAACGAATCTCTTAATGATTTAAAAATCTACTGGCAATGTTTTTTTCATAGAATCGAGGATACATTTAGAAGATGATAGGCTTGGAATATTTTGAAGAATTAATGGTTATAAGTGACTTGTTCAGTAAGTTGAATTTTCGAAAGATGCAAGTTCAAGTTCAAATTTTGTTTGGAGTGAATATTTTATTTTCACCAAAACCGGCGCCTAACTTCCATTACAATTAATAAAAATATTTCTTGCTTAAAAAAGACTATATAAGATGTTGTGACGCATGCGAATTAGTAAGACTATAAAATCTTATATTATATATATTTACGAAAATTATAAAAAGAAGTTGAGATGTTCTAGTCACCATAAAAATCATAAGTAATGCACTAACGTTTTTTTATCTAACTACCAATCAACTTTTATATAAAAGATTAGCCGCTCATAAAGACATAAAATATATGTCCGCATCACCAGGGGAGGATCTATTATGAGGCTAGGAGGGGCGGTAGCCCCCTACCTCAAGGTAGATTAGTAGGGAAATTTTTATTTTGAGATTTTTAAAGGAAGCCATGGTTATAAAGTTTGATCAAAGGTCAAAGGGTGTCGGTTTTTGTTGAAATTTGGACAACATATTTGGGACATCTAAGGCTTCAATTTAACCAGTTGGGTTGTGATTTAGTGCTATGGTTCGAAAGAAATCACTATTGGAATAGTGGAGTAGTTTTTATAATATTCTTCATTTTTTTATCTTTTTTTTGTTAGTTTATTATGTTTAAAATTGTGGGTGGGTTATAGATATTTATTAGATTGAATTGGATATACTTGTACCCTCAACTTATCATAATAATAGAAGTGTTTTTGTAAACTCTTCATAAGTTTTGTGGTTTTTACTCTTCACAATGAAGAGGTTTTCCATATAAAAATTTTGGTTCTTGATTTATTTTACCGTTGATTATTTTTCAATGATTAGGTTTTTGGTTTTATCTGGTTAATAAATTGACGAATCGGTATTGATTAAATTCAATTTTTTGTTTATTTGGTTGGTTGTCTTGAATTTGATCTTGTGGGTGGTTGATATACTACTATTTGAGTCTAACAGTTGGTATCAGAGCTTCATACCCGGACGAAACGTGATGTGGATGAAATTCTTGGATGTCGAAGATGATGAACCATCAGTCATGCTCATCAACCGGAGTGAGTGTATCAAGACGGCATGACTTGATTGAAGTGACGTTAAGGAAGATGTAAGATGTTATAATAAGAGTGAGCATATATATATCTATTGTAAAGCTTTATGATTTAGATATGAATCATGACACAATCTAATTAGAGTTAACATATGTAAGTCAATTGAGGGAGGTAAAAATGGTAGAATGTGTTAGGTGCAACTAAATTTTCACATCGGATAGATATGAGAAGGATCAACGTAAATAAGTAAGAACATATCTAAATTAGTATGAAACCTTTTGATTTTACGCGTTTCCATGATAAATACTATAACTGTTACTAACTCATATATATAAATTTTAGATTATTTAGACATGCCCGATAAATGAAACTTATTTTACTATTATTTAGTTTCAATAAATGTTCGTGATTTTCTTAACCAATAAAATTTCATGATTAATAATTTTAATATTTTTCAAACAAATCATAAAAAAAACCAGTTAAAAAATTACGAAGCGAATAGATAAAAAAGAGTTAAAACATATTTTTAATATATATGAGACTTAAGCTTCTCATTGTCTGAATTTCTGGTTCACCATTATCCATCACTCTTAAGTCGGATCCGAATAGGTGAATGCGCATGTGTCCGTTTGCATCTCTCTTAGATCGGATTCGAACTTTGAAAAATAGGTGCAGATGAGTACGCATTTGTTTACTATTTATTTATAAATAACATTATATATATATAATATAAGTTGACAATTGACCTTTTTAACACACTATAATTTTTTAGTTTCTTGAGGATTATTTCAGTGTCTAGCTACATTGGATACACTTGTCTTAGTTATGTTGCTTGACTTGATGTTTATATTGCTTGCCATGTCTTTTTTATTTAAACTCCTTCTGACTAATATTCTTTTCTGTTGGGTGTAATTTAGTGGCTTAACAATGGAGTCAAATATATATTGTTATATATTATCCGAAATCGCATCAGATA
Organism: Limnanthes douglasii subsp. nivea; assembly: GCA_036936605.1. Taxonomy (NCBI): domain Eukaryota; kingdom Viridiplantae; phylum Streptophyta; class Magnoliopsida; order Brassicales; family Limnanthaceae; genus Limnanthes; species Limnanthes douglasii. The sequence goes on from JAUPFV010000001.1 coordinate 101,935,056, forward strand.
ATATATAACAAATCGCGGAAAAAATAATAAAACCCTTTTTGTTAGATTCATCTATAGAAGAAACAAAAAAAAAACAAGAATACTTACGGGTTTGCCTGCTGCTATCCATTTAGTATTCTCTACAGTTATTTTTTTGCGTTCTTTAGCGATTCCACGTTCTCCGGCGATTCCGTTTATGAAACTAAGAGACCTGCAGAATCAGATTAGATAAGAGGGAAAAGTTTCCAGACACTAAGGAAGCGGCCGTATTTCTGATTAGGGTTTAGAGTGATGAAATACCTAAACCTAGCCCCTTATTTATAGATTTTACAATGTGAAGCCCAACATTGTAAAGCCCATCCTATGTTACTTCCTTGTGTCCGGGACCATAACCCAATAAATTGATAATTCAATTTATATCCCTGATTTATTAATTCAGGCTTAAGTGTTGAGATTTGGGCCCTCTTCATCACAGTGCCCAAATTCAACCCGGTTACCACACTTGAGCCCATAACGCCTTTTTACCCATAAGTCCAATTTAGTTAATTAAATAATTAACTCGACTACTTTTAATTTGGACTTCCTTAAGACAATAACCGAATATGTTTATTTAGCATATCGGTCCAAATTATTATTAGTCTATAAATATATTAAATAAATATATTCCAACAATCTCCCACTTGGACCGTCATATGCTACTCAAGAATACATATTCAACTTTAATGGGATCCCTATATTCATTGTCAATGGGCAAACGGTACAACCCCGTACATGATTGATAATAATAAAGGACTAAAGACCTCTTTCTCGTAATGTGAACAATAGGATGCAACAGTAATCACATTACCATAATCAATCAATTACTTGGGCCAATTATGGAGGGTGGTCTAAGAGTAATATGGCTTGTAATCGTACATATCTACTCTTAAATGGTTCCTACTTTTGGAGATCCAATACAGTACAAATATCAATAAATATTTCCAAGCATATATATATTGCAATAAACTTTAATGTGCACAATACTGCAATATATAACATCAGATCCTATTACAAACTCTCCCACTGAAACTAACAATCCTCTAAATCAACTACACCCATATTGATGGTGTGTTCCTGGAAAACCTTAGGCAAAACCGCCTTTGTTAGGGGATCTGTTATCATGGAGTTTGTACCGATGTGCTCTATACTTATCTGACCCATCTGTACTCTTTCTTTAACAGACAGAAACTTTATGTCTATGTGTTTGGATTTAGACGCGCTCCTGTTGCTGTTAGAGTACTGCACTGCGGAATTGTTATCGCAATATAACCTCATAGGGATTTCTATCCCTTGTACAATGCGTAATCCAGTAACAAAATTCCGCAGCCATAGTGTCTGGTTTGATGTCTCAAAGCATGCAACAAATTCTGCTGCCATGGTGGACGATGCAATAAGTGTTTGCTTTACACTTTTCCAGGATATTGCACCTCCAGCCAATAAGAATATATTTCCTGACGTGCTTTTTAATGTGTCTGCGCATCCACCAAAATCCGAGTCGGAATACCCGATGATCTCCAGTTTATCCGACTTCCTATATGTCAACATGTGCCCCTTTGTTCCTTGCAGATATCGGAGTACTCTTTTAACTGCTTTCCAGTGATCCATTCCTGGGTTACTAACATATCTCCCCAACATGTTTACAGCAAAGGCAATGTCCGGCCTAGTACAAACTTGAGCATACATTAAACTCCCAACTGCTGAAGCATAAGGGACAGTTTTATTTCCTCAATCTCAAGTTTTGTCTTAGGACATTGACTCAGACTAAGTCTGTCACCCTTTGCTATAGGGGTACTTAGGGGTTTGCAACCTGCCAATCCGTAACGTTGTAACACACTTTTAATGTATCCTTTTTGTGATAATCCAAGAATACCACGAGAACGATCTCGATGTATCTGGATTCCTAACACAAAACTGGCATCACCAAGATCCTTCATATCAAACTTGTCTGATAGAAATCTTTTTGTAGTGTGTAACAATTCCTTATTGTTCGAGGCAAGCAATATGTCATCCACATATAATATAAGAAATATGAAATTACTCCCACTGAAATTGTGATAAACACAATCCTCAACCGAGTTGATCTCAAAGTCATAACCGACTATCACCTCAAGGAATTTGTGATACCATTGACGAGAAGCTTGTTTAAGCCCATAAATGGATTTCTTAAGTCTGCAAACCAGATCTTTTGAGTTACTTTCTACAAAGTGTTCTGGTTGCATCATGTAGATCGTTTCCTCAATATTACCATTGAGAAAAGCGGTCTTAACATCCATCTGATGAAGCTCAAGGTCAAAATGTGCAACTAATGCCATGATTGTTCTAAAGGAATCCTTCGTCGATACTGGAGCGAAAGTTTCTTTAAAATCAATCCCTTCACGCTGAGTATAACCTTTCGCTACAAGACGTGCTTTATGTCTTTCCACATTACCCAGGGAATCGTGTTTGGTTTTGTAAACCCATTTACAACCAATTTCCTTTTTCCCTTCAGGTAATGGGACAAGATCCCATATCGCATTATCCTGCATTGATTTATACTCTTCTTTCATAGCGTCAATCCCCTTTTGAGATTCAGAGCTTGCCATGGCCTGTTTGTAGGATGAGGGATCATCTACAGTTCCAGCACATAACTCATCATGCTCCTGAAGATATACTATAAATTCTGGACCTATAGTACTCTTCCTTTCTCTAGTGGACCTTCTTAATGGCACTATTTCCTCCTGTTGCACTTCTTGAGGAGGTAGAGTTTGATCATTATGAACGATGTCATTTTGATTCCCTTGTGGAAGATTATCTTGAGGTTCCTCTTGTTCTACCTGAATCTCTGTATCCTGGTTAGAACCCTCAAGTGGAGCATCAGTGTTAATCTGAGGATTACCTTGTTCTAATGGGATCGAAATGATTGGCATTACCGCCCAATCTTCAGATATCTCAGTATCCCTATTAAAACCTTCATGAATCTTTATGGACTCTTCCTCAAAATCAACATATGTTCCCTTATTCTTCCCCCCAAACTCAACATCCTCTAGAAACTTGGCCGTTCCTGTCTCAAATATTGTACCAGTGAGAGAATCATAAAACTTAAACCCTCTAGAATGTTCGGAATAACCTATGAAGAAACAACTAACTGTTTTAGGGTCCAGTTTCTTTTCTTGAGGTTTGTAAGGCCTCGCCTCAGCTGGACAACCCCACACATACAGATGCTTTAAATTAGGTTTACGCCCATTCCAAAGCTCATATGGAGTCCTAACAGTAGCCTTTGTGGGTACTCGATTGAGTATATAAGCGGCACATTTGATGGCTTCCCCCCAGAGAGATAATGGTAGAGATGAGTGACTTATCATGCTTCTAACCATATCTTTTAGTGTTCGGTTCCGTCTCTCAGATACACCGTTCATGCGAGGTGAACCGGGCATAGTGTATTGAGGGACTATTCCATACTTCTCTAGGTACTGCGCAAAGGAACCTGGACGTTGTTCACCCGATCCGTCATATCTACCATAGTATTCACCACCACGGTCAGATCTAACGGTCTTAATGCTTTTACCAAGTTGTTTCTCAATCTCGGTCTTAAAAGTTATGAACTTGTCCAGGGCCTTATACCTTTCTTGTTGACCGAACCTTGACCCGGTCCTTTGCCATATGCCTTCCGCTTAGGTCCTACCTTATTTGGTGATGTAATCACATTAGCCTCAAGCGCTGTGCCTTTAAGTCTTTCCTCCTCCTGTGCAGCGTGGGAAATCAACTCATTGATATTCCACTTTTCTCGCATGCAGTTATAGGTGGATTGGAAATACTTAAACCGGTCTGGCAGCGAATGAAATATGAATCCCACTATGCATTCCTCAGGTAAGTCTAAACCGATTGCCTTTTAACTTTTGGCCAATCATCAACATTCCCAGAATGTGCTCCCGGATTTTACCTTTGCTATTATACTTTTTGGTAGCTAGCTCGATGAGCAAACGCTGCATCTCTACCTTTTCATTTTTTTTTTTTTTTTTTTTTTTTGGCAAAGGCTTTCTCAATCTCCGTGAGAAAGACCGAGGCAGTGGTAACACCTTTAGGGACAGCCCCACGCAATGCTACTGCTATTCCCTGTAACAAGAGCGTCATGCATAACTTATTTGACATTTCCCACTTTTCATCAGCCTTAGTTTCATCCGGTGTACTTTCCGGACTAAGGGGAGATGGTTTGGGAGTTAACAATGCATAGTCGTAATCATGTACAGATAAAAACAGCAACATTTCTTCCTTCCACAATTGGAAGTCCGAACAATCCAACGTCGGTGGACGATTCCCCAAAAAATTGTAACCCATGGATACTATAATGAGAACAAACAACACAAAGCACATCTAGCATTTTGACATATAACTGAAAACATGTGCATAAACATGACAAATACATGTAAAACATAAAATTCATTGATAATAGATACCGGAGGGCAAATCAAATTAACATGAAATTTTATGAGTTTGAGAAAAATACTATGATTATTTTAATTTTCTAATTGCCAATGAGACCTTCCGGAGGGCCGATGTCATTTACATATATTAAAATAACCATAATTTGATTTTCTTAAGTACCGGTGAAACCTTCCGGAGGGCCGATTTCACCTACTTAAAATCAAAAAATTGTAAGGCTGAATTTAATTTATCATAACTACCGATGAAACCTTCCGGAGGGCCGATTTCATCTAATTAAAATTAAAATCAGCACAAAGACCATTTTCAATAATTTTCTCCCGTTCATGATTAATTTAAACCCAAACGTGAACCTTCCGGAGGGCCGATAATATTTGAATTTAAATTAATCCCCGAACTTTTCGAAGCCTAGGATCCTTAAGAAAATTAATTTTAACCTTCCGGAGGGCCGATTAAATTAATTTCTTAGTTTCACCTACCGGTCTACGAAACCCTAATCATGCATCGTCATTTAATCATTCACACACACACAATTTAATTCACAAATAAACATACAAAAAACAAATTGCATGCCAAACACAACATACTTGTGAAATAATTTACATACAATATATATATTTCCGAACAAAATATGTACTTTCGGAAAAAAACAAAAAATAATAATAATTAATTTTTTTTTTTTCGGTTACCGTGATAATCAGCGGACAGTCTTCGATCAGCGTTAACATCAGGGGTTAAGCTGTCGATGAGCCACTGTCCCAATAATTTTGATTTTATTCGTTATTTTAGGGTTGATTTGATGCTAATTTTGGGAGAAAAATTCCAGACATCAATAAACCCTAATTTTACCCGAAAAATAAAAATAAAATCCCAAACTATAAAAATTGCAATTTACTGATAATAAAACATGTGTTTCAATACAATAAATCACATAACATGCTTTTCATACAATCCCTAAATCCATGCCCTACCAATTCAATTAACACATAATCCCAATGACATGGATTCTTTACGATTACGAAAAACATGCGTTTTTATCTATCAATACTCAATTTGATTATTCTACTGAATCCAAAAAGGGTTTATTTGGCTCTGATACCAATTGTTATATATTATCCGAAATCGCATCAGATAATATATAACAAATCGCGGAAAAAATAATAAAACCCTTTTTGTTAGATTCATCTATAGAAGAAACAAAAAAAAAAACAAGAATACTTACGGGTTTGCCTGCTGCTATCCATTTAGTATTCTCTACAGTTATTTTTTTGCGTTCTTTAGCGATTCCACGTTCTCCGGCGATTCCGTTTATGAAACTAAGAGACCTGCAGAATCAGATTAGATAAGAGGGAAAAGTTTCCAGACACTAAGGAAGCGGCCGTATTTCTGATTAGGGTTTAGAGTGATGAAATACCTAAACCTAGCCCCTTATTTATAGATTTTACAATGTGAAGCCCAACATTGTAAAGCCCATCCTATGTTACTTCCTTGTGTCCGGGACCATAACCCAATAAATTGATAATTCAATTTATATCCCTGATTTATTAATTCAGGCTTAAGTGTTGAGATTTGGGCCCTCTTCATCACAGTGCCCAAATTCAACCCGGTTACCACACTTGAGCCCATAACGCCTTTTTACCCATAAGTCCAATTTAGTTAATTAAATAATTAACTCGACTACTTTTAATTTGGACTTCCTTAAGACAATAACCGAATATGTTTATTTAGCATATCGGTCCAAATTATTATTAGTCTATAAATATATTAAATAAATATATTCCAACATATATTTCATAAATTTAAGTCGGATTATAACACCCCAAAGAATAATTCTTAATATAATACTGTACGGACTCAATCTAGTCCGAATATGCCATGAATCAGTAATATATTACGATTCAGTTTTTGTCTTTGTTACCGACATTCCAAGAGAAGTTGAGAGCATGATCTACAAGTACATATAAGTACATATATAATATGTTTAAAAAGTTATTTCATCATATATATAGTTTATTTTAAATGAGTAAAAGCTGAATCTGATATGAATTTTCGTTATATAAAAGTTTGGATTGATAGTATCAATGAATGTCGATCATTTGATTAATATTTGTTAGAATTAATTTGTTGTATTCAGTAATATCCAAACAATATATGATTTATATTTTTAAATTTGATTAAATTTATATAATCTTTCTAAATTGCCATATATATTTTGTGATATCTAACGTGGATGCAATGTTTCTGTTTTTATATACGTTGTTGAAAAAAATAACGAATATCATTATATTGAATCATGTTTTAGTTGCGCACGTTTTAGTTGCGCACGTATGAAATAAAAAGTTTATAGATACATCAAGACATTTTCGAGATCATACATGATATTCTGTAATAGAATTAGAAATTTGTTTAACATACATGAAAATGATGGAAACTAGAAGTTCAAGGAAATAAAACCTAAGACTAATACAAAGCATGGATCTTATGATATGCTTGTCCAGAGAATTCTTGTACCATGGAACTTATAGCGGATGTCGTAAAAGATTCCATGATTAACCGCTGAGTAGTGGGATTGGGTTTTTTTGAATATCCTTGAGTTCATTTTTTTTCAAATGTGGTATATGATAGCGCATAAAGCAACTCTCCACAACTCGTTGGAGAGGAAGACCATGCGGCAGCAACGTTGAGCCCCAGCACCAAGAGAAAGCATATTGACTTTTCTAGACACGAAATCTCGGAGAAGCTTCGAGTACTCGCACTCGAAAATGATATGGTTCATAAATTTAAGATCATTATGACAAAAAACACAATCAAGGTCTGTTTCTGTAAACAAGTAACTTTTCTCTCGTAGTTAACTTGCATTGAACAACAAGCCAATAAATAGTCAAATGTTTGATGATATTGAATTTGTTCCGTAATAAGGAGGCTCGATTAGCTTTCAGGACAAAAAGTTGGATGTGTTTGTAAGTACTTACTCATCGTGAAGTTGTTCCTACTTTGGTTAGGAATCCAAAAGAAAACGCCATCCTTGTTAGAAGATGGTGAACATTGGTTAATGACAAATATTTTCTATGGGACCTTTTACGAGAACGAATACCGTTATGCCTAATTCAAGAGTCGTTGTTGATGAAGTCAACTGATAGTGATTATGTTGGAGGACCCAAGCAGTAAAGTGGGTCGGTTTTCATTTAGACGGGCAGTTCAGACCTAATAACTAAATTCAATGAGTAAGCAGTATGCAGCTAAGTGCTTAGTCATTTGCTTATGGGTCTAGGGGCTCGTGAGATTGAACCAAACATATGACGTGACCCGAATGGCCCATGGATGCAAAAAGAGTATAGATAGTTTAACAAACAGCATTAAATAGATTTAAGTTTTTTTTTTCTCTTTATTATATACAATCAGTTTTTTTCTCTATATACCTCTTACTAAGAATTTAATACCACACAAACCCAATAAATTCTAAAATGACCCTTAAATCATATTTTACCTTCATTAGATTGGCGACCACAGTGGGAGCATGAGGTGCCTGAATAGCTCTTTTCAAAACCATACTTGTGGATTGTACTTCGGAGTTCTTTGAGGCATGAATCTTAACATGCAAGAAGTTCCCCCTATCGAAAATGAGCGGATAAGAGGTAATAATGAGCATGCTATTATATCTCATTTTAATCATAATACAGAAGAAAAACAATTTATACAAGAAGAACGTGATCAGTTAAGGGCTGAGATTGAAGCTTTGAGGGCCCAAAGGCATGCTGGAAATTTTTTTAAAGTGAAGTTCGTTTGCGGGATGTGTTATTACAGATGAGCCTGGTAACAAACACAAACAAGATGAAAGTAATCAGTCCCTGAAGGCTCAGACAGTTTCGAAAAAGGAATATTGGGCTAAGTAGTTGATGAAATATCGAATTATGTTGGAAACACAACCATAGAATCTGACTCGAATACTTATCCTTCCTCATCAAGTAGTGACCATGGCCGTTAGAAGAAGAAAGAGAGGTTAACTATAAAAAAACTTTAAGAAAATGGATAGAAAAGGCAAAGGGAAAAATAAGAAATATCAAGGCAAAGTAAAAGGGTCGACAGATTATGGTATTGATCATTTGTTAAGTGATCAATTTGCTATCTAGTTCGAACCAGGTATATTTTCCACTCATGATGAGGATCATATGTTTAGCCGAAGTCACAACTGGAGGTAGTCATCTTTGTCTTCAAATATTCTTTCTGGACATCTACCAAAGCGGGTTGATAGCTCTAAAATGGGAGAAATATGATAGAAGCAAATATCCTGATAATCACCTTGAACAGTTCAAAAATTCATGATGAATTTTAATGATGATGATAAACTATTATGTTGGGCCTTCTCGCATATTTTCAAGGGGAGGGCATTAAAATGTTATAACAGTTTACCACAGAGATCTATTAATTTTTTATATGTTCAGGATGGAACTCTGGTGGCAGTTTGTGGGAAGTAAATAGCTTAAAGGGAACGAATACTATCATTCATTGTGCAAAAGAACACAATGAGTCTTTAAAGGACTGCATCAGCACCTTTGTGAACATAAAGAATGGAGTGCCTGATTGTTTTGAGCAAATAGTTATCACTTCTTTAAGTTAAAGTTTAATATCGGGTGATTTGGTTGATTCAGTAACTCATAAGAAAGCAATGACTTAGGGATGATTACTGAATCAGGTCGAAAAGTAAATCACAGTGGAGGAAACCAAAAAATCTAGAGTACCGCACCATAATAGGTATGCTCCTACAATTTATATCCCACAAGCTAGTACTCAGTCCCAAGCTATAGTTAATTACCGACCTAAGGATTCCGGACAAGGTTCACATCGGCCTAGACAAATCCAGTCGAATCAGAGCCGACAGTCTAGAGCAAGGAGGAGTCAATGGGTCCAACCTTAATAGTTTTCTGAAGTAGGTGAAAATATAGCCACCATTAATGACATGACCAAGACTATTGTGCATTTCTGAATCTAGACACCAATTGAATCTCTTAGAGAAAATCACAACATTCACTTTTGTAGATACCATAATGATGTGGGTCATGATACCCAAGATTCAATTTCCCTGAAACGTGAAGTGCAAACCTTGATAGAAAATGGGAAGTTGTCTGCTTTTATTAAAAAACAAGGGGATAATAGGAAAGTTAATATGCATGGCCAACCTAGTACAAGTACAACACATGTGACATCACCAAATTTTAAAAAACAAAGTATGAAGGCATCTAAACAATAGAATGTTATGGTAATTATAGAGATATTTGATGTAAATTTGTAATACTTAGACCCAGATCTTGATCATAATTAAGTTAGGGTGATAATATAAAAACAGTGACAGTGTCCGATCTGTGTAGTTACTTTGAATCTTTGACCATTTTTGGGAAAGATACTGCGACTGCGCCCTCAAGCTACTCCATAAAAAGACACGTGAACAGTATGACCACTCAATTATAAGGGAAAATATTTACACATCTTTATCAGAACCATGTTTATTTCAATGTCTTTTATAAAGATGACCTAAGAGAATTTTCAGGCTCACATGAAGATGTTGTAGTAATAAAATCATCAATTGAAGGCAATGAAAGACAACAAATCTTGATGGATACTGGCAGTTTGACAAATATTTTGTTTTTTACCAACTTATAAGCAAATGAAGAATTCTTCAGTCATCCAACGTTTGAATAGAACCTTAGTGGGGTTTACTAGAAACTCGACTAATGTAATTGGGAAATTCGAAGGAGAGGTCTTGTTAGGAAAATGACCATTCAAGAATTTGATGAGGGTTTTGTTGGTAATGGTTGATTATCCGACATCTTACAATGCCATATTTGGTAGGTCTTGGCCATCTAGGATTCATGCAGTAGCATCTACTGTTCATCAATATTTGAAATATGTTGTTGGAGGTCAGATAGGCGTCATCCAAAGTAGTCAAATGGTGGGAAGGGAAGGTTATGTCAACGTTCTTGCTCCAAAATTATTAAAAGTAGTGAAAGTTGGCAAAATGTAGCAGTTAGTGGATTTTTCAGCCATATCAAATAAGATAGATGATCCATGGGAGGCTCCTGGTGATGTGATCTCAGTTGAATAAGTTGAAATTCATTACTTGGTAAAAGGGGAAAACGTCAGGGTCAAATCTAAATTACTTTTAGAATTGAAAGAAAAGTTATTGTCATTTTTATTGAATAATCTACATGTGTTTGCTTGGTACAACAAGAATATAACTGGAATACCAACAAGTGTAACTAGCCACAAACTATCTATTACATCCGATGCGAGACCAGTAGTGCAAAGAATGAGCGCTTTTTCCAAGGAAAAATCAGAAGACATAATCCATGAAGTAGATCGATTAACCAAGGTGAGGCATATCAAAGAGTCCCAGTATCCTCTTTGGACTGCTAACCCGGTCCTTATCAAGAAGAAAAATGGGAAATAGCGTATGTGCATTGATTTTACAGATCTCAATAGAGCTTGCCCCAATGATCCATTTCCAGTATCCCGGATAGATCAGCTAATAGATTCCACATCGCGAAATAAGTTGTTATCCTTCATGGATTCTTTTTCCGGGTATTATCAGATACAAATGGATCTGGGTGATCAAGAAAGATCACACTATTTTTATTACCAACATGGGGCTTCACTGCTATAAGGTAATGCCTTTTGAGTTGAAGAATTTTGTAGCCACTTATCATCGAGTGGTTAATAAGGGATTTTCTAACCAAATTGTAAGAAATTTAGAAGTTTATATAGATAATATGATGGTCAAAAGCCCTAAAAATAAGGATCACATATCCGACCTCCAAGAAACTTTTTCAAACTTGGGAGCTATAACCATGAAATTAAATCATGAAAAATGTACCTTTGGTGTTCAATTCAAAAAACATTCAGGGTTACATTATAAATGAGAAATGGAATCAAGTTAACCCATACCAATTTAATGTTTTGTTGGCCATGGATCTACCTTGGAATACTAAATAAGTTCAGATATTGACTGGAAGATTGATAGCGTTAAACAACTTTATTTTAAGGTCATTAGACAAGTGTACTCAGTTTTTCAAGTCTTTAGAAATGCCAAAGACTTCAATTGTTCCCCAAATTGTGACCAAGATTTCTTAAAATCAATCGACATTTATCTTCACCTAAAACATTATTTAAACCTGTAGACGGGGAAATATTTTATATGTATATAGCAATATCAGAGTATGTGATGAGTACAGTGTTGGTACGAGAAGTTGATAATTATCCCCACCCTGTTTATTATATAAGCAAGAGCTTATTGGAAACTGAGAAAAAATATTTAAAGTTGGAAAAATTAGCCTTTGTATTGGTGATAGAAGACAGAAAAATTAGGCCTTATTTCCAAACACACTCTATCACGGTTCAGACTTCTTTTCCATTGAAGAATGTATTACATAAAGCAGATATATCGGGACAAATGACTAAGTGAACAATTGAGCTTGGGGATTATGATATTGACTTGGCACCCCGAACTGCAATCAAAGCCCAAGTTGTAGCTGATTGTTTGGTTGAATTTCACTCCAAAAATCCTCATGAAGAAGGTCAAACCAGTAAGCCTGAGAAAGAATAGGTAATCTGGAGTGATGATGTGTCTAGTACAATGGAATGTGGAGCTCGTTTCTTCCTAATCTCCCCCTTTATGGATTCAATGTACCAAGCAATATGTTTTGGTTTCAGAGCATCTAACAATGAGTCAGAATATAAATCAGTAATAATAGGATTGAGATTGGCTCAGATTTGTGGTGTCAAAAGAGTCTGATTTTTAAACGATTCTCAGTTAGTCACATGGACAATTCGAAACCAAGAATGATCACTTGACAAAGTATCTAAAGATATTAAGAGAGATCTCAACCAGTTTTAAACACATTAAGTATGAGAATGTCCTAATATTGTAAAATTCAATGGTTGACTCCCTAGATATTATAGCTTATTCTGAAGCATTTCTTTGGATCATTGTACAAGAATGTCCTTCCATAGTCACAAATTCATAAATAAAGGGTGATATGGGAGAGAATTTGCATGTATATAACATGACTTCTCAAGATTGGAGAAGTGAAATCCAAAAGTTTATCACTAATGGAGTTGTACCTCAAGACAAAGCTTATGCTGAAAAGCTAAAATATAAAGCTTATGGATTTGTGATTCTAATGGGGGCTCTTTTTAAAAAATTCTCCAGCAGACATTTGTTGCGTTACCTCGGATCCAACGAATCTTAAAGTCTACTATCAGAACTACATGATGGGGAAGGATCGGCACATTGTGGCTACAAATCTTTAACTATGAGAGTTTTGTTGGCAGGTTACTATTGGCATTATATTATGACATATGCTAAATACTTAGTAAGAAAATGCGACCCTTGTAAAAGATATGGAAATCCAGTCCATGTACCAACAGTCTCATGAAGTCTGTATCCAAAGCAGTATCATTTAGCAGATAGGGGCTTGATCTAGTTGGACCCCTTCCAATGGCTTCTAGGGGTTGTCGCACTATCATTTTGGAAATATATTACTTTTCCAAGTGGGTAGAAGTTGCACCTTTTTCTGGGACAACATCTAAAATAGTGATAAAGTTTATTCTTTCTAACATATACTGCAAGTTTGACATTCTCATATGTATCTCTACTAAAAAAATGATCCTCAATTTGAAAACAAATACATGAAAGTATTTTGTGCATCAAGAGGAATCCAACATTGTTTCTCTTGTCCTTTTCATCCTCAGGCCAATGGATAAGTTGAGGTAGCAAACCAAACAATTTTAATGGTTTTTAAAAAGAGCTTGGAGGGAGCAACTAGGAAATGGCCGAGTTATCTATAAGAAGCTACTCAAGAGTCTTCATTCGCTTTAGTTTATGAAATATATACAATAACACTTATAAAATCTACTCTTCATTTTTTCAGAGTTCAAAATTATTCAGAAGAAAATAATGAGATGGTAGTATGGGCTCAGTTGGATTTAATTGAGGAAAGAAAAATAAAATCTCACCTAAGAACTGTGCATTACCAAAGCTTGATGAGAAGCAGGTTTGAATCTAGAGTTAGAAAAAAAATACTTTCAAGTAGTAGATGAAGTTCTAAGAAATGTCTTTTTACACACCAAGAAAAAGAATTTCGGAAATCTGGCTCCAAACTGGGAAGGACTACATTGTGTATGAAAAGATCAAGAAATTAACATACAAGTTGTTTAACGAAGAAGATAGCCTTTTGAATTTGTAATGTTGAGCATCTAAGGTTGTATTTAAAGTAAAATTATCTTTTAAATATTTAGTTTGTTATAGCTCAATATAAATATAAAGGGGCATACTATTTCCTACCTTGGTGGCGCGAGAGGTTTTAATGAGGTGTATGAAGCTCAATCAATCTATCATCTTTTGCATTTAAATAAAAGTGTATTTAGGCTTGGTGGGATCAAGTTGTGTTTCCTTCAAATGGATTACTTTCGAATGTCTTGGTGAGATTAAAGTTGTATTACCTTCGAATGGCTTGGTGAGGTTAAAGTTGTGTTGCCTTCGAATGGATTACCTTCGGACTTGGAGGAATAAAAGTTATGTTGCCTCCGAATGGATTACCTTCGAATGACTTAGTGAGATTAAAGTTTGGTTTCCTTCGAATGGCTCGGTGGGATTAAAGTTGTGTTACCTTCGAATGGATTACCTTCGAAAGTCTTAGTGGGATTAAAGTTCAGTTGCATTCGAATAGATTACCTTTGAATGGCTTGGTGGGATTAAAGTTGTGCTGCCTTCGACTAGATTACTTTCGAATGGCTTGGTGGGATTAACCTTTAAATTATAAAAAGAAAATCTAATGCAAACAACTAAATACCTTGTATATAACAAAGACTTACACAAACAAAGTAAAAAAGTAATCTGATCCGAATACAACAAAATGCCTTGCACACATCAAGGACTTCAATTCATAAATACACATAAAAATTGTTAACCTTAGGGCTCGTTCCCTTATGTTATCTTCTCTTCTATTTTCTTTACTTTAAATTTTTCCTCCTTTTCTGGATGCTCACCAGCCAAATCTTTTTTAGCTTCATCATCAGTGTCGTACTCATTGGACTCGTCCAAATAAAAAATTAATTTATCACCCATACACAGACTATGAAGAGGAATTTGGTCAGCTGGCACACACTTCCATAACTTACCAATAGATCACTTGAGGAATGTATTATGAAATAATATTACCATATCCAACTTAAGGGATTCATCCTTCTTATCCATAAACTCCAATAATGTATCAGCATATGCATCCACAGGATCGACTATGTCATGTGTAGTCTTTTCTTTGAGACTGATGATTTTATCTTCTTTCTTCTTAAGAAGATCTTCTAGCCTTTTCTTTTCTTCGGATAAATGTTGAAAGTTATCTTTATCCTTAGCTTGTTGGTCCTTCAAGGAAGTGATTTTTTTTTCCTGCAAATCTGTAAACTTGGACTACAGCTGATCATGATTAGATTTGGAATGAACTAGCCCTTCATTAAGGGTCTTCACTTCCTTATCCAAATTTTTGACTTTGTCTTTCTCTGCTTCGATAGAGTTCTTTAAAATTTGATTATCATTTAGAAGGGAAGCAATATCTTTGACCTGAGATCTTACCTGCCTCTCCAAGTCAACTACTGGCCTTACAAAGCCTAAAATTGCGTACCCCAGTTCATCATGTTTCTTAGACACTTCGAAGGACTCTCTATTCAATGTCACAACATTAGCAATGGTAGTAGATTGATGGAAATATTTCTTAAAATCTTCAAAGTTAAAATTTCCTATGTTATCCAGCTAGCCATCACCTCCGAAGAATGGTTTGTCAATAGTAGGAAGTAATAAAGAGGGAGAATCAATAAATGCTTGTTCTTGAGGATGAATTTCTGTAGGAATGATGAAATGAAGGACTTCAGATCGGAGTATGATCTCTGAACCAATTAATGTTTTCTTCTTCTTCACTTTTTTTTCGTTTATGTCCTCTTTATTATTGTGTTGGCCCTTATTCTTCTTAAATGTTGGAGATTCTGATGGTTCCTTAGTCTCCTCAATAGTGACTGCGACAGTCTCTAACAGAGCTGCATCGATTTCATTCGGAGGTCCCATACTTTCTAGTTATGGAATAACTCGAGATGAACCATATTTATTCTTTTTCTTCTTCTTAGTATTATCAAGATGAGTGAGAGCCCTATTCCTAGCTGGTAGAAAAAGTTTACCATCATCTTCCTTAGTCCTATTAAAAATAACAAAAGATCAGATAGAAGTGGTGAGTTATTCCCATGCAAGCTGGCAGATCTGATTTGTTCTCCATAGGTGGGTTCTCACCATGTTTCATAAAGTGAAACAATTGTGAAATCCATTTGATCATTTTTCAGTGGCCTATTGATTCAGCTTGGTGAAAGTCGTTTTTCCATCTTCCAGATGTTGTGAAAAAAGCTTTGAGAACACTGTAAAACAAATCCAAAGTAAAAACTAATGATATCAAGATATATAAACAATTTTTTAAAAAAAAATCATTTACCTAAGCTTTTCCACTATCTTATGAGCTTTCTGCCATTTTGCCAAGCACTGCTAATAAAAAGGAACTGAGTCCTCTAAAGCTTGTCAGCTTCCAGCAGGTCATTAACTACTTTCTAGTCATTCCTCATATTGAAGTAATAAAATGTGATATGACCATTCCGGCATAAACCGACCACAATAGTTAATTGTTCCATGAGCATCAGAATTTTTGATAACCTTAAAGCTATGATGCTAGCTAGCAACGCAAATCAGGTATTGTGGATTAGTTAGATTGGGCATAATTTTACCAAGTGGAAATACCTCACTATTTCCGGGTCCAAGGGAAAACCATCAATTCTCATGCCTTGTAATCCATCAGAGTTTCTTCAAGAATATGAATCCCCACTTTGATTAATTTGGAAACCCTCATTTTTTCTGAATCTTATCTAAATTGGTTGTATGAGAATATACATATGATACATTTTGTAAAACTAACAAGTATTTGACACTACACTTACTAAAATTGAGCCTCACTCGCCCAACAAGACATTCAAGAAGTGGTTCGGATTCCGGTAAGACAATCTTACTTCTTTTTTCTTTTGATACTTTTTAAGTATCCCCAATTTGACACGATGTTTCTAAATATGTGTCTTCACCACTGTCATCCATTTACTCTTCTATCATTTGTGGTATTGACTCCGTTGGATCATTAGGCTGAGTACCACGGTTATCTTCCTCAATATGAGGATGATCAGTTGACGAAAGTGTTGAATTTGTTTTTAGAATCTCTTCTGAAGGAAGTTTAGTTGTGATAGTTTCTCATATGATTGGATTTTTTTGTGGGAGATTGGTAGTATCAATGGAAGTTTCAGTTAGCTATTCAGTATCTTTGCCTGATGAGGGAGTTTTATTTTTAGTCTTAGAAAGTTTAATAAATTTTATAAGTGTGCTTTCCCCAATATCCGACCTTTGAGGAATAAAGGTTAATGGAGGTTTACGACTGTTAACTACTTTTATTAAGGGTTTCTTAGTTGATTAGACGAATTGTTCAGGAGTTGGAAGAGATTGTGCAAGAGGGCTAGGTTTATGAACGATTGATTGTCTATTAGATGATGAACTCCTATATGGTTTTGGAATTTGAGTCACAATTACTCCACTTTGTGAAACGGGTAATCTGGCAGTGATTCTGGCTTGCCTTTCTTCTTTTTCCAACTCGGACAGATTGAGCCAACCTCTTTCGATTAATATAATCTTCAACATAAACATAAAAACTTTGAAGATTACTAGAAGAACGATTTACATTAAACTATTTCTCACTCTAGAAATAGTGAAAAAATTACCTTTATATGGGTAAAGAAAATGCACTTGAATGTTTTACTAGGGAAGAGGAACCAACGGTAATAATTAAAGAATGCTATTAAATGTAGTTGTTTTCTCTTTTTGGCAATAAATACAATTACCAAGGGTACGTCCAATGACTACATGACACGTGTCTTAAAAAAGATAATCGTGTTAAAGTCGTGACCTTTCAATAAAATTAGATTTAATAACATCATTCAGACACAATTTGGAAATCATTTACAATTTTAGCTCTCCTGAAATGTTTCGGAAAGAGCTAAAGGGGCTAGATGATATTGTGAGATTATGTTGGAGACCCAAACAGTAAAGTGAGTCGGATTTCGTTTAGAAGTGACCAAATAACTAAATTCACTGAGTAAGGAGAATGCTTAATGACTCAACTAAGTGCATAGTACATTTGCTTATGAGTCTGGGGGCTCGTGAGATTGACCCAAACATATGACCTGTCCCGAATGGCCCATGGATCCACAACGAGTATAAATAGTTGAACAAACAACATTAAATGAGTTGGACTTTTTTCTCTCTCTATTAAATACAAACAACTCTTTGCTCTATCTACCTCTTACTAAGGATTTAATACCATACAAACCCAATAACTTCCAAAACGACTCTTCGATGAGATTTTACTTCCATCATCAACAATCGTGGGTTTACCCTGCAAGCGGGCATATCTGATTATACTTGACCCATAGCGATCCACAAGGGAATTGGGGAATATCCATAGATCGTACCGAAATGGAGGTCGGAAGACCATTACCAACATTTACTTTATATAGATTTGCAGCAAAGATTTTAGCTTAAGATTTTTTCTCCAACTCCAGCTTAATGAAGAATCTACGGGCAGATTCCAAATACTTTTGTCTTTAAGCTTTTCTTTGATAATCTAATCAGTATAAATTGAAAAAGGGTTCTTGATCGGACCAAATTTTCTTTAAGAGGGTTGTCTGATACACCTTTAGATTTAGAATCCCAAAAACGTCTTGCTCCGAAAATAGAGTTGATTAAAAGAATTTATCAAATATAAACTATCGCATTAATATTAATTGTGCCTTTATAAAAACTATATTAAAAAATTATATATGTGATATAATTCAAAAATAATATATGTCCGGTAAAATTTAAATAGTTGTATAGTTATTTTGACTATCCGTTTTTTTTATTCATTTTATGAACTTATTAAAATCTATAATTTAACTTTTGACGCATGGTTTTTTCTTTTGCAAAACCTTAATTTATATATTCTGTCAGATCCATAACTCAAAAATATAATTTGGTAATTAAGAAACTATATATAAAAAAGAAAAACTATTCCATGGATTTAAATCTGAACTTTTATCTTAAATTTTGTGAAGATAAAAGTTAAAGAACAACGGCTACTATGTTAATACACGGTCGGTCCTCAAAAGGAATTTAATTTTGGCATTTTGTTTCGAGTTCATTTACTGCTTTTACTGGACCACTGACACACACGAGTAATGGAGTTTTAGCAATTTGAGTGACTTGAAATTTACTCATAAATTACTACAACCATAAATGCGGCATTTTATAAATAAAAAACAAAATAAACGTGAAGCAGGCTACTCATCGCCGGCCATGAAACAAAACAACCGGCACGTTGTGGATTATAGCTATTCGGCACCACAAGAATTAAAAAGACCCTTCATTTCTACCACCTATTTTTTGTTATTTAATACTACTAACGACACTTTTATGAAAAATATAAATAAGAACCAAAACTCAATAACATTTCTCAACTTTGATAAACCGAAGAGGCAAAGCTCTAACCTGGATATGAAACTTTACTTATTCAGGTTAAGAGCAAAACTCATTGGTTCTTCGTTTTGTTAAAGGTAAAGTTTACATTTCTCAATCCGTATCATAATGTAGTAAAAGACATAAGCTTGTTTTAGAATTTAGAAGCATTTCTAACAAGCTATGTTTTGGTTCGTGTGAATGCAGGTTCATATGGAATGTTATAGGTTTTACATTATCAAGACTGAATTTTAGGTTCGGGGTTTTTGTTTTGTGTGGTTTAGTGCTTGATTTGATCAAAATGGTTAAGATGGGCCATTTCTTTTCAAGCAAAAGAGAGGCTGAATTAGACCTCGAAGCTGGTAGGGAATATTTAACTTGCGGAAACAAGGAGACGAGCCCTTGTTTAATTAGTTTCAGCCGCGAGAATTTGAGTTCGGACAATTACCCTAGTGTAGTAGGATGCGAGAGCGAGACAAGCTTGGTTAAGAGTTTCGTGAAGCTTGGTTTTTCAGAATTACCATTGGAGAAGAAACCAAGGGTAGAAAAGAGTATGAAGAGTTTTAGGAATGCTTCGAAGCCACCCCGACCTCCTAAAGGTCCGGTCTTGTTAGGCGAGGCAGACAGGAAGTTAGTTAGGGAGATTACTGAGCTTGCCATTAGAAAACGAGCAAGGATTGAACGGATGAAAGCTATCAAGAAAGCAAAGTCGGAAAAGGTTTCACCTTTGTATACAAACTTATTTGCCACGATCTTCACGATTGTCTTTTTCGTCATCGTAATCTTTCAAGGTATTTTTTACTGTTTCTTTGTTGTATGAAGTCTGGATGGTAACATCTTTTATGTGCTAATTTGGAATTTGAAATTATACAGGAAATTTCTCGAGAAACATTGTAAATGTTGGTAGCTCAGAGGCGCCTGCGCCGGCTGTTGCTGCCGCCACTAATGAAGGCTTCATTTCACCTCACGTTTACAACATTGAGAGGGATTATCCACCTTCCAACCCGGTTAGGTGCGTCTTTATGTTCTTTTCTATTCCTATATCCAATGTAAAATTGGCTTGCTTGGCTCTCAAGTAAAACAATCAGACCTGAAATCTGATTTTCTGACCTGAACCCGACTTGTCCGACCTTCTGGGTTTTATGGGTTAGCCCGAACCTTATGGCGTCATTTTTCTTGAGTGCGAGTTAGGCTCGACATTCATTCATTTCAAGCAATACTTACCATTATATCGAAAGAGCAGACGAGTCCTTTTGTATCTCTTGGATAATTTGTTTGATAATGTAAATGCAGCTATACGATAAAATCGGTCTCCAGAGCGGATACTAATGCGGGTAAAATCGAGGAAATACTGAAGATAATGGGAAAGATATCTGTATGATTGAAGAATTTGTCTGTATACAGACAATTTTGTAGAGCTTAGCTTGAATATAATGTTAACTTATGGCCTTGATTGGTACATCAGAAGTTAACTTTTTTAGGTATGCTTCAAGATTGTGCTACAATCTCTGTTATAAGTTTCAGGATTCCATGTATTAATCTTGAATACAAATTGCGAGTGGTCATGAAAAATGCAAATATTTTTAATTGCATTTGTACTATAACTTCTTTTTAAATATAAATGGAAGGAGTGAGAGTTATCAATTGAATACACGTGTACAATTTTCAATGATTACTTATTTAACCTTCACGATTCAATATATTTTTAATTTAAATTTGATTTTTTTTTCAATATATTTATATTTTTTTTTTGTTAAAGATTAACAAAATGAAATTCATGAGTGATATTTGTACAATTTGTTTTAATCTTATTTTCGCAATCAAATTATACGTAATTCTAACTGGAACACAATTACATTTTAGTAACCAAACCAAATTACACCTAATTCTCCAACTCAAACACAATTGTTTTATCACACTGATTTAGCATTCAAATTGCACATATTTCCGTAACTAGAACACAATCTATTCTCTTTAAATTAGTTGTTACGCACCAAACTAACATTTATTTTGACAAAAACAAGTTGTATATTTTTTTCACATAGTTAGATTTATTTAGCAGCACAATCCTATTTCCACTTAATCCGGTGACTTGAACATAATTGTCTTTTAGCAACCAAATCACACGTAATTTCACAACCGGTACACAATTACTTTTTCTATAATTATTTTGGAACCCAATTATACGTAATTACGCAACTAAAAAAATAATAGAAAAATATATTTCATGGTCTAGTTTTGTGTCATCTTAAAAAAACAAAACCAATGATATTTTTGTAATTTTTTTTGAGATATAATTTGAAAAATATGACATTAAAAAAATTAGAAGAGAGAAAATAGTTAAGGGATATTTTGGATTACCATGTGAATATTTTTAAATACTTATTTATCACCAAGTGGTTATATGTACTTTGTTAAACCTTGGATCATATTGGTAAAGAAGTTTGATATTGGATAATGATTATCCATAAAAATATTGATAATGTTATTATAAGGTTCTAATCTATTATTTTTTTTGTCTATAAAATAATGTTTTAGTATGTGTAAGTTTTATAAATGCTAAGGTGACTTTAAACAAAATATGTGGTAAGCAAATAAGATTTTTTGTCCGTCATATAAGACTCAAAGCCATGGAAGACAACTTTAAAGTTAGTGACTTAAGCTCAAAAGCCACAACAACTCCTAATCCAAACTCATGTCTATAAATACAACACGAGAGTTTTGTATCGAGCGTCGTAACTCATCTTGCAAAATTACTTTGTGGCTTTTAGCATTTTCTTTCTTTTGGAGTTACTCATAAACTAACTTCTTTATTTTCTTACTAACTAACTTCATTATCATTATTTTTTCTACTTCTTACTATCTGTCGTCATTTTAGCTCCAATTCACGCGTTACTTTTTTTAATTGGTTAAGTTTCGGCTAACTATCCCAACACTTTGAAAACTCTTTATCATCCTAATTTTACTTCATTCTTCGGTTGTTTTTTCTCTTTTTGTTAACTTCTATCATAAAAAAAATTCAAACAAAAACACTTACCAAATGGGTATCGTCTATGAGGAATTTTAAGGATTTATAAGATGATCTTTTCAAAAACTCCTTCAAACGCCTTTAATATCTTCTACTAGTTTTCTTAAAAACCAAAAAACTAAAAAAACTAAAAACCTAAGAAAAAAATGATGTCACCCAATCTATAAGGTAGAAGCCAACCTTTGTACCTAAGATGTTATCCATAACACAAATATCGAGAGATAACTAAATGACATAAGATGAAGTCATATGTTTGAGATAAGGTTGATTTTTAATTTGGTGGAGGATATCAAACAACCACGTCGACATACTCTGTGTTATGTCGTTCATAATCTTAAGAAAGAAGATGAAGTCACTTTTTTTACGCTCAGAAATCATTAATGGTATCCTTCTAAATATAAAATCACATATTGCTCTTAACACTCCAAGGAAAATACCCTAAAAACATTATATTCGCGAGTCATCCAACAAATTTAGAAAGTATCATTACAATCGTTACCGTTCTCGCTTGGACACGAGAAGCATGATACATTCTTCTCATCATCATAAAAAAAAGAAAGAAATGAGAGTGTACATCTAAATTTTACCTGATACGACAAAAGACAAATTGAAACCCATGTCATCCTCCCGATCCTCAATGCATCAATCGAAACAAAAAATATACCCTCCACCTTCGCCTGTGAATAAACCACCCCAATAAAACACTTTAATGATTCCTCCAATTGGTCAACCAAGTCTCTAATGTGCATATTTCGAAGGTATCAATCCACCATTTAATGAGGCTTCAATTTCCTCTCTCCAACCCATTAATGACCATGACAAGTATCACCGAGAGTGATTGAATCCTTTGTGTTTGAAAGTCTTTCTGTAACATAATTGTTAAATAAAATAATGTCTATTGCATGTGGGTGCATGATTTCTTTATAATTTGGACCACATTAAATATAGTTTGTATGTTTGGTTTTTGTTTATATTTTTTTTATCTTGTTGCTAGTTTTGCGGTGATAACCTTTTCTCATATTCTCATATGAAATGTGAAATGTGAAATGAAAACATGGTAATATCTTTTCTAAAAATAATTGAGCACCAGGTTATTGCATTTAGAGGATTGAATTTCCAATAAGTGGTGTAGTTAGCTTGGAGCAATAGTAAAATGAGTAGATTGATCACCGATCTGAAGACTGGATAAATAGATCTCTCTTAGATACCTAAAGCCACAAACATGAATTCCATGAAGATTAGCTTATAAAAATTTGACGACTCAAATGATTTTAATATATAGAGAACTAAGAAAAATGCTTACCTAGTACATAAATGATTGATTGTTGTCATTGATGATAAATATACATATGTTGATGTTTTGGTACTGTCTACGACTCAAAACTCCCTCATACCAAGCTTGGGAGATGAAGTACTATGCGAGATATCTGAAAATCTTACGAAGTTAGGGATATGGAATCGGTTTGAGACGCTTTATATGAAGAAGTCCTTCGCGACTAAGTTATATTTCAAGAAACAACTTTACACGTTGTCTATTGATAGTAATATATAGATCTGGAGGCACCTATATGATTATAATTGAATCATACTCGACTTAAATGTATTTGATATGAAGGTGGAAGAAGATGATCAAACAGTCATCCTTTCAAGTTCTCTGCCAAAGAAGTACTAACATTTCATGGACACCGTGCTCTACGACAAAGACTCTTGTATGAAGGTCAAATCAAGTACTCCTAAAACTCTAATGATATTCAAAGGAAAATTATCCTAAAGGGTGACTGCGAAGGACACAGATTGAATGTAAGGGGACGGCCATGAAAAATAGATACAGGTAAGATGAGAGAAAACTCTCGCTAAATATCCAAAAGTATTAAAAAGGATTTCAAAGTAATATGTTGTGTATGCAATAATAAATAACGTATTAATGAGAACTTCCTGGAGAGAGCAACATGCAGAAACTATCAGAAGAGAGAAGTTAAAGATATTACTATGACATCTGATGATTGTGAGTACACTAATATGTTAATTAATTTTTTTATACATGCATGTACACAGATAAATCGGTGATAGATTCAGGTGCGTCATTATGCATAACTTTCAATAAACGCCTGTTTGAAAACTTAAGAATGCTTGATGGTACTAAAAGTCATCCTCGACAATGACAAATCCTATGACGTCAAAGGGTTTGGAACGGTTTAGGTCAAGTTAAGTATGAGACTTAAAGGAGTGATTAATAAAGTAAAATATACACTTAAAGTTAAATGTAATCTTCTATTAGAATGTCATGTGAGGAATGGTTTGCCTATAAGGATAAACATGACAGACTTAGGGTATTGTAAGACTCATTTATTGTTATGAAAGCCAATATAACTAATTGCGTGTTAGTTATCGGGATATTTGTAGTAATATGAGGTATGTCTAGTGTGGTGAAGGATTCTACCAGGACGTGGTATCACCAGCTGATGCATATAAGTGAGAAAGGACTAGGTGAACTAAGTAAACATGAGTTGTTATATGTTACCACAATTCAAAACCTAATTTTTTGTGAAAGATGTGTTTTAGATAAAATAAAAAAGGTAAAGCTTATAGCTAGCAACCAAAAACCAATGAAGTAATCGATTAAGTTCATTCCGACTTTTGAGGTACGAGACATGAACCTACCATAAATGGTGCGAGGTACTTTCTTTCGTTGATGGATGATTATTCTATGGAAGTTTGAGTTATGCTTTTGAAGACCAATAATAAAGTATTTGATGTATTTGCGAGTTGGAAGACTTTGGTAAAAAATCAAATTAGGAAAATAATGACTTCAGACTAATAATAGTTTGAAATATGTGAACAAAAAATTCATTAGATATTGTAAAAAGCTTGACATTGTTAAAAGATTGAACCCTAAATAAGACTCCCAACAAAATAGGTTTGTTGAGAGAATAACCCTATTAAAACAGGCTAGGTGTACGCTTCATATTGTTGGAATATGCTATAGTATCTGAAATATATATATATATAAAATTATACGATCATTACTTTTTTTAGTTATAAAATTGAAATGGAACTTTTATTGATTATCTTCGATTGTTCATTAAAAAATAGATTTGATAATGTGGTCTTTAAATTTTTAGCTTAAAAATTACGAAAAAAGAAGAGGGAAAAAATATGGTTGTTGTTTGAGTTTATATATAGAGATGACAATTTTTCCCAAACCCGCGGGTACCCGACCCGAGTCGACCCGATGGGATTGGTTATGGGTTTAAAAAAATTTCCGCGGATGGATCGTGGGTTTGAAAATTTATTACCCGCCGGGTTTGGGATGGGTTATGGGTTTAAGAAATTTCCCACGGGTACCCAACCCGAATCCAACCCATTGGGTAATATCCGACGCGTACCCGCTAAATTAATATTATATAAAATAAACAAATTATCTAATATTATTTAACCAACTTTAAAATAAAATTACTGATATTAGTATTTGTATTATGTAATGCCAAAAATAATTTATTATGTGTTAATATATATAATATATTTTGAAAAATATTGTTATACATTTAAACATTTAATTTATTTTTTTTAATTTATTTTTTTTCAAATATTTCGTTTTTTATCTGTAAAAAACTAAGAATAATAAGTATATTTTGAAAAATATCTCCTAAATTTGTTAATTAAACAAAATATCATTCTACATTTAAACAAAATATTTGCCGCTTATAATGATTATAGTATATTTTGATAAATATCATTCTACATTTAAACATTGAATTTGATTTTTTAATATCTGTTTTGAAAATATTTTTTATTTTTCTGTCCAATAATAATATTATTAATTAAATTAAAAAATATTTACTAGAAACCATATATTAATTATTAAAACAGATTTACTAACATATTTAATTTGATATTTTTAAACATGTTTCCTTTATTTTTTAGAATTAATATCAAATTCTAGAAGATCCAATAATATTTTTAATCAAATTAAAAGAAAAATATTTACTAACATATACCAAAACTCGATATAAATTATGAATAGATAACAAAATATTTGCTTATTAACATACAATATATTTTAAAAAATAAAATTTTCGATGTAAATATTAAATTTGAATTTTTAATTTGTTTTTTAAAAACATTTTTCCTTATTTTTATACATGACTTGTGGAATGAGTATCAAATTCAAATTCAAGATATCGTTATAAATTTAATTAAAATAAAAAAGTTTTCTTTTTCTCTTCAAGATTGATAGTATAACTTAAATTATAATTTATAAAACCTAATTTACATAAGAAAATAAATATATATGTTTAGGGTTCTGGAGTTAGAGAGAAAAGAAAAAGTTAATTTCCATAGGTACCCGCGGATCCCGCGGATGGATACCCGAACTCGACGGGTTTGAATGTGGAAAAAAAATATTACTACCCTACGAGTACGGACTAAGATGAGTTACGGATTTAGTTATACCGGCATACATCCCAAGCCATTAATATCACTATTTATATATCATTTTTAAACGGACGAATAATAGTGAGTATGTGGATGAAGACGGGCCTCAAAGTCCAAGACTAATAACAGCAGTTATAAAAGGCCCAACATGTACTTTCCACTAAATCTCTCTCTAACAAGACTCACTCTCATTTTACCTAGCCTCTCTTGATTTTAGGGTTTCCAGTTTCTGCCAATCGCATACCGATTTCAATACATATTTGTTTTCGATACAGATTGGCGAATCGAAACTCTGGTTCCTGTTTCGTATCTCTTCGAGCTCGTCTAATTTTTTCCTGATATACCGGGTATCGTATGGGTACGGAGAGGAAGAGGAAAGTGAGCTTATTCGACGTGGTGGACGACTCCTCCGTATCGAAGCTCGCAAAAAACATGGCTATGAACAACAGTCTTATTAACCGGTGGAATGGAAAACCTTACTCTGCCAAGTACTATGAAATTCTTGAGAAGAGGATGACTTTACCTGTTTGGCAACAGAAAGAAGAGTTTTTTCAGGCACTCAAGAGTAGCCAGACTCTCATTCTCGTCGGTGAGACCGGTAGTGGTAAAACAACTCAGGTAAATTTTTGTTTCTTCGGATAATCAAAGTTTGCGCATTTAAATTTGATTCTTGCTGTTATGTTATATATATAGTGAATCCATGTGTGTGGACTCCAGTACACTGCCTTAGGGTTCTGATATCAAGTTGTGTTATGTGCTTGTTGTTTTCAGTTTAATATAAGGGGTGGATTTTGTCTTACTAAGTCATGAAATATGAGCTTCTATTTGGAAGTTGTATGTACAATTTAGCTGCTTAGATATGAATTGCAGTTTCTGCTATTTTGCTATCTGCTATTTCTGCTTGATAGAGTGTATTTTGAAGCTTGTTGTGTGCTCCATGGTAAAGAACTTCATTGTTGTGCTAATTCAGGAATTATAAATGTATCTTTACTTAGGGATAGTCAACTTGAAACCCTTATTTATTAATCCATTAGCCTTGGGGTCTATTGGTTACAGAATTCCCAATAGTCCTCCAAATTCTAGGGTAGTCAATTGAAGATTTTGATAGTCTTTAGAACCAGGATGCACTCAATTAAGGTAATTTGCAAGGAGTCATGTGTGTAGTCATTTTTTACATGATTTCTGAATTCCATAGATTTTAGAGTAAGAAAATACAAAGCCATCCTTGATTTTATATCTCACCAAATTCCATAAGATCCACCGGGTTGCTTTTATTTATTCATAACAATATATGTCATTTCATTTATTTTTATTTTCTTTGGTTATAAATGTTATGTTTTTTTTTTTTGTATTTTGAAGTCATGAATACACTATTATAAATATCAATAATATTGTAAAAAGCACATAAAAAAATAAATAAAGTCATTAGTTAATCTTTATTTTAAATGTCGCAGAAATGACTATTTTTTGATAGTGTAGATTTAGTTTGTCCTATATTCTAAAGAGTGAAGGATGAGAGTATATGTTTTTTTGATACTGATTTTGGCCAATCCATAAATTTTGGGTAGTATGGACATCATAAAACTTGGACAGATTCAACTGCTGCAAAATGATAAACTCAGGCTGGAATCCGGCCTGAATAGTCCAGCCAGATATAAATAAAATAAAAAATACAAAGAAATTTCGAACATTTTTAAAATTCTAATAAATATGTTTAGCGTTTTGGTTTCAACTTGGCTGAGAAAATTATGGGTTTGGACAGATGTGTCCTTAATCTGGATGCGGGTGTGACATATCTTAGTTATTGTAAAAGCTTTGTTCGACTCAAGCTCAACCCTTAGCTGGATTTTTGTCCCCTTCATACAAGATTTATCATATATTATTTATTAAAATAATAAATCGAAGTAATTGAAAATATGTCCATATAACTTTTTGAGGATTCTTTTTTAAAATCATATGAAGTGTATATATACCAATCATTCAAAATTCAAAACTCTGTAAAAGTTATTACATTTGCAAAAATCATTCATATAAAAGTTATTATCTGCGACACCCCCTTAATATATGAGTGCTCAATAGGTAAGTTCGTTTAAGTTTAGAGTATTGTAGGTAAAGGACCTATGAGTTTCTATTTGAAGATGTTTTTAGGCTATTTATGTTTTTCATTTAGTATATACTGAGCATTTTTTATTTGATGTGCATCCTATGTTCTTATATTTGAATTAGCTGTGAGATAAACGTATAACCCTGAATTTTTCATTTATAAACAGATTCCCCAGTTTGTTCTAGATGCTGTTGAATTAGAAACTCCAGACAAACGAAAGAAATGGTTGGTCGCTTGTACACAGCCTCGTAGAGTGGCTGCAATGTCTGTTTCTCGTCGTGTTGCTGATGAGATGGATGTCGGTATTGGGGAAGAGGTTGGTTATAGTATCCGTTTTGAGGATTGTAGCAGCTCACGAACTGTTTTGAAGTAAGATCATCCTTTTATATTCGCATTATATGCTTATTTCTTACACTTTGAATGTGTTTGATTCTTATCACGCTGTAATCATGTTACAGGTATCTAACAGATGGTATGCTTTTGAGAGAGGCAATGACAGATCCGCTTTTGGAACGGTACAAGGTGATAATTCTTGATGAAGCTCATGAGAGGACATTGGCGACTGATGTTCTATTTGGACTTCTGAAAGAAGTGCTGAAGAATAGACCTGACCTTAAGCTAGTTGTTATGAGTGCAACTCTTGAGGCTGAAAAATTTCAGGAGTACTTTAGTGGTGCCCCGCTTATGAAGGTTCCTGGAAGACTACATCCTGTGGAGATCTTCTACACACAGGAACCTGAACGGGACTACCTGGAGGCAGCCATTCGAACTGTTGTGCAAATACACATGTGTGAACCTCCAGGTGATATTCTTGTTTTCCTAACAGGTGAAGAAGAGATTGAAGACGCCTGCCGAAAAATATCAAAAGAAATTGCTAATCTTGGTGACCAGGTAGGGCCTATAAAAGCTGTGCCTTTGTATTCTACCCTCCCACCAGCTATGCAACAAAAGATTTTCGATGCTGCTCCACCTCCACTAACAGAGGGAGGTCCTCCTGGAAGAAAGATTGTGATTTCAACAAACATTGCAGAAACGTCTTTAACCATAGATGGCATTGTATATGTGATTGATCCAGGATTTGCAAAACAAAAGGTTTATAACCCACGAATCCGTGTTGAATCTTTGTTGGTGTCTCCTATATCGAAGGCAAGTGCCCACCAGAGAGCAGGTCGTGCTGGAAGAACTCGACCAGGAAAATGTTTCAGACTTTACACTGAGAAGAGTTTTTCTAATGACCTCCAGCCACAAACTTATCCTGAAATATTGCGATCAAATCTTGCAAACTCTGTGTTAACCTTAAAGAAATTAGGAATAGACGATTTGGTTCATTTTGATTTCATGGATCCACCTGCTCCTGAGACATTAATGCGAGCATTGGAGGTGTTAAATTATCTAGGAGCCTTAGATGATGAAGGGAACATGACAAAGTTGGGTGAAATCATGAGTGAGTTTCCCTTGGACCCGCAGATGGCAAAGATGCTCATTGTCAGTCCTGAATTCAACTGTTCAAATGAGATCCTTTCTGTGACTGCTATGCTGTCAGGTATGTTTCTTGCGACTTCTTTTCTCCTTTGTATGTGTTCTATGTCCTTTTCTGTGAGTCAGTTTTTTCATTTAGCAAGCTGCTTGAGTCTTTCGGACGTCTCAAACGCTTCTGTATGTTTATATTGTCAAGGCATCTATCCGTGCCCAGTCTCATGCTAAACTGCAAGCATAGAGTCAGTTAAATTTGTTGTGTCTGTTAGGTTGCCCTTGCCTGCTTCATTAGTGAATGCATTCTTCTCTCTGTTTGTCACACAGAGAGGTTGTGCATATATAGCTAGTTGCATGTGTATGAAATAACTCATGCATATGTAATTAAATGTAACGTGTCCACCCGAGTTGTCATCAGCGACTCTCTTTCTGGGATCCATGCCATTGGTTGGCATGAACCACAGTATTCTAAGTAAGTGCTGATGCAGATAGTTGCAGTTTTTCAGTATTCTCTCATGACGCAAATGGCGTGCCAGTTGTGCCTCTATGCATCTGCTGACCTTCTGTGGCCTCTTCTGTGATAACTAATTCTTTCTATAGTACCAAACTGCTTTGTCCGGCCTAGAGAGGCTCAAAAAGCAGCAGACGAAGCTAAGGCTAGGTTTGGGCACATCGATGGGGATCATCTTACGCTCTTGAACGTGTACCATGCTTATAAGCAAAACGGTAAGTTTGAATCCTTCTGGTACATATTTTGTCGTTTATGCTTCCTATCTGTTTGATGCGTGTCTTACCTTCATATCATAATTACAGGTGATGAACCTAACTGGTGCTATGACAACTTTGTCAATCAACGGGCACTGAAGTCAGCTGATAATGTGAGACAACAGCTTGTTCGTATTATGTCAAGGTTTAACCTGAAACTGTGCAGCAACGATTTCAACAGCCGTGACTACTACATCAATATAAGAAAGGCAATGTTAGCTGGATATTTCATGCAAGTGGCTCATCTGGAACGCACTGGACACTACTTAACCGTCAAAGACAACCAAGTATGTATCTTTTAAGTATATGTATTACATTATTTTCAAATTGATCATATTGAACTGATACATTAATATGCTATCATTTCTCCTTTGTTTTGCAGGTTGTGCACTTGCATCCATCAAATTGTCTTGATCACAAGCCAGAGTGGGTAATATATAATGAATATGTCTTAACCAGTCGGAATTTTATACGCACAGTTACAGACATCCGCGGCGAATGGTTAGTGTCACTTTTCTGTTGCCATCGCACCAGTGTTTAATTGCTTCATTTAAATCTCTGTTAATGAATATACATACTTTTTTGGCGTATGACTAAAGAGTATTGATGTTAAGTGTTCATACACAGTATTCTACATGATGTACTAATTATCAATTGATTTTCCTTTCTTTGCAGGCTAATTGATGTAGCACCACACTACTATGATTTATCAAATTTCCCCAATTGCGAGGCCAAACGTGTTCTCGAAAAGCTGTACAAGCAGCGAGAGAAAGGAAGAGATGAGGGCAAGAACAGGAAATGAAGTATTGCTGCAGATCATATTGGTTTTTTAACGTTTTGAATTACAATGTTACAAGTTTATTGAAAGTTATGGGGCCTATACTTATTCAAGTTTATCTAGGTGGAGTCCAGGAAGGTTGAGGAGAAAGTAGCCAGTCTCTTGTATAATTTTCTAGAGTAGAAAGAGATACAGCTATAATCATTTCTTTTGTACTGTATTCTTAAGTGATTCAGAATATTTGTTTTATAAACTCGTTAGTTTGTTGGAGATTTCATACTTTCTAAAACATATTGTTCTGCTTCATGCATAATTTTGGTTGGTTTTGTTTCTGATGAGGCTATTGTTGGCTTTGGGTATGAACAACGATGCCGACTTTCAAGGAATCACCTGTATGCCACACAATGCATCATTTGTGTATTTATGCCGTTTCTAATCTCTTCAATAAGGAGTTGTAGTGATTTTGTTTTTGGGTATTTCTTGGCAAGGGTACAAGTGATGGCAGAAATAAAACAAATGGGTTCATCATAGATGAAAGTGTTTATAAAACCAGAAACAAAGATGAAAACATAATATTTTAGCACAAACGGTACGAGGATTATCATGTCTTTATTTTCGAAGAGACGGGACTCATAAAACTTCATTCTCTTCCTCTTCCTCTTCCTAGCTGTTCGTAAAGCTGGTTAATTTGTGCCTGACAATTGCAAATAAATCCCATCAGCGAGGTTGTGTACCATGTAATAGAGAGAGATATCAAATGTGATCTTATAATAGTACCTTATAATACGTTAGCAGATTCCTTCTTTTCTTCTTTAAAGTAGCAGTCACAAAATCCCTTTCCATGTCAAAAGGACTTGCCTCTGAAATCACTCCTTTAATTCTCTCAAAACCCTTTACCTGTTATTTTATCAAAATAAATAAGCCATTACATTTAAAAGTAAAGGAGACATCAAATATTATTACCTTGTTTCTGTCAGCCGTGGCTTTAAGCTCTAAAAGTATGTAATCTTGAAGCTGAGGAAGAGAACAAAGTTGAAACAAGGAGCCGAAATGACCATGCAAGAATGCCCATTTCTTTGCATGTTCTTCATGTGGCACAACCACAGCAACTAACATTGATTTGAAGCTATCTCCATACACCCAGATCTTAACAAGACAGAGACATTTAACAAAACACAAGCTTAGCTATTGTTTCAAACCAACCCTCAATCGATCAACCAATGAAAATGACATACTTACTTCTTCAACGATAGGGGTTACACCATAGATGTTTTCCAAATGCTCGAGAGCAACGTACTCTCCTTGCGACAGTTTTATAAGATTCTTCTTGCGATCTATGATTTTAACTACTCCATTTGGAAGTATCTCCCCTATGTCACCTAAGCATATCAGTGTTAAACTTTTATTCACAGCTTTGCACAGAAGTTGAAAGAATAGTGGGTCATATTCATAAAATAGGGTTGTTCAGACCATATATAGTGGTTCGTGTCACTACAACTAGAAGATGTTAGATATTTTAGCAGTGTCAAAGTTATAAGACAGTTTAGTCTCTTACCTGTATGAAACCAGCCATCCTCGGTGACTTCTCTGGTAAGCTCTGGATTCTTATAGTAGCCCGTAAAGATGGGGCCTCTAAGGCATATCTCCCCACGAGGAGGATCGGAGAGTGGGTTGTAGCCCATCTCCTGCACCTCCTCTAAACGCAGCTCAGCGAATGGGATTGGTGGACCAACTGTACCAACCATGCACATTTCGTCTGGAATAGAAAGAGTGGCTGCTCCACAAGTTTCTGTCAATCCTGTTTGTTTGATTGCCAAACAAAAAATGATTATTTCTTATTCATCACAGTTTGTCTTATTAAACTAAATTCTATGGAGGCTCACCATATCCTTGTATTACAAAATAGAAACTAAAGTCTATGGAGGCTCACCATATCCTTGTATTACAAAACAGCAGCAGGTAACACGTAGAAACTCTTCCACTTCGGAGCTCAATGGTGCAGCTCCTGATGCTATTAATCGAACCCGTCCTCCTAACCTTGCTTTCACCTACTTAACAAAAAACTTATGAAAAACGCAGACTTCGGATAACTTTCAGATTCTTATTACCTTCCTGAAGGCTAAAAGATCCGCGAGAGGTGACGCCTCTTTCTGTTTATAGCCGCGATTCATCCACCCAAGTTTGCTGTTTATCAAAACACAAGTTTAGTTTTATTTACTTTGAAATAAATGATAAAAGGAGGAGACTAATCTTACTATTTGTAGAGAATATCGAAAATTCGTTTTCTTATTGGCCCGACTTCTTGCAATGCATCTTTTATACCTGAAACGCACAACACAACGAACGTTGTCTGGATATGAAACTTTCTTAAAATCAACAAGTTGATAAATAACAACTGATGAAATTACCATCATGAATCCGTTCCAGAACACGCGGCACACCAGCCAAAAAAGTTGGCTTTAGTTCCATCAAATCATCCCCCAGTTCATCAAAATTCTTCAGAATTAAAACCAACATTATTATTGTTTTCAAATTAGAAATACAAATAAAGTTGATTAGATAAAAATGTAGCAGCAAAGCATACCCCATGGTAATAGCCAACAGAGGCACCTTTACGGAAAAAGTACTCCTCGATCATTCGATCGAGGATATGAGCAAGGGGTAGGAAAGATATATACACATCCTCCTCTGTCATCTACAACACAACGAATGAAAAAATATAATCCACGGACGAGACAAAATCTTAATGCTATACAAGTAAAAAGAGAATGACAACACCTTATCTTTATCTTCGAGTTGGTCCATGCAATAATCCACCCCTCTTACGATTATTGTAATAGTTTCGTGTGTCAAAACAACACCTTTAGGATCTCCGCTGGTTCCGCTCGTGTACATGATTGTGCATATCTCAAGAGGCCGAGGAGGCGAAATCTCTTCTGGATTTACTCTTCCCTGAATTTAACCAACATAGACTTGGATTTTAAAGTTTTGTCAAACAGACAAAATCTAATTTTGTTCTTTTTCTCAACTTTTAGATGATTGAAATGTAACTTAAAAGTTGAACCTTCTGCAGAAACTCATCCCATGAGTAAGCTTTAACTCCAAACTGATCAGATTTCTGCTTTTCAGCTTCCGTCAATGAAGTGAAGCTAATGATTCCTGTAACCAAAGCCAAACTCATTAGAAGTTTTTATCAAGCATTTTCGGCTATTGAAAAGAAAAAGATTCGAGAAGTCAATGTCACCATTCAATCGTTGAGCTGTAGTGTAATCCGGGTCCAGAAGCTACAAGGGAAGTGTAAAACGTAGTGAAGTGTTTTGCCTTTTGAGAAAACAAAGTACTTGTCCATTTTACTTGCGGATCAAGTCATCAAGAAAACGAATATATTGAAACTTACCCCAGTCAGTTTTTTATTTTGGAAGAAAACAAAATCGAGCTCAGCGTGATCTATAATAAAGTTTACAGCTCCCGCGCCTGGATCAAAGATGAACTACTAAATTCAAGTGAAGATTAAGGATATTACTAAGTTCAACATCAGAAGATTCTTATACGAAGTTTTACCTAGTGTATCGTAAAGAGGCACACAGACTAAAGCGTAGGCGTTACAAGCCTGCAAAAGTAGAAGCAAACTGGTCTTCTATATGCTCATCGAGAAACATACGTCATAAGAGAAAGAAGTGTACCTCCATTGCTACAATCCACTGGGGGCAGTTGGCTCCATAAACCCCGATTCGAGATCCCTGTCGGTATATTATTAAGACAAAATAGATTTCATTGGAATCGTATAATAAGACACGAACAACATTGGTTGGATCAGGACTGAAGTTTAAGATGCGCAAAAAAGACCATACTAACAGATTTAGCTCCCGATGCTCGTAATGCAGATCCGATCAACAAAACTTCATCAAAAACTTCCTTGTATGTTTTCCATACATAAGGTCCATACTAAAGAAGCAAACACACAAAATTGGCATATTAGAACAGTTTCTTTACTAATATCTCTATTACAAAAGTTACCTTGCCATCTACAAGTTCACGCCATCCAAGCATCTTGTTCGCGGGATACTTTGCAACAGATTTTCTGTACATCAAATAACATTGGTCGACTAGTAAGTCCAATTACAATAAAATTTCTAAGACATAGTACGATTTTATCTCACAAAATGGATACAGCTAGTACCCAAGTTTTTGAAAGAGTAAAATAAAGACCTGAAAATATCCCAAGCTGTAGTGATATTAGGATCAAGCGGTGGAAATCCATTTTGAGAGAACAAATTGCGGTAGACAGGACCAACTGATGGCTTCCCATCTTTGCCTTCCCTTCCTTCCTCCACCTTTGTTGCATATACCATATTTCCATCATTGTCTCGTCCGACTGAAAAACAAAGTACATAAATTTCGTATTCTAAATTAAAAGAACAGGTTGTAGAAAAAATAACTACATAACATCCAAATTTCAACAAAAGGGTAATAATACTAGAAACATACACACATCTGTTGGTAAAGACATTTTTTGATGTATGTAGTTAGTTCAAACTCTTACTATGTAAACACAGCACATCGAACCATAATATTAAGCTGATATATATAACAATAGAATTATACTTTGACCAAAATGTTTCAATATTTTAATAACAAGATTCCCAGATATCGTGTGATAGAATTTTCTTGGACTAATGCTTTAATAATACTGCCCAAGCAATGGGATCATCGTATTTATATTCAAGAGAGCCATGCTATATCTCGAACATTTTTTTTGTTGGATTTTATCGGCTAAATTTCGCAGTGTTTTGTTAGATTTCTCATTAAATTTTGACTATTTATTAAAGTACTAACTATAAATAGGGGTGGTTAGATTTTTCACATTTCTTTTTGTTTCTTTCAAAAAAAATTGTCAAACAATCCAAAATAAAAACATCTAGTTGTTTGAATTTGATTTTGCAACAACATCACGGTAGGTCATAAAAGTTTAGTAGTTCATTGTATATTATAGTAGATATTTTGGTTTAAATTTCCGTATTTAAACAATTCAATTTTTTGTAAGGTTTAAGTGGTTGTTTTGTTGATTTGATAGGCCAGTAGTGTTTGTGAGTTGTAGATATGTGTTTTGCGTTCAATTTGAAAGCAGTAAGGTTTAAGTGGTGCATGATTGATTGCTTTAGGGTTTCTGATTTGGGGGATTTTGGGTCTGTGTTCCTTGCACAATATTCACGACTAGACCTGATGTTTTCACAAATGTCACGCGACAAGGACGATGGTCGGTCGCAAACATTTATGTGATAGACGAATCCATAATCTCATTTTATACGAAAAATGTAGAAACTTTTCCAAACAATATATGCGAATTCTATGATGTTAGATTTTTGTTTTATTACATGATTTGTTGATTGGCTTGATGGTTTATTTTACGCTTACATGATTTATATGCAGTTTAAAATTTATTATGCTTATACTTATTCAAGAAGATATGTTTCATACTAGTTTATTAATTATTAAACCGATTGTATTTTTGTTTTTTCAGAAACGGTTCGAAGAAAAAAAATTACTACTAAACACCGTGGTCGGGATTCCCACCCGATGGACCGGTTGCCAAACATGTGGTCCCTACCGAGGAGTCATGATCGCATAATAACGGGGTTTGCGTCGTTGTGATGCAACCGATGGTACGAGTCATCATGCTGGTTGGGCTGCGACTGGCAACAATGGTGTTGGGTCGTCTTCATAGCCATCAAAGAAGTTTAAGTGAGCCATACCCACGTCCCTCGAATTTATCATGTTACACCATACACGAGGCATACAACGTTTTTCGCGACGATTTAAGTTTATTTACAACTATATATACTCAGTGTCATCTTAATTTTAGTTTATAACTTTATTGTTTATAGTTTATTTTGTTGATTTTATTTTGTAAAAGAGAGTAAGCCTACGGTGCTTCTCCATGTACGACAATCTCCATAAGTGAGACTTGAATTATAATTAGACCAGTGTACGCTTGGGAAATTTTGATGACTATTATTGGACCGCTCATTAACGCTCTATCCTGTTATCATACCAACGTACATTTGATAGAGGTATTTCTCGAGCGTTAGCATCATGTGACATCTTCATTCCACTTCTTCTTCGACGAGATGACTATCACATTCGACTACCTCCATGTCATTATCAACTTTATGGTAAGAGGTAATGTTTTCAAAGTTCTATCTTTTATTGATGAGGTTGAGATATTGAGGACGTACGGTAAGATGATAGGTATTAGACCATATGAGCTAGGTAGCAGCCTTAGGAGCAATAATAGTTTAACTTTGCATTCGTTGAGGGACACATTTTCATATGCGCAATATACTGATAGTAATATCACCGATGTCATGTAGGATTATGCTACCTGAGCCTACATACTTTACGTTTTAGGAGGTAGGAGCTACGATATGCGCCAACAAAACTGGCAATTCAATTTCACTCAATTCCCTACAGTTTGTAAAAAATTACCTACAAATAGATATGAATAATTGGTGTCACTTAGATTTTAGCACAAATTTACCATGCGCTAGGCCAGAGTTCTATGCACGCCACTAATGATATATGCAGGTTTACTCGATTGCTCGAAGCGCGGATATCAAACACACCCTAGCTATGTGTACCGTTCTCGATGTAAGTTTTAATATGTTTTTAACCCATACTTACTTTCATTAACTTCAATAAATAATGACTATTTAGTATATTTCAAGTCACTTTCCTTCCGTATATTTTTAAGGGGTGTGCGTGAGTTTGAACAAATTTGTTAGATTGAGCATACTATCAAATCATTCGACATAATAATGCTTTACTATCACGATCTCATGACCTGTCAAATGAGACATATTCAGATGGTATTGTGTCACATGCATCCTACCACGACCAAGGAAAAAGGTAAAAAAGCTACCCATAAATTACATTAGGATCCTTTGATTTTGAAAAATTAGAAGCACAATCTTTTCACAAATTTAAGTGCTCTATTCGCAAATGGTCCTAATGGTACAAACCCGATGTACCATTTTTGGGTTAGGAGTAACCTACGATATACAGTAGCCAATTTGGCTTCGATAGATGCTGAGATGTATGCTGAAGATAACCCGCTGGTACACACACACACGACACTTATAGAGAGGGTCTTGATCAAACATGAAGGAGTAAAACAACACAACAACAACTCTTATAACACAACCTAATACACAATCTATTATTTCGTTACTATTTTCTTAAGATTAAAAAACATTAAGTTTATAATTTTCAAGACAACCAATCGTAAAAGAGTAAAACAACACAACAACAACTCTTATAACACGACCTAATACACAATATATTAAAGCACATACTTATGGTCTAACCACATAACATGCACGACTATATGAAAACCTACAGCGCATGCAGTGTAAAATTAATGTTCCTATTGAATTTCCCCAGCCAAAAGGTTTTCCTAGCATCACACGCGCGACCAAAATATGCATAATCGCACATTTAATTCAAAATCACCTCTCATGTTTTTTAGTACCGAAACCTAAGCTTACTATTGCATAGTCTGTGCAATTTTAGTTCAATATTTTACGATATTTATGCGAAAATAATAATAATATAATTTTTAAAGACCTAAAACCACCATATATTTAATGATAAATACAGATGACATTACACTTGAAAATATAATAAGTTAAAAAACCTCAAAACGTGATGAGATTATCAACAACATTACATAATAAAATAAAACTTATCAGTCGAAGTCATATCCTAGGTTATAATCAACAGGTGAGCAATTAGTAATCATATCCGTTTTATCAGCAAGAGTCTCCTCTAAATAAGTTATCATATCTCTTGTAATGAAATCAATAACTTTCAACCACCATACCTCGAAGGCCTCTTGCCTTACCTCGTACGACAAGTCGAATACTTGACGCATCGATTAAAGTTTTAGAAATTTATACCTTGTATATACTTATGCACGACTGCATGGATGTGTATATGGAGCTTCTTAACTTCCATATTTGTAGTACATCATACAAATAAATTCATAAAAAAGCATCTGTGGTCTCATCGGACATTGTTCTTCGAAGACACTTGAAGATTTGAAGCATGTGGTGGTCTTTGTCAATGGTCCACTCCATAACTAAGACACTTCGAGTTTTTTTTCCTACTTTATAAGATTGGGTAGATAAAGTAATACGATATGATCTAGTTGACTTATAAAGAGTAATCTAGCTTTGGAGGGAATCTTAAGTTAGCGGGAGATCTAATTTGGGGAGAGTTATTAGTTGGTGGGAAATATAAATGAGCAGGAAATATAAATAGGCGAGAAGACAAATGAAAACCTTAATAAATATTATGCGGGAGTTCAGATATTATATAATCAACTATTAACATAAGGCGTAGTTAAAATAAATTAGTTTAAAAATGTAAAATAAGGCTTAAATGGCTGCTTCGTCCCTCGACTATCACGTTTTGTGTTATTTAGTCCCTCGACAAAAAAATCACGGTTGAGGGTCCCTCGTCTATCAAAAATCTATAAATTCAGTCCCCGCGCGTGGTTTTTGCTGTAATGTTGCCATGTGTCACTATAGTTAAATGGTTTGCGTTCCACAGATAGTCCTTCGACTTTTAATTCCAATTTTACCCTTCGAATTTAATATTTTTAAAATATATATTTTAATTTTTAATTTTTAATTTTTCTAAAAACAGAGTATTGCAAAATTTGCAGAGTAACACAGCTGATTAAAGGTTTCTCGCAAGAATTTTCCTATTGATTTCCCGATGAAACTCAACAGGAAGTATTAAACAAATTGGAGGTTGACACGATTGGATTCATGAAAACCCTTCTCCTCCTTGTATTCGAATGCTAAAAATTGAAAGGGGATTTTAGCGACCAAAATCATGAGCGGCGGTAGGAAACATGATTCTCAACAGGCTTTGACTAGGTTAGTAGAATGTCTTTGACTAGGTTTGCTGTAAGTAGATGGAGTAGATTTATCAGAGAGTTTAATGAAAAGTTAGAAACAGTTGTGTCGAATTTTAGAGACATTCAAGTCCAAATCAGTAACATACCTATTTCATTTCTTCTTTTTTCTTTTTGATCTCATCCACAAATCTTTTATATATACATAATCACAACAACAACCTCAGATTTCCATTTCACAGATCGTTCGTTCATGGAACTAAACCTTAACCTTCTTCAATGGAGAATCGTGTTTTCATTCTTCTGATTCTCAACAGGCTTCCAATTACCGGTTTTCAATTCCTCCTTATCCTTCTTCATTCTTTTTTATAATTTTCCATCTCGTACCGGTTTCGTCCGGTTCGATAAAACAAAGAAGATCGGTTTTGCTTCTTCGTCTTTGATTTCGCTCGACGATTGAGTGTGGTTCTGTTCTTTTTATAATGGCGTCGGTGTTTTTGTACCATGTGGTGGGGGATCTGACAGTGGGGAAGCCGGAAATGGTCGAGTTTCTTGAGACCGAGAAGGTGGAATCTGCGATTCTGGCGATTGGGGAATCTACGGAGTGTGGGGTTCCTGTTTGGAAGAAGAAGTCGGTTGCTGGTGCATTTGAGAACACTGAAATGAGGCAACAGAGATTTGTAGGTATTCTCAGTTCTCTTGATATTATTGCTTTCTTATCTAAAAGTGATTGTTTAGAAGATCAAGAGAAGGCCATGAAAACTCCGGTGTCAGAAGTTGTGGTGCCGAATAACTCTCTCTTGAGGCTTTCTTATCTAAAAGTGATTGTTTAGAAGATCAAGAGAAGGCCATGAAAACTCCGGTGTCAGAAGTTGTGGTGCCGAATAACTCTCTCTTGAGGCATGTCGATCCTGGGACTAGGTGTAGAGTAAGAAAGCTATAATTGGGGATAGGTACGGAAAGATATTGAATTGGCTTGAAGTTTTCTCAATTTTGGAACTGTCCATGAATTTTAGTGTAAATGGTTGTTTCTCTTATCTCAAACATTGTACACATTTTAGTCTAAACGGCCGTTCATTTTAATTGACATACGTTTGACTTTCAAAAAAAATAAAATAGAAATAGTTGTGTCGAAAAAAAAACAGAGTATTGCAAATTTTGCAATACTCTATTTTTAGAAAAAATAAAAAATAAAAATAAAAATATATATTTAAAATATTAAATTCGAAGGGTAAAACTGGAATTAAAAGTCGAAGGACTATCTGTGGAACGCAAACCATTTAACTATAGTGACACGTGGCAACATTACAGCAAAAACCACGCGCATGGACTGAATTTATAGATTTTTGATAGACGAGGGACCCTCAACCGTGATTTTTTTGTCGAGGGACTAAATGACACAAAACGTGATAGTCGAGGGACGAAGCAGCGATTTAAGCCTGTAAAATAACACGAGATCAATTGTCATCTTTGGTGAGATCAGTATACATTAGCACCTCATTAAGATTCACTTGCATGACCGACATAAATTAGGTATTGAATCTACTATAGTACGAATGCATATGTTGACTCACTTTATGAGCGACATGGGCACCCCATGTAGATTATAATGACGACAACGGTCCATCAAGAGGATTCGTAATCTATAAAATAAAATTTATACAATAAAAAGAATAAAAAGCTACACAAATGATAGAATCATAATGTAATCAAAGTGATATACTTACATTTACAAAATGGATGCGATGTACGAAAGTTATTCCAATCTCTATAACAGTTGACGAACTAACATGTGGACTCCTATAAATTGGTAGATAAGTTAAAGAACCTATTTGAGAGACATGATATACCAAGAAATGATATCTTGTGGCTAACACTAATTCGATGTCGGGAAATATCATCCAATAACAGCTTGAATGATAAGGTTTGAAGTAATCCAACCTACATACTATATCAACCAAACATCGGACGAACCATAAACCTCCAACCATAAAGCACGATGTTGATTCAATTCCTTCAACAAATCGCCTCTAACAGTTTAATAATTATCCTCGGTACCGTATATCAAATGCGATACAAACCGATAACCGCATTGTCTGTCTGGGATAACGTATACCAAATTAGTGATATAAAGATATAAAAATTTCGGTATGCACTCGAGGTATAAAGTTAAGTATCCTTCTTTAGTAATTGTTTTAGGCTTACTTACTTTCATTTTTGTGACTGGAGGTTTGGGTACTATAAAATAAGGCATTTTTTGAGGAAACTGTGCTCCCTAACGTGTTCATATAGGTGTTATCTAACGTCTTCTTGGGTGTGCTAGCACTCCAAGTTTGTTTAATTGGATATTCCCACGAACTAGGGTTCTGTTTAGTCAATTTGTCCACGTCGGATTATGGCCTACCATTAGACCTAACCGGTTCTTTAGGCTTTTGGGCGTAACTGGTTTCGGGCTATAAGAGTTGCATAACCCTATTGATAATATGATCTTGTTGTTAATGGCCGAAACTACGAATGTAACTATCTATGATGGATAGTTTCTTAAGAAAGAGATCTTCATGCGTAGTAGTATCTATATCAACAATATTTAGTCGTCTATATCCATATCTTCCCTATGAATATATCTACCTTCTCTTGCTATTGAAGCTATTTCACATGCGCAAGGTAACCCGTGTATTTTCATAAGGACGCATCCACCACATGCTACCCAATATACACCTTTACTTTTAGAATGTATAATAGTATAGGACAATTGTTTTAAACCAGCATGGGATACATAAACGATTAGTTGAGAGGTCAAATTATTAGCAAAACTAGGTTGAGTACGAAACTTACTTCGCTCGAAAGATTCGAGGATCCTCGCATGTTGATTCGTTAAGACCTTCTGAACTTTTTCCCAAAATAGTTCAAAATTACATTGGTTGGTACCAATGTATTTTTAGGGTCGAGTAAGCACTCTCACACCTACGAAGGAAATAGATAATAACGATATTAAATTTTTACGATATAAAAAAACAATGATAACAAAAGCAATTTTACCTATGCATTGTTCTATTGCCATATTGTTTGATCTTGTTTGTTCGATGATTTATCAACTTGTTGCCATATTTTTTTTATCCATGTTGACATAACATATTCGATATATTTAGGGTAAACGGTGTAAATTTTGCGCAATATTGCTAGATTTTTATTGAAACCTTTGACCGTGTTCGCGTTGAACACGAAAGCATAAAACTCGATAAATTACTTCAAAACCACATCGGGCATCAAATTTTTAACTATCCCAAGAATGTTCTTGTTTATATGAAACTTGCATATCAAGTTAGTTCTGCTTGGAAATATTTTTTCGATAGCTCGCATGAGAGCTAACTCTAGATCGGTAACAATAACACTTGAGAACGGACACATACTATCCCTCATCAAACCACGAAGAAAACTCAAAGCCCATGTATAGTTTTGTATATTCTCCATGCTCATAAAAACATAAGTAACGGTATATGTAATTGAATTCAAAGTTACTCCAACAATATTAAGCAATGACATCTTATACCTAAGTGTTTTGTACGT
This sequence comes from Limnanthes douglasii subsp. nivea, assembly GCA_036936605.1. Lineage (NCBI taxonomy): Eukaryota > Viridiplantae > Streptophyta > Magnoliopsida > Brassicales > Limnanthaceae > Limnanthes > Limnanthes douglasii. Next base: position 101,979,176 of record JAUPFV010000001.1, read on the forward strand.
ATAATCCACGACAAACACATGCGATAATGTATGCAACAAGTCTATATTGAAAGGATGCGCGAAAAAGAAATTAGTGATCATTTGCGATTCGCTGCCTAACCGCTCCCACGTGGTGTAACCATGTTCTATCAATTTGGCCAACAAATATTACATTTGAGTTTGTCCATCGTGATCAACATCCCAATGTTTTTAGCGAAAATTTTAGATTGCACGCATATTTTGAAGATTATATGGGTTATTCTACTTAAACTACTATATATCTCCTTAGGACGCGACCCAAAGAAAGACAAATTACAAACTAGCGTCTCTTCTTCAGGTTTGAGTTACAAGCGCAGGAATGACCGTCTGAGCGAACATAAGGTTTGTCCTTGTTTTTCTCGTTTTCAATATACAAACACTATTTCATAGCTAGTATATCAACCGGATACCCTTTTAATTCAAAAGGACAATTGTATTTCTTTGTTGTATACTTTCGCTTTCTCAAAGTTTCCAGCTTCGCTTTGGATATTAAAACATCATACCTCTCGCATTGGAACTGTACCCTAGGAGTTATCCTCTATCTCCCACTGTCATATAACACGATAAATGACAAATTTAATCTTCTCGTATTGCTCTTCTATAAAAGCATCCATTTTCGGCTTAGTAAAAAACGTGTTGGTTGTGAAAATTCAGTATAATCAGCCATCCTATATGGTGGTTTGCCTGATTCTTCCTACAACAATTAACATGTTAAGAAAACATAATAATGCATATATTATACACTATGTACGAAACTATCACACCTGGTCGCATTAACTACGCGATTAAAAAAATAACAGATCGCATGAAGATTTACGAAGGTGAGTTCCAATATTGCATACACTTTCACGATTATCATCAATATTTTTGCAGGTTTCGTGCGACGAAGATGATGTTACCTCTATTGGATACAAGTTCTCCTCATTTGTAAAGTCATCCAAAAAACAACCAATAACTCGTCTTCCATAATAACTTGGTGTTTGCTTGGTTTATGATAGAATTTAGGGTTTATGGTAAGATTTCGCTTTGTTTTTAGTGTTGGGGGTAGTAAAATTTTACGATTTAGAATTAAATTTGTGGTAGGATTTTAGATTTAGGGTTAATTTTTGTGACATGACAATTAGATAAATACTAGCCATGAAAAATGTACTCTTGGATTTTTAAATTTTAGTTTAAAAAAGGGAATGTAATATGAGAAATCCAACAAAATGTGTTTAATTTCTAGTCTAGCTCTACTTAAAACTCTTAATAAATAAATTTATGAGACTATGATATATAATTTTGTGGTTTTTAGTTACTTAAACAAAACAAATCATTCTACCTACAGTAGACGATACAAAAATTTACCATACAAACCGTTATATATAAAATAAAAATTTATTGTGTTAACTATAATCATTTATACTCAAAACACGAATTATTTAGAAAATAATTAGATGAATATTAATTTTCGATTATACATAAAGATCAAATATAAAAAATGATGGCCAGAAGACTGAACTATATGTTAATATATATATATATATATAGTTTTTATGATTTTTTTAATATTTTAAAGTAATTTTCATTTTTGCAGTTTTGTATTTTTTAGTGGAAAAATATTAAATTAAATAAGTTTTTTTTACAAAATACTTGGTAATATTAAGGAGAAGATACAAGAGCCTAATAATAAAAAGGATAAAAGATAGTAACTAGTCAACATATGTGAGCGGACTAGGATAAAATAAAAAAGCATAGAATCGTGAGGTATGAGAGTCTAATGAGAAGAAAGAGAAAAGTTAGTAACAATCCTGATACATTGACATACTAGGAAAATAATAAGAAAGCATAAAATTAAGAGAAAATCAAACATAGCGACCCCAATGAATGGAGTGCAACAGATTAAACCAGGCAACGAGTATAACAAGACCATTCAACAAGTACAACGAGCAACGAGGACAACTATAACGAGAGGAAATGATATCTACAAAGACAACATTACATAAATACAAATAGGTTAGAATTAAGATAAAAATTACTATGGCCAGCTAATCTTGGTACCAAGAAATATGAGTCAAAGCTATGCGAGAATACACTATGAAACTGTAAAGACGATGGCATGAAGGAAACCAAATATTCTCACATTTCTCTCCTACCAGACATGGTATATAACCGCGCCAAAGTAAGAAAGTTAGTGATGCTGGTTTTGAGAAGAAAACGAGTTTGATGCCTCAAAATACTAGGATTTCTATTTTGGAGCATTACGCGTGAACTCGAATTTGGAGTTAGCAAAGCCATAAATACTTTAAGTGAAACTAAAATCATAAATGATATAATTGATAGTTTCATAAACAGAATTACATAAGACACAATCCAACAAAGTATTCAAACCGCAAATCATGAGCTTATCTCGAGTAGACAGTTTTCCTTAGGACGCAAGCCAATAATGAAAAGTGACGAGAAATGTTATACTTATGCCATACTAACCCGATCCACCCGACATAGGGGGTGGATGTGTGCATGATATTATAAGTATCTTTGATTGTGAACCTTGTATTTCCACTATTGGTGGTTCAAAGGTATGCATAATTGAACATGATATTTGGAGGAAGAACGAAGAAACTGAGATTATTAATATCTTAAAAATGTTGTAATTCATCGCAATCGTTGATCTGATGTGGGATGACCAATTCCAAAAGCTATCCTGAATGATGCATGAGATCTTGAAGTTCTTGGGAAGCCTATAATCTTTAATGATGTTTTCCTTGTAATTTGTTACCAGAGGGGTAGCCAGAAGCCAAGAATCATACCAGAATGAGGTATCAACCTCGTTACAAATCGCCACTATGTACAAATTACTAGCCAAGGACTTAAGATGCAATTTTTTCCTCCAAATCCAAGAAGACGAAGATCCTAGATCTAAAGCTAATACTTTATCATTTTGGATTTTTTTGGATTTAATCAAATCAAACGAGATCGAATTGTTATTATTACTAATTGGAGACCACACATGTTTAAGGACAATCGTCTCATTTTGTATTTTTAGGTCAATAATTATAAATTCTTATTTTTCAAAAAAAGGTTTAATGAAACATTATTTCAAATATGAATGTTTGACATTATATCCATAATAATTATAACGTTTTTCTAAAATATATGCAAAACAACAAAATCATTTTTAATATTGTCGAACGAACTTCAAAAGCTTATATTCTATTTTGCTAAAACACAAGCAAAACAACAAAATTATTTTTAGTATTGTCAAACGGAAAATTCAAAAAGTTTTAGATTTTGGAGAAATTTTAGATTTTCACACCTATATTCATATACTATATTGTCATAAGAAAAATTCAAAAAGTGTCCGTTATTTTACTAATAAAAACAAAATAAATATTATTTGTATGTTTTAATAATGGCTTTAACTTTAAAACTATTAACGTACAAATAAAGACACAAATATCCGATTTGTAATGTTTTAATAATAAGTTCATTTTAAATTATGTACGCATATTATTTTAGCTTCAATGAATATATTTTTTAAATAAACTTTTCAATATATTTTATCCTTACAAAACATAAATCTTATTCGGAAATATCCTTATTTTCTAGCTTTTCTTTATCTTCAGAGTTACTATCATACGTATCTTCATTATTCAAATCAGAAGAATTATCAAGAAGCTCATGATTAAGTGAGTGAAATTATAGATTATAACGAGTTTAATCGATACTTAACCCGCTAATTGGATAGAAACACCGAGTGCATCATTAAGCGCAAAAGGCTCCATAATATTGGCGTTGTCTTTAAATTTTATCTGGCACCGATATGGATCTAGACGAATCCTTTTGGTATGCAACTGGATCTGTCTCATTGTCACTAAGACTGCAATTTTATTGAATAAGTAATTTCCATATCTTTCGACGATGCATATTTTGAACGATCATCCAATCATCACCTAGTTTGGAGTCTGACATATAAAAAACTTGTTTTATCAGTATAACAAGAATATATAGATCATCTTCACAAATTCGTGTACTCGTGTTAATTGATATGAATCCTTGATCATATTTTATCGTTCTATCGTACCAGAAAATTAAAATAAATATGATGATTTAAAATTTTTGTAGACAAGACTAGTTACACTTTGTAACTTGCCATAAAAATTTACTTCATTCGATTCAACACCAGTAATTACCCTAACACCACTATTTTGAGTTGTTCTTCTATCATCCCACTCTACAATTAAAAATTTAATAACACCGTTTAAAATACATCCGCTAGCCATCTGAGAATGAACTGAACCTCTAGCAAGGGCATATAAATAATCATTGTAGTCTACAATATTTTTCAAGTGAAGTGATTGCACATGAGTAAAAACCCAATCACGAAACATTTCATAATATTTTTTCATAAAATCATTCGGTTAAGTTCACATAATTTCGTTCTTATGACCCGATAACAAGTCTTTGATTTTATTAAAATTCTTAATAAGACACGAGTGACCTTTCATTAATTGATTCTCATCAAGAATTACCGTAGATGGATGAATACCGAAAGGCTGTGCAGCATCAGAGAATACCAAAATAGACCAATATTATCATTTTCAGGTATCTCAACACTTTCATATTCTGAAGCATTAATATACATCTCACACTATATAAAAGACTCGTTAGAAATGTATGCTTCTACAACGGATCCTTTTAATCTTGCTCTATTTGTTATATTTCCCAAATAATCTCTCAATCGAGTATAATGTAAAATGTAACATAAATTGTAACACCTTTTTTTTTATTCTTTGCTAGATTTATATCAAATTTTGAAAAGAAATAATAAAATACATTTTAAAATTTTATGAAATAAATTATTTTAACTTACAATCATAAAGTAAAATAATTTAAATATCTAATGATTCAAAAAATAAGTTTATATAATAAAATAATATTATCAAATTGTAATATCAAACTCACCGATAGACATCATAACCTTATTATCTTGTAGGTGTTATCCATTATTAGTATATTAAAAAAAATTACGTAACAAATCCACACTAACTGGGTGTGCAAGGAAACTTTCAGTGATGGTATCAGTTTGGTCTTCACCTGATGATCGTAATTATATAACCCGATCTATTGCAACTGTGAACGATCGCTTTTCTCAACATTCTGTTGTTTTTGTCGAACATTGTATATATTGCGTTGGACGATAAATTATTAAGTTTCAACCTTTTTTATCTGCCCAAAATTTCGTGAGGACAAATTCCCATGTTGGTAAAATTTAGTATCCAAATATTTTTTAGAAAAATGTCTCGCGTATAAATGACCTTCTGCGACTTTCAGAGTTTTATAATTGTGAACCCGTTATACGACCTCTAAGACCTGTTCGTTAGGAGTTACAATATTTCATTTAACATTGAAAGAGAATCCATATTTTTTTATTGTGGTAGACTTCCTCTTAAGATAATTTGGTTCTACCAACCTTGTATACGAAAAGAATAGTCTAATAGTTTTCCTGTTTTTTGCATCTTCCTGACGTCTTAATACAATAACCAAACCGGTGTCTTTCTCGGTATTCGAAAGCTAATCAATCAATTATTTTACGTCTAATAGACTTTTATCGTAAACAAATCACTAAACTAGATATCAAAATCCTCTGTTATTCCAGTGATATTATTTATCTCATATAATGTCAAATTATTGAAAAAATTAAAACTAAAACATAAAAAAATCTACAAAGAAGTATGGGTGACACCATGCCGTCGATATCAGTAATCAAAACTGCAATTACATTAGTACCAGCAATATGAAAGAATGAGTACCTAGGTGAGCTAAGACATCCCACCGCTAAGTAGTGCGCCTACAACGTGGTGCCATTTTGCCTTAGCGACGCGCGTACAAAACCAGCGACGATACACCAACATTGTTAGCCGTAAAGCTAATGTATTTGTGTCACTAATGTCCTCCACCTATTGTGAACATATTTTTTTTTTTCATCTTTCCGAAGTTTTATTTTCATGATTAAGATTATTATTTTCCATTAATTTTTTTTTCTTTAAAGGTCAGACAAAAAAGTTTTAAAAACAATTTTTTCCCTATAAAAAATTTTAAAATTTGAAAAAACAGTCAAATTCAATTTTGTATCAACTAACAAAAAAGTTCAATTTTATGTTATGAAAAAAAATGTATAATTAAAAATAAGAGATTAGCTGAAATTATTTTAATTAGATATATAATTAAAACATTTATATATTTTTTTAAATAATAAAAATAAATCAATAAAATAACCTAACCCCATTATGAAAGCAAATTGATTATTAGTAAAATTTATTTTCGAATAGTTGTCCTTGTTTACTAGACTGGTCAGAAAACCGATGCACTATAGAATTGCACAACTCCCAAACAAGAAAAAGACAAGATATCATACCGGAAGGATACCATTTTCCTAGTTAAATGCACTCACGTTCACATTTCTTGACAACTCGTTAACTTAACTAGAGTTCCGTTTAGTATGGCTAATTTCTTGGTGGGTGGCATTTAATCATCTAGTGTGCCAATAGAAAAACTACATGCAAGGTTAAAGTACTGTTCATAATTGATCTCAAAAAGTACGAAGAAAATTTATTATTTCTTTTTTAATCCAACAATTTTCTTTTCTTTTATATATTATTTATGTTTATGTTATCATGATTAATAAAATACGAAACTAAATTAAGACATAAAAACTAAATATTGTATGAATTTGAGACTGAATTACGTTTATTTTATACATTTTATCTGTTCCCAACTTAAGGATTTTATATTTATTTTTTGTTTTGAAAAATAGAAACAAAGACAATTAGGTATGCTAAATAGATTTTGAACATGATATATAGTCATTCGAATAAAAAAGATTCTGATTTAATTTTTGATTATCCATTTTGGATAAGTTAGTTTCAACATTGTTGACTATTCATTTTCGTAGCATATAGTCCTTTAACTATTAATGTTAGACATTTGACATACCATTGTCGATAAAGTTAGTCTTCTAACTAAACTTGCGCAAATGACTAATTTTATCCAAAATGGATAGTTAAGAGACTAAATTTATACTTTTTTAGTCGATGAACTATATTGAAACAAATTTGAACAGACACAGGAACTGAAATAATAAGAACACATAAGAGTTGATTTTATTACTTTAAGAATGAAACAAAAGAGTTCAGTACTTATAGAAAATATGATTCTCACTACCAACTAACATCACTTAGTAATTTGAGACTTTCAAACTTCTTAATATAATTTCCACTACTCCACTAACGTCATTTAATAGTTAGAAATTGATTTGGAGCTCTCTGCTTCTTTTGAGAATTTTGTGGGAACCGTGGGAACCTTGTGGGAACTTTGTGGAAACTTTATGGGAAATGTCTGCTTCTTTGTAACTGAAATTATAGGAGTAAAAAATGCACTAATTTGTGACACTCTTCCTTAGTGCATTCTTTCGATCAGCTAGACCACGAGAAAGTTGCTGAACCAGTATCGAAACAATAGCCCGAAATGGACCATTTGTCATTCACATTGTCGGTCCAATCAGTACCAACAAACCCGCAAAAACGAAAATTTGCAGCGGTTTTGTCAAACAGACTTTGAGATTCTTCACGTGTAATGGTTTCTTTGAGTGCTTCTGAACATAACTCCATTTCTAGCTCGTGCAAGTTAACATGAACATTTGGGTCAACATCTACATGTGTACGGAAAAATTGTGCAAAATCGAACAACGTAATTTCCTTACTCTATGGTTCTTCTAATTTCTTTTGAGCCTTTTTGTCCAGTTTATCAAAATATATAATCTCAGATTCTAAAATGGAACCACCAAGAGAAGAGAATTAACTTCCATCCACTTTAATTTCCTGAATCTCAAGAGGATTCTTCTCTTCTTCCTACAACAAATGAGGTTCTTGTTTAGGATCAATCTCAACAATATGCAATCTCAACATTACAACCGACTCAGCTACATTTGATTCAAGTTTACTATCCACAAACAACTCTAGAAATCTGAGTTTCCCCGCACACGTTATTGTCACCAAATCTCCATCGTTATCCTTATACTTGATCAAAATCGACTTTAACGCTGGAATCTTGTACTCACAATCTCCTTCTAAACCTTAAATTTACAATTAATAGGCATCTGACTAAGCCTTATATCATGCCCATAAACAAGCTTCAATTTTCTCCACTTGATTTGAACAACCATCTCTGCTAACTGCTTACGAACCGATACCGCATTTGACTCAGATAAACCCGCTTCAACTTGACCATCATATAATGTTGCCATACTAATACCACTTTTAGAGGAGCCCTGCAAAACCTTCAACGTAACCTTGGACGATTTGATTTTTCTCTCAGATGGACCATTTTCAGTCACGTTACCACTATGTGGTTTCTCTACCTTATTATTACCACCAGACAACAGAGTCGAACCATTTTGTACCTTTTTTGGTGTGAGGCGTGCATGTAAACAAGGTCTGAGTATAGGAATCGGTGCACCGCGAACAGTTGAGACACCAAAGGCAACTAATTGGTAATAACCAAAGTCATGTTATCCGGTTGATTAACAACCTCATTCGAGAAACAAGCTTCTCTGTAGACATCGGAATATCTGAATTACTTCCATTCATATTGATTTAAAGGTAATAATACTTGACATGATTTCTCTAGGTAATAAAATCAAACACTTGATATGCAGAGACCTCTGTTACCATGAAACAAATTGAACAAACAGATAAGTTGATTTTATTACTTTGAGAATGAAACGAAATAGTTAAGTACTTATAGAAAATATGATTCTCACTACCCTCTAACATCATTTAGTAATTTGAGACTTTTAGAATTCTTAATATAACTCTCACTACTCACTCCACTAACGTCATTTAATAGTTGTGAATTTATTTGGAGATCTCTGCTTCTTTTGGGAATTTTGTGGGAACTGTGGGAACTTTATGTGAATTGTGTGGGAACTTTGTGGGAACTGTCTGCTTCTTTGTAACTGAAATTATAGGAGTAAAGAATGTACTAATTTGTGACATATGTATCACCAAAATGGATAGTCAACGGACTAAATCCAGATTTATTTTAGTAGAGGGACTATCTGTCGCAAAAATAGATATTCAAAGGATTGATTCCTTTAACGTGTGAAATGTATATATTGTAAGTTTAAACTACACTAAAATAATAGAAAATCATTTAAAAAAACATGAAATGAGTTGAACTTTATTTAAAAGAATAGCAGATTGTGGAGTCGAGACTGTCGATGTGTGTCGAGAGTGTGAAACCACTTGGCGGCGGTACCATACATTATGTGCTGCACGATCCATGAAATGGTACCAGATACAAGTAGTTTGTGCAAGGGATACCGTACCTTATAGGCCGACAACTTATGTGTATCATATCTGAGAAAATCTGATTCTTCTATTCAAAAAGATGAAAAAACACCATAACCATTTCTTTTTATTAGGTATAAATTTAATTAATATTTTATCTAGAACAATCAATGAAATAAATTACAGTTTATCTTCCTTGAAAAATAAAAATAAATGAAATTCACCTTACTAAAAATCATTTCTATTTATTATAAGAGCAATTTTCATTACTAAATCCTACAAAAGCATATGTATGAATAACATATCATCAACACTTAAGTTTAACTTGATTTTACTCCTTTTCATGTGTAGATATTTCTTGAACTCATGACTTTCTTGGATGTTGTCAATAATAGATGGATGGAGGCTCTCAGTGGTGAGTAGTTTAGGAGAATAAGAAGCTGATATTGGAAAGTTCAGGTTATTGTTTTCAATAATCTTGAAGCCAATGTTTATGGAGTGCAAAGGCTGAATTATCTCTGCATCTTATAGCACATCTATGAGATTGTTTTGAGATTTGTTGTTGTTTTTGCTCAAAGATAATGGTTCATTAGAACTGACTGAGGGTAATGAGATTGTGATTACGTGAGAGTTGGTCAAGTTACTTGGTGAAGTGGGTTAGGAATTGTGTTTCTTAAAATTGATTTTTCAATGTTGTTGTTATCTAAATCGTCATTGGAAGCTCTTTGACTATAATAGACCTTAGTTTAGGAATTCATTGAGCCGTTGACATAGGCTTAGATACAATATGGATAATTGAGGGTTTCTACCTATTCATTGCTTGCAATTGAATGAGGGTTATATATTTTCTACATTCCTTTTGATAGTGACCAATTTGATAACAATGAGAGAAGTAGCTTGGTATGGGACCATAGGAAACCTTTTTTCACAATCCATTAGATTTACCAAAACTAATCCAAAGTTTATCCAGTAGTTTCTTGGAAAGATCAAGCTCGATCCATGCCTTATAAAACCCTGAAGAAGTATTATTATACATGAAGGCTGGTATGTTTGGAAAAGAAATTCATAGATGGGAAATTGGGGACTCTTTTTTAGGATGAAAGTTGCGAGTCCATTTGAGAAGACGCATGGTATGTTGGCCAACTTTCCAAACATTACATCTTCACGTATTCTTTGGATCATCTTGGAGGTCCATTTCGATCATGATGCGTCGTGGATTCCATAATGCTAGATTATACTGTCCATTGAGTCCTAAATAATTAAAGAATGTCTAGATGATAGACATAGGAGGAAAATTGTTAGAAACTTTACTTATCAGGGTGATTTTCGCATTTTTTTTCCAGTATAATTTTATCTTGAGCTTGAAATACAACACATTTCTAGTCTCTTTTGTCCTCAATCTTGACATTTTCATGTGTTGTTTGTTTAGATTGAGTACTTGTGATATTTGCATATAATTTTCTCGATAGAGGATTTTTTAATTGATGAATTAGGTTGATTTCAAAGATGGGAATTACTTAAAGAGTTGGAATTTTGGTAATGGTTTACGAATTTGAAGGTTGAGATTCCTTTGAGATAAATAGATTTGGGAATTCATTGTTGATAACATCTTGGTTGATTGATTTGTGCAAGTTTCTACTTTGATGTATAAATTGTCTGAAATATATATTTTCGATGACAAAGATTGTCGTGGAAGAGAGAGTTGTCCTAGTATGTTGAAGTTTCCATGAAGAGCTTGATCAACAGAGGTTGTCATGCTGATGAATGAGAAGTTTCTTTAGATGATAGAGAGATAAAGGCTATACTTCAAGATTCTATCCAACCTCTACATATCATAAACACTTGTATTGATTATCTTTAAAGGTGCATACATCTCATTTATGCAAGAAATTTTCGTAATTACAAGCCTCAACAAACAAAGATAACACATTCCTTCAAATCTGGCAACACAATGGTCATTTGAGCCAAAATTTTACTTTCATATGCTTTCTTAGACAGACTATTTATTGGCAGCTGCAATCATGGATAATGATTAGAATATATTTTTGAGTTATATTGCAAACAAGTCATATTTCCACAACTATTTTGTTTTACATGTATTTTTGTAACTCTATATTTTTGAACATTCAGAATCCTATATCTTTTTAAACCCCAACTTAAAGAAAAATCTAAAACAACATACTATTTTTTAAAGACTCAAAATGAAATCCATGAGTGGTATATTTGGAGATTTATTTTTAATACTCATGCTTCATCACCAACCACGTAACTACTTTTTTTTTTAAAATCAAAGTTCTTTTTTATTTTTTTTTGTTATTTTATTTCTTAAAAGATATGTATGTTTCAAACGAGAGCTCAAAAATAAAATTCGAAAGTACCATATTTTTTAAGACGAGCACAATTAAATACATTGATGATATTTTTTTTTTAATTTTTTCCAGAAAACATATGAGACCACGCATAACAAACATGCGAAACCATGCATAAAAAGCATGCTAGACCAAGTATAACTAAACATGCGAGATTAGACATAAAAAACATGCTAGACCAGGTATAACCAAACATGCGAGACTAGACATAAAAAACATGCAAGATAAGACATAATCAATCATACGAGATCATGCATAATAAATCATGCGAGACAAGGCATAATAAATTTGAGAGACCAAACATTACTAAATCATTCGATATGAGACATAATAAATCATAGGAGACCAGATATTTTTTTAAAGACGAACAAAATTAGATTCATTGATTATATTTTTTTTGTTTTTTCTAGAGATCTATTAACCACGGTCTCGCATTCTTATCATCATGTAGTACATGTCTCATATCTCTCCGCTTCATTATATGTGATCTCGCATATATCCACCCTCATAATGTTTGGTGTCGCATATATTTATAATATTTGGTCTTTCAGCTTTATCATATTTATTATGTCTAGTATCACAAGTTTATTTATGCATGGTCTCGCATGTTATCTGGTGAAAAAATTTAAAAAATATAATTAATGGATCTAGTTTTGTTCATCTTAAAAAAATAAAGTCGGTGGTACTTTTGAATTTATTTTCAAACTACAGTTTGAAAGATACGAGTTTTTTATAATAAGAATAAAAAATAAAAAGTAGGAAAGAAAAATTTGGTTTAAGAAAAAAAAGAGTTACTTGTGATTTTACATCTTGATCCAAATATCTATTTGTAGTTTACTATTTTTTAATATTAGGTGTTAATGAGATACTTGGTTGGGTATTTATGAGTAGTTCACATTTCTTTTAATTATTGTAAATAAATTTTAAACCACGAGTCCATTAACATGATCCAGGTATCTATTGGTAATTTACCATTTTTGGATATTAGGTGGTAATGAGATACTTGGTTAAAATTTATGGATAGCTCACTTTTTTTTTAATTATTGTACAAATTTTTTAAACCATGAGTCAATTAACATGGAAGAGCATAATTTTTTTTTGATTTAATTAATTAGTGTAGGAGATCGTCAAAAGTAGTATAAAAATAATGTTATCGAATTAGATATTTTCAAAAATAATTTAATACTTTTAATAATTAAATAAAATATCAAACTATAATATATGAATAAGAAAAAAAATCACTTATATAAATTTTTATATATTAATAAATTATTATGCATATTTTACCATCAATTATTAAAGTATAATAATAATAAAATTTAATATATTTAATATAATAATATATAAATTGTTGGTATTTGTTATTTTAATTAAACTTATTTTACATGTTTTATGAAAATACTTTTGGTACAAATTAAAATATAATCGAAACATTACATTCTAATATGGTATCATAGTCATAAAAAGACATACCATTTAATTTTTATTCATTAATAACGAAAAAAATCATCATGCTACCACCATGGCAAACATTAAATTAGTCATCATGTTCACTTTGGACTGCGAATCTGATAAATACATCAACTTCAACACTCTATTCACAATTCATGTTAAACCATGCTCACCTATGAGCACATCATGCCACCATCATTGATGATACGAAAACTCCAACATCTCTTATACAAAAGGAGGTTGGACTTCTGGTCGTGAAAACTCATTAAAATCATATTGATATTATCTTAGAATTTATAGAACTATCTTTTCTCATAAACAATATAACTAATTTTTTCGGCACAACTACCGATGTTTAAAACCGCATGTCAGAATTATTCCAAGATAATAAAACATCTTGGGCCATCCACCTAAAGAAAGAGTTTTGCAACCACTATTTTTTGTGACTTTCCTGATGCAAAAACTTTCACTCTCTGATTGAAGATGATGGCCGATCAGTTGGCCAACGTCGAAGCTAAGGTCTCTGATCAAACAATGGTGTTACATTTTCTTATTGTCTTGACCGATGCATATGTAATTGTGGTTTAGAACATGAAACCTTTTTCAACGTTCGCTTAAGCATCATCAATACTGTTTTTGGATGAAACCCACCAAACTTAACTAGTAAAAGTCAAATCAAGTTTAATATTTGTTATTTTCATGAATTCTAATACTCATAAAGTGAACAATAATAGACATGAACATGAACACGAGAAGAGTAAGAGCATGTATTCAAACAATAAAAACATGAATGATAATGACATAAATTATTATAAAAACAACCATTAAAACCAAAAAATTCGCAACGCTGACAATCAAAACTAGTAGCGGTTTCCACAAAAATTGTCGAGGTATAATTTTTTACCTGGGGATGGGTGGGTCCTCCAGCCACCGACTATCTTACTATATCATTATCCTAGAATTTTTGGGATGTTTTTTCTACCAATGATGGCAAAACAACACGATGTCTCAGGTGCTCGTCATTCTTAATTGTTCTACATAACAACTCATGCTTCAACTACTTGTACTTTGACTCACATTGATCAAACAATGCATACTCTTTTTGTACCAGTTGGATGAAAATTAGTATATAGATATTGTACCGATGTCCCAAACGACCTATAACCTATGTGCTCTCACTTCTTATTTTAATTCGAGAATACCTAATAGAGTACTTGTTGGAAACAATAATAAGATTTTAATTTGTGGTTCTGGTAGCATCACTCTTACCAAACATATTATTATTAAACCTTTATTTTTTACATACTTATAACGTGGTTAAAAATTTAATTTTGGTACGTAAACGGATAAACAATAATATTTTCCGCGTCAAATTTTACCTTTTTTGGCTTATTTGTAAATAACCAACATAAGGGGAACAAACTAATTAGATTTGAGAGCACATAAGGGGAATGGTGAGGTATGTGAGGTATGTTCCCGAAGTTAAATAAAACCTTTATTATATTGGCATGTTAGATGAGGAATGGTTTTTCTATAAAGGTGGAAATGATAGACATAGGGTTATGAAATGCTCATTATTTGTTATAGAAGCGTATATAACTAATGGTATTTTGGTTCTTAAAGGGTTTATAGTGCCCGGAGATGTGTCCTGTGTATCGAGATTCAACCAAGCTATATCATATGAGGTTAGGTCATATGAGCAAGAAATTCTTTTTCGAGCTTAGCAACCAAGGGTTGTTGGATGATATATCATATTTTACGGGTTGATATTATGTGAAATTTACGTGATAGGTAAAAATAAAAGGGTTAAGTTCCCGCCTAGCAACTATACCATAAATGATGTGCTCGAATACGGTCATTTAAAACCTTTGGGTCCTGCAAGACAACCCAACATGAGTGATGTTAGGTACTTCATGTATTTGATTGATGAATATCTTAGAAAATTATGGGTTATATTTTTGAAGAACAATGATTAAACATGTGATGCTTTTAAGAACTTGACTAAAAAAAGAGATATGAAGTTGATGATAGGTCTGAGCAAGATAGTGAAACCAGAGATGCTTCTGCCAAAAATGATTTCAGACTTGGTACATATATGACTCATGCAGAGGAAATTCTCCCATTACATGAATAAGAAGATGATATAAAGTTTGATGTTTTCTATCTTTTGGATGTATGAAGTGATGATCAACATTATTATCTTGAAAATTATCGGATGGTGAAAGATAGAGCACGAAGACCTAAAAGACCTATAAAGGTACGAATTTACTAATATGATAGGTTATGCTTTGTCGATTGAAATACAAGGAAATATTATTGAACTAGAGATTTATCACGATTTTATAAAGAACATTGATAAACTGAAGTGGCTGAAGGCTATGAGGGAAGAACTATGTTATCCAAAGAAGAATGACACCTAGATTCTTGTGAAGCAGCTGAAGGATCAAAAGCCTGTTGGAGTAAATAAATATTCAAAAATAAGAAATGGATTTTGTAGAGTTAGTTAGCTAGATAAAAATCTAGGTTGCTGGCTAATATATATTCACACTAAAAGAGTTCTACTGTTAACTGTTGCTAGACTGGATCTTGAGTTATATCGAATGTATCTTACTAGTGACTTCATGAATAGAGAATCAAATGAAATTATCTACATGAGCCAGCCTCAAGGTTTTGAAGAAAGGAAGGAAGAAAATGGGTGTTTGTTGAAAAGAACCCTATATGAGCTAAAACAGTTGTCGAGATAGTAAAATAAAATATTAATTATTTTATGAGATCTATCAAGTGTGTCACGAGTTGTTATGAATATTATGTCTATTATAATGGGGAAGCATGTAGATGACATATTAATAGCTAGAAAGGACACAAGGATAATTGAAGGGAGAGTTTAAGATAAAAGATATTGGAGATGTTAAGATGATACTTAGTATAAAGACCAAAAGGAACATATTTAGAGGGTACCTATTATTATCCCAACAAGAATACATACATAATGTTATCGAGAAGTTTGGTATATCTGAATCACTATAGGTTAGAAATTCTATTTGTTGATGTTCTAAACTAAATACCACTCAATAAGAAGTTCATGCAAACGATACCCTATGTTAATATCAGTGGAAGCATTATGTATGCAATGATATGCACGAGACCAAATTTTGCATACTTTAGTAATATTTTGAGCAAATTTATGTCAAATATAGGAAAGTCTCACTTGAAATCTTTTAAATGACTCATGAGATACTTGAAGGGTTCATGTTAAGTTGAGTTTTGTTATAATCAGAAGTACAAGGCTGATGAAATGCTGATAGGGTATGTTGACTCTGATTATTTTGGCTACCTTGACATAAGGAAGTCAACTTCTGGTATTCTGTTTACTATGTTAAGAAGAGTAGTTAACTATAAATAATATATGCACAAATTTATTTCATTGTCATCTAAGAAAGCTGAATACATGACTGCTACTGAAGCAATGAAGAAAGTCACATGACTCAGGGAGTTGTTGAGAAAGATCACTAATATGAAGCAAGAAGTTACTATGTTATGTGATAATACTAATCCTTTTTACTTAATGAGGAATTCATGAGAGAACTAAGAACATATATACCAAGAATAAATTCATCCAAGATATGGTGGAGAGAAAGCAAGTGAGATGGAAAATATTGCAAGTGTTGAAAATCATTTGGATGTTATAACCAAGATGTTACTAGTTTCAAAGTTCCCGAACGGTGTGAGACTTGTGCAATTCTAGAAGCAAATGACCTGGATGTATCTAAACAATATTTGGAAAATTAGAATATGGATAATCGAGTCACTATAAGCCTAGGTGGAGAATTGTTAAATGTAAGCTAAAAATGATTGATGCAGCTCAACCAAGACCTAATGCTGAAAACTCGAGTAAGTCGAAACTTAAGGGTTGTAGCTGCAAAAAGACTTAGGTGCAGAGATGTCTGCTAAAACATAGAGGATGAGGTTTACCGAAGGCAAGTGATAAGTAATTAAGGAGCCAAATGTGCTGATCATTACCTGCTAGATTAGGTGCATAGAATTCAAGTCGAAGACGTATGCAAATCCATATGTGTTCTTGGAAAGAACTGATTAACTAACACGTTGAAGAATTTGAAATTGGTGTATTACACTCATATATTGATCAAGTTATCATTCACTTATGCATGCTTGATGAATAAAAATTGTAGTACAAAATACAACCGTGTCATGTGTCAACGTGGTGGTGCTACTACTTGGTGTTATGTACGGCCGTACAAATATCAGTGTTGCAACACTGTTCTTGTTCACCTGATTAGGAAAAAAAATGTAAGTTGCTATTATGAGTTAGAGAATCAACTCACTCATCATCAGTTTGATATACAATGGAAGAGAGATGTGAAACTTGTGTAGGGTTGCGTGAATTTGCTATAGATAAATTCTCACGTTTGTTTGGTTTAAAAAAAAAGCAAGGTAGAAAATAAACACTTAAAAAAATACTGAATTTCCATAGTACATTTTTACGCCGAATTTTTCTTATAACATAAAAAGTATGGATGTGTTAATTTTGTTTGGGAGAATCTCACTATAACCTTTTTTTATATATAAATTTTGTGTGCATTGTTAGTAGAAATAAGTTTTCTTCGCTATCCGTACCGCGTTAATTTCCTTTTTTGTGCCATACATGCATAAAGCAAAGGAATAAGCTATTGCAAATCCATATAGGTTAAGCCTAAAGATTCGGCCATCACTTAATATTGTGGTAACCGAATCTCTAAAATAAATTTGATTGTTTCGTACTTATTCCGAACGAAAATCAAACACTTGTAGTTAGGGTGGTAATTCGGGTGTTGTTCGGCCCGACCCGGTCCAGTCCGATCCGGTCGGGTTTTGTCCGTTCCGAACTTAGAACGGGTCGAGCTCGAATTCAGAAATTGTAACTCGCAACCGATCCGGGTCGGGTTCGGGTTTTAATTTTGTCCGGTCCGTTCCGACCCAAAAATCATAAAATATGTATAAAAATAATATTTCTATATATAATAAAAATAACATATTTAAAAATTAAATTAATATATTTAAATTAAATTAAAAAATATTAAAATTAATGTCCTCAGGTCGGGCCGGATTGACCGGCAGACATTAACGGACGGATTAGGGTTTGAAAATATGAATCCGGAAGCGGATAGGATCGGGTTCGAACTCAAATATAAAAAAAGCGGACTCAAGCGGGCCGGGTCCGCGGACGGCCCATTGCCATCCCTACTTGTAGTTGTTAGCGTCGCCAGAGTCTGAATCCGCCGGTCTATTCAATTAATTGAAAAGACAGCTGCATTAAAGCCCAGCCAACCGAAAATATTCCTCAATATAAAGAAGGAAATGGTGAACCTCTAAAGTCTATGTCCCATTTTAAATTATTACATGAAATTACACGGCCTATATTAGCATAGCTTAATATGGCCAAAATAGAAACTACATATCATGAAACACAACACAACACAACAGAGTTGGATTATTGCATAAGTCTCTTATTTCCAATGGCTAACGATCGGTTGCGACTTCAGTTTCTTCCTTTTGCCAATTGTTGATAAAGTTCATCAATTTGTACCTGCCATGACATATATGTGTATCAATGAGCCATGGTTAGACGAAACAAATTCGATAGATCAGAATGTGTTATACCTTGTAATATGCAAGCAAAATGTTTCTTCTCTTCTTCAATGTTGCAGTGACCAAGTCCCTTTCCATGTCGAAGGGAGTCGTCTCCAATATCACTCCTCTGATTTTCTCAAACCCTTTTAGCTGTTTTAAAATCATCATTAACAACATTTATTAGAAGACAACTAAATAGGCCAAACAATGATAAGTTCAAAAAACTTAACACACTTGAATCACCTTCTTTCTCTCAGCTGTGGATTTAAGTTCGGAAAGGACATAATCACGTAGCTGAGGAAGAGAACAGAGTTCGGAAAAGGAACCAACATGACCATTTATCGAAGCCCATTGTTTCGTGTTTCCTTCATGTGGCACAACAACTGCAACTAGCATTGATTTAAAGCTGTCTCCATACACCCAGATCTAAAACACATATTGCAACAAAGCATAGCTTGTTTTAGGTTATCTTGGCATACAAGCAATCAAAGAAAACATATATGAGATACTTACTTCTTCAACAATGGTTGTGGTAGCGTATATGGTTTCCAAGTTTTCGAGAGCGACATACTCTCCCTGTGAGAGCTTTACAAGATTCTTCTTTCGGTCGATAATTTTTATCATTCCATTCGGATATAATTCCCCGATGTCACCTAAGCATCCCAATATGTACATCAAAATTGAAGTCAAATAAATTTTAAATATTCATGTCTCTTATTCTAACTAGGAAAATATATTTGAGTTTCTCTAACAATACCTGTATGAAACCATCCATCTACCATAACTTCTCTGGTGAGCGCGGGATTCTTGTAGTACTCAGAGAATATAGTCGGTCCTTTAAGACAAATTTCTCCACGAGAGGGATCAGTAAGCGGATGGTATCCCATCTCTTTGACCTCCTCTAGACGCAGATCAGTGAACGGAGTTGGGATACCAACAGAGCCAGCCATGCTCATTTCGTCAGGAAATGCTATAGTGGCTGCCCCACAGCTTTCCGTCAATCCTGTTTATACCAAAAGGATAGATTTAGATATTGAACAAAAAAATAAATAATACAAGTTTCAAACTAGAGAAGTGAATTAAATTACTAGAAGCTTACCATATCCTTGTATCACAAAACAGCAGCAAGTAACCCGCAAGAACTCTTCGATTTCGGAGCTCAGAGGTGCAGCGCCAGATATTATTAGTCGAACCCGACCTCCTAACTTAGCTTTCACCTAATTGGACAGAAAATCAAACACAATGTTCTATCAAGATAACTAGTCAAAAATAAGTATTAGCTTTAAAGGTTTTATAAGCCATTGTTGATTAAATTTACAAACTGAAGGGAGCTGATTAAACTAAACATGATCCCAACCTTCCTGAAGGCTAAAAGATCCGCGAGAGGCGAAGCACTCCTATGTTTATACCCGCGATTCATCCAGCCAAGTTTGCTGTTTGGTACAACATGTTCATATTATTGTGATGATAAAGAGAGAAGAATGATTATTTATTATACCAACACAAAATAGTAAGCAAGAGTTTTTCTTACTATCTATAGAGAGCATCGAAAATTCGTCTTCTTAGTGGTCTGAGTTCTTGTAGCGCTTCCACTATACCTGAAATGCACACGAAACTCGTCTACATTATCAACCTCTTTCAAGATTAAGCAAGTCAGGGATATTAGTGATGTTAAATTATGAACTCACCTTCATGAATCTTTTCAAACACACGAGGTACACCGGCCAAGAAAGTTGGCTTTAATTCCATCAAGTCATCGCGAATTGCATTTAGATCCTTCATGAGTAAAACCCGTAAAGTGGTAAGCAAGGAATTACTATATACTTACATATATAGTATCACTCAGTTTGTAAACAACACTATATCATATAAACCTACCCCGTGGTAATAGCCAACGGAGGCGCCCTTACGGAAAAAATATTCCTCGATAACCCGGTCAAGAATATGAGCAAGAGGCAGGAAGGAGATATACACATCATCCACGGTCATCTACACCAATGAGGCTTTATTGAAATAAAGAGACAGGGAAGCATAATACAAAACAGAATAAGGAGTATGTCTATGTTAAATGTTACCTTATCTTCGAATTGTTCCATGAAAAAATCCACACCTCTTACAAATGTTGTAATAGTCTCATGTGTTAGAACAACACCTTTTGGCTCTCCACTTGTTCCGCTTGTGTACATTATTGTGCATATATTAAAAGCCTGAGGAGGTGAAATCTCTTCTGGGTTTTCCTTACCCTGCTCATAATATAATATGTGAATTTCTTCTTCAAATTCGCAACCTTTTTTAGATCGAAACATAGTTTAAAAGATGAACCTGTTTTTGAAACTCATCCCATGAGTAACCTTTAGCTCCAATCTGATCTATCTTAACCTTCTCGTCTTTCGTTAAAGAAGTGAAGCTAACGATTGCTGCGACAAAAAGAAAAAACACTCAACCAAAAGTATTTTGAAATCACTTGGGTAAAAAACTTGCATAATATAATCTCACCTTTTACTCGTTTAATCGAGGAACACTCGGTGTCCAGAAGCTACAAGGAAAGAGTTTATAACATTAGTTCCTTCTCTAAAACACAAAACATTATAACTTCTTATTATTTTACCGCAAGTGATATATTACTGCAAACCTTACTTTGGGTATTTTCTTATCTTGGACGAAAACAAAATCGACCTCAGCGTGATCTATAATGAAATTCACAGCTTCGGTTCCTGCATTGAACATTTAACTTAGGGTCGTTTCATTCGCAACACCAAATAAATAGAAGACCAAAATGTAACTCTGTGAGTCCAAAATCATATTATTGTTACCCAATGTATCATAGAGAGGCACGCATACTAAACCGTAGGCTGCACATGCCTGCATAAGCAGAACCAAAATGGCTTGAGCTAGTCCAAAAACTCTAGCGTTATAATAAAAACAAAAATATCTTTCAAACCTCCATTGCTACAATCCACTGGGGGCAGTTTGCTCCATAAATCCCGATCCGAGTAGCCTATCAACAATGTATTGTAAATAATCATACAAAAAACTATCTTTTAGCTCCACAGTCCATATACTTACAGGTTTGGCTCCTGACGATCTTAAAGCGGAACCGATTTGCAGAACTTCTTCATGGACTTCCTTATATGTCTTCCACACGTAAGGCCCGTACTGAAGACGATACCAAGTTATATAAATAATATCGACTCCATTTTGATAACTACACACCTTTTTAACTCCAAAGAATAACATTTTTATACCTTGCCATCCACAAGATTACGCCACCCAAGCATCTTATTTCCGGGATACTTCTTTACAGAGTTGCTGTGTAATAACGTTACCATTTATCAGCAACAAAGCTCGTTCGACAAAGCGAAAAAATCTAGTTTTTTTTTTCCTGAAGAGCTATGTATCTCCTTAAGGTTAACATCTAAAACACAACATATAATAAGCATTAAGTTTAGAAAAAAAGTATAAAAAAGAAACCTGAAGGTGTCCCAAGCGGTAAGCATATTGGGATCGGAAGCAGGATAGCCTTTTGCAGACATTAAACTCCGGTAGACCGGACCGACAGCCGGCTTTCCATCCTTGGCTTCTCTACCTTCCTCTATCTTAGCACTAAATACCTTCATTCTTGTTCCTTTTTTTAATCTACAACTCAAAAACCATAAACCATAAACTTTGGTTTATATATATTTCTCAGAACAAGTTATCACCTTAATAGTTGGAACTATGTACTTAGGAAAGGTCGGTACAGAGATATAAATGCACTTACTATCTTCAACTATATTTTGCGGTATATACTAAAAATTAAAATCAGCTAGATATTTATGTATGCATGCCAACATATATACATGTTACATATTACTATATCTAAGATATACAACTTATGAAATTCGATTTGATTCGTTATATTAGGATATGAACTTAAAACTAAGTATGAAAAAGTCGGCTAACCTTATTAAACATGGAAATGGAATGGATAACTATAAATAAGAACATATAAAACATATTTTAACTGTAGTGGAATTTTTGGGAAATGGTTTTCGGGTTAAAACAAATAAAAATCAATAAAAACTGAAGAAGATTGAAATACAATTTTGTTAATTTCGTTTTAATACAATTTTTTATAATTATTTATTAGCCGAAAAAATCAGTTACATAAATGAAACGAGAGGGAATTGAAGAATTAAGTTTGATAAGGTATGTGGATTTTAATTTTGTTACTAAAAATCACAAACAAATGCATTCTTTTATCATTATTGACGTTAATATTCAAAATTTTATATTTTTCTTACCATAATTTAACTTTTTTAATATATATAACATTTGTTTTTGATCAAAGAAAACAATATCTATGAGTGATACATTCAGTATTTAGAGATTTTTTTTTTACACAAAATTCGCAACCAGTTTGTTCACTTATTCAATAATTAAAAAATAGTTATTTTTTCGCAATCATATTACACGATATTTCCGTAATCACATAATCCATATTTCGGCAACCGAATAATAGTTGTTTTCTTTCACCAGATTTTTGAAATGTAATTGTACCTAATTTTATAATTTTATTTTTTAAAAAGTTTGTTAATAATATAAATATCCATATTTTCACAATAACAAAAAAAAGATATTGGTTCCGTATCTAATTACCATTTATTTTTAGAAAACAATTTTTGTGGGTGCATAATAAAACTTATTTAGCAATCAAGCAGCTATTTTTTTTTCGCAACAAAGTTCCACGTGTTTCCTACAACGAAACAACAACAAATTTTTCACAACTAAATTACATATAATTCCGTAACTAAATACTAATATACAACTAATATACTCGTAATTTCGCAACTAATAATAATAATAATAATAAACTAATTATCAAAAATCTAGTTTTTTTCCTTTAAAAAGCAAAATCAATAATATTTTTGAATATTTTTTTTTTAAAATTATATTTCAAAAAATATGATATTTTAAACTGGTTCAAAATATATGAACTTACTTTATAATTATTTATAAGTACTAATTTAATTTAATAAAACAGTTATCCATAAATTATCGAGTTTTGAATAATTACTGGTATTTATAAATGTGACGTGGGACATTACCATTAAAATCACGGGTGAGAATATTTCTTTTAAAAAATATTTGTATTTAATATCCAATAGGGAGGTGAGTGATATATTGTTGCTATAAAGAAGTATGGTGATAGGAAGAGTGGTGATGGAGATATGGAAGTGAATTTATGGAACACCAAAAATAGTGGAGGAGATGTCATCGGCCCAACCGTTTGTTAAATGAGTTGGGTGAGATAGCTGATGCATTGTCCTTTTCAGAATTACAATTTTATCTTACCAATTTATGATTTTATCTACCCACCCAACCCAACTATTCGGATTCCGATTCCGATTCCGATTCAATTTAATCTCTCTCACACTTTTTATGCATAATTCATGTCTGATTGGTTCGTGAACCATAAAGTTTCTAACTTTAACTTTTAAAACACATCGTATGAACTACTGTTTTATAAAAGGCAAACATTTGAATATTGTACGGACAAAAGAAAACCAACGGTTTGAAAATTTGACAAATAAAAAAAATTAGTATTATTTGTTTTAAAATCATATAATTAATTATCAAAATCTTAAAAATCGAATAATCAGTTATAAAAATAATAAACAAATAATATAATATTTTAAAAAATATTGATTGAATTAATAATAAGAAAACAAACGAAAAGTGAAAACTTTTATATTTTTATTAACTTATCATCAAACTAAAACTAAAATATTTTATTTTATTGGACAATTTCCGCTACATATTTTATTGTTCTTTTACAATAACTAAATTTTAAAAGTAAATAATAATAATAATAATAATAATAATAATAATAATAATAATAGTAGTAGTAGTAGTAGTAGAATGGAGATGTTACTTTCAAAACTTGTGGCACATTAACTGTTTTATTAGATTTTGAAAAAAAATCGATATCTCCCTTAAGAGTTTTATCCGAATTCTCTTCTCCGCAGTTCGGTTGTTTATGTATCATTTTTTAATTTTTTAAATTTTATAAGTTTACAAGTTTATTTTATCTTTATTTTCATACGATTTGGGGTTTTGATTTACTTAATGTAAGTTAATTTCTTTTAATGTTTCTTATTTCTAAAAAAAACATAATTGAGAGATTGATGTTTTAAAAACAGACGTATACACTATAATTTAATTATAAAGAGAAATTACATGTAATTCATATTAATTCGAGTATAATATACATATATATGATATAATAATTGATTGTGCTTGTATGGTTGTATTAATTTTATGTTTTGTGGTAACATAGTGAGAAAATCGATTCCAGGTGTTGATTGTGGTTTGACATAATTGTTTTGAGGGGGTTTTTATAAAAAAAGTTTGTATCATGAGAACATTCATTGACGCTAATACATACATTCATATTAGATTAATGTTTTTAGATTAATTTCTAAGCTACTAAAATTAATTTGGAAATTGGTGGATTTTAAGTTTTGTCAAACTTGTAAAGTTTATGTTTGTGAGCAAAGAGAGCGAATCTGGTTACATGACAAAAAAATATTTATAGTCAATATTTCAACTAGTCTTTTGAAAGTTCTTATTTTCTAATATTATGAATCTTGCATCTTTAAGCTTCATATTTGAGACTATTTGTTGAATTGATTGTTCTTTAGGATTAGATCAATTTTTGTTGCTATTATTATTATTTGTTGTGAATGAGTTGAATAGTGGCTTGGCAGTGTATCGTGTTTGACGGTACAGTTTTGGGTCATTGACAAGCTGTAATACAATGGATGGTTTTCTTATTAGTGTATATGAGCTCATTAGGCCCATTGTCTAGTAAGTCTATTAATTCCCTATAGAGAGACTACTAAGGCTACACAAAATACAATCTGAAATCTGTAGCCTTTTCTATCATAGTGAAACTCTTTTCTCTGGCGGCGCCCGTGGACGTAGACAATTGTCGAACCACGTTAAATTCTGTGTTCATTTAAGTATTTCCTTCGCATATGTTATGTGCTTGAGCCATTTTGTGATAATTGAATAGCGGTTTAATAACAAAATCCTCCTCTCGAACAAAGTACCACTTTAGCCTCCTCTCAAGTGACTTCCATCCGTCCACTCTAATCAGGTTAGGGCTACCTGACCATAGAGGCACTACAGATGTTACTGTTCACCTCCTCTTAGACCAAACTGTCTTGTTCCTTAGCTCCACTCGCCACTCCAATCAAGTACCACCGTTTTGATGAGTCACGGGAACTCCGAACTAGGATCTCTAGAACATATCACCTTGAGGATGGCATCTGGCTTTTGGTTCATCATGTTCGACTTCTGAGAATTGTACCACCATCGCGTTATGTCTAGGTCTGGCTCTGATACTATTTGTTGGGAATATGGGTACCCGTCTCTATATATAAGTAAGAACAACCGATCTCAGCACTAGTATGATATTATCCGTTTTGGCGCCCAAAATCCCGCACGGGTTTGCTTTTGGTCCACTTCCAAAAGGCCTTATACTAGTTGAGATATGTTTTTACTTATATACCACTGATTTTTCCCATGTCTGATGTGGGATGTGGGACTTTGGTCGCCACCCTAACATTATTCCTAACAAAGTTCTAATGATTTGGATTTTTGATTATTGTGTCTTTTATTTTGAAATTGTTGAGGTTGTTTTGCTCATTGGGTTGCTTTTCTAATGTTTTAATTTTGTAATGTAGTAATAACTCAAACATAAAAGCTCAGACAAAGAAACATATATTGTCCATTAGTGTTGAATTTGATACAACATATTTTAAGTTGCAAACACATATATTTTCTTGTTTTTGTATATCATATGCATCACGAGAGTTGAGAGTCAAAGCTATACAAAATTGATAACAACAAACGATTTTCAGGGTATTCGGACAACATGATAGAAGTTTATATGGTAGTATTTTTTGTGTAGATTTGAAGTCAAATGCCAACAAATATAATGGACACACATCAATGAATATAAGGATGCGTTTGGTCCAAATGTGGTTTCCAAAGCTAGACAATTTATTTTTTATATAATTAAGTTGATGATTTGTTTTCGGATTTACAATTTGTTTGTACATCTAATTTCAGTTGCTTTTAATTTTTGTATAAAAATTATAAAATGTATATCCGTTTATATATCATTACTGCTAAATAACATAAAAAACATTGTTTCATATGTTATTGAATTTGTTTTGAGTTTATTAATATTAAATTAGGGTTAAAAAAATGTTTCTCAAAATCTATCATTCACACCCCTTATTTTATATAAAGAATAACATTATTAACACGATTAAACTGTCATGAATAATATGATTAATCAAGGACACTATAAACTTAGTTGTTTGAAAAAACTTAAAATATAATGAGAAAATCCACTAATCTAAAAGATTAGTATTCTTCTTAAAACTCTATATATTTTGTATTAATTTTTAGTAATCCCTTAATTTATTATTTTGACATGAATAATATGGTTATTAATTTGAGTTTAACATGAATAATACTATTACTTTTCTCTATTTAAAAAAGACAAACCATCTTATTCATTATTGTTTTAATGAAACAATTTCGTTAGTTAAATAACACAAACACGGTTTGGTTAACACAAATAATTATGCTATTTATTTAAGTTTACAAGATTAATCATATATATATATATATATATATATCATGATAGTTTAACCATTTTAATACTATTATTTTTGATATATTATTATTATTATTATTATTATTTATTTCTAATATAATTATGTTATTTATGATATAAACTTGTTAACTTGCCTACTATTTGATGAGAGAATAAATGACCAGGCAGAATATTGGATCTTGGACCTGATGTGACTAGAGAGAGAGTGTGGAGAGCGAAAGTGAAAGAGAATATTATAACGTGTAATGTACCACCTACCAAGAATAATAGGTCTCCTTTTATAATAAAGAAGGGTGGACCCATTAATGTCCTTGGTGGGCTAGGTTTATTTCTATTTCAGTCCTTCACCAAATACACTGTTTACAAATTAATCCTTAATAAGCTGTAAATGCTATTACAACCATATTAATTTACTTCTATTTATAATTAACCCTTTACTATTAATTCTGGCGGATTATTCCCTTATCAGTAGCCCCCTAGTCTTCGAGAGCAACGGGAACGAAGACTCGTAAAAGTGTCAAGTTAGGTCGCTGCTATCCCCGACCCTCTGGGCTGATGGTAGGTCTGCCCACGCCAGATCCCTTTTTACCAGTATGTCTGAACTGTGAGGTGCCCATCAATCCGTTCGGGTGCAGAGACTTTCCCCCAACTGCTGTTCATTCCTATGGGTCTTACTTGGGAGATAGGTTCGGATATTTCCCTTACTTGGTTCATGAATTACCTCGGGTCGGCCTCTGAACCTTCTTGGCGGTTTTTCTATAGACTTGGGCCGGTAAGCCCGCGTTAAGCGATGAATCGGGTCATGGAGGCCCATCTAACGTATTTGTCTGAGTAGGCTAGTATAGGGTTGGCTTGTGTCAGAAAGATAGCGACACGTGCCGACTTCTAACTCGACGCGTGCTCATCAGCACAGTTTCTCATAAAGCCCTTTCGACTTCCCGCTGCTTTTCGTCGCTTGGCCTTCTCCGGTCATGAAACGGTTAGGTGAGGTCGCCTATAAGTACCTCACAAATACAGATCTCTCTCAGAGGCTTTTTAGAGAGAGAAAATGTTGTCCAAGTTTTTCTAGAGAGGGAATGCTCGTTTCACACCTGTACCGCGGCCCCACGATCTTGTTCTTGCTGACCCGATCCCACCGGAGTCTTTTACCTTGCCCGATCTGCCTCGCGCTCTGACCCCCGAGTCCGTCGTCATCACTTATAGCAGTAGCTCTTCTCGCCCCACACGTGCTCGATCAAACCTCCCGACGCCTTCGTCGGTCAACTCCTATACTGCCCCGCTCCCTTTCCCGCCCCGACACTTCGATAAATCCAAATTTTTATCCATGGGTGAAACCAGCTCTCCAGCTTCTCCAACATGAGGTAATTCTCCTGAGATGGTTCAGCTCACTCCCTCCATACGAGGGTTCCGAACCGGCACTAACACTGCTGTGACTTTTTTAGGGCTTAATAAACGGCGATTGACGCCAGTAGAGTTGGATCCTGAACGGGCTCGTCGACAACGAGACGAGGATCATCTGACGCAAACTGGCAGCAGCGTCGGTCATACAGATCTTTGCGTTCGAACGTCCGACCCAGACGCCGACCATGCATAATATTGGATCTTGGACCTGATGTGACTAGAGAGAGAGTGTAGAGAGAGAAAGTTTAAGAGAATATTATAACGTGTAATGTCCCACCTACCAAGAATAATGGGTCTCCTTTTATAGTAAAGAAGGGTGGACACATTAATGTCCTTGGTGGGCTAGGTTTATTTCTATTTCAGTCCTTCACCAAATACACTGTTTACAAATTAATCCTTAATAAGCTGTAAATGCTATTACAACCATATTAATTTACTTCTATTTATAATTAACCCTTTACTATTAATTCTGGCGGATTATTCCCTTATCACTATTAATAACGAATAATAAAATAACGAGTATTAATATACATTTATATAAAATATTTATAAAAATGTCTAAACCAATCATCTTTTAATAGAAACTACATAAAATGTGTAGGACTAACAATAAAAATTTATAGTAAAGATAATAGTTTTCATCTAGTAAACTAAAACACAAAAAAAAATGTGAATCATAAATCTAATTGTTGGTAGTCTTGGTGTAGGTCCGCTGGCTCGAATAAGCAAATATTCTCAAATATGTTTCTATAATTTCAGTAGGTCTATTTTCATTTTTAAAACACTAATCAGATAGGTTTATCCATGGCAAATCCAACTTGAAAATCTAAACTTCAAAAATCTTTGTCATATTTGCATCGCATTTCGTGATGTTAAATTTAAATTGATTTCTAATTACTTATAAATTAAGCTCTAATCACAAACTTGAACCAAAATGAGCAAACTACCAATTAACCTGTAAAATATCCCATTAGAATTAAAATCAAATCTGCAATAATTATAAACAAACACATACAAAGTTTCAAAACCCCTTCTTAATGCTCTCATTAAATATGAATTGAAATTTCATCATATTCAGTGCTGATAGCCTTAAATTGAGTTTTTAATAACTATTTTTTGTACTAGACTTTGATATAATTAAAAATAATATGTAATTATAACACCTATACACTACACAACTTCCTAGGTGCATCATCTATATATTTAGCTTGTAACCACCGACAAGTTCAGTTTGTGCCAATTTATAAACCGTAACTCTTACAATATTTCATTTTGACATGCACTT
Source organism: Limnanthes douglasii subsp. nivea (assembly GCA_036936605.1). Lineage (NCBI taxonomy): Eukaryota > Viridiplantae > Streptophyta > Magnoliopsida > Brassicales > Limnanthaceae > Limnanthes > Limnanthes douglasii. The sequence continues at coordinate 102,009,332 of JAUPFV010000001.1, forward strand.
AATAGGAATAAACATGCAGTTTGCACCTGTAATTGTAACAAGATTAAGGCAAAATAAATAAACAAAATTTTTAAGTTGTTACAAAATCTTAACACCGGTTCCCACATAACTTAAAAATAAATTGTACACTCTTTAACTTTTGAAACACCAATAAATAATATCATATGTGCATCTTATTGTTTCAAAATAGATATGACCTCACTCACATTCTCAAATAACTCACCTTAGTATTACACATCTCATGATATTCTACTAAATCTTTTTTAATCAATGCTTTCTCTTTCCAGACTCAAAATACTTCTTAAATTTGGTTGATTATATTATCGACTATAATATCAAATTATATTATTTTGTCATACCTAGTTTTAGTATTACATTACCTTCTTTTTTGGGCCATAGTTATATTATTGTGAATACCTCGAATTACAAGTTTTTTCTTGAACTTTAATCATATGTAACTATTCTAGTTAGTCTAACCATGAATCATGATAAAAAAGATCAAATTTAATAACCAACGTCAATCATAAATTTGAAGGAACACTTTGATTTCTTCTAGACCAAAATGTTAAATATACATGAAGTATAATAGTTGCATATACTGAGGCTATCATAAATTATACACTTTCACAAATATATGAAAATGAAAAATTTACTCTTCCCACCACAATATCGATTATGTCAATTAAGATGCAAACGTTTTTAATGCTAGTGTTGATTATAGTTATTAATCCCAAAGCAAAACAATGGAATATTTTATATTCAAAAGGAAAGTAAAAAATCTAACTTACATGCACAAATGGCACGAGCTTACAGATCTGCAAGGTATTTTTCTTTAGAATGCTATAAACTAAAGAAAGTGGAGGAGTGGATAAGTTGTTACCTAATTTTATTGATTATTTTGCATGTGTGCTGCAATTTGTAGAGACTTTTGGGTTTCACCGATGGTGAAAGTATCGTTGGCGATGTGTTTTTTAATTACAATGTTTTTTGCATGAAAGTAGCCTTGGATTGTTCAATTATGTGATCCGTTTATGAATTTATTAGGTTAAGAGATCGTGTCAGAGAACATGAAAAGTTGTAGGCTTTTCATTGAAGAAGATATTAGGAAAAAAAGATTCCAGTAGAAAACCTAATTTGAGGGTATTTCAGTGTTTACAAAAACAAAAATATATGGTGGAAATATTTAAATATTTTAAGCACATAGTAAAATTTAGACATAGTCGGGATGACCAAATAACAATTTCTAAACATTTGATGTATTTCGTAGAAAATATCATTTGTGTTATATGTTGAGCTAATCTTTATATATATCAAGTTTTTTATAATAAAAACTTCATGATACAAATTAGTTATACTATTTTTAAAAAGATACCACATCACATCTTTCAAATATCTCTCCTAAATATAAACAATAAGAACAAATATATAACTCATGTTAATACTTATTTTCACATTAAAGTAATAATGTTCTTAAATTTTTTTAGGATATGCCTTACATGCAAAAAAAAAGTAAGTCTCAACTAAAAATAGTTTATGATTAGTTGATTGTGTTATTGCATTCATGCAATAACTCTTATTGCATATAAGAAATAACCTAGTCTACAAGCTTATAATATAACCATCTATACAATATAAAATTATTTATGAATATAATAGTATTATCTAATCTAACCATAAATATACTATACTTAGTATATTCTCTAATAGTCCCTCATAGTTTGAACGGACGTGCAACAAACGCTTAAACTATATATAAATGACCGAAACTTTATTGAGGCAATCTTTTAGTGGTATGCCACTTGAAATTTTGTGATGTAAGAAACGTAAAAAAAAATTGGATTTGTTAATTCCTCTTACAGAATTACGACTCGCGAACCCTTGTTACTATGACAAATAGATTCAATATTTAACTAAGTAGAATGAGTCGTAACATCGTTCTTAAGAATATTTGCTACTAAATTTTTAGATACTGTGTTGCAAATATATTTTAACACTAAATTATTTATTTTAATCAATTGAATGTGACTTTTATCATTATTGTTGGGGCCTATGATTTCGTTTATTCTATCTTGGAATTTGTACGTCGTGGCATGGAGTCCAAAAGATTGATCCAAGATGAATATATTACATTGTGTCATCGAGTGTTCTAATACTCTTGCTGCATGTATGCAACTATATTCTTTGGATGAAATTGATTCACCTTTGAATCCGAGGATTTACTATTTTTTTTCACCAGTCATAAGTGCCATCTTTGATGGTAATGATGGTAGGCTTAGGGAGAAATAAAACTAAAAAACATATGACTAAGCAAAATATTTCATATAGACTATAAAAAAATAAACTTTACCATAAAACACCCAACAATGTTTTTTTATTCAGAGGACAACAAATAAAGTTGTCCATCTAAACAACGAAACTTAAAAAAAACTTTAAAATATTATTTGTTGGTCTAATATCATAAAAATAGGTGATAGTTAATTGATTGGATGATTGATTAAAAACAACAACCCTAATTATATAGATTTAATAATTTACACTACAAACCATGTATACAGTATAAAAGTATTACCCAAGCTACAATAGTATTTCTCGAACTAAATATATTATCTAGTATCAATAACCTATGATGCGTATAATAAAGAGATCACAAAAAATAGGAAAACAAATCATAAATTATAGTTAACATAATCAAACTTATGATAGTAAATTATTTAAAAAACCGTAAAATATGTTTAATATAGTCGAACTTAGGGTAAAATACAATGTTAGTCCTCCATGTTTACCACTTGTACCAACATAGTCCATTTCGTTCACTTATGCATAAAACTCATCCTCTTCGTTTTAAAAATTTGCAAATATAGTCCCCCGCACATATAAACCATTTAAAAACTGACACGTGACACTTAAATTCTAAATTTTGTATCACTTTTGGTCCCCAAATCCCAAGTTTTGTATCACTTTTGGTCCCCCAGAATATACGGAGGGACTAATCGTGCAAATTTTTAAAATGAGGGGGATGAGCTTTATGCAGAAGTGAACGAAAAGGACTATGTTGATACAAGTGGTAAACATGAGGGACTAACCGTGCTTTCTAGCCGTTAAACTTATTATAGGTAAACTAGTTAAGGAATGAAATATTTGATAACTTATCTTGATAAAGTATATAAATGATCTCTAACATATTATATATATATATAAAAGTATTTTTTATATTGAGAGGTTATCATATAATGGAAGTTTTTCTTTATAACTTTGTTATTATATTTTTTAAAACTTATTTTGGTATGTAATGTAAAGATATTTTACATTAAAATGTTTTAACTCATATGTATATTTAAGTATTTAAATTGTGGTGTAATCAATTGGTATATCGAATCGGATTATATCAACTAATTCTCATGGAATGTACAAATAGAGAAGAAATATAAATAGTGTTATCTTATTTTAGAAGATGGACGATCTATATTTTGATGTTTGAGTTTATTATCTTATTAAACATATTTATAAGGTTTGCGAAAAGTTTAGTTTTACTACCATTTTCTTTTTTCATTCTTTACACTATATCCTTACACTTTAAGAGACGAAATTCCTTCATTGTCTTTGACCTTCAAGAAGATAACTAGAGAAACATCTCATGCACTCGGTGAAGAGTCACTTTATTTACTTCAAATCTTTTCAATCAAACATATCACTCAAAATATTAAGTAATATGTAAATCTTCCTTATTAATTCAACTTCATATCAACATGTTAGTTTTAATATTTATTTCATGAGGTTTTGGCTTCTTAATATCTAAACTTAGTATTATAGCCTAATATATATATATATATATATATATATATATATATATCAAAGGTTGATTTAGTTTTCTAAAATCTATTCTTCTTTTGGTTATAAATTTGTATGATTGAATCGTTAGAATATCTAAATTTGAATGTATGAGTGGTTTGGATTAAGTATATTTATATGATATTTTTATCATATGATTTTATTTTAGGTTCATCGAATTTAGAAAAAGCATTAGAATTTAGTGTATATATGGTTATAATTAAATAAATATATTTCTGATGTCTGGAATTGAGAAAAACCTGCACTAAACCATTCAGATTTTAGTATGATTATTATGTTTAGTATGCAAAATATACACATATTCATATTTAGGTTTGATGTGTATGTGTGTATGATGCTTTGGTATATGAGATGTACAAGTATTTTATCTCGATTATATGACTTTATAAAACATGTTATGAATGAATGTATGATCTTTAAGATATAACAAATTGAGCAATTAGAACTTGAGATGTGTATGATTTTTGATTTTGAATGCTATTAATTTCCTCTTAGAAATCCGAGCCTTCTAATAAATATCTTGAATACTAATGATTCATAGAGATGTTTATGGTATGGTGAAATGCAATACAATATCTATTTTCAGTATGAGAAAATATTGTACAATACGAGTCATATATGGATACTTCATATGTTGAGTACCAGAGTGACCTTTATCTATGCGAGATATATATGAAAAAGGGTTTGGGTGCTCAAGATAGAGTCCATGAGTGTGAGTAGACCAGTCCACGAGAAACCTATGCACGTATTTGGCCAAATGTATGGAAACAATTGTATGATATTGGTGCGGTCACATGTGCATACTCATACACAACTAGACCTTAATGTTATATGTTTTTGGTTAATTATACCATGAAATAGTCAAATCGACCCACATGAAGGTTTGGTTATTTTCATATATGGTCTTAAGCTAATATGATTTTCTTTAAAAATTTGTTACTTAGAAGTAATATATAATACGATGGTACCTAATGCCTATGCTAAGGATTACGACTACTCGGTTCATATGAATGTATGTCCAAACTTAATACTTGAAATATTCAGCTTTTTATGTTCGTTTATATGATAATTAAGATTAAGTATTGTGTCTTTAGTAATATGCCATTATTCATTTAGATTGATCATATGTTCTTTAAATATATCATATCATATTTTCCAAGGATATACTTAAGATATTTTTAAATTTTACTGTAAAAATTTAGTTTTTTAATTCTTTAGCGTTTTTTTTTTCAGATTTATCCAAGTTCATTAAACCTCAAAATGATGAAGATTAAAATGTTAGCACTAAACTTTATTATATATAAGAAAAATGGTAAAATACATGACAAAATCAGTTATAAGTCTATTAATGGATCAAGTTTTAGAGTTTATAACCCTTTATGTGGTTGTCATTATTAACTATACTTCACCACTTTTTGGCTTAGTTCAATTGTGTTGATATTATTTATTTGTTTTCAATATTAAAGTTGAATAATCAAATGAAGATTATTCAATTTTGGAAAATAAAGAGCGTTACATTTATAACATTGTTTAAATAAAATACAACTTAGTAACAATCTAATTTAGTTGCACTAAGGTTCAGATCTTAAAAATGTTCAGTAAAATTGAACACCAAATATAAATGTTTTTAAAATTATTAAGACTAACTCAAAAGGTTGTGAGATGTTTAAGACTTAGTTTAGCCAAAAAAAGTTGCCTTTACGCTTCTCTATGGTCACCATTTCAATTTATTTTGTAGTTCTTAAATAACCTTGATGGTTGGTAATCTACAACCATTAAAGGTTTTCGTCATTTAAAAAATACCTTAAATTACTAAAAATTAAGTTATGGTAGAGACAATGATGATTCGTGCATAAAGGATTTACAAAATGAATAAGTTGTATACATTACATATAATCAAATTCTATAATGGTGTTATACATATTAATGTATTATATAGTAAAAAGAAATTAAAATAATGGGACAAATAAGTACACATTTACCACAAAGATTCAGATCATACATCTAAAAAAAACATTCATAAACTAGTTGCTCGACGCTCTACATGCCCTATTCACTATTATGACTATTTTGACTGTTTATACATGTGTTAGATATAAAAAAAAAACCAAGTGAATAAAATTAGATGCACATAGAGCAATATAAATCTTAAAAAAATTTGAATGTTATTTATAAAGCGTGCATGTGTAAGGATGGTCTATATAACACATATTCTTCATAATATCATTTGGCCATATCGTGCACATATTCCACCATAGTTAGCTTCATCGAAAATTTTAACTATTATAAGATTCGAGTAAGGTACCACTTCGGTAAAATATTTAAAAGTGTCATATTTAACCTTGATGCTTGTCACTAAGAGAGGTATGGTAGTTCAATAAACACTATTATGGTCCACTTTTAATTAGTTAATAAGTGTAAAAATTTCATTAAAGTATTTATTACAAATAGTAAATTAACCTTAAACCTAATAAAAGCTCTGTTTGAAATACTTGTACACTTTGGAATATCCAAACCAACAAAGCACTTAACAAAAATAGTTTGGATTCTAATACACTAATGATAATTTCATTTTAAAATTTACTCAATTCTATAAAAGTTTAAATTTAAAACAATATTATAGGTTTAACTTCTCTTGGAGGGGGTGGGGGTAATCAGTGAACAATTTTGAATTTAGAGCAAGAATAAAAAATATTCGTTAAGATTCAAACACTATACTTGATCTTTCATTACCGATCATCTCCTAACCGTGAGACTAATCATTTTCTTTAGATTTAATTTTTATTTGTTCATAAAGAACGAATTCAACATCCTCAAGAAATTGTGCAAATTAAAGTTAGTATAGTCCATTACAAAATAAAAAATCAATGAGGGTTAGTATTGTGCAAAACATTCTATAAATCGCTCTAAAGAACATCAAAATTATTCATAATGTAACAAAAGGGTTTAGTTTTAGCTTTTAAAACACCAATAAGGGTTCTACAAGAATATTAAGATTTTTTATGATGCAACAAAAGAACTCGGTTTCATCTATTGTAAATTCAAAAAGAGTTCTATAAAAATATTAATATTCTTGTGATATAAAGGAAAATTTCTGTTTAGCCTCCTTAAGGCCATCTACAACCATTCCCATTCCCCAATCATTTCCGTGTTTGCCAAATCAATATTTTATCTCTAATTTCTACCCTTCTTACTAACTAACTACAACAATTCATTTATTTTCAATTCACATTTTTTAATATTATAACAACATCCCACTATATTTTTATCTATTCCCTCACATTATTCTATTTTAACAAATTAATAATAGGTAATAATAAAATAATTATTTATAAATGTATACATTTTCCAATACATAATATTTGATCCACAAGAACCTAAAGCTCATTCGTGTAACATACAAAGTTACTAAAAGACTAAGAAAATTATACCAATAAATACTAAAAATTAATATCATTAACGACGTGAATAGTTAAAGTTGTTAATTTAAATTATAATAAGATATTTTGTTATGGATAATATATGATTCTCTCTTGATTTTAGGAGAGATTAATGATTTCTCTATAAATCAATGTTCATTTTTTCATAAATAACAAACTCAACATCCTCAAGAAGTTACGCAAATTAAAGTTAGTATGGTCCCTTCAAAAATCCACAAGCAATGAAACATGAAATTGTGTATTAAATTTACGTAAAGTATTTCTATAAATTATCATAAAAGAACACTAAATGCTTGTATAATGTAACAAAATAATCAAAGTAACTCACTTTCATCTTTAGTAAAGTTACAAAGAGTTTTATAAAAATATAAATATTGTTGGATATAAAGGAAAAATTCACCCCTAAAGCCATCTCCAACTATTCCTCTTTTCCATCCCTTTCAAGTTTTACCGCATCCACATTATAATTACAAATTCTACGATCCCCTTCTTAACTAACTATTTGTAATTCACCCTATTTTAATATTATAATAACACTCAATTATATTTTTATCGAGTCACCTACATTATTATATTTTAACTAATTAATAACTATTATTATTATTATTATTATTATTATTATTATTGATATATATGGAATTTATCCAGTACATAATATCCGGTCCACGAGAGTCTAAAGTCCATTTGGCTAACATACAGAGTTATTAAAAGACTAAGTCAAATATAAAAGTCTAAAGTTGTGATTAGTTAAAGATATTTATTTAATTAGAATACTATATAGTTTGTTATGATTAAGATATTATTTCCATTGATTATAGGAAATACTTTCTAACTCTATAAATATGAGTTACTTCAAGGAATAAAACGATTGGCGTTTGCCTTGTAGATTAATTTGGATCTTGAATCTTCATGCAGATCTACCCAAACAAACAAGTATCAAACAAAATATGATCAATATACTAAAATGAAAAATAATATACGTTTTTAGTTTTTTTAAAACTATTGGTTGAATCATATTTTTTCTGACAAATATCAAAGTTTTACAAATTAAAACTGAATTTGTTTTTATGTAATTAACCAAAAACTGAAAAATAATATACGTTTTTAGTTTTTTTAAAACTATTGGTTGAATCATATTTTTTCTGACAAATATCAAAGTTTTACAAATTAAAACTGAATTTGTTTTTATGTAATTAACCAATGGCTTGCTACTGTTCACAAAGGTGAATGTTTTCGTCTCTTTTACACTTTCATACTCTTGTTTTGGGAAATATTTGGTGGGTTCTACCACCATAAAATTACCTTCCTCATCGGTGTTAGATAAAATTAACCGGAAATGGGTCTCTTCCACGCTAACATTAGAGAGAATCAATATTACATAAAATTCCGACTGCCTATTGTGATGTAACAATAATAAAAATAAATACAAGACAATTCAATTTAAGTTTTTATTTTCATTTAAAGAAAAAATCACTTTCTTACAAATTCATAGAGGTCATACATTAAACATGTTTCCATCATTATAAAAATATTACTTTAAGCAAATTTTTATTTCTGATAAGTGAATGATTTTTGTAAACACTGGTTAGATATATCACATAGTTCATCATTAAACTTCATTAAAGTATCTTTAGATCATGTTTTCTAAGTGATAACATTAATAAAATCTGATATAGAGTAAATTCTAATCGCTTTATCTCTTGTGTATGATAGATTATATAAGTTAATATGTCCAAAGTAATATCTACAAGTTTGTGATAGTCATATGTAAATTTTGGTCAAAGGTATTAATTTATAGCAATAAGAAATTCATATATGATATTAGGTGAATACCTCATCAAAGATACCATGATCTATCAAACTTATAACCTTCTTTTGTTTTAGATAAACTTAATAAAATATTATGAACGTAATACAAGTGAATTCAAATTTAGTGTTGTATGTTGATGATATATTCCTTACTAGAAAACTATAAAAACTAATTGCATGTCATCATATATTTTATATTGAGGTAATTCGATGCAAAACATTTAGGCGAAGGGTCTTGTGTGTCAGAAACTCCAACTCATCATGATCGTTTTTGATATTTTATGGGTTTGATACAAAGATATACAGTAAGATCATACTACAACATTATGATGTTGAAACATAACTTCCATTGAGGTGAAATGAGATAACTTATCTCAATGTTGTAGTATGATCTTACTGTATATCTTTGTATCAAACCCATAAAATATCAAAAACGATCATGATGATACAATAATGCTCATATGTTTTGGAAATTAAAATCTTGATGTATCTTCACTTTGGTTAAAAATAAGATATAGTATTATAAAAATAATCTTAAGTAAATACTTAAGTATTTCATGGATGTACCATTATAAGGTAGGGCATATGCCTTTCGGTGTTTAAAAAGAAAAAAAAGTATCACTTACACATCATTATTATATGGGTTTAGTGGAAGTTAGATACAATTTATATCTCATATTTTATAAGAATATATGTGTAGCGCACTCAATAACATCCAATAAAATAGTATTTCATTTTCTACCATTAAAAAAATTAGAATATAGTAAATAAGAAAAAAAAATTGTAATTCATGTTTAGTTAAGATTACATGAAAATAACAAGATTTAACCCTCTTTTTCATCTTCATTTAGTAAGATCTCAATATTCGCTGTCTTTCATTAGAATAACAGTTTCTTGACCATTCTTAGTCTCGAGAATATTGAGATTCAGTGTGAGTTTATTTGTAATTTAACTTTAACTTTAGTTTCATATTTGCTTACTTTCAGTTCGTATAAGACTAAATCAAGATATTAATATATTTTATTTTTCTCGTATATCCATTGTATGTTTTGGATAATTTTGTGATCTCAATTCAGTTAAGCATGCTATTTAGGAATCAACACGCAGTGTTACATAATCGTGTGATTTTCATGTTAGGGTATATAAGAAGTCAAAGTCAACGTGATTATTGTTGGAATTATTACACTTTAAGTGACATTTCTTCTTTAGTCTTTTTTTATAGACTATCATCTAAAATGATGAGGAAGTTTTTATTACATGTGAATACATCCATATAGTACACATTTAAATGGATACATTTAGTACATAGAATAATCCAAATGAAAGATTATAAGGATATCCAAAATTGGAATGTCTCAATCATGTAAATTTAAAGTATCAAATGTGATGTTATTATCAAATCACTATGCAATTTATAACAAATAACTCAAGCACATAACACAAATGAAACAAGGTATAGTAAAGAAAGAACATAGAATTTAACGTGGTTCGACAATTATCTATCTCCACGGGCGCTGCCGGAGAAAAGTGTTTCATTATGATAGAAAAGGGTTACAGATTTCAAATTGTGTTTTGTCTAGTCCTACTAGTCTATTTATAGGGAATAAGTAAACTTACTAGATAATGAGCCTAATGGGCTCATACCACAAGACTAACAATGATACTATCACAACACTTATTTGTACTTTCGAACACAATACACTATCAAGGCACAAGATCACTATCAGAAACGCAAAACTGTACTGTTGGACACAATACACTGTCAAGGCACTATTCGACTCATTCACAACAAATATTTCCCTTGAGGCGATTATCCTTTCTTCACTATCAACAAATATACTTCTCCTCTTCTGACTCACCAAATTCTCTTAAGACATTCACTCTATACTGCTAGCATCAATCCAGTTTAGGCATTCCCTAAACTTTTGAACTGATACCGCATTGGTCATTATATCTGTTGGCTTATCATGTGTAGACACTTTCTTCACATCAACAATTCTCTTTGATATTATATCACGAATAAAATGATATCTTACATCTATGTGCTTTGTACACTTTGTTTCCCTATAAGGTGTATGGCACTTGGACTGTCACAAAACACTTTTGTAGTAGTCCTATCCAAGCCCAAATCCACCACCAAAACTTGCAACCATATTGCCTCTTTAACTGCTTCTGTTACCGCCATGTGCTCTACCTCTGTTGTAGAAAAAACTACAGTAGCTTGCAACCTTGCTTTCCAATTGATCGCACTCCTATCTAGAGTAAATACATATCCTGTCAGAGATCTTATTTTATCCATATCACCTGCAAAATCAGAATCAACATAACCAACCACTTATATTGCAACATCATTCAACGATCAATCAATATCGATCTTGTTAAAAGTTAAGCCAGCGTTCATAGTATTCTTAAGATACCGAAGTATCCATTTCACTATCTGCCAGTGTTCTTTCCCAATACATCCCATGTACCTGCTAACTACACTAACCGCATGTGAAATATCAGGACGTGTGCATACCATAACATACATGATACTACCAACTGCACTTGCATATGGAACCTCCGACATTTGTTCCAACTCAGCATCGTCCTTGGTCGCTCCTGCTGCAGAGAACTTGAAATGAGTAGAAAATGTAATGCTAACTACATTAGCATCAAACATGTTGAATCGTTGTAACACTTTCTCAATATAGCTTCGTTGAGACAAATGTAATGATCATATACTTCTGTTCTTGATAATATCCATACCAAGAATCTTCTTTGTTCTACCCAGATCCTTCATCTCAAACTCGGCACTAAGCTGCTTTTTTATCTGCACAATGTGTAATATACTATAAGCAACAATAAGCATATCATCCACATACAACAACAAGTAAACATAAGAACAATCTGACATCTTTTGATGATACACACAACTATCATATGGACTCCTCATTAACCCTTTTGACACCATGAATGTATCAAAATGTTTCTACCATTACCAATGTGACTGTTTCAAACCATACAGTGACTTTTTCAGCACACAAACTTTGTCCTCCATATTAGGTTCGATTAATTGTTATGGTTGTCTCATGTAGATTCACTTCTCCAATTCACTATATAGAAATGCAGTCTTCACATCCAATTGTTCAAGCTCTAAATCTTGTAAAACAACCATGGCTAACAAAAATCGAATCAAACTATGCTTCACCACTAGATAAAACACTTCATTGAAGTTGATTCTTTCCCTTTGAGTAAAACCCTTGGCGACCAATTTTGCCTTGAATCGAGATGCTTCAACTCCTGAATTAGCTTCATTTTTCTTGAACACCCATTTCCTGCCTACTAACTTCTGTCCTTTAGGCAAGTCAACAAGCTTCCATGTTTGGTTCTTATAAAGAGATTTAATCTCTTTCCTTATAGCACCAATCTATCAATGTGCCTCAGAAATCGCTATAGCTTCTCTGTAGCTACTAGGTTCATGCATCATAACTTCTTCTGTAACTGATAGAGCATATGTAACTAGATTCGCATAAATTTTTGGAAGTCTATATCTTTTTTTTTTCTGCCCAATGTTATGTTATAAGGTTGTTGTTCTGGTTCGTGCGCATCATCGTCACTATCATTCAATGTTGACGCTTCACCTCCTGATTCTGGATCCACATCTGGATCTATTTCAGAACCACTTGAATTATTGGACCTACTAGCAACTGATTTTACTTCAAGCTCCACCTGTTTACTCACAACTGATCCTGATTCGAACATTTCTCCTACTTTCTTCTGTATGTCTATCAAAGAAAACTCGTTAAAAGTAAGGTCCCTACTGATTAGAAAACCTAGAGATTTTGGAGAGGTACACCATAACCTATATCCCTTCACTCCAGTAACATTTCCTAGAACTACACACCTATTTTCCCTCAACTCAAGCTTACCATCTCTCACATGAGCATACGCAGGACAACTGAACATCGTCAAATGTTTGTAATCAGCCGACAATCCAAACAAAATCTCAAAAGGAGTTTTATAATCAATAGTCGTTGATGGAGACCAATTCATAAAGTAACACGCTGTATTGATAGCTTCAGCCCAAAAATATTTCCCATACTAAAATATGAGAGTATACTTCATGCCTTGCCACAAAGTATTCTGTTAATTTTTTTTACGACTCCAATTTGTTGTGATGTTCTAGAACAAGTGTGATGGTGCACTATTCCCTCAGCTTCGTAAAACTTGTTGAACTCACGACTGCAATATTCTAACCCATTATATGTCCTAAGATGTTTGATTTTTCTTCTTGTTTGCTTCTCAATCATTGTCTTCTATTTGACAAAGGTTGAATATGACCCATCTTTCGCTTTCAGAATGTAAACCCACACCATCTTTGAATAATCATCAATCAAACTCATCTAGTATATGGCTCTGTTCTTTGATGCAATTCTGTTTGGACCCCAAAGATCTTAGTGAATGTAGTCCACTATCCCTTTAGTCTTTTTTACAGTCGATTTGCTGAATTTGACTATAGTTTGCTTACCAAAAACAATGCTCACAAAATCCCAATGAGTCTGCTTTATACCTTTTCAACAAATCTCTCTTTCCCAAAACAGCTAATCCTCTATCACTAATGTAACCAAGATGCCAATGCCACAACTGATTCTGATCCCACCTACCTTGGGTATTACTTCCTAATTATGCTATTACAACATCTCCCATAACAACACTCTCATGGAGAATGTAAAAACCCTTCTGCAAACCGCCCTTTATGCATATCATTGAGCCTTTTGTCACTTTGATTACACCGCCTTTTGCACGGTACTTGTAACCCCGAGAGTCTAGTATCCCAAGAGAAATCAGGATTCTCTTTAACCCACGAACAAGCCAGTACGTCAAGATTCTAACAACCCCGTTAAACATTCTGATTCTGACGTTACCAATACCACCAACAATTAACGAATGATTGTTCCCCAAATAGACAGTTCCATGGATTGGCTTGTAAGTATCGAACCGGTGCTTGAACTGACACATGTGATATGTAGCGCTAGTATCAAGTACCTAAGAGTTTTGCCCACAGTCTGAACTCACAAACAATACATCTCCTCTACCATTGTTTTCACTATCTTCGAAATCGTTCACACCTTCAACAATGTTTGCTGTATTTTCCTTTTGATTTCCATTCTTACCATTCAGTTTTAGACATTATCTCTTATAATGACCCTACTCACCGCATTCATAACAGTTTGAGTTCTTTAACTTTGATTTGGACCTTCGGTTCTTCATTCTTAAAGAACTCGCTTTACTTCTAGATATTTCCCTACTCATAAGAGCTTCCCCTTCAGCCTGATTGTCTGGCTGCAGCTGTCTCAACCCCTTTGATTTCAGTGCCCCTTTGACATCTGCTAGTGATAACTTATCTTTACCATACATAATGGGATCTACAAAGTTTTCATAGGGAGCTGGTAACGATCTCAATATAAACAAAGCTTGATCCCCATCCTCAATATTGACATCTATGTTCTCCAAGTCTATTATTATTGATTTAAAATTATCTAAGTGTTCAGTTATGGACATACCTTTTTTCAGTCTGAAATCTTACAAACGCTTCTTTAAGTATAATCGATATACTACTGATTTATTTGAGTAAATATATCCTAGCTTCTTCCATGCGCATGCAACAGTCTTCTCACCACTAATCTCGCGAAGCACATTGTCTTTCACACTAATTAAAATCCAACACAAAGCCCTTTCTTGAAGATCTTGTTTCTCATCTTCTTTCATCTCTTCTGGTAACTCATTCTCCACAGCCTTTCACAACCCTTATAGTACCAATGAATATGTCAGTTTAATCTTCCACAACGCAAAGCTGGATCCCCCATCAAATTTTTCAATCATGTATTTTATTGCAGTAGACGACATTGTGAAACCCTAATTGCCAAAGCCTTAATTTCACCACGTGGCTTTGATTCCAATTTTATTATTAAATCACTATACAATTTACCAGAAATGGCTCAAGCACAAAACACAAATGAAACAAAGAACAATAAAGATAAAACACATGATTTAACATTGATGAGTCCGGATTCTGTCACCACTTCAGGTTGGGTCAGTTCGGACAATGTATGCCTAACCGGACAGGGGCAGTTTGGACCCCATCATCCACTGGACTGTTCGAACAGAAACTAAAGTACTTAAAATATAATCACTTCTTGACTAAGCTGCCTACTCTCCTACTTAGAACTTATGGATCCTTAAGCTCGACCCGGGTCTATTAAACACGACCCGAGAGCCCATAAGGCCCAAATATGAGGGTATAAATACCCAACCACCAACATTAAACGAGGGTAATAAAAATTAAATACAACCAGGCTGCTTAATTCTCCCTCTACACTCTACCCAAATATTAAATACTCTCAAACTTCCACACAGTTCTAAACAAAAATTACAGACTTACCCTCAGACAAAAATAAACCTCACCAAATTGGCGACCACAGTGGGAGCACCACGGTGCCTGAATCAAGCATTCAAAACCATCAGAAAAAATCAGTCCGAATGAATCCGGACACCCCGGAAGTACTACCAGCTTTGCTTGAAGTGATGGGTGAAAATGATGAATATACCATCGAGGAGCGTGACAGATTAAAGGGCGAGATAGAAGCTCTGAGGGCAGAGAAGGCAAAGATGGGCATGAAAGAGAAGTCAAAGGCATCAGTTGCTCATCATACCGACAACCCTAGAGAGCATGAGCCTTCGAAAACTCATGTGAGTACTAAGAAGACTCATGTTAGCTCCAAAAAGTCTCACTGGTCTAAGCCAGTGGAGAGTTCTGACTCAGACTCAGAGTCTTCTGGTAGCTCCTCAGACGAGGATGGAGTTGATGAGTCCTTTTCCTCCAGCAGTGATGAGGGCCGATCTAAAAAGAAGCAAAAATTGATTAAAAAATATTCAAGAAAAAAGGATAGACGTGGGAAATTAAAGAGGAATATAAGCAAAGGATCATCTCACAGCCGGAGGCATGTAGACCGGATGCTGGTGGATCCTTTTGCCTTCCACGATGAACCAGGTATCTTTGCAACTCCCAATAAGGATACTGTTTTCAGTCGTGGCCGGAATTGGAGACAATCTCCATTGTCTTCCAGGATTCTGTCCGAAAACCTCCCTAAGAGGTTCGATAGCACAAAAATGGAGAAATACGATAGTAGTAAAGATCCGGACAACCACTTAGAACAATTTAAAAACTTCATGATGAATTTCGATGATGACGACAAGTTGCTCTATAGAGAATTCTCCCAATCCTTTACGGGGAGTGCGCTGAAGTGGTATAACAGCCTACCACAAGACTGCATCAGGAATTTCGATACCTTTTGGGTGGTCTTTCGAAGGCAGTTTGTTGGGAGTAAGGAATTGAAGGGCAATGGGGACACAATAATCCATTGTGCCCAAGAACCAAACGAGTCACTGAAAGAATACATAAGTCATTTTGTGAACACCAAAAACGGGTTGGCTGATTGCTTCGAGCAAGTAGCCATAGCATCTTTGAGGCAGGGCTTAAACCCTGGAAATTTAGCTGATTTAGTGACCAGAAATAAAGCCATGACTTGGGGAGGTCTACTGAATCAGGTCGGAAAACAAATCAACGTTGATGAAACAAAGAAAACTAGGGTGCACAGGCAAGTGAGGTCTGCCCCAGTTGTACCAAACCCCAACCAAAATCAGTCCGGGAACAAGGCAAGGGAGGCCGGGCAGGGACATAACAGAGCTAAAGCTCAATCTCAGCCAGATGCGCCTTCCCAGAGTCAACAATCTAGAAATAAGAGAGGGCATTGGGTTCAACTGGAGTAGTTTGCAGAGTTAAAAGAAAGTGTGGCCATCATTTATGATAAAACAAAGGAATAAGTACATTATAGAAGGCCGACTGCACTACAATCTCCTAGGGAACATCGTAACAATTCCTTCTGTCAGTACCATAATGATATTGGCCATACCACTGACGATTGTATTGCTTTAAAGCAAGAAGTCCAGAATTTAATTGAAAGAGGAAAGCTGGGGGAATATGTCAAAAGAAGAGGAGGAAATAGGCCTGATAATGCTCATCGGGTTGGTCCGAGCAATGCTGCTCTGGAGGGAGCTATGGTTATAATCGAAAGATTTGATGTAGAATCAGAGTACTTGGATCCTGATCCAACCCGAAATAGAGTGGGTACCATTGAGGAACGTTGTAAAACAGTTTCCGGGCTTATTAAGTTGTTTGAGTCACTCACAATTTTCGGAGGGGATACTATGACAGCTCCTACTGCTTCTTCGAGGAAGAGGCACGTTCATACTTTGGCTACCCAGCTGGAATGAGGCATGACCTCCTATCAATCACAAATTCCTTTTCCCTTTACTGTTTTCGATGAGGATGACTTAAGGGATATAGCAGGCCCTCATGAAGATGCTGTTGTCATAGGAGCATCCATTGGGGGCAATGACATGAGACGAATCTTGGTGGATACTGGGAGTTCATCCAATATCCTCTTTTTAACCTCTTACAAGAAAATGAAAAATCCAGCCGTAATTCAACGTTCGGACAGATCAATTGTGGGCTTCACTAGAAGCTCAGCAGATGTGATCGGGGAGTTCGAAGAGGAAGTTTTGTTGGGCAAGGGCCCTTTTAAGAAGATGGTTAGAATACTTTTTATTGTGGCGGATTGTCCCACTTGTTATAATGCTATTCTAGGGAGGTCTTGGCTCTCTAGGATGCATGTAGTGGCCTCTACAGTCCACCAATGTTTGAAATATGTTGTTCAAGGACAAGTGGGAGTTGTTCGGAGTAGCCAAAAGATTACAAAAGAATGTTATGCCACAGCACTGGCTCCACGGACGTTGGGGGTTGTTCGTATAAACGAAGAATAGCAGTTTGAGGGGCTTTCTGGGGGCAGTTCGTATAAACGAAGAATAGCAGTTTGAGGGGCTTTCTGGCTTCAAATCCAAATACTCTGTTGAAATATCAAATGCATCAATAGGTTTTGAGATCATTAGAACATTTTTTTATTCACAACATTTTCTTGCTTTGGAGCAACCACATAATTCTTCTTCACAAAAGTTTCCAACTTCCTATTTTTTATCAAGGCATATATCTTTTTTTTCAATGCCACACAATCGTTTATGTCATGCCCAATGTCCCCGTGATACTTAAAATACTAATTGTTTCCATTCTCCTTTGGATTCCGAATTGAAAAGGCTTACGAAACTGTACGTATGGATGTGTTCTTTAAAAAGTTACCGCTATATATTCAGTTAGCTTAGTAAAATATGATGGTCGGGCCCATTTGTTTGACATATATTGGACATGATGTTGAATATTCAAAACTGGTGCATATTCTTTCACACTTGGCGGTGCTTGAATTATTTTTTAAATTGGCGCTCGAGGTCGGACATCACTTGTTGATTATGTGCTACCATCGAACTTTGACGGAATTAGTTTTATTCAAATTGGGCTAAAGAATTTATCTCTGATGCTTGTGTCTCCTCCACCAGACTTATTTTCTCTACTTGATCTAACAACTTCCTAAATGTCATTAATTGCCTCTCTGCTCTGTTATCCTTCATTATTCCGGACATGAGTCTCATTCCGAAAGCAGCCAATGCCACTTTATCTTCACAACTTTCTATATCAATCTTAGCCTTAATAAAACGGTTCATATAATCCTTAAAAATCTATCACATTTTCTATCTACACTAAATAATTATATCGTCGTTCGCTCATAATTTTTTGCTTCCCACAAAATACTGACGAAACAAATTTCTGAGCATATCAATTTTTTTGATGCAATCCTCAAGAAAACGATTGTACCATTTTGAAGCTACATTCTTAAATTTATGGGAGAAGGCTCTGCATAAAAGCTTATCATCATCGTTATAGTTAATCATGAAAGTTTTGAATTGTTATATGTGGTTATTCAGATCTTGTATTCCATCAAACTTTTCCAGCTTACAGATATCAAACCACTTATATAGATGCCCTAAAAGGATTTCCAGGGAGAGATGGTATGAACTCCAGTTATGACCCATTTTATATGCAATGCCCCTCAGACTTTCATTCATTGTTGTGTATAAACTTTCTTCGGATGGATAAGTAAATTGATCACTCACAAAAAAATTCAAGATTACGGCTTCTAGAAGGAATCTGCATTTGTGGAATTACTTGTTGAGCTATGTTTACAACCCTAGTCGGCTCCTCGAAACCAAGCCCTCTTTTTTCATGTATGGATTTTTCCCTTTTCGAACCTTTGACTTTATGAGATGTCGGAGGATACCTTTTTTCTTCCTCAAATCTTTTCTCTTGTAACTTTTTTAACGTCGATTATCCTCCTAAACAGAAAAATATTCATCCGAACTGTATGATAAATAATCGTTTGATTTTGTTGATTCATAACAATGTCAAGATCTCACTATCTTTTTCGAGGAATAATGGCTTCTCTTTTGACGTCTTTCATCAGTACGAGGAACATCTTCTATGTGTTATTTTCTAACATCTTCATTGGTTATTATTTCCTCTTTTTCATCGTTCAACCTTTCAATATCTTCCAAAAGTTAATTCCTCCGAGTTACCAAAATAGAGTCTCTAAATATCTCTTCAGCGTGTCGATAATTATCATTTTCTTCATTTATTTTGTGTTCCTCAATTTTAAGATCTCCAAATGAGACTCCGACCATACGATTTTTTAGACCGGTCTCTAGTTCTCCTAGAATTTCCATATCCATCACTCTTAAAATGTTTTTAGAATAGTACTATGGTTCTGGAACAACGATTTCAGGTACCAATCATTTTTCCCACAGACGACGCCAATGATGTGTTCTAGATATTTCTGAGTGATGTTTCTTCTCATGATAATGTTCGTATGAGAGTATTTGTCACAACAATATTCGTATAAAAGTGTTTTTAGATAGAGAAACGAAATGATTAAAGAGAGAAAGAGAATAAAGTTTTAATATATGACTAATGATTGGATATTTTTCGCCAAAAGAGGTTATCGTTTATATAGTACAAGAGGTACATCCTTAATTTACATGATTTATCCCCTTTTATGTGGGTCATTACACCCCACTATTTTACTAATTCTAATCATATATATTAATTATTACATATGACCCCGTATTATTACACATTTGCCAAATTTTATCTTCAATACTTTATTACATCAAATCAATTCCTTTATTTATCTAATTTTTCCTATGCATCCCAATATTTTATTCCTTTATCATATGTAATATGAAAGAAAGAATACTTCAATTCCGAGAATAAAGATGAAACAGAGCAACCAACAACCTTAAGCGTGTTAATCGTTCTTGATCCTCCAAAACTAAAAAAATAAAAGGATCTAAGAATTTAGGTATTACCCTGCTTGATATTTGGTTAGTGGCAGGAACACGATTAAAAATATTAAATCTTTTGAGGCTTATAAATTTGGAAATATAATTTTATGCAGATACTTGACTCTTAGTTATCTATTCTTAAACAGCCAACATCTAAGCTTTCAGTAATATAATAGCTCTTAATGGAGTTCGGGCTTGATAAAATATAGAATTCTCGGTTTGTTTTGCAATTTAATACCCATTGAGCAACATACTTTTGTTATTTCTCTCTCTCTCTCTCTATATATATATATGTCTTAATGTCATTGAGGAAGCAATTAATTTTCTACGAAAATTAATGATATATTTGAAATACTAGGGAGCCTTGTCATTACTAAGAATCTAAAACAAAATAAAATAGTATGTTTCAATATCAAATAACTTATAGCCTTTTTCTTTACTTAAAATAAGGTTAACTAGAAGAGCTCTAGATTTAGTAATTAAAGGAGATTGTTTACTATACAATCTTTCTTAAAATTTAGCAATTCACCTTTTCTATTTCTGATTATAATGCCCCCACCTAATTCACCATTGGATAAGAATGTTACATTACAGTTAAGTTCCAATCTATTATTTAATGAAAAGTTCTATTTGACCGTTATGATTACCCTAGTATTAATAAAATCAACCTAAATCACATGTTACTTTGAAGTCTTCATTCCAAAATTCATTTTTGATAAGTTTTGAGCAGTCAAGTTTTGAAAGTATATATATATATATATATATATATATATATATATATATATATAAATATATATTATTTTGTCTACTATCTTATTGATTGACATTATTTTGTCAATGAATTTTGAGTTGTTTCTAGCAGACCATATGACCCAACAGATTGTTGGAGACAATATAGTTCTTATATGAGTAGTTTTATTAGTTAAAAGAAACCAACAATAATCATGTGGTGGAGTGTCATATATTTTCTTATCAGGATTCCAAATAGGCATGCAAAATATTTCTAATTTCCCAGGTAGTGTTACAAGATATAAAAAAGTGATTTATGGATTCAAAATTATTGCAACATTGACATTTAGAAGCTATGCTGAAATGTTTCTTTTGTAATGTTGTATCTACTAATATTAGTCATTTGAGTAATATTCAAATAGTGAATGAACACTTATTTGGAGTTATATTATTCCAATTTTTCTTGCATAAGATTGATTGAGTCCCCTTTTATCTAATATTATTCCAAGTATCTTTAATAGTAAAACAATCATCAAGAGAGGCATTCCATAGGATATTGTCTTCTTTATCTTCATGAATTTTGAATTTCATTATTCTGTTAATGTCAGTTGGTGGAATCTTATCTTTGAGTTTGGAAAGATTTCAATACATATTTTGCCAATAATCAAGGTTATTATCTTATTTGTACTAATTTTTATTTTCATCATAAAAAAGAGTGATTAAATGCTGAATATGGCTCCATCTTTCTAACTAGAATTTAATGTTGTGTTTACATACATTCCAATATATAAAATGTCCATCAATGTTTTTGATATTGATTAGTCTTTTCCAAGTTTTCAAGTCTGTTGCTTTGATGTGAGTTTAAAGAGTGTGTATTGATGGGCAATAAATTGAATGCATGAGTTTTGACTAGAAAGTCTTATGATATCTAAAGTTTAGCCAAAGTTTGCAAGAAAATGAGTTTTGTATATCCTTTATCTTTCTTAAGTTGAGGCGTTTCTCCTCAAGTGGTTGAAAAATACTAGACCATTTGGAAAATATTAGAGTTTTAGTATTTTAGTTAGAACACCCTATATAAACTTGTTCAGTAGTATATTGATTCTAGATATAACTGTGATGGGAAGTAGGTAGCTTTGTACATAGTATATATGATTGGATAGAAGAACTGAATGGATCAGTACCAATCTTTCCCCCATACGATAGTTTTGTTTTGTCCCACTCCAGGATTAAATTTCTTATTTTTATCACTAATTCATAAAAGTAACATGATTTGTTACTAGGATGAATTTTAATACCAAGATATTTAAAGGGTAAATGGCTATATTTGAAACTAGTTATTGTTTTAATAGATTTAGTCAAGTCTTTAGACATTTTGGTAGATGAAATGAAAGTTTTTTTTTGTTTGTTTGTTAGCTTCACAGAGAGATTTTGGTAGTGCTTGAGGAACAAACATAATTTTTTAACATTATTTGAGGAACCATGAAGATGACGAGATCATTTGTGAATGTAAGACAATGAATGTTTATAATGCTTCCAGAGTGATACCTCATAAACATGTTATCATGAAATAATTTTTTGATACCTCTGAGTAGGTAGGCATTATTCAGCAATTATAAAAAGGCTGGTGATAATGGATCACCCTGCCTTATTCCATTCAAAGATTCAAAGTAGTGATGAAGAATGTCATTTATAATTATAGAGAAGGTGACCAAATCAATACATTTTTTTTATTAAATCTATAAATTTATTGGTAAAGCCAATTGTTTTCATTATAATGAATATGACTTTAAAATAAATTTTATCGAAGACTTTAGCCATATATAATTTTAGTATTACATTTACTCCTCTAGTTTTCTTACTAATGTCATGGGTAAGTTCATGGGTTATTAATATATTACAATGAATATTTATGTTCTCGACGAAACCACCCTGAACCTCGGATATTATTTTGGGTAGGAAGTTAGTCAGTCTTAAGTTAATAATTTTAGACATAATTCTATTGAAAACTATATAGAGGCTTATATGCATGGAATCTTCACAACTTTTTAGAGACTCGATCTTAGGTAAAATGCATATTGCAGTAACATATATGCCTTTATGAGCAACGTGGCTTGTGAAATAAGCAATAATAGCTTCACACAGATATATTCAAATAACTGATCATCAAGTTTGGTAGAATTTGGAGTTAAAACCATCAAGTTCAGCCATTCTATTTGGATTGAGTGTGTTAATTGAGTTGAATATTTATTCAACGGTAGAAGTAACTAGTAAAGTTTGGTTATCTTGGGTTGTTATAAGATCTAGTATAATGTCATGAAGGTTATCTATATCAAGTGGGTTGGATTGAGAGAATATGAGATCTTTGGAATCTTTTACAATAGAGTTCCCTAATAAGGACTGATCTTCAATCCATGAACCATCAATCCTTATTCCATGAACCATCAATCCTTATTCCATTCACCAAAATGATTGTATTCCCAAAATGATTTTTCTCTCGAAAGAAGGTTTAAATGAGTTTCTTTAATTCTAGATAATTCAATTTTATCCTTTATGCTTTTAGATTGTTCAAAGCTGTTTCAACAAATTATATTTCATCTTCTATTTGGGCTAAACTATCAAATATATTACCAAAGGTGTCTCTATTCCATGTTTTTAGCTTTTGTTTTAATCTTTTAAGCTTTGACCATAAAACATTAATAGGATGACATGAAGGTTCTCTTCCCAACTAATTTCTACTGTTTTAAGAAAACCATTATGAAGTGTCCATATATTAAGAAATTAAATGAGGTTATTAGTTTGTTGGTGGCTGATGAAACTAATATACACAAATGTGAATGTTTTGAGTGAGTTCTATCTAGATATTTCACCTTTGTGATGTCAAAAATCTCTCCAAGAAGCATTATACCATGCCCTATAGAGACACTTCATTTTTTTTATTGTTGAACCATGTGAACTTAGATCCGGAGAAGCCTAGATCTTCTAGCTTGAATTCAATAATCATACTCTTAAATTTATAAATACTTTTCAAACAAAGAGTTGAACAAGCAAGATGCTTATCAGTTTATGGTTACTACATTAAAAGCACCTACAACAAGTTATTCTTGGTTGGTTTCAGCTATTTCTCTTAATTTATCCTAGAGTTCTAGCCTTTGTATTCTTAAATATTTTTCATAAATTATAGTAAATAAGAAATCTTTGTTCAAGGAGGAGTGACTGACCATCAAATGTATTCACTGGTCATGGTTAAGAAGAATCTTAACCTGGTAATTCTCTTTCCATATTTTTCATATTTTGTTATTTATGTTAGCACAACCAAAGGATATTTTTCAACTTGTAGAGATATGAGTGGCTCTTGTAGAGAAATGAAATATGTTTTTCAACTTTAGTTATAAATTTGGTCCTACAATTTTTTCTTTTGTATTCAATTCCAGAAGATAGTTAATATCATTTGGAGATTAAGTTATAGGATCTGGAAGTTCCTTTAAAATGAAAAGGCTTTAAAAATAAAAGGATATTTATAAGCTTTCGTTATTGTTTTTTCTAATTTTTTACTAATGATATTTTTTTAGTCTTTTCTTTCAGTAATCATTTCAAGAATAAAGATATGGGTAGGTTGCCTATTAATGTATTTTTAGGAGATTCTTGACAATTTTCAGAGTTCTCAAAATTAATTTGAGGAGGTGAACATGTTTCCTAATTTTATTGTGCGCGGAGCCTTTATTATCTCATTACTTGAGACTTTTGTAGAGTCAAGTTCTAATGGTTGTTCTTTATGATTTGTATTATATTTTTCTTAAAAAAATTCATTTTTCAGAATTCTTATTGTTGGTGTTTTTAATGTTGGATGACTTGTTGGTATGGTTGAGATCTAGGGAT
Organism: Limnanthes douglasii subsp. nivea; assembly: GCA_036936605.1. NCBI lineage: Eukaryota > Viridiplantae > Streptophyta > Magnoliopsida > Brassicales > Limnanthaceae > Limnanthes > Limnanthes douglasii. Next base: position 102,034,363 of record JAUPFV010000001.1, read on the forward strand.
GTATAGTTTGTATTGTTTATTTTAGTTTCAACAGTTTTTTGAGTTCCTTTACAATCTATATTCCTATGGATTGTAAGAGAGCCATTGTTGTCATTATTCTGGTTTTGATTGTTTTTAACAAACATATTTGACTTTTTGAACCCGTATTTCCTTATGGAAGTTTGGGTTCATATTGTAGTTTTTCTTTGTATTACATGTTTGTTGTTTATCTTTTGGGATTGACCTATCTTTAACTATAGATAGCTTATTACATTTTGAAGCTTTATACCCTATACGTTTGCGGGTTAGGCAGTAAGATAACATATTACCATAGGTGATATCTTGCCTGTAGTTATCTCTATCCAGATCTCTTGGGACTGAGATTAAGAGATATCCATTTCCTGCCAAGCTTTACAATAATTATAGGTTTCTCTATTCTTTTAAGGTACCCAAGTTGAAAGACGTGTACCTATTATCTTTGCAATATTAATTATAGTATATTGATTATACATATATTCATGAAGATTTGGGAAAGAAACTCATACTAGAGTTATTTAACACTCAATTCTCGGATTAAATCCTCGATACAATTTAAGTAGTCTTAGAGAAAACTATCCAATAGTCCATATATTTTGTTTCCATGATTTTTTGACATCTTATTTATGATCTAATTCAATTAACATATGTTTATAATCCCAAAATAAAATATTGAACAATCATATGAATTTAAATGTTTGTATATATCTTTAATTTTCTTCTAATTTTGGTCTACCATGTGAAAACTTGGCTACAAATGTAAATTTAGATGCAGAGAGAATAGAGTTCTTATCTTATTATGGGAAGATGATTGTTTTGAAGTCTCATTTTTCCTGGAATAAGATGTTGTCATTAGTGAAGTTAGTCCATTTGATTCTGGTGGCCTCCGCATATGATCTTGTGTTGTAGCTATTAAGCAATGTTTATTTTTTTTTAATGTTATTTTGGTGATGACTTTTCAAAGATCGGGTTGGTCCTCATGAAAAGCAACAACAGGGTTCTTATGTTTGTAAGGAGGATATGGAAATTCTCCTTCTACCATTTTTTTTATCTTGATCCTTTGATTCTTTGCATCAATTTGATTCTCTGATTTTTTTATTTTAAAACTAGCGTTTCAGCGTCTCATTTTCTATAGATGCTATAATTTGAGGAAGATTCAACCCCGAGAAGGTTGTACTGGAAGATCCTCCATAAATTGATGTTATGGATTAGATTAGAAGCATTATTTGAAGATCATCGAAAAAAATATTCATTCTTGAAACCTTTATTTGATTAAAAATATTCATCATTTCTAGGTTGTTCTCGCGGAGCTCTGCCTCCATGTTGTTGAATTATGTTCCTAGGATGGTGCTACCTCTTTTTATCGATCGATCTCATCATTTATTTTCTATATTTTTCTCATTACTCTGTCTTTGACTTCTAACATAGTGTTATAGGTAAGTATTTGATTATACTTGATAAGGTTTTCAGAATAGATTCATGGTACTGTTAGTCACCAACTAAGTCGCCAAATGATAAATATAAAAGTGAGAAAGTGGTAGAAAAGATGTAAGATGATTTTATTCATGAACTTCTATTCCTTATATAGGGGAAAATTTTAAAATTTAAATTTATTACCAGGTATTGATTCTTATTATAAGTATGGAAGACTATAGCAGTCTAAGATATTTATTCACATGTGTTTAATATAGTTAAAGCGTAACTTCTGAGGTATTTAATATTGTTGTGAATGGTTTGCAGGTTTAGCCAAATCATCGATCAGCGAAAGGGTCATCAGTAAAGTAGCAAACGGTCAAGAACCCATCGGCCAAGAGGTCATTAGTATGGAGGTATCGGCTCAGATTGTCGGCCAAGACGATGGTCAAGGCATTAGTGGTGTTATGAGCTTTTAATGAGAAGGCTTTGGCAATGCAGGTAAAATCCACTTTTATCAAATATAATGGGTTAAAATTTTGTGTATCTCTTCATACTTAATTTGTTTTATCAATTAAGGTAAAATTAGTTGTTGTTAAAAACTAAAAGCTTTGAATCAAATAGACAAAATCTTGCTTCGGATTTGGACCATGTAGGTTGGACTTGTAGTTATTAACTCTCTTGGTTTTTTTGCTTTAAAAAATGTATAAAATGATGTTTAAATTTATGCTAAGAAAATAGATAACACCTCACTGAAATTATTGGTTTTTTGCTTTGGTTTGACAAAAAAATATTCGATTAGAAGGAAATGAGTTCAGATTTTTGTTCGTTTTTTTATAAACAATATTAAAAATATATTTTGGTTTGGACGGAATGAGTGTTGATTAAATATTTACGTGAAGAGATGAATTCGATAGACTGAATAACCACCATTTAATTATTAGATAAGTTAAAAAATATTTAAAAGAAATGTGTTTCTTTTTCTATATTTATTTTAGAATCTACCGCAAAAAAGGGTTTTGAAGCCTAAAAAATGGGTTCCAAAATGATAACTGCCCCAAATTTGGGAAATGCTGAGATACAAAAATCTAAATAAAAATGACGACAAGTGGATTAGCCTAAAGGGCATCATGAAGGCATAACAACAAGAACATTTTCGAACGACATGGCTAACGAACATCTATATCAACCATCGCATGAGAGAAGAAATAGTTGCATACAATATTCAACAATAGTAAGTAGAATTTGGTTAGAGATTACACCAGCCAATTTACCTTGGTACCAAAGAACAAGAGTAAGTAGAAGTTGTGTGATACCGCATAGGCAACAACAAGAGAGAAACTAAATATTCTTGCATTATGCTCTTACCATACGTGAAAAATTATCGCGCTAAAGCAAGAACGCCGAAGATGGCGGTTACTAGAGGAATGCTAGTTGGTCGCCTCTATAATTTATGAAATAAAATTAGTGGCATTAAAAAAGAACCCATTATTAGAGCTAGCAAAGCCCTAAATACTCTGAGTGAAGCTATAGTAATAGAGGATATGAATGATAGTTTTTGAACCAAAATTGTAAAAGACACAATCCGGGAAATGGGGGGTTGTTTAATCCCCAACTAATAAACTTGCGGCGATGAATATTATAATGAGACACTACTAACCCTGCCTACCCTACACAAGAGGGTGGATTTTAAGTTGTAAGTTTTCTTGATTGTAAACTTTGTATTTCCTTTCTTTGTGTAACCATATATATTTTGCTAGCCAAATGCGTAAGATGTAAAATATGCCTCCAAGTTTATGATGGATCGGCAGCATATTGAGTTTCTTTTTACTTATTAAGGATCGTAGATGGTTAAGTACAATCTCATGAATCCAATTTTTTAGGTCTAGAATCCTTAGAATATCCTCCATCGTGGGAATATTACATTATACCAATTATCCCTCAAAAACCTTTATATCATGGCCAATATACATGGGCCAGAAAGAATACCTACTTGATGGGTTGGAGTATGACGCATAAGATAGATGTTTGGAGGTCCAATAATCTATACACGAAATAATATATTGAAGAAGATGAAAAAAATCGTGTATGTGAGAAGAGGGACTCCAATCTATTTTAATGGAAATGAGTTGATCTTGTAAATGATAAAAAATTATTAAACCATCAGCAAAACAGAGGCTGACTATTCTGAATTTTTATACTCAAGTGGAATTTGAACTTTATGTCATTAAATTTTTGTTTACAAATACTAGATAGGACTTGCATTACGATGGCGAAAATAAAATGGAATAGGAGGTCACATTTCATGAGGTCGTTCCTCCCTTAGAAATTTCTGTAAGGATCGCATTAATGTGAATAATATAAATAGGGATGGCAATACATAAAATAATCTAACGGATTATTGTTTCCAGAAAATTCATAATGCTACAGATGTAAAGAACAATGTGTCACCATAAAATATCAAAGGCTTTCATAAGGTCAATTTTTAGAGCGGCCCTCTTGCCTTTTTAGTTAGTATGCTAACCCCTGAGGAGTTCTTTGGAAAGAAGTATGTTGTCAGAAATACTTTTTCTCGAGATAAAAGTCGATTGAGATTAATTAATCAGATAAGGGAAAAAGTATTTGATCTTATTAGCCAAAATCTTGGAGATAATCTTGTACACGATGTTGCAGCACACAATAGGTCTGAAATTTGTAGCGTAGTTCGACCAGTCTTTGTTAGGGATAAGGGAGATGGAGGCAGGGTTCTAAAAAGGCTGCAAACACCCTGATTTGAAGAAATCAAGAACCTCATTGCATATGTCCTTACCTAAAATATTCCAAGACTGCTAGAAATAAAAACTCAAATTGAGGCCATCAGGTCCCGAATTTTTTCACTATTAATATTGAATAAGACATTTTTAAATTTCTTAAGCGTTACCGTACAAGTCATATATATTTTATCCAAATTGTTGACTCTATAAGTAATGAGGGTTAAAACCCTTGCGAGACCCAAGTATTATGGAGGATGTCGAATGTCGATGAATCCTCGAAATAGTTTACCTTGACATTGGCATAACAAGTGAGAATAATAATCTCATCTCCTCCAATATTTAATATCGAGACAATTTTGTTACATAAAATATAAATTTTGATGTTGTTGTGAAATAATTTTGTGTTTCTGTCATCCAGTTTGACTAATTTTTAATTTATTTTTGTTTAAAGATACAAGTTTTGATGTTATTATGAATTTTTTTGTGTTTCCGTCGTAGAGTTTGACTAATTCTCTATTAATTTTTGTTTAAAAAAGAATACTTCGACCCTAGTGAGTAAAATGTGCAAAAAAAATTATTTTAAAACAAAAGAAATTAATCAGATCTCAAGCTAGAAAAAACTAATCATTAAAAATATATTATTAAATATTAGAAATCCGAAAGCTTATGTGATTGTATTCTGTACGATTCCGCTTGCTAGCTTTCAATTGAAAGCTTTCTACTATTAATAATAGTATTTTCGAACTTATGGCAGTTATGCCGGCTAAAAACCCTGGTTAGTCACCGGTGTTTGACACCTGTTGCGCTCCTGCCACTAAGCTTCATCCGTCCCCAAAACTAGTCATCGGTTTCCAAAAACGTTTCATTTCTGCCATTAGCGCGTGTAAAGTAACTACGAGCTGACACGTGGCAAGCCAAAATACGTAGCTTTCTCCCACATACGGTCCTCTTTACTTTTCTTCCAAAAACACCATTGTTAGCAAATTTACCCTATTTACTTAAATTTTTACCTTTTACCCATCGATTTCACCTCACCTTATATTTACCCACCCATTTAACTCTTTACCCGACCCATCTTCTTTAATTTCACCCTAATATAACCCATCCACTCAAGCCCAAATATTTCCCAGAATTCGCAAAGATGGTGATAAGAACATGCCCTTTAACATTAAAAGGACCTGGGTTTAGTGTTTTATTGGTGAATTCTCTTCTCTATCATTCAAATCTTCGTCTTCAACAACAAATTTTACATTTTTTTAGACGAAGATGATGATGATGCCGATGTTGATAATGGGTCGTTCTTCAAATGATTGTTTCTCTCTTCTGTCACAACATAAACAAATATTCATCACGATTCGAGCAAAATAAATGCAGAGATTGATGAAAAGATGATGAAGAAGAAGAGCTAACTTTTTTTTTACCACAAATCTTAAAAGCTTGTATTTTCGGATCAATTGGAAACTAAAACACAATTTCTAAGGTCAAGCTTTCCAAATATGTTATCACATTACACACTCAGAGACATTATCTGACGAGCAAGTCTTGGATCTTGCTGCAACAGCTCCTTCAAGTTGTTCTCAACCTCAGATCTCTGCTTCTCCAAGTATTCCTTCGATGTTTCAAGTGATGAAATCGCAGTCTCGCTATCCTTGAGCTTTTTCTCTTGTTCGTTCATTAATTGCGACATAGGCTCTAGAATAAACATCATCCCTATAGATTTGTAAGTGTTTGTATCATCAGGTAACTGATGCGGCTCCTCCAGAGTTAAGAAAGCACGCTTCTTTTCTCCTTCTTTGTTTCTCATCTGGTTCTGGACCTGCTTCAGCTTTCCGGTAAGTTCAATCATGCTACTTTGAATCTCAAGAAAAGTCGTTCTGCTTGCTTCATCCGCCATTAGTAAGTGATTTTGCAGCAAAAGATAAAAGATTTGCTTCAGTGTCGATCGAAATGAATCGAAATCGTAAGAGCTTTTTATTAAGAAGAAAAGCTTACTTAAGAGAGGGGATTCGATGTTTTCTTCCATGGCGTTTCGATTTCTTGTTGAGCAGAGCTTGAATTCAGAATATGAGATTTAGTTTTGGGTTTCGAATGTACTATTTGAATTTGTGGTCAATGTATGAACAGAGAGATAAGATTGTAATTTGACAGTTTGATTTTTTTTTTGGAATTAAATCTTGAGTGGATGGGTTATATTAGGGTGAAATTAAAGAAGATGGGTCGGGTAAAGAGTTAAATGGGTGGGTAAATATAAAGCGAGGTGAAATCGATGGGTAAAAGGTAAAACTTTAAGTAAATAGGGTAAATTTGCTAACAAGGGTGTTTTTGGAAGAAAAGTAAGGAGGACCGTATGTGGGAGAAAGCTACGTATTTTGGCCTGCCACGTGTCAGCTCCTAGTTAATTTGCACGCGCTAATGGCAGAAATGAAACGTTTTTGGAGACCGATGACTAGTTTTGGGGACGACTGAAGCTTAGTGGCAGGAGTGCAACAGGTGTCAAACACTAGTGACTAACCAGGGTTTTTAGCCCAGTTATGCCATATTGAAATCTTTGAAAACAATTTCTTCCCACGAGCAGTGTTGTAGAGTGATAATGGAATGGTTCGGCGAAAAAACCCCCTGTAATAATCGATTAATATTAAAAGAGACAATAAAAGTTATTTAAAACCGTATCTTAATATAAATGTTAATAATTAAAGATAATGGTTAACGAATGTAACCTAAACTTTAATGTTCAAATTGATGAAGAAAAAATATATAATATTTATAGTTGTTTTAATTATTGATTTCAAGATTAATATAAAAGTATTAGAGAAAAGTACCAGTAAATACCTTCTCAACTATGTAATTACTCAGTCGTACCCGCTTTTTGGATAGTGTCATTTGGTACCTCGAATTGAAATTTGGACAAAAATACCCCCGATCAAATATACGCGCTGGTAAAAAAACAAAAAAAACCGTGTTGGTACAATTCTCATGATAGGATGTGAATTGCTTGCAAACTCTCATGATTTCTGAACGATTCTCATGATAGGATGTGAATTGCTTGCAAACTCTCATGATTTCTGAACGATTCTCATGATAAGATGTGAATTGCTTGCAACTCTCAGGATTTCTGAACGATTCTCATGATAAGATGGGAATTGTTTGCAACTCTCAGGATTTTCTGAACAATTCTCATGATAAGATGCGAATTGTTTGCAACTCTGGGGTTCCTGAACAATTCTCATGATATGATGCGAATTGTTTGCAACTCTCAGGATTTTCTGAACAATTCTCATGATATGATGCGAATTGTTTGCAACTCTGGGTTTCCTGAACAATTCTCATGATATGATGCGAATTGTTTGCAACTCTGGGGTTCCTGAACAATTCTCATGATATGATGCGAATTGTTTGCAACTCTCAGGATTTCCTGAACAATTCTCATGATATGATGCGAATTGTTACCGGTGAAATTTTATTTTAAAAAAAAATCAAAAAATATCATTAATGGATCTTGTTTTGTTCATTTTTAAAAAAACAAAAGTGATGGTACTTTCATTTTTTTTTTTTCGAGCTCCGGTTCGAAAGATACGGATCTTTTAAAAATAAAAGAAAAAGAAAAAGTAGGAAAGATAAATTTTGGTTACGTGGTTGTTCATGAATGATGAGGGTAGTTAGCGTATTAAAATAAAGTTAGGTACTATGTGGTGAGGCTAATTATCGTCTGAGGGTAAATATGTAATTTGTTTGAAGTTTTGTGGAAGTATATGGGTGTTTAATGTTTAGAGTAGAAAGTAGAGGGAGAATTAAGCAGCCTGGTTGTATTTTATTTTCATTACCCCTATTTAATGCAGGTGGTTGGGTATTTATACCCTTACTTTTTGACTTTTTGGGTTTTCGGGTCATGTTTAATGGACCCGGGTCATGTTTAAAGACCCATGAGCTCTTAGTAGGAAAGCAAGTAGCTTAGTCAAGAAGTGTTTAGGTTTTTTAGTACTTTTGTCATAGTTCGAACAGTTCAATGGGCTGAGTGTTCGAAGTGCCCTGTCCGATCCGGTGAGCTTGGTCTGATTTGTCCTTGTCCGGAGAGGAGGCAGAATTCGGACTCATCACTATGTGGTAATTAGGTAGTTGAGTTGGGTATTAAGTGACAATTGATCAAACCTTGGGTACTAGATGACAATAAAATAGTTGAGTAGGTACCTTAGGAGTAATTTCCCAAAATATCTCCCGTTCCTACAAAATAAGTCATTTTAGCAAAAAATATTTATCCCAATTTATAATATTTTTTCAGACTTCAAAGGTTATTAATAGTTAGTTTACCGTTATATTTTTTGATATTTAATTTTTTATTTAAACTTTGTTTTCAAGGTGTATTAAATGAAAATGTTATTTATAAAAGGCAGAAATATTTTTTATAATTCTAGTATGAATTTTCTTAATTGATATGTCAGAGCTATAACGTCAAATAGAAGGGGACAAAAAAATATAAATTTTTAAGAGAGTTTTGAGCTTAGTCTCGAGCTTGGCCGATACTCCGAAGTCGGAACTATTTATTACTCTTCCTCGTTTATTTCATCTACTGTAATCCGAAGAGGAGAATGATGTGTTGGTGTCCTTTTCTGGACTCAGGAATAGAGGCACTGGGCGTAGGTACGGCATGCCTATAGACTACGGTAGCTAAAACGACACATCATTTGCTCTTAGCCTCTAATCAACCCAACCCTACATCAGTCAACCCATATCACATTAGCTGTCGTGCATTCGTTTAATACTGCACATGATTAGATTTGTGACATTTTAAGAGATCAATGAAACAAAAGAAACGATAACTACTCCCTTCCATTCTACAAATGGTATTTTTAGAAAGGGTTTGGCTAAATTCGGGCCCAAAATACCCAAAAAAAAAGTATTTTTGAAGTTTTACAATTTTACTCTTACTCCGGCGGTTGAATCTTTCTCAACCGTCGGTGGAGACCCTCCCACCCGGCGGAAAAATTGTTTCACCCGCCGGGGTAAGCTTCCCCGCCGGTGGAAAAGGTCTCAATCGGCGGGGTAAAAGACGACCCTAAAATTTTGGAGTTGGTTATCATTGAGGGCTCTAATTTAGCCAAACCCTTTTAGAAAATACTAATTTAATTGTCGCATGTAAAGATCAATATAGCAATTAGTAATTCACGTTAACTAATGATACTCCTTCCCTCTCATAATATACTCCATCTGTCTCATAATAGTATGTGTTTTTCTAGAAGATATTTTTTGTCTCATAATATATGCCGTTCTCGTTTTCCAATGCAGCATTATTACATGTATTCCACTTTCAACCAATAAAATAGTTAATTTTCTGCATAAGTTATTCACTCCACCAATCAAATTTATTTTCTTTTATGTTTTCAAAGTCATTATTATTTTTCTTAATATTGGTGAAGTAATCATGATTTTGAAAGAATAAAAGAAAGTAAATTTGATTGGTGGAATTAATAACTTGTGCAATAGACTAACTATTTTATTGGTTGAAAGTATAATATATGTAATCAATAATGCATTGGAAAATAAGAAAGACAAATAATATGAGACAGAATAGTTCTTCAAGAAAGACATATTATGAGACAGAGAGAGTATATTATTGTGTGCTTTCTTTTATTAAATTAATAACTTTTGACCCATAAGACTAGATTGATTTTTGTGTTTTTACGAGAGAGATAAATCATCATTGTATTTTTTGGTTTCGACCCCCAAACCTTAAACGAAGTTTATTGTAGAAAGGAGGAAGTATTTATTTAAGTTGTTTCTAAATCAATATAATTTTTTTAAGGGTGAAGCTATTTCCTCCGTAAGATTTTTTTATTTCCCCCATATTTCAAAATATACTCCACTTTGTTATTTCCTCCATAAAGAAAATTATTAATTTAATCTTATTTTAATTTTACTTCAAACACTTATATTTACCTTCTTCTCGAGCAACCATCCAAACACCAAATCTACCTTAATATTTTCTAGCAACCTTCTACTAATCATATTTACTTCCACCCATAAACTCTAATCTAATATAAATACACAATCATCAACTCTTTTAATCGAGAAAAAAAAAACTACCCACCACTTTCGATTGAAGCAATATATTAAAGGTAAAAATCTCTCTTAAATCTTTTTTTAATCTATCGGTTGACAAGAGTTCCATGAAGTTGGTTGTATTATGAATAACGAGTCCACAAACTCGATATGCAGAAAAATTACAGTTCCCTAAACTCTCTTGCTATGATTTTTTTTAATTTTGTTTCCTGCATATTGAGTTCCATGAATAGATTTCTTGTTTTTTTGTATCAAATTAATTTTATAAAACTTTAGAAATCTGTTTTTGATTTGTTTTTTTTAAAACAAACTTTAACTTGTTTTTTATTTATGACTCTCTAATATTTGTTTGTTGCCATTTTTACAAGATTAAATTGTCTTTTTGTTGATTTGGTAATGTTCTGAGGTGTTTGGATCTTTGGTTGGAGTGTCTTCCCTTTTCGTAATTAATTTTTAAGAAATTTGAGTTTTTTTTGTTTTTAATGTTTAATTTTAGAAGTTAAATGATATATGTTGGCGGTAATTTGACTTAATGATATGTTTGTTGGAATAAGGGTTGGATAGTGAATATTGGCATCAAAATATAAATTGGAAAGTAAATTGAGGACAAAAAAATAAAAGCAAATGTTGAGTATTTTTTAGAAATTTGAGACGGAGGAAATAATAAATTTTATGGAGGAAATAGCTTCACCAATTATTTAATTTAATAAAATGTAAATTACAACATCTTTTTTTAAGCAATAAGAATATTTACTAAAATAAGGACCCAAAAAATTAGGGTTTTACACAAAAAAGCACCAAATTGACTACAGTTTAAAAACAAGAGGCGCCAAAGACACCGTTCCAAATTTTCCGAAAGAAAAATCATCATCTTCTTCTTCTTCTTCAAGAAGACCCGTTCTTCAAAGAAAAAATACGACAACATCATCACAACTGAAATGGAGAGCTAAATCCATGCATTCAATGATGAATTGAATTCTGAAGCTTCTTGTAACGAGATAGAGCCGAGCAGAGCATAAATTACTCAGAGTTTAAGTAACCCAGACCTAAAATTTCTAAGAACACAATGGCCATAAGTTCAAATGGAGCATTGCTATGGGAGAAGATCTGGTTTTGCTCGTTATTCAATGTGAACTTCGCAATCCAGTCTAAAGCTTGATTTTGAATTCTAAAGATATGTCTTAATGACATGTTTGGGTGAATAAGCTTTTTACAAATACCAATAGTAGAAGCTAGATACCAAACAACATTTCCCTCAGCAAGGAGATTAACCAGAACTAGGCTATCAGTTTCGATATCTACATCAGTCAAGTTGTGTTGCTTACAAAGAATCAGGCCTTCCAATAGCACTTTCATTTCAGCAATTAAAAGGGTAAATTTTCCAAAATAGAATTCCATCAATGATGATAATATCTCCGTCAGAATTCTTGATCAATACGTCACCACTAGACTCACCATCATGATTACAAGCGTCATCGACATTCAGCTTCAATCTGTTAGGAGCAGGTGCAATCCACTTAAGGTAACAAAGAGTTTTCTTTCTGTTGTGAATAGAATTACATCATAACATAGAACTTGCATTCAAATCTTTGTACCAGTGTTAATTGGTAATTTTGTTAGATATATCGATACCATTGATCATTTTGATGACCAAATCAATAACACTTTTAATAGAATTTTGTCTTCCTTTAAATTTTAAACTGTTTATGTTTTTACAAATTACCCAACAAAAAATTTGAGGAACGATATGAGTTATGTGGATTTTGTTTTTAGAAAACCAAAACCAAATTCTTATCATATGAGACATAACCATATAACGCCCAATTTTGATTTTGAAAATATTTCCAAAGTAATTCCAGATAGGTCATGCAAAGCAACAACTGATAAAGAGATGGTTTTTCTCTTCATAGTTATTGCAAAACTAGCATTTGGAAACAATCACAAAGTGCCTTCTCATTAAGATATTGTCAATAGGAATGTAATTATTAATAAGTTTCCAGCAAAGGAACGATAACTAAGGAATTTTGGAGTTCCAGATCTTCCTAAACAAGCTTGAGTTGTTATGCTTCATTCTTATACTGCTCCAGGTAAGCTTTGTGTTGAAGTCTTGGTTAATAGACTGCTTCCAAACTATATGATCCTCTTTGTCATGATTGATCTTATAGTTTTTGATGTGGTTGATTCTGTCTTCAGAAAGAAATGATTCTAGAGCATTGACATCCCAAGTGTTGTATTTCCAAAAGGTGTTGACATTAGCGTTGAGAAACCAGTTGTTGGCATTAGAGGTACTATGATTAATTAAGGGGGGGGGGGAGGTTGTGCCACTCTTCAAGCTAGAAGTCCATATTTCCTCGACCCAATATTCACTTGATGTTTCCTTCAGCAAGAGCTTTAATACCTGATAACCTTTTCCAAGTCATAGAGTCAGACTTGCCAACTTTTGATTTAAGGGGATGAGTATCGGCGTAGTATATATTATGAGTTATATTAGCCTACAGACACTTGTTTTTCCCGAATAGGAACCAAATATTTTGAGAGGAGGTAAGTTGAATGTCATTCAATCTTTTGAAGTTCAACCCACCTTCTTCAAAAGACTTACAAAGAGAGTCTGAGGAGGATCAGTAAATAGTATTTTCAGTATAATTAGGTCTCCATAATAATCTATTAAAGGTAGTCTCTATTTTGGTAAGAATAGTTTTAGGGATCATACTATTTTGCATCCAATAATATATTATTGGGTGTAAAACAGAAGAAATCAAAGTCATTATACATGCAAAAGACAGATGCTTTGAGTCCCAATAATTAATATTTTCATTTATTTTATTTAAAATGGGATTGAAGTTCTTCTTTTTATTGTTGCCACACATCATAATCCCCAAGTATGATGTATGCAATGTATCAATATTAAAGCCAATTTGAAGTTTTAGACTGTTGATCCGAGCTTGCTGAGTTCTTGTTGAGGTAATCAACTTCGTTTTCTCTTTATTGATAGCTTAGCCTGAAACAAGTTGGTACTTGTCTAAGAATTTGCTTAACGTATCTATTGTAGAGCTTTGGTTGTTGGTGAATATCAGAATATCATCTGCAAAACTAATACAAGGCACCATGTAATGTGATCTTGTAGCATATTGGAGTCTCTTGTTAGCGTTGAATAAATTATAGAGACCTATCAGTAGTACTTCCTCAACAAGAATGAAAAGGCTAGGAGACAGTGGGTCTCCTTGCCTTAAACCTTTCTTCTGAGGAAAGTAACCATTAACAGTCTCATTGATGAGCAAAGAAATGTTAACATCAGTTATCATCTTTTTAATAAAACTAAGGAAAGCTAGAGAGAAACTATAACAGGAAAGGACTTTAATGATAAAAGCATGAGAACTTATGTCAAATATTTTTGACATGTCTAGCTTAATCAATATATTTCCAGTTTTAGGTTTTCTGTTAATGTCATGGATAAGCTCTTTCGCGAGCAAGATGTTTTCATGAATTAGTCTGCCTTTAACAAACATGCCTTGAAATGTTGATATAGTGCTAGGAAGAATATTAGTTAATATCTTGTTTATGAGGCCAGACAACACCCTATTGAACATGGTACACAGACTGATAGGTCTGTAACCGGACCAACTGATAGGGTTAGCACACTTAGGAACAAGAAAAATACCAGTAGCAAAGACCCCATTTGGGACAATGTTACCTTAAGATAAGAATTTAAAGCATTGCAAAGATCCTTATTAATAATATGCCGGCAGATTTTGTAAAAGTGAATGTTAAAACCATCCAGGCCTGAAACACTGTCATTTTTCATGTTGTTGATGATCTGCGAAACCTCCTCTTTCTTGGTGAGATTAAGCAAATAGTCATTATCCTTTTTAGTAACACTTCTGGGAATATTAGTGAATATAGAATACTGCAATAAAATATATTCTTCTTCCATGCTAAGAGAGTTAGTTAAGGAATTTTTAAAGAAATTTTGAGCAGAGGTACCAATATCTTTGAGATTATGAATCCAATTTTCATTCTCTTTAATGTCTTTGATAATGTTGCTTCTTCTTTTCTTGGATATGTAAGCATGGTATAGCTCCGTATTTCCATCACCCTTATTCAGCCAATCCACTAGATTTCATTATTTTTAGGGCTTTAATGTACATACTATTAGCCTTAGAAAGACTAGCTTCAGAGCTTTGATTGTTATTCATGTAATGCTGGATCTCTATGTTCTTGACTTCCCGAGCAGTAGCCTTAACCTTATTGAAGATATTACCAAATTTCTTGGTGTTCCACTTCTTTAGAAAAGCTTTAAGCCTTCTTAGATTGTACCAAAAGAGAATGTTATGACTCCCTCTACAGTTGAGATTCCAATTGTTTCTCTAGAGTGCTTAAAAAGCTATCATCATTAGTCCAAGAATTTAGAAATTTAAAACTCTTCTTATTATTGTTACATTGATTAATAGAATTACAGTTAGAAGAGATTAGGAGGGTAGCATGATCGGAACAAGTCATGATCATGTCGATAACTTGGATGTCCTTAAAGGTACTGAACCATTTATCATTCACCAAAGCTTTATTAAGTCTTTTCCAGCGCTTGTTTCTGTACCACGTATATCTAGATCCTATATAGCCAGCGTCTTCGAGGTTGCAACTTCTTATAGTATTATTGAAGTTGTCAGTACTAATATGATCATCAGAGGTGCATCCAAGCTGGTCTTCAGAAGAACTAATAGCATTATAGTCACCAACAGTAATCCAGGGACACTTAGAACTAGAAAGGGCTTTCAACTTGTCCCAGAAATCCATTCTTTGCATCCTAAGGATTTTAGCGTAGACAGAGGTGAATATGAAACTATCATTTCAAACAGGGTATATAACATTCATATGAAGGAACTGATCGCGATCAATCTCAATGTTAATCTTAACATCTTCATCCCAAAAACCCATACTTTATTCAAACTGTTAGTAGCAAAATTCTTGTAACTCAGGGTATTAACAATACTTTCAAGCTTATCAACATTGGTCATTGGCTCTTGAATAACCAGAATTTTAATTTTCTCAGCCTTGATCATGGACAAGAGCCTTCTCAAAGTAGGCGTTTTGTTAATGCCTCTAGCATTCCAACTAATTATCCTTATCATTATCAGATATGGATTTTTGTTGTTTTTTGTCCTCTTTTTTCATCAGGGAATTGATCATAAGATTGTTTTTGTTTCTAACTTTTTCTGCAGATTTCAGTTTGTTATTAAGGATGGAGTTGAAGTCAGGTTCAGGGTTAGGAGAGACATGTCTTTCCTTTGGGGTAGTCTTACTGCTTACTATGTTATCACAGTCAGGAGATCCACTGTAATTATCTTCATGAAGTTTACCCTGGGCATATCATTGTTTCAATTGTTGTAGAGCTTCAATAATTTCCATATCATCTTTGACAGAGAAATCTTTGTTCAAACCGTTAACTTGGCTAGCATCTTTAGCTTGTTCATTCTGACTGTTGCATTGACAGTTTTGGTCTCGGAAAGATTGGGTTTGTATTTCAGAATTCTTGTTCTCTTGATCTTGATTTTTTGAGTAACTATAGATTTTATTTTCCTTCTGTAAAATTTAGTAAAAGTTTGAAATTGGGTTTTCTTAGAATCAGCTTTCTGTTGAGGCAGAATATTGTTCTGATTCACAATTTTGGGTTCAGTATCACCAGTTTTATCCTCTGAATCTTTTGTGTTTATCTTTTTCTTGCACTTAGAACTTTTGTGTCCTATATGACAGCAAAATTCATAATAATAAGGCACATTTTTGTAACTTAACGAGATCCAACAACCGTCGTTATCTCTGAACCCGATCCACATTACGTGCTTCAATTTCTTTGTAATATCGACTTTAACTTGAGCAAAGCAGGTATTACTATAGCTCTGGTGGTTTCTGGGCCAACTATTTTGAACGAAGTACCAATAGTAGACGCAAGATCATTTATAACAGAGGAGTTATACAAGAACTCTAGTTTTTTTTTTCGAAACGAACCCATATCAGCGATACAAGATTTTCATACTTTCTGTTGAATTTGGGATTCCACCTTAATATTCTCATTGTCATTTTATCGAAGTTCCAAACATTTCTGGTCCAGATTGTACTGACATCTTCCTTTAGGAAGAATTCTATGAGGACATGTGTTGAGTCCATAATTTCAAAACTGTAAGCCCCTTTAAATCTAAAAGAGTTCAATAAGTCGTTTATAGTAGTTCTTTTTGGAATGCCATTGCTAAAATTTCCTATTAGAGTGATTCTTGATTGTTGGAGTAATAGATCTTTAACTTCCTTGTTGTATTGGACGGTAAAGTGGTATTCTGCTTCTTTTGAAAATTATGGTTTGAATTCTATGAACAGGGGAGATGGTCTTGGTTTGACGATATCGACAAATGTCTTCTTGATCAGTCTTTCACTGGTTTTTGTTGAATGAAGAAGTGGGTATTCATCATTTTTAGCGTGTTGTTTGTGATTGAAATCATGGTAAGAAACAAAAAAAAGGAAGAATCTGAAAAAAAACCTTTTATGGTTATCTCTAATAATCATAGCATTACATTCTTTAAGAAAAGACTTCAATTTTAATCTATGTAAATTACAACTTAATATCCGCTTTATTATTTAATTATTAGTATTTCTTTTTTAAATATCAGTAGCTATTTATTGTATCTTATTGTTTAAATTAGGTCCATCCTATTAAAAAAAGCTAAATGTAATATGATTAATATTTAATAATTATTAAAATTGGATATATTTTATATATACATAATAAAAAAATTAAACAAAACTTGAAATTTTATTTAATCAAAATAGTTTATACATTTTCATGACTTTCTTTTTTTGTATTTTTTTATTCACCATTTACCTCTGTAGAATTAAAGTTGTCTGTTTGTTAATTTATTCATGTGGAAGATTCCTTTGCTAACCAGCTTAACTTCTTGACAACCATATAAAACGACTTTCATATAAAACTTATATGAGTATCTCATTTTCATTCAAATGATCACTCTTTATTTATAATTTTTTTTTAGCAAATATTAGCAATAAATTTGAATACGTTCAAAGATTTGTGATTGATTCATGATACCGATGAACTCTTTAAAAATACGGAGGACAATACTAAAATATTTTACAATATTGTTTTATGCAGAATATACAGTATGAGGGGCCAAAGTTAAGCTATTCCGCTAACGATATTAAGAGCTCGTGAATATATTAGAGACAAGTGGGTGATTAATTGTTTATGATTAATTGATTTTGATGAGATTCATTCACAAAATAACTTTCATTATATAGAGGGAATAACTTGACTTACAAACCTATAATTTAACCGTAAACACAATATGAAAGTACGGGCCTAATTATAAAAATATTACATAATCTAACATAAAAATATTGTATTATATATATTTTCAAACAAATATAAATAAATAAATTTAAAAATATACTAATATTTTATATCTTGGTTTAATATTTGTTTTTAATATTTTATTTGTGTTTTTAAGGTGGATTATTATTATTTTTTAAGTTTTTAAAACCTAACATTCAATATTTTTATTTTAAAATATAAAAAATAAAAACCTTAGAAATTGATATTTAAACTTAATTTTTTGCTACTATTTCAAAAGCTAAATATTCTTATTATCAAAATAAATTTAACTTTGTTTATTAGATGTGTTATATCTTTACTCATTATTATTTTGTTTTTAGCGTGTATTTGTTTTTATTCTTTGATTGTTTTTCATTGTTAAAAAGTATTAAGCATATTGAAAATACATATGAGATTAGTATGAATTTTACATGTTTATTAATTAAAAAACTTTATACATTTATTCTTAAATTTGAATCCAAAAATAGAGAATGTATACAAAACTAAAAACTTAAAAACTGTTTGATAAATAATAAAATAGTATGCGATTATAGTTCGTGAATATAATAATTTTATTAAATTGATGTCAGAGTTTCTATGTATTAAACACAATATAAATTAAGAATATATATATATATATATATATATAGAAAATAAAAATATAGAGAGAAAAAGAAGGAAAATTTGTAATTATATTATTTTATGTTTTTTATACTTTAGAGCTCGACATGTATTTATAAGTACGTGACATTTAGTCTCCCTTATTTATTTATATTTATTACATAGACGTTTCTATTTATTTATTTATTAATATTTGTTACAGAATATAAATAATAAATATACAATGATAGTCCTTGAGTTGGAGTATAACGTAACTTAAGGACTATATAATAGTCACATAGTGTAATCTTCTTCGCAATCATATCGAAGAAACTATGCTAGCCATGTCGGCTAAACTCTGAAAAAGTTTGGGGATCATTGCGTAACTTATGGTTAACAAAATGGCCATAGTTGAGTTCGCTGGGCGACCGGTTCGGTCATTTGCGTAACCCAGTGGGCTTGGAGTAGTTTGCGTTTATTAATACGTGAGCACAATTTTAGGCGTGGTCGTGACTCTGTGGCAGAGTTAAAGAAAATAAGTATAAACACACACGAAAATGGAGACCATTTGGCGTTCAACGTTTTTTTTATTGTTGAGAGGGAGATCATATTGGCTTATATCACTTTTTTTTTATCATGGAAATGAAGATTATTTTAGCTTATAGCCATTCCTCGATCTATAACTCAAGAACGGAAATGTTTCATTTAAAGCTTCTTTGACTTAAAGCTTCCATCATGGAGATGAGATTTTCCTTTATCTCACTATAATCTCATAGCAACTAAAAAAATTAATAATATTTGTTCTTAATATAAATAATAGATTAACAATGTCATTTATTAACATATTAATAAATAATTAATAATATTTGTTTTTAATACAAATAATAGATTAACAAATTCATTATTAACATATTAATAAATAATTAATTTGAAAATGTTTATTCGTAATATATTTATTGCATTTCAGTATAAGAAATCAATAAATATAATAAATTCAATGCGGTTAATTTGAAAATATACATAATTAATATTTAATGTATATTTTAAAATTAAATTAAATTTATAATTCGTCTTGTTATCACGTTAGTTTGACTAACCTTAATCAAATATAACACAGTATTTAATGAATAATTAAATGTTTGTTTATGAATTTGAAAAATATTTATTTGCGTATACATAATATCTATTTATATTTTAAAATTATTTTTCAACTTATTATATTTATTCAGGATATTATTTATTTGTTATATATATATATATATATATATGATAAAACTTATCTGTAACAATTTTTTAAAGAAACCGAAAATTGTTCGGTCGAGTTGAATTTATGATTTCTTTCATACATAACTGTTATTCTTGTTGAATTATTTTTATGGGAGAGAATATTTATTACTATAATTCTAATTGAATTTAAAAATTAATAAATAATATTTTATTAGACTAATAAATATTTAATACTAACATTATCAATATGAACAGTTAAGGTTATTATAATATATAATATAAACGTAGGATTTTAAATTATACGCCATTTATTATTAATGTTTATTGGTGATATCTCGACTAATATTAACATATTAATAAATTTTATTTCTATGTTTCCAATAATTCATTAATAAATATAGGAAACGATTTAAATGTTTGTTTACGAATTTTTTAATGTGTATTTTTAAATTATTATTTTAAAATTTAATGATATTTTTTATTTGCAGTAAGACAAATATATAGAACAAATATAATAACTATATGTTATATAAAATTATGGAGAATGAAGCACCCGGTGATTTTCTGAACGACAATTCGATCGATTATTCTAACATTTTTTTTAAAAGAAATGAAAATATTTTTTTAAAGATGAAAATCATTTAGGTTTTTTTTTAAGTGAAAAACTTAAAAAGGATAAATTCCTTAACAAATTACCTAAATCATTCTAGTATGAAAAAAAGAGAGAGTAAATAAACAAAATTCAGAAAGAAAAAGAAAATAAAATTGTAGATACGATTAGCCTTGCTTATTTATTCCTATTTATTACATAGACGTTTTTATTTATTAATTTATATTAGTTACATAATATAAATAATAAATATACAATAATAAAACCTAATTATATTACAAATAAATTATATTTTTATCCAAATATTCTATAGAGACGGTTGCCTCGTCAATAACTAGTTAAAATTTGCAAACCTTTTTTTTTAATGTTGAGACCCTATTTATTACCACGAGAAGCTATATATATATATATATATATATATATATATATATATATATATAATTTTATAATATTGTTTATCTCTTTATGCCATCGACACACAGGCGAAAATGGTTTTTAAAGGCAGGTCTTGACCCCTAAAATAAGGGATCGATGTATTAT
Organism: Limnanthes douglasii subsp. nivea; assembly: GCA_036936605.1. Classification (NCBI taxonomy): domain Eukaryota; kingdom Viridiplantae; phylum Streptophyta; class Magnoliopsida; order Brassicales; family Limnanthaceae; genus Limnanthes; species Limnanthes douglasii. Next base: position 102,054,944 of record JAUPFV010000001.1, read on the forward strand.
TGTTTGGGCTCTCAATAAAGTGAGATTGAGCCCCGGAGAGATGATATAAAACTTAATTTATAAATATAATTATTATAATAATACTTAAATTATAATATTAAACTTAATTTATAATAAAATAATTACGTTATAGTAAAAACTCAAACTTAATTTATAATATTAATAATGTGTGTCTATTTTTTTAATCTTTTTTGGTAGACCATAGTAGGTTTAATACAGATTACATTATTTTCTTTTGAGATAAGTGTTTTTGAAATGTTATGAATGAATTTGGTTCAAACTTTGTCTATTTATAACATTCAAGTTAGGAGAACACACTAACTTCCAATCTTTCATCTAAACTTTATTTTCTGATGTGACTAAATCCTTACACAACTATATTCAAGACAAGAAAAAACTAAAGCCTTACACAACTATATTCAAGACAGGAAAAAACTAAAGTCTTACACAACTATGTTTAAGATAAGAAATGTTAGAATATTCACGCAATAACATGTTTTTAGTGCGTTAGCATGTAACACATTCACGCTGCATAGTATTAAAAATGTTTGTCATGTTTGGATATTGTTAGAATATTCAGTGTATTAAGTTTCCTTGTATAGGCTTCTAAGTTCTTTATATATTGAGAGCCTTACTTGGGTTTATCATTATAAAAAAAACAGTTCAATACAAAAAGGAACATTTTCTAATAAACACAAAACCCTAGGCGCCTCCTGCGGCTACTTCTCTCTTTGTTATTTAACATGGTATCAGAGCACGTGTGATTCTAGGAATTCTGAACATTCTCAACAAAGATGGCTAGCAATGAAGTCGTGGTCAGTCAAATCCCTAATGAATTAACAATGCAGATTGCTGCCATTATGAGAAATGGTCTCGGAACACAACAACAAATAACTAACCCCGAGAATTTATCCATAGGGATTAAAATCGGCGGTGACAAGTATGCCCTATGGGCAAACCTGATGAAGAAAGCAATTGGGGGAAGGGGGAGAGGTTCTGACATTTCATGGGAGCCGAGACCTCCATCCAAAACTGACAACACATATACAAGGTGGGAACAAGATGATCAATCTCTTTTCACATGGATTATCCAGAATCTTGAATCCAGCTTGGTGAATAATGTCTCGCAATATCCTACTGCAAAAACCCTCTGGGATGGGTTAGCCACCACATACGGTTCTGGTACAGATTCATTACAGGTGTTTGACCTTTATAAGAGGGCTAATTCATTAAGGCAAGGGTCCGATACACTAGAAGACTTGTGGAACAAACTGCAGAACATCTGGATGTCTATAGATAGGCGAGATCTGAACCCTATGAAAAACCCATAAGACATTGAGATCTACAATAAGAAGACTCAAGAACAAAGACTCTATCAATTGCTAATGGCGATTAATGACTAGCTGGAACTAGTCAAGAGAGATATCCTGAAAAAGGATCCTCTTCCTTCCGTGGAAACAACATATGCTACAATACGAAGGGAAGTGGCCAGGCTTAATATACTAAAATCAAGTTCTTCTGATAGTGACTTGATTGAAATTGGAATGGTTTTGGCTGCTAAAGATTCTGCACAGAGGTTTAAATTCCGATCAAAAAAGAAAGTAGATAAATCAAAGTTGTATTGCACTCATTGTGGGATGAAGAAACACACTAAAGAGACATGTTTCCAGCTAGTTGGCTATCCAGAATGGTGGGAGGACAGTCATAAGGAGATAAATAACCAGTGTTTCAGATCTAATGTCAAACGGGCTTCGTCTACAAGTGGTGGTGAAGATCCGACTAAAAATGAGCAAGGAAGTGGCACTGGTTTTGGAGGAATGGCGGCGAACTCCTATGAAAAACTTGGAGGTAAAGGGTTTGAGAAATCAATGAATTGGATCTCTGATTGCGGGGCTACGGATACCATGTCTTATGATCCTAAAGACTTTGGTGACATGTCATCTCCAAAGAAGTCCCATATTGAGACTGCTAGTGGAGAAATTTGTGAAGTCAAAGGGGGAGGTTCAATTATTTTTTCGGAAAAAATGGAAATTAAAAACTGCCTCTACATTCCTTCACTATCCTTAAAGTTATTATTTGTTAGTTAAGTGACAAAACAACTCAACTGTGTGGTTATTATGTATCCATTTTTTTGCATTTTACAGGACATTCGTACGAAGGAGATCATTGGGCGTGGTACTGAACAAGGAGGTCTCTATTATATTGATGAGGTAGTTCATAAGGGACATGCCATGCTTGCTCACGGAACAACCGAAAGGCAACTTTGGTTATGGCACCGACGACTTGGTCATCCTTCTTTTAGCTATCTTAAAAGTTTGTTTCCTAGTATTTTTTGAATAATTCCATTCATGAGAAATGTGAAACCTGCATTCTTGCAAAAAATCGTAGGGTCTCATTTAATCAAAGTAATACTAGAGTTGATTATGCTTTTTCGCTAATCCATTATGATGTTTGGGGTCCAGCACCAAATTCCACTAACAATCAAATCAGATACTTTGTTTTATTTGTGGATGATTTCTCAAGAATGACTTGGATATACTTCATGAAACAAATGGTCTTATCCATCAAACCACTTGTCCAAACACACCTCAACAAAACGGTACTTCAGAACGAAAAAATCGTACTTTACTTGAAAAAACTCGTGCTATTATGATTGAATCTAGAGTTCCTCATTCTCTTTGGCCAGAAGCTCTTGCTACAGCCACATATCTTGCAAATCTTCTACCAACCCGATGTCTAGGAAATAAAACTCCATTACAAGTGCTTGCCACCCAAGTTACAATTCCATATGTTATGCAATTACCACCTCGTGTCTTTGGCTGTTTGGTGTTTGTTCATAGTCTTAAAACTAGTCGAAACAAACTTAATCCGTATGCTGAAAAGTGTGTATTCGTTGGGTACGGTGTCCATCAAATGGCTTATCGGTGTCACAATACGATTACTCGTCGAATCCATGTCACCATGGACTGTGACTTCTTAGAATCTGATTATTTTTTTGACCACCAATCTCGTGCTCAGGGGAGAAAGTGCTCAGGGGAGAAAGTAAGTGAATTACTCGACTGGTTGCTATATGAAAGTAACTTTGAGGATGTGCCAACAGAGTCGGTAGATGGCGCCACCGAACACGCCTAAATGAGACTGAGGAGGAAGTTCTTACCACCAATGATTCTCCCGAAGACAATGTCCAACAAGAAATAAATACCATGGATACTACCAGCGAATCAGCCGAAGAAAATATCCATCAAGAGGTAAAAAATATAAAATGTCATAATTCAAAAAATGCTACTGACCATGACATTTCAGGAAGTTCATTTGTTGAAACTCAAACTCTGGTTCTTCCCCCAAGAAAAAATAGAGGGGTTCCTCCTGACCGGTATTCACCGGAACACGGTCATCGTGCTTCTACATATCCGGTAAAAACGGACAGGAAAGGAATAACGAAGATTTCAAAGGACTATTCTCTTTGAACAAATTTCTAAAACAACTCAAGAAGCTAAGAATATGACTGAATGGCATGAGGCAATGAATACTGAAATGGAAGCTCTAAAAAAGAATGGTACATGGGAGAATTGTGTGTTACCGCAAGGGAAGAAAGAAGTCGGGTGTAGATGGGTATTTAATATAAAATATAAATCTGATGGCACCATTGAGCGACACAAGGCAAGATTGGTTGCCAAAGGATATACACAAATATATGGTATAGACTACTCTGAAACTTTCTCTCAGGTTGCAAAGATTGACACTATCAGAGTTTTACTTTCAATAGCCGTGAATAAAGATTGGCCTCTTTATCAATTTGATGTAAAGAATACTTTCTTACATGGAGACTTGGAAGAAGAGGTATATATGGAACACCCACCAGGGTTCTCTGATGGTTTTCAAGAAAATGAGGTATGTAAACTGAAAAAGGCATTATATGGGCTCCAACAGTCTCCTCGTGCTTGGTTTGGGAGATTTACAATGACAATGAAGCAGTATAGCTACAAACAGAGTAATGGGGATCATACCTTGTTTACAAAAATAGAGGATAATTAGTCACTTGTCTTATAATATATGTCGACGATATGATTATAACGGGGAATGACGAAGAAGAAATTAGCTCTCTTAGGAAAAACCTCTTCAAAGAGTTCAAAATGAAAGACCTTGGGGGATTAAAGTATTTCCTAGGAATCGAGGTTCTTAGGTCAAGAGGAGGGATTTATATCTCCCAACGGAAATATATATTGGATTTATTAGTTGAAGTTGGCATGGTGGATTGCAAACCAAATGACACTCCTATGGTTGTGAATAAAAAACTAAAGATAATTGAAGGGGCCAGACGAGCGAGTAAAGAAAGGTACCAATGTGGGAAAATTAATTTACATGGCTCAAACTCGACCCGACATTGCATACGCGGTGGGAGTAGTTAGCTAGTTCATGCATCATCCTCAGGAACACCATATGGAAGCAGTAATGAGGATTATTTGATATATCAAAGGCACACCAGGAAGAGGCATAATTTTTAAGAAAACTGGACACCTTGATATTGAAGTATTCACAGATGCTGATTAAAGAGGGAATCCTAACGACAAGCGATCAACTGTTGGCTACTTTACTCTTCTTGAAGGTAACTTGGTGACTTGGAGGAGTAAAAAACAGAAAGTAGTATCACTGTCAAGTGCTGAATCAGAATTTAGAGGAATTGTTAAGGGGATTACTGAGATACTTTGGTTAAAGAAGATAATGAAAGAAATCGGATCCCCTCTGAAGTGTCCAACTCAGTTAATGTGCGATAATAAAGCTGCGATTAAGATTTCAGAGAACCCGGTACAACACGATAGAACAAAGCACGTTGAAATAGATAAGCACTTCATAAAAGAAAAGATTGAAGATGGGACAGTCGAACTTCCGTTTGTTAGATCTGAAGACCAACTGGCAAACATCCTGACAAAAGCGGTTGCTGCAAGAACATTCGAATCACTTTTATCCAAGTTGGGTATTGGTGATCCCACTACATAACTTGAGGGGGAGTGTTATAATATTCACGCAATAACATGTTTTTAGTGCGCTAGCATGTAACACATTCACGCTGCATAGTATTAAAAATGTTTGTCATGTTTGGATATTGTTAGAATATTTAGTGTATTAAGTTTCCTTGTATAGGCCTCTAAGTTCTCTATATATTGAGAGCCTTACTTGGGTTTATCATTATAGAAAACAGTTCAATACAAAAAAGAACATTTTCTAATAAACACAAAACCCTAGCCGCCTCCTGCGGCTACTTCTCTCTTTGTTGTTTAACAAGAAACACACAAACTTCCAGTCTTCGATCAAAAGTTTATTCTATGACTTGACTAAAGCCTTATACAACTATATTTAAGATAAGAAAAAACGCATTAAGTTCCAATCTCTCATCCAAACTTTAATTTTGGATTTTACTAAAACCTTACACAACTATATTTTAGATAAGAAAACATTTACTATCTTCCAATTGCACATCCAAACTTTAATTTTGGACTTGACTAAAGCCTTACACAAATATATGTAAGACAAGGAAGCACAACTAACTTCAAATCTTTCATCCAAACTTTATTTTATGAATTGACTAAAGCCTTACACAACTATATTCAAGACAAGAAAAAACCCAATAATTTACAATCTCTCATCCAAACTTTATATTCAAGACAAGAAAACAACAATTAACTTCCAATTCCCCATCTAAACTATAATTTCGTATTTGACTAAAGCCTTACACAACTATATTCAAGACAAGAAAACATCGACTAACTTTAATCTTCCATCCAAACTTTAATTTCATATTTGACTAAAGCCTTACACAACTATATCCAAGACAAGAAAAAACCCACTAACTTCCAATCTCCTTTCCAAAATTTAATTTTGAATTTGACTAAAGCCTTACACAACTATATTCAAGACAAGAAAACACCCACTAACTTCCAATCTTCCATTCAAACTTTCATATCGGATTTGACTAAAGCCTTATACAATTATATTCAAGACAAACTTATATTTTATCTTTCTTAGCCATACATGCTTTTATTAATATATGAAATCATTAAACATTTATCATACATAAATTTTCCAATTCAAGACACTTCTCACAAGTTCTTCTAATTCTTTAATATTTATTCAACAAAGTGAGTTTCATTAAACTTGATTTTTCTCGTATACTTTTGGAATGGGAAGCAGATTTTGATGCCTCTCAAAATGAAATTAAATTTTTTGTTAACATTAGTAACTCAGTTTGAAGTCAGAGTATTACATAGATATCAGAAATATTTACGGAGAATAGTAAGGGAAATTCAAACGGTGAAGCTTCAAAACCTCACGCTTCTATGCATGGTCAAAATTAAAAACGTCATAACCATGAAGGTGGGCACGTAAAATTATTGGCTGATTATTTTATTGAGAATTCAACATTTTTAATTATGGTTTTAGGTGGCGTTATCGTATACATCATAGATTATTTTTATGTAGTACAGAAATGTCCAGCAAGTGGATACATACTTTCAACAAGGTCTAGATGCGACTAAAGACAACAATTTTACCTTATATTAGAAAGTAACTCTTACTTTACGCATGTTGGCTTATGCAATGATCGTGGATAGCTTGGATGAAACATTTTATATGGGCGAACAAACTGTTGTAGAATCTCTACAACGGTTTTATGAAACCATAATAATTTATACAAAATAGAGTACCTACGTGGAACAACAACACAAGATTTACATCATTTACTCGTGAAATCTAATAAGGTATTTTTAGGTATGATCGGTTCACTTGGTTGTATGCATTGGAATTAGAAAAACTGTCCAACTGGTTGGAAATGAACATACACTGGTAGGTCCAAAAAAACCAACTATTATGTTAGAAGTAGTTGTTTCTCACGATACATAGATATGTCATAGAATGATCTTGTCAAGCTTGTGTAGTCTGGATGTGGTTGATATGGGTAGCATTTTATATTGTTTAAGTAAAAAAAATATTGAAGCTTTTTCCATTGTCGTGTAAGTGAATTATTTTTTATTTAAGATTGTACAATAATGATTAACTTTATTGTTGTTTAATTTAAGTTTGTACTTTTTTATATGGATTATAGTTTTTTATTAGATATTTTACAGTTATTTTTGTAACAATTGTTAATTGTGTTGAAAATTTGGATACATCAAAATTAAATCGATAATACAACATTAAACATGAACATAAAAAATAATATAAATTAAAATACTCAAATGAACATAAACAAACAACTAATGGTTAGAAATTCAAAAGAACACAAACAAATATATTCTCCTACAGTACTCAAACGAACATAAAACAACAGATAACACATATAAGATCAGACTCCTTACATATGAAATTCTAGGAAATGCGGATGTTCAAGCTTACTGCTAACGATGTGCAACTCAATATTATGAAGTATATGTTCTTTAGTTGAATCATTAATCCCCACAAGAAGCGCATTATCCACCTCTTACTTGACACCATATGGAAGGTCACCAATTCGAATATTCAGAATTCAAAAACAATATTGTAACCAAGTAGATACATAAGTAAACACTTAAACACAAACTAAAAAACCAAACAAATATAAAACAACATTACAAGTGAACATGAAACAAATAGGATAACTTAAAGCAATAAAAAGAACATAAAAAAATACATAACGTAAAATGATCAAAGGAATATAAAAAAACATTATATATGAATATAAAATAACACAACGTTTAGTCAAAGTCATATCATTCGTTGAAAGTGCAACTCCTTAGTGCTTGCTCTTTTTATACAATTTGATCCTCCATATAACATAACATATATTTTGTCAATAAATTTGTTTCCTCCAAATAGAACGAGTTACACGCCTCATTTCTAATTTCTCATAGGAGGTCGAACACACGATACATTGGTTCGCTTTTAAGATAAATGTACATTGTAGATACTTCACGACTACGTGCAGACAGTATGGGTTATCGCATGCACCCCCGTATATGTAGTATATTATACATAACACTTCATTGATAAACCTATTAGTAGTCTTATCAGACCTCGTTATTTTCATATGCTTAACGACTTAGACGAGATGAGAGTCTTCTCTGACAGTCTATTCCATATATAAAAAAGTATGGATTTTTTAGATTATATTTAGGTAGATTGAGTTTGCGTTCAAAGTTATGTAATTGGGGACCTTTATATATAGGAATAAAATTATCGGATAACATTTTGGCAAAACTTATAATTGGCGGGTAACATTCTGGAGGGACTTAATATTGGTGGTAACATTTAGTCGGGACTTATTAGGTGCGCATTTCATTAATCATTGATCGTAGAACTAAAGTTTATCACTCTGTAAGTGTGTTAAACCAATGGATAATCGTTACAATTGTATGTCGATTTTTCACCTCCAACCTTCTCGATCTTTTAAGATAATTATCGTATAGTATTGTTAAAGCAACCGGGGATACATAATCCCGCAATAATTTGAAAGGTTTTAAATTGTAAAATTTATGAATAATACGACATTTGCTTAGCTCTATAGATTATTTTATGGATCAAAATTATAATATCATAATAACCTATGAAATTAAATTTAAGAATTATATAAACATTAGAAACTTAAAAAAAATGTTATTGATAAACTTACATTTACGAAATGGTTATCATCCACGGGAACAATTCTAATCTCTACAACATAGATAAATTTTTCGCAAATAATTTTTTTTAAAATTAAATTAAATTTGAAATAAATAATCTTGTAAAAATAATAATAATATTAGTTATTAAAGTATGTTGAATCATTTATTAATAAAATTGCTAAGGTAGAATTATAATGTAAAAGTTAAAAAAGTGATATACTTTGAGAAAAAAAATTAGATTAATATTTTTTTTAAAAATAATGAAGTTATTATATAAAAATATTTAAAATAGTAAAGTAAGTTTTTATTAATGTTGTAATAGGTTTGTAAATAAATAAACAAAATTGGGATTGGAATCGGTTTCCGAGAATACATATATCACTAAAAAGACCTTCATTTTAATTTAATAAATTATAAAATCCCAATGTTTGGTGTCCGAAGGACGAGGAAACGACTTTCCGATTGACGATGAATGACGAGAAGACGATCGGGTTCAGGAGGATGGAGGGGTGCACTCGGTCGGAATTGATTGTTTCTTAGTCAATTCTGATTGGGATGATCATTTCCCCATATCTTTTACCCACAATGGTTTTCTTCGTTCCTCTGACCATACCACGATTACCCTCAACCTTGGGGCCCCTCGAAAGATTCGGAAAAAACCTTTCAAATTCTTAAATATGTGGCAATCTCACCCCATTTTAAAAGATATTGTTTCCAATAGTTGGATTCTTCCCACCAACTCCCATGGTATGAGTTTGGTTTCTCAGAAACTCAATCGTCTTAAATTGGAGTTAAGTTGTCTCAACCGAAAGGAATACAATGACATTAGCTTAAGGGTTGCAAAAGCTCAAGATTTTTTTATGCCCAATCATGTCTTGCTCAAGACCCTCTCAACCCGAGTTTTGTTTCCAATGAGATTGAGGCTTCTTCGTCTTTCATCTTTCTCAGTCGTGCTGAAGAATTCTTTCTCAATCAAAAGTCCAGAGAAAACTAGATTAAGCTTGGTGATATGAATACCAAATTATTCCACAATAGTATTAAAACTCGTCTATTTTGCAATAAGATTATATCTCTTAACAATAACCATGGAGTTACTGTTTCCACTCTGGCCAGTGTCTCTAAGGTCATTGTGAGCTATTTCAAGGATTTACTAGGAACCATGCACTCTCTTAGTTATCCTGGTTTGGAGAGAGTCTCGTCCCTCCTCTCCACCAAGGTTAATAATATGGATAAGGTTTCTATGACACGAGAGGTTACGCGTGAGGAGATTCAGATCGCCTTATTCAGTATCGATAACAATAAATCATCTGGGCCTAATGACTTCAATCTAGTTTCTTTAAAAGCTCTTGGAACATCGTGGGGAATAATATCTGTAATGGGGTCTTTGAATTATTCCATTCTGGAACCCTTGACTCTTCTTGGAACTCCACTTACATCGCGCTTATCCAAAAAAAAATCCCCTTTTGTGGTTGTTGATTTCAGACCTATTACGCTATGCAATGTTGTCTATAAGATCATCTCTAAAATTCTAGCCAATAAAATCCAATATTCTTTCCCTTATCTAATTGACAAATCGCAATCTGCTTTTGTTGCTGGAAGAAACATCTCTGATAACATCCTTCTATCTCAAGAACTCCTCAGGGGTTATCATACCAATTGTAGAGGCAAAAGGGTTGGTCTCTAAATTGACCTGATGAAAGCCTTTGATAATGTTCGTTCGCACCTCATTCTCAACATTCTTGTTGCAATGATTTTTCCTGAAAATATGATCACCTGGATCATCCAATGCATTGCCTCTCCTACCAATAATATCATCATTAATGGGACCCTATGGTAGAAATGGTCTTAGGCAAGGTGATCCACTTTCTTCTTTTCTTTTTATTCTTGTCATGCAAGTTCTTTCCAGTATCCTAAAAGAGAAAAGTAATGACAGAAATTTCCAATTTCACTAGAAATTTGATAAACTCAAATCCATTAATCTTTACTTCGCATATTCTAAGGATTTTTCGTCACGGTGACGTTAATTCTCTTCTTATTATTAAAGATGGCATGGATGACTTCTTTTCCCTGTCTTGCCTTCGAGTTAGTCCCACAAAAAGTCAAATATTTCTCTTTGGAGTCAACCTTCATCTTCATAAAGACCTAATCTATATCTTGGGGTATAAGGAATGGACACTTCCTGTTAAATACCTGGGGGTTCCCCTTCTCACCGGGCGTCTCACCTACTCTGATTGTCGTCCTCTTCTTCATAAAATTACCTCAAGGATTGACTTTTGGACTTCCAAACACCTCTCTTATGAAGGTATCTTATCAAGTCTGTCTTATTCTCGGGACAAGTTTACTCGTCGTCTATGCTTATCCTTCCCTCTAGGATTCCCAAAGAATTGTCCTAATATTTGCGTCGTTTCCTTTGGTCGGGCCCTGATATGAAAATTCATGGGGCCAAAGTGGCATGGTCAAATGTTATCACTCCCACAAAGGAGGGCGGCCTGGGGATTCTAGATCTAAAAATCTGGAATCAGGCGACTGTCCTTAAGTATATTTGGTCTATCATTAGTAATAACAAATACTATATATCTGGTGCGATTGGATCAAATCTGAAAAATTTATAAACAACAATTTCTGGGACCTTGATCTTGGTTCCTCCCCTTCTTGGACATGGAGAAAAATATTACGTCCTCGCCTTATCGCTTGTAATCTGTAGAGGGTGGCTATTGGTAATGGATTGGATACCTTATTCTGGTATGATCATTGTCTCCTTTCCACCCCTTTGGTAACGCATTATGGCAAAGTATCATTAAAGACTCTAGGCTCGGAAAAAACCTCAAGGTTTCTGGCATCATCTACAATGGTCACTGGAAGTGGCGATCAAATATCAGAGCGGCTAGAGCAAGGAATCACATCAATATCCAAGAGATTAACAATCTCATTTGTACTCTTCCTCCACCCAATATCAACTTCAAGGATGTACCTTACTCGATTGCGAAGATTGGAAATCCTAACTTCACTATGAAGGACACCTATAATGTCATTCGTACGTCCATTCCAATCGTGGGATGGGCCGGGTTAGTATGGAATAAGTTTAATATTCCTCGTAATTCTTTTATTCTTTGGCTCACCATTTTGGGCAAGCTTTCTACGCGAGACAAACTTCTGAGTTGGGGTCTAAACACACCACCAGATTGTGTTTTATGCAACTTAGACTCTAAAACTATTTGTTATATCCTCTATGATTGTAGTTTTACTAAGAGTATTTGGAAACATGCTAGTTCAAAGTTGGGGTTCCCGACTTTTGCCAACACCTGGAAATCTGGGGTATGCGAGGCATCAAATTGGTCTTCTTCTTGAAACCAACATATTTGGCGTTCTTGCTTTGGTGCAGTCGTCTACCACTTCTGGAGGGAGAGGAATACAAGAATTTTTGGTTCCCCTCATGTCATTGCCTCTACGGTTTCTTATCGAATCTTCTATAATCTTCGGTTCAGATTCCATGGTACTAAGATTAGTTGACCTGTGTAATCCTCGTATATTATTAACTTATATTTTTGTTTGTCCTATGCAGATCCCTTATCTCTACTTGATGGTCTTTATAAGTTGTCCGCTTATGTTGATGGCCTCTTCGGATTTTCTTTAGATGATTTTTGTCGATCTGTTGTTCAACCTGTACTGGGGCTCTTTCTACTCTAACTCTCATATTTTCATGTTATTTAATTTTTACTTCACTATTATTTAGAATCTTATACCCCAGTTCACGTCGATCCAATTTTTTTTGTGTCTTTTGTATTTCCTGGAGGTATGCCCTAGGTATTTGTATGAACCAATTTTATTTAGTTAAATGCAGTTTTACACCAAAAAAACTATAACAACAACTAACACTTGTATTTACCGGGGAAAAACAACACATCAATAATATTTAACAACAACCATCAAAACCTGTACAAAAGCCATTTTAATCATAAGCTATTGATTTTGATACTAAAATTATATGCTTGCAATTAAATTAAAAAGTAAATATTTTTTTAAAAACACCACCACCAACATACTGAACCATTTATTATTATTATAAATTATAATATATATTATAGTATATTTTAGGTGTGCAATTATTAGTAATCTTAAATATTATATTATAAATATACTTGAATGAAATATTGTTTAAAAATAAACATATACATATTAAACTCAAAAACATATATTCAATCAATTCACAATAATTGCCATTATAATTTTGTTTCAGTCGTGAATAAAAGGAACACTAATATGATAACCAATTTTATATTATTCATCTTGTCATAACCAACAATATTATCTTTGTTAAAGTTTAAACGTTTGATTTTGTATTTATTTCCATCCAAAACTATCCAGTGGATTAGACCAATTTTTTATGTGCATTAGCTTAATTAAAAAAAATGTTATTGACTTAAACCGAAACTTTAGAAATTTCATATAAAGCTTATTGTCTTTTATCGATTCATTAACGCGAACATTTTTTTCTTTTTCAGTTTTCTCTTTTTCTATTTTATTCTCTAGTTAACAATGGTATCAGAGCTAGTTTGTTTTAAAAAACAAATTGATGGCTTCCGACAGTTTTGTACAACCATCCATTCCACGATTTGATGGTCACTATGATAATTGGAGTATGCTCATAGAGAATTTCTCGAGGTCCAAAGAATATTAGATGGTTGTTGTTCTGGAGTAGCAGAACCAGCAAAAGGTGTTGTGTTGACGGATTTCGAGAAAACAGAGTTTGAAGCAAAAAAGCTAAAAGATTTGAAGGCAAAAAATTATATTTTTCAGGAAATTACTCGGCCCATCTTGGAAACAATTGTTAGCAAATAATTTTTCAAAGAAATTTAGGATTCCATGAAAAAAATATCAAGGCTCCACCAGAGTGAAATGTGAACAACTTCAAGCTTTGAAAAGAGATTTTGAGACTCTACAAATGAAGGATGGAGAATATGTTACCAGTTATTGCGTCAGGACTATGGAGGTCAACAACAAAATGCAATTTCATGGTGAGAATATGTAAAATGTTACCATTCTGGAGAAAATATTGTATGCCCTGACACCAAAATTTGATTATGTCGTGTGTTCAATTGAAGAATCAAAAGACATAGATGCATTCTCTCTTGATGAACTACAAAGCTCATTGCTGGTCCATGGACATAAGATGAACCGCAATTCAAATTTAGAGGAGCAAGCTTTGAAAGTTTCTATCCATATTATTTTCTTAACCCAATAGTGCTATTTTTTCAGATTTAAAGGTATAGGTAGAAGAAGAGGATTCCACGACAATAGAGATTGAAACATGTATTCTAAAACCAATAGTAATAATTTTCAAGTAGAGGCATATGAATAGATCAACATTTTGACAAATCCAAGGCATAGTGTTTAAAATGTCATAAATTTGGTCATTATCGTTATGAATGTTATATTAAGCTGCCCCATGACAAAGAAAAAGAAGAATAATCAAATTTTGCCAAAAATAAGGAAGTAGAAACTATGTTGATGACTGTTCAAACTAATCAAGAATTTCAGTCTAATGTTTGGTATGTGGATACGAGCTACAATAATCACCTGTTTGGAAGTAAGTTTTTTTTTTCTTATTTAAATAAAAACTTTCATTCTACAATAAGTTTTGGTGATTTTTCCATCGTGAATGTGATGGGAAAGGGTAATATTGAGATAAGAACCAAGAATGGTTTTGTGGAAATAATCTATAATGTTTTTTATATCATTGTCTTGATAATTAATTTGTTAAGTGTTGGTCAATTGCTAGAAAAGGATAATATAATCACTATTAAAAAGGGTGTTTGTGAGATTTATGATCCTACAAGAGGAGCTATTGTTGTAGTGCCAATGAGTTCAAACAAGTTGTTTCCATTAAAGATTGAAAGTGTGCAAACTTGTCTGGTAGCTAAACCAAAACATCCTTCTTGGTTGTGGCATTCCGTTATGTCCACTTGAATTTTTTTGGATTGAAGATCCTCCAACATAAAAATATGGTATTCTAACTCAATTTTGTGAAGAATGTGTTGTTGGCAAACAACAATTTTCTCAATTACCCAAGGAAAGTCATGTCGAGCAAAAGGATTTTTGGAGCTAATTCATTATGATATTTGTGGTATGATAACACTCATTTTTAATGAAGGTAAAAGATACTTAATCACATTCACTGATGATTATACTAAAAAAACTTGGGTTATTTTTTACTAAAAAAATCAGAAGCTGTTTGTGTATTTAAAAGCTTCAAGGCTTGTGTGGAAAATAAAACAAGAAAGATCATTAAGACCATTCAAATAGATCATGGTGGAGAATATTTCTCAACCTAATTTAAAGTTCTTTGTGACATTCATGGAATTCAAAGAGAGTTAATAACTATTTATACACCACAACAAAATGGTGTAACAGAGAGGAAAAATATAATCATCCTCAATATGGTGATAAGTTTGTTGGCAAGAGGAACAATTCCGGTGGAAGTAAATTGTAGTATTCATATCTTGAACAGAAGTCCTACTTATGATGTTACAAATATGACATGGGATGAGGCTTGGAGTGGAAGGAAACCAATTGTAGATTATCTTTGAATTTTTGGATGCATTGCTTATGCGCATATCCCATATGATAAAAGGAAGAAACTTGATGATAAATGGGGAAAATTTGTTTTTCTTGGTGTTAGTGAAACATCCAAATCTTATGCATTGTTTAATCTGTTAACTCATAAAATTGTAACAAACCGAGACTTTGTTTTTTATGAAGAAAACACTTAGGATTGGAATGAGAATGAATCTACTCAAGTTATTTTCTTTGACAACAATTCCAACAGTGAACCAACTCCAGCAGTCTTTATGTCTGAAAATTCATCAGAAGCAACTCAAGCAGCTGCTAAAATGTTTCCAACAATAGTCAAAGCTAATGACGAAGCACCAAAGCTAATAATGTAACAACTCAATCTTTTCTTCGTATTCGAAAAAGAAATTGATGATCCAGTCACTCACTTTGCTTTATTTATAGAATGTGATCCTACAGCCTTTGCAGTGCTGTCAAAGAAGTAAAATGGAGGAAGGCGATGGATGATGTTATTAATTTTATTGAAAAAAAATGATACTTTGGAGCTAACTGATCTTTTAAAATGGCACAAAACCATTGATGTAAAGTGGGTATTCAAAACAAAACTAAAAGAAAATGATGAAGTTGAAAAGCATAAGGCGCATTTGGTAGCTAAAGGATATAAGCAAGAATATAAGATTGACTATACATAATTTTTTGGTCATTTTACAAGACATGATGCAATCAGATTGGTGATCGCATTGGCGGCGCATAATTCTTGGCTTATTTTTCAGCTAGATGTCAAATCGACATTATTGCATGGAAACTTGGAGGAAAATTTATTTGTAGAACAACATCTTCGTCATATTAAGATTAGAAATGAGCATAAAGTTTATAGATTAAAGAAAGCTATTTATGGCTTAAAACAAGCTCCACGAGCTTGGTATAGTCGCATTGATGCTTAATGTTTTTAATGAAGGCTTTCAAAAATGTCCATATGAGCACATACTTTTTTTAAGATTGGAGATAAGGGGAAACTACTCATTGTTTGCTTATATGTAGATGATCTCATATTTATTAGAAATGATACTCATGTTTAAACAATTTAAAAAATTCATGATGATTGAATTTGAAATGTCTAATAATGAGATTTTTATATCTCAAAATAATTATGTGCAAGATGTTTTAGATAGGTTTCAAACTAAGAATTTCAATCTTGTAAGCACTCCAACTGAGTTTGGCTTGAAGCTAAACAAAAATCATGCAGGAAAGAAGGTGGATAACACACTTTACATATGCAACTTGATGCATTTAACTGCAACAAGACCATATATAATGTATTATGTTAGTTTAATAAGTGGATATATGGAGAATCCAACAGATTTGCATTTTTTAGCTGCCAAGAGAATCCTTTGTTATTAGTAAGGAACTAGAGATTTTGGGTTGTTGTACAAGAAGGGTGAAAAATTTGAACTGTTTGGGTTTACTAAGAGTGATTATGTAGAAGATCAAGATGATAGAATGAGCACTTCATGCTATGTTTTTATGTTGGATATTGGATATTGGGGTTATTTCATGGTCTTCTAAGAAGCAACAAATGGTCACCTTATCAACTAAATAAGCTGAATTCATTAAAAGCTCTTTATTGGATACTAGGCTATTTAAAGGTGTCGTTGTTATCAAATCATTGACGCAAAAAAATTTCTCTTCCTCAATTTTCTCTCTTTCGATTTTATTCTTTAGCTAACAATTATCATAGAAAATTAATAACGACAAGTATTAATAGCACACACATTATATAAACACATATTATACCATAAATAATTTTAATATGGTTAGTAATAATGCTAATTCGAGAATCTCAAATATATAATATAACACGTGGTTATCTAAAATATTAGATATTTTAGGTCATTGAATTATTGCTGCGATGAAAGTTGGTATTGTTAACCATGTAACTCATTTTGTTTTTATTAATTTTTTACTTGTCATGTTTGAATATGAGTTGGTATAAACAAATTTGTTTACGTCCCAAAACCCGACAGGTTTAAGTATTCATCTGCGGATATCCACTAATCATTTATCTATAATATATTTTTTCGTAATTAATTATCTAATAAAAATTTAAAATAATAATACATAATATATTAAAATAATAATAATAATAATATACCAAATATAAATTCTTAAATTTAGTAAAAATCTTAAAATTTAGTAACAAGTTTATGAAACCTATTTATTATTTACAACTCATATTTATTTAATTTGTTAATAAATTATATTTTATTTTAAAATATATAAATTTATTTCAAAAATTATAAACTTTGTTTAAAATTTATTCAATTTAAATTTTTGTATTTTCTAAAAATAAGTCAATTTTAAATAATTTAAATATAATAAAATATAATTGATGGTAAAACAAAAACAAAATAATATACGCATAAATCATAAAGAATAAAAAATTGAACCACATTATAATATAATTTTAGAATTCAAATAATAATAATATATCATATATTAATTTTTCAGTACGAGTTCAATGAAGTTTTACTCAACTAAAATCAGAGTTTCTTGCAAGAAATAGAGTTTTGGATAGACTCTCATCATAAATTTTGTCGAAATTCCTATCGAAATTCACCTTCTCAAAAACCTCTAAAATCCGGTGAATGAAATTGTTTGTCATCATGGATTCGATTTTCCCCATATGCAATCTAAACAATAGGGTTATCAACAAAGTAAACCCTTAACCCGAAAAGATATTCAATCAATATCAGATGCTAGAAATATAACAAACACGAAAATCAGCCTAACATTTGAGCAATCCATTCCAAAAGAACAGAATTTACATAGTTATGGTATTTCAATCCTGGTTCAAAGAACTTGTGCTGATTTATTAAAATATAATGAGAAATCATTCTACAATGAGAATGTAATTATTCAGCATTAAAAAGATCACATTGCCATCAATTTTGAAGGAAAATACAAAGAAAAGCTTCAAATGAATGCAAGACAAACCATAATTGGAAACTTTTCCACATGAAATCCGAGTATGGGGATTGTTAAGCAATTCCTGGATATGTTTCGGTTCTCTAGTTAATATAGTATGATTCAGTGGGATTTTAGGCACATCTTCGTTGAATTTGTTTGTAAAGAAAAATATCAAGAAAATTTGGCAGAGAAATGTGTGGACGGTGGGGACTAAAACTATGAGGCAAGTGAAATAAACTTCTTTTTTTTAATCCAAATTATAAATATCGTAATTCTCCTGTTTGGATCAGTTTGCCTAACATTCATGAATTTATGTTTGATGAATGAACTATAAAAGCTATAGCCAAAGGCATTGGATCTCATCTAACTATCTGGGTGCCTCCTAAGGAAAAGGTTATGCATAATTGTTGTAAAATATGACTGAAAATGGATGTTTTGAAAGATTTGAAAAAAAAGCTATGGATCAGCTTAGGAGAGGAATATGGTTTCTGGCAATAAATTTTCTATGGCTCATTGTCAAAAGCATCGTCTAAAAGATTGTAAAAAAGTGAAACATGCACAATAAATAGAGTCAGCTATGAGCACTATATCTCAAGATACTTTAACTATTCTTAAATATAACCCAAACCAAAGAAACTTACCTCCCATGATAAAATCTCTTATTTCAAAAATCCAAGAAATGAACACTTTTCAAGTTGCATTGGGCCTTTATTTTTTAAAGAAAATAAAAAGAAGATTCAAGTATCAGAAGAAATAAATAAAGCATATAATATTATTAATGGAAAAGACAACAACATCAATGGCAATGATGCAATAACAGATAATGATTTAGGAACTGGGCCAATCACAGTTAGTGAATCTGATGTTATTGAAGCTCTTCAATCCACTGATAATGAGGCTTTGACTAAATATAGAGATGGATATTGCATGACTATCATGATTTGATGGTTGTTACAACATACATACAATGAATATTTCCAAGATCTCTGTCAGATTTCATAATGAAGAAAAACGCACTAAAGTTCAAAGAACATGTCAAGGAAGTGGCACATTATATCATGATATTTGAGATTTCCAAAGTGCGGATTGATGGAGACACAACAAGTCCAACTACATATCTTTATTACAATATTTTGGCACAAAATAGTGAACCGTTGATGGTGGTAGATGTCAACTTCAAACCACATCAAGATACCTACATGAATAACGATCACAATGAAATCACCAGCAGCCCCTCAAAATGATGAAATACCGATCACAATGAAGTTGAAAGTGGTCGAAGTCAATGAGTTATGGTAAATATTGGAATCTTAGAAATATTATATATAATAGGACATAAAAAAAATAAGGGACGATATAATCTTGATTCTTTCTCAAAGGATCTTGCCCGGATTCACCAGTACAGATGCCAATGTTTTTAAAGACTGAATTTAGATGTCGTTTTTAGGAGAACAAAGTTCTTTAAAAAGGTATGATATTTGTTAATGATAGTAGAAGTTATATCCTCTTACAATGTTATTTTCGGAAAATTATAACTAGATCAAATGCATGTTGTAGTCTCTACAGTATATCGGATCCTTCGATATCCAATCAACGGTAAGGTCGGAGTTACCAAATGGAATCTGAAAACTTTAATAAAATTTCATAGAACTTTCATATCCCCCAAGATATAATAATTATTAGGGAACCTCTTTGCCTTTGATGGCATGGATAATGCAAGAGAAGCTTTTACCTCATTAACAAACTTTGATGGCATAGATAATGCAAGAGAGGCTTCTACCTAATAATGAGCTAGGGAAGGAATTTGAAAGCATCAAAATGAAATGAAGCAAATTATTGCAGATTTATCATAACACACCAACATAAACTAGGTACGAGTTACTTAACCATTTATAACACAAATTATATATGTTTTCCTAGAGTTCCGAGAATGTCACACGGGTCCTAGTTAAAGTTATGTGCTACGAGTTATATATCAATAATAATATTGTGCCAATAAAAAAAGGTCATACTCTATACACAAAATAGATGCGGTTATTAAATAAGTAGAAAAACTTACTGACGTGGGCCATATCCAGGAATCCCACGAACCAGTTTGGATAACTAATGTAATACTGGTAAAAATAATAATGGAATGTGGAGGATGTGTATAGATTTAATAGAACTCAATAAACCTTATTCAACTGACCATTTCCTTTGTCCTAGAATCGATCAACTCCTAAATATAACATTTAGGAACAAGATATTATCATTTATAGATGTACTTTATGGATATTGTCTAAATATTGTATCGAAGATTGGCTGTATTAATCAGTTCATTTTAAGATATTTTAGACATTTACCTTTCTTATAAGTTTTGAGAGGAGCAGGGAACTTTAAGTTGAATCTGACTTGTGAGGAATATTTTTTATAAAATCTTGAAGTTTTATCCTCACTAGAAGTATTAATGATTTCAAAATTAGAAGAATTTTTATTTTTTTACGTGGAAGTCTCGGATTATGATAACAACACCGTGATAATAAAATAAAGGCAAGGAATAACAATAAATATATTATGTAATTAAATAATTACTAAGTACATAAACTCGATACTGTAGATGGAAAAATGGTATTAGAATTGGTGGTTGCGGTTTGAAATATGAGACCAAACTTCCAAGCGATCATCATTATTGGTCAGAAGCCATTCTCTTTGAAGAATGTATTATAAAAGTTGGATATGTATAAAAGATTAACTAGGTATTTCATGGATCTTGGAGACTATAATATTCATTTCAAACCAAGAACGATAATCAAAGCCAAAGCCTTGATATATTTCTTAACATAGTTCAGGTTCGAACGATCAGTACCTACCCAAGAACATAAAGAATTAACTTGGCAAGTCCGAACGGATTATGGAAGCAATACCCAAGGATTGGCGGCATAATTCCAACTAAGTTTCCTTACAAAAAATATTACATAACACAATCCATCAATCTTGACTTCCTAGATTCTAATTATAAAACATAAAGTGAAGTCATAACTGCAGGCCTTCGGCTAGCATTTAATGATTCAAGATAGTCTGATTCTCTACAATTTTTTGGTGGTTTATGAAGTAATTAATTAAGCTGAAGCCAAAGAAATCACTAGCATTCAATACTTAAAAGATCTTAAACGTCATGGTATTTTATAAAATTACTTTTGAATAAGTATAAGTGTAGATAATGTCGTTGATGATGCCCTGGCATCTTAAAAATGTCTGGTTTCAACACCATGCGTCATTTGCTAAAACAAATATTTTATCACCCTCTCAATTATTTATTATCAATATCTCAGCAACCAAAACCATGGTAATTGAAGGGAATAAGTAGAAGAATAATGTCAGCGCACATCTATTATCAAATACCTCATCGAAGGGTTACTTCGTGTAATGAAGGCTGAAGTTAAGAAATTCAAATTGAAATCAGCTAGATATGCATGGGTATCAGATAAATTTATAAGAAATTATTTATCTGATGCCTTGGTCCCCTGGAACAAAAATTCACAGTCGATGAGCTCCACGATATAGAAGGTAATACACATTAATGTGATAAACAGATTCAAAGAAGAATTTAGCTACAAGGATATTATATGCCTACGATGATGGATGGTGTAAAGAAAAAATTCAAGCATTGTGACATATTGCAACATTTTCAAACTCGATTCAGGACCTGATTGTTCTACTAGAAATTATATTTTAAGAATTCTCGTTTAATAGTTGAGGTATGGGAATTATATGATTCCCATAAAAATCTCAGTGAAGGTGAAGTTCTTACGACGTGTAGTGGACTACTTTTCTAAATGGCTCGAAGTTCAAACATTATTGAATATTTTAGTCAATGAAGTAATAGACTTCCTCATATCCAACATATGTAAGTTATATTGATCCACAATAAAGTAAATAAGTCTAAGGTAATATATTATGCAAGTAAATTCTTACTCGGTACAGAAAAGCGATACTTGTAGTTGGAAAAACCGGCCTTAACATTAGTGGTTGCAACTCAAAATATAGAACTGTACTTTCAAGCTCACACAATAATTGTCCAGACATCATTGGACAAAGGTACCACCCATTCGCTTCAAGCAACAATCTTTTCTCTTTAAGGAGTTTACTGTACAAGTTGGATGCATCTGAAAGAATAACTAGAGGTCTATGAAGTTGGTCAACTAAGAAACTAATTTTGAATCACAAACGAAAATCATAACCTTAACATTGGTAGAATTCTTACATGAGTTCCAATAGAAATAACAATACCTACTAATAAGGAGGTTGAATCAACATGTCAAGTCCAAATAGATGATGGAATAAATAATTAAGATTAAGGCCAATAATTTATCTTACATCCTATACAAGAGATACGCTGACACAATCTATCAAGCTTGGTTTCACAACTTTCAATAACGAGGCAGAATACAAAGCTTCAATTACAAGTTTTCGATTGGCCATATCTATGGAGCAAGATGGATACGGTGACTTGTAAATTCATAATTGATGGTTCATCAAGCAATTGGCAATGTCAAAGTTAAAAATAAATTCAATCATTTAGTACTTGAAAAGGCTTTGGTGCCAAATAAATTTATTCGATGATGTTACTTTTAAGTAAGTCCCAAATAGTGAAGAATGCATTTCTTTCAGTTAGACAATCTAATTGTCGATGTTCAGGCATCAAAGTACTCGATTTATCTTAGTGTACTTCAGCCACAATGACCTCTACTGAATTTGTTTAAAAATGAAGACTACCCATAATAATAGGTTTTTCAGAGTTATGAGCTCAAATCTATTATCTTTCTCGTTATGTTTCAAAAACGTTAGGCTCATGCTCTTAATCTTGAAGGTGGTAGAACCTTTAATAAATCATACATCATTAGAAGGGTGGTCAACTACTTGGAAAATGCTACCATCATCCTCTAGAGCTAATTTAGTATTATTCATATCCTCCACCGAAGAGTCAGAGGGGGAGGGGGGGGGGGAGGAGGAAATTTTTCTCCTTACCACTATAATAATATGTTATTTTATTTATGTCCTTACCTACTCCCATTACCTCAAATTTTCTTAAGAAACTAAAAATATATATACTTGAACGAGGGAATAAGTCGGGAGGAGCTGAGTGACAGGGGTCCAAAATATATTCATATTTCTCGAGCTTGTTTGGATAACTGAAAAAACCAGTGCGGTATGCTCGATAATGGCGCAGACGAAAGAACGACAATTAGAAAAATGTTTATATACTAAGGTAGAGATACTAAGAAGTAAGAAGTATAACTTTGGCTTGAAAAAATTAAAACAAAATATAAATGTGCTGCATAAGTCGTGTTTATATAGACTCATCATGACCCTTAATCTCTTTACTTTTAATCATTACAACGTGCATATCGTCACAGATTCACCCGTTTGTGGGACCTAGGGGACTCTAGTACTTTCATCAATCGTGTATTTTGATAACAACCAGCTAAACAATAATAACATGTGGATGCGCTTTATTAACTTTGATGTTAGAATGATGAAGTGAATAAAGCAACAATATAGTTGTCAGAGCTCGGACCTCCATGTCGAACAAAGTCAATGTATGGTCCCAACACAGCTCGAGAAATATAGAATTTTATGAGCATGAAATATTTCCAAACAACACATCGTTGACAACAAACTACACCAGATTCTCTTGGCGAGACGAATGATCCATCTTCCGATCTGAAGGACTCAACTCATCGTTATCAAGTATTATCTTCACCTTATATTCATAAAATAGTCTTATGATAATATTTATATATTCGGGATCTTTGAAAAACATGTATTTTTTTCATATTGCTCGATTGGTTTACAAAAACGATACGACCATTTATAAAAAAAAATATTAGTAGAATCATTTATGAGTTCGTATTGATTTTTAAATTAATATTGAACTAATAAACAAATCATGGTTATATATCAACCCAATAATTACATTATATATAAATGAATTATTAAGTTAAGTATAAATAGATTTACAATGTATTTTGGAATGATTAATAATTATTATTATAATTGTTTTTTTTAAATAATTTTTCATCTTCGAATTATTTCCTAATTTATCTATTTTTAACGGTGTTCCAATTATAATGAACTTTCTCTTCCAACAAAATTGTGATCATCAGTATTGATATTATTGGTTTATTAAGATCAAATTTATATTAAGGGAAATGTGGATTGATGTTTACTAGTCTATTTTATTGTTTTATTGTTTCTGGACGGTATGCTATAGAGTAAGTATTGAATAAACTTTGGAAGTTAGTAGTCTATGTTATTGTTTTATTAAAATCAAATTTATATTGAAGGAAACGTGGACTAATAGAAGCAACCAAATTCCGAAGCAGCTGAAAAATTAAAATACCATCTTTTAATATAATGATAAGCCCGTAACGTCCATGTGTCTGCATTTATTTTCTATCAATTTCTAGCCTTCAATTTCATCTTCAGTTTTGAAAATTTTCATTTATGATACAACTACAGCCTACAGGTAGCCGACTGACAATAGGTACTTGCGGATATTATTAAAAAATCGTGTTCAGTCGGGGAAAGTTTTTGTGAACCATAAGAAAACAATAAATTACATAATTTTATCTTTTCACTTTATAAGTATAGTATATAGTATAGTAAAGTTGACAGCAAAATTATTGAGACCAAAGTCCTGTTTATTTTCTTAGAGAATGTCTTGGTAGACATTTTTTTTCTAAATCTTATTTAAGTTTTTGTCCAAAACTAGTGGAGACAAACAGGTAAACCTACTATTCATTATATGCGTTTAATCCTTTTAAACAAGTTGTAGTTATGCTGGATTACTACTTACGCAGGTTTAACACCTAAACAGGTCGTAGGTATAATGGATTAAGTTTGTATATTTGCATCTAAACCCATGCCGGTTATCCATTAGAAGATCTATTTAAAATACTGTTTATCAAATATTTTATAATATTATTTAAAATTAATTTGTATATGTTAATTAAGTCAAATTTTAATAATTGAGATATGTATAATATAAATGAAATAAATATCCTATTTATTGTATTTTAATTTAAGTATTATATTATTTTAATTAAAATTCTATAATCCGGTTAAATGTAATATGATTTTGATTAGGGGTCGCAAATGGGTTTGGACCTGCCAGAATTTAAATAGGTACCTGCAACTTGCCAGATCCACAACCTGTTAGATCTGTTTACATGTTAGATCTGCATAAGCAGGAACTTGTCAGACCTGCAACCTGCAGATCTACAACTTGTCAGACCTACCAGACTTGCAACCTGTTAGACCTGTTTAAATAGCGGAAATATTATGATCCGATGCATTAATGTGCTCCCAAATTCAAGATGGTTTCTTACGAGACCTCGATCCACCACTAATACTTCCACCACCACTTTCATGGGAGGAGTGTGTCAATGTGTGGGGAATCTCTAAGAAAATCATCATCGATACTGAGATCTACATTAGCGGGTGGGTGATCATTAGTATTTCTACGTTTTGAAGCCATTTTAAAACGTAGTGCAATAAAATACTAATCGAAACTAATATCCCAATTAATAAAAACAAAATTTAGACTAATAAAAAATAGCAGAAAAAAATATTCGACCCCGAAAATAGAACTACAATATGTAAAATAAGAAAGTAGAGCTTTATAAAAAATTTAGAACTAGTAGAGAGTTTTGGAGATATGTAAAGTAGATTTGAAAGATTGCGAATTTGGAGTTGGGGGTCTATTTATAGTTTTTTAATTTTTTTTATAAATAGCTGTTATCATTGACATCATCGATGACGCAACATCGATGACGTCATCGAAAATTAATATCGGCTAGTTTACAAAACGAGCCGTTATTCATGACATCATCTATTTAGCCTATTTCAAAAAAACCACCCCCTTTCTTCACTTACACCATCAATCTCTCTCTAAATTAGCTACAATATTCTCTTTAAAAACTTTAAATATTAAATAGTTCGAAAATAATATAAACTATTTAAATTATCTAAACATATACACTACAAGCTTCAAAGATCTAAAAAACTACCTAATAATTTAAAATCAAAATGAAGTTAGATGTCTAATAAATATATATTATTTAATATCTATCTAATATTAAATAAAATATATAAAATATCTAAATATAATCAAATAATATAAAAATCATATTATTTTATATGTCTTAACTAAATCAAAATTCTATGATCAAGGCATGTATATGGTAAACAAAGGTCATGAGTTCGAGTCCCTCTACATACGCTTTCTCGGCTGAGCCTGCCACCTTGTGTGGTTTACCTTCTGGCGTTGGTTTGCAGGCTATCGCGTCAGACTGAGGGTTTACCCTGTGCGCACTCATTGCACTCTGAGTAGCGGTTGCGGGTTTCCTCCGAAAAAAATAATATGGTAAACAAGATAATTGTAATATGATTTTGATATTGTTTGATTATATTTAGATATTTAAGATATTTTATTAAATATTAGATAGATATTATATATATTAAACATCTATTTTCATTTTAAAATATTATATTATCAAAAATATTTTTATCGATTATAAAATTAATAATTTGTATGTCTAATAAATCGAAATCTAATAATAAAAAAATATGTATATCGCAAACAAAATAATTGAATAGAGTAAAAGAATAATTTTCATTTATATTGTATCTAATTTTATAGTTAGTTATTTTAGATATTTTCGTTAATATTTTGTAGATATTAAATAATATATACCTATAGACATCTAATTGTTATTTGATTTTAAAATATTATATTATTTAAAATATTTATACGACTAAAAAAATTAAAATTCTATAATTAATATATATATATATATGGTAAAAAAATACTTGTAAAATAATTTTGATATTGGGGAATGAATTTGTATTTTCTCGACATATTAAGAATTATTGGAAATATTAAATTTAAGTATTAAAATATATATAAATAATTAATTTTATATTATAAATATATAATATATAATTAGAAATACATAATTAACCATAATTTATATACATTATAAATTTAATTTATAGTTTTTTTTTTAAATTACCGTTACGATGACGTTATCGGTGACGTCATGAATCCAAACCATCTGAATACCCTAACGGCTAGTTTAAAATACTAGCTGTAGCAAATTTGGGCCATCCCAACTCTTGTCCGGATGGCCCGAATTTTTAATTCAGATATCCGGACAAATCGTCCGGATGGTCCAGGTTTTTTTGTTTCGAATTTTTAAATTTCTTCCCTCTAAATAGAGGAGACCCCAACTCCAAACTCACCATCTCTCAAATCTACTCTACATCTTTAAATCTCTCTACTAGTTCTAGAAATTTTATAAAACTCTACTTTCTTATTTTACATATCGTAGTTCTACTTTCGAAATAGTTCGATTTTTTTTTCAAAAAATAATTGTTAGTAGTTGTTATTTGCGATCATCCCCATGGCGTTTTCTAGCTTCAAACAGGTTAGGACAAGCAACCAAGAAAACTGAGTTTTCTGAATTTTCTTCCTTTATGATCTCTCCTCTACCCGAGAGGGATCCAGTCACACGAAGCGCCAAATCTGTCACTGCACCTACAAATATGAGTAAGACCGTCAAACAAACTGTTAGTTCCAAGATGGTCGATAAGGTGACACTAAGCGTCAAGCCTGCCACTGCACATACGACTGTGAGTAAAACCGTCAAACAAACTTTTAGTTCCAAGATGGTCGATGAGACAAAGCGTCAAACACCCGACTATAACTAATTGTAAGACCGTTATTCCTAAACAAAGTCTTAGTACGAAGACGAAGATGGTCGAGTTGATTGTTGCTGCGTTAAGTAAGGTTAATGGTGAGACTCGAGGACAAGTTTTCGCAGATCCTTTACAAATTGCAGTTACCGTTAGAAAGTGTTGCGTCTAAAAAAAGTGGCTAGCGACAAGAGACTAAAAAAAGTATTTTAGATTTTGTATTTTAATTTGAAAATATTTGTACAACTCATTGCCCCAAGAGTATAAATTGTGAACGGCTAAATAAAAAAATTAATTTTTTTATTATAATAACAACAATTGTACTATCAAATAATTATAAGATATGATTTTTGTAAAAAATAATAATAACAACACTTGTAATATTTAAAACAAAATCACAATAATAATCAAAATGTAATATTAAAATTATAAAAATATAACTTGTAATATTTTACCATGATAAAATATGATTTTGGTTTAAAAAATAATAAATAACATTACTACTATTTATAACAAGGTCATAATAATATTCAAAATATAATATCAAAATTATAACCATAAAACTTGTAATATTTTAACATGATAAGATATGGTTTTGGTTTATAACATAATATCAACACTTGTAATATTTAAAACCAAAACATAATAATAATATTCAAAATGTAATAATAACATTATAACCTTAATAGTAATATTTAAAATTTTAGTTTATAAAATAATTACAACACTTAAAATATTAATAACCAAATCAAAATAATACTAACTAATGTGTAATAATAAATTTATAATCATATACATTATAAAAATATTTTTCAAATATAACTCAAGATATGATTTTGGTTTATAAAATAATTACAACACTTATAATATTTAAACAGGTCTGGTATGTTGCAGGTATAACAGGTTGCAGGTCTGCCAGGTTAATGCTTATACAGGTCTAACAGGTAAACAGGTCTGCGAGGTTGCAGGTATAACGGGTCAGGTTTGCAGGTTCCCATTTAATTTTTGACAGGTCCCCATTTATTTCTCGCAGGTCCAGACTCATTTTCCACCCCTATCCAAAACCCTAAAGTCTGCAGGCATTATGTCTCGTTCATGATTTGACCTACACATCGGAAGACCATATTGGTGTCTAGAGTAGCAATCCCGTTTCCCGATAAAAATAGTATATTATCTTCTAAGTTTTTTTAGTGTAAAAAAACTTTAAATTAAATAAATTGTTCATACAAAAAGCATCTGGCATACCCCAAGGAGTTACAAGTCTACTAGAGAAATCAAAGTCAAACAACCATAGAAGAAGAGGTATGACACACTAAATAAGATAATACAAAAGAAAATAGTCTCTGAGTGCATCTAAGTCGAGATAACCATGCTCCAGTCCAGACTGAGGGGTACTTGCAACAATAAAGGTAGATATCAGTAAGTGTCAATGATAGTTACGTGGGTCAGCCAATCATGGTGCCATGGAATCTGAATCAGAGATCTAATACAATTTTGTGAGTTATCGAAGAGGCCATGGATAGAATGGAACCAAATATTCTTGAATTTCACTCTTTCTAGACGTGGTAAATGACCGCGTCGAAACATGTTCACCAAATACTGTGGTCTCGAGAATTAGACCATTGACGCCTCATGGATCCAAGATTTCCAACACGATGGATAGAAAGGAAATCCAATTTTATTACTTGTAAAGGTCTAGATACTCTGGGTGAAACTACAGTCAAAGAGGAGATGAGATGTAGATTCAGGAGCAGAGTTGTATAAAGCAGAGTTAGATGGGATGGTTATACCCCAATTGAGTAGCTTGTCTCTGGTGGCAAGCTTACCCATAATAGCCAACAAATAGATAAAGGAATGACGAGGAATATTGTATTTATTCCATACTAACCCTGCCCACCCTATTTCTGGAGCAGGCGAATGAATAACATTGTACGTGTCTTTAATTGTAAAAGTGTTGCATCCATCATTCACGATCCATAAAGGAACATCGATCGAGAGGATGTTAGGTTGAGGGAGAGTGAGAGTAAAGTTGTGAATCTCTTCAAGATGAGCACAACTTCGAGCTCTTGCCGATCTCAAGTTTGTAGGCCAATTCCAGTCACCATTATAGATGATGTCATAAACCTTTAGATTATTTCCCAGCCGCAAGTCAGTAATGATGTTGGAGCCATAGTGGGCGGAAATAGACGAGGGAATGAGCCACGGTTCGTGCCAGAAGAAAGTGTTCAAACCATTACCGATAGTCACCCTGTACAAATTACGAGCCAAATGGCGAAGACGAATTTTTTTTCTCAATATCCACGAGGGAGAGGAGCCAATAGAAACTTCCCAAAAACTATTGTTTTTAATCTTTTGAGATTTTATCCAATCACACGAGATGGATTGGTTTTTGTTACTGACAATAGACCAAATATGTTTAAGGACAGTCGTTTGATTCCAGGTTTCTAAATCTAGGAACCCAAGACCGTCTTCTTTATTTGGAATGGTGACAGTGGACCAGGAAAATTTGGCCCCATGGATTTTCATGGACAACCCAGACGAGAGGAAGCGACGAAGATATTGGTTTAATTCTTTTATTATTCTAGAGGGAAGGATAAAGATAGAGGACCAATATACCTGACTAACAAATAATAAATATTTAATTAGTTGAAGCCTACCTGCATATGAGAGGTTCTTGGAGGTCCATGAATCAATTCGGAAGGTTATCTTATGCTGAAGGGGGCGACAGTCCGAATTAGTAAGATGGACCGTATGAAAAATGTTGAACCGGTTATTAAAAATAATGTATAAGAAAAATATTTATTTTGGTTTAACCTGTCTTGTGTAACATATATGTATGTTTACAACTGAGACAAAACTTTTATTATTTTTTATGTTGTAATCATAGTTCAGTGGACCAAAAGAGGGTAACTAATTGTAAACCCAAAAGTCATATGGTTAAAAATGGAAATCACACCAAAATTATAGATTCATATATTGTATTTTTATTTTCGAAGTTATTATTTATGTTACTCAAGATCCATCTCACTTAAATAACTTTCATTGAATATCAATTCTTTAATAGCAGTCACCTAACTACTTCTAATCATTGAATTAATATTTTTTATTTTAATTTTAATTTTTAAGAGATTCATTTTTTTAAACTGGAATTCGGAAAAAAAATCAGAAATACCTTCGATTTTTTTTAAGACAAACAAAACTAGATCAATTGATGATGTTTTTTGATTTTTTTTAAACCACCAAGAACATGCGAGTTCAACCATGAGATTTTTGTACATTTTTAACCGCAAGAGTTTTTCATTATAATCCAACAATGAGAGTTCTTCATTAGATCCTTATGCTCCAACCATGAGAGTTCTGTACATTATGTTTTCAACCATGAAAGTTCAGTATATATTTAACAATGCGATTTTATTGAATATTAAACATAAGAGTTTTTCACTATAATCTAACCATGTGATTTCTTGTATATTAAATCATTTGATTTTAAGTCTATTGAGTGTGTTAGATTCTTATGTTTCCAACCAGTAGATCATTAAGTTATTTTCTAACCATACAATATATGTGTACGGTAAATGTTTTTTGAAAATATAACATGGTTTGATTATGCTATTACGTACGGAGACAAGATATAGTCATGCATGTTCGATATTGTAGTTTTACAATTTCTCTATATCAAATTATACCATATCATTTGTGGAATTTTTTTATTAAGAAAGGTATATGGGCAAACAAGTTTGCTGATTAGAACAATTCAGTTTCCATGAGTTGAACTCCTCCATTTTACCTTGGATAAGAGATGTACAATGATGATCTAAAGTTTTGGCATTCATATTACGAACATATACAATAATGACGTAATTCAGAGAATTATTTAGTATTGTACATGGAAAAATCACCTAAACTCCTAACACTTGAATAAATTCGATAAACATGAATCAATAATAAAAAAGAGAAATAAATTTAAAAAATTATGTGAAAAACACTTGTATTATTTTTGTATAATGGATTACAAATGCTATACCATTATGCTGCTACTATTCTCTCTAACTTTCACCCATTTTACAAATAAACTATTAACATTTTATACAATGGTCTTGATTTGGAAGGGTCTTAGGTTCTTGCCTCCATATTAGTGTAGCATTTTCTGGCTCTCTAAATACTATATGAGATGAAGGTACATATTTTGAGTCTGCTTTATTATACAATGGCAGACCTGAATTTTGTATGTTGTCATATATGGATTCTGTATACTTCAACGATGCTTAGAGGAGGAGAGTCTGGTGGAGGTTAAGTACTCATTGGCTAATGATCGTAGGGGTGTCGAATGCATGACCGTTATGGACTGAGAGCTTAGGCCCGTAAGTCGTTCCTTACAGAGGGAGTAAAGGGGTAAGATGAAGATTTCCAAGGTGGCTATGTTTTATGGCGATTATTTCTCAAGGCTGTGCGACCAAACTGGACGCTTACGAGCAAAACACCAAGTTGCTGGCTTAAGGCCAAACGGTGAAGTGACACACCATGGCCAATTATTTTAGACTCGGGATTGACTTTTCGGCCAAGTTTCTTCTAGTTGTGCGACAACACACAATCATGTAACTTGGTCTTTTATTTGGCTAGTTTACCTTACATTTATATGTGGCGTAATTCATAAAATTATTTGGTATTGGACATGAAGAAATAGTAGTTTTCATAGAGAAAAAGCTCATGGATATTTTCCACAAACAAGGTGAGGCTAAGGTCGTTCAAGCAATACCCACGCTTTATCACGATATGAACTTTAAGTCCCACTTTTAGAACCGTTTTTACTATGATATATCGTCTTTTCCTGATGTACCGTTTGATTCCACGAGCAAGACCTCAAAATTATCTGTAGTGATATTGGTGTTGGTTATGACACTGTGGGCTCTCACCATGCTTCCTTTCTTTCCCCCTATTGGAACTCTAACCAACTTTTGGATGAGCGAATTGCAAGGATCTTGGAGGGGTTTTATTTATCATAAGTTTTTTATTTTAGCATGAAAGATGAGAAGACATGTACCAAACAATGGGTGAACGAATTTGAATCCCAAGTAATTGAAGCGTGTGAGGCTCAAGTTGACCCTAGTTCTTCTTATTTTGTTCCTCCAAATGAGTTGTCTCGACGTAAATGTAAGATACACATAGATCTTTCGGGTTGAAGGTAGTGAACACACAAGTACTTCGCGGGGTGCTTGATTGTAGACCATTGTTTTTGTTTGTTCATTTTCTTTATTATTTGTAAACATATTTTTTGTTGTGTGATAATTTTCTTTTGGGGCGTGTGTAGCCTTCTTTGGTTGTAATGTGGCATAATTGTCCTTCATATATTGTATAGAAAAATCGTTGGCCTTTCTAACGAACTGTTTTTAGTAACCTTTTGTTATAAAGTAAAATTTCCAAACATCTCCCATACATTTTCTTTTATTTCGTATTTTATCATACCTTATTTCTTAGTATGCAAGTACCCTCATACTTCCTAACCAGAGTTGGAGCTGCCTAGATGGGCTCGCATGCTTTGGGATGGAACTTTGGTCCATTGGGTTCAATGTGTAATTTTAGTGGGGGCCTCTTACATGTTATTTTCTCTTTTTTTGTAAGCTTTTCAATGCTCTATCGATTGACCGATTTATGTAACATGCTTATCGGTCTAGATTATACCCATTTTTGCCAAGCAACGGGTTGGGCGTAAAATTGTATAAAAAATGGTAATTTTTTCTCTTGTGCCCGAGAAGTCATGCTATTTTTTTCATCTGGGTATAATGAAAATAAAGATGCATTTTCATTAAAAAAGGATCGGTACAATGATTTCCATAACAGATTAGAAAATAACATAACATAAGAAAAATTGTTAGAAATGTATTATTTCAAATTCTAGAGACTCGTCCCTCTTGAGTTGGTTCATGCTTGGATAAATTCTTTAAGGGCCTCGGGTAGTCCTTCTTGAGCCGCCTTATGGTTTCCCCAAATAATTCATACTTTTCCACCAACTAGGTACTTCATACACCGGTGATAGGTAGAAGAAACAACTTTGAAGTCGTTGAGTCATGGCCTCCGTAGGATCAGGTTTGTACATGATCAAAGTATCCAGCATAACAAACTCGGTTACTTTGCTTTTGATCCATCTACACGCTCCAATTAATACCTCGAATAGCAGCGTGCCTAAAGGTATGGTGGTTTGACCATTAAAACCTACCACATGATGAAAATTTGGGTGTAGGACAAACTTGAACAAGAGTTGCTTCATAGCTGAGTTGAATAGAACGTTTACCACTTCCCCCGTGTCTTCCAAAATTCATCGTGGCTTACAACCCGTGATATCAGTTGTAATTAAGATGGCATCATCATGCGGATAGATGATGTCTTCAAGATATTGTTTTTATGAAGAAGATGTCGGGTGTGGATGCCCCATCTATGTGTGCTTTGATCAGATTGACCCTTGGATGCTCGATGGCCAAGGTTAGCTCCCGGATGTAGCGCTTGCGGGGACTATGCGTATAGCCCATTCTATGAGTGCCTCCATAAAGGGTGAGAATGTAAGTTTTACATTTTTGCCTCTATTTTTCTCTTCTTCGGGATGACCCTCTAGTCGGTCCAGTTTATCCTCTACCCGCTTACCTTGGTCTTTGGAGCCCCATAGTGCGTTCTGAGGGTTACAAGGCTTCTTTATTGGCGTTTGGTGGGTTTCTTGATGAACTCTATCACATTCCCCTGAATCTACAGCTTGTTCATCGAAGCCCACATCCCCTTTATGTCTTTGGACTTTCAAACGGTTTTGCCTAGAGGGTTATTACAATTTGTTTTAGACAAATGCCTCAATTTCCATTCGTGACTGGTCAGGTTTCTCTTGTATGAGAAACCGTATTTACGTTTCATAAGTCACATGCGTTATTTGGCTAGATTCTTCTCCGATCCTAACTCCCTCATTCTCCAGGGAAGAATCTGTTTGCATTTCAAAATCCATGCTTCGATATGTTTCGAAGAAAAACTTTAATACCCAGGGTTTTGGATATTGTTATCTAGATAATTCTATAAGCCTCCCTCTGTGGTCGTCACTGATGATGTTGATTTTTGAAGGGTATTTGAGTAATAATACAATAAGTAATTAATTTTTGAATAAACACTAGATAGAGAATTTAGCTGCGATTTAATTTAGATAGAGAAGCTATGATCGTTTAGTTTTAAAGTAAATAATTTTCACCAACCTTTATTAATGATCGAAAAGCCTATTTGTATGCAAATTAAGCCCAATGGGCCTAATAAGCCAAATATTGTGCATGAGCTTATTCTTCTTATCTAAGCCTATTTATTCACAAATCTTATTATTTAAATACTTTTAATTATTACATTAACATATATATAATAAATGCTTGCTAAATAACCAATTTGTCTGATTTGCCCTTCGGATAATCTAGTCCACAGCGGACATTTGTTCAATGAGGATCCTCGGCGAGAGAGACAAAGTTTGTACCATTTTTATGCTTACAATGGAAAGTATAACGGCCAATGTCTAGAGTAACTAATTTTTATCCTCTAAATATGGGTGTCACTATTCGTAATGATGCTCCTCTTTTTATGTGATGGATATAAGCTTCAATGGACCTATATGAGGTTTAGTATTGAAGACTCGTACCCACCACACTACAATCTCGCCCTACGGGTCGAGGCTTTTTGTCCACTTGTCAGTTAGTGTCGTGTTGTCCTAGGTTTCTTCTCTGGTAGTCAACCTTTAACTGATAAAAAGGTTCTAGGACAAGTGGTGGATGATTGACTATCGTGGGATGGCTCTACTACTCTTCCCGTGCCAAGTCATTTTGGGTCTAGCACGGATGAGTTTTTTGTGAATGAGTTGGTGGCGGGCATAATCGCCCCGTTGACGACCTGCACAAGCTCGCTTACTTGTTGGGTTAGGTCATCAATCCTCTCATTGGTGACGACCACTGGTTCATCATTCTCCTTGTTATCATCCGAACGAATGGAGGTGATGTCGTCCGTGGGGATGAATGCGAGGTACGACTCGTCTTTGATGCTCACCTCTCTAGACGAGGTGAGCTATATGTGCTGACACCCTTTCCCCAGTTATTGACATTTTTCTGACCTCAAATTCATGGTGTTAAAATGGAGAATTGAGGTCATTAGGAGATAGGTTTGGATGTTGGCTAATTAAATTTTATGCCAAATGAATCAAAATGGAAAGGTAAAAATCAACTAAGCTTATAACAATTGAATAAATTTGATAAACGAAAATCAATAGTATAAGGAGAGAACAAACTTTTAAGAATTATATGAAGAACACTTGTATTATTTTTCTGTAATGGATTACACATGCTATATCATTTTGTTGCTAATAGAACATTAACTTCTTATATAGTGTTCTTGATTTTGAGGGATCCTAGGTTGTTGCCTCTTCATTGGTACATCTTTTGTGGCCCTCCAAGTGCTTTATTAAACGAAAGTACACCCTTGGGGTTGCTTTATCGTACCACGTCAATCCATAATTTTATACATTGTTAGGCACGGTTTTTGTACACTTCAGTGATTCTTGGAGGAGGAGAGTCTTACGTAGAGTAATTCCTAATTGGCTAATGATCGTTGGGGTTCCGAATGCATGACTGTTGCAGACTTCACATGGGGCCCCATAACTTGTTCCTTTTAGAGAGCGTCGAGGGATCATACGAGGCTTCACTAATTTGGCTAGGATTTGTGGCAATGATTGCTCGAGGCTGAGCGACAAAATTGGTCGCTTTAAGGCTAAGTTTTAAGATAGCCTCCGAAGCTGGCCACTTAGGGCCAAACGACCAGACTAGTCATTTACAGATGTGTCGTGCATCAAGGGCGAGCATTTTGGACACATGCTTGTATTTTTGTTAAATCTTTTCTAGTTGTGCGATATTGTATGGTTAGTTAACTTGGTATTTCGCTTAGGTAATTTACTGTAGAATTATTTGTGTTATATTAGTTATGTTAAATCCTTAGTTTCATTCAATAAAAATTATTTGGCTGAACAATTGCACAGAATACTTGAAATAATTTATTTGTGAGCTATAAAAGGTTGGTCGTCAAGTAAAATGAAAAATATCCAAGCACGTTGCTTTAGGAAAGAATTAATGCATTACGAGACACGATTGAGATATGCGAGTAATATGTATACAAGTGACTTATATGATGTATTTGATGTTTTTTTAAGAATTATGTTATCGTCTATGTTACGACTATTATGTAATGTTCTTTATATTCTGTTATTTTTGGATATCATGTTATCTAATAAACTAAAAAACTAATAACAAAAATAAAATAAAATATATATGAAATAAGTTTTGAAAAATAATTATCGACAAAAGTTAAATTTATAAAAAAAAATAACAAATTTTTATCCTTTAGGACAGATCAAGCGCAAAAGATATTGTAATTTTATTAAATGAAAAAGTAAAAAGACAAATAATTTCGATCGCACGGGTTGAAATTAATTGTCTCTTGACTTCTTCAATTTGCAACAAAACTCAACTGAAACGGTAGAAATCAATTTAATTTTTAATAAATGAAAACGGACTTAAATTCAGCAAAACGGGTCGAAGTTAATTATTATTTTAATCATTAAGTAGCACGTGGTTCGTTGGAATCTTATCTCCAATATTAACTATAACTAGTTTAAGATAGCTTTACTATATTTTGGGTGTATATACCAATGGAGTGAACCATATGTACAACGACAAACTATGAAATAAAAAAATCTATCATATGTAAAATTTGGAGTGAGTTACAACTATAAATTCATTATTTCTAAAAGTCGATGGTATAATGAAGAAAACAAATATGAATGAAGAAATATTATTTTTTGATAAATTAGTCTTCAAATTATACTACAGTATCTTGTCACCCTGATGTCACATGCATGTGGACTGTTAGAGAGAAAGACTAGGTCCGTTAGCCCATATAGTTTTTCTGAGAGAGAATATAACTTTTTGGAGAGTGAGCCACTTCAATACCTAAAAAATAACGCAATAGTCCAAAGACCTTCATCGCAAAGCGCTAAGCTAAATCACGTTTTAGTGTCTCAATACCATCAATATCATCACCTGTAATGATCATATCATCTACATATATAGATAAAATAATTTGTCCTACACTCATACATCTGATAAACAAGGTTGAATCATTATTGCTAACAAGAAAACCAAGTGACTTAATAACCATAGAGAATTTTTCAAACCAAGCACGAAGAGCTTGTTTGAGACCATATAAAGATTTCCTAAGTCGACACACTTCATATGTTCTGTGAGCAACACCTGGAGGATGAGGCATGTAAACCTCCTCATGAAGATCACCATTCAAAAATGCATTTTGACATATAGTTGGAAGATATTCCACTAGCGAACGAATGCAACCACAATAAGAGTATGAACTGTCGTCATTTTTACCATTGGGGCAAATGTCTCATCATATTTCATACCATACTTCTGCGAATACCCTTTTGCTACGAGACGAACCTTATATCTTTCAACAGACCCATCAGATTTTGTTTACA
Organism: Limnanthes douglasii subsp. nivea; assembly: GCA_036936605.1. Lineage (NCBI taxonomy): Eukaryota > Viridiplantae > Streptophyta > Magnoliopsida > Brassicales > Limnanthaceae > Limnanthes > Limnanthes douglasii. The sequence continues at coordinate 102,093,395 of JAUPFV010000001.1, forward strand.
TTTTAAAAACACATCGAGAGCCGATTATATGCTTACCGGATAGAGGTTTAACTATATCTCATGTATGAGTCTGATAAAGAGAGGTAAACTATTTGACTATTGCATTTTGCCAACGAAGATCAGAGACATCTTCTTTAAACGACTGAGCTTCATATAAATCATGTATGTTTTCTATGAAAGAGGCGAAAGGAGCTAAGTAAGAATGATACGAAAAATATTATAGTTTGGTAGACTTACTTCTACGAGTAGATATTCTGAGGGGTGGAGCTGGTGGTTCACTAAAATAATGAGCTAACCAGGCCTTGATGAAGTAGAAGTAGTATTAGTTGTAGTCGATGTCTCATGAGCTGGCACATCAATATCAATGGGTATGTCGCTATTATTTTCAAAAGGATCAATAGTCTGAAGTTTGGTACTTGTTACATCATGTGATTTAGTTGGACTCGAATAAAAAGAGATATGCTCAAGAAATCTAACATGTCAAGAGACATAAAGTTTCTAACTAGTGGGATCAAAACAATGATAACCTTTTTGTCTAACACCATTCATAAGGTTTTGATTTGCTTAGGTAAATTGCTAGAGAGAAATCTTAGAGAGAAAGTGGTTTAGAGTTTTTAGAGAGAGAAAACACAAGTACAAAATGAGTTTCAAGTAAAAAGTGTTCAACCTTTGTATTAGATCTGTCTGGTCCTTTATATAGAGGAGCCAAGACTTAATTGAATAATTGAATCCGTTGTTAATTGATATTTAGTCCTTATAAATTATGTAAAGTCACAATAGCTTCCTAAAACTTATATCATTCATAAATTAAAGACAAAACTTAGACTAATTACAATCAAGTCCCTAAGTTTACATTATTTATAAATTAGATCCTAAAAATTCATTTCCATATCAACCATAACCCAAGAAAACACATATTATGGATTTAGGGCCCAATTTGTTGCGTTCTACATGATGACGAAGGACAAAACATGTATATCCAAAAACTCGTAAGAAAGAATAATCTGGAAGTTGTCCGTATAACTTTTGAAAGGGATACATCCCAGCACTATGAGAAGTTGGAATTCTATTAATCACATATACAACAGTATGAATTGTTTCTTCTAAGAAAATAGTAGGAACCTCAGCAGATAAAAGCAAAGACCGAGAAATCTCAATAAGGTGATGATGTTTCTTTCTGCAACACCATTTTGCTGAGGGGTGTCATTGCAAGAAGACTGATGTATGGTACTATCAGATGCAAGTAACTAAGTAAAACCATTGGATGTATATTCACCCCTAAGTCACACCTAAAACATTTTATTACAGCAGAATATTGAGTTTTAACAAAAGCCCGAAATTCTCTATAAATTCCAAGGAAATTTGATCTCGTTTCATAAGGTAAACCAAAGTATATCGAGTATAATCATCGATGAAAGAAACATTTTAGGACGAACCACCCTTTGTGGAGATAGGAGATGGACCCTAGACATGGGAATGAATAATTTCAACAAATTTCAAAACCATAATCGAAAGCCAAAATCAAAACAAAACGTCAAAACCCAAAATTGAACTCCAATCACCAAATTCTAATCTTCAAACTCCAATCTCTAATCTTTAAACTCCAATATCTAATCTCCAATCTCCGATCTCCAAACTCTAAACTCTAAACTCTAAACTCCAATCTCCAATCTCCAATCTCCAATCTCCAATCTCCAATCTCCAATCTCCAATCTCCAATCTCCAATCTCCAATCTCCAATCTCCAATCTCCAATCTCCAATCTCCAATCTCCAATCTCCAATCTCCAATCTCCAATCTCCATTGTCTACTCTTTAAAATCCAAACTCCTAACTAATCCAAATGAAATCTAAACACCAAACATATCCAAACGAAGCCAAACACCAAACGAATCCAAACAAAACCAAACGAAGCCAAACAAATCCAAACGAATCTAAACTAAATCTATACCAAATCCAAATTCAAATGAAGAACGAAATCTAAACACCAAACAAATCAAAATGAACCCAAACAAATCAAAACGACAAGCATAAATATATATAATATAAAATTATTTAAATTCGATTCAAATTTATCGAACTTTCAACCTCCTATATAATTCCAACCAAAAGGCGTTCGATATGTTCTCTATAATTATTACATACATAATTACCAAATTTTCGTTCAACCGGTGAACGAGAACCACATTTACTAGAGAGACAAACAAATACATGCTGATGAATACAACCAATTTAAATATATTTTTTTAAAATGAATATATTATTAATGTTTTGTTTTAACTTAATATTGTTTTGCTATGTTTTCATGTATTGCGTATATAACATGTGTCCGCAATAAATTTATGGTCCGATTTTTTATATTTATTTATTACTTATATATATACATTGAAACATAATTATCAATATTTAATCATATATATATATATAATATGTTTTGGTGTACCGAAAAATGCATGCCGTGTTGACAATAAGAAACGATTTTGGTTAAAAAGTTTTCGATGTTGTAATTTGTATAATGTATATATTTACAAATAATATCAAGTAATTGCACCATTGGCACCAAATAGGGGTGATGAAGTTTGTGTTAGGTGAGATTATCAAAACGGTTTCATATTTATTGTGTGTTGGACTTTACATAAAAAGAACATTAAATGAAATTAAAAAAAAAATGATCATTGCATCCAATTGGAAAAATTGCTGAAGAATAACTAAAGCAATACTTTGTGTGACGTTACCAAAGATAACCTTCTAGGTTTTAACGAAGATAAGTATTAGCGGAAAAAATACGAGTACATATGAAATTATCTCTACCTTAAGCATTGAAAATATTGACGTTGTTTGATGTTAAATGATATTCTTTATGCTTTTTTTATCATATCTCGTGTATTATCTTGTTCTTTTTATTGTGTATTCATGTATTGCTTTTATTTTAATATTAACAAAATTATGTTAAGATTAATTGATTCTAAATTGAACTTGTTAATCAATATGAGTCACAATATGTTAAAAACATAACTTCAATTCCCAACATTTAGAAATACAACACGACTATGTTACAAACATTTAGGTAATAAAGTAGTAGGTTACAACAGCATAACAGATATTGGTCAGTCTTCATTAATGTCTGTTACCATATAGTAAAGTTTTTTAGGAGGCTAGATTTGAGTAAATTTTGCAATACTTCTTATTAATATAGTTATCCAACCTCGATCTTATAAGGACGTATATCGGTCATGGTTGGTAGCGCTACATTCAGATGCATGGAAACCTAACAAAATACATAAAATATAACTATAATTTTTTTTTATAAAGGTTATAAAAACTTAAATCAAAAGTTTTACTTATGCTAACAAAACGAAATGGTTTTTGTTCATGTGAGCAATATAAAACTTTTGATTTAAGTTTTTTATAACCTTTATAAGAAAATAATTTCTAGCCTATAAGGACGCATATCGGTCACATATAATAAATGGTTGGTAGCGGTATATTCGGATGCACGGGAACTTAAGAAAATACATAAAATATAACTATAAAACAATGTTTTCTTAGAAAGGTTATAAAAAACTTAAATCAAAAGTTTTACTTATGTTAACGAAATGGATTTTGTTCATGTGAGCAATATAAATCTTTTTTTATGAATGATGGTGATCAACTTTGAAAGGTAAATAAGTTGTCCAACCACTTAGAAAAAAAATGATATATTTAAACAAGATCATTATGAAGAAACAATTATCGGGAACCATCATCCATTTATTTTCAAAAAAAATTAGAGAAAATTAATCAAGTCGAGCTAGTTCAACATCTATTGTTTTTTATTTACCATAACCTTGATCATACAAACGAAATTTTGATTGGAATTTCTTCGTTAGTTATCAATTCATATGCAACTAATAGTATTGACCTCCAAAATAAGAGTGAACTAAAACTTAAAACCACAAATGATCATCGTGACTTATTGTCGGATATTTTAGTATAATTGGATCGGCTAGTCGACCAATTTAATCATGATAAATTATCAAACAAGTCGTAGAGTGCAGAGTGCACGCTTGTTAGATTTATCATGATTAACAGACGGGGTTTAAATGACAGAGACCCTTGCAGAGTTACTTTTATTTTGCTTAAATCAGCTATTGTTGCAAGTAAACAAAATTTTAAAATTGGAAATTTGACCGTTTTATTCAAATTTCAAATTTGAAGCCGTTTTATTACAAATCCCGTTTAAAGACCTTAACTACCCTAACTTCCAAATTGGTTGAATTGATAAAAGATGGGTTCTATTGAAAAAGAACATTCACATCAATTCATACTCTCTGTTCAAATAGAATATATCTGATTTTATTCAATTGAAATTTTTGGAGAACCCCTAAAATATTTCAATAAGAAAGTGTTTACAAGACTTCAGAGATTATCCGGAATCAAAACACTATTTTCACAAATTATTGAAATATTCTGGTCTTGTTGATGAAGATAGAGACGACGAACGAAGGATAATCAGCGAAGGAGATGACAAGCAAATTCGCTAAACTTAACAAGTTTGAAGGACATGATTTCAGACGCTAGCAGAAAAATATGCATTTTCTAGTTTACTACCCTCAAGGTTGTGTATGTCCTGAGTACCCCCTGTCCCGAGATCATGAAGAATAAAACACTGGAACAAACAAGGAGGCGCAGCAAGTGGGAGAATGATAACTACATTTTTGGTGGCCATATATTAAACGGTATGTGTGATACTTTTTTTTATGTATACCAAAATGTCGAATCTGCAAAAGAGTTATGGGATTCTATTGAATCGAAATATATGGTAGAAGATGCTTATAGTAGGAAGTTCCTGGTTAGTAATTTCATAAGTTACAAAATGGTTGAATCTAGACATGTAATGGAACAGTATAATGAACTACTAAGAATTCTGGGTATATTCGTTCAACACAATATGAAAGTGGACGAATGTATTTCTGTGTCTTCTGTTATTGATAAATTTCCTCCTTAATGGAAGGATTTTAAACACACACTGAAACACACCAAAGAAGAAATGACTTTAGTCGAACTTGGTAGTCATTTTAAGATTGAAGAGTCTCTAAGGGCTCAAGATAAAATAAGTAATCCTAAGGGTAAAAACCAAGTGGGAAACTTATCTGTAAATATGGCTGAAAGCAGCGGATTATTTAAGAATGGAAATACAAATAAGGGGAATAAACGAAAGTTTAAAGGAAACAATAAAAACAACAAATTTTTCCAGCAAAAAACCTAAAATGGCATGCTGGAAATGTGGAAAACCTAGTCACTTTAGGGTGGATTTTCGAGTTGGAAAAGGAACAAATAATGTTGGTTCAAGTGGGAACAATGCTGGTTCAAGTGGAAACATTGCTGGTTCAAGTGGATTTAAGGATCCTGAAAAGCAACAAGGTCAGAATTTAATTTAGAATTTTAATTATGGTCTGAATTATATATCTCTAATATCTGAGGCATTTTATGTGCAGGATGACGATGTTGCTTGGTGGATTGATTCGGGAGAAACAAGTCAGGTATGTAAGTATCTTCGATGGTTCAATAACTTTCAACCAAGTGAAGATGGATCTTCACTTAAGACGGGAAATGTTGCAACCGAACCAATTAAAGGACTAGGAAATGTTAAATTACTGTTTACTTCTGGAAAATACATATTATTAAACAATGTATTGTATGTTCGTGGGGTTCGAAAGAATATTTTGTCTGGTGTTGTTTAAACAATTGTTGTTTCAAACAAATGTACGAAAGTGGCAAATATGTATTGTCAAAACATGGTGTTTTTATAGGATTCAGATATTTGTGTAATGGTATGTTTATGTTAAATATTAATGTTTCGTTCGAAAATGATAATGTTTGTATGACTTCTACTAGTATGTGTAGAAATTTGAATAAAACAGAATTATGGCATGCTAGATTAGGACATGTTCATTTATTTGTTGCATGCTAAAAATGAAGCTCTTGATAAGTTTAAAATATATAAGGAAGAAGTAGAGCTACAAAAGAATGATTTGATTAAAAATCTACGTACAGATAGAGGAGGTGAATATTATGATCCTATATATTTTAAGTCTACAGGTATAATTCATTAAACCACGACTCTTTATACACCACAACAAAATGGTATATCTTAGAGGAAGAATAAGACATTAAAAGAAATGGTCAATTTATGTTGTCCTATTCGGTTTTGAGTGAAGGATTCTGGGGTGAGGCCATGTTAACAACCCGTTATTTATTGAATCGTGTTCCTACCAAAATAAATAAGATGACCCCGTATGAGCTTTGGTTTAAGAAGCCTCCAACACTGAATTATCTGAGAGTTTGGGGTTGTAGAGCAGTTGTAAGACTCACTGAAACTAAAAGGAAAAAATTGGGTGAAAGAGGTATAAATTGTATCTTTATTGGGTATGTTGAGCATTCCATTGCATATAGGTTGTATGTGTTGGAATCCAATGACTATGTGTCGGTGAACACAGTTATCGAGTCAAGAGATGCAGTATTTGATGAAGAGAGATTTACTTCTATACCTAGTCCTAAAGATTTGATTCAAAACTCTTTGAATATGAGCTCAAGTGAAATTGAAAATATATCAAGTGGTACCAATTGTGTACCTGAACCTTCTGAACCAAGGAGAAGTACTAGAGCCAGAAACGTTAAGTCGTTCAGATCTGATTTTCAACTTCATTTAATTGAAGGGTCAAAAGATAAGATTGGCTATCAATATCAATATTGTTTTGTTATGGAAGATGATCCAAATACTTTTAGTGATGTTATGGCATCAAGGGATGTTGCATCTTAGAAAGAAGTTATCCAAGATGAGATAGAGTCTATCATGCATAACAATACATGGGAATTGGATGATTTACCTCCTGGGTGCAAATCATTGGGAAATATATGGATCTTTAAACGAAAAATGAAAGTAGATGGTACTATTGAAAGGTATAAAGCTAGATTTGTTATACATGGATTTAGACAAAGAGAAAGAATTGACTTCTTTGATATTTATGCTCCGGTTGCTAGGATTTCCACCATTAGATTGTTGATTGCACTTGCATCTGTATACAATCTTGTAATTCATCAAATGGATGTCAAAACTGCATTCTTGAATGGTGATTTGGATGAGGAGATTTATATGAAACAACCGGAAAGGTTTGTCATGTCTGGTTGTGAAAACAAGGTATGCAAGTTGAAAAAATCTTTGTATGGTTTGAAACAAGCACCAAAAGATTGGCATAAAAAACTTGATAATGTGATATTGTCTAATGGATTTATTCTTAATCAAGCAGACAAGTGTGTAAATAGTAAATTTGATAATTCTTGTAAAGGAGTTTTGATTTGTCTATATGTGGATGATATATTGATTTTTGGTATTGACCAAAATCAGGTTGATGAAACAAAGAAATTCTTATTATCTAATTTTGAGATGTAGGATTTGGGGGAAGCTGAAATGATTCTTGGTAGAAGAATCAAACGAAAGAACAATAGTATATCGATTTCTCAATCTCACGATATTGGGAAGATATTAAATAAATTTAATTTTAAAGATTGTTCTCCGGTAATCACACCTATAGATCATAGTCTTAAGCTTCTACCTAATAAAGGTATTGCTAAATCTCAACTTGAATACTCGAGAGCCATCGGGTGTCTTATGTATGCCATGCCTAGCAGTAGTCCGGATATTGCCTTTGCGGTTGGAAAACTTAGTAGGTATACTAGCAATCCTAGTTCGCATCATTGGCAAGCTTTAAATCGAGTATTCAAGTATTTGAAAGGAACCATGAATTATGGTTTAACTTATACCGGATTTTCTTATGTACTTGAAGGATATTCAGACGCGGGTTACATTTCCAATATGGAAGATCATTCTTCCACAAATGGATGGGTATTTCTACTCGGGGGAGGTGCTATCTCTTTGGCATCTAAATAACAAAATTGTATTACTGATTCAACAATGGAATCAGAGTTTGTGGCATTAGCAGCAGCGAGTAAAGAAGCTGAGTGGCTAAGAGATTTAATGTATGAAATTCTGTTGTGTCCCAAACCGATATCAGCTATATCTATCAGATGTGATAGTGAGGCTGCCTTGGCTAATGTCTATAGACAAGTTTACAAAGGCAGGTCTAGACACTTAGGTGTTAGACACAGTATAATTCGTGAGCGCATCATGCTTGATGCTATTTCAGTAGAGTTTGTGAGAACTAAATATAATTTAGCCGATCATTTAACTAAAGGGTTAAGTAGAGATCTTGTGCACAAACTGGCTATGGGGATGAGATTAAAGTCCATCTAAAATCTCTCATGTTGAGATACCCAATTCCCATCTAATATGATATTATGTGCTGAATTCAATGTGGAAAGCTTAACATCTAAAGACTGGAACACATTTGTATATCATCCCAAGGTATGTGTTCAAACCTGCAAGTTGTGAAGGTTGAAGATTATCTTCTTAATAGTTCTTTTAGAAAATTGCATATGTATGTGCAAGAAGAAAAGAACTACCTATATGAGCATGAAGTTTAGCCACTTCAAGAAGCTAGGACTTGGCTTTGATATGCTTAAAAAAGATAAGGACACAAGGCTAGTAAAAATAGTGTCAAGTAAGAACAAGTGAGTATGTAAATTTATGTGTATATTGTTTTCATGTATTCATTGTGAATAGTAAAGGTTCAATCCTTAGTGATACCTTGATATTCGAATATTTGGAATGTGTAATATACTAATGTGAAATTCATCATTACGATATTTCATTTAAGCATAAATTTGTTAATTGTTGTGATTATGTTTAGTTTATCATGAATTACACTAAAATGGAGGAAGATTGTTAGATATTTTAGTGTAATTGGATCGACTAGTCGACCAATTTAATCATGATAAATCATCAAACAAGTTGTAGAGTGCGGAGTGCACGCTTGTTACATTATATCATGATTAACATGGTGAAGGGGCGTAGCCCCTTGCGGGGTTTAAATGGCAGAGCCCCTTGCGGGGTTACTTTTATTTTTCTTAAATCGGCTATTGTTGCAAGTAAACAAAATTTCGAAATTGGAAATTTGACTGTCTTGTTCAAATTTCAAATTTGAAGCCGTTTTATTACAAATCCCGCTTAAAGACCTTAACTACCAAATTGGTTGAATTGATAAAATATGGGATCTGTTGAAAAATGACATTCACATTAATTCATACTCTCTGTTCAAATATAATATCTCTGATTTTATCCAATTGTTTACAAGACTTCAGAGATTATCCGGAATCAAAACACAGTTTTCTACACTTATATCATATAACTCAGATATATACGAATGTATGTACAGAGGAGATCCTTATAAAACAACAACTTTTTAAAGATAAGTGGAATAAGTTATTATTTTTAGAGTTTGGGTGTCTTCAAGGGGTTTTTAGCAAAATTTATCATTTTGGTTGGAATGGATAATCGTTTCGTGGTTGTTGTAATTATTACCAGGTTTATAAGGCTAACAAAATACAAAGTGGTTGTGTTATCAGTTTGTTCGATAACATGCTTGAAATATAATTTCTCCAATTTGATCGAGCTGTCTTTACATGGATTTATATCATATTTTAACCAATTATTTGGATGGAACAACTTGAGTTTTTTTAATCAATTACTTCAAGAAATTTTGTTATGATATAGAGTCTCAACTTCGAATCATAATCATATACGAAATAACCTATTTGTTTTAAAAATAATTCTCCATAAATTCATCTCGTTGCATTGACCTTGCATACAATGTTTGAAGTTTACCATATTTTTAAATCACATAACATACCATGTCTATCATAGAATTTATCTCGTATACGTACGAAAAATGATTAGTCATTTTAACAACATATCCATATTTTACTTTGTCAGTGTCTATCTTTTTAGTCAATTCACAATGTCTAAACATAATAACAATAGATACCTCGGTGACCAAATCCCTCGCTTATTTGAATATCCAAGTGTTATTTACAAACCACCTTACACTTATCCTATGATGGTTTTACATTTTTGTATTTATATCGAGAAAAATGCATAGTTTACCTTAAATAGTTTAAAATTAGTTGAGTTGCCTTAATAAATTTCTTTAATAATAAATGCATACCTTCACCATCATCAATACTAATAATAATAATTACTTCGATCATGTTAAGTCAATTATTTTTAACATATTATATAACGATTAATAATTTTATCAATTTTTTTGTTATGTAGTGCTTGACCAAGCTAGCGTATACATAAACGAATTATTTTTAGTACGGTTTGACCCAAAATGTTTTAATGTACTCCAAAGATATCTTACAGGATATGTACATATGTTTGATGGTTATTTTCTTTGATTGTAACTTGAAATCAGTTTCCGAATACACAACTGCATTTCAAGAAACGAGCAGCTCATGGAATAAATTTGTTTCTATAAATAATTATTTTCATATTGACTAAAATTAATTTGTTTACATGTCATTTGCTTAACAAGTATGTTGTATTTGGAAATATCCTCGTAATTACATCTATCAACACCAATTGCTTATATTTTAGTATAATATTAGGTAACATGCACCGGATTTGTTTCTTAACCAACCTAAGATGATTCATCGTCCAAGCCTAGTTTGCCAACTTTCTTCGTACGAGTTTTATACTTTTTACTTAACCCCATCAATTTCAAACAAAGAAAGTTTGTATCTCATAATCTTGTATATATTAATAATAACTAGAATATTTTAGCTTGTCCTTAACAGGTCTAAGATGTCGGTGTGCAAAGAAAAATTATGATAACTTGAGCCGTCTTAGATGCCCCCGTATATCAATCTTTCATATTTTTCAACAAAAACTACATGTATGATTGACTATATATCTTTAATGTGTGATTTTTATGTCTTGCATTACGAATATTGTGTATGGGGGATATGTTATTAGATTTTACATTTCTCAAACATAAAACTTCCATATGGAGGACCCTAGTAAAAAACAACTTCTTAACATTTTTTTTCTCAATTTTCTCGTTCCAATACATCCTTCCAAAAAGTTCGCAGGTGCATGATTATGTTTTCTAAATAAAACTTTCAAACATCATATATAATTCAACTTCAACTAGATGAACCCTAAATCTATAAGAACAATCGCATTTTGGTGCTAATAGATGTTCTTTTAACATTGTCTTTAAAATGTCATTTTTATATATTACCTACCTCTGGCAAAAACAAAGGATTTCTCCCATGTTTTTCTTTTTTTGTAGAAAATTTTAATTAGTATGTATTTCAAACTTTATTCTATGTGTTTTATTCATTATTCAAGCTTCGATTTTGGTGATGTGCATGGGTCGTTAATATATAAGTTGTAATCTTCTAAAATACTATATTCTAAATAAATTATTTTGGCCTCTTATAAATTTTATTAAAAAAATAAGAAACAATTATATTAAAAAACTCTCAAAATAGTCACACCACATATAATGATCCAAAAAATATCAAAACACACAATTTAGACAAAAAATGGTGAAAATAACGTGTTTTAATTTTTTTTATGATTTTGATTCAACATATGATTCCGACTTGATGGTCGAAAATGTATGTCATACACAACACCAAATTTTGATCAATACAGTAAGAATGTGATATTATTGAATACCTTCAAATCTTAATGTATAAGTCGAAATCCCAAACTGATTTTACGATTATATGTATCAGATTTTTTTTATAAATTTGTTGAAATAAAAATTAGAAGCATAACAACAATATAGGTCAAGTTAAGTTCACCAAAATCTCATATAACCCCATCCAAAATCCTCATTTGAGTTCATTACCAAATTTACCTCCCAAGTTCAATTTATTTACAAAATAGTTATTACTAAAAAAACACTAAGTGTATCCTAACCACACCCAACATGAAACACAACCTAAATATCTAGCCTCGCCTAAAACATTTCAATATCTTCTTCAATATTTCAACTTTTTTTAAAAATTGTTCTTTAACATTAAACTTGTTCTTCAATCTGATATTGAACTTTTTTTTTGAAAAAAAAAACTAAGTAAAACTCACTACATCTCAATAAAATTTTAAAAAGAATCATAAACAAAGATATGAATCAACCGGAGGATACAATTTCTTTAGAGAAGTTAAACTTGTGAGAAAAGAACCTACACTCGTCGGAGAAGGTAAAATATTTTTCTTCAAACTTGGTATACCTACACACCACGGTTGAGTGGGGTTGTACCGATGGTGCGTGAGTGCTCCAAGTCTGGTTCTACCCACCTGCACCATCGGGTATGAGGCCATGCATTATAGGTTCAACACCTATGAACCTAAGGTACAGGGCCTCAACACCATCGGTTCTGAGGCCTTGCACCATAGGTTTAGCCCCCTAAACTTATGGTGCAAGGCCTCAACATCATCGGTCCTAACTGGTTAAACCATAAGTTCGAACCTAGTGCCAATTGTTAAAATGAGGTTCGTTTTAATATTTTTTGTTTTATATTTTGAACTATGTTTTGTTTACTTAGTTTAATTTTTCCAAATATAATTGCATGAAGAACATGCTACAAATGAATATGCAGAGGATTTATTTTTATATTTAAAATTTGTTAGGTTGTTTTGTCTATGAATATCTTAGTATTTTTTAAAAACATAATGTATTGTGAGTTGACAAAATATTTTTTTATCGTAAATATATTTAGTAAATTTAAATATTTGACTCACTTTTAATGTTACATAATGATGATCCATCTCTCACAGGATCCTTTCCGTGTATTAGATGACATTAGTCAACAAATAATAAATGTTAGGTAAAAGTAAACTCCAAAATAAACAAAATAAATAAATTATTAGTAACTAAAACGAACGAAATAAGCACAAAAAACAAGGTTTAATAGGTTGAAAAATTTGGAAAACTCACAGGGGATTTCCGTTTGAAAATTTGGATTTTTTGTTTTGAAAAATGGAAAGAAAATTGGTTGTGCACCATCGGTGTTGTTCATCTTCCTACCGATTCCAGTGAGAAAGATAAACATTATACTTTAAATTTCTAACTCTATATACCCCCAAATCCTAAAATTATTAACCCGTCAATTTCACAACAAATTCAACCCCAAACAACAATAACAACCAATATAGAATTAACTACCTAATAGCTTCATAAATCAAGAAACTATAAAAATTAAAAATAATAATAAAAAAGCTCACATTGGTGAATGAGGAGGAGGATAAGATTTCTTCAATTAGGTGGGAATATAAAACATAATTGTAAATCTCACACTGATTTACTAGTTCACTATTGCAGCTTCCAATACATATATTATTTGTTTTTTTATTCCTCACCTTTGTCATAGCTAGAGATTGACAATTTTCTTTCCTCTTACGTAGGAGTAGTTTTATAGAGAATTACACTACCGCTCGTGCTCTGAATCGGAACATCTTTATATTCGCCTTCATTTATTTGGAAAAGTCTTGAGAACTTCGACCACATGGTTAATTAATGGTCACTCTTTAGGGTTTTGGCTAAGACACTGGTATGCCAGACTGGCTACTTTCATTACACTTTTCAGAGTATACTGTCCGTTTTTTATCTTCGTTTAACAATAGACATGCACAATCAACCAAATTATGGTGTCGGCCAAAATTAAGGATTTCATCTTACTAGTAGGGATTCCATCTTACTATATAATCGAAGAAGAGAACCTGGGTCAAAGTATATATATATGATATCAGTCAAGTTATATTTCAGGACTCGTCTAATTTCTATAGAATAGTAGAAATTGTATTTGACTGAGCATGACTATATTGAACTATCTTGAACCTATTACCCTTCTGTAGCCACTGATGTTCAGACATCAGAGTAATAGATTCATGGGGTATGCTCGACGACGACGCGTGTGAAATAACGATTGTTGGAAAATGGTTTATGGGGAGGCTAAATTAGAGATACTAAGAAGTATAGTTTTCTCTAAAAAAACTAAAAAAAATTGAAACAAAAGATAAATATGTTGCAGAAGTCATCTCTTTATATAGACTAATCTTGATCTTTAATTTCCTTACTTCTAATCATTCTAATCATTACAGCGTCCAAATTGTCACACGCTTGGGGTACTTATGAGACTAGCACCATATCAATCATGACTTCTTATAACAACCAACCCAACAATAACACATGTATGTGTTTTATTAGCCTTGGTGCAAAAGTGAATAAGCAACATTCTAGTCGGCAAATCTCGTACTCCTAAGTCGTACAAAGCAACACGACTTCAATATTTTCCCCTAAAAACAAAAGAATAGAATTTCAAAAGCATAAAAGTCTCTGATAGACTCCTCACTAATAACAATATAGTTCGATCTGAATGACATGACTCCTCGTTTCCAAATCTTATATTTACCCCATATTTTTGAAATAGTCTCTGGATAAAACTCTTTACATATAGATATTCTTAACCTTCGAAGAATATAGACTAAATAAACAACTCACAATTTTTTTTATTACCAAATCATTATAACACGTTGATCGAATTTTTTAATAATATTTAACCATAAATAAATTAGAAAGTTAAGAAAAGTCCATAGTAATGCAATGTAAATAAATTTCATTTGTTATATATTTTGAAGGGATAAATAATTTATATTATAATAATAATAATTAATTTGTATGATGATTTTTCTTTTTAATTTGTTTTCTAACGTATCTAAATTTTTAATGATCTCCCAAATAATGGACTTCCCCTTTCACCAAAATCGAGATCATAATCCAAGTATTAAACTGAATTTTAAAGTTATTAGTCTATTTTATTGTTTTATTAAAATTAAATTTATATTGAAACGAAATGGGGACTAATCGGAGCAACCGAATTCCGAAGCAGTTGGAAAATTAAATTGCCATCTTTTAATATAATGATAAACCCCAGCAACTTCCATGCGTTTGCATTTAGTTTCTATCAGTTTCCAACCTTTTTGAAAATATCCATTTATGATACAAGTAGCCGACCAAGAATGGTACTTGTGGATATTACTAAGAAGTCCTGTTTAGTCAGGCAAAGCTTTTGTGAACCAAATGAAAACAATAAATTACATAATTTTATCTTTTCACTTTATTAGTATAGTATAGTAAAGTTGACAGCAAAATTATTAAGACCAATGTCCTATGTTTTTTCTTAAGAGACACCATCTCCGTAAGAAAAAAAAATCAATGTTCGAAAAGGACTTGGTAGGTAGGCAATTTTATTTTTTTTGGACCCTATTTAAGATTTCGTTTCCTTGTGGTCCGAAACTATAAAGTCTGTGGGCAATATGTCTCGGTCATGATCTTACCTACATGTCGGAAGATCAGGTTGGTGTCTAGAGTAGCAATCGCGTTGCCTAGAGATATGCTAACAGATGTGACACGGTGATATAACAGGCCAAATTTATTGATACGGTTATCACAAATAGAGGTGTCAAATGGTTTTGGAACCGCGGGTGTACCGCGGGTGTCCATTAAAACTGCAATTTAGCAGAATTGCAAACCGGCAGAACTATTTAACGGCAGAACAACAAATCGACAGAACTGCAAATCGTCAGACTGTAATCCGCCAGACCTGCAAAACGCCAAACCTATTTAAATATTATAAGTATTTTAATTATTTAATAACCAAAATCATATCTTAAGTTATATTTAAAAAATATTCAGATAATGTATATGATTATAAAATTATTATTACATTTTGGTTAGTATTAATTTGTTTTGGTTATTAATATTTTAAGTGTTGTAATTATTATATAAACCAAAATTTTAAATATTACTTATGTTATTATTATATTTTGATTATTATTATTATTATATTTTGGGATCCAATATTAGTAGGGTTGATATTATGTTATAAACCAAAATTATATCTTTTCATGTTAAAATATTGCAAATTTTATGGTTATAATTTTAATATTCCATTTTGATTACTATTGTGATTTTGTTATAAATATTACAAGTGTTTGTTATTATTTTTTAAACCAAAATCAGATCTTATAATTATTTCATAATACAATTGTTGTTATTATAATAAAAGGTAAATAGTTTTTTTTGGTTTATTTAGCCGTCACAATGTATACTCTTGCGGGCCAGGAGTCGTACAAATGTTTTCAAATTAAAATACAAAATAAAAAAAAAACTATCACAAACACCATTAATAACAAGTGAAAATTAGTGGGTGGGTGAGCATTAGCAAGTCTACGTTTTAGAGGTATTTTAAAACTTAAAACAACGTTTTTTTAAATATGCAATAAAATACTAATCGAAACTAATTAATATCGCAAATAAAAAAAACTAAATTTAGACTAATACGAACTAATACCAACTAATAACAAATAATAACAAGCAATAACAACTAATAAAATTAGAATTAAAAGAACTAATTTAAATAACTACAACAAGTAAATAACTTGATAAATTATACGAAGCTCTTAATTGAGCTATTATAATGTTATCCCAACGTTATTTAAGTGTTTTTATCAAATAGAAACAATTTGCGGGATTTTTTTTTTCGAACAATTCCTAAAGTAGAACTACAATATGTAAAATAAGAAATTCGAGTTTTATAGAATATCTAGAACAAGTAGAGAGATTTAGAGAGATATAGGGTGGATTTAGATAGTTTGTGAGTTTGGAGTTGGGGTCCCCTCTATTTATAGGGGAGACTCATTAAAAAATTCAAAAATTCGAAGAAAAAAAAATTGTCCGGGCCATCCGGACGAATTTTCCGGAGGCCATGAGTGAAAATTCGGGGCATATAAAGAATTTTCCTCTATTTATTAATGAATTTCTTTAACAACTATGTTACTTGTTTGGTTTTTATTATTAATGAAGTGTTTGTTTTGCTTTTGTTTTATTAAATGTTATTTAAATCTCTTTCAATTTCAATTTTTATTTTGTTATATACAAGTAATTTATGTTTATGCATATACTTATACAATTCTAAAACTTTTAAATTTAAACTTCAAATATTAAATAGTTCGCAAATACAATAAACTATTCATCTAAACATAAACACTTCAAGCTTGAAAGATCTAAAGAATCACCTAATAATTTAAAATCAGAATACAATTATATGTCTAATAGGTATATATTATTTAATATGTACCTAATATTAAATAAAATATCTTAAATATATAGTATGTTCAAACAATATACAAATCATTTTACAAGTATATTTTTTTACGATATCTTGTTTAAAACAATTAAATTTTAATTTTATAATCGTACAAATATTTTCAATAATATTGAAATTTATAATCAAAATACAAATAGATGTATATACTTTATTTAATATCTACCTAATATTAAATAAAAGAGAAAAGTACCAGTAAATACCTTCTCAACTATGTAATTACCTAGTGGTATCCTCTTTTTAAATAGTGTCACTTGGTACCTCGAATTAAAATTTGGACAAAAATACCCCCGACCAAATATACGCGTGCTGAAAAAGAAAAAAAAACCTGGTACAATTCTCAGGATGCGAATTGCTTGCAAATTCTCAGGATGCGAATTGCTTGCAAACTCTAAGGATTTCTGAACGATTCTCATGATAAGATGCGAATTGCTTGCAACTCTTAGGATTTCTGAACGATTCTCATGATAAGATGCGAATTGCTTGCAACTCTCAGGATTTCTGAACGATTCTCATGATAAGATGCGAATTGCTTGCAAAAAAAAAAACCTGGTACAATTCTCAGGATGCGAATTGCTTGCAAACTCTCAGAATTTCTGAACGATTCTCATGATAAGATGCGAATTGTTTGCAATTCTAGGTTTTCTGAACGATTCTCATGATAGGATGCGAATTGTTTGCAACTCTCAGGATTCCTGAACAATTCTCATGATAAGATGCGAATTGTTTGCAACGCTCAGGATTTTCTAAACAATTCTCATGATATGATGCGAATTGTTTGCAACTCTGGGTTTCCTGAACAATTCTCATGATATGATGCAAATTGTTACTCGTGAAATTTTATTTTTTAAAAAAATAAAAAAATATCATCAATGGATCTAGTTTTGTTCTTTTTTAAAAAACAAAAGTGATGGTACTTTCATTTATTTTTTCGAGCTCCGGTTTGAAAGATACAGGTCTTTTAAAAATAAAATAAAAAGAAAAAGTAGGAAAGAGAAGGAAAGAGAAATTTTGGTTACGTGGCTGTTCATGAATGGTGAGGGTAGTTAGGGTATTAAAATAAAGTTAGGTACTATGTGATAATTAGGTAGTTGAGTTCGGTATTAAGTGACAATTGATCAAACCTTGGGTACTAGATGACAATAAAATAGTTGAGTAGGTACCTTAGGAATAATTTCCCTAAATAGAATCTCTTAAATATATAAATATAATTAAACATATCAAAATCATATTACAATTATATTTTTTAGAATATAATTGCCTTGATTATAGAATTTCGATTAAAATGATATAGTATTTAAATTAAAATACAATAAATAGTATAATTAACTCGTTTATATTGAAATTATATTCAATTAACACTTACAAATTAATTTTAAATAATATTATAAAATACTTTAAGAAACGGTGCCTAAATGGTTTTTCTGATGGATAAACTACTAGATAACCTCCGAAACTTGTCCGTTATACCTGCAACCCGTCAGAACTGCATACCGGCAGAACTGCATGAGCAGCAACCCGCCAGAACTGCAAATCGTAACAAATTTTTAAACGGTTATGACGGTTCGCGGTTTGAACCGTTTGACACCCCTAATCACAACTGTTGTGACAAAACACAATTCGAAACCATAGCAACAATATGGCACAGTTAAATTGAGATTTGTTTTATAACGAGATTCTAAAATCTGATTTTTAAAAAAAAATTAAAAAAATTATTTTGTTTTTTACATATTAAAAGTTCTTTTTTTGAAATTTCATTATAAATTTTTTTTTAGGATGATCTGATTTAAAATAAAAAGATGTCAATTTAGCGTAGTTCTTATATTATCTTATATACCTATAAAAAAGGTTCGTTATTATGTTTTTATTATTGTTATTATAATTTAATTATAATTTATAAACAATCATGTTACATTAGTTTTATAACTTAAATCGAATAAGTATTATTGTTTGATAAACAAAATAATTATATATTTTATATATTATAATTTTAAATTAGTATACCAGTTATTGTTATTATATGTTTGATTATTATTATCATTTGATTATGATTATTATTATCATTTGACTATAATTTATAAGTATTATAAATGTAATAGAAATATTGTTATTGTTTGAAACTATATTGTTACGGTTCCTGTAAATTATAATTTAAATTGGTGTAAGGTTATTATAGTTTTATTATTATAATTTGATTATTATTATGGTTTGATTATAATTTATAAATACTAGAAGTATGTTATATTTTGATTATTGTTTATTAATGATAAAATATTTCAAACTAACCTCTCCCCCATAATCTCTGGTTCCTCAGTTCAGGAATCGGAGCCTGCTGTCGAGCCAGAAGTTACAGCCACTAGCCTTAAAAAATCATCTCCCTTCATTGCAATGGGATCGGATACGGAGCACTCTCCTGAGAAGTTAGTCGATAGGAGGAAAGGCCGGTTGGTTAAAGGCCAAGGTTCTAAAAACACTCCCTCTAAGTCGGGGGCAAAGGACAGCAGCACCGGATCAAAGGTGCCTATTAGAGCCCCCAAGGACAGGTTGTCCGAACCGGAGGGCTCCAATCCAAATCTTCAACAAGAAACTTCTGTTCCAGACACTCTACTGGAGAGTAGAAATCAAAGGGGCACTGAGGCCCATCAGTCCGGAGACAAGGCTGAGTCAAGTTTGAACCCTCCCCCACTACAGCTGCTGAAATCCCTTCAACAATCATGGAGGAAGTGATGGAGGACTCTGTTGAAGAGGCCCCATTTGAGTCTGAGCCCTCCGGTCAGACCAGCAAAGAGATAGTTGCCAAGAAGGATAAAGGCAAGGAGAAATTGTACTTGAGGCATCCGGATCTGCCGGAGAGCCTGGAAGGAAGAGTGGGGCCTTGTTTCCACAAGGTCAGCGTTAATTACCTTCTCTCCTTACAAAAAATCAACTACGCATTCATCCACACTGCTGAGCTGGGCAGGATGCGTACGAAGTTAAAGATCAGGATTCCTATACACCCGGAGACTCCAATGGACTGCAAGTTAAGTGAAGTGGTCATATTCACGGAGTTATTCAACTGGGGGCTCAGGTTCCCATTAGAGCCAGAGATTGTCAGATATTTCCATCTGATCAAACTCTGTCCGAGCCAGCTGAGCCCCAACGCTTGGTATACCCTTATGTCATGCATCATGGCATCAAGGCTGTCCTGGATCCCTCTGCCCATGGAGGAGTTTGCTGCAGTGGCTAGCCTGTGTAGAAACCACCACATCCCCTTTTACCACTTTAACATGGGGGATTACTTCAAGGCGGTGGATGATTTGCTGGAGGCAGAGAGGAACTGGAGGACTCAGTTCCTATTTGTTAGTGGTGCCTGGGAGAACGGCAGGAAGATAAAATCCGGAGAGAACCCAAGCCTCCTCAGAAGCAGATGGAGGAGTGACCGTAAGTATCTTGCCTTTATATTTTTGTCTCTCTTCTCTTTTCTTTTTAGACTTAGTTTATACTAGTTTGTCTTACTTTTGTCTTAGCAGTACTGCCCAAGGAGTTCAGTAACTATCAGAAAGCCGGGCAGGTTACTTGTGGCAAGATTAATGCCTGGGCTGCTGAGGAATGGGGGAACCGATTCCACGCTGCTTTCACCAGTGGAAACTTGGCAATGTCTCACCTGTGAAACACCACAGGTCGGAGAGACTTGACCTGGGAGGAGCTCACCACCCAGCCTTCTCCGGACGTTGTGCTTAAGAGGACCCATGAACCAGATGGGACACTCTTCCTGCCAGGCCGGGCCAAAGCCCCGAGCAAGATGAAAGGCAAGAAGAAGAAGGGCAAAAGGGTGGTGGGTGATGCCAACTCTCCTGATACAGAGAAGGATGCTCCAACAGATCCAGAGGGGGAAGCCGATAGCCAAATTGATGCTGCTTTTCTGGAAGTGGTGGAGCAAGAGACTGAGAAACAAGAAGCGAACCTCCCAAAACCTCCAAGGGCTTCTAAGAGGAATCGTAAACAGGGAAGCGAAGGCATAGACCGGGAGGCCAAGAAGAAGAAAACGTCTAAGGGAGACGAGCTTTGTCTCCGGGCTCCGGAGCCTTCTGTCCATGCTGACCCAACGCTTGCCGAGGAGATTCCGGGCGACTTTCATACTGATGAGGTTGAGGGGGGAGATATCAAAATAGATGGAGTAGACATCATCGGTCTTGGTGAGCTTGGTGAATACTTCCTCAATCTCCCCAGAGATGACTTTGCTGGGCCTTACCTTCCTCCAAGCACCTCCAACACGGTCACTTTTAATGGTAATACTTTTAGCGTTTCTAGTGAAAGGGATGCTATAGCCCACTCTTTGTTAAGAAATGTGCAGCATGTACTTGCGTTGGAGAGACAAGTTCGGAGCCAGGTTGATATCATCAAAGATCTCAAGTCTAACAAAGAGAAGCTGTCCGACGACCTTCGCACTGCCACTTCCAATGCTGACATGTTAAAGGAAGAAAACGAGGAGTTGAAGAGAAACCAGAAGGAAAGCACCACAAAAGTCGCCACTTTAAAGGAAACCATTAGAGATCTCCGGGAGAAGCTGTCCGGACTGGAGAAAGACCTTAACATCTCAAAGGGAGAATCCAAAGCCAAGGATCAAATCATCATCAACCTGACCAATGATAAGACTGCCCTTGAAAATACAGTGTCCAAGGCTGCCGAGGAGAAAAATACTTTGTTACAGGAGCAGGAGGCCAAGATCCAAGCCAAGATCAATGCTTATGCCAACCAGATGATCAAAAGCGAAGAGCAACTGCTTGCCAATGTGAGGTCTGACATGGTTCTACTTTTCCATGAAAAGTTTCCGAAGAAGAACCTAGGGGACTTATGGCTTCATGTTGAGCCTGAAGACCTCCCCTACCATATGATGACCGAAGGCGACATGTATGGCTACTCTAGTGATTCCTCAGATGATGAAGAACACTCCGGGGAGAAAATTGGCGAAGAGAATGACGGTCCTAAGGGGGAGAAGGTAGATGAAGGTGAGCCATCTTCAAAGGCTCAACCTTAACTTATGATTTACTTTGTTTACTTTTTATTCAAACTAAAGTCCTTGGAAGGCCAAGGCATTCTTTTTGTAATTGTGTCCAGTATCTGACCGGACATGTTTTTTGTTCTTACTTTAACTATTCAAAAGTCCTTGGAAGGCCAAGGCACTCTAAGTTATTTCAATGAATGTTTCTGTTTTGCACAAATCCCATATTCTTTCATCGTTTGTTCTAATTTCGATGGCTAGAGTTTAAATAGCCTTTAATTATTTCATAGTCAGAGTGTTTAAGTTCTCCGGCTAGAGTTTAAATAGCCCTTAGTTATTTCAATCCGGATAGTGTGACAATAGATAAAACTTAAAACACTTGGAAATTTTTTTAAGAAGGCACCAAATTTCATTCAAAAGCCCGGACACCTCATTAAAACCTCCCCGTGCCACCAGGGAGGAAAGAGTATGCCTCCAAATATTTACATGGATGTCCAAACAAGTAAATATTTACACAAATGCTACTCCAAGTACATCCGGAGATGCTCAATATTCCAAGGATGAGTCAAAACTCTTCCATCTTTGTCTTCCAACCAATATGTTCCACGTTTAATCCTTTCAACAACTATGTAGGGACCTTCCCAAGTTGGGGCCAGCTTTCCGAACAGCTTTTCTTTAGTGTGTAAGAAGACTTTCCTTAATACCTTGTCCCCTGGTTGGAAATTATTCTTTTAACTTTGGAAGCAAACCTGCTTCTCATTAAACCCTGATAGTGTGCAACTCTAAGGTGAGCTTTAACTCGTTTTTCTTCCATCAGATCAAGTTGACTTCTGATTGCCACCTCGTTAGCGTGTTCGGAGAAGTTGTGAACACGAAAGGAGGAGAGAGTTGCCTCTATGGGAGCTACTACATCCATCCCATAGACCAAAGCAAAGGGTGACTCTTGTGTTGCAGCCCCTGGTGTTGTCCGGTAGGCCCACAAGACCTCTTGTAGATAACTAGGCCACTTCCCAGCAACCCCTTCCAAATTCTTCTTTAAACCGGACAGTATAGTCCTATTTGCCACTTCAACTTGCCCATTTGCTTGTGGGTGGAAATGTGAAGAAAAACAATGTTGTATACCCCTTGAGGAACAGAAGCTCTCCATTTCCCTATTGTCGAACTGTGGCCCATTGTCTGTTGTTATCTTTTGTGGGACACCAAATCTGCAATAGATGTTGGATAAAATGAACTTTATAACAGCTTTTGATGTTGTCCCAGCTAGAGGGGCTGCTTCAATCCACTTCGAGAAGTAGTCTATGGCCATAATTATAGTTTTGCATCCTCCGGACGCCACAGGGAGAGGCCCTACTAAATCCAACCCCCATCGAGCAAAAGGAATAGGCTCAGAAATTGATTCTAATGGAATAGCTGGGACATGAATCTCATTGCTGTACCTCTGGCATGGGTCACACCTTCTTACCAATTCTTTAGCATATTTCATGATTGATGGCCAATAGTAACCGGAGAGTAAAACTCTTCTTGTTAAAGCTCTAAATCCACAATGGGCTGATCCCTCACCATCATGCAATTCAGAGAGGACTACTTGAGACTCTTCATCCCCCAAACAGCGCAGTAGAGGTTTACTGTAAGATTTTTTGTACAACACGTCTCTTAATATGATAAAACCACGAGCCTTGTGCTTCAGTGTTCTGGCCAGTGACTTATCCGGAGGCACGACAACATCAGAGAGATATTGCAAGAGAGGAAACCTCCAGTCTTGAGGTTGTTTCACTTGTGCTTCAAAAATTTCCTCTTCTTTACCCTTACTAAGTTGAATGGAGGGGCTTTCTAGCACATGGATCCATGGATACGACTCTGTATATGCTATGGTTGCCAATGAGTCTGCTAGCTCATTTTCTGCCCGGGGAATGTGCTCATAGACAACACCTTTAAACTTAAGTGCTTCATTTTTGAGGAGGAGTAAATATTTCACAAGCTGCTCCTTCTTAGCCTCAGATTGGCCTTGAGCATGGTGGATAAGAAGTTGGGAGTCACTTAGTAGCTTGACCCTCTTAGCCCCACAAATGTTGGCTAACTTTAAACCAGCTATAGCTGCTTCGTATTCGGACTCATTATTAGATGCCCTGAAAGCAAAACAAATAGCCTGGTACATTTTGTCTCCATACGGGGAAGTCAAACACACCCCTGCACCACACCCCATAGTGCTAGATCCACCATCTGTTCGGACGACCCATACCTTTTTATCTTTTATATCAGTAGTTTGTTGCGAATCCCTGTCGGAGTGAAATTCAACCAAAAAATCAGCCACAGCTTGGGCCTTGACTGCTGTTCGGGGAGCAAAATCTATGTCGAAGTCCCCCAATTCTACTGACCACTTAGTCATCCTGCTTGAAATGTCTGCCTTTTAGAGGACATTCTTTAGGGGAAAAGAAGTCCGGACGATGATAGCATGAGCCTGGAAATAAGGCCTCATCTTCCTGGCAGCTATCACCAGGGCCAATGCTAACTTTTCGAGTTTCAAGTAACGCCTTTCTGCATCTATCAAACTTTTGCTGATGTAGTACACTGGATGGGGATGTCCATCGACCTCTCTTACCAATACAGCACTAATGGCACATCTTGAAACTGCCAAATATACGAAGAGCGTCTCCCCATCAACTGGCTTAAACAAAGTTTTGGGGGAGGACAGGTGCTTTTTGATCTCATTGAAAGCCTCATCATACTGTGGAGTCCAATTGAATCCCTTTGCACCCTTCAAGGTTTGAAAGAAAGGGGCACACCTGTCCGAAGACCTTGCGATAAATCTGTTTAAGGCAGCTAATCTCCCCGTTAACCGCTGTACCTCTTTAATGTTTTGAGGAGGCTCCATTCAAAATAGGGCGTTAAGCTGGTCCGGGTCGAGTTGTATTCCATGCTCACTTATAATATAGCCCAGAAACTTCCCGGACTGCACTCCGAACACACACTTTTCTGGGTTTAATTTCAAATTCACTTTTACCAAGTTGGCAAAGGTTTCTTGGAGATCAGACAAGTGCAACTGCTCATCCACACTCTTCACCATCATGTCATCAATGTACACTTCCATATTTCTTCCAATTTGATCAGCAAATGCCTTCTTGACTAATCTCTGATAAGTAGCCCCAACATTTTTCAAACAAAATGGCATTAATTTGTAGTAATGAAGACCTCAGTCAGTGACAAATGTGGTATGCTCTTGATCCTTTGGATCTACTTGAATCTGATTGTATCCGGAGAAGGCATCCATAAAGGAAAGCAGCTTGTTCCCAGAGGTAGAGTCTACTAACTGATCAATCCGGGGAACTGGATACAAATCTTTTGGGCAAGCTCTATTGAGATCTGTGAAGTTAATGCACATGCGCCACTTGCCATTTTTCTTTTTTACCAGAACCGGATTGGCAGTCCACAAAGGATATTGAGATTCCTTGATGTGCCCCATCTTTGTGAGCCTGTCAACTTCTTGCACAATGACATCAGCCTTCTCTTTAGAAAAAGCTCTTCTTTTTTGAACCACTGGTGCTACGTCTTTCCGGACAGATAGGTGATGTGATATCACTTCTTATGGAACCCCAGTAACATCAGCATTGCACCAAGCAAAAACGTGCTGATGGTTCTTCAAAAACTTTAACATTTCATCTTTCAAAATGGGTGACATCTTAGACCATATCTTGACACTTTTTCCTTCTTCCAGACAGTGTGTTTCTACCTCTTCGATTGGTATCAATACTCCAGGGGTCTCTCTGGGGTCATCAGTTTCACCCTCACCCCCAGAAAGGCCCTCAAACTGCTATTGTTCATTAATACGGACTGCCCCCAGCGTTCGAGGAGCCAGGGCAGTGGCATAATATTCTCTTGCAATCTTCTGGCTGCTCCGGACGACTCCAACCTGTCCCTGAACAGCATATTTCAAGCACTGATGGACTGTTGAAGCCACTGCATGCATCCTAGAGAGCCAAGACCTCCCTAGAATAGCATTATAACAAGTGGGACAATCCACCACAATAAATAGTATTCTAACCATTTTCTTGAAAGGGCCCTTGCCCAATAGAACTTCTTCTTCGAACTCTCCGATCACATCTGCTGAGCTGCCTGTAAAGCCCACAATTGATCTGTCCGAACTCTGAATTACAGCTGGATTTTTCATTCTCTTGTATGTAGCTAGGAAAAGGATATTGGTTGAGCTTCCAGTATCGACCAAAATTTGTTTTATGTCGTTGCCCCCAATAGATGCTCCTATGACAACAGCATCCTCAAGAGGGCCAGCAATGTCTCTTAAATCATCTTCATCAAAAACAATGAAGGGGAATGAGTTTGGTGACTGATAGGAAGTCATGCCTCATTCTAGCTGGGAGGCTAAAGTATGCACATGCCTCTTCCTCGAAGAAGCAGTAGGAGTTGTCATAGTGTCCCCTCCAAAAATTGTAAGTGACTCAAAAAACTTAATGAGTCCGGAGACCGACCTAGAACATTCCCCAATTGTACCCACTCTGTTTCGAGTTGGATCATGATCCAAGTACTCATATTCCACGTCAAACCTTTCAATTATAACCATGGCTCCCTTTGGAGCAGCATTACTTGGACCAACCCGGTGAGTGTTCTTAGGCCTGTTACTTCCTCTTCTTTTCACGTAAGCCCCCAGCTTTCCCCTCTCAATCAAGTTCTGAACTTCTTGTTTCAATGCTATGCAGTCATCAGTGGTATGACCAATATCGTTGTGATACTGGCAAAAAGAGTTATTACGATGCTCTCTGGGAGACTCTAGTGTAGCCGGTCTCCGGTAATGCACCTCTTCCTTTGTTTTATCAAAAATAGTGGCCACACTTTCTTTAACTCTGCGAACCACTCCGGTTGCACCCATGGCCCTCTCTTGTTTCTGGATTGCTGACTTTGAGCAGGAGCAGCTGGCTGAGACTGAGCTTTTGCCCTGCCATGCCCCTGTCCGGTCTCTCTTGCTTTATTTCCGGACTAATTCTGATTGGGATTTGGTGCCACTGGTGTAGACCTCACTTGCCTGTGCACCCTGGTTTTCTTTGTTTCATCAACGTTTATTTGTTTTCCAACCTGATTCAGCAAGCCTCCCCATGTCATGGCTTTCTTTCTGGTCACTGAATCAGCTAGATTGCCTAGGTTCAAACCCTGTCTTAGGGATGCTATTGCTACCTGTTCTAAGAAATCAGCTAACCCATTCTTGGTGTTCACAAAACGGCTTATATATTCTTTCAAGGACTCATTTGGCTCCTGGGCACAATGGATTATTGTGTCTCCATTGCCCTTTAGCTCTTTACTCCCTACAAACTGCCTTCGAAAGGCTACCCAAAAAGTATCGAAATCTTTAATACAACCCTGAGGCAGGCTGTTGTACCATTTTAGAGCACTCCCCGTAAATGATTGGGAGAATGCCCTACAAAGTAGTTTATCGTCGTCGTCAAAGTTCATCATGAAGTTTTTAAATTGCTCCAGATGGTTGTCCGGATCAGTACTGCCATCGTACTTCTCTATTTTGGTGCTGTCAAACGTCTTGGGGAGGTTTCCGGACAGAATTTTAGAAGATAATGGAGATTGCCTCCAATTCCTTCCACGACTGAACATAGTACCTCATTGGGAGTTGCAAAGATACCTGGTTCATCGTGAAAAGCGAAGGGATCCATCAGCATCCGGTCCACATGCCTCCGGCTATGAGATGATCCTTTACCAATATGCCTCTTCATCTTTCCTTGTCTATCCATTTTTCTTGAATATTTTTTAATCTTCTTTTGCTTCTTTCTAGTTCGACCCTCATCGCTGCTAGAGGATAAGGATTTTTCAACTCCCTCACTGTCCGAAAAGCTATCAGAAGATTCTGAGCTTGAGTCAGAACTCTCCACTGGCTTAGACCGGTGAGACTTTTTGGAACTGGCATGAGTCTTTTTGGTGCTCACATGAGTCTTTGAAGACTCATGCTCTCTAGGGTTATCGGTGTGATGAGCAGCTGATGCTTTGGACTTTTATTTCAGGCCCATCTTAGCCTTTTCGGCCCTCAGAGCTTCTATTTCACCCTTTAGCCTATCACGCTATTCGATAGTGTACTCATCGTTCTCTCCCTCCACTTCGAGCAGAGCTGGTGGTACTTCTGGATTGTCCGGATTCATTCAGACAGATTTTCTTAGCTGGTTTTGAATGCTTGATTCAGGCACCTTCTCCTCCCACTGTGGTCGCCAATTTGGTGTGGATAATTACCGCCTGAGGGTAGGTTTGTAATTTGGTTGGTGTTTAACAGTAGTATGTGGGTGTTATGTATTTTGTGTAGAGAGTAGAGAGATAATTAAGCTGGCTAGTAGCAGTTAATTCTCATTACCCACACTTAATGCAGGTGGTTGGGTATTTATACCCTGATGTTTGGGCCCTTATGGGCTTTCGGGTCATGTTTAATGGACCCGGGTCATGTTCAAAGACCCATGAGCTCTTAAGTAAGGGAGCAGGTAGCTTAGTCAAGAAGTGTTTAGGTTTTTTAGTACTTTTGTCATAGTTCGAACAGTCCTATAGTCTGAGTGTTCGAAGTGATCTGTCCGGTCCGGAGGCATTGGACCGAACTGTCCTTGTCCGGGGAGCATGCGGAATTCAGACTCATCACCCGTTAGGAACCGAAGCTATGTATTAACCATTAATTTTGAATTTTTTTGAAAATATATTTTCTTTTTCAAAGTTAGATTCTCCTAAACTTGTCATTTATCATTGATCTCCAATTAGGTTCTCTTTAATAAATGACAATATACTTTATTCAAAATGACGACATATTTACAAACTATTATGCGTATAAATAAAATAACAAAATATCAACCTTGATATAATTTAATAAAATTGATATCATCTCTCCATTTTCTTTATACTATTAATATTATTCATTAATATATTAATTTTGAATATTTCTTATATTTAGTATTTTTTTCTTACAATCTAACATAGTTTTATTGTTTTAAAGTGTAAAAAGATTTTTATATATCTTGATATTGCAAAGCATTTAAAGTATCCAAAACTACCCGATTAGAACCGAGTTAAGTACCCATACCGAACCGAATTAAGAAGAACTGAACCGAACCGAACCGAACTTTATTCGGTTCCTAAATGGGTACTAGTTTTGAAAAACCGAAAGAACCGAACCGAACTGAACCGAAGAACCGAATGCCCATGCCTAGTGCACATGGTAAACCCTTAGTCTTTACCTTTGGTCACTTGTAGGTATGGGCATTCGGTTCGGTTCAGTTCTTTCGGTTATTTAGAACTAGTACCCATTTAAGAACCGATTAAAATTTGGTTTGGTTCGGTTCGGTTCTCGGTTCATTCGGTTCTTTAAAACTAGTACCCATTTATGAACTGATTAAAATTCGGTTCGGTTCGGTTACATTCGGATTTCGGTTCCAAATGGTTACTTTCTAACCAAATGGTTACTTTCTAACCAAAAGGAACGAAATGGTTATCTTCTAACCAAATGGTTACTTTCTAACAAAAAAATGTTTGGAACTGAACTTGAAAAGAACCAAATGGTTACTTGCTAACCAAATAGTTACTTTGTAACCAAAAGAATCGTTTGGAACCGAACAGTGAACCATGGATATTCAAAGGTACTATTGCTTATTCGGTTTTTTATGGGTACTATTCGGTTCTCGGTTTCGAACCGAACCCAACCGAGAACCGTGGGTATTTAAGATAAGGAACTGTACAGGTATTTATAAGGAACCGGAAGCGAACCGAATCCATTATTTCGGTTCGGTTCTTCGGTTCCAAACCCATATGCCCATGCCATGGCTTACTCCACCAACTCGGCCACCGTCTTGGGGGCTATACTTTTACAGTTTGATTATACTATAACTTGTTACACTTTTTTTAAAAAAAGAATTATGATAAGTTGTTGCATTATGAGTTTGAATGATAAAAAATATTTTTTATTGATTTAAATCTTTCGTAGTTTGTACTCTTTCGGGCCATAAGTTGTATAAATGTTCTCAAATTGAACTACACTATTACAAAATCTCTCAAAACAACTAGTATAATCTCTCGAATTAAGTAAAAAAACAATAGAGCATAGATACAGTTTACATTGTTGTTATTGTTAAATACATATATTGTTACGGTGCCTGTAAATTATAATCTAATTAGTGTAAGGTTATTATAGTTTTATTATTATAATTTGATTATTATTATGGTTTGATTATAATTTATAAATACTACAAGTATGTTATATTTTGATTATTGTTTATTAATGATAAAATAATTGTTATACTCTTAAGTAACGAGTGTGCACAGGGTAAACCCTCAGTCTTCACCTTTGGTCACGAGTAGGTATGGGCATTCGGTTCTTCGGTTCAGTTCTTTCGGTTCTTTAGAATTAGTACCCATTTAGGAACCGATTAAAATTTGGTTCGGTTCGGTTCTCGGTTCTTTCGGTTCTTTCGGTTCTTTAAAACTAGTACCCATTTAGGAACTGATTAAAATTCGGTTCGGTTCGGTTACATTCGGGTTTCGGTTCCAAATGGTTACTTTCTAACCAAATGGTTACTTTCTAACCAAATGGTTACTTTGTAACCAGAAGAACCGTTTGGAAACGAACCCAAAAGGAACGAAATGGTTATCTTCTAACCAAATGATTACTTTCTAACCAAAAAAGTTGTTTGTAACTGAACTTGAAAAGAACCAAATAGTTATTTTGTAACCAAAAGAATCGTTTGGAACCGAACAGTGAACCATGGATATTCAAGGGTACTATTGCTTATTCGGTTCTTTATGGGTACTATTCGGTTCTCGGTTTCGAACCGAACCCAACCGAGAACCGTGGGTATTTAAGATAAGGAACCGTACAGGTATTTATAAGGGAACTGGAACCGAACCGAATCCATTATTTTGGTTCGGTTCTTCGGTTCCATACCCATATGCCCATGCCTAGTCACGAGCATGGCTTACTCGACCAACTCGGCCACCGTCTTAGGGGCTATACTCTTACAGTTTGATTATACTATAACGTGTTACACTTTATTTTTAATAAAAATTATGATAAGTTGTTGCATTATGAGTTTGAATGATAAAAAATATTTTTTATTGATTTAAGTCTTTCATAGTTTGTACTCTTTCGGGCCATAAGTTGTATAAATGTTCTCAAATTGAACTACACTATTACAAAATCTCTCAAAACAACTAGTATAATCTCTCGAAATTAAGTAAAAAAACAATAGAGTATAGATACAGTTTACATTGATAACCACCAAATTGAAATTAAAATTATTGTTAATAAAACTATAATGTATTTGGAGAACTCTATGATATAAGTTTTAATACACATTAGAAGAGAACATACATATTATCAAAATTATTATTATTCTCTTACAATGTGTATTAAAGCTAATATCACGTAGTTATTCAAAATACTAACATAGTTTTGTTAACAAAAATATAAAATTCAATTTGGTGGTCATCTGTACACTTTATACATTAAGCTCCACAATTTCTTTTACTTAACTTTAGAGATTGTAGTATGAAAAATCTATTAAATGAAACAAATATTAAAAAAATCACACATATAAAATCAATGAAATAATATACCAAGCATTTAATTGGTCACGAGCATGGCTCACGCCACCTTAGGAAGACCAATGGGAATGTTTGAGAGGGTTGTAGGGTAGTCAAAGAGCTCAAAAGCTGAGTTACTAGTGGATTGCTGAAATAGGATTTTGACTTGACCAGACTCCATGTGATGTTTGGCCATGACCAAAGCATTCTTCACGAACTCTTCTTGGGAGGAATGAATTGGGTGAGATTTAGTGGTGGAAAAATTCTGGAAGGCTATGGGAATACACAACGAGTTACAGAAGTCTGGGTCAGAGCTTTGAGAAAGGTAGTCCTCATAAACATTAAGAGCTGGAGATTTAGAGAGAGTGGTGGCCAAAGAAGACGACAGAAGGAGGGCACATATAGAGAAGAAAGAGCCAAGTTTACCAATGGGTTTGGTAGGACGAAGAGAGGCAGAGGAGGGACAAAAATTAGGGACAATGGGTTGAAGGTAAGTATTTCAATTTGCTTGATGATTTTATTGATAGTATGAGAAACGAATGAGAGTGAGATTATATGAGTAGAGTTACAAGAACGATGAGTATTTGAATTACACGGGAGATAAAAAAAATAGAGAAAATATCACTGAAAGACTGCCAAAATACCTATGACATAACCTAAGGATCCTTTGACCGACTAATTTAGATAGAAAAAATGAGAGATAGGCTGGTTAATGAAGGATAGGTCATGGGCTGTCATTGGTAGATCGTATGTGAAAAATAAAAAGGTATTAGACTATATAATCCTAGGATGAGGACTAGGAAAATGTTTAAATAGTCTCAGAACATGGTTAAGAGAAATATACATTAATTTGGAAAATTGTGGGGTGGGTTGCGCACTAATAAGAATGGGAAACATGAGTATACCCCAAAGGATGAGAGAGAGGATAGGTTGATGATAAGAATTGGGTCTAGGAAAAATATTGACTGAGAAAATTTAGAGGATTAGGGTAGGTAATAAGTATTAGAGAAGTAAAAAAGAAGTTACCGTGGGATAAGAGAAGTAAATGTAACTAAGAGGCCAAACTAGGAAAGAGACATCAACTAGATTAGTTAGGGTATAATTAATTAGTTAATTTATTGTGGTTTTATCTGTGATTTTGTAACAGGAAACGGTTAGCCCAGTAAAAGGGATGGAGGAGAGGCTTGAAGAGGGTGGTGAATTCTGAGACTCTACAAGGGTGATCAAGAGAAAAAATATCCCAAAGAGGCAGAGACAAAGGTTTATCAATGGAAGAACAAAGAGAATGGAATTGAAAGTAATGATTTAGGTTAAGATTTCACTGGACTAAAATCAGCATAATGACCAAAGGATAATCATGCCACTTGGAGAAATTGAAGGACAATGTTTGTAGAGGTATACTTGAGAGGCAAATGTTTAGATAGAATAGAGGGCTCACTAGTGGGGCATGAGGGAGAGGACATAAACATAGAGTGGCCAAGATGTTACTTTGGGACTGTTGGGTAAAGAAGTCTAGCACATTAGGTTTGGTATTGAACTCAGGGAAAGAGAGGGTTGAAGAATTACCTGCTGGTCTCTTTGAGAAACCCATAATTATCTGAGGATCCAAGAAGCAATCAACCCATAAGTGATTGATGGGAGGTGATCAATTGTATTGAGAGATGTCTTGAAAACTTAGAACACAAGCAATATATGAGGTGATTGAACTTATGCTAATGAAGGAACCCTTTGGAACTAGTGGCACATGTACTAAGGAGCATATGAAGCCCATTAAGAGATTACATTCTTTGGATAACAAGCTAGAGAACAGGTTTGGAAGCCAAGATTTGGATGCGTGGAGGAGAAGAAATTTATCGTCGAGAATCTATATTAAGAGAGATGATAGAGCTTTTTTTGGGTTTGAACTAAAACAAATTTTCTATTTTAGTTTGAAGTTTTATTTTAGATCCATCCTAGTAGTATTAAACCTATCATTTAAAAATGAAATTAAAATATATATCGAATGTAACTTATCGAATCTACAATGAAATTAATATGATATATATATACTCCACCGAATGTAACTTATCGAATCTACAATGATATTGGTCAGTATACATCCAGGACAGACACATATAAAAAAATTATATGTAGTGGTTTATTTTTTGAGAGGAAGAACAAATTATTGACTAAAACATTATATCGACAAAAAAATCATATTCGGAATTATACAAAATATTCTTAAATGAAAAAACATGTCATGTTATCACGTGATGGTAAATATATACAATTATAAAAATATTATATTTTTTAACATATACTATATGCTAAATATATATTTGTAGGTTTGTATGAGAGATATGTAGATACATATGTTTTGATTTTTACGACTCATACAGTTTGTTGCTCAGTTGATATTTGAATAACAAATAATTTTTTTATGATGATGCCAACAATATGATTTATGGACTAGTGGTGGGTGCATTGCTGGAATAATGTTTGATTCTTGGATAATTTTAGAAGTCTTGTTATAAATGATGAGTCTGAATTCAGCATGCTCCCCGGAAAGGGACAGATCACCACCAAAGCCTCCGGACCGGACAGATCGAACAGATCACATTTACTGGACAGATCACTTCGAACACAATGACCATAGGACTGTTCGAACTATGACAAAAGTACTAAAAAACCTAAACACTTCTTGACTAAGCAGCTTGCTCTCCTACTTAGAGCTCATGGGTCTTTGAACATGACCCGGGTCCATTAAACATGACCCGAAAGCCCATAAGGGCCCAAACATCACACTATAAATACCAAACCACCTGCATTAACTATGGGTAATGAAAATTAACTGCTACCAAGTTTCTTAATTATCTCTCTACTCTCTAAACACCTTAAACACCTACATACCACCATAAAACACCAACTGAAATTACCAGCCTACCCTCAGGCGGTTATTATCCTCACCAAATTGGCGACCACAGTGGGAGCACGAAGGTGCCTGAATTAAAACATTCAAAACCAGCTAAGCAAATCTGTCCGTATGAATCTGGACAATCCAGAAGTACCACCAGCTCTGCTTGAAGTGGTGGGAGAGAACTATGAGTACACTATCGAAGAGCGTGATAGGCTCAGGGGTGAAATAGAAGCTCTGAGGGCTGAAAAGGCCAAGATAGGCGTGAAAGAAAAATCCAAAGCATCGGTTGCTCATCCCACTAACAACCCCAGAGAGCATGAGTCTTCGAAGACTCATGTGAGCACAAAAAAGACTCATGCCAGTTCTAAAAAGTCTCACCGGTCCAAGGCTGTGGAGAGTTCTGACTCAAGCTCAGAATCTTCTGATAGCTCTTCGGACAGTGGTGGAGTTGAAAAATCCTTATCCTCTAGCAGTGATGAGGGTCGAACCAGAAAAAAGCAAAAGCAAATCAAAAAATATTCAAGAAAAAAAGATAGACATGGAAAAATTAAGAAGCATATTGGCAAGGGGTCATCTCATAACCGAAGGCATGTGGACAAGATGCTGATGGATCCCTTTGCCTTCCATGATGAACCATGTATCTTTGCAACTCCCAATGAGGATACAATGTTCAGTCGTGGGAGGAATTGGAGGAAATCTCCATTGTCTTCTAAAATTCTGTCCGGAAACCTCCCCAAGAGGTTTGACAGCACCAAAATAGAGAAGTACGATGGCAGTACTGATCCGGACAACCATCTGGAGCAATTTAAAAACTTCATGATGAACTTTGACGATGATGATAAACTTCTTTGTAGGACATTCTCTCAATCCTTTACGGGGAGTGCTCTGAAATGGTACAACAGCCTGCCTCAGGGTTGTATTAAAGATTTCGATACGTTTTGGGTGGCCTTTCGAAGGCAGTTCGTAGGGAGTAAAGAGCTGAAGGGCAATGGAGACACAATAATCCATTGTGCCCAGGAACCAAATGAATCCTTGAAATAATATATAAGTCGTTTTGTGAACACCAAGAATGGGTTGGCTGATTGCTTCGAACAGGTGGCAATAGCATCCCTAAGGCAAGGTTTGAATCCAGGCAACTTAGCTCATCCAGTAACCAGGAAGAAGGCCATGAACTGGGGAGGGTTCCTGAATCAGTTTGGCAAACAGATAAACGTCGATGAAACAAAGAAAACCTGGGTGCACAGGCAGGTGAGGTCTACCCCGGTGACACCTAATCCCAATCAGAATCAGTCCGGGAACAAAGCAAGAGAGACCGGACAGGGGCATGGTAGGGCAAAAGCTCAGTCTCAGCCAGCTGCTCCTGCTCAAAGTCAACAATCCAGAAACAAGAGAGGGCCATGGGTCCAACCGGAGTGGTTCGCAGAGTTAAAAGAAAGCATGGCTACTATCTTCGATAAAACAAAGGATGAGGTGCATTACCGGAGACCGGCAACATTGCAGTCTCCCAGAGAGCATCGCAACAACTCTTTTTGCCAATATCACAATGATATTGGTCATACCACTGATGATTGCATATCATTGAAGCAGGAAGTTCAAAACTTGATTGAAAGGGGGAAGCTGGGAGCTTATGTTAAAAGAAGAGGACGCAACAGGCCTGACAACACTCATAGGGTTGGTCCAAGTAATGCTGCTCCGGAGGGGGCCATGGTTATAGTTGAAAGATTTGACGTGGAATCTGAGTACTTGGATCCCGATCCAACTCGGAACAGAGTGGGTGCTATATAGGAATGTTCTAGGTCGGTCTCCGGGCTCATTAAATTTTTTGAGTCGCTCACAATTTTCGGAGGGGACACTATGACAGCTCCTACTGCTTCTTCGAGGAAGAGGCATGTTCATACTTTAACCTCCCAGCTAGAAGGAGGCATGCCATCTTATCAGTCACCAAACTCATTTCCATTCATTGTGTTTGATGAGGATGATTTAAGAAACATTGATGGCCCTCATAAGGATGTTGTTGTCATAAGAGTATCTATTGGGGGCAATGACATACGTCGAATTTTGGTGGATACTGGAAGCTCAGCCAATATCCTTTTCCTAACCACTTACAAGAAAATGAAAAATCCAGCTATAATTCAGAATTCGGACAGGTCAATCGTGGGCTTCACAGGCAGCTCAGCAGATGTGATCGAGGAGTTCGAAGAAGAGGTGTTATTGGGCAAGGGCCCTTTTAAGAAAATGGTCAGAATACTCTTTATTGTGGTGGATTGTCCCACTTGCTATAATGCTATTCTAGGGAGGTCTTGGCTCTCTAGGATGCATGCAGTGGCTTCAACAGTCCACCAATGCTTGAAGTATGCTGTTCAGGGGCAGGTTGGGGTTGTCCGGAGCAGCCAAAAGATTGCAAGAGAATGTTATGCCACTGCCTTGGCTCCTCGAACGCTGGGGGCAGTCCATATTGATGAACAATAGCAGTTTGAGGGCCTTTCTGGGGGTGAGGGTGAAATTGATGACCCCAGAGAGACCCCCGGAGTGTTAATACCGGTTGAAGAGGTAGAAACGCACTGGTTGGAAGATGGAAAATGTGTCAAGATAGGGTCTAAAATGACCCATGTTTTGAAGGATCAAATGTTAAAGTTTTTGAAGAACCATCAGCATGTCTTTGCTTGGTGCAATGCTGATGTTACTGGAGTTCTATCAGAAGTAATTTCACACCACCTATCCGTCCGGAGAGATGTAGCTCCGGTGGTTAAAAAAAGAAGAGCTTTTTCTAAAGAAAAGGCTAATGTCATTGTGCAAGAGGTTGACAGACTCACAAAGATGGGGCACATCAAGGAGTCTCAATACCTTTTGTGGACTGCCAATCCTGTCCTGGTGAAAAAGAAGAATGGCAAGTGGCGCATGTGCATTGACTTCACAGACCTCAATAGAGCTTGCCCAAAAGACTTGTATCCGGTCCCCCGGATCGATCAGTTAGTAGACTCCACCTCTGGGAACAAGCTGCTTTCCTTTATGGATGCTTTCTCCGGATACAATCAAATTCAAGTGGATCCTAAGGATCAAGAGCATACCACATTTGTAACTGACAGAGGGCTTCATTGCTACAAGGTGATGCCATTTGGTTTAAAAAATGCCGGGGCTACTTATTAGAGATTAGTCAACAAGGCATTTGCTGATCAAATTGGAAGAAATATGGAGGTATACATTGACGATATGATGGTAAAGAGTGTGGATGAGCAGTTGCACTTGTCCGATCTCCAAGAAACTTTTGCCAACTTGGTGAAAGTGAATTTAAAATTAAACCCTGAAAAGTGTGTCTTCAGAGTGCACTCCGGGAAGTTTCTAGGCTATGTCATAAGTGAGCATGGAATACAGCCCGATCCGGACCAGCTGAATGCTCTTTTCCAGATGGAACCTCCTCGAAACATCAAAGAAGTACAGCGGTTAACGGGGAGATTAGCTGCCTTAAACAGATTTATCTCAAGGTCTTCGGACAGGTGTGCTCCTTTCTTTCAAACTTTGAAGGGTGCAAAGGGCTTTGATTGGACCCCGCAGTGTGATGAGGCTTTCAATGAGATCAAAAAACACCTGTCCTCCCCCAAAACTTTATTCAAGCCAGTCGATGGGGAGACTCTCTTTGTATATTTTGCATTTTCAAGTTGTGCCATCAGTGCTGTGCTGGTAAGAGAGGTTGGTGGACATCCCCATCCAGTATACTACATCAGCAAAAGCTTGATAGATGCAGAGAAGCGTTACTTGAAACTTGAAAAGTTAGCTTTGGCCTTGGTGATAGCAGCCAGGAAGATGAGGCCTTATTTCCAGGCTCATCCCATCATCGTCCGGACTTCTTTTCCCTTAAAAAATGTCCTTCAAAAAGCAGACATTTCGAGCAGAATGACTAAGTGGTCAGTAGAGTTGGGGGACTTTGACATAGACTTTGCTCCCCGAACAGCAGTCAAAGCCCAAGCTGTGGCTGATTTTCTGGTCGAATTCCACTCCGATAGGGATTTGGAGCAACCTACTGATATAAAAACTAAAAAAGTATGGGTCGTCCGAACAGATGGTGGATCTAGGACAATGGGATGTGGTGCAGGAGTATGTTTAACTTCCCCATATGGAGACAAAATGTACCATGCTATTTGTTTTGCTTTCAGGGCATCTAATAACGAGTCTGAATACGAAGCAGCTATAGCTGGGTTAAAATTGGCCTACATTTGTGGGGCTAAGAGGGTCAAGCTGCTAAGCGACTCCCAACTGATTATCCACCATACCCAAGGCCAGTCTGAGGCTAAGAAGGAGCAACTTGTGAAATATTTACTCCTCCTCAAAAATTAAGCGCTTAAGTTTAAAAGTGTGGTCTATGAACACATTCCCCGGGTAGAAAATGAACTAGCAGACTCACTAGCAACCATAGCATATACGGAGTCATATCCATGGATCCATGTGCTTGAAAGCCCCTCCATTCAA
This sequence comes from Limnanthes douglasii subsp. nivea, assembly GCA_036936605.1. Lineage (NCBI taxonomy): Eukaryota > Viridiplantae > Streptophyta > Magnoliopsida > Brassicales > Limnanthaceae > Limnanthes > Limnanthes douglasii. Next base: position 102,132,410 of record JAUPFV010000001.1, read on the forward strand.
CTTTGTAAGGGTAAAGAAGAGGAGATTGTTGAAATACGAGCAAAACAACCACAAGACTGGAGGTTTCCTCTCATACAGTATCTCTCCGATGGTGTTGTGCCTCCGGATAAGTCACAAGCCAGAACATTGAAACACAAGGCTCGTGGTTTCATCATGTTGAGAAAAGTGTTATACAAGAAGTCTTATAGTAAACCTCTCCTGCGCTGTTTGGGGGATGAAGAATCACAAATGGTCCTCTCTGAATTGCACGATGGTGAGGGGTCAGCCCATTGTGGTTTTAAAGCTTTGACAATAAGAGTTTTACTCTCCGGTTATTATTAGCCGTCAATCATGAAAAATGCTAAGGAGTTAGTAAAAAGGTGTGACCCATGCCCGAGGTACATCAATGAAATTCATGTACCAGCAATTCTTTTAGAATCAATTTCTGAGCCTATTCCTTTTGCTCGATGGGGATTGGACTTAGTGAGACCTCTCCCCGTGGCGTCCGGATGGCGCAAAACTATAATTGTGGCTATTGACTACTTCTCGAAGTGGATAGAAGCAGCTCCTCTAGCAGGGACAACATCGAAAGCTGTTATAAAATTCATTTTATCCAACATATGTTGCAGATTTGGTGTCCCATAGAAAATAACAACAAACAACGGGCCACAGTTCGACCATAGAGAAATGGAAAGCTTCTGTGCCTCAAGGGGTATACAACATTGTTTTTCTTCACCTTTCCACCCACAAGCAAATGGGCAGGTTGAAGTGGCTAATAGAACTATACTGTCTGGCTTAAGGAAAAATTTGGAAGGGGCTGTTGGGAAGTGGCCTAGTTATTTACAAGAGGTCTTGTGGGCCTACCGGACAACACCTGGGGCGGCAACACAAGAATCACCTTTTGCCTTGGTCTATGGAATGGATGCAGTAGCTCCCATAGAAGCAACTCTCCCCTCTTTTCGCGTTCACAACTTCTCCGAACATGCTAATAAGATGGCAATCAGAGGTCAACTTGATTTGATAGAAGAAAGACGAGTTAAAGCTCACCTTAGAGTTGCACATTATCAAGGCTTGATGAGGAGCAGGTTTGCTTCCAAAGTCAAAAGAAGAGATTTCCAACCAGGGGACAAAGTATTAAGGAAGGTCTTCTTACACACTTAAGAAAAGCTCTTCGGAAAGCTGGCCCCAACTTGGGAGGGTCCGTATATCGTTGTTGAAAGAATTAAGCCTGGGACTTATTGGTTGGAAGACAAAGATGGCAGAGTTCTAACTCATCTTTGGAATATTGAGCATCTCCGGATGTACTTGGAATAATACTTGTGTAAATATTTACTTGTTTAAACATCAATGTAAATATTTGGGGGCATACTCTTTCCTCCCTGGTGGCACAGAGAGGTTTTAATGAGGTGTTCGGGTTGTTAAATAAAATTCAATGCCTTCTTAAAATTTTCTAAGTGTTTTTTAAAGTTTTGTCACTTGTCATACTATCCGGACTGAAATATCTAAGGGCTATTTAAACTCTAGCTGGAGAACTTAAATACTCTCACAATGCAACAACTAAAGGCTACTTAAACTCTGGCTATCAAAATTAAAATGAACAATGAAAGAAGATGATGGTTGCACAAAACAGAGATATTCATTGAATGAAATAACTTAAACTTGCCTTGGCCTTCCAAGGACTTTTAAAGAGTCAAGATACAACACAAAAAACCTGTCCGGTCGAGCACCGGACACCATTACAAAAAAGAGTGCCTTGGCCTTCCAAGGACTTTAGTCTGAATAAAAAATGAACAAGGTAAATCATAAGTTAAGGTTGAGCCTTTGAAGATGGCTCACCTTCATACACCTTCTTGCCTTCGAAATCGCCCTTCCCTTCGTCTACCTTCTTGCCTTTGGGATCATCCTTCTCTTCATCTGGGCTCTCCCCGGTATGCTCTTCACCATCAGATGAGGACGCACTGGAGGCTCCATCTTGATCCTCATCGGCCATTGTATGATATGGAAGGTCATCATCATCTACATAACGCCACAAGTCCCCTAGGTTCCTCTTCGGATATTTTTCATGAAAGAGTAGAACCATGTCGGACCTCACTTTCTCAATCAATAGCTCTTCACTTTTAATCATCTGGTTGGCATAAGCATTGACCCTGGCTTGGATCGTAGCCTCTTGATCCCTTAGCAATGTATTTTTCTTTTCGGCAGCCTTGGACACTACATTCTCAAGGCCAATCTTATCAGTAGTGAGGTTGGTGATGATCTTGTCCTTTGCCTTGGTCTCTTCTTTTGAGGCAGTAAGGTCCTTCTCCACCCCAGACAGCTTTTCCCGGAGGTCTCTGATGGTTTCCTCTAGAGTAGCAACTTTTGTGTCACTTTCCTCCCGATTCTTCTTCAACTCCTCATTTGCTTCCTTTAGCATGTCAGCATTGGCAGTAGCTGTGCAAAGGTCTTCGGACAGCTTTTCCTTCTCAGACTTAAGGTCTTTGATGGTATCTGCTTGACTCCAAACTTGTCTCTTCAGTGTAAGTACTGGCTGCACATTGCTTAGCAAGGATTGGGCTATGGTGTCCTTTTTCACTAGAGACGATGAAAGTCTTACCATTGAAGTTGACAGTGTTAGAGCTGCTCGGAGGAATGTAAGGCCCTGCGAAGTCGTCTCTGGGGAGGTTGAGGAATTATTCGCCAAGTTCACCAAGAGCGGTGATGTCTACTTCATCCATGTTGAGCTCTCCTCCCTCAACTTCATCAGTATGAAAGTCCCTTGGGATCTCTTCAGCATGTGTTGGGTCAAGAGGGTCAACCTGAACAGAAGGCTCTGGATCCCGGAGAGCAAGCTCATCTCCCTTAGCAGTTTTCTTCTTCTTGGCTGCCCGGTCTGCCCCTTCACTCCCCTGCTTGCGATTCCTCTTAGAAACCCTTGGAGATTTTGGGAGTTCTGCTTCCTGCCTTTCGGTCTCTTGCTCCACTACCTGCAAAAGAGCAGCATCAATTTGGCTCTGAGCCGACCCCTCCTGGTCAGTTGGAGCATCCTTTTCAGCATCAGCAGGGTTAGCATTGCTCACCACCTTTTTGCCTTTCTTCTTGCCCTTCATTTTGCTTGGGGCTTTGGCCCGGACTGGCACGAAGAGTGTCCCATCTGCTTCATGGGACCTCTTGAGCACTGTGTCCGGAGAGGGTTGAGTGGTGAGCTCCTCCCAGCTTAAATCTCTCCGACCCGTGGTGTTCCACAGGTGAGACCTTGCCAGATTTCCACTTGTGAAGGCATTGTGGAATCGGTTCCCCCAGTTCTCTGCGGCCCAAGCGTTGATTTTGCCACAAGTGACCTATCCGGCCTTCAAGTAATCACCGAACTCCTTAGGCAGTTCTGTTAAGACAAAGAAAGATTGATTAATTTAAAACCAACTATAAGAAGCAAAAAGTAGACAAAGATTTATAGTAAGAAACTTACGGTCACTCCTCCACCTGCTTTTGAGGAGGCTTGGGTTCACTCCGGACTTGATCTTCTGTCCGTTTTCCCAAGCGCCATTGACAAACAAAAATTCGCTCCTCCATTTGCTCTCAGACTCTAGTAGATCATCAACGGTTTTGAGATCATTCCCCATATTGAAGTGGTAAAAGGGGAATTGGTGATGTTTGCAAAGATTGACCACTGCTGCAAATTCTTCCATAGGAAGAGGGATCCCGGACAGCCTCGATGCCATGATGCATGACATCAGAGTGTACCAGCCGTTGGGGTGCAGCTGGCTCGGACAGAGTTTGACCAGATGAAAATATCTGACAATCTCTGGTTCTAATGGGAATCTGAGTCCCCAGTTAAATAGCTCCGTGAAGAAGACTATTTCGTTCAGCTTGCAATCCATAGGGGTTTCAAGATCTATGGGAATCCTTATCTTCACATTTTCTGGGATCCTCCATTTTGTGCGCATTTGACCTAGTTCGGCCGTGTGGATAAAAGCATACTTGGTCTTCTGTAAGGCCAAGAGATATCTAAGTTCGACCCTGTGAAAACAGGGCCCTACCTTCCCTTCGAGACACTCCGGCAGCTCCGGATGCCTCAAGCATAGTTTTTCTTTGCCCTTATCTTTTTTGGCAGCAGCAGTGTTACTATTCTGGCCGGATGGCTCAGACTCAAAAGGGACTTTTTCAACTGAGTCCTCCATTCTTTCCTCCATGATCGTAGGAGGAATATCAGTGGCAGTTTCCCGGAGAGGGTTCGAACTTGGCTCATCCTGGCTTCCGGATTGCTGAATTTCGATGTTTCCTTGACTTCCAGCCTCAGACTGGGGCTCTGAGGCAGAGGTCTATTATGGGAGTGTTGGGTTGCTTGCCTCCGGACCAGATGGTCTTTCCCGGGGAGCCCTGATAGGCATTCCAGACCCAGAACTACTATTTTTAGCCCCCGATTTTGAGGGGGTATTCTTAGAGGCTTGCCCTTTGACCAGCCGGCTTGTCCTCTTAACTACCAGTTTCTCCGGAGAGTGCTCTGTGTCTGATCCCATAGCAAGAAAAGGGGAAGTTTTCCTAACACTTGTGGCTGTAACTCCTGGCTCAACAGTAGGTACTGACTCCTAAACTGAGGAACCATAGACTATAGGCGAGAGGGTGGATTGAAATAGTTTTTTGGGCTTAGTACCTTTAGAGGAGGACGAGCCTCGATCTGAATCTGTAACGGAGGCGACTGGTCTGTCAACAGGTGATCAAGGTAGTCCTGCTGCGATTCGTCTCTCTTTCTCAACTTTTTGTGCTTTCTCCAACTCAGAAAGGTTGAGCCACCCGCCTTTGATCAATGTTGTCCTTGCTGTAAACATAAACTACCAAGAAAATCTTTGCTTTAAAGAGAGAAAGCTCTGAGTAAATTTGCAGAGTAAATATGAAAGAGATAGTAAAACAGTAGAAAGTGAGTCTGAATTTATAGTAAATCTGAAAAAGCAGTTGATTCCTAGGAGAATTCGAAAAGTTTGGCAATGATTAAAAGACGGCGCTGATGTCATCATTTGTAATAAAAAGAGGTTGATTTTCGAAGAAGGTGGGTTCGAAATTCAAGGTGAAAAAACGGCTAAAGCAACCAATCAGAGTGTGACACGTGTCCCACAAACTCTGGCAAAAACCATTTTGAATTCGTGAAGCTTTATCTGTCCGGGTAAACCCATAAACCTGTCCGGATTGAAAACTGCTTCTAACATCGGACTGTTTTCAGGTCTCTGACAAGAATACTTGCTCAAACACCTAAAAAAGGGGCTCCTGATGAGTCCGAATTCAGCATGCTCCCCGGAAAGGGACAGATCACCACCAAAGCCTCCGGACCGGACAGATCGAACAGATCACATGGACCGGACAGATCACTTCGAACACAATGACCATAGGACTGTTCGAACTATGACAAAAGTACTAAAAAACCTAAACACTTCTTCCCTAAGCAGCTTGCTCTCCTACTTAGAGCTCATGGGTCTTTGAACATGACCCGGGTCCATTAAACATGACCCGAAAGCCCATAAGGGCCCAAACATCACACTATAAATACCAAACCACCTGCATTAACTATGGGTAATGAAAATTATCTGCTACCAAGTTTCTTAATTATCTCTCTACTCTCTAAACACCTTAAACACCTACATACCACCATAAAACACCAACTGAAATTACCAGCCTACCCTCAGGCGGTTATTATCCTCACCAAATTGGCGACCACAGTGGGAGCACGAAGGTGCCTGAATTAAAACATTCAAAACCAGCTAAGCAAATCTGTCCGTATGAATCCGGACAATCCAGAAGTACCACCAGCTCTGCTCGAAGTGGTGGGAGAGAACTATGAGTACACTATCGAAGAGCGTGATAGGCTCAGGGGTGAAATAGAAGCTCTGAGGGCTGAAAAGGCCAAGATAGGCGTGAAAGAAAAATCCAAAGCATCGGTTGCTCATCCCACTAACAACCCCAGAGAGCATGAGTCTTCGAAGACTCATGTGAGCACAAAAAAGACTCATGCCAGTTCTAAAAAGTCTCACCGGTCCAAGCGTGTGGAGAGTTCTGACTCAAGCTCAGAATCTTCTGATAGCTCTTCGGACAGTGGTGGAGTTGAAAAATCCTTATCCTCTAGCAGTGATGAGGGTCGAACCAGAAAAAAGCAAAAGCAAATCAAAAAATATTCAAGAAAAAAAGATAGACATGGAAAAATTAAGAAGCATATTGGCAAGGGGTCATCTCATAACCGAAGGCATGTGGACAAGATGCTGATGGATCCCTTTGCCTTCCATGATGAACCATGTATCTTTGCAACTCCCAATGAGGATACAATGTTCAGTCGTGGGAGGAATTGGAGGAAATCTCCATTGTCTTCTAAAATTCTGTCCGGAAACCTCCCCAAGAGGTTTGACACACCAAAATAGAGAAGTACGATGACAGTACTGATCCGGACAACCATCTGGAGCAATTTAAAAACTTCATGATGAACTTTGACGATGATGATAAACTGCTTTGTAGGACATTCTCCCAATCCTTTACGGGGAGTGCTCTGAAATGGTACAACAGCCTGCCTCAGGGTTGTATTAAAGATTTCGATACGTTTTGGGTGGCCTTTCGAAGGCAGTTCGTAGGGAGTAAAGAGCTGAAGGGCAATGGAGACACAATAATCCATTGTGCCCAGGAACCAAATGAATCCTTGAAATAATATATAAGTCGTTTTGTGAACACCAAGAATGGGTTGGCTGATTGCTTCGAACAGGTGGCAATAGCATCCCTAAGGCAAGGTTTGAATCCAGGCAACTTAGCTCATTCAGTAACCAGGAAGAAGGCCATGACCTGGGGAGGGTTCCTGAATCAGGTTGGCAAACAGATAAACGTCGATGAAACAAAGAAAACCTGGGTGCACAGGCAGGTGAGGACTTCATATTAGCATACTACACATTCTAGACATTCGAATATAAATGTATCACTAGAGATTGAACATTTACTATTCATAATGAATACATGAAGATAATATACACATAAATTTTAATTATATAATATTCTTATTTGACGCTAATTTTTAGTAGTCTTGTGTATTTATCCTTCTTTAGCATATCAAAGACAAGTCCTAGCTTCTTAAAGCGGCCAAAACTTATGCATAAACTTCAACCTCCACAACTTGAGTGTCTGAACATATACTTGGGATGATACTACAAATGTCTTCCAATATCTAAATGTTAAGCTTTCCATATATAATTAAGAACCTAGTTTCATATCAGATGGGAATTGGGTATCTCAACATGAGAGATTTTTGATAGACTTTAATATCATCCTAATAGCCGACTTGTGCACAATTTCTCTACTTAAACCTTTTGGTTAAATGATCGGATAAATTCTATTGAGTTTTGACAAACTCCACTAATATAACATCATGTGTGATACACTCATGAATGATCATATCTCTAACACCTAAGTATCCAGACATGCCTTTGTACACTTGTTTATAGAAATTACCAATGGAGCTTCATTATCACACTTGATAGATATATGTGCTATCGGTTTAGACCAAAATGGAATATCATATATCAGATTTCTCAACCACTCGGCTTCTTACTAGTTGCTACTAATTCCACAAATTCAGATTTTGTTGTTGAATCCGCTATACAGTTTTTTTCTTGGATGTCCATGATATATCACCTCCCCCAAGAAGGAACACCCATCCACTCGTAGAAGAATGATATTCCATATTGGAAAATATAACTTGCATCTAAATAACCTTCAAGAATCGAATGAAACCCTGTATAAGTCAAACCATAATCCATGATTTTTTTTTCAAATACTTGAATACTCGGTTAAAACTTGTAAATAATATGAACCACGATTGCTAGTATACTTACCAAGATTTCCAATGTTATAGGAAAAATTCTGGCCTTTTACTAGCCATTGCATACATAAGACTACCAATGGCTCTTGAATATATATATATATTCCTGCTTGATTAAGAATAAAACTATTAGACAATACCATGTTATCAATTTTTTATGCCAATCTTTTGGTATTTCAGACCATACAAAGATTTCTACAACTTACACACCTTTTTTTATCAACCAAGCATAACAAAGCATTCTGGTTGTTTCATATAGATCTTCTCATCCAATCCACCTTTCAAGAATACAGTTTTTATATCCATTTGGTGATTCACGAGATTGTATACTTATGCAACTTTTATCAACAATCTAATAGTAGAAATCCTAGCAACATGCATATGTATCAAAGAATTTAATATTTTCTCTTCGCCTAAACCTTGAATAACCAATCTTGCTTGATACCTTTCAATGGTACCATATGCTTTCATTTTCCTGTTAAAAATCCATCTATTTCCCAATGATTTGCAACCAAGTGGTAAATCAGCCAATTCTCATGTATTATTATGCATGATATAATCTATCTTATCTTAAATAGCTTCTTTGTCGAATGCAACATATCTTGATACCATAGCTTCACTAAAAGTACTTGGATCATCCTCAATAATAAAACAATATTGATATTTGATGAGTTAAAATTTCACCTTAGTAAATTGTTATAAGAGTAATTTAGAGAGAGAAAGTTCAAGTGTAAATGAGTTCAGTAGAAAAAAGTGTTTAACCCCTTTATTCGAATAGCCTTGCCCTTTATATAGAGGAGCCAAGACTTAGTCTTAAAGTGGAATCTGTTACAAAAGAGGATAAATTGCCATTTACTCCTCAATAATTTTACATAATCACAAATACTCTCTAAAACTTATATTACATGTAATTTAAGGACTAAACTTACATTATTTACAATTTAATCCTTAAATTTATGTTATTTACAACTTAATACTCAAACATTTTACTTCCATATCAAAATCCCCCTAGTTCTCATGTCAGTAAATGAATGATAACTAAAATGTCTTCGAATTCTTCCAAATGTCATGTCAGCGGTTGTAAAATAAACTCGAAACAATCATTCGAAGTGACCACTAGAAGCAACCATTCAAAGCGGGGTAAAAAACAAATACCAATTAGAAGTAACTAAAATCTGATAAATTCTCAAAGACAATAAGTCTCCTCGAAACATTATGAAAATAAAACTCATGGAATCATTTTGGAAGTAAAACTTTAAAATATACTCATCGACTTTTATCCAAACAATATAAAAAAGTAACCATTTCATATAACCGTTCAAATCCATCATGACTTTATAGCTTTTAGAACTATAGCTAGATATCTAGCCTTACAGATGTCAAGCTCTTAATACTTTCACCATTTTTTATTCTACCATATCACTATCAAAGTACTTTAAACTTCACACGTCTCATTTTCTTTCTATAAATTCAATCAGTAGCCTCATTTTTTCATACTCATACCACAAATCATTTTAGAGAAAATTCAAAGCGTTTGGCTACCTTCATCGTGTTCCTCTTTTTTCTCAATACCTTCATAAAAAAACCAAACTCTCCGATCAATCTTCATCTTCTCCGATCAACATTTATCTGGTTTATGAGAAAAAATCCAAAAACCAGAAACTCAAAGGCTAACATACCCAAGAAACCGAAATCTCCAAAACATGATAACGACTTAGTCTTTGGATCGTACGACAACTTCAGCATTACTCAAAGAACAGAAGAATATAAAGGTGCAGGATTAATCAATAGCGTTCCTTTGGAACAACCACCAAAATAATTTATTACGGTAATTTCAATCCAACCAAAGCTCCTGCTATTTCTCCTTCTCCTATATTCGAAGAGCAGTCCTTGTCCAAAATCCTAGGTCCTAAAACACCTCGAGCCTCTTCATCTCAAAGTAACATTTCTCCTTTGATTAGTAAAGAAACTCCTTTAAGACAAAAGTCAAATACTCCCTCTTCGAATAATTCTTCAATAATCAGAACAAGAAAAACTTTTATTTCCATGGGAGACGAATCAGAAATTATCCCGAATCCTTCCCTACGAATCCAGATACTGAAGCTCCTCCTCAGAGAGAAGTAACCGATGAAGTTTCTTGAAAAAATAATCCTTTACCAGAAACTGTTAATCCATTACCCTAAGAACCTCGAGAAGAAACATCAAAGGCCAACGAATTTGATTCCGAGGCTACCAGAACCGATCTTGAAGCTGAATCCGATGACGGGAACTCAACAAGTACCCATAAGCCTCGGGAAGAAATTGATACTTGCTTTGTTTCTGAAGAAGAAAGAGCTACAATTGGCAGAAACTTAAAGGGTCTCGAAGCTAAGTACATTATTGCTCTGAAAAAAGTTCATATATATTTATTACAATGATACCCAAGCTTCGGCTCTAAAAACGAAATGGGGAATACAAGATGATATAACTCTTCGACTGCCTAAGTAAGGAGAAACTACCTTATACTGCAAGAATGATGAGATATTAGTCTACCCCGAAATCATTAATTGGGGTCTTCGGTTTCCACTGGATTCTATGATTGTGGAATACTTCAATGGTTCACCCAAATCAAGGGTCTCCTTAACTAAACTGTCGAAAGGTCCAAATCTTTCTTTTTACTACCTAACCCTGATGGATGACCTCAAAATCATCGATGACCTCTTAGAAGCTCATAAATTTTGGAAGAAGAAATTCATTTTTATATCGGGAGCATGGGAGAATGGCAGAGAATTTTTTGATGCTAATTCTTCAAGGCTAAATCTCATCTGGAGAAGCAATCGTAAGCACTTCGAAATTTTTTACATTCTGAAATAGATTATATTTTTTGTCTTTCTCTTTTCTTAATTTTCTACTTGCATGATTATTTCAGAAATTTCGAGGCGTTATTCAGCGCGTTGACCAGCTGCTAAGGATATTTTCCAAAAACTTGATACTTGGGCTGAAAAAGAATGGATATTGTGTTCCCCACTTCCTTCCAGCCCATCAACTTCCTCAACTGCCACATGTTCCCAATCTCAGAGGGTGTCTTGCCACCTCAAAATTTGATGTCAGAGCCCGATTCGAAGATAGTCTGCAGAAGGTTAGTTCATTCCTAATGTAAAGTCTTCTTTCCTATTCGCAACAAATCATAGAGTCATTTACCAAAAAATAAAAAACAAAAATCTATCAAAGAGAAGAAAGGTAAAAAGACAGCTAACACATTTGGCGCTAGCCCTTCAACTTCATCGAAGCCAAAGCCTCGAAAAATAAAAAAATGCAGAAAAAAACCCTCTTACCCATTGAAGAAGGTAAAGATCAAGAACCGTCTTCTAGTAAAAAGAAAGGTTCTTCCAGCTCTCTTGGAAAGAAAAAGAAAAAGACGAGAATCACTTCGTATACAATGGTCGATGAAGATGAAAACATTGTTGAAAACCAATAAAACCAACAAAACCCTTTGGTTGAAGAACATACAACCAAAGACAACAATGTGATCAGTATCGAAGACAATGCTACTAATGAAAATCAAGCTGCTGAAAACTTTGATCCTGATATTTTTATTAATTTTGAATACACTGAAGCGCTTACTGGTGAAAAGGGTCATGTTCTTCAAGGCATCCAAAATAACATGCTTAAGTTTGGAAGACCAACACTTGTCGAAGCGTCTCCATAAATTATATGTCCTCCTGCTCCCATCATAACTTTAGATATGATTCAACATCCTAGTTCAGCAGAAACATAGTTTCTTTTTCCTCCTCCAAATCCTGCAATCGCTATTGCACTTCAACTATTTACCGATCTCGACATTGCAGCAAAAGTATTTGCTTCCCAAATCGAAGCTTTGCAAAATCATCTAAAGCAATTGGCTAAAACTATTTTCTCCTCAATCAAATCTAAATTCTCCCTTCGAACTTCATCATTAGACCTTTCAGAATATTGACTTATTCTAAAAGATGACATCGTAGATTCTATGGGGCTGACTGCATTCATTCCATATTCCAAAGCAAATGGAGTTTCCTTTGTAGCCTCTCTAGGATTTGTCCGATAACCCAAAGTACCTCTTGCAAATAGTTTGGCCATTTTCCTGCTGCCCCCGTCAAATTCTTCTTCAAGCCATCTAAAATCAGTCTGTATGTTACCCCACTTACCCATTAGCTTGAGGATGAAAAGGCGTCGAAAAGCATTGCTGAATTCCTTTAGGAGTACAAAATGAAGTCATCTCCTTGTTATTATATTGAGGCCATTATCTTTTGTAATCCTGTGAGGAACTCCAAAACGACAAAAGATGTTATTCACAATAAATTTGATCACGTCCTTTGCTTTTGTCCCTGATAACGTTTCTGCCTCTACGCACTTTGTAAAATAATCCACCACTACAATTATCATTTGTCTTCCTCCAGAAGCCATCGACAAAGGTCCCACCAGATCAATCCCCTATCTATCAAATGGTATTGCCTCGGGTATAGACATAAGTGACACTACTGGCTTGTGAATAGCATCAGAAAATCTCTGACAAGTATAACAACTTCGAACTAAATTCTTAGCATAATTCATGATTGTAGGCCAATAGAACCGTGCACGTAAAACTCGACGTGAGAGAGCTTTGAACCCACAATGAGCTGGCCCTTCACCATCATGCAATTCTGATAATACTTCTTGTGATTCTTGATTGCTTAAACATCGTAAAAATGGTCTGCTCAATGTTTTTTATAAAATATTCCATCAAGTACTATATATCTGAAGGCTTTACTTCTCAATTTTTTGGCCAATCGTGAACCACTGGTACTATTCATTGAGTAAAAAAACTAAGAATATATGATCGCCAATTGCCTTGGATTACATCAGATGTAACAAAATATTCCTCTACACATTCATATTGGTTAGATAGAGTAACAAATGAAGGATTTTCTTGTAACAAAATCCAAGGATATTCTTCCTTGTAAGCGATATTTGCCAAAGAATCAGCAACCATGTTACTCCCTCGCCCAATATATTCCACAACAACATTGTCAAACAGAAGCATTAAATTCCGAGGTTCCCGAAGATATAGAATCAAACGATCCTTTCTTGCTTCGGAAAATCCAGATACCTGATTTGCTAACAATTGAGAATCTGTTTCCAAGGGCACTGAAGTGGCTCCATAAATTTTTGCCAAACTTAAACCTGCCAAAGCAGCTTCGTATTCAGCTTCATTGTTTGAAACATGAAAACCAAATTTAATAGATTGAATCATTGTCTCTCCAGTTGGAGCTATTAACCAAACCCAAACACTACACCCTGAAACATTAGATCCTCCATCTGTTCGGACAACCCACCTCGAATGAAATTCAACAAAAACAATATGGTAAAGCTTGCGCATTTATTGATGTTTGAGGTGTAAAAAAATGCCATAGTCCCCCAACTCCACTGACCATTTGGTCATTCTCCCTGAAATTTGAGGTCGTTGTAAAACATTTTTCAAAGGGAATGAAGTTCGGACTTCAATAGTATGTACTTGAAAATATGGATGCATCTTCCTAGCAGCAATCACTAGTGATAATGCCAATTTTTCGAATTTCGTATATCTTTTTTCTGCTGCCACCAAACTTTTACTAATGTAATACACCGGCTTCAGAACTCCTGAATCCTCACTGATTAACACTGCGCTCAGTGCAAAATTCGATACCGCGATGTACAAAAATAGTTTCTCCCCATATCGAGGTTTTGGAAAACTCTCTGGTGATGAGAACAAATTTTTAATGTTTATAAATTCTGCTTCACATTCCGATGTCCATTCAAACCTGCTTGGTCCTCATAACACTTGAAAGAAAGGAAAGAATTTGTCAGAAAATCTAGAAATAAATCGATTAAGTACTGCTAACCTTCCTGTCAGAATTTGCACTTCTTTGATAGACCAAGGTGAATTCAATGTTATCAAGGCTTTCAATTGTTCTGGGTCAGCTTATATTCTTTTTTCACTGATGACAAAACCCAAAAAATTCCCCGACCGAACTCCAAAGGTGCACTTTTCAGGATTTAGCTTTAACTTGATTGCCCTTAAATTTAAAAAAGCTTCTTCTAAATTATCAAGATGCATTTCATCCTTTGAGATTTTTACCACCATTTCATCTATATATACCTCCATATTTCTCCCGATTTGAGTAGCAAAATCTTGGTTCATCATCCTCTGATAAGTGGCTCCAATATTTTTCAATCCAAAGGGTATTACCCTATAACAATGCAGGCCCCTATCAGTTATGAAAGTTGTGAATTCTTGATCTTTTGGATCCATTTGGATTTGATTATATCCTGCAAAAGCATCCATGAAATCTATAATTTTATTGCTTAAAGTAGAGTCAATCAACTGATATATTTGAGGAACATGAAATGGATCTTTGGGACAAGCTCGATTCAAATTTGTAAAGTCCATACACATTCTCCATTTCTCATTCTTCTTTTTTACCACAACCGGGTTTGACGTCCACAAAGGATATTGTGACTCCATTGTGTGTCCAATCTTAGATAATCGATCCACTTTGACAACAATCACTTCTGCTTTCTCAGAGGAAAATGCTCTTCTTTTTTGAATAACGGCTTAACCTTCGGATCAATAGCCAAGATATGACGAATTACCTCAATTGGTACTCATGTTACATCCTCTATCATCCAAGCGAAGACATCCAAATGAGAAGATAAAAAATCTAACAGTTGTTGACGTAGAAGTGGGGTTAATAAGGTTCTAATTCGAAGCACCTTCCCTTCCGAAAAAATGAACTCCTCAATCTCTTCACTTATCGTTAAAGACCATGGGACTTCCCTCGGATCATCAACCCTTTCTTCCAAATCCGAGGGTACTCCTTCTAAATGCTATTCATGCATTAAGTCTCTACTACTGAATCCTCAGATCCGAAGTGCAGTGGCATAGCATTCCCTAGCAACCTTCTGATCGCTTAGAACAACCCCAACTCGATCTCCAACCACATACTTAAAATAATGATGAACTGTAGACACGACCCCATACATTCTTGAAAGCCATGATCTTCTAAAAATATCATTATAACTTGTGGGACAGTCCGCCACCACAAAAAGTACATGGACTTTTTTCTTAAATGGTCCTTTTCTCAAACTCACTTCACCCTCAAATTCTCCAACAATACAAGCTGTTACACCCTTAAATCCAATAATCGTTCGATCTGATTGAGAAATTCGAGATGGATTTATCATTCTATCATAGGTGGATTTAAAAAGAACATTAGCAGAACTGCCAGTGTCAATCACCACACGTCGAATTTCGTCGTCAACCACCTCTGCTCCAATAACCACATTATCTTCATGTGGTCCTGCAGTACCTCGTCGATCATCTTCATCAAACAAAATGAAATAAATAGCTTTCTTTTCATATAAATATGTGGACATTTTCCCTTCAATTTGAGTTGTCAAGTTGAAAATATGCCTCTTCCTTGAACTATCCAAATTACCAATCATCGAATTGCCTCAAAAAATGGCCAAGGATTTAAAGAACTTGCATAAATTTTGCATGCGTCTCTTTTCTATGGGCTCCTCGACTGCTATCAGAAGCAATCTGTTCGTATGTTTCTCCACATACTTAGAAGAAGCATCAGACGGTTCAGTCTTCCTTCGAAGTTGATGCAACATTATTTTCTGATCCGCTCCCTTGCGACTTTACAAAAGTCAGTAGCTTTCCATTTTCAATTAAAAATTAAATCTCTTTCTTCAAAGCCATTTGTCATCTGTATCATGCCCAATATCCTAATGATATCTATAAAACTTGTTATTCATTTCCTCCATTGGCCTACTAATTGGGGCTGGCTTCGTAAAATTTACGAAGCTCTTGGTTTTATCCCAGATCACAGATACATTCTCTATCAAATCAACATAATACTCTGGTTTGACCCACTGATTTGATCTAGGCCTGTTATAAGTGTTAGATGGAATGTGATTTGAATATCCACCACTCCGATGAGGCAAATTGTTATTCTTTTTCCTAGAATGATGATTACCATTTCCATTCGAGGGATGCCCTTGGTTATTGGCCGCCTGACCTGAATTATTTGGAGTGCTAACCGGTCCTCCTCGGACCCTAGTTGACTCCTCGAATTTGATCTGATCCTCAACTTGAGCCATCAAAGCTCCAAAAGTTAAGGTTCTTCTCTTCGTAGTCATTGGCCGGATCCCATGGGAATAATCCTTGGCTAAAAGCTGCCATCCTTACATTCTCTTCACAATTGTCCAAATTAGCTTTTGGCAAAACAATTCTCTTCGTATAATTCTTCAAATTTTCTCATAGTGCTTGCTTGCAGTGAATAATAGTATCGCCATTTTCTTTCATTTCTTTGCTTCCCATAAACCACCTTTGAAATGCAGTATAAAAATCTCTAAAATTCGAAATGAAACCCCTCGGAATCTGGTTGTACCACTTAAGAGTTGTTCCCTTAAAAGTCCGTGAAAATGCACGACACCAGCCGGTCGTCATCTTCGAAATTCATCATATATTTCTTGAACAGTTCGATGTGATCATCAGGATCCTGCATCCCATCGAACTTCTCTACCTTGGAAATGTCAAAACGTTTCGGAAGCGTCATGGAACGAATTTCACTTGTCAACAGAGAGTTTTTCCAGTCAACACCTTGAACAAACTGATCATCTGTTCCCATTATAACATATAGATTTCGATCAGTTTCAGCTACTGATTCGAAGTGTTTCCTTGGAACCATGTAGAACAAGGAACATTATCCCCTTTAGATTTAATCCCATTTGTATTTTCCCTTGACTAATCTCTGTCTGATTCCTCTTTCGAAGAACCCCTATATCTCTTAAAACCCGAAGATGAGCTTTCTACCTTATCGTCACTATAGGTTACGTATTTCTGCTTATCCTTTTTCCCTTTAGGAGATGAATATCGCTCTTTAGGAGACACACAACGCGCTTTTTATGCTCAGTTTTAGCTCGTCGATCATCAAAAGATCAATGTCATTGATCTCTTATCTCAGTCTTTTATGTTTCTTGTCTAACCTCGGATTTAAGCTTCGCCGAGTGGATCTCTTGTTCCATTCGTTCATACTTCTCATTTAATGCATTAATTTTGTTTAAAAGCTGGTTCATTCCTACGTCAATATTAGATTGAGTTTGGATCAGAGACGATCCATCAGGTCTACTTCCGTCTCTCTCTCCAAATAATCTTTTAGAGTTTCCATAGCTGATCGAAGCGTAGGATTGTTCTTAGGATTCATCCTATTGATTTTGAACAGAAAATACAACAAGATTGTATCGATTTCGAATAGAATAAGTCATTGATTTCTTTTATTCAGTCCCGAGTGAAGTCGCCAATTTGATGAGTTAAGATTGGACTTTAGTAAATTGTTATAAGAGTATTCTAAAGAGAGAAACGGTTATAGAGTTTTTAGAGAGAGAAAGCTCAAGTACAAATGAGTTTAGTAGAAAAAGTGTTCAACCACTTTATTATAATAGCCTTACTCTTTATATAGAGGAGCCAAGAGTTAGTCTTAAAGTTGAATCAAATACAAAAGAGGATAAATTGCCACTTAGTCCTCAATAATTATACATAATCTCAAATGCTCTCTAAAACTTATATTACATGTAATTTAAGGACTAAACTTACATTATGTACAGTTTAATCCTTCAATTTATATTATTTGCAACTTAATCCTCAAAATCCGACTTCCATATCAATATCGATAGTCAATCTTATCTCTTGACTCTTCAACCAAATAAAGTCCAGATCCAAAAACTTAGTTTTTCTAGTCCTAGTGTTTCTGCTTGGTTCAAAAAGTTCAAATACAAAAACATTAGCACTTGATACAGCTTCATCTTAAATTAAATTCATATCGAATTAAATTCATATTGATGGAAAACATTTATTCACTCATATATAATAAATATAAAATTACATAAAAAATTGTATAACTTTAACAATTATAATATATTTCTAACGAATTCAACTTACATGCAAAGCAATGCTGGAGCTCATGCAAATACTATTAAACCACTTTACTAATTACAAATGTAAACGAACTTTGCATGCAAAAATATGTTTAGAGTGGCGCATGCAAAATTAGCATAAAATGGGCTAAAAAGCACCCGTGGTCCCTCATGTTTACCACTTGTATCAACTTGGTCTCCTTCTTTCAATCATGCATAGAACGCATCCTCATCCTTTTTTTAAGTTGCAATTTTAGTCCCCCGCACATGTGAAGCTTGTGAGCTTGACACGTGGCATCTGTTTTTGTTGCGAGAATGGTCCCCGATTTTTCTTTCCAAAATTATCCCTTCTTCCTCCATCTCAGCTGCCCCCTCAACTTTACCATTTACCCTATTTTTTTTACCGTTTTACTTAAAAACTTACCATTTACCATAAGTTAACCCAAACCCAAAACCATAAAGAACCCAGCCCAGCCCAAACCTAATATAACCCGACCCGTTTAACCCAATTACCCCAAACCCCAATTACCCAAATCAATCTGTCGTCGTTCTCCTTCCATGGAGAGAGAAATTATAGGAAAGAGAGAGAAAATGGAAGGAGAACGACGACGGATTGATTTGGGTAATTGGGGTTTGGGGTAATTGGGTTAAACGGGTCGGGTTATATTAGGTTTGGGCTGGGCTGGGTTCTTTATGGTTTCGGGTTTTGGTTAACTTATGGTAAATGGTAAGTTTTTAAGTAAAACGGTAAAAAAATAGGGTAAATGGTAAAGTTGAGGGGGCAGCTGAGATGGAGGAAGAAGGGGTAATTTTGGAAGAAAAATCGGGGGACCATTCTCGCAACAAAAACAGATGCCACGTGTCAAGCTCACAAGCTTCACATGTGTGGGGACTAAAATTGCAACTTAAAAAAAAGAATGAGAATGCGTTCTATGCATGATTGAAGGAAGGGGATCAAGTTGATACAAGTGGTAAACATGAGGGACCACATATGCTTTTTAACCCATAAAATGCTTAAAATCCATGAGCAATTACTTCTTTCCGGTTTAATTTGTAGTAAAGAAGCAAACTTTCAATACTGTAGTTATAATGTTTATCAAATCTGCAGGCGAAAATCACTTTAACTAGAACATGCAAATTCACTTAAATTATAGTAGTTACTTTTTTTTTCGTTTCCATTTCAAAATTCAAAACGATGCACCCTGTAAAATACAGTTTATAACTAATTGAATATATTTGTCATTACAGACAAATTAATTTAATAAATGCTATCCATTTTTAACTTTTTCCAGAATAATGGAACTGCACTAATACTTAGATCCCTTTTATTAAATGATTAAAGAATTCTATAATTCTTTCATGTGAAATGTTGTCCTAGTTATTTGAATTACGGACAAATCATAGTTATATGAGCAGTATTTAGAATAACGTTAATCTTTATTGAATTTGCAAATTTTATTGAATAATTAGTAGAATCAAATGATTATTTTCATACCTAGTATCCACAATTTAATAGATATTTCAACATTTTCAACTTATTCCATACGTGTTCATCATATAATTGTAGAAGCATGCATATAGACTTGCCTATGTAATTAAATAGCATAGTTACATGTATAAGGTAAACAACTGTTATCAAGATGATTTATTCATTTCACTTGTTTTGCGAATGAAAACTTTAACCAAAAATCATGTTAGGATAATTTTTTTTTCTCGAACGAAAAACCAAAACATGCATTCTTCATATCAAAACAACCATTAATCGGATGTGTGTATCCTTTATAAAGTTTAAAAAAATTTAGAGACTATCACCATTTTTATAATATGAAAACTAGACATTTATAAGTAAGAGTCATTTTAATAATAAGGGGGAAAACATACAAAGTGATGATACCATAGTTACTTTGATGTTTTAATACTTGATTATTGATTCTTCTAAGGCATGTCAACAAATATTTTCATTTCAATCTTCATACACAACATATTGTAATCTTTTGTTGGAATAATGTTTGATTCTTGGATAATTTTGAAGTCTTGGTATAGACAATTTCATATTGAAATATTTTCAGTGGTTCTCTAAAATCTTCATCGGTAAATTAGATTTTTTTTGAACTTTGATAATAATTTTTTGTGTCTTTTGTATCTCAACCAAAACCAAATATATAAGAAATGACTTTAACATGTAAAATAAACAACTATTTTGAAATTTTAAATTTTAAATGAATTTTCAGAATAACATCCACATTTTGATATAACACTAATCATAATACATTCTAACAAGTATGCACTCCACAATCTCTAACTTGTTCAATAATGTATTATAATTATATTGGTCGACTAGTCCATCCAATTACACTAAAATATATAACATGCATATATGATTGACACCTAAATAACCCAATTGGCAGATCCATTCATTGATAAAAACATAAGGAGATGAACCATTTCTATTCCTCATACAGAGAGATGTTGGACATCTTAGACGATGTGAACAATATTATAGGTCTAATGATCCGGAAAAAACTCATCCACATTAAGGACAACAAAGCACAAATATAAGGCATGGTATAAAATCACGGTTAGTTGGTGTCCCATTTACCGTAACAAAACATAAAGTTATTTTTTATAAAATAAGCAGGCTTAGGATGTGCTGGTAGATGAAAACTATCTTCCTCGCTCGTAGGTATGCAATATTCCATGAAATCATATATACTACTTGTATTTGGATACATCATTTTTAACAACAAGAACATGATATTTATAAATATTGACTTGTTGTATTTCCGAAAACACGTAGTACGCATGGAAGATTCATATTTTCGACTTCCATACATAGTACAAAGAATATGAACAAATTTATTACGTCGTTTAAGTGTTAGATATACAATTGTTTTTGTTGTTTCCAACAGAAATTTTACTATAATTATAACTTATTTATACCACATATTTATGCGTGAGTTATAGTGAGGTTAGGGACCCAATAAAAGTTATTCCTTGACAATTTTCAGACAAAACAACTTGTTGTCGACTATTTAATGGTTTATACAATACATATATTAAATATATTTTTGAGTATACTTTTTGTTGAAAAACAATGTATTTGATAATATATTTTGTTGATATCTGAAGTTGTTTTCAAACTGCACTGAATATGCATATGGTTAAATTTTTCAATGATATAACATGATTTGACTATGCTATTAGGTACGTAGACACGATACAGTTATGAATTTTTGGCAGAATAGTTTAACAATTTTTTATATTTAATTACATCGTATTATCTGAAAAGGAAAAATATTTGGAAATGCATAAGGGCTAACAAGTTTACGGATTAGAACAATTCGGTTTTGATGAGCTGAAACTCCGACATTTTACTTTGGATAAGAAAGACATGCTGGTGATCTAAAGTTTTGGTGTTCATATTAGAGATATGCATATGATAATGACATAATTCATAGAAGTATTTGGTATGTTATATCCATAATTCCAATCGAGAAAGAGCTAGTAGATTAACCATTATACACAATACTCAAAATAATTTGTGTGGGGGTTATAAAATTATGATCAACATGTAAAAGGAGCATTATTCAAGTACGTCACTTCATAAAAGAAGTAAGTCATTATGAGATTATGAGACAAGATTTAGATATGTGATTCGTATTTAAACAAGTGATGTCCGTGGTGCATTTGATGTTTTTTTGTATTGTGTTATTTTTTATGTTACGAAAATTATGTAATATTCTTTATATTTTTTTATTTTTGTATATCATGTTATCAAATAAATAAAAAACAACAAAAAATACAATAAAAATTAGATAAGTTGTGAAAAAAAATTGTCAACAAAAAGTGTAAAATAACAAAGTCAAATTTATTAAAAAATTAATAATCTTTTAACCTTCAGATCGAATAAACCGTGGTAGCACCGAGATATGAGGTTGAAAAGACGACGACAAATACAAAAAGAAGAATACGAAAATAGATAATAGAAAAAACTCAAATTATATTCCAAAAAGTCTTACAGCAAAAATATGGTTTGAGAGCTTTTTATGAAAGTGCTGGAAACCCTACACCAAAATTACAACTTGTTCCTCACGAAATAAAATAAATTCCAGGCATCATTCAAAGCGATTAGAGCTGGTTAAATATTTTAATTAAATTCAATGATAATATAAATATGCAGAAATTTCACGAAAATAGCAAAAAGATGGCCTAAATGTGATGCTTTCAAAAATCGTTAGGCTTCTCGACGCGTTCGATCTGAGTGGTCACAACGCCTGATTCAGATAACCAGCCCCAAATAAAAACCGGTTTTATTTGTCCAAAGGACCATATAGCCATAGGCCTATGCAACTACATCATCCTCTGATTCTTCGGAGGAATTCTCCCACGAATTCTCAACTTCATCATCCTCAATAGCATTGCTAAACAGTATCAGATGCTTCACGTTGAAAATGATATGATTCTTCATGTGGCTAAGAATCTTTAACATGTATGCATTTGGATTAATATTTTCAATGATTTCAAACGGGCACACCTTCCTTGCAGTTAATTTGTTGTACTCGTGCGCAAGATAGCGATCTATGCTCAAAACTACACATAGAAAGTCCCCTATTTCAAAATCTACCAGTCGGTGCTTCTTATTTGCGGCAACATTTGTTTCCTCCAGGTGTTAGCGTGTGTTCTCATGGATCTCCCGTCGATCAACGATGTAGGTCTCGACCCTAGCTGGAACCTTGTTAAGCATTGGGAAAGCCAAATCCATATGATACATGTGGGTTATAACCATAGACTACTATGAAAGGACTATACCCAGTATTGCGCTTGTTATTCCTGTTGCAGGCGAACTTAACATGATAAAGGCGAGAATCACATGCTTTCAAGTTCCTCGAGACCTTTGTGCGCAACATGTTGCCTAACGTTTGCTAAAACTAAGCTTTGTGTTTGTGAGGTGCCACAAACTCCTCCGAAAGTTCCCGAAAAACCGCGTATCATGATCAGAAATGATATTCAGGGGTAGGCCATGTAAGCGGTAGACCTCACAAAAGTATAAATTCGCAACATTCACAAAATCTGTGGTTTTCTTGTAGACAATAAAGCGGGAAATCTTTGAAAACTTTTCAACCAGCACAAAAATAGAATCGTTACCTCTTTGTGTTCTTGGTAGTTTAAAGACAAAAATCATGCTAAAGCTTCGTCACAGTCCCTCCGGTATTGGAAGTGGTATGTATAGACCTGCGTTGGAGGATGTACCTTGTGCCACCTGGCAAACTTGACAACCATCTACAAAACGGATAACATCGCGCCTCAAATGCGGCCAAAAGAACTGAATGGATACATAGTGAAGGGTTTGATGTCTACCACCATGCCCTTTTTTATGGCTCTCATGTACAACCAGTAACCTCAAACTGCCCTCAGGAATACATAGTAAGTTACCTTTTAAAAGGTAACCGTTTATCACTGCAAAATCGTTTCTCAAACCTGAGCTGACCTCCTCTAGAATAGGACCAAAATATAGATCGATAGCCAGTAAATCCTTCATAATATTTAATCCCACAACCTCTCATTCCATACGAATCATCATACAACATCGGCTCAGTGCGTCAGCTACGCAGTTAACTGCCCCCGAAGTGTGCCTGATGGAAAAGGTAAATTGTTGAGTAAACACTTCCCAACACGCATGGCGGGAAGAGAGCTTCTTTTGACTCTGCAGATGCTTTAAGGCCTCATGATTGATGTATATGACAACATCATTATAGGCCAAGTAGGAACTCTAGTGCTTCAAAGCCCGTATAACTGCATAAAACTCCTTGTCATAAGTAATGTAGTTGAGTTTAGCTCCACTGAACTTCTCACTGAAGTAGGCTACAAGTTGTCCTCATTGGCTGAATACAGCTCCAATTCCTAGTCCAGATGCATCACAATGCAGTTCAAACCCTAGAAAAGTAAGGTAGAACCAAAATATGTGCAATGGCCAATCTTACCTTGATCTCTTCAAACGCAGTAGTTGCTTTAGGGTTCCAGCAAAACATCTTGTCCTTCATATAATCTATAATATGAGCCATGACAATACTGAAGTTGTGTATGAACCTCCTGTTGAATGAAACCAGCCCATGAAAAGAACAGACTTCGGTGATAGAATTAGGTATAGGTCAGTCACGCAGTGCTATCACTTTCGACTTATCCACTCACAAGCCATCCTTTGAAATAACATACTCCAGGAAGAGAATCGAATCTGTCGTAAAGAAACACTTTTGGAGTCCCCCATAAAACTCTTCTCGTCTCAAATAAACCAAAACTTCCCGTAAGTACTGGAGGTGCAGCTCTTCCGTATTACTATATATGAAAATATCGTCAAAGTACACAACTTGAAATTTTCCAATAAATAGGCGAAATATCTGATTCATAACCCGTATGAACTTGCTAGGAGCATTGGAAAGGCCGAATGGCATGACCATCCAATCGAACAGAGCTTGTTGGGTTTTAAAGGCTGTTTTCCACTCATCTCCCATGCGAATACGAATCTGGTGATATCCTCTCTTCAAATCCAACTTTGTAAACACGCTAGCACCACTCAACTGATCTAGTAAATCATCAAGGCTAGGAATATGAAACGGATACCTAACTATAATTTTGTTGATATCCCGACTATTCATACACATCCTCATTAAGTCATCCTTCTTTCGTGTTAACATTTCATGAATCGCACAAGGACTAAGGCTCTCACGGATGTGCCCTTTAGTCAATAGTTCTTCCACGTTTCTACGAAGCTCCTCATGCTCTTTTGGACTCATCCGGTAATGCGGTCGGTTTGGTAGGCTCGAACCCATTACTAGGTCAATCTGGTGCTAGATGTCTATTAATGGAGGAAGAACTGTAAGCAGGTTATCAGGATAGAAAACAGAAAATTCTGCTAATAGCAGTCGAATGCGCTCAGGTTTCACAGCAAATGGATCAACATTAAATTATTTAACCACCAAAAGATAGACAATTCATGTATCACTATGATGCTCTATAGATACTTTTCGAGCTAAAATTTTCTTACCCGAATCCTGTGAAACAACAAGTGCAGGTTTTGGGGATACCTTCTTAGTTGGTGTTAATATGAATCTAACGTTATTCCATATGAAACAATAATGGGTTTTCCTACCATCGTATGTGGCACGTCTATCATACTTCCATGGTCAACCTAGCAATAAGTGACAAGTATACATAGCAATGACATCACACCATGCCTTATCCTTATAGTTACCAACAGAAAAAGACACCAGACATCTTTTAGAAACCGTTACCTCACTACCTTTCTTTAACCAGACGAGCTTTTAGGGGTTCGGGTGGTCTTCTATTTTTAAAGCCAGCTTCTGCACAACTTCTTTAGAAATTACGTTTTTGTAGCTCCCTGAATGAATAACGAATTTTTATACCTTTCCCCCGACAGTACAAGTCGACTAGGAAATATTGTTTCGTAGCCAATCATCCTCTTCACTTCTTGATTTGGGCGTAAAATAGAAACGCCTTAAAACCAATGCATTTCCAACATCTCCTCTTGTAACATGGTCCTCTTGAACCTCATAATCATCATCCTCTAGTTCCTCATCAAATTATGGGTCACTTTCCAGATCAAAATTAGTAGCTCCAGTAAACAAACCCCGCAATTGTTGTAGTTGTTGTCGTAATTTTGGACACTGTAACGCAACGTGTCCTAGTTCGTGAAAATGGTAGCACCTGGCCTGCGAGGAAGTACCTACGCAACTAGCGTCCTGCGAATGAGCACTTGTACACATAGGGGTGCCAGTTGGTACTGCTGGGCTAGGACCTAGAACCGTCCTTTTCAGAAACGCCATTAGAATTGTTCTAGCAGTATCTCCTCCATAAGGCCTTCATGAAAGGGCTTTCTCCAGATGCGGTGCGCGTTAATGTGCTTCAGACACATTTACAGGGTTGAACATATTCAGCTTGTCATGAAAGTGTTGTCTCATCCCACCTATGTTACGAGATACTAATTGATCTGCTGAATCAGAAATATCGACACGGTTTTACAACTTAAAAAAATCATTAGTGTATTCATCAACGGTCATTCACCCTTGTTTAAGGTTTGGGAACTGCTGGCACATTATACACGCATAGTTGTAAGGCAAAAAGGAAACCCTCAAGTGATTCATAAATTTAGCCCAAGTTGTTATTTTTAGCTTACATTGCCTTGATCTGGTCTACTTGCGCTGTGGCTACCAAGATGCAGCTCGGCCTCAGAACTTAGTTGCAGCAAACTATACCCGTTTTGCATCCAAAACCTCCTTGAAATCAATGACGTCTTCAACTGAAGCGATCCAATCTAAAAACTTCTTAGGTTCGAGACCCCCTTGGAACTCTGAGATCTCAAGTCTGAATCCAGATTCCCACCAATTGTATTCTGATGGAAATCTCTCGCTGGTGGTTGCTCAAAGACCTGTTCACGACAGTCTTGTGGGTAATATAGACCTCTACCATGTTCTCTCTGAGGAGCAGACAATTTTTTCTCGCGGTCGGTGTCTCTCTTAGATCCTGATGGTTGGTTGCTCGTGATGAGTCTGGATTTTTATCACCACTCTTTGTAAGAACCGGACAGGGGAAATTCGGACATCATTCATCTAACCGGACAGAGACAATTCGAAGAGCCTCCACTTACTAAACTGTCCGAACAAAACTAAAGTATTAAAAATGTAATCACTTCATGATTAAACTAATTACTTGTTTACTCAAAAACTAGTGGGTCTTTAAACTCGACCCGAATCTATAAAACACAACCCGAAAGCCCACATGGCCCAAAAGATAAGGTTATAAATACCCAACCACCAACATTAAATGAGGGTAATAAAAATTAAATACAACCAAGTAGCTCAATTCTCCCTCTACATTCTACCCAACATTAAATACTCTCAAAATTACACAAAAATCTAGACAAAATTTAAAAATTACCCTCAAACAAAAATAAACCACATCAAATTGGCGACCACAGTGGGAGCACGACGGTGCCTGAATCTAGCATTCAAAACCATCAGAAAAAACCAGTTCGAATGAATCCGGACGCACCGGAAGTACCACCAACTTTGCTTGAAGTGGTGGGAGAAAATGATGAATACACCATCGAGGAGCGCGATAGATTAAAAGTTGAAATAGAAGCTCCAAGGGCTGAGAGGGTAAAGATGGGTGTAAAAGAGAAATCAAAGGTGTCAGCTGCACACCATACTAACAATCCTAGAGAGCATGAGCCTTCGAAGACCCATGTGAGTACAAAGAAGAGTAATGCTAGCTCCAAAAAGTCTCACTGGTCCAAGCCGGTGGAGAGCTCTGATTCAGACTCAGAATGTTCAAGGAAGATCCTCGGGCGAAGATGGAGTTGAGGATTCCCTGTTATCCAGCAGTGATGAGGGCCGATCTAAAAAGAAACAACAGATGGTTAAGAAGTATTCAAGAAAAAGGGATAGGCAATGAAAGTTAAAGAGGCATATACGCAAAGGATCATCTCATAGCGAGAGACACATAGACCGGATGCTAGTGGATCCTTTTGCCTTTCATAATGAGCCAGGTATCTTTGCAACTCCTAATGAGGATACCGTTTTCAGTCGTGGTCAGAATTGGAGACAATCTCCACTGTCCTCCAAGATCTTGTCCGGAAACCTTCCTAAGAGGTTTGATAGTACAAAAATGGAAAAATACGATGGCAATAAAGACCCGGACAACCACTTGGAACACTTTAAAAATTTCATGATGAATATTGATGATGACGACAAGCTGTTTTGTAGGGAATTCTCCCAGTCTTTTACGGGGAGTGCTCTGAAGTGGTACAATAGTCTATCACATGGCTGCATCAGAAATTTTGATACTTTTTGGGTGGCCTTCTGGAGACAGTTTGTTGGTAGTAAGGAGGTGAAGGGCAATGGAGACACAATCATCCATTGTGCCCAGGAACCAAAAGAATCTCTAAAAGAATACATAAGTCGTTTCGTAAACACCAAAAATGGGTTGGCTGATTGCTTTGAACAAGTAGCAATAGATTCTCTAAGGCAGGGATTAAACCCTGGAAATTTGGCTGATTCAGTAACCAGAAAAAAGGCCATGACATGGGGGGGGGGGGGGGCGGGTTTACTGAATCAGGTTGGAAAACAATTTAACGTGGATGAAACAAAGAAAACTAGGGTGCACAGACAAGTGAGGTTTGTTCCGGCTGCACCAAACCCAAACGAAAATCAGTCCGGCAACAAGGCAAGGGAGGCCGGGCAGGGTCATAACAGAGCTAAAGCTCAGTCTGAGCCAGCTGCTCCTGCCCAGAGTCAACAATCTAGAAATAAGCAAGGGCCTTGGGCTCAACCGGAGTGGTTTGCTGAACTAAAAGAAAACGTAGCCACCATTTATGACAAAACGAAGGAAGAAGTGCACTATAGAAGACCGGCTGCGTTGCAATCTCCTAGGGAGAGCCGAAACAATTGTTTCTGTCAGTATCATAATGATACTGGCCATACCACCGAAGATTGTATTGCTCTAAAGCAAGAAGTCCAGAATTTGAAAGAGAGAGGAAAGTTGGGAGCATATGTTAAAAGAAGAGGTGGAAATAGGCCTGATAACGCTCATCGGGCTGGTCCAAACAATGCAGGCACATCAGCCCCGGAGGGGGCTATGGTGATAATCGAAAGATTTGATATATAGTCAGAGTAATTGGACCCCGACCCAACTCGGAATAAAGTGGGTGCCATTGAGGAGCGTTGCAAGACGGTGTCCGGGCTTATTAACTTTTTTGAATCACTCACAATTTTCGGAGGGGACACCATGACAGCACCCACTGCTTCTTCGAGAAAAAGGCATGTTCATCCCTTAGCTACCCAACTAGAGGGAGGCATGACTTCCTATCAATCACAAAATCCATTTCCCTTCATTGTTTTCGATGAAGATGACCTGAGGGATATAGCTGGTCCTTATAAAGATGTTGTTGTTATAGGAGCATCCATCGGGGGCAACGACATAAGACGAATTTTGGTGGACACTACGAGTTCAGCCAATATCCTCTTTTTAACTTCCTATAAAAAGATGAAAAATCCAGTAGTCATCCAGCGTTCGAACAGGTCAATTGTGGGTTTCACTGGAAGCTCAGCAGATTTTATCGGGGAGTTCGAGGAGGAATTTTGTTGGGCAAAGGTCCTTTTAAGAAAATGGTTAGAATACTGTTCGTTGTGGTGGATTGTCCCACTTGTTATAATGTTATTCTGGGAAGGTCTTGGCTCTCTAGGATGCATGCGGTGGCCTCAACAGTCCATCAATGTCTAAAATATGTTGTGCAAGGGCAAGTGGGAGTTGTTCGGAGAAGCCAAAAGATAGCCAGAGAGTGTTATGCAACAACACTGGCCCCCAGACGTTGGGGGCAGTTCGGATTAACGAAGAATAGCAGTTTGAGGGGCTTTCTGGGGGTGAGGGTGAAATTGATGACCCCAGAGAGACCCCTGGAGTTTTAATACCGATTGAAGAAGTTGAAACACATTCTTTGGGAGAAGGAAAAATGTTAAGATAGGGTCCAAAATGACATCGGAATTAAAGGGTAAAATGTTGAAGTTCTTAAAAGACCATCAGCATGGTTTTGCTTGGTGCAATACTGATGTTACCGGGGTACCAGCAGATATTATATCACACCGACTATCCATCAGAAGGGACATAGCACCTGTAGTACAAAAGAGAAGAGCTTTTTCTAAGGAAAAGGCTGATGTCATAGTTCAAGAAGTCGGCAGGCTTACTAAAATGGGCCACATAAAGGAGTCTCAGTATCCTTTATGGACAGCCAATCCGGTATTGGTGAAAAAGAAAAATGGCAAGTGGCGTATATGCATCGATTTTACAGATCTCAACAGAGCTTGTCCAAAGGATTTATACTCGGTTCCCCGGATTGATCAGTTGGTGGATTCCATATCGAGAAATAAGCTGCTGTCTTTCATGGATGCCTTCTCCGGGTACAGTCAGATTCAAGTAGATCCGAAGGATCAGGAGCATACTACATTTGTTACTGATAGGGGCCTACATTGTTACAAGGTGATGCCATTTGGGTTAAAAAATGTTGGGGCTACTTATCAGAGGTTGGTAAACAAAGCTTTTGCTGATCAAATTGGAAGAAACATGGAAGTATACATCAACGACATGATGGTAAAAAGTATGCACGAAGAGCTACACTTGACAAATCTCCAAGAAACTTTTGTTAAGTTAGTAAAAATAAATTTGAAGCTAAACCCAGAAAAGTGTGTATTCGGAGTGCAATCCAGAAAATTCCTGGGGTATGTAATAAGTGAACAAGGGATACAGCCTGATCCGGACCAACTTAATGCTTTATTCCAAATGGAGCCTCCTCGGAATATTAAAGAGGTCCAACGGTTGACTAGGAGGTTGGCTGCGTTAAATCGATTCATTTCAAGGTTTTCATACAGATGTGCCCCGTTTTTTCAAACTTTAAAAGGTGCGAAGGGATTCGACTGGTCTTCACAGTGTGATGAGGCCTTCAATAAAATCAAAAAACATCTGTCCTCCCCCAAGAATTTATTTAAACCTGTTGACAGAGAAACTCTTTTCATATACTTGGCAGTTTCTAGTTGTGCCATAAGTGTTGTATTGGTGAGGGAGGTAGATAATTATCCCCGTCTGGTGTATTACATCAGTAAGAGCTTGATAGATGCAGAAATGCGCTATCTGAAACTTGAGAGGTTAGCATTAGCCCTGGTAATTGCTGCAAGGAAGATGAGGCCATATTTTCAAGCTCATCCTATTATTTTCCGGACATCCTATCCCCTGAAAAACGTTCCTTAAAAGGCAGACATCTCAAGTAGGATGACTAAGTGGTCTGTGGAATTGGGAGACTTTGATATTGATTTTGCTCCCCGAACAGCAATCAAAGCCCAAGCGGTGGCAGATTTCTTTGTTGAATTTCACTCATACATGGACACTAAGCAAACAACGGATGTGAAAGACAAAAAAGTCTGGGTTTTCCGGACTGATGGTGGATCAAGTACCATGGGATGTGGTGCTGGGATATGCTTGACCTCTCCGTATGGTGACAGAATGTACCAAGCTATATGTTTCGCTTTTAGGGCTTCTAATAATGAGTCCGAATATGAAGCTACTATAGCTGGTTTAAAGTTAGCTCTTATTTGTGGAGGCAAAAAGGTTAAGTTGATGAGTGATTCTCAGCTTCTTATCCATCATGCACAAGGTCAATCCGAAGCAAAAAATGAGCAACTAGTAAAATACTTACTTCTTCTCAGAGATGTGGCACTTAAGTTCAAGAGCATTGTTTATGAGCACATACCCCAAACAGAAAATATACTGGCAGACTCCTTAGCAACCATAGCCTATACTGAGTCCTACCCTTGGATTCATGTGCTGGAGTGTCCATCCATTCAATTCAATATGGGTAAGGAAGAAGAAAGCTTCGATATACAGATAAAACAACCTCAAGATTGGAGGTTTTCTCTCCTTCAATATCTCTCAGATGGCATCTTGCCTCCGGATAAATCAATAACAACAAAAGTAAAGTACAAGGCTCGTGGTTTATCATCCTAGGAGATATTCTGTATAAGAAATCTTACAGTAAACCCCTCTTACGATGCTTGGGGTTGACGAATTTCAAATAGTGCTCTCCGAATTACATGATGGTGAGGGATCAGCTCACTGTGGATTCAGGGCTCTAACAATGAGAGTTTTGTTGGCTGGGTATTATTGGCCCTCTATAATGCAAGATGCTAAGGAGTTGGTGAGGAGGTGTGACCCATGCCAGAGATATAGCAATGAAGTTCATATCCTAGTCATTCTTTTCGAGTCAATTTCTGAGCCTATACCTTTTGCTCGATGGGGGTTGGATTTGGTAGGACCTCTACCCATGGTGTCCGGAGGACGCAGAACAATAATTGTTGCTATTGATTATCTTTCGAAGTGGGTCGAAGCAGCTCCATTGGCAGGTACAACATCAAAAGCTGTTATAAAACTCATTTTATCTAATATCTGTTGCAGATTTGGAATTCCACAAAAAATAACAACAGACAATGGACCCCAATTCGCAACAAGGAAATCCAGAGTTTTTGTGCCTCCAGAGGTATACAACATTACTTCTCTTCCCCTTTCCACCCACAAGAAAATGGTCAGGTCGAAGTAGCCAACAGGACAATACTGTCCGGTCTAAAGAAGAATCTAGAAGGAGCTGCTGGAAAGTGGCCAAGTTATTTGCAAGAAGTTTTGTGGGCTTACCGGACTACACCTGGGGCTGCAACACAAGAGTCTCCTTTTTCTTTAGTCTATGGGATAGATGCTATAGCTCCCGTAGAGGCAACTCTCCCTTCATTTCGAGTTCATAATTTCTCCGAACACGCTAACGAGGTGGCTATCATAAGCCAACTTGACTTAATATAGGAAAGGAGAGTTAAGGCTCACCTTAAAGTTGTACATTATCAAGGTTTGATGAGAAGCAGGTTCGCTTCTAAAATCAAGAAAATGGATTTTCAACCGGGGGATAAGGTATTAAGAAACGTCTTCCTACATACTAAAGAAAAGCAGTTCGGTAAATTGGCTCCAGCTTGGGAATGACCCTATGTGATCATTGAAAAGCTTAAGCCTAGGACATACCGGCTCCAAGACAAAGATGGAAGGGTTTTGAATCACCCCTGGAATATTGAGCACCTCCGGATATACTTGGAGTAGAAACTATGTAGATATTTACTTGTTTAAAAATTCATGTAAATATTTGGGGGCATACTCTTTCCTACCCTGGTGGCGCGGCGAGGTTTTAATGAGGTGTCCGGGATTTTTTATGAAATTCGATGCCTTCTTAAAGATTCGGAGTATTTTTTTCTTAAAATATTTTCTTATGAAATTAGTGTTTAAACATAGGCCGGATTAAATTAAAGGAGTGATGACTACTTGAAAATTTGTCATCGAAGAAATTAAACGTTCTCACTTTAGAATGATTATGAAATAACTAAAGGCTGTTTAAACATTAAGCCACCATAATTGAAAAACTATGAAAAAAATGCAAGAGCTGTGCGAAATAAAGATACCCATTGAAGCAACCGAAGTGCCTTGGCCATCCAAGGACTTTAAATTGTCAAAACAAAAAGATTTATCCGGACAAGGACCGGACACAGTTACAAAAAATTCCTTGGCCATCTAAGGACTTTGGTTCAATCAAAACAGAAGTGAAAAGATAATTGATACTCTTAGACTAAGCCTTTGAAGATGGCTCAGCCTCACTTGTTTTCTTCTTCTTAAGGTCATCGTTCCCCTCACCTGGACTCTCCCCGGTGTTGTCTTCTTCATCGGATGAGTCAGCACTGGAGTAATCATGCTTGTCTCCATCAGCCATCGTGCGAAAGGGAAGGTCTTCGTACTCTACATAAGTCCATAAATCTCCCAGATTCCTCTTCGGAAACGTTTCGTGAAAATGCAAGACCATGTCCGACTTCACCTTGGTATACATTTCTTGCTGAGTGTCTATCACTTGGTTGGTATAAGCATCAATCTTGGCTTGGATTTTTTCCTCTTGCTCCCTTAGCAGATAAGCTTTTTCTTGTGCAGCCTTGGACACTGAGTCCTCGAGCGAGATCTTGTTATTGGTCAAAGTGTGAATGACTCTGTCCCTGGCCTTCACCTCCTCTTTCGAAGAAGAAAGGTCTTTCTCCAACTCGGACTGCTTTGCCCGGAGTTCCTTGATAGTATCTTCTAAGGTAGCTACCTTTGTGGCCCAACCCTCCTGGTTCTTCTTTAACTCCTCGTTTTCCCTCTTCAGAACATCAGCATTTTGGTTGGCAATGAGGAGGTCTCCGGACAATTTCTCCTTGTCATAATTAAGGGCAGTAATAATAGCTGACTGACCTCGCACTTGTTTCTCCAAACTAAGCACTGGCTGAATATTACTCAATATAGAGTGAGTTATAACATCTCTTTCACTTGAAACGTAGAAAGACTTACCATTGAAGGTAACGATGTTCAAAGTGCTTGGAGGGAGGTAGGGCCCAGCAAAATCATCTCTGGGGAGGTTTTCAAAGTAGTCACCAAGCCCCTCAAGCCCAGTAATGTCGGCACCGTCAATGCTGATATCCCCTCCTCCAACCTCTTCAGTTCGAAAGTTGTCAGGGATCTCTTCTGCTCTTGTAGGATCAGTAGGGTCAACAAGAGGAAGGGGTTCCAAGGGCCGGAGAGAAATCTCATCACCCCTGGAGGTCTTTTTCTTCTGGGCCTCCCTGTCCTTGCTTTCTGCTCCCCATTTCCTATCTCTCTTAGGAACCCTTAGAGGTTTTGGATATCCTACCTCTTCCTTAGTACTCTCATGCTCCACTACTTCTAGAAGAGCAGTATCAATCTGTCTTAGAACTGGCCCCTCTTGGTTTGCTGGAGCAGTTTCCTCTGCTTCGGTGGGGTTGGCTTCAACCGCACTCTGCTTGCCCTTGCCTTTCTTGCCCTTCATCTTAATTGGGGCCTTGGCTCTACCAGGCAGATACAATGCCCCGTCTGGTGCGTATGTTCTTTTGAGGACTACTTCCGGAGGGGTGGGGTGGTAAGTCCCTCCGGAAGTAGTCCGCAAGTGGTCTGCCCGGCCTTCAAGTAGTCATTGAAGTCTTTTGGCTGCACTGTTGAGAAACAAAAAAGAAAAGACAAGTCAGGTAAACAAATTTAAAAAGAAAAAGAAAAATGAATATGGAAATGTGAGATGGGATTCTTACTATTGCTTCGCCATCTGCTGGTAAGGAGACTCGGGTTGGTACCGGCTTTAATCTTCCTCCCGTTCTCCCAGGCACCACTCACAAACAAGAAGTAAGTCTTCCAATTTCTCTCCGACTCGAGTAGGTCATCCACTGCTTTATAATTATCACCCATGTTGAAGTGATAGAAGGGAATATGGTGGTTTCTGCAGAGGCTGGCCACAGCTGCGAACTTCTCCATTGGAAGAGGAATTCCGGAGAGCCTGGAGGCCATGATACAGGCCATAAGGTTGTACCATGCGTTAGGGCTCAGCTGACTTGGGAAAAGTTTGATGAGATGAAAATATTTGACTATCTCCGGGTCTAAGGGAAACCTTAGTCCCCAGTTGAAGAGCTCAGTGAAGAAAACTATTTCACTGAGCTTGCAGTCCATTCGTGTTTCACGGTTCACTTGAATCCTTATTTTGACATTCTCCGGGATTCCCCACTTTGTTCGTATCCGACCCAGTTCGGCTGTGTCGATGAAGGCGTACTTAAGTTTTTGCAAAGCCATCAGATATTTAACATTTACCTTGTGAAAATAAGATCCCACTTTTCCCACAAGGGCCTCCGGAAAATCTGGATGTCTTAGGCATAGTTTTTCTTTGCCTTTATCTTTCTTGGCAGCAGCAGCCTCACCTGTTTTCCCGGAGACTTCGGATTCAAACGGAGCCTCTTCAATAGAATCCTCCATCACTTCTTCCATTACCTGGGAGGGGTTTTCAGTTGTTTTTGGGTGATGGGAGTTAGAGGTTGACTCAGCATGCCCTCCGGATTGTTGGGTTTCACTGGTTTCTTGTACTCTGACCTCCGGCTGGGGCTCAGATGCAGTTGTTTCTTTTCGGAGACTTGAGCTAGATGCCTCCGGTCCGAACAGCTTGTCCTTATGAATTTTGATGGGTGCCTCTGTCCGTATTGCTATCTTTGGCCCCTGAGTTGGAAGGCGTACCTTTTAGAGTTTGCCCTTTTACCAAGCGACCTCTTCTCCAATCTACTAACTTCTCTGGAGAGGCATCAGCATCTGATCCCATGGCAATAAAAGGAGAAGGCTTCATAAAACTGGTGACTACTTGCCCTGGTTCAACCGTGGGCTCTGATTCGTGAACTGACGAGCCTGAAACAATTGGTGAGAGGTTGTTTTGGAACAACCTCCTAGGTTTAACGCTTTTGGTTGAAGAAGAGCCCTGGTCAGACTCTGTGTTTGGTATTACTAGTTTGTCAACCGGGGAAACAGGGAGGCCGGCTTCAATGCGCCTTTCTCGTTCGACCTTTTGAGCTTTTTCTAACTCTGACAAATTAAGCCACCCACCTTTGATTAAAGCGTTCCTAGCTGTGAACATAAACTCACATCGAAAGAAAGTGTTTTCTTTTGAGAGAGAAAGCTTTGAAATTCAGTGAAACAAGGATGATGAAGATGGTAAAACAGTAGAAAAGTGAACTAATTTATAGTAAATATGCAAAAGATGCTTCGATACCTAGGAGAATTCGAAAGGTTTGCAATGATTAAGGACGACGCTGATGTCATCCTCATTAAATGAAGAGGTTACTTTTTGAAGAAAGTGGGAGCGTCGTTCTAGGGAAAAAAGCGGCTGGTGTGGCAAACCAGAGAAAGCCACGTGTCCCACGATTTCTGGCAGGGAACCATTTAAGTTTCTGAGAACTTTTTCAGTTCAGATGAAAGCTATCATGCAGTTTGAAAATCTGTCCGAATATGACCATGACCGGCTACGAGTTATTTTTTAGGTATTGCCAAAGGCCTTTGAACACCACCTAAAAAGGGGCTACTGATGAGTACAGATTTTTGTCACCACTCTTTGTAAGAACCGGACAGGGGCAATTCGGACATCATCCATCTATCCGGACAGGGACAATTCGGAGAGCCTCCACTTACTAAATTGTCCGAACAGAACTAAAGTATTAAAAAAATAATCACTTCATGATTAAACTAATTACTTGTTTACTCAAAAACTACTGGGTCTTTAAACTCGACCTGAATCCATAAAACACAACCCAAAAGCCCATATGGCCCAAAAGATAAGGGTATAAATACCCAACCACCAACATTAAATGAGGGTAATGAAAATTAATTACAACCAAGTAGCTCAATTCTCCCTCTACATTCTACCCAACATTAAATACTCTCAAAATTCCACAAAACTCTAGACAAAATTACAAAATTACCCTAAAACGAAAATAAACCACATCAGCTCGAACCTGGAGCTCGAAATCCGTTGGTTTGGTTGTTCAACAGCCTTTGTAGTGCTTCATGTATGTATCTCATCTGGTTTCCTAATGAATGCATCTGTTTACCAACTTGGCCAAATTGGTTTTTGAATTCATCACGGTCGACCGATTCTGCGATTAGAAGAGTGGAATTTCCATGCAAGGATCTCTTTGGCGGCATATCTCCGTAACCCACACCGTAGGAGCTCTGTCGCTCTGATACCAATATGTTAGCATCGAGTTATGAGGTTGAACAGACGACGAAAAATACAAAGAGAAGAAGACGAAAATAGAGAATAGATAATCTCTAACCCTAGGTCAGAGTATAAGAGACTTTAGAGAAAACTCAAATTATATTCCGAAAAGTCTGACGGTAAAAATAGGGTTTGAGAGTCTTTTATTGAAGTGCTCGAAACCCTACGCCAAAGTTACAGCTTGTTCCTTACGAAATAAAATAAGGCTCAACCAATTTCAAAGCAATTGGAGCTGGTTAACTTTCTTATAACAAAATCCAAGGGTGCTCCTCATTGTAAGCAATATTTGCTAGTGAATCAGCCTGTTATTTTCTCGGCTAATATGTTCAACAACAACATGATCAAATAGTAACATTAAGTTCTGAAGCTTTCGAAGATATAATATAAAACGATCCTTTTTCGCTTCGGAATTTCTAGATACTTGATTTGCTACTAACTGAGAATTTTTCTCTAAGCGCACCGATGTTGCTCCACATATTTTTGCCAACCTCAAACCAGCCAAAGAAGCTTCATATTTAGCTTCGTTATTAGAGTGATGACAGCTAAATTTGATGGACTAAATCATTGTTTCTCCATATGGAGCAATTAACTAGACTCCAGCACTGCATCCCCGAATACTAGACCCTCAATCTGTTTGAACTACCTACATCGAACTCGTTGGTACAAAATCTTGACTTTCTTCTATATTTGATCTGCTCGAATGAAATTCAACACAAAAAAATTCCAACGCTTGAGCTTTAATTTCAGTTCGAGCAGTAAAAAAGATATCATAATCTCCCAACTCTACTAACCACTTGGTCATCCTCCCTGAAATCTCAAGACGTTGCAAAACATTTTTTAAAGGGAATGAAGTTCAGACTTCGATAATATGAGCCTGGAAGTAAGGGCGCATTTTCCTAGCAACAATCACCAATACTAATGCTACTTTCTCGAGCTTCAAATACCTCTTTTTTGCTGCCACCAAACTTTTGCTGACATAATACACTGGCTTCAGAATTCCTGAATCTTCACGTATCAATACTGCGCTTAGTGCAATATCTGATACCGCAATGTATAAAAAAAATCATTTCTCCACTTCGAAGTTTTGACAAAATTTCTGGTGATGATAATAACTTTTTTTATGCTTGTGAACGCCGCTTCACAATCCGACGTCTATTCAAATCTAGTTTTCCCTCGCAACACTTGAAAGAAAGAAAAACATTTGTCATAAAATCTAGAAATAAATCTATTAAGCGCTGCTAACCTTCCTGTCAAAATTTGCACTTCTTTAACAGATCGAGGTGATTTCATTGCTATTACAACTTTCAAATGTTCTGGGTCAGCTTCTACTCCTCTTTCACAGATAACATAACCAAAGAACTTCCATGATAAAACTGCGAAGGTGCACTTTTCAGGATTAAGCTTTAGCCTGATTTCCCTTAGATTCAAAAACGTTTCTTTTAAATCCTCCAGATTTACATAATCCAAGATTTCTACCACCATATTATCAATATACATCTCCGATCTGAGTGACAAATGCTTTGTTTATCAATCTTTGATAAGTAACTCCAACGTTTTTCAACCCAAAGGGCATAACCTTGTAGCAATGTAATCCCCTTCCAGTTATGAATGTCGTACATTCTTGGTCCTTCAGATCCATCTCGATCTAATTATATCATGTGAAAGAATCCATGGAAGTTAATATTTTATTTCCCGAAGTTGAATCAATCAGTTGATATATTCGAGGAACCGAAAATGGATCTTTAGGACATGCTCGATTTAAGTCTGTAAAATCCACACACATTCTCCATTTTCTATTCTTTTTTTTACCATTACTGGATTCTCCGTCCATAAGGGATATTGTGACTCCCTTATATGTCCGACCCTGGATAAACGATCAAATTCGGAAACTATTGCTTTTGCTTTCTCTGTTGAAAATTCCCTTCTTTTTTTATATTACCGGCTTGGCCTTTGGATCAACAACTAAAATATGGCAAATTACTTCGGTCGGAACCCCTGTCACATCCTCTGTATTCCAAGCGAAAACGTCCAAATTAAAAGATAAAAATTCTAGCAGTTGTTGACATAGAACTGGGGTTAGTCCTTCAGATAAAGTATACTCCTCAATTTCTTCACTTGTTTTTAAAGACCCTGGGGTTTTCCTCGGATCGTTTTCCCTTTCATCAAAATCTGAGGTCAACCCCTCTGATTTCTATACATTTATTAAGTCTCTAATGTTGGATCCTCGGATCCGAAGTGCAGTGGCATAACACTCTCTTGCAACTCTCTGGTCGCCTCGAACGACCCCCGCACAATCTCCTACCACATATTTAAAACATTGATGCAATGTCAACACAACCCCACACATTCTGGACAACCAAGACCTTCCAAAAATAGTGTTGTAACTTGTTTGACAGTTCATGAAGAACATTTAAACCTTCTTCTTAAAGGGTTCCTTTCCTAGAGTCACCTCCCCTTCGAATTCTCCAATCACCCGCGATGTCACCCAAGTGAATCCTATAATCGTGTGCTCTGATTGAGAAATTTGAGGAGGATTACGCATCCTGTCATATGTTGCTTTGAAAAGGACATTTGCAATACTATCGGTATCTATGAGCACACCTCTAATTTCGACACCAGCCATTTTTGACCCAATAACTACCGCGTCTTCATGTGGCCCCGCAGTTCCTCACAAGTCGTCATTATCGAACAAGATAAAATGAATAACATTTTTGTCATATAAGTGAGTGGACATCTTTCCTTTAATTTGAGTTCTCAAATTGACAACATGTCTCTTCCTCGAACTGTCAGTAGTACCATCCATTGAATCGCCTTCGAAAATGGCCAATGATTCAAAAACCTCACATAAGCTTCGCACATGCCCTTTCTTTATTTGCTCTTCAAAAACCATCAATATCAACCTGTATGAATCCTTATCCAAGTATTCTGAAGCAGCATCGAATTCATCAACCTTTGAATCTAGGATCATTAAATTCTCAGCTGGAGCATTTGGGTTAGTTGGCAGTGAATTTGATGCTGAAATTTTCAACGCGCTCTCTTGTGACTTCATATGAGTCAAGTGCTTTCTGTTTTCTATTAGAATTTGAACTTCTTTTTTCAATGCAGTACAATCATCAGTATCATGACCAATATCCTCGTGACATCTAAAATTCACAAAGCTTTTATTTTTGTCAAACATTGCAGCTACACTTTCTGTTAAGTCTGCATAATACTCTGGCCTAATTCACTAATTTGGCCTTGGTTTTGTTAATTTTAAGATTGGGCATGATTTGCATAACCCCCAGCTCGAGGTGGGAAATTATTATTCCTTGAATGCGCTTGCTGATTATTATTCGAAGGTTTCCCTTGGTTATTGGCCACCTGGCCTGAATTTTTTAGAACAGTATTTGGTCCTCCTTGGACCCTGGTTGATTCTTCGACCTTGATCTGATCTTCAACCTGAGTCATTAATGCTCGAAAGGTTAAAGCCCTCATTTTTTCGTTTCAATAGCCAGATAACCTGGCAGTAACCCCTAGCAAAAAGCTGTTATCGCCACACTTTCTTCACAATTATCCAAACTTGCCTTAGTCATAACAAATCTCTTTGTATAGTCCTTTAACTTCTCTCCAACTTCCTGTTTGCATTGGATAATTGTATCTCCACTCGCTCTCATCTTTTTGTTTCCAATAAACTGCCTTTGAAATGTAGTATAGAAATCCCTAAAATTTGAAATGGATCCCCTTGGAATCCGATTGTACTACTTTAACGCTGTACCTTTAAAATTTTGTGAAAAAGCACGACATACCAACCGGTCGGTCGTCTTCGAAATTCGTCATGTAATTCTTGAATTGTTCGATGTGATCATCTGGATCCTGCATCCCATCGAACTTTTCAACGTTAGTAATATCAAAATGCTTCAGAAACGTAATAGATCGAATTTCACTTGTCAACGGAGAGTTCCTCCAATCAACACCTTGCATGTATTGATCCTCAGCCCCCATGACTGCATACAAACTCTGATTAGTCTCAGCATACTAATTCGATATGTTCCCCTCACACCAATTAGATTCCCTCAAACAACGAGGAATGTTGTCCTTCTTAGATTTATGTTCTTTTTTATGCTTTCAAGGTTGTTCCATTTCCTGCTCCTCCATTGAAGAACATCTATACCACTTAAAGCCTGAGGCAGAACTTTTAACCTCTTCGTCACTAGATATGACACATTTCTGTTTGTCTTTCTTTCCCTTTCGAGAAGAATAACGTTGTTTTGGAGCTTCGAAGCGCGCCTTCTTCTGCTCATTCTTAATCTTTCGATCAATGCAAGATCAATCAGATTGGTTTTCAATTTTAGTTTTCTTATTTACTTGTCTCACTTCGAATTTAAGCTTTGCCGATTGAATTTCCTGCTCTCTTTGCTCGTACTTCTTATTCAACGCGTTTATTTTATCCAGGAGCTGGTTCATACACATTTCAATATCTGACTGAGTTTGGATCGGAACACGTCCTTCTTATCAATTTTCATTCCCCTGTTAATCTTATCTCAGCTTTTCAATTGTTGATCAGACTAATGGATTGTTTCAGGAT
Organism: Limnanthes douglasii subsp. nivea; assembly: GCA_036936605.1. Classification (NCBI taxonomy): domain Eukaryota; kingdom Viridiplantae; phylum Streptophyta; class Magnoliopsida; order Brassicales; family Limnanthaceae; genus Limnanthes; species Limnanthes douglasii. Next base: position 102,173,939 of record JAUPFV010000001.1, read on the forward strand.
TCATTGCGAAATTTCAAGACTATTTTTCAATATTAACAAAATTCGAATGAGAAAATAAGACACTGATTACTAGTTGCCCCTAGTGAAGTTGCCAATTTGGTAGTTTTGTCTATTTGAAGTCGCTTTAGTAAATAATAATAATAAGAATGTTTTAGTGAGAGAAAAAGTTTAGACAGAGAAAGTGAGAGAACACTAGTGAATAAAATCAGAAGTTCCACCCTTTTATTAGTTTAGCCCTGACCTTTATATAGAAGCGTAGAGACTTAGCTCATAACTGTAAGTAGTTAGATAAAAGGATAAATTACATTTAGTCCTTAACAAAGACACATAATCAAAATCGCTCCTTAACCTTTTAATATGTTACTGAACCTTATTATTGTTTATATTTTACTACCTGGACTTCTATTTCCTTATCACCAACGATATACATCCACGAGTTCCTTCATTTGGTGCATCAAGTCTACCAATCAACCATAATATATTTAGTAATTATCTAGCGGGATGAATGACTTATCAAACGTACCTCATAACTTTTAGTTTTCAAGGACGCAACATCAAAATCACTTGCTCATGAACATCTAGAGCTGAAATATCCTTAGCTTTAGACATCTCATTTTTGGTAACCATGTGATTAGCAGAAGCCGGATTTTTTACCACATCAAAAACTGGCTCTAAAGCCTTATTTTTTCAAGCACTCCAGTACTAGATGTTCCAACACTGATAAGTGCACATAAATATGGAATTTTCGCGCTTGAATAATATTTTATCATGGTTGTTGCTACAAAATTTTCATTCTAATCTTCATAAATACATACGAAATTTCTATTATACAAAAAACATCTACAACCTCTTGATAGGTAGCTTGATTAGTCTTTACCACTCCATTTTCATTAGTCTTTGTCTTTTTAGGAGTGAAGGATTTGTCTCCCGCTACACTATTATATTTCTTACTCACAAACACCTCCAACAAGTGAGCATCCTCACATTCCCCCATCCACCTTATATTTCCCTCATATACTTGAGGTTGATTTTTGGATTCAGATCATCCATTGAGGAGGAGGTCTTTTCATTTCCCTTCACATTTGGTAAATACTTTGTTTGTGGTAATTGATAACCCTTCTATTTATAATGTTATTGAAAGTCGGTCGTGACTCGATAATATACATGAAATTTCTTCCATAATACACCAACTTGTTTTTTATAGAGTAAGAGATAAAACGAGAGTCATAAGTGGAAATCCAAAATTGACTCATGAGTACTATAGTTATTACATTGTTTTAAACAAACAATAACAATACTTGTTGTTTAGGAAGTTGATCACCCTCGCAAGGACCCAAGCTTAGTAGTTCCCAATGACGACACAAAGGTACTTGATCTTACTGTGAATGTTTGAAGATTGATACCATCTTATTAGGTCATCTTTGGACTTCCCCACAATAATTTATAATGAACAACTTAGATGTATTTTCTTGAAATTGGAAGATGTTATAGGATTACCTCTAGATCAGTTGGTAGATTTAATTTCATGAAACAAGCTCTTTTTGTTCATGGATGCCTACTCAGGACACAACCAAATTCAGATGCATCAAACATATGAAGAGTGTACTATTTTCATTAATGACCGATGTCTTTGTTTCTATAGAATACGCCCTTCAAATTAAATAATGCATGAACTAATTACTATATACTTGTCAACATGAATTTTGTAAGTCCCATAGGTTAGAACATGGAAATTTATATTGATGATATATTTCGTAAGAGACTGTCAACGTCGTTCACATGAAACATGTAAAAGAGATATTAAGAAACTTAAGAGACGTCAATTTGAAGTTAAATATGGCGAAGCATGTCTATTACAGCTGACAACTTTGGCATTCATGCAACTCCTGTCAATAAATGAAGTTTAAATATTCGCTGGAAGGTCGGTTGTACTGAATAGGTTCATATCCTCGTTTTTTGATAAGTATTTCCACTTCTTCCACTTCTTCCAAGTACTGAAATATGCTTATCATTTTCAATGGTTTGAATAATGTAACCAAACTTTCAATAAGATTGAAGAATATTGGTCTTCTCTAGATATTTTTTCAAAACCCATGCCATGAGTGACATTATATATATATATATATATATATATATATATTACGTTATCAGATTATGTCATTAGTATTATGTTAGTAAGACAAGTGGAAACGTGTCATAGAATAATATTTAATGTAAGCAAAAGCCTTCCAGATACAGAGCTAAGGTACCTTCAACTAGATAAACTAACCCTCAACTTAGTGACGACAGTTAGGAAAATGAGACTTACTTCCACGATAATTCCATTATTGTCAAAAGATCATTTTATATTTGGAATATACTTCCAAATATCGGATGTCCCATGCCACTTCACTTGCTCATCTATGAAATTTAGGGACTAAAATATATCCTACAAACAAAGGAAAACTATAAAATCCCATGAACTAGTTGATGTATTGATATAGTTCCATTCTGAAATGTCTTTTCCTACCTATGAATTCTTACCTTCATAATGGATAGTACAAACATATGATGAGCTAAACTACTCAAGAATAATATTTAGTAAGAGAATTTTAAGAATTATAGATTGATAAATTCCATACTGCCGAGAACTCATTGGTTGATTCCATAGTTACATTGGCAATTTCAGACTCAATCCTCTCGGTCATATTGTTGGAGCACCCCATACATAACTATATGTAATCCATATAGAAATAGTACATTCGAATTACTACCTTAGATACAAAAGTGATTTACGAGGTTATAATCAGTAATATATTTCAATTGGGACATTACCAATTGGTAAGACCAAAACCCGTAGCATAAAGTAAAACATCGAACAAGTATGTTTTGTTGTGGGGAACTATGTATCGCATGGTATTCTCAAAACATCTAATACAATGCATAGACCCAACTAAATTTTATTATGTTCTGATTGAAATGTATAATAAGGTTTGATCGACATACTCTGGGCATAAGACCCTCACAAGAAGGGCCCTTCTAGTATGTTACTATTAGTTGGCTTTTACAATCGATGTTTAAAAAATCATGAAAAATTATATATTTGGCAAAGATTTTCCAACATTATACACATGATGATGGTAACAATATAAATAATATATGAACCACTTAGTTTTGATCGATGGGGCTTAGACATGGTTGGGCCATTTTTTAAGGCGATAAGTGGCCGAAAATATGTGCTAGTAGGAGTAAACTACTTCTCTACATGGTTTGAGACTGATAATCTAGCAAGGACATGGCTAAGAAAGTAATCAAAATTGTAAATAATTTTTCATTACAAGTTTGAAATACCAAAGTTTATTACCATCAATGGTACCTATATCCAAAATATCTAAGTTTATTTTTTTACCAAAAACATTTTAAACATATTTCCACCCTCAAGCTAATGGGAAATTTGAGGTCACGAATAAAAGTATAATTGATTTCCTAAACAGTAAATTGGAAGGCTCAAACGCTAAATGCCTGATGTTTTGCATAATATCGTTTAGGCTCAGTGGACCACGCCTCAAAGGACTACTGGAGAGACCCCGTTTGTCTTGTCTATGAAATAGATGTGGTAGTCGCACTATAAACAATTTTTTCTTCTTTCAAATTTGAAAATTATGCATAATATATCAACATTAAGGGAATGAGATCGAGTAGACGTAATAGAATACCAACGGACCAAGGCACACCTTAGGGTTCAACAATATCAAATGTTAATGAGAAATATATATAATTCAAAGGTGCATGGCCGATGTTTCCAAGTCGGTGACAAGATATTTAGAAAACATTTAGAGCATATAAAATATCATAGGGATGGTAAGCTCGACCTCATTTGAGAGGGATCCTATAGAGTGATGCAAAGGTCAAGGCATAAACATACAAGTTAGTTGAGGAGCAAAGGGGACCATTTCCACACCCTTTGAACATAGAAGATTTAAAGCTATATTTGGCTTTTAAAACTTGGATATGAATCATCTATCATGTAAATATAACTCTTTTTAAATATCTAAACTTACCGGTGGTGTACTCTTTCCTACCCTGGTGTTATATGAATGTTGTAACAAACCACCTGTATAGTCGGACCGTTTTAAAGTTTTACCAAATAAATTTGTGTCTCAAACAATGTACAAGAATGAATTAGTTTCAGGAGATTAAAAGATATAAATTTCAATATGAATGCCTCAAAAGAGTATGGTACCGCATCACTCTAAAACCGAGCTAAGCGATGGGAAGTTTATGTAATTTACACATAAATAAAATTTAGTAGAATCCAAAGGGATATCGATAATGAGCCACTCCTATGTATGGCTATATCATCCAAATATTAAGGCCTTACGGACTCTCACGCAACACAGAGCACTAAGGGAGATTAATACTACCCCACTCACAATAGGAAGCCTATTGGAAATTTGTTTGTACCTACCGGTTATATTTCTGAGATTATAAATCCAGAGAGGTCCAACTCTGATAGCCGGTCTTCCTCTTAACTCCCTAATATCCCATAGTTGGAATCCAAAACTATAGAGGACCCCGGTGAGAGTCTTGCCTCTGAAACCTTCTAAAATATCAGAACCAAACCCTTTGATGAATATATTCGATCCTCAGTAAATCCTTCAAAGCTGTTAGAAAGGTTGATAACATCATTTTTTCTTTTTTTGTTTACCTTAGAATTATTCCCTAAATATATTTATATTCGATGCTTAAAAGGAAGAGTGATCCTAATAACGTTTAGACGCTTTATGTACATGGTTTCAGTATAATGGTGCACATTAATTAATGGAAGATCCATAAATGCCAGAACTTGGGCTCTTAATTGTTCTTCAGTCACCGACACCTGGTAGGGATCTCTTTGGTTACCCATAGGCTAAAATCCGGATAAGAACAAGTTCTCATATATGAAAGTTTTATGGCTCCCAATGGGTAGTTGCATATCTATCGAGGACGACAAGGACTTGCTCTCTTACAAAACTGGTAACATCAGAGATACTCCTAAGTTATGCAACATGAAATCAGGGTAAACTACATGAACATGAAAAAATAAACTAAATAAGTAGACAAGCTGAAAAATACAAAAAGGTATAACATAAAATAGGATTATAGCAAGATAAGACAGGGGGTAGTGTTTCTATAAGTTAGGAAATCTAATTCTTACTTTCATCTTACCATCTACTACTAATTTTGCGTTGGCCTTTCTTGCGTTTGAACCCCCACTGTTCACTAACAAAAATGAAATATCTCTTCTATTTTTATCATAATCAAGTAGGTCGACCACTGCTCGATACTTTCTTGGTATCCTTAGATGGTAAAAAAGGGCATTACAAAAGATCACTTAGATTTTTAACACCAAGCCAACCACCTAGAAATGAACTAGTCTAGTCTGGAAACTACAATAATAACCATAACATTATTCCAAGAATTTAGCATCGTCTCACTAGGAAGAACGACCAGGAGCTCAAAGAACCTCACCAGCTTGTGATGCAGAGGTATCAAGAGTCCTCAATCTAAAAGAACTATATATAAAACTACCCAACCATCTCTAGCTAAGTCATGAGTCTCATTAGAGATCTGGTAGCCACACCTTATCAGTAGTATAGGTCCCATCCTACTCGGTAATGTAAGAAAAGAATTGGGGTCAAGGTATACATATGGGACCCCGGTCAGGTTATATTTCATGACTCATCCGATTTCCAAGAAATAATATAAACGGTATTAGGTTGATCATAATTAGATTGAACTATTTTCAATCCCTTAACCTTCTATAATTGTCGATGTTCAGCCATCGAAGCACTTGATTTATCTTAGTGTACTTCAGCCACAATAACCTCTACTGGATTTGTTTAAAAATGAAGAATACCCATAATAATAGGTTTGTCAGAGTTTTGAGCTTCATATCTATTATCTTTCTGGCTATGTTTTAAAGAAGTAAGGTTCATGCTCTTAATCTTGAAGATGGTGGAACCTTTAATAAATCATGCATAATTAGAAGGATGGTCAACTACTTAAAAAATACTTTCACTATCATCCTCTAGAGGTGATTTAATATTATAAAAATCCCCCACCGAGGAGTTGGAGGGGGAGGGGGAGGAGGAAATTCTTCTCATTACCACTATAATAATATGTTATTTTATTTATGTCCTTACATACTCCCATTACCTCAAATTTCTTTGAGAAACTAAAAAAATATACTCGACAACGGTGCAGCCGAAAGAACGACAATTAGAAAAATGTTTATATACTAAGTTAGAGATACTAAGAATTATAATTTTGGTTTGAAAAAATTAAAACAAAATATAAATGTGCTCCATAATTCGTCTTTATATAGACTTATCCTCACCCTTAATCTCTTTACTTTTAATCATTACAACGTGCATATCGTCACAGATTCACCCATTTGTGGGACCTATGGGACACTAGCACTTTCATCAATCATGACTTTTGATAACAACTAGCTCAACAATAATAATATGTGGATGCGCTTTATTAGCATCGGTGTAAGAATGATGAAGTGAATGAGCAACATTATAGTTGTTAGAGCTCAAGCCTCCAAGTCAAATAAATAAATTTGACTTCAATGTATGGTCCCAAACAGCTCGGCAAATATAGAATTTCATGAGCATGAAATATTTCCAAACAACACATCGTTGACAACAAGCTACACCAAATTCTCTTGGTGAGAGGAATGATCTATCCCCCGATCCGACGGACTCAATGCATCGTTATCAAGTACTATCTTCACCTTATATTTATAAAATAGTCGTATAATAATACTTATATATTCTGGATCCTTGAAAAACATGTGTCTTTTTCATATTGCTCGACTGATTTAGAAAGATGATACGACCAATTATAAAAAAAATTATTAGTCGAATCATTTATGATTTCATTTGGATTTTTAAATAAATATTGAACTAATAAACAAATCATGCTAAACATTAGCCCAATAATAACATTATATATAGATGAATTATTTAGTTAAGTATAAATAGATTTACAATGTATTTTGGAATGATTAATAATTCTGATTATAATTGTTTTTCTTAATAATTTTTCATCTTCAAATTATTTCCTAATTTATATAATTTTAAACGGTGTTCCAATTGTAATGAACTTTCTCTTCCAACAAAGTTGAGATCATCAGTATTGATATTTAGGATTATTAAGATCAAATTTATATGGAAGGAAATGTGGATTGATGTGTACTAGTCTATTTTATTGTTTTATGGTTTCTGGATGGTATGCTATAGAGTAAGTATTGAATAAAATTTGAAAGTTGGTAGCCTATGTTATTGTTTTATTAAAATCAAATTTATATTAAAATACTAAAATTTGAAAGTTGGTAGCCTATGTTATTGTTTTATTAAAATCAAATTTATATTAAAATACTATCTTTTAATATAGGGTTATACTAGAAATTAGTCATATTTTGATAAATTTTAAACTGTTGGATTTTATACCCGTTTGATATATCTCTCATCTAATTTTAAATAAATTTGTATATTTTAAAAAATCTAGGTATAAAATAGTTTGATAAATCTTTCACCATTTTTTTCTTCTCTTTCTCTTTCTAGAAACCTCTCAATCACTCAAGAATCGACCGAAACTCAAACTCGATTTTTTTCAAGAATCTAAACTGAGCAAAACATAGAGGTAAGAAATACAAACCTCATGCTATAAGTTTTTTAAAAGATTTCGTTGGGTATCAACAGTTGAAAATTAGGTTTTTAGGTTTCGATTTTAAAAGTTTGATTTTTGCATGATTTTAGGTGTTGTTTTGTTAGATTAGTGTTGTATTCTTGTTAGTTTTGCTAGGATCTAAGTTTATGTGTTTGATTTTGTGTGAAATGAGGTTGCTTTGGTGGGTTTCCAAATTTAGGTTTCGGTCGTCTTGGTCAGACGATCGTGTGACCAAGAGGACCTTTGGTCGCATGCGACAGACAGCTTAAGCTGTCTCATGCGACCACTTACACTTACAAACTACTTTTTGTTGTCTTGTTGCACTAATACATATTACTTTATTCTGTTTTTACAGGATGGGGCGGACCAAGAATACAATAAAAAATCCGGACAACAGAGGGCATGCGACGTGCGTTTGCGTGTGAGGCAGCAGAAGCTAGAGTTTCCCCCGGAGCCTGTAGAGGCAGGTCCCACTGAGGGACAAACTCCGGGTACGCGGACGAAACAACGTCTCTGTCGTCATCCAAATGTAGATGAAATTCATATGGCTGTCGGTAGCACAGAGGCAGTTTCGTCTTTGCAGGTACCTGACCTTTCTTACGTTGAGGACGATGTAGATGCACCGGAGTTACCGGAGGATACGGAGGGGCCGGAGTGGCGGGAGGCGTCTGAGGGATCACATGCACGGTAGAAGGAAGATGCACCCCACGCACCCGAGGCCGCACCCCACACACCCGAGACTGAGGATCATGAGTTCTTGTCGGCGATGCCGCACGTCCCGACTCTCTATCCTGATTACACCCAGCTCGATGCGTTCAGTGTCTATCACAAAGATGTAAGTATTAATTCTCTAAGTATAATATATGTTTATATTGATTATTTTATCACTTTATTATGTGTTTGATACATATTGCAGGATAGGGTCTCCCTACGATGCTTCGTCATGTACGATAGTCTCCGCATATGGGAGGGATTGGGAGTACCATCGTTACGCTCCTGATGGACCCTCGTACCATGGTAGTGGAGAGAGTGCCGACACAATGTACTATGTTTGGGTGAAGAAGAAGCTATGGTACATTGTTAGTAGCTCTGGTCGAGTTGGAGGTCCTCGGTTGGAGCCACTGGGTGCTGCTGACTACGCAGGATACGAGCAGATTGCTCGGTATGCTCCATCCATACCGACGCTAGAGTACGACGATCTGGTACAGACTGCCCTTCACATGTGCAGGATTCCTGAGAGGTACAGACGTCATTGATTATTACTCGCAACAGAATTTTGTTTATTAGATCGTTGTTTGATATGTTAGACTTTTCAACATTAGCATTATATTTTGTAACCATAAAATTTTATGACTGCTTTTATTTATTGTATTCTTTTTTTGTTTTTACACCTTATTCCCAATTTTATTTGAACAAGCTAGCTAATAAAAGTATGTGATAGTATAAATTTGTTCGAAATATAAGGTGTTAAATGAAACACAAACTGAAACACAATCTCATACATAAACTGGAACACATACTCAAACACAAATTGAAACACACTCAAACACAAACTGAAACACACAATCAATAACAAACTGAAACTCACACTCATACATAAATTGAAACTCACACTCAAACATCAACCGAAACTCACACTCAAACACATACTTATATCATTGTTTATCTATCAGGCCAGTTCTATTTCATCAACTTTTTTTCTTCTTTTGCATCCTGGTGGTCACACATTTCCTCTAGTCGGATGTCAATAATGTCAGAACGGACCTGATCCAGCTGCTCCTCTGTTATAGAATCTGTGACCTGGCAGTTGAACCGGTTACACGCAACACGACGTTCCAATTCGATGAGGCCAAAAACTTGATGTAGACAGAATGTGACTAGGACTGACCACCTAGCTCTCACCTCATCAACACGCCTTGAAATTCTAGGCGGTTGGACACCATCCCTTCCGTATAGGAAGTACATCTGGTATAGCAATGCCTTCCAGTACGTTTTACGCCCCTCTAGCATGTTCGTGTTACCAACTTCATCTGATGCTTTCATCAGATATTGATCTTCCAACTTAGTTCATGGATACATTTTTTGCTTAATTTTGTAACTAGTTTACCCTTTAATGTGGATACAACATCTATGTATAGAAAATTTCATTTTTAGATAACGTAACCCACTTAGACGAATGAAAACGTGACACGTGTAAAGTGAATAGGAGGAAGTAGATGAATAAGGACAGACAATTATTAAAAACTCCCGCAATTTCTCTTTAACAAAAAAACTCCCGCCAAATTTAAAACTCCAGCTTATTCTCATTAACAAAAAAACTCCCGCCAAATTAAAAACTCTTGCCAATTCTCAAAGTCAAAACTGCCGCCCTTAAGTCCCTCCAAACTTGACTCCACTTTGTTAAAAACTCTCGCTCTAACAACCCCTATAAAATGGGACTGAAAACAACTACAAATCTCCCACCACCAAACATTCCGAAACATTTGGACAAACATAAACAGTTTAACAAATAGATTTTACGCCTCATGAAGACTACCATTTGCTTGAGGCGATGAAGCTTTCCCGTCGAGAGCTGGGGGAAGATACTAGCAATGCGTTTTTTGAGCGATTCCTTTGTAAGATGTACTACAACTACGACCGTTTAGGAACTGGAGGTCTAGTCGTGCGCAACCGTGAACAAATCAACAGACGTACCTTTTTTGCAAACCGATGGATCGTTTTTTGTTTTTGCCATATAAAATTAAGCAAGAAGCGGCAGTCTTCTGGAACATGAAAGTGGTAGACTACATCACTAGGGATATGGTAGCGTATCTTCAAGATAGGATTACGGAAAGGGAGAAGGGGATTGATTCCAACGAAAACTTGGGATACGATTTTGATGATTGAGCATTTTCGTTGTTTGCATGTTGTAGTTTAATTATTTTCTTATGTTTGTTTAAGTTAAGGTGTTAACTTATTGTTTTCGTCTTCATTATATCTTTCAAGTGTCTTATTTGGTGTACTGTTAAAATTAAACTCTAAAATTAAAATTTCCCCTTTTTAATGACCTCAAATGGCTCCAACAAGGGCCAGGCTAGCATCGCATGCGACCATTAAAATAGGGCATCACATTATGGTCGTGCGATGCAAGCCCTCTGGTTGAAAAACCAGGGCCAAATATTTTGCCTTGCGTCGCATGCGAACATCGACATAAGGCGTCGCATTTTGGCCGTGTGACGTAAGCCCTCTAGTTGAAAACCATGGCCAAATATTTGGCCTTGCATCGCGTGCAACCAACGACAAAAGGCATCACATTTTGGCCGTGCGACGCAAGCCCTCTGGTTGAAAAATCAGTGCCAAATAATTGGTCTTGCATCGCATACGACCACTTCCAAAAGGTGTCGCGTTTTGGCCGTACAACGCAATCCCTCTGGTTAAAAAACTAGAGCCAAATAATTGGCCTTGCGTCGCATGCGATCATTTCCATAGGGAATAACGTGCGACGTGTGTAATATTTTATCGTGACCATGCTTTTAAATAAAAAATAATTGCTCGCAAATGCTAATAATTGAACAAAGAAACCTACATCATACAAATTTCATCAACTATATTACAAAACTACATCAAATATTACAAAATTAGATCAACTATATTACAAAACTACATCAAATTGTACAAAACTACATCAAATATTACAAAACTACATCAACTCAAACGTCGTCTCTTGTCAAATCCGTTACATATACTTTTTGGTTCAAGTTGATTTTCCTAGCTGGCATTATTTGTGTAAATTCGTTGCACCGACGGTAGTACGGATGTGCCTATTGATTTGCTTCTTCGGTTGCGTAAGCACCCTAACTAGGGTATAATAAAGGCAACGGTCTATCGAGTGGAGTAGTGATCTGCAAGAAAAAAGAAGAAATGAATGAATTATGTAATGGTAGTGTAAGAAATTGGCTAAAAACAACATATACTTACATTAACAAAATGACATCCATGTACGAAAGCAATCCCAACTTCTATGATCGTTGAATTGTTAACGAGTGGCCTTCCACGGATTGGTAGATACGTTAAGGATGTTGCTTGCGATACATGGTATACCATGCATTGTTACCTTGTCGCAATTACTAGTCCGATGTCCGAAAATGTCATCTAATAGTGGCTACTAGGATTAGGCTTGAAGTAATCTCACCTATGTACCAAATTGTCAAACACCTTCGGCAAACCATATATATCCAACCAAGATGCACGATTGTCCCGTAACTCCTTCAAAAACTCGCGTCTAACATCCTCCCATTTATCTTCGTTGTTGTATATTGAATGCGCTACGGAAGGATATCCGCATTGTCCATCTGGAAGAACGTCAACTAACTTTAAAATGTAAGTGTGTAGAAATACCTAGATGCAATCCAGATATAATGTTAACTTCCCATCCTTAACAATTTTCTTAGGCCTTCCAACTTTATTTTTTGCTAATGGATGTTTGGGCGGTACGGCGGGAACCATGTTGGATGCGGCCGTGCTCCCTAACGTGTCAACGGGTGTACTACCTATCGAGTTAGCCGGAGTACTAACACTAGCGGTTTGTTCAATGGGATATTCCCGCGAACTAGGGTTCCGTTTAGTCGACTTATCAACGCCTCCCTTTGGCCTACCTTAGCTCTAACTACTTCTTTAGGATCTTCAATATGACTTGTGTCAGGCCTCAAAATTTGCATTACCCTATTGATAATGTGGTTTTGTTGGTCGGGGTGGAAACTACGAATGAAGTTGTCAATTATGGAAGTTTTTTCTACAATTCGTCCTCACGAGAACTAGGATCTATATGAACTATATCTAATATTTTCCAAAAGACATCCACATCTTCTAAAAGGATGCACCTACCGTCTCTAGCTATAAACACAATTTCACATGCACAAGCTAACCCATGTGTTTTTCTAAGGAAACATCTTCCACATGCTACCCGATCTACTCCTATATTTCTAGCACGAACAATAGCAAGCATCAATATCTCTAGACCCGCATGTGACACATGACCTTTAAGATTTTGGGTCAAAACACCATCAAAACCGAGAATTGTTCTAAACTTACTTCGCTCGAATGATTCGACGATCCATGCATGCTGCTTCGTTAATAAGTTATGAACTTTTTCCCAAAATAACTCAAAGTTCCATTGATTCGTCCCAAGGTATTTTCTTAGGGACGAGTGAGCACCCTCCGCCCTACATAGTACAAGTATGCAATTATGAACTTATTTGAAAAGAGATATAATAGCTAAACAAAAAATTGGATAAAAGGACAAACCTATTTGTAGTTATTTAGCCATAATGCTTAATCTTGTTCGTTTGGTATGCAAGAAACTTGCCACCATATTTCGTTATCCACACGACCATAACGTACGCAAAACACTGCGGTTGAGAGGCGAACATCTCCTTCAATATATCTAGATTTTTTTTGGTAACTCTCAACCGTGTTCACCCCCGCAACGTAGTCGTAAAACGCAACAAATTATTTTGATACCGCATTATCGTGCAATATCTTTCGGAGCGTCCCAAGAATGTTTAGACTAATGTGCCACGTGCATAACAAGTGGTGTGTTCCCGGAAAAATATCATTGATTGCTCGCATGAGAGCTAACTCTCGATCGGTAACAATAACTCTCGGAAATGCGCACACACTATCCATCATCAAACCACGAAGAGTTCCAAAGCCCATACATAGTTTCCAATCTTCTCTACGCTCAAAAACACGTACGCAACGATAAATGTAATGGAAGTCGACGTTAAACCGACAATCTCTAATAAAGGCATCTTATACCTAGTCATCTTGTACGTACAATCCATGAATAGCACATTGGGGAATGTACGTAATAAGTCTATGCTAGTAGGATGTGCGAAAAAAAAGTTAATGATCACCTTCGGATCGTCTTTCAAACGTTCCCACGTGGAGTATCTATTCTCCTTAAACTTCATCAATAAATATTGCATTTGCGTTTATCCCCCGTGCTCAACATTCTGATGTTTTTTGCGGCAATTGTAGGTTGCATGCATGTTCGAAATGTTCTCAGGATATTGATACTTCAAACCACTATATATCTCCCTAGGACGCGAACCAAGGTGAGACAAACTACGAACTAGTTCCTCTTCACCCCGTTTTAGCCTACAAACGCGGGAATGACGGTCTAGGAGAACGTAGGGTTCATAATTATGTGTATCGTTTATCACCGCAAAATGCCATTTCATGGCTAGTACGTCAATCAGATGACATTTTAGCGCAAACAGACAATTACATTTCTCGTCGATGTCTTCTGCTTTTTTAAAGTTCCCGGCTTCGCTTTTGATACGAATACATCGTATCGCTCGCAAACGTATTCTAACCTAGGAGTCCTTCCCCATTTCCCGCTATCGTAGAGCTTTGTAATTGAGACAAACTTAATCTTCTTCGATTCAATGTCCACAAAAGCATCCAATTCGTCTTTAGTAAATAACCTATCAGTTTTGAATATTCTATTGTAGTCCGCATCCATAAATGGAGGTTGGGCAGGTTCCTCCTACAAAATATATAATAGGAAATTATAAGTATGTCTAACAGTTGAGTCGCACTAGACATGTCTCCATAGTCGTCGCATGCGACGGCTAAGGCTATATGGTCGCATGCGACTTGTAAGGCAATGATGTCGCACGTTCGTGCGACGACGAAGCTGTTCGTCGCATAATGTTCGTGCGACGAGGCCAAAATCAAAAATCGGGTTTTAGCTTCCTACCTCCATGCGGTAAGTTTCCTCCTCGTCTAGTATGTCGTCCAAAGAAACACCCATTTCATCATTGTCCATGGATACTCTGATTTTGGGTTGTTTGCGGTGGATTTTATGGGTTTGAGTAAAAAAAAAGTAGCCTTTTGGGTTTAATGAGTTTAGTGTAGTAAATGTTGATAGAAATTGGTGGAAAGCTTGTGGATTTAGGGTAACAACGGATAGATTTCAGAGTTTGTGTTGATTTTAGAGTAAATGACATGAATGTAGTAATCTAGAGGGAGAAAATATAATTTGGAAATTTCAACTTTGAATTTGAAAAAAAAAATGGTAGAACGAGAGATCTATAAAAAATGTGTCTTATTTCTAACATGACCTTTAATATAATATAATATAACGATAAACCCGTAACGTTCATGTGTCTGGATTTATTTTCTATCGATTTCTAGCCTTCAATTTCATCTTCAGTTTTAAAAATTTTCATTTATGATACAACTACAGCCTACAGGTAGCCGACTGACAATAGGTACTTGCGGATATTATTAAAAGATCGCGTTCAGTCGGGCAAAGCTTTTGTGAACCAAAAGAAAACAATAAATTATATAATTTTATCTTTTCACTTTATAAGTAGTAGTATAGTATAGTAAAGTTGACAGCAAAATTATTAAGACCGAAGTCATGTTTATTTTCTTAGAGAAGTAAACAATTTTTTTTTTAACCTTATTTAAGTGTGGTCCAAAACCATTAAGTCTGCAGGCATTATGTCTCGGTCATGATCTGACCTACATGTCGGAAGACCAAGTTGGTGTCTAGAGTAGCAATCCCATTGCCTAATAAAACTAGTATGATATCTTCTAAAGTTATTTGTACGTGGTTGATACAAATGTGCATATATATTAGCCGTAAAATTTCATTATCTAAATTGCTTTCTAGATTTTAAACAGTTTTTCCTATTTTAGTTAGAATCTTTTTTAGACCCGTATGAAAAATATTGAACCCGTTATTAAAATTAATGTATAAGAAAATACAAAATTTTGGTTTAACCTGTCCTATGTAATATATAGGTATGTTTACGGCTGATATGGAACTTTTATTATTTTTTACGTCATAATGAGAGTTTAGTGGACCAATTTTGAAGAGGGTAACTAATTGTAAACCAAAAAATTATATGGCTAAAAATGGAAATCACACCAAAATTATTCTTATTTTCAAAATTATTATTTATGTTTACTTAACCTATATCCCAATTAAATTACTTTCATTATTTTTTAATCCTTTAATAGTAGTCAGCATTAGCGTAACTACTTTTAATTAATGATTTTTTTATTTTATTTTTAAGAGTATCATTTTTTTAAATGAGAGTTCAAAAAAAAATTAAAAAGACCTTCGAATTTGTCTTATTAAGACAAACAAAACTAGATTTATTGATGATATTTTTCGATTTTTTTAAATCGCTAAGAAAATACGAGTTCAACTATGAGAGTTTTGTACATTTTTAACAAAAAAATTTCATTATGATCCAACAATGAGAGTTCTTCATTAGATCCTTATGTTCCAACCATGAGAGTTATGTACATTATGTTTTCAACCATGAAAGTTCTGTATATTTTTAACAATACGAGTTTATTGAATATTAAACATAAGAGTTCTTCATTATAATCTAAACATGCGAGTTTTTGTATATTAAATCATTTGATTTTAAGTCTATTAAGTGTGCTAGATTCTTATGTTTCCAACTACTAGATCCTTAAGTTATTTTCTAACTGTACAATATATGTGTACGGTAAATGTTTTTCGAAAATATAACATAGTTTCACTATGCTATTAGCTACGGAGACAAGATACAGTCATGCATGTCTGATACTGTAGTTTTACAATTTCTCTATATCAAATTATATCATATCATTCGAGGAAGAAAATTACTAAGAAAGGTATATGGGCAAACAAGTTCGCAGATTATAACAATTCACTTTCCATGAGTTGAACTCTCACATTTTACCTTGGATAAGAGACGTACGATGATGCTGTAAAGTTTTGGCATTCATATTACGAACATATACGATAATGACGTAATTAAGAGAATTATTTGGTATTGGACATGGAAAAATCACCTAAACTCCTAACGCTTGAATAAATTCGATAAACATGAATCAATAATACAAAAAGAGAAATAAATTTAAAAACTTATGTGAAGAACGCTTGTATTATTTTTGTATAATGGATTACAAATGCTATAGCATTATGTTGCTACTATTCTCTCTAATTTTCACCCATTTTACAAATAAACTATTAACGTTTTATAATAGTGGTCTTGATTTGGAAGGGTTTTAGGTTCCTGCCTCCATATTTGTGTAGCCTTTTCTGGCTCTCCAAATACTATATGAGACAAAGGTACATAATTTGAGGCAGCTTTATTATACAATGTCAAACCTGACTTTCGTATGTTGTCAAATATGTCTTCTATATACTTCAGCGATGCTTGGAGGAGGAGAGTCTGGTGGAGGTTAAGTACTAATTGACTAATGATCGTAGGGTGCCGAATACATTCCAGTTATGGACTGAGCGCGTAGGGCCGTAAGTCGTTCCTTTCAGAGAGAGTCAAGGGGTAAGATGAGGATTTCAAGCTAGCTATGTTTTGTGGTGATTTTTTCTCAAGGCTGAGTGACCAAGCTGGATGCTTAGGGACATAAAACCAGGTTATTGGCTTAAGGCCAAACGGCTAAGCGACACACCATGGAAAATTGTTTTAGAATCGGGATTGGATTTTCGGACAACTATATTCTAGTTGTGCGACATCACACAGTCATGGAACTTGGTCTTTTGTTTGGCTCGTTTACCTTACACGTATATGTTGCGTATCAGTACTTCCCCACTCTGTTTCTTGATGTTGAGCTAATTGAATGTTCTCAAACGTGACCTTATTTTTTCTCTGAGCTTATATCACACGATGACTTATTCATTTTCCAAGCTTCTACTTGATGATAACTTCTTACTTCTCAATTTTTTTATATTTATATTATTATTTTCAGTCTCGTCGTCACATGTAATTCTCTTTATTCTTTGAATACTTCGTAATTTCACTGTTTCATCTTTCATTTTCATCAAGAGTACCACTCTCTAAATATTTATTTTCTCTCTTTAGAAGTTATATTAGGAAAAATTGATGCATGAGGTCTCAAATCGTCCATAATAGACGATACTTATAGCTTTAAGTATCTTGAGAGCTTCTCCAGAGACGAACTAGACATTCTCAACGGCTATTTTAGCCTTAACCTCATTAGTGAGGGAATTTCTTTGTATAATGGTGATTGACGTTAAGGTTGCGAACACGTTGATCTTCTCACTTCTACTTTCAATGCGCTAAGAAGTTTAGCATTTGTCGCAAGAATGATATACCAGATGATACAACTATTCAAATCTCGCATCCAACAAAACTTCACTTAATATTTACCTTCATGAGATCGTCTTATTTCACTCAATATTTTGTTATGAATTTTGAATCCAGTTGGACCTATTAATGTCAAATTACTTGTCGTGGGCTAAACATGCTCCGACCAAACTTAACCCAAATGAGTGATGTCTTTTAATAGCCTTTCAGGTATTATGCAGTATCAGAGTATTACCTCTACGATCTCATTATTTACCTATTTTTGTTTTCTCAAGAAAACGAAGAAGAATCATTTCTACCATTTTGAGAAACACCCCATTATTGTGAAGGGTTTTGTTCAATCCAATGTGATATGGAATCCTATCTTTCTTTTTATGAGTGGAAATTGGTTTTTTCCTTTCAATGTCCGTGTTCTGTCCGCCTTTGCCAAGCCTGGTGTGTCGAAATATGGGTTTTTATCCTCACACGTACATGACTTTACTTATTCATTAATTTTTTGATGCTTTACTTTTTGCAGCTAAACATGCCAAAGCTCTCCGCCAGAGAGATCTCTACGCACAATTTCTTCTCTATTTGC
Organism: Limnanthes douglasii subsp. nivea; assembly: GCA_036936605.1. Lineage (NCBI taxonomy): Eukaryota > Viridiplantae > Streptophyta > Magnoliopsida > Brassicales > Limnanthaceae > Limnanthes > Limnanthes douglasii. Next base: position 102,192,332 of record JAUPFV010000001.1, read on the forward strand.
TTAATATTCCTAGGAATTATAGCTTCGACACCATACTTCCTCGCCATTTTTATAGATATTTGCGACCCTTCCAAGTTCAGTGAGTTCAAAGTTTTGGATTTTTATACCTCCCAATTTGAGTCTTCAATGCTAACTCGAATGAAGAGCCACAACATCATCCTGAAATACTGGCACCGAGCGAGTGATCATGGCTATCAACCTCACTTCTATGGTATCATCATGCTCACAGTTCCCTGAGTCCAAGCATACCCGTCACAAAGATGTTCCCAGATTGTCTGATCATTAACATGACGTTGGGTTCAATGAAATTATATGTTTTGAGCAATTGTGGGTTTTATCTGAAACCTTCCCAAATTTATTTATTGGTCCTTTGATTGATGCTCCTTAGCAAATTAGGTAAAAATAAAAGTTATACAAAGGCAATTGGGTTGAAAGGGAAATAGTTATATTGAAAATCAGAGGGCCTCAAATAATTTTAGGTGGGCGAACGAGGGAGTGTCATTGGGTGGATATCATGGAGAAGAATTTTTCTAGTCGCACGTATATTGTTTGAGTAGGAGAAGGATCAGTTCTTGAAAATTTCCCTTGCTTTATTAGTCTTGAATTTGTTGGCTTTAGGAAATAGTTGTTGCCACAGAGAAATCAATGAAATTATATTGTGCGAGGGTAAAAAAGCTCAAAGATAAACTAATTAATAAGAAAGTTTCACATGGCTAGTGTTGATAGGGTAAAACAACTCAAATGGATAATAGAGATTCATGTTCATAAGCTTGAGAGGTAACGTTTACACGATATTTTGCTTCGTAAGAAGCAACACGAGAACATAATTCTTCATCTCATGGATCTTTTCCACAAACGATATGAGGCTAAGGTCGTCCAAGAAATACCTAAGCTTTATCGTGATATGAACTTTAAGCCCCACTTTTAGAACCTTTTTACTACGATACATCACCTTTTCTTGATGTACCATTTGATTCCATGACCAAGACCTCAAAATTATCTGATAGTGATATTGGTGTTGATTCTGAGACTGTGGGCTCTAATCCTACTTCCTTTCTTTTGCCTTATTGGAACTCTAACTAACTTTTGGATGAGTGAGTTATAAGGATCTTGGAAGAGCTTGATTTATCATAAGTTTTATTTTTATTTTAGTATGAAAGATAAGAACGCATGTACCAAACAATGGGTGAACGAATTGGAATCCCAAGTAATTGAAGCGTGTGAGGCTCAAGTTGACCCTAGCTCTTCTTATTCTATTCCTCCAAATGAATTGTTTCGAGGTAAATGTAAGATACGCATGGATCTTTCGGGTTGAAGGTAGTGAACGCACAAGTAATTTGCGGGGTGCTTGATTGTACACTATTATTGTTGTTTGTTCATTTTTATTGTTATTTGTAAACATATTTTTTGTTGTGTGATAATTTAATTTTGAGGTGTGTGTAGCCTTCTTTTTTTGTGATGTGGCATAGTTGTCCTTCATTTATTGTATAGAAAATTTGTTGGCCTTTCTAATCGAACTGTATTTTAGTAACCTATTGCTATGAATTAAAATATCCAAACATGTGCCATACCTTTGCTTGTATTTTGTATCTCATCATACCTTGTTTCTTAGTATACAAGTACCCTCATACTTCCTAACCAGAGTTGGAGCTGCCTAGATGGGCTCGCATGCTTTGGGATTGAACTTTGGTCCATTGGGTTCAATATGTAATTTTAGTGGAGACTCCCTTGCATGTTATGTCCTCCTTTTGTGTAAGCTTGTCCATGCTCTATCGACTCGCCAATTTATGTATCATGCAAGTTATCGATCTAGATTATAATTGTTTTTATCAATGAAGCGGGTTGGGCGTAAAATTGTATAAAAATATTACTTTTTTCTCTTGTCCTTGAGAAGTCATGCTAATTTATTTTCATGTGGTATAAATAATTCTTAGTAGTGCATAACAAAAATAAATATGCATTATCACTTAACAAAATGGGGTTGGTACAATGATTTCCATGACGAGTTGGAAAATAACATAACATAAGAAAAAATGTTAAAATGTATTGTTTCAAATTCTAGAGGTTCATCCCTATTGAGTTGGTTTATGCTTGGATAAATTCTTTAAGGGCCTCAGTCGGTCCTTTCTAAGCCACCTTATGGTTTCCCCTACATAATTCATACTTTTCCAGAAAAAACTTTGAAGTCATTGACTCATGGCTTCCGCAGGATCAGGTTGTACATGATCAAAGTATCCAACACAACAAACTAGGTTACCTTGCTTTTGACCCATCTACACGCTCCAATTAATACCTCCAATAACATCGTGCCCAAAGGTATGGTGGCTTGGCCATTGAAACCTACCACGGGATGAAAATTTGGGTGTAGGAAAAATTTGAACAAGAGTTGCTTCATGGCTGAGCTGAATAGAACGTTTACCACTTCCCCCGTGTCTCCCAAGATTCGTCGTGGCTTACAACCCGTGATATCAGTTGTAATCAAGATGGCATCATCGTGCAGATAGATGATGTCTTCGAGATACTTTTGTGAAGAAGATGTCGGGTGTGGATGCCCCAAGTGTAAGTGTTTTGATCAGATTGACCCTTGGCAGCTCGATGGCCAAGGTTAGCTCCCTAATATAGCACTTGCGGGAATTGTGCGTATAGCCCATTCTATGAGTGCCTCCATAGAGGGTGAGAATGTAGGTTTTATACTTTTTGTCTCCATTTTTGTCTTCTTCGCGACGACCTTCTAGTCGGTCCAGTTTATCCCCCTACCCGCTTACCTTGGTCTTTGGAGACCCATGGCGCCTTTCGAGGGTTACAAGGCCGCTTTAATTGACGTTCAGTGGGTGGCTTGACGAACTCTATCAGATTCTCCTGAATCTATAGCTTGTTCATCGGAACCATATTCCCTTTCAGGTCTTTGGACTTTCAAAAGGGTTATTACAATTTGTTTTAGACATTAATGCCTAAATTTCCATTCGTGACTGGTCAGGTTTCTCTTGTATAAGAAACGGTTCTTACATTTCATTAGTCACAAGTAGTATTTAGCTAGATTGTTCTCCGATCCTAACTCCTCCATTCTGATTGCATTTCAAAATCCATGCTTCAATTTGTTTTGAAGAAAAAATTTAATACCCAGGGTTTTAGATATTGTTATCTAGAAACTTCTATAAGCCTCCCTCTGTGGTCGCCACTGATGGTGTTGATTTTTAGAGGGTATTTGAGTAATAATACAATAAGCAATTAATTTTGAATAAACGCTAGATATAGAATTGAGCTGCTTATGATTTAATTTAGATAGAGAATTGAGCTGCTTATGATTTAATTTAGATAGAGAAGCTATGATAGTTTAGGTTTAAAGTAAATAATTTTCACCAACCTTTATTATTGGTCTAAAAGCCTATTTGTATGCAAATTAAACCCAATGGGCCTAATAAGCCAAAAATTGTTCATGAGCATATTCTTATTATCCAAACCCATTTATTCACAAATCATAATATATAAATACTTTTAATTATTACATTAACCTATATAAAATAAATGCTTGCTAAATAACCAATTTATCCGATTTGCCATTCAGGTAATTTAGTTCTCAGCAGATATTTGTTCAATGAGGATCCTCTGCGAGAGAGATAAAGTTTGTACCATTTATATGCTTACAATAGAAAGTATAACGGCCAATGCGTCTAGAGTAACTAATTTTTGTCCTCTAAATAGGAGCGTCACCATTTGTAATAATTCTCCTCTGTTTATGTGACGGATATGAGCTCCAATGGAGTTATATGAGGTTTAGTATTGAAGACTCGTAGCCACCGCATTATAACCTCGCGCTGCTGGTCGAGGCTTCTTGTCCACTTGTCAGTGGGTGCTCTGCTGTCCCGGGTTTCTGCTCTGGTAGTCGACCTTTAACTCATAGAAAGGTTCTTGGACAAGTGGTGGATGATTTGCTATCATGGGATGGATCCACTACTCTTCACGTTCCAACTCATTTTGGGTCTAGCACGGATGAGTTTCTTGTGAACGAGTTGGTGGTGGAAATGGTCGCCCCCATTGACGACCCGCACAAGCTCACTTACTTGTTGAGTTATGTCATCGATCCTCTCATTGGTGACGACCACTGGATCATCATTCTTCTCTGTGTTGTCCAAAAAAATGGAGGTGATGTCGTTCGTGGGGATGGAATGTGAGGCTATGACTCGTCTTTGATGCTCATCTCTCTAGACGAGGTGAGCTACATGGCTGACACCCTTTGCCCGGTTATTGACATTTTCCTGACCTCAAATTCATGGTGTTCGATGTTGGCTAATTAAAGTTTTCGACAAATGAGTCAAAATAGGAAGGTAAAAATCAATTAAACTTATAAAAATTGAATAAATTTGATAAACCAGAATCAATAGCATATAGAGAGAACGAACTGTAAAGAATTATATGAAGAACACTGGTATTATTTTTGTGTAATGGATTACAAATGCTATATCATTTTGTTGCTAATATTATCTCTAACTTTCACCCATTTTACAAATGAAACATTAAACTCTTATATAGTGTTCTTGATTTTGAAGGATCTTAGGTTGTTGCCTCTTCATTGGTGCATCTTTTATGGCCCTCCAATTGCTTTATTAGACGAACGTACACCATTGAGGTTGCTTTATCCTACCATGTGAAGACATAATTTTGTACGTTGTTAGACATGATTTTTGTACACTTCAGTGATGCTTGGAGGAGGAAAGTCTTACATAGACTAATTTCTAATTGGCTAATGATCGTTGGGATTCCAAAAGCATGGTTGTTGTAGACTTCGCACGCGGGCCCATAAGTTGTTCCTTTTGGAGAGCGTCGATGGATCATATGAGGCTTCACTAATTTGGCTAGGCTTTGTTGCAATAAATTCTCAATGTTGAGCGACCAAACAGGTCGCTCAAGGCTAGGTTTTAAGATTGCCTCCGAAGCTGGCCACTTAGGGCCACACAACCAGACTGCTCATTTAAGGATGTGTCGTGCATCGAGGCCGACTGTTTTGGACAGAGGCTTGTATTTTTGCTAAATCTCTTCTAGTTGTGTGATGTTGCATGGCCAGATAACTTGGTGTTTCACTTGGCTAATTTATCGTAGAATTATTGTGTCATATTAGTTATGTTAAATCCCTATTTTATTCAAGAAAAATCATATGGGTGAACAATTGCACACAATACTTGAAATAATTTATATATGAGCTATAAAAGGTTGGTCGTCATGTAAAATGAAAGATATCCAAGTACGTCGCTTTAGGGAAGAAGTAATGCATTATGAAACACGATTGAGATATGTGAGTAATATGTAGACAAATGACTTATATGATGTATTTGGTGTTTTTTTTTGGTATTATGTTATCGTTTATGTTACGACTATTATGTAATGTTGTTTATATTCTGTTATTTTTTAATATCGTGTTATTTAATAAACCAAAAAACTAATAACAAAATAAAATAAAATATATATTAGATAAGTTTTTAAAAATAATTATCGAAACAAGTTAAATTTATTAAAAAACAACAACTTTTTATCCTTTAGGACGGATCAAGCGCAAAATATATTGTAATCTTATGAAATGAAAAAGTCAAAAGATAATTAATTTCGATAACAAGGGTTGAAATTAATTGTCTTTTGACTTCTTCAATCTGCAACAAAACTCGACTGAAACGGTAGAAATCAATTTAATTTTTAATAAATGAAAATGGACTTAAATTCGTCCAAACGGGTCGAATTTAATTATTTTTTAATTATTAAGTAGCACGTGGTTCTATATTATTTGTTTTATTGTATAAAGCTTATCTTCAATATTGACTATAATTAGTTTAAGATAGCTCTACTATATATTGGGTGTATATACCAATGGAGTGAACCATATCAACAACGACAAACTATTAAACAAAAAAATCTATGATATATACAATTTGGAGTGAGTTATGACTATTTATTCATTATTGCCAAAAGTCGATGGTATAATGAAGAAACAAATATGAATGAAGAAATATTATTTTTTGATAAATAGTCTTCAAATTATACTACATGTATAATATGTATCTTGTCACCCTGATGTCACATGCATGTGGACTGTTAGAGATATAAGGACTAGGTCCATTAGCCCATATAGTTTTTCTGAGAGAGAATATAATCTTTTGGAGAGTGAGCCACCTCAATACCTAATAAATAATGCAATAGTCCCAAGTCCTTCATCGCAAAGCATTGAGCCAAATCACGTTTTAGTGCCTCAATACCATCAATATCATCACCTGTAATGATCATATCATCTACATATATAGATAAAATAATTTATCCTACACTCGTACATCTGATAAACAAGGCTGAAACATAATTGCTAGCAAGAAAACCAAGTGAATTAATAATCATAGAGAATTTTTTAAACCAAGCACGAGGAGCTTGTTTGAGACCATATAAAGCTTTCCTAAGTAGACAAACTTCACCTGTTTTGTGAGCAACACCTGAAGGAGGAGTCATGTAAACCTCCTAATAAAGATCACCATTCAAAAATGCATTTTGACATATAGTTGGAAGATCTTCCACTGGCGAACGAATGCAACCGAAATAAGAGTACGCACTATCGTCATTTTTGCCACTGGGTCAAATGTCTCATAATAATTCATACCATACTTCTGCGAAAACTCTTTTGCTACGAGACGAGCCTTATATCTTTCAACAGACCCATCAGACTTTGTTTTAATTTTAAAAACCCATCAAGACCCGATTATATGCTTATCGGATAGAGGATTAACTATATCTCATGTATAAGCTGATAAAGAGAGGTAAGCTCTTCGACTATTGCATTTTGCGAACGAGGATCAGAAACAGCTTTTTTAAACGATTGAGGTTCATATAAATCATGTATGTTTGCTATGAAATAGGCAAAAGGAGCTGAGTAAGAAGGATACAAAAAATATGGTAGTTTGTTAGACTTTATTCTACGAGTAGATCTTTTGAGGGGTAGAGCTGGTGGTTTACTAAAAGAAGAAGCTGACCCAGGCCATGTCTCATGAGCTGGCACATCAATATCAATGGGTATGTCGCTATTATTTTCAAAAGGATCAATAATTTGAAGTTTAGTACTTGTTACATCATGTGATTTAGCTGAAACCGAATAAAACAGGATATGCTCAAGAAATCTAACATGTCGAGAGACATAAAGTTTCTAACTATTGGGATCAAAACAACAATAACAATTCTGTATAACACCATAACCCAAAACACATATTACGGATTTGGGGTCTAATTTGTTGCGTTCTACATAAGGACGAAGTACAAAACATGTACATCCAAACACTCGTAAGGAAGAATAATCTGGAAGTTGTCCATATAACTTTTGAAAGGGAGACATCCCTACATTATGAGCAATGATAATTCAATTAATAACATATACAACAGTATGAATTGTTTCTTCTCAAAAAATAGTAGGAACTTCAACAGATAAAAGCAAAGACCGAGGAGTCTCAATAAGATAACAATGTTTTCTTTCTGCAACACCATTTTACAAAGGTTTTTCAATGCAAAAAAACTGATGTATGGTACCATCAGATTCAAGTAACTAAGTAAAATCATTGGATATATATTCACCCCTTAAGTCACACCTGAAACATTTTATTACAACAAAATGTTGAGTCTTAACAATTGCCTAAAATCTCTATAAATTCCAAGGAAATTTGATCTCCGTTTCATAATGTAAACCCAAGTATATCGAGTATAATCATCAAAGACGGAAACATTTTAAGACGAACCACCCTTTGTGGAGACATGAGATGGACCCCAGACATTAGAATGAATAATATCAATAAACTTCAAAACCATAATCGAAAGCCAAAATCAAAACAAAATGCCAAAATCAAAATCGAAACGTCAAAACCCAAAATCGAACTCCAATCACCAAACTCTAATCTTCAAACTTTAATCTCTAATCTCCAAACTCCAATATCTAATCTCCAAACTCCAAACTCCAAACTCCAAACTCCAAACTCCAAACTCCAAACTCCAAACTCTAATATCTAAACTCAAAACTTCAATCTCAAATCTCCATTCTCCATTCTTTAAAATCCAAAATCCAAACTCCAAACTCAAAACTCCAAACTAATCCAAACGCAATCTAAACACCAAACAAATCCAAATTAAGCCAAATAAATACAAACAAATCTAAACGAATCCAAACTAAATCAATACCAAATCCAAATCCAAATCCAAATCCAAACGAAGAACGAAATTTAAACACCAAACAGATCAAAAAGAATCCAAATGAATCAAAACGACAAACGCCGATCTAAGAAAACTTCAGACATAATCCAAATGTCAAACAAAATCTAAACACCAACACAAATTCAGAACGAAAAACGTTGATCTAAGAAAACGGCAGACAAAGTCCAAACATCAAACAAAATATAAACACCAAACAAAATTGAAAAGAAATCTGAATGCCAAATTCAAATACCAAGTCAAATCCAAATTCAAAACTAAATTCAATACTAAATCCAAATACCAAATCCAAATCCAAATCTAATTTCTAATCAAAATCAAAATTGAATTTACGATTTTACTAACAAAAATTTGCACTGTTTCAGTAGTGATTTCTCATGAATCGTAGCACCGAATCATAATCTAACCGGCCAGATTGAAGGATTAATTGTATCGAACCCACTATCCAAAATTCAGGAAAAAAAAAGATTAAAAAAAAAGTATAATGGGCTTGGACCCTTATATCTCTAACATGGACAAACATAAGTATATATATCATGTAACATTGTTTAAAATCGATTTAAATTTATCGAACTTTCAACCTCCTGTATAATGGCAACCAAGAGGCGTTCGATATGTTCTCTATAATTATTACATACATAATTACTAAATCCGTGTACAATCGGTGAACGAGAACTACCATAAGTATGTTTCAATCCATGCATAATAAATGCGTCGTCATGTAGTTGTGATAAAGTTTGTGTTAAGTGAGATTATCTAAAAGGGTTTCACACTTATTGTGTGTTGGACCTTACTTATAAAAAACATAAAATGATATTAAATAAATTATCGTTGCATCCAAATTGAAAAATTGCCGACGAATAACTAGAGCAATACTAGGTGTGACATTACCAAAGATAACCTTGTAGGATTTGATGAAGATAAGTATGAGCGGAAAAATACGACTACATATGGAATTATCCATACCTTATGCATTGACAATATTGACGTTGTTTGATGTTAAATGATATTCGTTATGCATTTTTTATCATATCTCGTGTATTATCTTGTTGTTTTTATTGTGTATTCATGTATTGTTTTTAATTTAATGTTAATAGAATTATTTTAAGGTTAATTGATTCTAAATTAATCTTGTCATCAATATAAGTCACAATATGTTAAAAACATAACTTCAATTCCAAACATTTAGAAGTACAACACGACTATGTTAAAAACATTTAAGTAATAAAGTAGTAGGTTATAAACAATATAACAAATATAGACCAGTTTTCAATAATTTATGTTACCATTTTAGGTATCTTCAAGAGTTTTTTTAGCCAAATTTATCATTTTGGTTGGAATGGATAATTTTCTCGTGGTTTTTGTAATTATTACCAGGTTTAGAAAGGCTAACAAAATACGAAGTGGTTGTGTTATTAGTTTGTTCAATGACATACTTGAAATATAATATCTCCAATTTGATCGAACTATCTTTACATGGATTTATGTCATATTTTAACTAATTATTTGGATGGAACAACTTCAGTTTTTTTAATTAATTACTTCAAGAAATTGTGTTAGGATACAAAGTCTCAACTTCGAATCATAATAATATACCAAACAACCTATTTGTTTTAAAAATAATTCTCCATAAATTCATCTCGTTGCATTGATCTTCCATACAATGTTTGAAGTTTGTCATATTTTTAAATCACATAACATACCATGGCTATTATAGAACTTATCTCGTATACTTACGAAAACGGATGTCTCACTTTAACAGCATATCCATATTCTACTTTGTCGGTGTCTATAATTTTAGTCAATTTACAATGTCTTAACATAATAGCAATAGATACCTCGGTGACCAAATCCCTCATTTATTTGAATATCCAAGTGTTATTTACAAACCATCTCACACTTATCCTATGATGGTTTTATATTTGTGTATTCAATATCGAGAAAAATGCATAGTTTATCTAGTATAGTTTAAAATTAGTTTGGTTGTCTTGATAATATTTTTTAATAATAAATGCATACCTTCACCATCATCAATACTAATAATAATAATTATTATTTCGGTCATGTTATCTCAATTATTCTTAACATATTATATAATGATGAATAAGTTTACCAATTTTTTGTCATGTAGTGCTTGACCAAGCTAGCGTATGCATAAACAAATTCTTTGTAGTACCGTTTGAGCCAAAAATGTTTTAATGTACTCCAAAGATATCTTACATGACATACACATATGCTTGATGGTTCTTTTCTTTGATTGTAACTTGAAATCAGTTTCCGAATACACAACTGCATTTCAAGAAACGAGCAGCTTATGGAATAAATTTGTTTCTATAAATCATTTTTTCATATTGACTAAAATAATTTTGTTTACATGTCATTTTCTTAACAAGTGTGTTGTATTTGGAAATATCCTCTTAATTACGTCTATCAATGATAAGGGGGGATTCCCCCGATTAAGTACATAAACGAGCAGGAAAGGCGGATGACGAGCTTGGACTAAGATAGTAAAGGAACAAGATTCAAACGAGTAAACAGAGAACGAGCTCATACTTTCTTATCGACCTCAAAGAGAAGTGGAGAATGAGTTCGGCGATAATCTGAGCAACGAGTTCACCGACCAGACCAAGGATGCGATGAATAGACAAGGGACAAGCTCGTGTCTAAACTAATCGACCTTAAAGCTAAGTAGAGAACAAGCTCAGACACAATTAGTCAACCTCGTAGTCGGTTGAGCTCAAGAACACGCATCTAGCACAAACCTCTTCACGCTTAAGAAGTGGGCCAGCTTGGATTGACACGGGAGATCGGTCAAAACAAATAATTAAAGAATGAAGTGTTTCCTTACTCATTATGTAACAAGCGTTATAAACTTTAAGTCAAACCGTTTTAGGAAGTTCGCCCGAAATTATAGGAGAAGTGATGTTAGAGTTAGTGGTGCATTAAGTGTAATTGAATGTAAATGTAACTGCCCACTAACTCGTACCACTATAAGTAGGATGAGTCTTTCGATAAATAAACACGATCTTTTTTTCCTTATCTCTTTTCTAACTAAGAATGTGAATTTCTACCTTGGCACAACTTGTTATTCCCGTAACAAATTTGGCGCAGTTTATGGGAAAATAACTAATCGTTAACCATGGTAGTCACAAGGTCCAGAATCAAGAGGGATAACCAGGAAACTAGTGAAGCAACAATGACCAGAAAGGGATCAACAAATTCACCCGGGCAAGACACCCTCTACCCCGTCCCCGTAGCATCCCAAGGGGGAAATCCTATGGCACCTCTCGGGACAGTCATTCTAGAGGAGCTCCCGACTTTGCCCACCGTTGTTACCCAGGTTGAAGTGCAACCCCACCAACCGGTGGATGCACCGATGGACAAAGAAACTGTGGAAGCTGCCCCTGCCGCTAATTCAGAGGTCCTGCAAATGGAACAAATAATCCAAAATCTCCAATAAGTGAAACTGAAGGTAGCATTTGAGCGAGACGTAAGGGAACAGGTCATGCATGCCACCATGACCGGAATGAATGACATCATTCATGCACTCACTACTAAATTTAATGGAACAAGCCGAGTCAAATCAGTCGTTTGGACCGGAAGCTAGCAAAGTTAACACGACGGAATGATCGTCCAAGCGGGACGAAAAACAGGAGGGCGAAGGCGAGAATGGGGTAAGAATCGGAGCAAAGGTCCAATAGAGGAGGCCAAGCAAACGCAGACCAAGCAAGCTCGGGAAAATGAAGAACTCCACTATAACCAAGTTTACCATAGGCTATCAGCCTACATACTGAAAGAGCCGCCGTTCTCCGAGAAGATTCTCGATGCCCAACTCCCAAGGATGTTTGAACCATTCTGAATGAAAACTTATGATGGAACAGGAGACCCGGAAAGACATTTAGAGCAATTCCGAAACATAATGATCGCGTTCAACCCTAACGACGCGATGATGTGCCGAGCACTTTCTATGACCCTCAAAAGAAACGCAATGGATTGGTTTAGAAGTCTACCAAAATGATCCATCTACGACTTTACTGAGTCGTGAGAAGCATTAAAAGAAAGGTTTGTCGGCAATAATGAGCTTAAGAAGAAGTGTGACTAAATCATAGGCCTTTACCAGCGGTGAGGTGAGTCTCTTAAAATTTTGTTAGGAAATTTATTCATACCATGAATGATTTACCAGATTTATCGGAAATATGACGGTGAGGTGCTTGAAACGGGAGCTCAACCGAAATGGTGATCTATATGCCGACCTCATCAAGTTCCCAACAGAGAATATAGGGGACTTACTCTCCAGGGATGACACTTTTATCAGATTCAATTATGCCATAAGAGGTGTATCGCGCGAACGACGCGAATCAGATTCCAAAGAGGGAGGATCAGAAAGAAAACGAAGATCAGCCTAGGAGGGACTATAGCCGGCGATCTCAACAAATCGAGCAACCAACTAGATAATTCACTACATTGACTGAAGCCATCTCCGTGATTTACGACCAAACACGAGGACAAACGAAGTACCAAGCACCGCGCATGATGAGTGCCTCAGGATTCAAGACATCTAACTGGTACTTCTGCATGTATCATAATGACCATGGACACTCCACGGACGAGTAGTGGAAACTAAGAGAAGAAATCCAACAACTGATTGATAATGGAGAGTTGATACAATATATCAAACGATCGCATTCAAATCACCGCAAAGAAGTCCGTTCTCCTAGCACTAAAAAACAAGGAAATGGGGAAGAAGTAGAAGCTAATAAGTAGTGGCTTCTCACGATATCAGGGGGTAATTCAACACCAATACAGGGAACCACCTCGAACAGAAGAATTAAAAACGAGCTCGACGTGTATAAAATAGATGCCAATTATTATTGCAATTACATGGATCCAGTGGCCGAACTCACGTTCAACGTTGACGATCTCAGAGGTGTTAGTCTGCCCCATGAGGATGCCCTGACTATCCATATGGATATTGGAGGTGTTATGGTGACTCGAGTTCTGGTCGACGGTGGCAGTTCTGCAAACATCATATTTAAAAGCGGTTTTGACCACATGCAAAATGTACCTCCATACCGGCCCACACAACTCATTTTGGTCGGCTACAAGGGTCGAACTTCACAATGTGTAAGGGAGGTGGAGCTGCTAGTAAAAGTCGGCCACGAGGCCATAAACAAAGAGCTAACGAAACTGTTTATAGTATCCGACGACGAAGCCCCTACCATGCTATTATTGGGAGACCCTGGTTGCATAGGATGGAAGCGACATCGTGCACGTTCCAACAATGCATAAAGTATCCGGTGGGCGGCTTGGTGTGAACAATACGGGGCAGCCAAAGGACCGCGCGGACCTGCTATGCGATCGCATCATATCCATCTAAACCACTCTGATAGCAATTAAACAGCGAGAGGGTCCCAGAACTAGAGACATTGGATCCTACCTCACCGGACCCAATAGAAGACCCGCGTGAGATAGACAACCTTACTGATACACCAATAGCCGACTGACGCATGCTTCGACTTGGAAGGGAATTATCTCACGATTCTAACGTATGTTTGATCGTGTTTTTAGCAAAAAAATAGATGTTTTTGCTTGGGAGGCAACTAATGTCTCAGGGGTAAGCCCATCGATTATATGTAATTAGTTGGCTATCAACCCTTTGTGCCAGGCCAATACGCAAAAAACCGTAGATCTTTCTCAGTAGAAAAACAGCCAGATATCTTAGCCGAGGTGGCCAAATTAACCCGTCTGGGACACATCCAGAAAGCTTGATATCCGATCTGGAAATCTAACCCCGTTCTGGTTAAGAAGAAGAGCGGTCAGTGGAGAATGTGCGTAGAATTCACCGACCTGAATCATGCATGACGCCTTCCCGCTGCCGCGCATTGGTCAGTTAGTAGATTCAGCCTTAGGTTATGAATACTTGTCGTTCATGGACGCATACTTCGGATATAACCAGATTCTCCTCCACCCACCCGATCAGGAGCGCGCTGCTTTTCAGACTGAGAGAGGTTTATATTGCTACACAGTCATGCCTTTCGGTTTAAAGAACGTTGGCTCGACATACTAACGACTGATACACCACATTTTTCAAGACCATACGACATACCAACGACTGATACACCACATCTTTCAAGACCATATGAGGCACCATTTAGAAGCATACATTGACGACATAATTGTTAAAACTCATGAGGAAGGGCAGCACTTGGAGACATTACAGATATTTTTTGATTTGTTATGATAGTTCAACCTCAAGCTCAACCCAGATAAGTGTTCTTTTGGGGTAACAAAGGGAAATTTTTTGGGTTACGTGGTGAGTCAGCGAGTTATTAAATCAGACCATGTCCAGCTAAATGCAATTCTGTAAATGGACCCTCCAAAGAATATCAAAGAAGTACAATGTCTCACAGGAAGGCTAGCAGCATTATCTAGGTCCGTTTCCCGCGCATCAGACAAAAGTCATCATTTTTTTGAGGTCCTGTGGGGTGCCAAGAAGTTCTCCTGGACAGAAGAGTGCAGCAAAGCTTTCACCGAGCTCAAACAATACCTCACATCTCTAGAGATCTTGTCTGCTCCCATGGATGAGGAACCGCTATTCCTTTATCTAGCAGTATCACCATTCTCCGTCATTTCGGCTTTAGTTCACGACCAGAACGGGGTACAGCACCCAATATATTATATGAGAAAAATGCTAACGGACGCAGAAACAAAGTACCTGAATCTTAAAAAACTAGCTTTAAGTTTAGTTATTGTAGCCCGGCGAATGCGTCCATATTTCCAAGGGCACATCATCATTGTGCGAACAACTTTTCCCCTGCGAACAGTACTGCAAAAACCAGATGTTTCCAGACGAATTACCAAGTGGACTATCGAGCTCGGCGAGTACGACATTCGTTTCGAACCACGGTTAGCTATTAAGGGACCGGTAATCGCTGATTTTCTCGCAGAATTCTCCTCCTTCAGGCATCAACAAACTGATACAGAAGATCAAGAACTAGAAAGCCTAGACCAGTGGATTGTTGAAGTTGATGGTGCATTTTGTGCATCGGGTGGAAGAGTAGGAATTGTCTTGCGATCCCCAAATGGTGAAGAGATCAAGCAAGCGGTTTGTTTTAATTTCACAGTCACAAATAACATGGCAGAATATGAAGTTGCTCATTGTGGCATGAAATTGGCCTTGATCTGTAGAGTACAAAGCCTTAGGATAAAATCTGACTCACTGTTAGTCGTCAACCAGGCAATAGGTACTAACGATGCCAAACAAGATGGTATCAAATATTACCTTGTTATTACGAATCTAAGTTCACCCATGTTTCATACGAGCAGATCCCACGAAAGGACAATTTAACAGCCGATATTCTAGCCAAGGCTGCAGCTTTGGTAGAGCATCCCATGATTTTACTCCAACAGCTCTCAATGAACGAGCTCCTACCAACAATGGAAACCATCAACTCAATCGCAAATGATACCGATTGGAGAATACCATACCTACAATATTTGAGATCTGCCCAATTTCCAGCAAATAAAAACAAGGCCCAAGCACTACAGATTAAGGCAGCCAAGTTTTGTGTGCTCGATAAGATCTTATACATAAAGATTTCACCTCGGCCCTTATTAAGGTATCTTGATCGCACTGAGGCCAATTCAATTTTAACCGATCTACATTCAAGGGAGGCAGGTGCTCACTGTGGTCACAAAATGCTAATCTGATGGTTCCTCCTAGTGGGGTACTATTGGCCCGAGCTCGCAGCTGATGCAGAAAGTCTGGTGCAACAATGTCACAAATGTCAAGAGTATGCAAACACACAGCATAGACCAAGCGAACCTATGCAAAACATTCCTGTCTTATGTCCTTGCGATAAATGGGGGATAGATCTAGTGGGCCATTTACCAATGGCTACCGGAAATAGGAAATTCCTTATCGTAGCAGTAGATTACATCTCCAAATGGGTCGAGGCCAAAGCTCTATTCTGAACACGGGCACAGGAGGTATGTGACTTCATTCATAATAATATTATGACTAGATATGGTATTCCGCGAATTCTAATGACAGATAACGGCCCGCAATTTCAAAACTCAATACTCACCAACTTCTGGAAACGATACGGAATGCTCCAGTACTTTTCCATCCCATATTATCCCCATACCAATGGTCAGGTCGAAGTAACCAATAGCATGTTTCTCGAAGGACTTAAGAAAAACTTGGAAGGAGCCAAAGGGAAATGGCCTGATAAATTGGCTGAGGTATTGTGGGCATTATCGAACCACCCCGTGCTTAACAACAGGAGACACTCCTTTCACCCCGGTGTACAAAACTGAAGCAGTCATCCCAACAAAGATCATTGTGCCAAGCCATTGAATAGAACACTACGAAGAATAGGAAAACCTAATAACCAGATCAACAAGCTTAGATCTCCTCGAAGAGCAACCAGATCAGGCCCATGTACGAGTAGAGCATTACAGAAGCTTGATGATGGGACATTTCAACGCTCGACTAAAGCCGCATTCTTTTAACGTGGGAGATATGGTATTAAAGAAAGTATTTCAAGGCTCCAACAATGGAACAGGTGGAAAGTTAGGACCAAACGTGGAAGGTCCATATACGATTATCTCGAAAGGGCACCATGGAGCGTATAGATTGGCAGATAATAGCGGGCAAGCATTCAAACATCCTTGGAATGTCAATCACCTAAAATTGTATTGCCAAACTACTTAGACTGTATTGATGCGCTCTTTTTCCTCCATAATGGCACGGGGAGGTTTTTTAATGAGGCATCTAACACAACACTTTATTCCTTCAATATAATTTATGTTTTCGCCAATATGTGTTTGTTGCAAGTTTCATCCTTAAAATTAGCGAAATGGTCAATGAACACGCCATACGTGGCTACACAATGGACAATAATGAGTCCAGACTAAGTGTCTCTAAACACGAATAGACTAATTGACCACGCTACGGGCTAAGTAATGGCCATACTGTGTCTTGTACTTTGTACTGGGTATATTATCAAACTGTTTAAAGACCAAGTCTAAAATAGACTACGCAATAGGTTCTACGTGACCTCACCGGAAACAAGTTATTATGGAAATTATTGTCTAAGCTACGCAATAAGCCCTACTGAGCTCGATATTATATGGATCTCCATACAAAGCAACAAACACATGCTCCACACTTTCACCATAGATATTCACAACATTAAGCATACTGGCGCAAGTAAAACCAAAGCAATAAGTTCAACATGTATTCAAAATACATCATGTAACACAAGGTTTGCATACACATAACAAACAATAAAAGACAACAAAAACTATCACAACTTGGCACTTGGGGAAGATGGCAGCTTGGTCTCATTTGATGGAGTAACATCAGCCACACCAGTGGTACCAACTTCAACAATTGGCACAGATTGCAAGCCAACATTTTAAGGTAGTGCAGAAATATGAACGAGAGAAGCCAAAGTTCCCAAGTTCAGCGTAGGATTCAATGCCACCAACTCGGGTATAGCTTTCCTGTTCTCCTTGGCTATCATCTGTGTGGAAACAGTGAACATCTGCGTCTCCCTTACTACTACAACTTCTTCCAAGTCATTTTCCACCGTTGCCTTTCTCGCTTGAGCTCTGTACGCCCCTCCTCCACTTGGGCCATCACTTTAGTGTTGTCAACACTTAAAATGGCTATTCGCTCAGTTTACTCTTCCACCATTTTCGATTGAGCCAAGTTTCTATCCACCAGGTTTGAGCTCTGAGCAAACAGTTCATCATTCTTTTTTAGCAGATTTTCATTTTGTTTCAATACCATTTTGTGATTTTCGGACACGGTTTTACGTCTTCCGTCGTTGCATATCAAAGTCTTTTTAAGGTTTCCATTGTAGTCTCCAGTTTTGCCTTCGCTTCAACCGCCTCATGTTTGGTCGCCTTTGCTGAGGTATACGCATGCCTCAAGCGAATAACCTTAGCGGTGCTCGTTTTGGCTGACCCAAAAACCATGGCTTCTGGTCTCTACTTCTCCATAGTTTCTAAATCAACTGGGGACATGCTTCGGTAGCCTAGTACGACCAAGTTATGATGAATCTACGCAAAGCCAAAAAGTCATAATTATACTAACACCTCCTATTTTACATATAAAACCAATGTCTTACCTCAATGGCCAGCTCAACTTGTCGTTGTAAAATCTCAGGAACTGGCATCTTATCATAATATGATAAGCCATGAATTCGACGGAGCTGTTCGAACATAAATGAGGAGGGGCGTGGTATGATAATCTGCTTGTGTAGCAGCTCCTCCACTGACACCCTCGATTAACTAGTCTCAGCGCCTTTATTCTCACCTCTGGTTTTCTCCATTATTCTCACCATTTGAGGTACAGTACCCTTTTCCAGCTGTCGTCGTCATAAGAGGCATGTTGGAAGTATACACAAAACGTTTCATCGTTTCAGCATACTCTAGTGGAATAACTTTCTTCTTATGAGGTTCATCATTTTTCTCCTTACTATCATCCACCAAATTAATCAGTTCCTCCACAGTATTTGGATTCTCCCCCTCGCCTTGTTTGGATGACGGATGAGCTGGGGGACAAGTTTCTCCTTTCAGGAGCGGCCCTTGTGTTATCACTATCGTCATCTCTCAGCTGCAACGGGTGCTGATAAGGGTGCTCGCCTACAACAGGCGCTCTTATGGTCACATTCTCAGGAATCCCACATCTATTCCTAAGAGTAGTAACTTCAGTCTTATCTAAGTACACGTATTTGGGGGCTATTTGCGAGAAATAGTTATCTAAAGCACTAGCTTCTTTAAACACAGGTTCTACAATTTTATCTGTCTTCACCTTCGTCGCTCTTTTTGGTGCCATAGCTTCTACTGAGACTGCAATGAGGTAAGGATACGAATCAGCATGGTTATAATAGGAAAAGGCGATCGATTCGACGCAAGGAAAGCATGCACATTTGAGGAATAACCTACTCACAAATATTTCACTCAAGAATCTAGGGTTCTACACTATAACACAACATTTAAGCGATTATATTTGTTGAAGAATTACGTACCTGGTTTGTGATGCGAAATATGACAGAGAGTTTTTGGATGAAAACTAATATTTTCTTCTCTAGCAAGAACGGCGCAAAATGCTCGAAGGTATTTCTATTTCTTTCCCAAGTAAATTATCACACAATAAGTTAAAGACATAGAAACTCTTAGAGTATATTGGTGCGGCATCACTAAATAATTGGAAGTTGTACCAAAAACTCAATCACCAGGCATTGTATCCTAGATATGGTTATGTTAGAACCGTCACAGTTATACCTAGACACGTGTCAAATAATGAAGCCAAAAGTCATTTGAATAACCACGCGCCTACCCCATGTCTCTGCCTTTTCATTAAATGGTAATACTTATTTTATAGGTTCACTAATTCTTTTCTAAAATTATTAAACCTATAAACTAGGGGTTCCCTGATAAGGAGGGTTTCCCCCGAGTAATTACCTAAACAAGTAGGAAAGGCGGATGACGAGCTTGGACTAAGATAGTAAAGGAACATGAGTCAAACGAGTCAACAGAGGACAAGCTCATACGTTCCTAGCGACCTTAAAGAGAAGTGGAGAACGAGCTCGGCGATAATCTAAGCATCGAGTTGACCGACCAGAGCAAGAATGCAATGAACAGATAAGGGAAAAGCTCGTGTATAAACTAATCGACCTTAAAGCTAAGTGAAAAACGAGCTCGAAGACAATTAGTCGACCTCGTAGTCGGGTGAGATCAAGAACATGCAGCTAGCACAAACCTCTTAACGCTTAAGAAGTGGGCCAGCTCGGATTGACACGTGCGATCGGTCAAAGCAAATAATTAAAGAATGAAGTGTTTCCTTACTCATTATGTCATAAGCGTTATAAACTTTAAGTCAAACCGTTTTAGGCAGTTCAACCGAAATTATAAGAGAAGTGGTGTTAGTGAGTTTGTGGTGTATTAAATGTAATTGAATACAAATGTAACTTCCCACTAACTTGTAGCACTATAAGTAAGATGAGTCTTTCGATATTAAACACAATTGTTTTTTCCTTATCTCTTTTCTTAGCTAAGAACGTGAATCTCTACTTTGGCACAACTTGTTATTACTGTAACAATCAACACCAATTTCTTATATTTTAGTATAACATTAGATAACACACACCAGATTTGTTTCTTGACCAACCTAACATGATTCATCGTCCAAGTCTAGTTTGCAAACTTTTTCGTACGAGTTTTATACTTTTTACTTAACCCCGTCAATTGCAAACAAGGAAAGTTTGTATCTCATAATCTTGTATGTATTATTAATAATCACTAGAACCTTTTAGCTTGTCCTTAACAGGTCTAGGATGTTGGTGTGGAAAGATAAATTATGATAACTTGAGCCATCTTAGATGCCCAAATATATCATTCGACATGGTTATTCTTTCATTTTTTTTCCAAAAAATGTCAAAACACATGATTTAGACGAAAAATAATCAAAACAAGGTGTTTTGAATATTCATGAATTTGATTCTGATGAGTTTGGATATGTGAGTTACTGTGCCTTGACTAAATCCGAAGGGAAATTTGGACCAAACCACCATATTAAAATTCCAAATACGATAAATGTAATAAATGTTGACTAAGCTAGCTACTAGTCACTTCAAACCGGATTACTAATGGGTCCTTAAACTTGACCCGACCCAATAAGCCCATGGGTCATTAATTAAGTGTAAATACCTCAATCACTTTTATTAATGAGGGTAATCAAAATTTATTACTAGTAGACAGCTTAATTATCTCTCTACTCACCACTCTAAACATTAAATTCCACAAAACATCCAAAACACTTTACAAAATTACCCTTAGACATAAATAAACCAACCAAATTGGCAATCACAGTGGGAGCACTACGATGCCTGAATTTTACATTCAAAACAAGGAATATACCATCGAGGAGAATGTTCCACCCCCAGAGATGGAAGGTGCAAGAGAAAACAAAAAATATACCATCGAGGAGCGAGACCAACTGAGGGCTGAGATAGAGACGTTGAGAACAATAAAACAAGTAGAAAAAGGAATTAAAGAGAAATTTGGAGCGTCAGTACTTCACCACACTGACAATCCTGGGGATAATGATCAATATTTGAAGACTCATCTCATCTCAAAAAAGACACACGGATTTAAGCCTGTTGAGAGTTCTGCATCTGAGTTCTCCAACAGCTCGTCAAATGAGGCAGAACTTGAAGAGTCACTATCTTCAAGTAGTGATGAAGGAATATCTAAAAATAAAATGAGGTTAACTAAAAAGCATTCAAAAAAAGGGACAAACATGGCAGGCTCAAGAGGCACCATGGTAAGGGGTCAGCTCACAAGCATATTGATCCGTTGTTGATTGATCTATTTGCCTTTTAGTCCGAGCCGAGTATTTTTGCAACCCTTAATGAAGATATCGTCTTCGGCATTGAACAGTACATCATCCCTCGACTATCGCGTTTGGTTGAGATAGTCCCTTGACTTTCAAATATCCGTTGACAGTCCCTCGACTATCGCGTTTGGATAAAGTTAGTCCACCACATCTTCTGATCCATGAGAGGCTGCCACCTGTCACCATAGTCCCCAGATTTTTGTATCAGCACTAGTCCCTTGAATTTAGGTCAAACCAAAAATGTAGAATATTACGGATAACTAAACTCAAGGGGCTAGTGGTGATACAAAAATCTGGGACTATGGTGATAGGTAGCAGCCTCTCATGGATCAAAGGATCTGGTGGACTAACTTTATCCAAACGCGATAGTCCAAGGACTGTCAACGGGCATTTGAAAGTCAAAGGACTATCTGCCACCAAATGCGATAGTTGAGGGACAATGTACTGTTCAAAGCCTATCGTTTTCAGTCGCAGCAAGAATTGGAGGCAATCTCCAATAATCCTCTCCGGACATCTTCCTAAAAGGTTTGATAGCTCCAAGATGGAGAAATATGATGGGAGTCAAGATCCGGACAACCATCTGGAATAGTTTAAGAATTTTATGTTAATTTTTTATGACGATTACAAGCTTTAGTGTAGGGCTTTCTCCCAAACTTTCATATGGAGTGCCCTAAAATGGTATAACAGTCTCCCTTAGAGGTGTATAAGAAATTTTAATACGTTCTGGGTTTCCTTCCGGAGGAAATTTTTTGGAATTAAAGAACTGAAGAGTAATGCGGACACCACTATCCATTGTGATCAAGAAAAGAACGAGTCCTTGAAGGAGTACATAAATTGTTTTGCAAATACAAAGAATAGGCTAGCAAATTGCTTTGAACAAGTTCCAATTTCTTCCCTTAGGCAAGGTTTAAATCCAGGGAATTTAGCCGATTCTGTGACTCGGAAGAAGGCTATGACCTGGGTGGTTTATTTTACCAAGTGAGAAAACATTAATTTAGAAGAGACAAAGAAAACAAGGGTACACAGTCAAGTAAGGTCTGCCACTACGATAATAACTTCTCCAACCATTAACCAATCCAGTTATAGGGCAAAGGAGATCAGACAACGGTCCAATCGGTCAAGACGAATCAATCCAACAAAACTCAGAGCCAACAAACCAAAAGTAAGAGGGGTCCCTGGGTTTAGCCTGAGTGGTTCGCTGAGTTGGGGGAGAGTGTGGCTAAAATTTATGATAAGACTAAGAAAACCAACAGCATTTTTGTCCTCCAAAAGAAAAGCGGAGCACTCGTTTTTGTCAATATCACAATTATATAGGCCATGATACTTAGGATTGCATAGCATTAAAACAAGAGGTATATAACCTCATTGAGAGGGGAAAGTTGGGGGCCTACGTTAGAAAGAAAAGTGGAAACAAACCGGATAATGCGCAAACCAATACTCCCCGAACAGGCCCTTCGAACAATCTTGGGACATCTACACAAGAAGGTGAAATGGTGATTGTTGAAATATTTAATGTAGACTTTGAGTATCTGGATCCAGATCTAGATCGAAATCAGGTGGGGGTGATAACCGACAAAGCCAAGACAGTTTCCGGACTGATCAGCTTCTTTGAATCAATAACTATTTTTGGATGAGATACAGTGACTGCACCTTCCACTTCATCAATGAAGAGTCTTTTTTACAATTTGGCCACCCAGTTAGATGGTGGAATGTCTACCCATCAGTGCCAATCCACATCCCCATTCATAGTTTTCAATGAGGATGACCTAAAGGACATTTCAGGACCTCATGGGGATGCGGTGGTAATAGGGGCTTCAATAGGGAGAAATGATATACGCTGAATTCTGATTGATACTAGAAGTTCGGGAAACATTCTGTTTTTAAGCTCCTACAGGAAAATGATAAACCCATCGATTACTTAACGTTTGAACATAACCATTATAGGCTTCACAGGAAGTTTTGCATATGTGATCGAGTAGTTCGAAGATGAAGTATTGTTGGGCAATAGGCCCTTTAAAAACAAGGTAAGAGTGTTGTTTGTTGCGGTGGATTGCCCAACATCGCACACTGCAATTTTTGGAAGGTCTTGGCTCTTCAGAATGCATGTTGTGGCCTCCACGGTCTACCAATTCTTGAAATATGTTGTCCATGGATATGTAGGTTTTGTCTAAAGTAATCAAAATATAGCCATGGAATGCTATGCAACAGCCCTTGCACCTAAAACTCTAGGGGCAGTCAGAATTAACAAGGATTAGCAGCTACTAGAGCCTTCTACTGAGGAGAATAAGATTGATGATCCCAAGGAGGCTGCCAGTGTTATAATACATATTGAAGAGGTTGAAACTCACTTCCTTGTAGAGCGCAAAAATGTTAAGATTGGTTCTAAACTAGCACCGGAACTGAAGCATAGGTTGTTATCCTTTTGAATGAATAATCAGCACATCTTTGCGTGGTGTAACAGTGATGTTACTGGAGTGCCAGCTAGTATTATTTCTCATAAGTTGTCAATCCGGAGTGATATTACACCAGTTGTACAAAAGAGGAGGTATTTTTCTAAGGAAAAAGAAGATGTAATTGTCCAAGAAGTTGATCGGTTAACCAAGATAAGTAACATTAAAGAATCTCAGTACTCTTTGTGGAATGCCAACCCTTTGTTAGTCAAGAAAAAGAAGGGCAAGTGGCGTATGTGTATTGATTTCACTGACCTCAATACGACATGCCCTAAGGATCTTTATCCTGTTCGTCAGATAGATCAGTTAGTGGATTTTACATTTGGAAACAAATTGTTGTCTTTTATGGATGCTTTCTCAGGGTACAACCAGATACAAGTAGATCTGAAGGATCAAGATCACACTACTTTTATTACAGGCAGGGGTGTTCATTGTTATAAGATGATGCCCTTCAGGTTGAAAATGCTGGGGCCACTTATCAGAGGCTGGTGAATAAATCTTTTGCTAATGAGACTGCCAGAAATATGAAAGTCTACATAGATGATATGATGGTTAAAATCTTGGAGGAAGATTCACATATATCTGACCTTGAAGAGACATTTTCCAATTTCGAAGTTGTGAATCTAAAGTTGAACCCCGAGAAGTGTGTATTCGGGGTCCAATCTAGAAAATTCTTGGGCTACATAATAAGTGAAAAGGGAATCCAGCCTGATCCAGATCAGCTTAATGCCTTACTAGCAATAGACCTTCCTCAGAATGTTAAAGAAGTTCAAAGGCTTACAGGAAGGTTGGTTGCGTTGAATAGGTTTATCTCAAGTTCATCAGAAAAGTGCGCTCCATTCTTCCAAGTATTGAGGAACGCTAAAGATTTCAATTGGTTCCCACAGTATGACCAGGATTTTATTGAAATAAAGAAACATTTGTCCTCATCCAAAACTCTTTTCAAACCTGTTCGGGGGAAAAAACTGTATGTGTATCTAGCTGTATTATAATATGCAATAAGTAATATATTAGTAAGGGAGGAGGACAATTACCCTCGTCCGGTGTATTACATTAGTAAGAGTTTGTTGGATGCTGAAAGAAGATACTTGAGATTGGAAAAATTGGCGTTGGCTTTATAATTGCAGCAAGAAAAATGAGACCCTACTTCCAAGCTCATCCATTGTTGTCCAAACGTCTTTCCCTTTGAAAAATGTTCTTCAAAAAGCTGATGTCTCAAGAATAATGACCAAGTGATCAGTGAAGTTGGGTGATTACGGTATTGAGTTTGACCCTCGAAAAACGATTAAAGCCCAATCAGTGATTGACTTCTTGGTAGAATTTCATGCTGATAGATCCTCCGGACAGGAATCAGGAAATTGTTCTTAAAAGAATGGGTACATTGAACTAATGGTGGATGAAGTACTATGGGATGTGGAGCTGGAATTTGCCTAACCTCTCCATATGGTTATAGAATGTACCAGGCTATATGTTTTGGGTTCAGGGCTTCTAACAATGAATTTGAATATGAAGCATCCATAACTGGTCTTAAGTTGGCTCTCCTATGTTGGGCTAAGAGATTCAAGTTACTGAGTGATTCTCAATTACTTATCCTCAACACTCAGGGGCATTCTGAAGCAAATAAGAATTAGTTGATTAAATATTTGCTTATGCTAAAAGAAGTGGCAACAAACTTTAAAAATATTTGCTATGAGCACGTTCGTAGATCGGAAAACACTTTGGCAGACTCCTTGGCAACTATAACCTATTATGAATCCTACCCATGGATTCTTGTACAAGAATGTCTATTTGTATAGACAAATCGGAAGAAAGAGGGTGAAGACAATATGAACATACTTGTTATTCAACCTAAAGATTGGAGATATGCTCTTCTCCAATACATCTCTGATGGGATATTAGCTCCGGATAAAGCTGTGGAAAAAAAGATTAAGTCCAAGGCTCGCGGTTTCTTGATACAAACAGAAGTTCTTTGCAAAAAGTCTTTCAGCAGGCCTCTTCTACGTTGTTTAGGATTTGAAGAATCCCAAGTTGTATTATCTGAACTACATGATGGGGAAGGTTGTGCACATTGTGGCTATAGGGATTTGCCCCAAATATTCTTGTTAGCACGATACTACTGGCCAACCATAATGGCAGATGCTAAAGAAATGGTGAAAAAATGTGATGCTTGTCAAAAATATGGGAATGAAATTCATGTACCAACAGTACCTATGGTGTCCATATCTGAACCAGTATCCTTTTCCAGATGAGGTATGGATCTAGTTGGGCCTCTTTCTATGACATCCAGATGATGTAGAACAATCATAGTCGCTATTGACTATTTCTCTAAGTGGGTAGAGGCACCTCTTTTGGCTAGAACTACTTCGAAGGCAGTTATTAAATTTATCTTATCTAACATATGTTGTAGGTTTGGGGTTCCCCTGGAGATTACTACAGATAATGGGCCACAGTTTGATAATAAAGACATGGAATCCTTCTATACCTCTCGAGGAATTCAACATTTGTTTTCTTCTCTTTTCGACCCTCAAGCATATGGCCAGGTTGAGGTTGCAAATAGAACTATCTTGTCATGATTAAATAAGAATTTGAAAGAAACTATAGGAAAGTGGCCCATTGGACGGCCACACAAGAGTCTCATTTTGATTTGTTATATGGGATGGATGTAATTACTCCCATAGAGGCTACTTTACCATCACACAGAGTCCAAACCTATTCCGAACAGGATAATGATGTAGCAGTTAGGAATCAGTTGGACTTGATAGAAAAAAGGGTTAAAGCACATATAAGAACAGCGCACTACCAAGGCTTGATGAGGCTCAGATTTGCTTCCAAAATTAAAAGAAGGGATTTTGAAACAGGGGAATTTTTTTTAAGAAAAGTCTTTTTGCACACCAAGGAAAAGCAGTTCGGTAAGCTGGCTCCGAACTGGGAAGGCCCTTATGTGGTCTGTGAAAAAGTTAAACCAGGAACATACAAGATCGAAGACAAAGAAGGGAAAGCTCTAAAGCACCCATGGAATGTTGAGCATCTTAGGTTATACTTAGAATAGAACTCTTTTGTAAATATTTAATTTTTCAATATCAATGTAAATATTAGGGGGCATACTCTTTCCTACCCTAGTGGTGTGGGATGCTTTTAATGAGGTGTTCGGGTTTTTTAATAATAGATGATGCATTCTTCAAAAGTTTGGTGCAATTTTGTTTCAATTTGGATATTAAATGCTTATTCAATACCCCGGCTCTCAAGACTTTTTGAGTTGATCAGATATGCTTAACACTTGATCACATTTATTAAACACATGTGGTCGGAAATGTTGGATACTTTTGTTCAACACTTCTGAAATATTAAACGCTATTTAAACATTGGCCATAGAAGATTTAAATGGAATATTAAACAAAATGGTAATGTGATAATTAAAATCTGATCGGACTCAAACCGATCATTGGTACAAAAGATGCCTTAGTCATCCTAGGACTTCAGTATTTCAAAACAAAAAAGTACATAATATAACATTAGGGCTTGTTAGCTTTTTTCTTCACCGCCATCTCTTTTGGGACTTTTGAGTTCAGCACTTGTCACCATCTTCTAAAGTACATAATATAACATTAGGACCCGTTCATTCATCATCGTCAGTAGATTCTATTCCACTAAAGTAGCTGCGATTGTCACCATCTTCTAAGGTGTGGAATGGGATGTCAGCATAGTCTACATATTTCCAAAAGGGACCAATGGTCCTCTTAGGAAAGGTCTCATGGAACAATAAGACCATATCAAACTTGATCCCATCATCATTCTTATCCAGAGAATCCACTATTCCATTAGCATACTTTTCTATGCCTGCAACTATGGCTTGAGTTTGTTGGCGTTCCAAGGCCTCTTTCTCTTTGGTCTTCTCTTGGATAGTATTCTCCAACTTAGCTTTGTCATTGGATAAATTCTGGATAGTACCATCCTTAGTTTACAATTGCTCCTTCAAAACTGTGATGTCTTTTGAAGAAGAAGTCTCCATGTGGAAGTATTTGGTTTGAAGCTCCTTGCTGGCCGCTTCTGACTTGAGCAGTTTGGCAGCTAACTCTTCTTTCTTCTTCTTCAATAACCCTATGCTTTATTGAGCACTGATACGATCATTCGAAAAGTTTTGTTTGTTTGTGGTTAGGGAATTGATGGTACCAGTTTGATCCTTTACTTGTCTCTCCAGATCAAGCACTGGTCGGATATAGCCTAAGAGGGCGTGGCTCAAAGTATCTTTCTCACTGGATATTCCATAAGTCTCCCCATTATGAGTCACCACGTTGGAAGATCTGGGAGGACGATAAGGCCCCGCGAAGTTATATTTCTCTACGTCATTGAAATAAAAATTGATGTTTTGAAAGGCATCAAGATCTACCTCATCATGACCATCGCCAACAACCTCTTCGGAATGGAGATTGGTAGGAATTTCCTCCTATAAGGAAGGATCGGTAGGATATGGGGAGGAACTTCAGGAGGACGAAGGATTATCTTTGCTCCTAGAGTGATTTTCTTTTTCTTGACAACTTTCTCATCACTGCTAGCCTTAAGATTTGTGTCCTTCTTTGGAGGCTTCAATAGGTTGTTTGACCCACCATCTTCATTCACAGTCACTTCTACTGCTTCCAGTAAAGCAATGTTAATAACTTATTGGTTCTCTGAACCGGTCCCTTCGATAGTCGTTTGAGGTGGGTCTGTTGTGGCCTTCTTCTTATTCTTGTTTCTCATCTTACTAGGGCATTTGGCCGTGGAAGGCAGGTAAAGTTTGGCATTTTTGGCCTCTATCCTACTTAGAAAGACATCTGCAGGGGGTGGGGTAGTTTAGTCTTCCCATGAGAGGTCTCTTCTCCCTGTGGTGTTCCATAGATGATACCTCACAAAGTTTCCTGATTTGAAGCAGTTGTGAAAGGCATTGCCCCACTTCTCCGAGGACCAAGCGTTCAGCTTGACACAAGTATCTTGAACTGCCTCCAAATAATCTGAAAACTCCTTTGGAAGCACTGAAAAGAAGTATGAGTCAGTTTGAATTAAAAATTAAACACTTGAAAGATAAAAGAAGAAATAAAAAAAAAACCCACCACTGCTCTTCGAACGACTGGTCAAAAGATTTGGGTTTGAGTAAGCCTTGATCTTCTTGCCATACTCCCAAGCCCCACTAATTAATAAAAACTGCATCCTCCATGGTTTTCGGACTCTAAAAGATCGTCTACTACCTTATAATCATTTCTCATGTTGTAATGATAGAAAGGGATCTGATGGTTTTTACATAAGCTTGCCACAACAGTCAACTGTTCCATCGGTAGTGGAATCTTAGATAGCCTGGATGCCATGATACAGACCAAAATAGTATACCAAGCGTTGGGGCTCAGTTGGCTGGGTCATAGCTTAATCAGATGAAAGTATCTGACAATCTCCGGGTCCAGAAGAAACTGGAGTCCCCAGTTCAACACTTCTATGTAAACTACCACTCCATTTAGCTTGCAATGCATTGGGTTTCTGGGGTGATCGGGATTCTTACTTTCACAGACTCTAGAATTCCCCACTTAGTACGAATCCGACCCATCTCAGAAATGTGGGTATACATATAGAAAATATTTTGAAGGGACAACAAGTACTTCATGCTGACCTTCTTAAAACATGGTCTCACTCTACCTTCCAAGCTCTCCGGAAGAGCATCCAGAAGAGATATACCCACCTTGGTATTGCCTTTCCGATTTGCAGCTGTATCTCCTGTTTAACCGGATACCTCAGCCTCAAAAGGGGCTTCTTCTATACTGTTTTCCATAGTTTCTGCCATCATTGTGGAAGGTTGTTCGGACGGCTTTACAAATGGTTGTTCGGATGGCTTTGCAGATGGTTGTTCAGATGGCTTTGTAGTTGACAGTTCGGATGGTTTGGTTTCTGCTAGGGGCTGTTGGTCGTATTGTTTAGCCTGTGGCACATGTTTTATTGCCTTCAAACTGGAGGGTTTTGAAGATGTGGGGGTGGATTTGGGTTTAGACTGACGCGTGACTCGGCGATGAGTTAATTTGTCTGGAGATTTTTCTGCGTCTGACCCTATCGTGATGAAAGGTGAGGGCTTTCTTACACTAGAAACAGCTTTTTCCTTAGGTAAGGGATTTTGGGACTCCTAGACTTAGGACCCCGATGGAAGAGGTGAAAGGTTTGCTACAAATGGAAATTTTCTAACCTTGGGAGTTTTTGAAGAAGATGAACTCTGATCTATATTTAATTATGGTTGATTACTTCTTTCACTTGGTGAAGCAGGAAGACCAGCAGCAATGCATTTTCTCTTGCTACTTTTTGTGCTTTCTCTAACTCAGATAAGTTCAACCAACCTCCTTTTACTAAGGCATTTCTGGCTATGAACATATATGATTCAAGAACAAATTTGAAGATGAACTGAGCTTTCTCTCTCTAAGAACGTTTGTTATGTTTGAAGACAATGAAATATTAGAAAGGTTTATATATAACAGTGAAAAAAATGCAGTTACATAGGAGAAGGTAAATCGATTTTGAGCAATGATTAAAATCTGAAAGATGTGAAAGTTAAAGCCTATGTAACTTTCTATCGTAGTAGGTACGAGAATCTAGGGGGGAAATGGCTGGGAGGTCAAACCAAAGCCTGACATGTGTCCCACGATTCAAGAAAAACTCTTAGAATTATGAATTGAGAAATCAATTCCACCAAAATTTGAACATGGTCACTTTTGAACGAAATGTTTTACAGTTCGAACAAAACAACAGATCGGAAAATCCTGGTATTGTTTTTTTGAGTTTTAGCTCTTCCAAAGATCCATAGCAAGACCAAAAGAGGCTACTGATGAGTTCGGATATGTGAGTTACCATGCCTTGGCTAAATCCAAAGGGAAATTTGGACCAAACCATTATAATAAAATTCCAAATACGATAAATGTATTAAATGTTGACTAAGCTAGCTGCTAGTCAGTTCAAACCAGATTACTAATGGGTCCTTAAACTTGACCCGACTTTACGATCCGACCCAATAAGCCCATGGGTCAGTAATTAAGTATAAATACCACAACCACTTTCATTAATGAGGGTAATCAAAATTTATTACTAGTAGACAGCTTAATTATCTCTCTACTCATCACTCTAAACATTACATTCAATAAAACATCCAAAACACTTTACAAAATTACCCTCAGACATAAATAAACCAAACCAGAGTCAACATATGATTCCGACTTGAGGGTCGAAAACATAAGTCATACACAACACCAAATTTTGATTTATACAGTCAAAATATGATATTATTGAATACCTTTAAATCTCGATGTATAAGTCGAAATCCCAAACTGATTTTAAGATTATATGTTTAAATTTTATTTATAAATTTTTGAAATAAAAATTAGAAGCATAATAACAATTTTGGTCAAGCTAAGTTCACCAAAATCTCATATAACCCCATCCAAAATCCTCATTTGAGTAATCTTTGACATTTTCATTACCAAATTTACCCATAAGTTCAACTTATTTACGAAACTGTCATTAATGAAAAAAATACTAAGTCTATCCTAACCACACCCAACATGAAACACAACCTAAATAGCTAACCTCACCTAAAATATTTCAATATCTTCTTTAATATTTCAACTTATTTTTCAAATTGTTCTTTAACATTAAACTTGTCCTACAATATGATATTGAACTTCTTTTTTAAAAAAACTAAGTAAAGCTCACTACATCTCAACAAAATTTTAAAAAAAAACATAACCAAAGAATCAACCGGAGGATACAATTTCTATAGATAGGTTAAACTCGTCAGAAGAGAACCTACACTCGTCGGAGAAGGTAAAAAACAAATCTTCGGATTTGGTATACCTACACACCACGATTCAGTGGGGTTGAACCGATGATGTGTGGGTGGACTAAGTCTGTTCTACCCACCTGCACCATCGGGTATGAGACCATGTACTATAGGTTCAACACCTATGAACCTAAGGTGCATGGCCCCAACACCATCGGTTCTGAGGCCTTGCACCATAGCTTTATCCCCTTAAACTTATGGTGCAAGGTCTCAACATCGCTGGTCTCAACTGGTTAAACCATCAGTTCGAGCCTAGTGTCAATTGTTAAAATGAGGTTCGTTTTAATATTTGTTGTTTAATATTTTTGAGCTATGTTTTGTTTACTTAGTTTGTTTTTTTCCAAATATAATTGCTTGAAGAGCATGCTACAAATGAATATGCATTGGATTTATTTTTAAATTTAAAATTTGTTAGACAGTTTTGTCTATGAATATTTTAGTATTTGGTTAAAAAATTAATGTATTATGAGTTGATACAAAACTTTTATCGTATATATTCATAGTAAATTTAAATATTTGACTCACATTTAACTTTACATAACAATGATCCATCTCTCATAGGATTCTTTCCGCGTAATAGATGACCTTAGTCAACAAATAATAAATGTTAGGTAAAAGTAAACTCCAAAATAAACAACAAAATATATTATTAGTAACTAAACTAAACACCAAACGAAATAAGCATGAAAAACAAGGTTAATAGGTTGGAAAATTTAGAAAACTCAAAGGGGATTTCCGCTTGAAATTTTGAATTTTATTTTTTGAAAAATAGAAAGAAAATCGGGTGTTGTTCATCTTCCTACCGATTCCAGTGGGGAAGATGAACATTATACTTTAAATTTCTAACTCTATATACTCCAAAACCCTAAAATTGAACCCAAATTCAAACCATAATATTAACCCATCAATTTCACAACAAATTCAACCCCAAAAAACAACAACAACCAATATACAAATAACTACCTAATAGCTTCATAGATAAAGAAAATTAAAAAATTGAAAACATTAATAAGAAAACTCACATTGGTGAACGAGGATGAGGATAAGATTTCTTCACCATTGAAGCAGAGGAGTTTTCTAGAGGAGGAATAAATCTCTAGAGAAAGAAGATGGGAGAGGATCTACTTGGCCAAATTTTGTATAAAGAGAAGCACGAAGAGAGAAAGTGAGAAAAAATGAGAGAAAAAATGAGAGAAAAAATGTTGATGTGTGGGTGGGTGGGTTTTAGAAAAAAATCTTCTTATATACTCTCAAAATGGTATTTTTATCCAAAAAACAGAGGAGTTATACGACTTTTAGGTGAACTTAAAATTGGATGAGGTTATACCTCATTTCAGTGAATTTAGTGCTTGACTCTAACGATATAGATTGTAAATTTTATAATTTTATTTGAAAATAAATTTATTCTTCGCTTTTCATCCAAAAAATAGAATAAAATTGACTTTAGTTTTTTTTTTCTTAAAGAGAAGAAAATGTAAAATTAGTTTAGATCGTAGATTGTTTGATTTGTTTTTTGTTTTTTTTCAAATTTGTTTTCTAGAAAAAATAGTCTAGAGTTCTTAACACGTGGAAGCTTATAACCAAAACATATTTTCTATAATGTAATAAATCTGACATTCAATACAAATTGTTAACTACACTGCATACAAGCTAAAGAATAAAAATTGATAATTAAGAAAAACATGAAAATTCGAATTAAAAAATATTAAACATGTGAAAAATCTTAAAATTATATGAAAACCCTATATTTATTATTTATTTTACATATATCAATTGATGTTGAAAACCGATTTATCAATCAACTAGGAATATAGAACATTATTGTAAATCTCACACTGATTTACTGGTTCACTATTGCAGCTTCCAATACATGTATTCTTCTTTTTTTATTCCTCGCCTTTGTCATAGCTATAGACAAACAATTATATTTCCTCTTACGTAGGAGTAATTTTATAGAGAGTTACACTACCGCTCATGCTCTAAACTGATACATCTACCTACTTTCCTTCATTTATTTGAAAAGTCGTGAGAACTTCGACCACATGGTTCATTAATGGTCACTCTTTAGGGTTTTGGCTAAGACACTAGTATGTCAGACTCGCTACTTTCATTACACTTTTCAGAGTGTACTACCCGTTTTGTTTTGGTTTAACAATGGACATGCCCAATCAACCAAATTATGTTCTCGGCCTCGTCTTGTCCATTTCTCTCACTCCAAGGAGAAACTTAAGCCCCAACATTCCAAAACCATAACCACCACTTCAGACTCCCACTCTCCACAAACAAAAATGAATTACTTATCCAATTTTTTATCAGACCCATATAAGTCGACCATTGCTCAGCATTTTGTGGTATAGTTAGGTGGTAGAAAAAAAGCGTTATAAAGGATCACTCTATTTTCTGACACAAACTCCTCCACCTGGAAATGGACTTGGCTATTCTTGAAGCTATAATAATAACCATAATATTCTTCCAAGCATTCAACATCGCCTCACTAGAAAAAATATCTACCACCTCGAAGAAACTCATCAGCTTGGGATGCAAAGGCGTTAATAGTCCTAAATTCAATAGATCTACAAATATAACTATCTATCCTCCTTAAATAAAGACATGAGTCTTGTTAGGGATTTTGTAGCTGAACCTCAACATTAGTAGGGATTCCATCTTATATGTAATCTAAGAAGGGAACTGGGGTCAAAGTATATGTATATGATATCGGTCACGTTATATTTCAGGACTCGACTAATTTCTATTGAATAATAGAAATTGTATCTGACTCAGTATAACTATATTGAACTATCTTGAACCTATTACCCTTATGTAGCTATTGATGTTCAAACATCAGAGTAATAGATTCATCTTGGATTACTTCACTTACAATAACCTCAGCTGATTTTTTTTGGAGATGATTAATACTTATACTCTTAATCTTGACGGTGGTAAAACCTTTAGTAGATCAAACATCATCAGAAGGACGGCCAACAAGTTGAAAAATACTTTTACCATCGTCCTCCAAAGGAGATTTAGTGTTGCTCAAGTCCTCTGCCGAGGTGTGGGGGTGAACTTTTCACCATTACCATTACAATAATATGTTATTTTATTTATGTCATTACCAACTAACATTACCTCAAGTTCCACTAAGAAAGTCAAAAACATTATTTGAACGAGGAAATAAGTCGGTGGGAGCTGAGTGACAGTGGTCCAAAATATATATTCAGACTGTTCGAGCTTGTTCGGATAATTAAAATATATAATATAGTATGCTCGACAACGACGCATGTGAAATAACGATTGTTGGGAAATGGTTCATGGCGGAGTCTAAATTAGAGATACTAAGAAGTATAGTTTTTTCTAAATTTTTTGAAACAAAAGATAAATATACTGCAGAAGTCATCTCTTTATATAGACTAATCTTGGCCCTTAATTTTCTTACTTCTAATCATTGCGGCGTGCAAATTGTTAAATAGTCACACGCTTGGGATACTTAAGGGACTAGCCTTGGTGTGAGTAATTAATTGAATAAGCAACATTTTAATCGGCAGATCTCGTACCCCTAAATCGTACAAAGCAACATGACTTCAATATTTTTTCCTAAAGAGCTCGACAGAAGAATAAAATTTTAAGAGCATAAAAGTCATTGAATAGACTCCTCACTAACAACAACATAGTTCGATCTGAATGGCTTGACTCCTCGTTTCCAAATCCTATCTTTACCCTATATTTTTGAAATACTCTTTAGATAAAACTATTTAGATTTCTGTATTCTAACCTTTTAAAAAACATACATATTTTTTTTCGTATAGTTTTTTCTCGACTAGCTCGCAAAGATTAAATAAACAACGGACAAAATACAATGTAAATATTTAACCATAAATTATTACCAAATCATCATTGCATGTTGATCGGATTTTTTTAATAGTATTTGACCATAAATAAATTACATAGGTAAAAAAAGTCCATAAAAATACAATGTAAATATTTCATTTGTTATATATTTTGTAAATATTTCATTTGTTATATATTTATATATTTTGAAGCGATAAATAATTCATATTATAATAATAATAATTAATTTGTACGTATGATTTTTTTTTTATTTTTTTTTCAAACTTATGGACTTCCCCTTTCACCAAAATCGAGATCATCATCCAAGTATTAAACTGAATTTTAAAGTTACTTGTCTATTTTATTGCCTTATTATAATTAAATTGATATTGAACGAAATGGGGACTAATCGGAGCAACCGAATTCCGAAGCAGTTGGAAAATTAAATTGCCATCTTTTAATATAATGATAAACACCAGCAACTTCCATGCGTTTGCATTTAGTTTCTATCCAACCTTTTTGAAAATATCCATTTATGATACAAGTAGCCGACCAACAATGGTACTTGTGGATATTACTAAGAAGTCCTGTTTAGTCAGGCAAAGCTTTTGTGAACCAAATGAAAACAATAAATTACATAATTTTATCTTTTCACTTTATTAGTATAGTATAGTGTAGTTGACAGCAAAATTATTAAGACCAATGTCCTATTTATTTTATTAAGAAACACCATCTCTTTGTGAGAAAGAAAAAAAAATCAATGTGAGAAAAGGATTTGGTAGACGATTTTATTTCTTTTAGACTAAATAAGTTTTCGTTTTCTTGTGGTCTGAAACCATAAAATCGGCGGATATTATATTTCAGTCATGATCAGTGGCGTAGCTAGGATCGAAAAATAATGGTGTCCTGGATCTTATGACATTAACAACACGTATACAAATATTAAAATACTATTTCACACTAACGTGTTCTCTGAAAACTATAATAAGTGCTAATTACAATTGGTGGGCAATACACTACACATAATAAGCATTAGGATTGTCATTTTAGATCAAAGTTTTCAAACCTCCAAATCTACCACACATGTTGATTGCCCCATCATATCCTTGTCGTCTGATTCTAGACATAGACAATTTATATCCACACAACAAACTTTCAAGAGCATTTTTTTGTCATATTACAGTAGTCTCTTGGACATCAACTATTCCAATAAATCTTTCCCTACCAAACCATTTTTCATCAACAAAATACAAAACAACAACCATTTCTTCTTTACCAGAGCAATCTCCAAATTCATCAACTAATACAGAAAAAATACTATCTACAATTTCTTTGACAATTTTGTTAACTGATTCAACTGCTCAAGCATTCACAAACACTTTTTGAATATCAAGAGAAGCCATCTTATGACTTTTCAGAGCATATTTTAACACAACTCTTTGTTGGAATATATTTATTTAATATATTTATAGACTAACAATAATTTGGACCGCATGCTAAATAAACATATTCGATTATTGTCTTAAGGAAGTCCAAATTAAAAGTAGTCGAGTTAATTATTTAATTAACTAAATTGGACCTATGGGTAAAAAGGCGTTATGGGCTCAAGTGTGGTAACCGGGTTGAATTTGGGCACTGTGATGAAGAGGGCCCAAATCTCAACACTTAAGCCTAAATTAATAAATCAGGGATATAAATTGAATTATCAATTTATTGGGTTATGGTCCCGGACACAAGGAAGTAACAAAGGATGGGTTTTACAATGTTGGGCTTCACATTGTAAAGTATATAAATAAGGGGCTAGGTTTAGGTTTTTCATCACTATAAACCCTAATCAGAAATACGGCCGCTTCCTTAGTGTCTGGAAACTTTTCCTTCTTCTCTAATCTGATTCTACAGGTCTCTTAGTTTCATAAACGGAATCGTCAGAGAACGTGGAATCGCTAAAGAACGCAAAAGATCTGTAGAGAATACTAGATGGATTGCAGCATGCAAACCCGTAAGTATTCTTGATTTTCTGTTTCTTCTATAGATGAATCTAGCAAAAGGGTTTTATTATTTTTCCGCGATTTGTTATATATTATTTGATGTGATTTCGGATAATATATAACACTCTTATTTTTTTTCATTGATCAAGCTAGAAACTTATAATAACTCAAGAAAGTTCCATTTATATGAAGAACTTTTAGATTCATCATATCCATTAAATGTCAAACCACATAGTAGAAGATATTTAGCAGCTATAAATGATGCATTCAATCTCACAAGATAATCAGCTTTCTCTTTAATTTTCTTCCTTAAAGAAGCTTTAATACTTTTGTTATGCATCATAAGAGATTCATATTTTGTTACTCCAAAGTTATGCTCACTACCAACATGGATTTTAATCTACGTTTTTTAGTCAAACTTTGAAACCCTTTCTTTCTAGGAAAACTCTCTTGACTCTTTCTTTCTAGGAAAACTCTCTTGACTACTAGTGCCACACTCATTCTTGAATAAATGAGGGTAAAAAACACTGTTAGTCCTCCATGTTTACCACTTGTATCAACATAGTCCATTTCGTTCACTTCTGTATACAACTAATCCCCTTCGTTTTAAAAAAATTTCAAATATAGTCCCCGCGCACATATAAACCATTTAAAAACTAACACGTGGCACTTAAATTCTAAGTTTGTATCACTTTTGGTCCTCAAATCCCAAGTCTTGCATCACTTTTGGTCCCCCAGAATATGCGGAGGGACTAATCGTACAAATTTTTAAAATGAAGGGATGAGTTTATGCAGAAGTGAACGAAATGAACTATGTTGATACAAGTGGTAAACATGAGGGACTAACAGTGCTTTTTAGCCAATAAATAACAAGGCAAACAATGGACATAGTTATTATTTTCTCTATATTCTAACCAAATTTTATATAAATCAAACCAACATTGAACAAATGCACGTGGTTTTCCGTTAAATCTATAGGAGGATATTACTCTTTACGAGGTTGAGTTGGACCCCTTAAAAGGTAAGCTCATTTTACCGAGTCTTGAAGATCTGGATGAAAGCTAAAGACGGAGTCTGTTTCCTTTAGATCAACCTGTAGTTAGAGTTTTCGAATTGATAGTAAAAGAACAATTTTTCTAAAAGATTGTATCTTGTAGTTAAAGTTTTCTTACCAACATTATCAAATCTGTATAAGTTTATATTAATTTTTAAATCAACACATTTATTTATATTAAAATAATATAGATTTATATTATACATTCAAAAATTGATAATATATATGATAAAAATTAGATTGGTATTTTGTATATAATACTAAACTAAATAATATTATTTATATATATAGTTATATTATCTGTTGTTAATGGGTTTCGAACTCGGCAAGCGTGAGTTCCTATTTTGGAGTTCATTTTTAAGCTCTAAAACTATTATTTAGGGAATCAGGTCTCCGCCTATGGTCATGATCTTACCTACATGTCGGAAGATCAGGTTGGTGTCTAGAGTAGCAATCTTTGGTGTCTAGAGTAGCAATCGCGTTGCCTAGAGATATGTA
This sequence comes from Limnanthes douglasii subsp. nivea, assembly GCA_036936605.1. Classification (NCBI taxonomy): domain Eukaryota; kingdom Viridiplantae; phylum Streptophyta; class Magnoliopsida; order Brassicales; family Limnanthaceae; genus Limnanthes; species Limnanthes douglasii. The sequence continues at coordinate 102,231,618 of JAUPFV010000001.1, forward strand.
ACGGATGTGACACGGTTATCACAACTGCCATCGCAAAACACAATTCACAGCCATACCATAGCAACAATATGGCACGGTTAAAGATCGGCATCTAGAGTGCCTAGAGATATGTAACGGATGTGACAAGGTAGTATGCCACATAATGTCCGGTACATAACATGGCAAAATTTATTGATACGGTTATCACACCTGCACCGCAAAACACAGTTCACAGTCATAACTACAGTATGGCACGGTTAAATTGAGATTTGTTTTATAACGAGATTCTTAAATTTGATTTTTTACTATTAATTATTTTTAAATTATTTAATTTTTTACATATAAACAACTTTGTTTTTTCAAGTGTTTGAAAACAAAAAATAATTTGAAATTTCATTATAAAAAAGGATCTCATGCGGATCTCATTTTAAATAAAATGATCCCAATTTAGCGTAGCTCCAATAATATGAAAAATAAGTTCGTTATTATGGTTTTATTATTATAATAATTTAATTATAATTTATAAATATTCTTGTTATATTAGTTTTGTAACATAAATTGAATAAGTATTATTGTTTGATAAACAAAATAATTATATATTTTATATACTGTATTATAATTTTAAATTAATATACGAGTTACTATAGTTTTGTTATTATATATTGATTATTATTGTTTGATTATAATTTATAAATATTATAAATGTTGTTATTTGTTTTATTGTAGCACGTAATAAATATGTTGTTATTGTACACATATTGTTATAGCACATATTGTTATAGCGTTTGTAAAATATAATCTAAATTAGTGTAAGGTTATTATAGTTTTATTATCATGGTTTGATTATAATTTATAAATATTACAAATATGTTATATTTTGATTATTGTTTATTAATGATAAAATAATTGTTATACTCTTAAGTAACGAGTGCACACAGGATAAACCCTCAGTTATGGCATTTGGTCACGAGCATGTCTTACTCCACCAACTCGGCTACCCCTTGGGGGCTTATACTTTTATAGTTTGATTATACTATCACTTGTTATACTTTATTTATAAAAAAATATAATAAGTTGTTGCATTATGAGTTTGAATGATAAAAAATATTTTTTATTGATTTAAGTCTTTCATAGTTTATACTCTCATAATAATTGTTATACTCTTAAGTAACGAGTGCACACAGGGTAAACCCTCAGTCATGACATTTGGTCACGAGCATGCCTTACTCCACCAACTCGGATACCCCCTTCGGGGCTTATACTTTATAGTTTGATTATACTATCACTTGTTATACTTTATTTATAATAAAAAATTATAATAAGTTGTTGCATAATGAGTTTGAATGATAAAAAAATATTTTTTATTGATTTAAGTCTTTCATAGTTTATACTCTTTCAGGCCATAAGTTGTGTAAATGTTCTCAAATTGAACTACACTATTACAAAATCTCTCAAACAACTAGTATAATCTCTCAAATCAAGTAAAAAAACTATAAAGCATAGATATAGTTTACATTGATGACCACCAAATTGAAATTAAAATTATTGTTAATAAAACTATAACATGTTTGGAGAACTCTCTAATATAAGCTTTAATACACATTAGAAGAGAACGTATATATCATTAAATTATTATTATTATTATTTTGCAATGTGTATTAAAGCTAATGTCACGTAGTTTTTCAAAATACTAACTTATTATTGTTAACAAAGATATAAAATTCAATTTGGTGGCCATTGTACACTTTATACATTAAGCTTCATAGTTTCTTTTACTTGACTTGAGAGATTGTAGTATGAAAAACCTATTAAATGAAACAAATATAAAAAAAATCACACAAATAAAATCAATGAAACAATATACAAGCATTTAATTGTCACGAGCATGGCTTACACCACCTTAGGAAGACCAATGGGAATGTTTGAGAGGGTTGTAGGGTAGTTGAAGAGGTCAAATGCCGAGTTACTAGTAGATTTCTTAAATAGGCTTTGGCCCTGACCAGAATACATGTGATGTTTGGCCATGACCAAAGCATTCTTCACGAACTCTTCTTGAGAGGAAGGAATTGTGTGAGCTTTAGTGGTGGAAAAAATCTGGAAGGCTATGGGAATACACATGGAGTTACAGAAGGCTGGGTCAGAGCTTTGAGAATGGTAGTCCTCATAAAAGATAAGAGTTAGTGCTTTAGAAAGAATGATGGCCAAAGAGAAAGAGAGAGGGGGCACATATAAAGGAGAAAGAGCCAAGTTTACCAATGGGCTTGGTAGGACGGAGAGAGACAGAAGATGGAGAAAAATTAGGGACAATGGGTTGAAGGTAAGTATTTCAATTTGCTTGATGATTTTATTGATAGTATGAGAAACAAATGAGAGTGAGATTATGTGAGTAGAGTTATAAGAACGGTGAGTATTTGAATTACAGGGAAGACACAAAAATAGAGAAAATTTCACTCAAAGAGTGCCAAAATACGTAGGACATAACCTAATGATCCTTTAACTGACTAATTTTGATAGAAAAAGTTCTAAGTGAGGGAGGCTAGTTAATGAAGGATAGGTCAGGGGCTATCATAGGTAGATAACATGTGAAAAATAAAAGGGTATTAGACTATATAATCCTAGGATGTGGACTAGGGAAACTCAGAACATGGTTAAGAGAGATATACATTGATTTGGAAAATTGTGGGTGGGTTGCACACTAATAAAAAGAGGAAACCCGAGTATACCCAAAAGAGAAGAGAGAGGAAGGATTGAGGATAATAATTGCGTCTATGAAAATATTGACTGAGATAAGTTAGAGGATTAAGGTAAGTAATAGATATTAGAGAAGTAAAAAGGAAGTTACCATTGAGATAAGAGAGGTAAATGTAACTAAGAGGCCAAACTAGAAAAGAGACATTAACTAGATTTGTTAGGGTTAAAAAGTAACTAGTTGATTTACTGTGGTTTTATTTGTGATTTTGTAACAGGAAACGGTTAGCTCGGTAAAAGAGATGGAGGAGAGGCTTGAAGAGTTGTGAATTCTAAGACTCTACCAGGGTGACCAGGAGAAAAAAAATCCCAAAGAGGCAGAGACAGAGGTTTATCAATATAAGAACATAGAGAATGAAATTGAAAGTAATGATTTAGGTCAGGATTGCACTAAACTACAATCAGCATAATGACCAAAGGATAATTATGCCACTAGGAGAAATTGAAGGACAATGTTTGTAGAGGTATACTTGAGAGGGAAACGCTTAGATATAATAGAGGGCTGGCTAGTGGGACATGAGAGAGAGGCCATAACCAAAGAGTGGCCAAGATGTTACTTTGGGACTGTTGGATAAAGAAGTCCAACACTTTTGGTTTGGGATTGAACTCAGGGAAGGAGAGGGTTGAAGAATTACATGCTGGTCTCTTTGAGAAACCCATGATTAACTAAGGATCCCAAAAACAATGAACCCATAAGTGATTGATGGGAGGTGACCAATTGTATAGAGACGTCCTGGAAACTTATAACACAAGCAATATATGAGGTGATTGAATTTGTGCTAATGGAGGCACCCTTTGGTACTGGTGGCACATGTACTAAGGAGCACATAAAGCCAATTAAGAGATTACATTCTTTGGATAGCAAGCTAGAGAACAGGTTTGGACGCCAAGATTTGGATGCGTGGAGGAGAAGAAATTTATCGTCGAAATTGTATTTTAAGAAAGATAATAGAGCTTTTTTGGGTTTGAACTAAAACATATTTTCTATTTTAGTTTGAAGTTTTATTTTAGATCCATTCTAAAAGTATTAAACCGATCATTTAAAAATGAAATTAAAAATAAAATTTTGATTTGATTTGATATGATATATATATATATATATACTCCACCGAATGTAACTTATAAAATCTACAATGATACTGGTTAGTATACATCCATGACAGACACATATAAATTTTTTTATGTAGTGGTTCATTTTTAGAGAGGAAGAACAAATTATTGACTGAAAAATTATGTCGATAAAAAAATCATATTCGGAATTATACAAAATATTCTTAAATTACAAAACATGTCATGTTATCACGTGATGGTAAATATATACAATTACAAAAATATTATATTTTTAATATATACTATATGCTAAATATATATTTGTAGGTTTGTAGGAGAGATATGTAGATACATATGTTTGATTTTTTACAACGCATACACTTTGTTGCTCAGTTGATATTTGAACAACAAATAATTTGTCTATGATGAAGCTAACAATATGATTTATGGACTAGTGGTTGGTGTATTGTTGGAATTTTGTTTGATTCTTAAAGCATATCAAAGACAAGTCCTGGCTTCTTAAAGCGGTCAAACCTCATGCTCAAATATGTAGTTATTTTACTTCTGGACCTGCATATGCAATTTTTCAAAAGAACTATTAAGAAGGTAAACTTCAACCTTCACAACTTGAATGTCTGAACACATACTTTGGGATGATACTACAAATGTGTTCTAATTTATAAATGTTAAGATTTCCATATATAATTAAGAACCTAGTTTCATATCAAATGGGAATTGAGTATCTTGACATGAGATATTTCTGATAGACATCAATACCATCCCAATAGTCGACTTGTGTACAAGTTCTTTACTTAAACCTTTTGGTTAAATGATTGAATAAATTATATTGAGTTTTGAAAAACTCTACTAATGTAACACCATGTGTGATACATTCATGAATGATCTTATCTTTAACACCTAAGTATCTAGACTTGCCTTTGTACACTTGTCTATAGACATTGACCAATGCAACTTCATTATCAAACCTGATAGATGCAGGCGCTATCGGTTTGGACCAAAATGAAATCTCATATATATCAGATTTCTCAACCACTCGGCTTCTTTACTAGTTGCTGCTAATGCCACAAATTTAGATTTTGTTGTTGAATCAGTTATACATGTTTTTTTCTTGGATTTCCATGATATAGCACCTCCCCCAAGAAGGAACACCCATCCACTCATAGAAGAATGATATTTAATATTGGTAATATAACTCGCATCTAAATAACCTTCAAGAATCGAATGAAACCTTGTATAAGTCAAACCATAATCAATGATTGTGTTTCTTCAAATACTTGAATACTCGGTTTAAAACTTGTCAATAACTTGAACTATGATTTGCTAGTATACCTACCAAAGATTTCCAATGTTATAGGAAAAATTCTAGCATTTTACTAGTAATGGCATACGTAAGACGACCAATGGCTCTTGAGTATTCAAGTTGAGATAATGCAACACATTTATTAGGTAGAAGCTTAAGCCTAGGGTCCATAGGTGTCTAACCGGAGGAATATTTAAAATTAATTTTTTTTTCAATATCTTCTCAACATAACGAGATTAAGAAATCGATATAATATTGTTATTTTGCTTGATCCTTGTACCAATAATCATCGCAGCTCCCCCGAGGTCCTTCACCTCAAAACTAGATGACAAAATTTCTTGGTTTCATCAACTTGATTTTGGTCGGTACCAAAAATTAACATGTCATCCACATATAGACAAATCATAAATCTTTTACCATAAGCATCAAATTTATTATTATTATTATTATTATTATATATTCTTGTTTGATTAAGAATAAAACCATTAGACAATACCACATTATCAATTGTTTATGCCAATCTTTTGGTATTTCAGACCATACACAGATTTCTTCAACTTACATACCTTTTTTTATCAACCAAGCATAACAAACCATTCTGGTTGATTCATATAAATCGTCTCATCCAGTCCACCTTTCAAGAATGCGGTTTTTATATCCATTTGGTGAATCAGCAGGTTGTATACTTATGCAATTTCTATCAACAATCTAATAGTAGAAATCCTAGCAACATGAGCAATTTCTATCAACAATTTCTATCACGTTGAGTTTCATGCAAAATGTTGTCGTATTTATATAAATTACGGACAAAACATATAACTGCGTGAGCAGTATTTAGATCAACGTTGATCTCTATTGTTTTTAAAAATTTCATTGAATAATTAGTAGAATTAAATGTTTATTTTCATACCTAATATCTACAACTTAATAGATATTTTAACATTTTCAAGTTACTCCATGCATGTTCATCATATAATTGCAGAATCATGCATATAGACTTGCATATGTAATCAAATAACATAATTACATGTACAAGGTAAACAACCACTATCAACATCACTTATTCATTTCACTTATCTTGCAGATGAAAACTTTAACCAAAAATTATGTTAGGAAAATTATTATTTTTTCTCGAACTAAAAACCAAAACATGCATTCTTCATATAATAATTCAATTCAAACAGTCATAGATACACACTTTTAACAATCAAAACAACCATTAATCGGATGTGTGTATCCTCTATAAAGTTTAAAACAATTCAGCGACTATCGTCATTTTCATAATATGAAAACTAGACATCTATAAGTAAGAGTTATTTTAATAATAAGGGGGAAAACATACAAGATGATGATACCATAGTTACTTTGATGTTTTAATACTTGATTATGGATTATTCTAAGGCATGCCAACAAATATCTTCATTTCGATCTTCATACACAAAATATTTTAATCTTTTGTTGGAATAATGTTTGATTCTGGGATAATTTTGAAGTCTTGTTATAGACAGTTTCATATTGAAATATTTGCAGTGGTTCTCTAAAAATATCAATCGGATAAAATCATTATCACGCTAGTCTCACACACTAGAGGTCCCTGGTTCGAACCCGGGCTCAGACACTTTTAATAAATTTAAGCCCCCAAGGGGGTAGCCGAGTTGGTTGAGAAAGACATGCTTGTGACCAAAGGTCATGAGTTCGAGTCCCTCTACATACGCTTTCTTGGATGAGCATGTGACCTTGTGTGGTTTACCTTCTAGGGTTGGTTTACAGGCTATTGCGTCAGACTGAGGGTTTACCCTGTGCGTGCTCATTGCACTCTGAGTAGCGGCTGCAGGTTCCCTCCGAAAAACAAAATAGAGACCAACTGACTTTAACATGTAAAATAAACAATTATTTTGAAAATTTAAATGAATTTTTAGAATAACATCCACATTTTAATATAACACTAATCACAATACATTCTAACAAGTATGCACTCCACAATCTCTAACTTGTTCAATGATGTATTATAATTATATTGGTCGACTAGTCCATCCAATTACACTAAAATATATAACATACATTATATGATTGACACCTAAATAGCCCAATTGGCTGACCCATTCATTGATAAAAACATAAGGAGATGAACCATTTCCATTCCTCATACAGAGAGATGTTGGACATATTAGACGATGTGAACAATATTATAGGTCTAATGATCCGGGAAAAACTCATCGACATAAAGGACAACAAAGCACAAATATAAGGTATTGTATAAAATCACGGTTAGTTGATGTCCCAATTACCGTAACAAAACATAAAGTTATTTTTTATGAAATAAGCGAGCTTACGATGTGCTGGTGGAAGAAAACTATCTTCCTCGCTCGTAGGTATGCAATATTACACGAAATCATATATACTACTTTTATTTGGATACGTCATTTTCAACAACAAGAACATGACGTTTATAAATATTGACTTGTTGTATTTCCTAAAACACGTAGTACGCATGGAAGATTCATAATTTGGCACTACTATATAATGCGTTACTTTCGACTTCCATATATAGTACGAAGAATATGAAAATATTTATTACGTCGTTTAAGTGTGAGATATACAGTTGTTTATGCGGTTTCCAACCGACATTTAATATAATTATTACTTATTTATACCATATATTTATGCGTGAGCGATAGTGAGCTTAGGGATCCAATAAAAGTTATTCCTTGACAATTTTCAGACAACGCAACTTGTTGTCAACCATTTAATGGTTTTTACAATACATATATTAAATATATTTTTGAGTGTATTAACATTTTGTTGAAAAACAATATATTTGATAATATATTTTGTTGATATTTTAAGTTATCTCAAACTACACTGAATATGTGCATGGTTAAATTTTCAAATATATAACATGATTTGACTTTGCTATTAGGTACGTAGACACGATACAGTTATGCATTTTCGGCAGTATAGTTTTAAAATTTTCTATATTTAATTACGCCGTATTATCTAAAAAGGAAATATACTATGAAGTGCATAAGGGCTAACAAGTTTACAGATTAGAAAAAATCAGTTTTGATGAGTTGAAACTCCCACATTTTACTTTGAATAAGAAAGACAGGCTGGTGACCTAAAGTTTTGGTGTTCATATTATGGATATATATATATGATAATGACATAATTCATAGAAGTATTTGGTATGTTATATCCATAATTCCAATCGAGAAAGAGCTTGTAGATGAACAATTATACACAATACTCAAAATAATTTGTGCGTGGGTTATAAGATTATGATCAAAATATAAAAGGAGCATTATCCAAGTACATCGCTTCATAAAAGAAGTTATTTATTATGAGACAAGATTGAGATATGTGATTCGTATTTAAACAAGTGATGTCCGTAATGCATTTGATGTTTTTTGGTATTGTGTTATCTTTGATGTTACGACTATTATGTAATATTCTTTATATTCTTTATATTTTTTTTATTTTTGAATATCATATTATCGAATAAATAAAAAAAACAACCAAAATTACAGTAAAAATAAAATAAGTTATGAAAATAAAATTATCAACAAAAAATCTAAAATAACAAAGTCAAATTTATTAAAAAATTAACAATCTTTTAGCCTTCAGATCGAATTAAGCGTGGTAGCACCGATATATGAGGTTGAACAGATGACGAGAAACACAAAAAGAAGAAGACGAAAATAGAGAATAGATAATCTCTAATCCTAGGTCAGAGTATAAGAGACTTTAAAGAAAACTCAAATTATATTCGAAAAAGTCTGACACTAAAAATAGGGTTTGAGAGCCTTTTATAGAAGTGCTCGAAACCCTACGCCAAAAATAAAACTTGTTCCTCGCGAAATAAAATAAAGCACAGCCCAATTTCAAAGCGATTAGAGTTGGTTAAGTATTTTAATTAAATCCAATAAAAATAAAAAAAATGTAAAAATTTCACGAAAACATCAAAAAAACGGGCCTAAACGATGGAATTTTGGGTTTGGACTTCGTCATAAAAATGTGATGCTTTCGAAAATCATTGGGCTTCTCGACGCGTTAGATTTGACTGGTCGCAATGCCTAATTCAGATAATCGATCCCCAAATAAAGCCCGTTTTCGTTTGTAAAAAAGGCCATATAACCATGGGCTTGTGCAACTACATCATCCTCTCCTTCTTCAGAAGAATTCGTCCACGAATTCTCAGCTTCTTCATCCTCAGTAGCATTAGTAAACGACAGTAGGTTCTTCATGTTGAAAATGTTATGGGTTTTCATGTGGTTGTGTATCTTTAACATGTACGCATTGGGCTTAATCTTTTCAATGATTTCAAACGGGCACACCTTCCTTGCAACTAACTTGTTGTACTCGTGCGCAAGATAGGGATCTCTGGTAAAAAATATCCATACAAAGTCCCATACTTCAAACTCCACCAGTCGGCGCTTCTTATTTGCGACAATCTTGTACTTCTGTGTTGTTTCCTCCAGCTGTTGGCGTCTGTTCTCATGGATCTCCCAGAGATCATCGATGTTGGTCTCGACCCTAGCTGGAACCTTGTCAAGTATAGGGAAAGCCAAATCCATAGGACCCCGTGGGTTATAACCATAGACTACCATGAAGGGACTAAACCCAGTACTGCTCTTGTGGTGCCTGTTGTAAGCGAACTCTACGTGATAAAGGCGAGAATCCCATTCTTTCAAGTTCTCGGAGACCTCAACATGTTCCCTAACGTTTAATTAGTTACCTCTGTTTGGAGGTTTTTCTGCGGGTGATACACACTGCTAAAACTCAGCTTTGTGTTAGGTGCCACGAACTCCTCCAGAAATGTCAACAAACCGCGTATCACGGTCATACGGTATTCAGGTGTAGGATATATAAGCGGTATACCTCACGAAATTATAAATTAGAAACATTCACAGCATCTGTGGTTTTCTTACAGACAATAAAATGGACCATCTTAGAAAACCTATCAACCACCACAAAAATAAAATCGTTATGTCTCTGTGTTTTTGGAAGTCCATAGACGAAATTCATGCTAACGCTTCGCCACGGTCCCTCCGGTATTAGGAGTGGTAGGTATATACCTACGTTGGAGGATGTACCTTTCGTCACCTGGGAAGCCTGACAACCAGCTACAAAACGGATAACATCTCGCCTCAAATGCGGCCAGAAAAACTGATTATATACAAAGTGAAGGGTTTGATCTGTACCACCATGCCCCTCGTTATGTCTCTCATGTATAATCAGTAACCTCAAATTTCCCTCACGAATACAGAGTAAGTTACCTTTGAAGAGGTAACCGTTGCTTACTGCAAAATATTTTCTCAAACCTGCGCTGATGTTTTCTAGAATAAGACCAAAATATGGACCGATAACCAGTAGATCCTTCATCATCTCGAATCGCACAACCTCTCCTTCTATACGAATGATCATACTGCGTTGGCTCAGTGCATCAGCTATACAGTTAACTACCCTCGAAGTGTGCTTGATGGAAAATGTAATTGTTGAGTAAACGTTGCTCAGTGCGTATGGGGGGAAGAGAGCTTCTCCTGACTCTGCAGATGCTTCAAAGCATCATGATCGGTGTATATAACAATATCATTATAGGCCAAGTAAGATCTCCAGTGCTTCAAAGCTCGTACAACTGCATAAAACTCCTTGTCAAAAGTGATATAGTTGATTTTAGATCCACTTAACTTCTCACTGAAGTAGGCTATATGCCGGCCTCGTTGGCTGAGTACAGCTCCAATGCCCAATCCATACGTATCACAATGCAGTTGAAACCCTATAGAAAAATTAAATAGAACCAGAATAGGTGTAGTGGTCAGTCTTAGCTTGATATTTTCAAATGCAGCATTTGCTTCTAGGATCCAGCAAAATGTCTTTCCCTTCATACAATTTGTAATAGGAGCCATGACAGTACTCGAGTTATGTATGAACCTCTTGTAGAATGAAAACAACCCCTGAAAAAGAATGGACTTTGGTGATAGAAGTAGGTATAGGAAAGTCACGCACTACTGCCACTTTCGACTTATCCACTGAAAAGCCATCCTTTGAAACCACATATCCCAGGATGAGAACCGAATCTTTCATAAAGCAACGCTTATCGAGTCCCCCATAAAACTCTTTATGTCTCAAAACAACCAACACTTCCCGTAAGTGCTGAAGGTGCACCTCCTCCGTAGTACTATATATGAGAATATCGTCAAAGTACACAACTAGAAACTTTCCAATGAACGGGCGAAATACCTGGTTCATAACCCACATGAACGTGCTAGGAGCATTGGAAAGACCGAATGACATGATCATCCACTCGAACAGACCTTCTTGGGTTTTAAAGGCGGTTTTCCACTCATCTCCCATACAAATATGAATCTGGTGATATCTGCTATTCAAATCCATCTTTGCAAACACGGTATCACCACTCAACTGATCCATTAAATCATCAAGGCGAAGAATAGGAAACCGATACCTGACTATAATTTTGTTGATAGCCCAGCTATCCATACGCATCCTCATTAAGCCATCCTTCTTTGGTGTTAACATTACATGAACCGTATAAGGACTAAGGCTCTCACAGATGTGGCCTTTACTCAACAGTTCTTCCACCTGTCTACGGAGCTCCTCGTGCTCTTTTGGACTCATCCGGTAATACGGTCGGTTTGGTAAGCTCGCACCTGGTACTAGGTCAATCTGGTTCTGGATGTCTCTTAATGGAGGAGGACCTGTAGGTAGGTTATCAGGAAAGAAAACAAAAAAATATGCTAATAACATTCGAATGTGCTCAGGTATCCCAGTAAATGGATCATCATTAAATTATTTAACCACCAAAAGATAGAAAATTCATGTATCATCAGCATGATCTATATATACTTTTCGAGCTAAAAAGTTCTTACCAGACTCCTATGATACATCAAGTGCAAGTTTTGGGGATACCTCCTTAGTGGTGTTAATATGAATCTAATGTTATTTTCATATGAAACTATAACAGCTTTTCCTACCATCATATGCGACACTTCTATCATATATCCATGGTCGGCCTATCAATAAGTGAATAGCATTCATAGCAATGACATCGCACCATGGTTTATCCTTATAGTTACCAACAGAAAAAGACACCAGACATCTTTTAGAAATTATTACCTCACTACATTTCTTTAACCAGGTGAGCTTGTACGAGGTTGGGTGGTTTCCGTTTTCAGGGCCAACTTCTGCACAACTTCTTCAGAAATAACGTTTTTCGCAGCTCCTGGAATCAATAACAAATTTGCATACCTTTCCCCTGATAGTACAAGGCGATTGGTAAATATTGTTTTGTAGCCAATCATCCACTTCATTTCTTGCTTTGGGCGTAAAACATACACGGCTTAAAACCAATGCATGTATAACGTATCCTCCTGTAACCTGGTCCTCGTGAACCTCATCAACAACATCCTCTAGTTTCTCATCAAACCGTGGGTCACCTTCCATATCAAAATCAATAGCTCCAGTGAACAAACCCCTCAATTGTTGTGGTTGTTGTCGTAATTTTGGACACTGTAAAGCAACGTGCCCTAGTTCGTGACAATGGTAGCACCTGACCTGCAAGGAAGTTCCTGCACGACTAGGGACCTATAAATTAGCACATGTACACATAGGGGTGGCAGTTGGTACCGTTGGGCTAGGATCTGGAACCGTCTTTTTTAGAAACATCATTGGAGTTGTTCTAGCAGTATCTTCACCATGAGGCCTTCGTGAAAGGGCTTTCTTCAGATGCAGTACATGTTGATGTGCTTCAGACACATTCACAGGGTCAAACATATTCAGCTTGTCCTGAAAGTGCTGTTTCATCCCACCTATGTAGAGAGATACTAATTGATCTGCTGAATCATCAATATCGACACAATTTTGCAGCTTAAAAAATTGTTAGTATGTTCATCAACAATCCTTGACCCTTGTTTAAGGTTTTGGAACTGCTGTTACAATACACGTGCATAGTTGTAAGGCAAAAACGCAGCCCTTAAGTGCTTCACAAATTTAGCCCAAGTTATTATTGTTGGCTTACCTTGCCTTGATCTGGTCTGCTTGAGGTGCAGCCACCAAGATGCAGCTCAGCCTCAGAACTTAGTTGCAGCCAATTGTACCCGTTTTGCATCCAGAACCTCCTTGAAATCAAATACTTTTTCAACTGAGGCGATCCAATCTAAAAACTCCTTAGTTCGAGACCCCCGTGGAACTATAGGATCTTAAGTCTGAATCTAGATTCCTACCAGTTATTGGTGTTCTGGTCGAAATCTCTCGATGGCAGTTGCTCAGATCCCGATATCTGGTTGCTTGAACCTGGAGCTCGAAATCCATTGGTTTGGTTTTTCAACAGCCTTTGTAGTGCTTCCTGTATGTCTCTCATCTGTTTTCTCAACAAATGCATCTGTTCACCAACATGGCCAAATCAGCTTTCGAATTCATCACGATCGATCGATCCTGCGATTGGAAGAGTGGACTTCCCACGCAAGGATTTTTTTGGCGGGATACCTCTGTAACCCACGTTGTATGAGCTCTATCGCTCTGATACCAATATGTAGCACCGAGATATGAGGTTGAACAGACGACGACAAACACAAAGAGAAGAACACGAAAACAGAGAATTGATAATCTCTAACCCTAGGTCAGAGTATAAGAGACTTTAGTAGAGAAAACTCAAATTATATTCCAAAAAGTTTGACATCAAAAATAGGGTTTGAGAGCCTTTTATAAAAGTGCTCGAAACCCTACGCCAAAATTACAACTTGTTTCTCACGAAATTTATTAAATCTCAACCCAATTTCAAAGCGATTGGAGCTGGTTAAGTATTTTAATTAATCCAATAAAAATAGAAAAATGTAGAAATTTCAAGAAAACAGCAAAAAGAGGGCCTAAACAATGGAATTTTAGGCTTCTCGACGCGTTAAATTTGAGTGGTCATAGCGTCTAATTCGGATAATCAGGCTCCAAATGAAGCCTGTTTCCGTTTTTCCAAAAAGGCCATATTGCCATAGACTTGTGCAACTACATCAAAACATAACATATGTCGTAATTTTGTTAAATGAAAAGTAAAAAAGACATCTAATTTCGATTAAATAGTTTGAAATTAGTTGTCTCTTACCTTTTTCAATTTGCAACAGAACTTGGTACAAACAGTCGAAATTAGTTGAATTTTTAATAGAAAAAAATGAACTTAGATTCGACTTAATTATATTTTAATCATTAACTTACACGTAGTTCTATGTTATTTATTTGCTTGTATCAAGCTTATCTCTAATATTATCCATTATTAGTTTAATTTAGCTCTATAATAATTTGAATATGCTCCAATTTATTAGGATTTCTTCCTCCCATACGATGCCAACCAAGAAGCGTTCGAGATGTTTTCTTTAATTATTACATACACAATTTTTGAATTTCCGTTTAATATGATTAAGAAGAACCTCTTGACAAGAAATGAGAAAGATGAAAAAATACGCGTAGATGAATACAACATTCTTGAATACTCATATGAATTAATATTTTATTAATTTTTTTTATTAGTATAATTTAATTCAACACTAACAATGTTGTTTTAAAGACAATTGTTTTAAACTAAATCGTTATAGTAATAAGTAAAAGACATAATATTATCAAAAGTTGGATATAAACATTTAAGTTACGATATAGTTATGTTTCAAACATTTAGAATAAAGTTTAGAACCAAATCAGAATCCAAAAAATGTGAAGGTTCCAACATAATCTTGGAGGGTTTTAAAAAAAACCAACATTTAGGATAAAATATTTTAATTTTATTATGGTACATAATCTTTATCTAACATGTGCCAAGACATGATTTGAAACCGTATATTACATACACGACATATGTCGGAAACAAATTTATGACCTACATTTTATTATTTATTTATTACCATTATAGATATACACTAAAACATCATTATCAACAACAAATCCTAGATCAATAATATGCTTAGGTGTATCGAAAAATATGTATGCTTGACGTAGGCCGTCAAAAAAGTGTCGACAATGAGGAATGACTTTGGTTAAAAAATTGATATCATATTCTCCATAATGTATATATTTACTAAACAAAATCAAGTAATCCCACCACTGCACCACATACCCGTGATGAAGTTTGTGTTAGGTGAGATTATCTCAAAAGGTTCTACACTTATTAAATGTTTGACCTTACATATAAATGACATAAAATATAATTGAAGAAATAATCGTTGCATCCAACTGAAAAAATTAGTTACAAACAAGTAGAGAAATATTAGTTCCGATATTACCAAAGAAGCTACGTATCAACGGAAACAAAACAAATACATATTGAGTTATGCATAACTTAAACATTGATAACATCAATGTTATTTGATCTTAAACTATATTCTTTGTGTTTTCATATCTCGTGTACTATCTTGTTATTCTTATTATATATTCCTGCACTATTTTTAATTTATTATTAACAAAATTATTTTAAGGTTAACTATTTTTAAATTAAACATGACATTAATAAAAGTTACAATACGTAAAAAATATAGCTTAACTTCCAAACAATTAGAAATCCAACAAAACTATGTTACAAACATTTAGGTAACAAAGTAGTAGGCGACAAATAACAAAACGGAGATATGGCAGTCTTCATTAATGTTTGTTACCCTATAGTCGAGATTCTTATGAGGCTATATTTGAGTGAATTTTGTAATACAGTCTAATAATATAGTCATCCAACCTCGACTTTATAAGGAAGAATGTCGGTCACATAGAATAAATGATTGGTAGTGGTCCATTTTGATGCATCAAAACCTAATACATAATATATAATTATAAAATAAATTTTTCTTATAAAGGTTTAAAAAAACTTAAATCAAACATTTTACTTATGTTATCGAAATGATTTTTATTAACGTGAGCAATGTAAATATTTTTCTTTTTATGAAGAGGGTGATCACCTTTGAAAGGTAATTAAGTTGTCAAACCACTTAAGAAACAAATATGATGTATTCAGACAAAGTTGTAATGACAAATAAGTATCGGACACCATCATCCATTTATGTTAATGGACAATTAGAGACAAGCAATCAAGTCTGGATAGTTCAATATTTTTTTTATTTACCGTAAACTTGATCATAGAAAGATAACTTTGATTGGATTTTATTCATCAGTTAATGCCTCACATGCGACCAATAATATTGACCTCCAAAATAAGAGTGAACTACAATCCTAAAAGCACAATGACCATCGCGACTTACAGCATTTAACTCAGATATGTATGAGTGCATATATGGAAAGATTATCATAATACAATATTTTTTTAAAGATAAGTGAAATAATTTGTTATTTTTTAGTGTTTAGATATTTAAAAGGTTTTTTTAGCCAAATTCATCATTTTGGTTTGAAAGGATAATGTTCTCGCGGTTCTTGCAATTATTACCAGGTTTGAAAGGCTAAGAAAATACAACGTGGTTTCTCCAATTTGGCCGGACTAATTTTAACTAGATTTCTGTCACATATTAACTAGTTTTTTAAATGGAAACACTGAGTTATTTTCGAATTAAGTACGTCAACAACTTTTGTTATGATATAGAGTCTCCACTCTAGATCATAATTGTAGACCAAATTACCTATATTTTTATAATAAAAAATCTATGAACTCGTCGCATTAACCTTCCATGATAATGTAGAAGTTTTTCATTTTTTTATCACATACTATAATATACCATGGTTATCATAGAAGTTGTCTCGCATGCATACAACAAATCATGTGTGTCTCTAACAACGCATTCATATTCTACTTTATCGCTGCCCTTCTTTTTAGTCAATTCACAATATTTGAACTTAATAGCAAGAGATGCTCGGCGATCAAATCTCTTACCTCTTTGAATATTTAACTGTTATTTACAAACTACCTTATACTTCTCCAATTATGGTTTTATCTAAGTTTATTCAATACCGAGAAAAATGTTTAATTTATTTAGAATGGTTTAAAGCTAATTGGTTTGTCCTAATAAATTATTTTAATGATAAATGCACAACTTCACCACCATCAGTATTAATAATTTTAATTAGTTTGATTACGTTATGTCAATTAATCATAAATTTTTAATGATTTTTTTAATGTTCTCGCTCTCTAATAGCCTTTTTAAAAGTTCACGCGTGCAAGATTATTTTCATGATAAAACATTCAAAAAAAATTCAACGTCAACTAGATGAACCCTAAATCTAAAAAGAAGAATCATATTTTTTGTGCCAATGAATGTTCTTTTAAGATTGTTTTTAAGATACCGTTTTTTATATCTCCTTAGCAAAAAAATGATTTCTCTTGTGTTTTTCTTCGTCGTAGTATCTCAAACTTTCATACTCATTTTTGAAGCTTCGCTTTAGGTGATGCGCATGAGTCGAGTGTACAGTGATCTTCTAAAATAATAGAATCTCAGAAGTTATTCTGATATTTTATGAAAAATTGATACAAAAAGATAAAATTTAAAACTATTATATTAAAAAAAAACTTCTCAAAACACTGACCCGAAAACAAACAACCCAAAAAGTAATAAAATACCTAATTCAAACAAAAAGAATATAAAAAAATTATTTTGATAACTTATAAAATCGACTCGACGTATGATTATGATTTGTATGATAGAAAAATTTGTTAGTGCACGATACCGAATTTGAATCAATATTGTTAGAATCTGATGTTAATATCATGGGATCTTGACAGGGTGAAGCTATTTCCTCCATCAATTTTTTTATTTCCCCCATAAATAAAAAGAAACTCCACTTTGTTATTTCCTCCATAAAGGAAATAATATATTTGCCCTTTTCTTTATTTTTATTCCAAACTCATTGATTCTCCAACAACTCCGTCGATTTATATCACCATCCCAACTATCTCCATCATATTAACTTATACACACCCAACCAGTCCTATTAGCTTCTCACATTAATCCCCCATAAACCCTAACCATAGCCTAGCCATTATAAAGGCGGTCTCTTCTTCAAGATTTCTCTTCTAATCTTGAAAAATAACAAACCATAGTCAACTACTCGATTTCTCTTTTAATATTGACAAAAAAATGGCAGTCTCTCTCGAATTCGTCTAAGGTAGAAATCATTCGTTATTTTAAAAAACAACAACACTAAAAAATACACCATTGTTTATTAAAACAGATGAAATGCACCTAATTCCGAGACAGCATCTCGGAATTAGGTGCGTTTTTTTATATAAAAACACCTGTATCTGAGGTGCTGTCTTGGAATCAGGTGTTTTTTTTATAAAAAACGCACCTAATTCCGAGTTGTCGTCTCAGAATCAGGTGTGTTTTTCTGGAAAAAAAAGCACCTGATTCCTAACTGCTGTCTAGGAATTAGTTGTTTTCCGCTAAAACCTGCACAAATCGGGATTTTCGAAAATATGTTTTTTCAACAGAGATTCTCAAGTTACATGAATGTAAAACGAAAGAACAAGATTTAATTATCTTGTTGGTTGATTGGGTGATGTTCTCCGGTGTTAAATCTTTAGTTTGAGTGTCTTCCTCTTCCATGAGTAATTCTTAAGAAATTTGAAGTTTTTTTTTGTTTTAGGGTTTAATTTTAGAAGTTAAACGAAATATGTTGGATTTAATTTGGCTAAATCATGTGTTTGTTGATATAAAATTTTTATAATGGTTAATGACATGAAGTTATAAATTAGAAGGTAAAATTGAGGACAAGAAAGTAAAAGCAAGTTATAAGTTTTTTTTTCATTTTGAAATATGGAAGAAATAAGAAATGTGACGGAGGAAATAGCTTCCGCCATCTCGACATATAACTCGAAATCCGAAACTGATTTTATAGTTGTATATTCCTTAACTTTTTTTATAAATTTATTGAAATGAATATTAAAACTAATATATTTCTTACATTTTATAATAAAAATATGGAAGCAAATCAGTTTTAGATGGGTTTTTTTTGGCTGAAATGAAAGAAAATGCGAATTTAGTTTAATTATAGATCGTTGATTTGTCCGAGGGAAGAATTTAAGAAAATAAATACCATTAAGTTGAAAAATTAGTAAAAACAAAAAGATAAAATTACTTGTTTATAATAGTTAGCCGTTCTTGTAAGCCGTGGAAGCTTATAACCAAAGCCTATTGTTTATAATGTATTAAGTGTACCATTCAATTCAAATGCTTAACTAGACTGCATTCTTGCTAAGGAATAAAATTTGATAATTAAGCAAATGAAAATTAGAATTAAACGACATTATATTACTTAAAAGGGAATTAACCTCAAAATTACCTGACAAACCTAATGTATTACATATCTTGCATCTATCGATTGGTGGTGGAAACTGATTTATCAACCGGCTGGGAATATGGCACAGGACTGTAAACCTCACATTGATTTGCTGGTTCACTATTGCACCTTCCAATACCTGTATTCTTCCTTCTTTGTCCCTCACCTTCGTCATTGTCAGAGACACGCGGTTTCTTTTCCTCTTGTGTAGGAGCAGCTTCATAGAGGATTACACTACCGCTCGTGCTCTGAACTGCTGCATCTTCCTGCTCCACTTCACCTACCTGAACAGTCTCGAGAACTTCGACCACATAATTCATTAGTGGTCGCCCTTTAGGGTTTTGGCTAAGGCACTGGTATGCCAGACTGGCTACTTTCATTATACTTTTTACAGTGTACTGCCCGTCCATTCTTGGATCTATAATTCTTAGAATCTTTTTATTTTGGTTTAACAACGGGCGCGCCCAATCAACCAAATTATGTTCTCGGCCAGGTCTTTGATTGTCCATTGCTCTCCTTCCAAGGAGCAACTCAAGCACCAACACCCCAAAACCATAAACATCACTCCGGGAAGTTAGATGCCCTGGTAGCGTCAACAATGAAGACACAACAAATGACCTTGATGATGTCAAATAGTCTTTTTCACTAATATGCAATTGACGAAATAAGTAACTATACATATATGGGTGAAAATATTGTTCCAAATCATCAAGTCTCTTGTTTAGATCCCAATATTCAAAGTAGAGAAAAATTTAGACAGCTTTCATGTCTCTTTGAAAGAAAATATTTAACAAGATAAATATCAAGCAAAATTCTTAGGAATTCTATTCCTATAAATTAGGCGAAAAGTTGAAAAATCGTGCTTCCAAATAACTAAAAGGCGCATCGTACTGAAACCGAATATACACACTTAACGATATGTACTTATATTTATTATTTATCGGTCTGATATGTCCATGAGATGATGAATTATCTCGGAAGCAAACACTAAAATGGAATATAGAACTGCGGCAAATAAATACTAACCAGTCATTACATACTCAGGAGCAGCATATCCATATGTCCCCATTACACGTGTTGAAACGTGGGTTTGATCCCCACTTGGCCCATCCTTTGCAAGCCCAAAATCCGAAAGCTTGGCACTGAAATCCTGCATGTCGATAACCTAATGTTTTAGCATAAAATAGCACGCAACTTTATCAACCAAAAAGCACTCCATTGAGTGATTAATTTGACTATTGATTTCCTTACAGAAGTATCAGCATTTATCGTTTCAAGAACTTTCAAGAGTACATATACTTTGAAGTACTACTATTCTTAAGCGGATACTGGTGAATTTTCTTCCTTATGTTTGGGAGTTAGGGTTCTACAGGTTATAACTTGGTTTCCAATTAAGGTGCGGACTAAAATAGATGATGAGGTCAGAAGGAAGCGGACTACAGCCATAGTAATGCATAAAATTTCATGAGGGGCAACATATTTTAATAATAGCTCATTCAAAAACCATAGGTTCTGACTAGGTGGCTTCCTTAAGGGAGCTATATTTTCTGGTATGTACTGACTACTGACATAAAGTTTCTAGAAGGGTTTTAGTATCATTAGGTATGTCTTAGTTAGTTCCAGGATGCTATGCTAATTTCCCTGTCCTCTTCTAATGAGCAAAAAGAAAAGGGAAGCTAGTTGCAAAATCTGTTGAGATGCAAAGGTACAACATTTCTCTTACTTCATTTTGTCTTCTATAAACAGAGAGAAAGGGAAGACCCATTTCTTTGTTAAAATAGTAGGAATTTGTTTGGAGATATATTAAACATTATTGCCAATTGTCTCATACATGATACGGCATACTTATTTTGTGCTAAAATTAAAACGTAGTTTGCACCTTATTTGAATTAATTACTTCACTGAGAAAAAAAGAAAACATTAAACTTGAAACATGTCACTGAGGAACTTCTTAAGAAGCCATTATATAGTCTTAATTAAAGAGGTAAAAACAACTAAAGAAAAGTCTGAAGGCCAGAACAAGGATTACATAAAAGTCATCAATTATAACTGAGTTGTTTGACGGAGTTGAAAAGTAGCAAAGCCGTGAAACAAACCTCATTCAGCAAGATGTTAGAAGTCTTGAGGTCACGGTATATGACTGATCTTTCAGCAGTATGAAGAAACGCAAGCCCTTGTGCTGCACCTAAAGCAATCTTCATCCTTCTTGACCAAGTCAAAGTGCAGCCAACTCCTAGAGTTGAATGTAACAAAAAGGATGTATCAGAATTGTTTTTTACTTCAATCGATGTTCAAACGAAGATGGAAATTAGAACGCAGGCATGCGTTTTTATAATCTTGCACAGTTTACTTGC
Organism: Limnanthes douglasii subsp. nivea; assembly: GCA_036936605.1. Lineage (NCBI taxonomy): Eukaryota > Viridiplantae > Streptophyta > Magnoliopsida > Brassicales > Limnanthaceae > Limnanthes > Limnanthes douglasii. The sequence goes on from JAUPFV010000001.1 coordinate 102,253,338, forward strand.
AAAAGTTATATATTTAAATTTATGGATCCTGTTACTTAAGTTGTGGGCAAGGACTGTCAAAGCACGATAGACGACAGGTCACTGCCTCTACCAAACCAGAACAAGAGGTTCTTTCCTGGTGCATCAGATCCAATTATAAGTTGCTTGAGAAAACATCAGAGACGTCTTTGATTTGTAATGTAAGTTTTAATGTCCGCAGTTATCTAATGAATGGTGATGACTGATATTGATCGTATTGGCTGGCATAATCTTGATAAAAGCAAATTAAAAACCCTGGATTGTATTTTGAATTATAAAGAAGAGATAAAATCGCAAAATAATTAATCTTAGAGATTCACATTGCGAAATTTCAGTAACAAGGCCTCATTATTCCTTGTCACAAGAGGTTGGTCACATAAACACGTCATTATAAAAACTCTGAAATACAAAAATGTAAGTTTACCATGGAGGTGGTTTTAATAACCAAGACTTAAAACAGGATCTCGAGGATCCTCGCGAAGTGAAAAGAAACAACAGGTACCATAAACTACGGATTTAACTTGTTTAACATCAGCAACAAAATAACATTTCATTATATCAGGCAGAGTAAAAAACCTTACTGCGGAAAAGATGTTTCTCAAGGCTTCCCTTAGCCATGTACTCGTAGACCAACAACCTGTGTTCATCTTCACAGCAATACCCAATAAGCTTCACGAGATTTGGGTGACTGAGCTGTCCTAGATAGGTAACTTCGGTCTACAAGATAAGAAACTTAAATTCATACTGTTTACACAAATTTAGACATTTTAAACATAAGCTAAATAAGTAAAGCCAAGTACCAGCCATTCTCTATCTCCCTGAAACCCGTTAGGATTAAGTTGCTTGATAGCGACCTGAGTGGTTTTGTAACCAAGTCTGACGCTCTCATCTATGACTCCTTTAAAAACGACACCAAACCCACCCTCACCCAGAATATAATCTGGCCGGAATTGCTTGGTTGCTAACCTCATCTCATCGTAAGTAAAGATGTCAACGTCGGTAAATATAGGGTTTTGACGAAGATCAGTGATACTTTTGGGTACTACTGATAGAAAACTGCCACTTTTGCTAGCAGCCGAGTTCGATTCTAATGAAAACAGAAGTTAAATGCAACATCAAGGATTAGGATTTTGGTTACTTTTGTATTATATACGAACATATAGCAGCATATATGTAATGTAGCATCTTACGAATCAATCAAAATCAAAATCAAAAACCAAAATTGATAACCGTACCAGTTTATGCGAATTGGGTGAAGAAAGATATAGAAGAGATATCCATACCTGACCTGCTCTGAAGAACATCGGAATTGGGTTGTTCTGGTTCTTGTTGTGGTTGTTGTTGTTGCTGTTCTTGTCGTTGAGAAGGTTTATCGAAGCTGAAACAATTTCCCATGAGTCCGATTGGGGTCGTATCGGAATCCGATGAATCACAGTTCACATTCTCTCATCTTTCACCGGATCCGGGCTTCCCCAATCATATGATAATTATATAATGAAGAAGAAGAAGAAGATCAAATTTTCATAGTTGGAAGGAGGGAGAGAGAGAGATTGATTTCGGAAATGAGAATTGCATAACCGCCAAAAACGCCAAGCCAAAGGTAACACTTTATTTATTTTTTATTCCCTAATTTGGTCTTGCTTTCCATTTCTATAATCGTAGAGCATCTCCAAAATATCTATCTATCATATTAAATAGAGTTATGTTTTGGAAAAGGTAATCCAAATCGTAATATAACTTGTGTTTTATTGTTTTCTCTTTATATATTTCTTCTTAATTGTAAATGATAAAGTATAGATATAATAGGCAACCAGTTTTTTCTTAACCAAAAATTTATTTATTCATTTAGAGAATAGCATATAAGCAATTGTTGTATCGATAAAATTAAATCAAAATTCGACCATACTCGTGGTCGGTCTTTATTGAAAGATTATACAATTCTAAGAAAAAATGAGAAACTATTATTCTTATATAATCTTAAGTAAAATAATTTTTCAATTACGTAATAAAATATTACTGCTTAAATTTTTTTTTAAATAAAATAAATGTCATTTTTATACTACCTTAGCCTGGAATGAGATGAGGAGCATTAAGGTTTGAAGAATACTTTTCTTTTTAATCTTTAACATTATCAGTCTTAAGAGATTTTTAGTATTGGATGAGAAGAACTTTTTTTTAATCACCATTAATATTTGAAAAAATATTCTTTTCTTTTGGTCTTTAACTTTAGACGTCTCAATAGAACTTTAGATTTGATGGATTACTTTCGTTTCTATCATTCTTTGTGTGCATGAAGATTCACAATAGAAATAATAACGTAGGTCGGGTTATAAACCTATTAATAGCGGGTGAAATACCATGACAACCAGAATATACATTAAACCACTTGAGTTTAATAAGAAAAAAGACAAGTTATAATATATTCTTTGTCCTTAATTTTTTATTTATTTACATACTACTTATGACATGATCTCCTTATCCATCTTTGGATTGAAGTTTTCCAAATCTTGAAATAATAGATGGAATCACAACTTGTTTCTCCTCAATTTGATGGCATCAAACAGATTTATTAAATGATGAGTGCCACTTAACCAATATACATATTGTTAATCATCAAGTCTTAAGTGGAAACTTTGTTAAGTTTAGTTTTTTCTACATTTTATTTGTGTTTATAACTTCTTTAAAGTCCTGATCCTTTCCAATATAGTTATATGTTTGTGACACTGGTAGACTACCCGTCAAGATAGGTTTTGGATAGTTTTCAATGTGATCTTCATCAGATGAATCATTAAGGGAGTTGAATCTATATCTAACTTGTTTCTCCAAGCTCTATTGCCTTTAACCAGTCAGGGTAGGTTTTGGATAGTCTTCAATGTGATCTTCAATAATTTCATAGTTATCTCTATTAACAATAAGTTGCTTGTCAAAGGGGTTTTATTCTCTTGTAATTCTATAAATTCCTGATTAATGAGTTGTTTATTACTACTAGTAGTATTAATGTTATTCTGGATAGATTTTGTGTTATCATCCTTTATTTCAACGATTACTATAGATTTTAGTTTAGAAATTCAGCAAGTTAACATAACTTCCCTCGAGTTCCATTAGTGAACCAAGCAAATCAATGATTTTCCCCTTATTCTATAAATGAGCCATAAAAACCCTTCACTAGTTCCTTTATCAATTCAATCGTGTGCTTTTATTGTGCATGTCCAACGTCACCATCATTCCTTTAAGACTACCAGCCATAAACATAAGGAATCATTTTTTCATGCGTTCAACTATATATTGGTTTGGTCAACAATATTAGTCAACATATCGATTGTACAGGCAAGATAATCAAAGTTGATTTTGCTTATTTTCTACTGAAAAGGGTTTCAACTTTGTTGAATCTATGCTTGCACCATAGATCTTGTATCTAAACTTACCACCGAATTCCATTCATTTAAAGGATGATAAGTATCACGGAACATGCGATCCAGAACACCACATAAAGAAACTTAAGAATGAGATGTTGTGTTTTAGATGGGATGATATGCTTATCCACATTGCATTCTTTATGGCATTTAGAGAAAATACTTTAACTTTGTTCAATCAGCTTACTCTTGACAACATTTGAAGCATCAGTATGTTACAGACTGAATTCAATAACCACTTTATTGGTTTTAAAATCATCAATAGAGGTAGTGACTACATAGTTTTTATAAGCAACGACCAAATAAGAGTCTCCGAGATTACACTCAACACTTTGCCCAAACAAATAATAGACTTCATGATTACCATGACTTAATGGTCATTGTATCGCACATACAATGAATTTTACCTAGACTTTTGAGAGAAAATTTCATAAAAAACAACGAAACAAACGTTAGAGATGTGGTCCCTTAGGTGGACAAGTAAATCAAAATAAATGAGATTGTGAGATAATGGATAACACAAGTCCAAATTTTATATCCTTCCTACCACATTTTGGAAAAAAATCATGAGAAAATCATAGCATAAGTTCAAACACCAAAGTCTCATCCCAAGGTCTCATCCTCTAACCCAACATACATGAAGTCTCTCAAAGGCCAAGACAGTGCAACAATCAAAGTTAATGCTTAAGGATCAAGTCGAGAGAAAACTTTAACAACATTTACAATAGTAGTTGAAAGCCATAATACATCAGTCGAGGATCACATATAAAACTTAATGAAAACTTGAGGGTAATCTATAAAAGAGCTAAGGATCTGGTAAAGTTACAACATCTAGAGAAAATATGATCTTCTCGAAAGATGAGTGATAAGAATAAGTTTTACAACTTCTATCATGATGTGGGACACTATACCTGCAATGATCATGCCTTGAAGGATGGCGTTCAAAAATTTATTATTGAAGGAAAACTTCTAGAATTTATCAGGAAGAAGCCTAAGAATGAGCCGAAATAAATTACAGTTGAGTCTCAACATCCAACAAGACAGTAAAAACCAATAGTTGCGGCAGTTATCGAACCAACATGAGCTTTTGAAAACATGGCCATCGTGAATAGATTATATGCATATTAGAGTCCTGATCTGAACCTACAAATCAAAGGTACAATAAGAGCAGAATCACTCTCAGGTACTCTAAAACGTTTTAGAAAAATGTATGTAAATGATATAGAAGTATAGTTCCAAGGTCAAACGCCAACCCATATTTATAGAAGTTATCATCCATTACCAAGTTTCATTAATAATATCGTTAGAATATTCACGATACCGCACCAAGATGAGGTAATAATTAAAATTGAGATAACAAAAAAACCGTTAAGTGAGTAATAATAGGGACCGGTAGTTTGATCAACATATTATTCAAAAGAACATATGATAGTGAGGTATCCTAATCCTCTTGGTTCACTGGATTAAACACTTTAGTTTTAGGAAAATTAAACTTAGTTGTGGCTTTAGGATAATATGAGTTAAAAAAAGGTTCAGTACTTGTTTATGATAGTGAATGCTACATTTTCTTATAACGGTATTATGGAAAGGTATTGGTTGGACCAAGTGCATATTTTAATTTTAACAGTACATCAATGGCTTCCGTATATAGTGAATGACAAGGTTAATGTGATAAAAGGAAATCATATAATATCAAAAGAGTGTTATGTAACCTACATATCCCTTATAAAATAGCAACCAATAGCCCCCTAGTTATCCTTGATATATGAATTACCTTAGAAAGACCCCTTAGTTAATTGAGCCAAGGAGGAGGTGGAATGCATAAAAATAGAGGAAAACTAAGTCATTCACATTGGCCAAGAAATATCAACCAACCTTAGGTATAATCTATTTATTTTTTCAAAACGTGTTTGTGTGGATTGTCTAGGTTTTTTTATAGGATTCCATATGGAAGCTATATGTTGCCAATCAAGCATAAAACAAGATTATTCTCCCAATAATAATTGTTATGATATACGTGCTTAATGAACTAGGTCACATCAGAGAATTATTCTACCATGTATAGATATCCAAGCCAGTATTGGTAAAGCAAGAACGACAAGTGGATGATGCATGTTAACTTCATATACTTAAACAATGCATGCCCAAAAAATGGTTTTTATCTTCCGAGAATTGATCAGCTGATGGGTGAAACTGCAAAAAATAAAATGTTACCATTCATATATGATTATTTTGGGCTACAACCAAAATCCAATACATGAAGATAATCAAAAGAATACTGGATTCATCGGAAAGAGGGGATTGTATTGTAGCAAGGTCATTTTGTTTGGGCTTAAGAATCTAGAGGCTATATTTTAGAGGTTGGTTAACAAAATTTTCTCACACACATCAGATAAGTGTCAACCTTTCTTCCAAATACTAAAAGGGGTTGACATGTTCAAATGGACCCCAACTTACGATGAGGCTTTCAACAATATCAAAAAATTTGTGGTCTCTCTAGATATACTAGCAAAACTAAAGTTAGGTGAGTTTGTATTTTTTTATATATAGTTGTATAAGATAATATTGTTAGCATAATCTAAGTTAGAGAATAAGAATGCATCTATGGAAATTTATTATGTTAGTAAGTCCATATTAAACGCTAAGACTCGTAACCTATAATAATAATAGAAACTTTATTTAGCTCTAGTTGCTACGATCATGGAGATGATGACCTACTTTTAGGCTTATAATATTATAGTTAGAACTTTTTTACCCTTAATAAATGTACTATAAAATCCAAATAATCTGGAAGGCTAACCAAATTTTCAATGAAGTTAGAAGACTATAACATTAAATTTGAGTCGAGAATAACATTTAAGGCTCGTGTTTTAACAAACTTCCTAATTGATTTCCAATAATAAAAAAAAGACATGTAATTTCGATAGACTAACCGTAAATAACTTGACAGTTTTAGACAGATAAGGGAAGCAATAATTTAGGATATGGAGAAAGAATTCAACTAATACCGATCATCAGAAACTATAAGCCAATTTATCAATTTCCTTTTTATTCTAATAATGAGGCAGAGTATGAGGTTACCATAATTTGGTTTAGGCTATCTACCATTTGTAAGGCTAGAATGATAAAGCTCTTTGAAGATTCTCAGCGTATAGTCAGTAAGTTTATAGGGTAGGAAAAGTGTAATAAAGAAACTTTATTTTTTTTCCTTAAATGATTATCGTTGTCATATCGTGTTATTTGATAAGTTATTTTTGAAAAATTTACAATGTCATATAACACAATAGATGATGCTTAGGAATGACAATAGGTCGTCCGTGTGCCGAGTTTAGGTCGACCGCCCAAGCCTGTTTTTTGACACTTGAGTCTGAACCCGGCCTGACCCGTTCCGGGCTCAATATTTTCAAACCCGAGCACGTCCGTTCATGTCCACGGGTCAACCTGATCCGACCCGCGAACATCAATTTTAATATATTTTTATATTATTTTAAATATTATATATATTTATATAATTTTTGGGCCGGATGAATTAGAAAACCGAACCCGACCCGACCCGCTTGCGGATTATAATTTCTAAACTTGTACCCTGGTCGTTATATATCCAAGCCGGATAAAATCCTGTTCGACCCGTATAAGACTCGTATTGTCATCCCTAGTGATGCTCTTGTATATTTGGGATGTGAAAATTTAGCATTAGGGATAATTCTTTAAGAAAATCCCTCAAGTACTTTACCAAATATATTATTATAAATTTTTCTTCATCATGTATTATGCCCATTGAAGAATATGATGAAAATGAAGGTTGATGGTCCTCTATCAAAGCGTACCTTATAGGTAAACTCCTAGAAGATAATACTAAAGTTAGGTGTATTAAGATGAGGTCAACAAGATATGGTTGGATTTCCAAAATTTTTTATAGATAAGGGTTTATCTTATATGTAGACATAAAAAATAAAATTTTATTGTAGAAAAACTCTATGATGTCAAGGCCTCATCGGTCAAAGAGAATAGCATCTATAATTTTTTGTAAAAGGACATATACAGCTTGTATTGAGTTTATGAAGCACTGAAATGTGTCCTAATCTTTTAGTCACATTCTTATATACATCAATGAACAAAAATTAGCAAGTATCACGAAGGGAAACATACGTTGCAGTTATGGGATTTTAAGGGTCATCATAACAGACAACAAAATACAGTTATAAAATGATCACCTACTTATATTTTGTATAACAATATGTATTGAACAAAACTTGTATTATTATTTTCATCCATAGGCAAACGACCAGGTGGAGGTCATAGACAGATTATTAATATATGGCATAAAGATAATATTTGTAGGTGCAACAAGAAAATGACCTAATTTTTTTGCAGGAAGTCTGGTGGTTATACATAATGACTCCACAAACTGCAACAACATAAATATTTTTTTGCTTTGGTATATGAAATGGAAGCAGTTGTGTTAGTCAAAATTAGTATGACGTCACATAGAATATAATCATATGATTAATGAAATAACGTTGAATCCAGGAGAGCTGATCTTAATATTAATGAAAAAAATATGATTAAGGATCGCCTAAGATAAGAGCATTACAAAACTCATATGAGGAACATATTCAAAAGTCTGCTTTAGAAGATTTGAAGTTGAATAAAAAGTTTTTAGGAGAGTATTCCTCCATACTGGAGAAAAAACTCTCGAAGAACTTGCTCCAAACTAGGAAGATTCATGCATAATATATGAATAACTCAAGTTTGAAACAAACAAGTTACTGGATGAAGAAGAAAAACTACTATGGTATCCCTAGAATCTAAAGAATTTGATGCTTTATAACTCATGAATATAACATAGCTTCATATACTATAATGTCTTTATTTTGTTTTTATTTAATCTTTTATTTTGTGATACATTTTTTACTATATTGGTGGTGCATGAAGATTTTCATGAGGTTTATGGAAAGGATACGGTAACACCAGCTGAATATGCTCTCCCATTCTTTTGAATCACAAATTACTATAGAAAAAAATGATATGGGTAAAAGAGTTGAGCTAGATTTAATTAAGGTAAAAACAACAATGGAACATTTATGATCTCTTCATTATTAGACCATGATAATAAGCAGGTATGCATCTCGGGTCTGAAGGAGAGAATTCAGAATGGGGATAGAGTCGTAAAAATAGTTCTTCTTGCATACTAAAACTAAAATACTAGGGAAGCTAGCACCAAATTAGGATCGACCGTATTCGATTATTGAAAGAGTTAAGCATGGAACCTATCGAAAGACAGATTAAGAAGATAACCATTTTCAGCACCCATAAAATATTGAAAACTTATGATTATATCTAGAATATATGTAAAAAAACATTATACATTATTTATTTTTCTCATATAAATATCTGAAGACACATTCTTTTCTACTCTAGTGGCTCGGGAGGTTTTAATGAAGTGTTTGAACCACTTAAATTTTATAACTCATTCCGCCTTTTATGATTATTGTGTTGTTTTTAATGATTTATATATTTTTGGTTCCACGATTAAAAGGTTCCAAAACTAGTTGGTCCCAAATAAAAGGTCCCAACACTAGTTGGTCACAATTAAAAGGTTCAAGCAATAGGTGGTTAAGTGTAAAAGTTCAAATATTGGTTGGTCACAATTAAAAGGTTCCACCACTAGTTAGTCACATTTAATATATTCCAACACTAGTTGATCAAAATTAAAATATTCCAACACTAGTTGGTCACAATTAAAATGTTCCAATATTAGTTGGTTAACGTGGTCAGATTTGATGGATTGATGATCTGGACTTAATTTTAGTTCGATATTTATTTGGGGATTTCTTTCCTTCAACTAAAAAGTCTATGATTACGTTATTTGATGAATAATAAATTTATTTAAAGACGAGGAATAAAAAAATGATTCATTCATAGATTTCGAATACGACTACAAAATGCATTGACCATGCCAATGACTTACACAAAAGATCCAACTACTATTTGATAAGGATATAAACAATCAATGAGTTAAAGCGATCAGAAAAAAGAGTTGTTATTTGAGCTTTGTATATAGTTAGAGGATTAGTTTAATGTTAAATACAAATAGTAAGGGCTAAAAGTACGATTTGCTGTGACTTGTAACTAATTCTGTTATTAATAAGTTTTTCCTATAAATAGGAGAAAAGTTGAAGAAATAAAGGTTGATTGATATTTTTGACTCAAACTTAATTGAAGTCTGTTTCTCTCTCTTTGTTTCTATATCTAGTATAATTTTAGTTTTCATTCTCTAAAATGACTTTGAATGTTCTATCTTAACACAAAAAATCAATTACTTAACATTGGTGACCATAGTGGTGGATTACGAGGTACCTAAATAGAAAATCTAAAACCACAAAATTTACAATTGAAATTATCGATTGAGGTTACAATTGAACTATAAATTAGAACTGATCCTATAGTGCTGGTGGAAAACGAAGTGCTGGAATCAAGCTTGCATAATGAAAGAGACGAGGTGATTATCAGGGACAGAAACGACGTAAAAAATCTGATATGGAGAATCATATGAATCATTTATTAGAAAATATAACTGAAAAACTTTTTTTACAACCTAATTGCACGTATTTATGCACCCAACTTATAATTAGTTTAGATACTAATCTACATGTAGTTTAACTTTGTAAAAACTATCAAAAGATTCAATGTTCTACACATCAAGAATTCCAAATACATTTCAGTTCACAAAAGAAAGAAATAATATTTAGAAAGAAGTTAACAACTTGAAAAATCAAAATCAATGAGTAATTTTGGTATTTTTTCTACAAAAAAATAATAATTCCACAACAATTTTACTTATAATTACGCAACTAGTTAACACATAATTTTACAATTATATTTTAACACATCTAAAATGTATTTTGCAACACAATTGAACGTAATTATGCAACCAAACTTTGATAAATATATAGTTAGAAGATATAAGTCTAAAAGACAACATCATTAAACAAATTGAAGAACTCAAGAAAAAAGATAATGACCATAATGAATAGATTAAAAACAACAAGAATAAAAAGCTAGTCTTAATGATCATGTTAAATAACTGGAAAAATAAAATCAATTTATTCCTACAACCATTTGTAAAGAGATCTCGCATCAAGAAGAAGTATATTTTGCATCAAACATAAAATCATAAAAGATTTGGTTTCTTTTTTAACCATAAACATAAAATAAAATATTGGTGGATGCTCGTCTGTTAAAGTTAAAACTATGTTTTTGTTTGTAAAAATCATGTCGCTAACTTGCACTTTTTAATATAAAGTATTAGTTTTTTTGTTTTTGTATATATTATTATTACTTTACACGTGCAAAAATTTACAACGTAATAACGCAACCAATTATTTTTATAACGCAACGTAACAAAATTATTACACAACCAATTATAATGTAATTCTATAACTGATTACAACATAATGGTGCACCCAGTTACACTTGTATTTTTTCACAACAACTCTCTTTTTACGCAACAAAAAAGAATGTATTTACGCAGCCTACTAAAAATGGTTACCATCAAAACTAGAAAATATACAATTTCAAATTGTTTAAGAAAAAATAATACAAATAGAACAAATAGAACATATCAAATTAAAAAAAACAAAAATATATTATTTTATATGTTTTCTTCACAAATTCTTCAATTATGACAATATTGTTTTTACAACGTCCACACTTTACTTTATGAAGCAACTCTTCGCATCGAGATATAATACGTTACTTTTTTAGTTCACCTAGTTTTTATTTTCAAGCTAGATGGAAGAACATGAAGAGCTATATTTGAACTAGAAGCTTTAGTAAAAGTAGATAAAGCTGGTATCCTTCGAGAATGTGAACAATCGTGTTCTATAGTGTGACTACACATATTTCGAAGGATTCCATTGAATACTAAATATAGCAGCACGAGCATGTGAACAAGGAAAACATTTATTTTGCCAAAACCACAAGAAAATTTGTAGTTCAAAAGATCAACAACCATAACAGGTTCTGATTTAACTTTAAACAATACTTTAGTAGACGATTAAACAATCCAAGTACCACATTATTCAATGTTACTATTAATATTCTTCTCGATATAATGATACAACTCGTTATTCTAACGTAAAAATTTAGAGTAACGCTTTGACATATTAGGTCATAAGCATAACCCTAACTTTGTCAATTAATTCTAAATTAAATAGGATACAAAATTATTTAATTTGATTATTAAAAGACTCAATTAGACTAGAAACTATAGAACTACATCATTTACCTATAAAACACATGCGTATTTTTCAGGATAAGGGTTTTCCATGATAATAACTACTTTTTGACCACCTTGTTTAAGAAATTTATACAATTGTAAATTTAATAAGCTCTCATTAGGTGCATAACCACACTATTCTAAAATATTGACCATATTCATCCTTAAATCCTTTGGTGTACGTCTCATCGCATGCTTTAGATCGCCAATAATATAATGAATACAACATGAATGGTAGCAATTGTTAGATATTTTAGTGTAATTAGATCAACTAGTCGACTAATTTAATCATGATATATTATCGAACAAGTATTAGAGTGCGGAGTTCACGCTTGTTAGATTATATCATGATTAAGAGGGTCAAGGGGCGGAGCCCTTGGCGAGGTCCAAAGGGCAAAGCCCCTGGCTGGGGTCAACAGAATCGGCTATTATTGCAAGTCAACAGAATTTCAAATTTTGAAAATTTGAACGTTTATTCAAATTTCAAATTTTGAAAATTTGAAATTTTATTCAAATTTCAAATTATGGTCGTTTTCATTCAAAATTTAAATTCCATTTTATTTCAGGGACCCTAACACCTAATTGTCAAACCTTATCTATTGGTCAAAATACTTATAACATTGGGTTCTGCTGGTAAAAGAAAAAAAACACAACGATATTCCATTATCTCTATTCAAAAGATAGACAACTCTGATTTTATCTAATTGGTTGTTTTTGGAGAACCCCAAAAATATTTTCAATTAGAAATTGTTTACAAGACTTTAGAGAATTATCCTGAAATTATACATTATTTTCTACAGCAGTTAGAGAAAAAATTTGAGACAACATTAACTATACCTATGTAATGATCAAATATATAATTAATTTGATGACCAAATAAATGAGGCTTTAATATCTCCATAAATAATTACCAATCATCATGATCTTCAATCTCAACAGCAAATACTACTAGAAAAATGCCTACAAAAAATATAAAGGTAATACGTATAATTTTAATGAAGTAATTTAACAACCAATTACATAATTTCTACTTGTGCAACAAAAAGAAATCTAATTTCGCAACCAATTTGCACATGATGATGCAACATGCTAAAATATAATTACGCAAACAAAAAATAATTATATATTTCCACAATATGAGTCTATTTTTGTAACATAAATCTAATTATGCAACCAATATACACGTAATTCTGCAATACATGATTCCACGACCAAAATATAGTTATGAACTTACACATAATGTTTCTTACAAATCAAATAAAGTAACTTACAATCCTTACCATATTTAGTTATTGTAGCAAGTAAAACCCCTCGATGTTGACTGGAAAAAACATGTACGATCGATAAAGAACATTGGTTGAGAATAATGAAAACTTTGATAACAAACTCCATAAAGGTATAAAACATCATTTAAAAGAGCGGTTGCCTCCATCATACTCCAGCAAAAAATCACTTGCGATGGACGAAATCTTTAAGGAGGTAAATAACCTTTTAACATACAAAAAAATAGAACTATCTCTATAAACTTCCCTTCTAGCTTTCTCCAAAGTAAGACATGATACGTAATAATAAATATCTAAACCGTTATTATATTTACCAATATATTAAACTTTTTTTGAAGTAATATCACTTCTTGATCTAATACCTTCACATATCTCATTTGATATCAAATCGGATGTCAAATAATTTTTATTTTTTATCGAGAAACTAAGAGAACACTTATAATCACCAAGATACTTAACAATTGAAGCATAAGGCCTCCATGAACACTGTTTGCTCTCGTTCATCGAACAATGGACAATTATTTTTTATTTCTGATTGTGAATGGATTTATAAGTAAATCCATGTTCAATAGCAAGTTGAGATAAAGTAAGACGCATTGATGTAACACCACCTTCAAATATATTCAATAAACTTTGAATACATCAATCCAAACTTTAGTAGCAAGTTGGTTTTTCTTATGTTTAAAAAATAAACATCTGAACTAGGCTCTCCAAATTGATAGATTATCTTAAACTATCGAATCAATATTATTTAATTACACTCGATCCAAATCAGTACCATCCATACCTACAAGTCTAGTTTCAAAAATCTTAATAATAATATATTGACATTTACTAGAGCCATTCAATGCCACCGATATAAAATTATTTTCACATCACAAAACATAGTTCTTATATTCATTAAATCTATAATTGAATCTAAAATAACCTCTGACTAGCCAATCCCACTTACTTATTACAAAACCAACAATACTTGCATAATTTTAAAAACTACTAAGTAGACGAACGAAAACTTGATTATTCTGCAATCCAACACAATAACTAATTGGACATCTAAATCACACATAATTACATAACCCAACAACACTAAGTAAGTACGTACCTGAAATCAACATAATTACGCAACCACACTTGCAAAAACAAAAAAACTCCAAATTAATTTTCTCGAATTCATTCTTTTCAAATAATTATTAAAAATGTTACGTGAATCTATTCAACATGACTAAAACAATCGTATAAATCATGAAACAACAACACAATAATTTGACAAAAAAAAAACAAAAAAAACAAAAATCACGTGAATGAAAAACGATCGATAATTGCAGAAGAACAAACAAAATAGTTCAAAAAAGAACAAAGGAAATGATGACAACCTGAATCATTAAATCACTGTAATTGCATACGAAAAAATGGAATTGATGGAGAGAAAAACAAAAAAATGATTACAAATTACAAAAGACACAGATCAAGAGAAAAAGCCTCAAAATCCAAAATATATATATATATAAACATATAACAGGAGTGTGACTAATATTTAAAAAATTCAAATGATTATCAATTCTTTTAACTCAAAATCAAATAATTATTCGTATTTTACTGGTAAATAATTTTAATTTCGGATAGGGTCCATAATGATAATAAGTATATAGCTCAAACCCACTCCTAAATTCAATGGAATTTATTTGGGTATATTAATTGCAATAAGTATGTGATTTCATTAACCTTTGAATCTTTTGAACTTTAACCTTATACAGACTTTAAAGTCTGAGCCGTATTGTTGGTTCGCCTTTATTTTTATGTTTGAACTTCAAAAACCATACTATTGGTTCGCCTGTATTTCTTGGGGTAAGAAAATACCATAAAGCCTCCAAACTTACCCGTCATTGTTTACTTGCGAAATAGTCCAAAAACCAGGCTGTCGTTACCTAAAGAAGCTACATTGCTGTGTCCTTTTCAGGTTTCTAATACAATGTAAAAGACTATAGCTTTCAAGAAAGGCCAGTAAAAGTAATGAAGCAATTAGTTTGTTCACACCGAAAGATCTAGCTGATCATCCAATTCGAGTCTAATCAGCCAAAAAGAAAAACATCCAACCATGGAGTAAATATAAGTTTGATGAGCTCGGTGTACTGATCATATCTAACTTCACAGCCTTAAATTAAGTATATCTCCTAGATCTTAACAAATCCATAATATTTGTCCGCTATCAACGGGTCACGATCAATTTTATAACTGCAGTCAGTGATTCGTTATGGCTTTTTTTTATTTTCCTCATAAATTAAATCCGCAATCAGTTTTTCCAATTCCTCTCTCTATCTCTCAAACTTTTGAAGTTCTCCCATAGATATTTTCTTTGCACATGTCTTCTAACATTTTTTTATGGGCTCTTCCGGAGAACCGAGAACCGGATCAGAACCGAACCGATAAGAACCGGGTCGAGAATCGGACCAAATTTTAATGGTCCCGTTCGCGGTTTCATGTTAAAAACTGAAACCGATAAGGAATCGAAACAACAAAACCGGTTCGGAATCGAACCGATAGAACCGATAAACCTGTAGAACTGATTAGGATCCCAACCGATAAAATCGATAAACCAATATAACCGATACGGAACCGAACCAATAACAGTAGACCCGATTAGTTTATTATTATTATTATTATTAATTTGTTTATACATTATATTATATTGTCAAAATTAATAGTTAATTACCAATTTTTAATAAAAATAAAAAAATTAACTTCAAAATTTTGATTTCTATAATATTTATTTATTTCAAAAAGGTTGAAAATTAAATTTTAATTAAATTTTAAAATTTTAAATGAAGCGGACCAAACCGGAACCGGACCGATAACGGACCGAACCGAAACCAGACCGAAACGGGATCGGACCAAACTCAGACCAAACCGGAATCGGACCGGACCGAAAACTTAGCGGCCCAATCCGATTCCAAAATATAGAACCGAAAGCTTAGCTGTCCAGTCCGATCCAAACCGATAAACTTAGCGGTCCAGTACGGTTCCGACGGAACCCGAACCGATAAACACCCCTAAATATGACCAACACCGCGCAAACACATAATAAAATAAAATACATCTACGAATGCTTTAAAAAAAGAAGTGTTCTACTGTATAATAATTTAATAATTTAATAATTTATGAAATATACATAAACTTACTATATAGGGAAATGTCACACTAAATACTTTATCACCAAACTTATTATCATCTAGTACCCCAATTATTTTCTATGCCTACTAAAGTCCCATCTCACCAAACTAATTCATTTTTAATACCAAATTTTTAGATTATCTCTCAATTACCCTCAAAATTTGACCCAGTCCCTTTACATCTATTCTTACCCAAATTGTATATTAGCTATTCAAAAGCTCTGACTCTTCAATCGTAACAAATTGTCCACTTTGAAAATAATTAAATATGACCGAGTAAATGAGAGTCTCATCATAAAATATCTATATCCCTTTTACCGCCTTGTTTATCCCATCGTCCCAAGTAGCTCCCAATTTTCTTCCAAATGCTTCAATCTTGAAAGGCCATGGTTCATAATAAGCTCCAATTGAGTCGAGCCTCTCCCCAGATATCTCGTGGAATCCAACAATCTTCTTACGTGAAGCCTGGAATGAGAAGGTGGCCCCATGTTCAGTACCATAAGGCCCGTAACTATTCTTGTTGCTTTTAAATGCAAGAGAAGTGATAACATTGATTTTATGTTCAATCCAATGGCCATAACGGCCAGCCACTGAAACAAGATACTCTTTTGGAAAAGAAAAACTAATCTGCAGCAAAGTTTTTTAGAAATTAGTTCAATGCTCATAACTGTGAAGCAGACATGCTCAATTCTATATTACCAATATATTAAGAAACAAAACTTACCACAACAGTACTGACTCCATTTATATCTGGTTCATGCTTAGTATATTATACAAAATTGTCATTATCATCATATTCAACCATCATGGAGTTGATGATGTCAGAATACACTAATTTAATCAGCTTAATTCGAGTATATTGTTCATCGTAAGAGCCATATCCTTGAGGAAGCTCCCCTCCAAAAGGTCCAATGGAGTTAACACTTCTAGAGCTCATTCTTATCAATCTGCAAAAGAAGTTACATGTATCGGTATTCACTTATAAACAATCTAGAAAAATATAGAATGTTAAAGCAAGTATTTACCTCTTTATATGCAAGACCGAGATGTGTTGTGCGGAGATTATCCAAAGTGAAGGTATTTATATAACAGTAGACAGGAGATTGAACCGTTGGTTACTTTAACAATCTGCAAAAGAAATTACATGTATAAGTATTCACTTATAAACAATTTAGAATCCAAAAGGAAGAGTAATGACCCGAGCTCTTTTAGAGAAATTTGGAAGGAAGAGTAATGACACGAGTTTTTTTTAGAGGTGGATGATTTAATGACGCGAGTTCTTTTATATATTATACGCGAGGCTTTTTTTTAGGAGAAAGTGAGAGAGAAAAAATTGGTGGATGATTTAATGATGCGAGTTCTTTTAGATATTATACAGGAGGCTTTGTTTTAGGAGAAAGTGGGAGAGAGAGAGAAAGTGGGTGGATGATTTAATAACGTGAGTCAGAACAAACATGCGATTTATACATCTCGCGATTTTGTTTTTACTAATAAGGCGATTTGTTTAATAAATATAATAAGTTAGTGGGGTTACTTAATTGTTTTTATAGCAGCACGATTCTAATTGAAAATAGAATGCGAGACACACTATTTTATGTACATTTACTACTAATATGCGATTCTAGTAAGAATAAAAAAATAAGAATAAACTAAATACGATTTACGACTTACCATTTTAGACATAACGCGAATTACGACTTACAATTTTAAATATAACGCGATATGGTATTCGCTTATAAACAATCTAGAATCCGCAAGCAAGAGTAATGACGCGAGTTCTTTTAGAGAAATTTGAAAAGAAGAGTAATGACGCGAGTTTTTTTAGAGAGATGGATGATTTCATGACGCTGAGTTCTTTTAGATATTATTGATGAGGCTTTGCTTTAGGAGAGAGTGGGAGAGAGAGAAAGTAGGTGGATGATTTAATGACGCGGGTTACTTTAGATATTATACACGAGGCTTTGTTTTAGGAGAAAGTGGGTGAATGATTTAATGACGCGAGTTCTTTTAGATATTATAGAGTAGGCTTTGTTTTAGAAGAAAGTGGGAGAGAGAAAGTTAGTGAGAAAGTGGGAGAGAGAAAGTTGTTGGATGATTTAATGACGCGAGTTACTTTAAATATTATACATGAGGCGGCTTTGTTTTAGGAGAAAGTGGGAGAGAGAAAGTGGGTGGATGATTTAATCACGCGAGTTAAAACAAATACGCGATTTATACATATCGCGATTTTGCTTTTACTAATATGGCGATTTGTTTAATAAATATAAGAAGTCAGTGGGTTTACTTAATTATTTTTATAGCAGCGCGATTCTAATTGAAAATAAAATGCGAGATACGCTATTTTATGTACATTTACTACTAATATGCGATTCTCGTAAGAATAAAAAAATCAGAATAAACTAAACACGATTTACGACTTACCATTTTAGACATAACGCGAATTACGACTTACAATTTTGAATATAACGCGATATGGTATTCACTTATAAGCAATCTAGAATCTGAAAGGAAGAGTAATGGCGATTTACAATTTTGAATATAACGCGATATGGTATTCACTTATAAACAATCTAGAATCCGAAAAGAAGAGTAATGACACGAGTTCTTTTAGAGAAATTTGGAAGGAAGAGTAATGACGCGAGTTTTTTTAGAGAGGTGGATGATTTAATGACGCGAGTTCTTTTAGATATTATACATGAGGCTTTGCTTTAGGAGAAAGTGGGAGAGAGAGAAATAAAGTAGGTGGATGATTTAATGACGCGAATTACTTTAGATATTATACACGAGGCTTTGTTTAAGGAGAAAGTGGGTGGATGATTTAATGACGCGAGTTCTTTTAGATATTATACAGGAGGCTTTGTTTTAGGAGAAAGTGGGAGAGAGAAAGTTGGTGGATGATTTAATGACGCGAGTTACTTTAAATATTATACACGAGGCTTTGTTTTATGAGAAAGTGGGAGAGAGAAAGTGGGTGGATGATTTAATCACACGAGTAAGAACAAACATGTGATTTATACATCTCGCGATTTTGCTTTTACTAATATGGCGATTTGTTTAATAAATATAATAAGTGAGTGAGTTTACTTAATTGGTTTTATAGCAGCGCGATTCTAATTGAAAATAGAATGCGAGACACGCTATTTTATGTACATTTACTACTAATATGCGATTCTCGTAAGAATAAAAAAATCAGAATAAACTAAACGCGATTTACGACTTACCATTTTAGACATAAAGCGAATTACGACTTACAATTTTGAATATAACGCGATATGGTATTCACTTATAAACAATCTAGAATCTGAAAGGAAGAGTAATAACGCGAGTTCTTTTAGAGAAATTTGGAAGGAAGAGTAATGACACGAGTTTTTTTTAGAGAGGTGGATGATTTAATGACGCGAGTTCTTTTAGATATTATACATGAGGCTTTGCTTTAGGAGAAAGTGGGAGAGAGAGAAAGTAGGTGGATGATTTAATGACGCGAGTTACTTTAGATATTATACACGAGGCTTTGTTTAAGGAGAAAGTGGGTGGATGATTTAATGACACGAGTTCTTTTAGATATTATACATGAGGCTTTGTTTTGGGAGAAAGTGGGAGAGAGAAAGTAGGTGGATGATTTAATGACGCGAGTTACTTTAAATATTATATATGAGGCTTTGTATTAGGAGAAAGTGGGGGAGAGAAAGTGGGTGGATGATTTAATGACGCGAGTCAGAACAAACATGCGATTTATACATCTCGCGATTTTTCTTTTACTAATATGGCGATTTGTTTAATAAATATAATAAGTAAGTGGGTTTAATTAATTGTTTTAATAGCAGCGCTATTCTAATTGAAAATAGAATGCAGGACACATTATTTTATGTACATTTACTACTAATATGTGATTCTCGTAAGAATAAAAAAGTCAGAATAAACTAAACGCGTTTGACGACTTACCATTTTAGACATAAAGCAAATTACGACTTACAATTTTGAATATAATGCGATATGGTATTCACTTATAAACAATATAGAATCCGAAAGGAAGAGTAATGACGCGAGTTCTTTTAGAGAAATTTGGAAGAAAAAGTAATGCTGCGAGTTTTTTTAGAGAGGTGGATGATTTAATGACGCGAGTTCTTTTAGATATTATACATGAGGCTTTGCTTTAGGACAAAGTGGGAGAGAGAGAGTAGGTGGATGATTTAATGACACGATTTACTTTAGATATTATACACGAGTCTTTGTTTTAGGAGAAAGTGGGATATAGAAAGTGGGTGGATGATTTAATGACGTGAGTTCTTTTAAATATTATATATGAGGCTTTGTTTTAGGAGAAAGTGGGGGAGAGAAAGTTGGTGGATGATTTAATTACGCGAGTTACTTTAAATATTATACATGAGGCTTTGTTTTAGGAGAAAGTGGGAGAGAGAGAAAGTGGGTGAATGATTTAATGACGCGAGTCAGAACAAACATGCGATTTCTACATCTCACGATTTTTTTTTACTAATAAAGAAATTTGTTTAATAAATATAATAAGCCAGTGGGTTTACTTAATTGTTTTTATAGCAGTGTGATTCTAATTAAAAAAATGCGAGATAAGCTATTTTATATACATTTACCACTAATATGCGATTCTCGTAAGAATAAAAAAATCAGAATAAACTAAACGCGATTTACGACTTACCATTTTAGACATAACACAAATTACGACTTACAATTTTAAATATAATGCGATATGGTATTCACTTCTAAAAAATCTAGAATCTAAAAGGAAGAGTAATGACGCGAGTTCTTTTAGAGAAATTTGGAAGGAAGAGTAATGACGCGAGTTTTTTTAGAGAGGTGGATGATTTATTAACGCGAGTTCTTTTAGATATTATACATGAGGCTTTACTTTAGGAGAAAGTAGGAGAGAGAAAAAGTAGGTGGATGATTTAATGACAGAATTTACTTTAGATATTATACACGAGGCTTTGTTTTAGGAGAAAGTGGGAGAGAGAAAGTGGGTGGATTATTTAATGACGCGAGTTTTTTTAGATATTATACATGAGGCTTTACTTTAGGAGAAACTGGGAGAGAGAGAAAGTTGGTGGATAATTTAATGACGCGAGTTACTTTAAATATTATACATGAGGCTTTGTTTTAGGAGAAAGTGGGAGAGAGAAAAAGTGGGTGGATGATTTAGTGACGCGAGTCATAACAAACATGCGATTTATACATCTCGCGATTTTGGTTTTACTAATAAAGCGATTTGTTTAATAAATATAATAAGTGAGTGGGTTTACTTATAATAGTGCGATTCTAATTGAAAATAGAATGCAAGACACGCTATTTTATGTACATTTACTACTAATATTCGATTCTCGTAAGAATAAAAAAAAAGCAGAATAAACTAAACGCGATTTACGACTTATCATTTTAGACATAACGCGAATTACGACTTACAATTTTAAATACAACGCGATATAACTTTGGGGTTATTTTTGTCCAAAATTAGATTTTAGGTACTACCAATATTTGGGTACTAAACGGAATATTAAACCTGAAAAGGTACTCAATAGTACTTTTCTCTACTATATAATGGGTTGTAGTTTTTAGTGTGTAATTTACATTTTCTTTCCAAATTCACTTTAGTTCACTTTAGTTCTTTTGAGTCTAACACTTGCATCATCTTCACTGTCATATTATCATCACCAGTTTCACTGTCTTTTCATCTAACATGAGGAAGGTAACATGTTTAGATAAAATAAATTACACACGAGCTTAGTTATATTATTTAACCTAACATATCCCATCGTTTACTTCATGAAAATGCAAAACAGAAAATCTACTCCAACCTAACATTTTATTTCCAAAAACTCACTAAAATTATAAAAATTCAAAACTTCAACTAACTAAAACATTTTTTTAACTTTGTAAAATTTAAAAATCATGGCCGAAATGGTAACAAAACTTGTTTTTTTACAAACCAACATGGACATGGACCCTTGTATTTTTTTTTTGAAAAAGTGATTTAAAAAAATAAAAAATGCTTAATTTTTTTGTCTGACGATGGAGTCCAGGTGGTGTTCGTCGCCATCATCCTATCGAAGAAGTTGATACTTTCTGCCAGGAAAATGACGAACACAATGACCTTGACGCCATGCCATGGCGAACCGGATGGTGTTGGTGACATTGCATGACAGAAACAAGGGTCTGTCCGCCATGCAATGGTGCCCAGGTTGCTGTTTCCGTCAGGAGATGATGTCAGCACCATTGTGTGTGCCATGACATTGGCGGACAAACTTGTCTCGTTTTTTTTTCTAACTTTTTAACATATATCTTTTAATTTTGTCTCTTTTTATAATTTTTTAATAGGTTATCACTTACTAAAGACTAATACTAACTAAAAACAATATCAATTTACATTAAACAAAATACCCATTATGATTTGAGAAAACTTTCTAATAACTAATATGTAAATATGTATTTTTTGCAAATAAGTTATTAAGTGTTAGGATACATGATTAGGTGGTTTTGAAGGTAAAGAGTAACATTTTAATTAATAATGATAGTGTTAACTTCTTTAGTTTTAGTTTTAGTTCTTTTAATTTTTGGTGGAAAAAATATTAACTTTAGAGAGAGAAAGTAGAGAGAAGGTAGATAAATTGAGTAATTTATTCTATTTATAGGATTTCGTGAAGGGAAAAAACATAAAAAAAATAAAATAAAACTTCACGGAGTAAAAATGACTTTTTTTAGTAATTCCCTTCATGATAAACCCTTCGAATCAACCTCATCAAATCTTCCTATTGAAGAGAATATATGTACTTCACTATCAAGAAATAAATTTCTCTTCATCTAACTTACCAAATGCATTTAAAGAATTCACTTGATGTTGCAAACACCAATCCAGTTTAGACACTCCCTAAACTTCTGAGCTGATATTTCCTTGGTTATTGTATATGGTGGATCATTTAGACACTTTCATCACATAACAAAATCCCTTTGATATTAAATCACGAATAAAATGATACCCAACATCTATGTGTTTTGTACGCTCGTGGTACATATGGTTCCGTGTAAGGTGTATGACGCTTTGACTGTCACACAACACATTTGTAGTAGTTTTACCCAAGCCCAAATCTTCCACCAAACCTTGCAACCATATTTCCTCCTTAACTGCTTCTATTACAGCCATGTATTCCTCTTCTATTGTAGGCAAAACTATAATATCTTACAACTGTTCTTTCCAAGTGATCACACTCCTAACTAGAGTAAACATATATCATTTCAAAGATCTATATTTATCCATATCACCTGTAAAATCAAAATCAGCAAAACCAATCACTGATCTAGCCATATCGTTCAACAATCCATCAACACTGGTCTTGCTAAAAATCAAGCCAACATTTGCAATACTCTTAAGATATTGAAGTATCTATTACAATTCCTTCTAGTGTTATTTCCAAGGATTACCATGTACTTGTTGACTACACTAACCACATGTGAAATGTTAAGATGTGTGCATAACATAACATATATGATACTAAAAACTGCACTTGAATATATAATTTTCTGCATTTTCTCTAACTCAACATATTCTTTGGTCGACCTTGTTGCAGACAGCTTGAAATGAGTAGCAAACAGGATGGTAAATGTCTTAGCATCAAACATGTTGAATCATAGTAGCACATTCTTAATGTAGCTTCATTGAGACAAGTGTAATAATCTTGCACTTTTTTACCTGGTAATCTCCATCCCAAAAATCTTCTTTGCCTTCTCATATCATTTATCTCAAACTCAGTATTAATTTGTTCCTTTATCTGCACAATTTGTGATATACAACAAACAAAAATAAGCATATCATCCACATACAAAAATAAGTTAACATAAGAATAATCTAACATATTTTAATGATACACACAACTATCATATAGACTCATAAGTGAACCCTATTGATACCATGAATGTATCAAAACATTTGTACTATTGCATATGTGACTCTTTCAAAACACACAATGTCTTTTTCAGCTGACACAACTTTTCCTCCATATTAGGTTTGATAAATCTCTTTGGTTGTCTCATGTAGATTCATTCTTCCAATTCACGATGTAGAAACACAATCTTCACATCCAACTGCTCAAGTTCTGAATTTTACAATAACGACTAAGAAAACTCAAACCGAATTATGTTTCACCACCAGAGAAAACAATTAATTGAAGTTCATTTCTTCCATTTGAGTAAAACTCTTAGCGACTAGTCTTTCCTTGAATCGAGGTTCCTCAGCCCTAGATTACATTCTTTTTTTTGTATACCCATTTGCAGCCTACTACTACCTTCGGTCCTCTAGGTAATTCAACAAGCTTACATGTCTTTGACACGCTATAGCTTTCTTATGGCTACTAGGTTTGTGCATATCAAATTCTTCCAAAATTGACATAACACATACAACTATATTCACATACTTTTTTTATGGTCTGGTCTATCTTCTTTCTCTACGAAATGATATGCTATAAGGTTGTTGATCTGGTTCGGGCACATCACCGTCACTATCATTTGATGTTAACACTTCACATCCTGATCCTTGATCCACCTTGAAACCATTCAAATTATTAGACCTACAAGGATTCGATACTACTTTAAGTTTCACATGTTTACTCACAACCGATCATGATTCGGCCATTTCCTCTACTTTCTTCCTTATTGTCTAGCGACAGAGAGTCATTATAATCACGTCCCTACTAATGAGAAAACATGGAGACTATATAAAGATAGACCATAACCTATATCATTTTAATATAGTAGGATATCTAAGAAATATACACCTTTTCCCCCTCGAATCAAGTTTACCATCTCTCACATGAGCATACACATGTAATCGAACACCTTAAATTATTCGTTTTCAATCAACGATCTAGAATAAATCTAAAAAGAAGTTTTACAATCAATAGCCGTTGATAAAGGCCGATTCTTCAAGTAACACACTGTATTGATAACTTCAATATAAAAATCATTTCTCACACTCGAACTGGAGAATATTCTCTATGCGTTGTCACAAAGTGTTATGTTCATTCTTTCCGTAATCCCATTTGGTTGTGGTGTACTAGAACAGGTGTGATGATGCATTATTATTTCAGCATC
Source organism: Limnanthes douglasii subsp. nivea (assembly GCA_036936605.1). Classification (NCBI taxonomy): domain Eukaryota; kingdom Viridiplantae; phylum Streptophyta; class Magnoliopsida; order Brassicales; family Limnanthaceae; genus Limnanthes; species Limnanthes douglasii. The sequence goes on from JAUPFV010000001.1 coordinate 102,278,611, forward strand.
AGATAACTCGTTGAACTCATTACTATAAAATTCTAACGCATTATTTGTCCTAAGATGCTTGATCTTTCTTCATGTCTGCTTTTCAATCATTGTCTACAGTTTGACAAAGGTTCAATATGCCTCATATTGGGGATTCAAAAAATTTACCCACACCATCCTTGAATAATTATCGATCAAACTCATGTAGTATATAACTTCAATCTTAGATGAAATTCTGTTTGGTCCCTATAGATCTAAGTCAATGTAATCCATTATTCTTTTTGTTTTTCTTACAACCAACTTGCTAAATTTTACTATAGGTTTTTTACCAAATACATACTATTCACAAAATCCCAATAATTATGCTTTATAACCTTTCAAAAAATATCTCTTTCCTAAAAATAACTAATCATTTTTCACTCATGTGACCGAGACACCAACACCATAGTTGAGTATGATCCTTCCGAATTTGAATATTTGTTCCTCAAATAAATAGTTCCTTACATTGGTTTGTAAGTATCAAACCATTGTATATACTGAACCATGTGATACATAACGAAAGTATCAAGGACGCAGATTTTTTCCCTCAATTTGAACTGACAGGCAACACATCTCAAATACCATTTTTTTCACTATCATCAGAATCGTTCATACATTCGATTAGGTTTATAATATTTTTTTATTTTCCTTCTTACGTTTTAGTTTGATAAAAAAATCTCACTTGCATCGCATCGTTTGAGTTATTGGCTATTGATTTATACCTCTAATTCTTATTCTTTAAAAAAATCCCATTGTTGTTAGATATTGGCTTAGTCATAAGACCATCCTGTTCTGTTTGATTGTGTGACTGCAACTGTCTCAATTTCTTTGATTTTGGTACCTCTTTGGCATCTCGTACCATACATTATGGTATCCACGAAATTATCATAGAAAGTAGGTAACAGTCTCAAGATAAACAAAGTTGGATCCTCATCCTTAATGATGATATCAATATTCTCCAAATTTATAGTAATTGATTATAGCTTATATATGTGTTCAGTTATGGATATACATTCTTTCAATATGAAATTGTACAAGCATTTCTTCAAGTATAGTTGGTTCACGACTAATTTATCTTAGTTAAGTACTTTTAGCTTCTTCCATGAGCAAATGTTTTTCTTCTCACCACTAATCTCGCGAAGAATATTATCTTTTACACTCATTAGAATTCAACATGGAACCCTTTCTTGAATATCTTGCATCTTCTTTCATCTCTAACGGTAGCTTATTCTCCACAGACTTGCACAACCCTTGCAATACTAAAGAAGATTTGAACTTAATCTTTCACAAAGAAAAGTTGGATGCTTCATGAAATCTTTTGATTTTGTATTTTTTCAATGTAGATGCCATTGCAAATCCTAATTGCAAAACTAAATTCCACAATGCGAAGATCTTATACTATTTTTTTATGAAACAAATACCATATGACACAAACGGCTCAAACACTGTACAAAATAAAGAACATAAAAAGAACACTTGATTGTAACGTAGTACGACAAATATATACGTCCATGGGAACCGCCAAAGAAAAGTATTTCATTTTGATAGAAAATGACTACATATTTCAAATGTTCATTTTATGTAGTCATGGTAGTCTATTTATAGAAAATAACTAGACTTACTATATAATGGTTCTAATTAGCTCATATATCTCGCACAATATTATATTTCGCATGTTATTATAAGTATATAAAAATGTACTAGTGGACACAAGACTGTCCCAGCGAACACAAAATACACTATCAATAATACAAAACTATATTCTCGGATACCAAATACACTAAAAACATTAATATCACCAATGTCACCAAATACATTAATATACTTCTATCCCTAATGATTTAAGATATAACCATAACCATTCGAATCACCCTCAACAAACTCGATACCAACTCTATAGACTTTGTTAGTGTTTTATTCGCTGGACCAAAGTACGATTTTTGCAGAGTCGCTTTGAAAACATCAAAATTCTCAACAATTTTCCAAAAAGGAGATTTTTTCACAAATAAATATTTTACTTTATCATCAAACAAATGTTATGTTTGAGAAGACCTTATTACAAAATCTAAAATATTCAACCTTAACCGGACGTTCTCACTGTTAAAGATATAAGGCCTAACCTCGTTAGCCATTTTATTATATATATATATATAAATAAGATTCTATACACTATGAAATCGACATGCTTTCTAAATAATACAAAAACAATAACCACTTTTTATTTTCTTTTCTTTTTTATCTCTTTTGCTCTTTATTTATCATGGTATCAGACCCTAGAATAATTTGATCAGGGAAGAATAATGATCCCCGTGGTTCGTGGATCTAATAGGTATTCGATTTCGTATTAATATTGAATTTCGGTTTGGAACTGGATTTATTTGGAAATTTTGGATCTTTTCAGAAATGTTGGATTGTGTATTGCTATTGATCTTAACAGAGGAGGTTAAAGTTCGATAGAGGGTTGTATTATTGTTTTGATTTGGGAGGAAATAATCTACTGAGTTATTGAAGTTATTATTTGATAAAGGTATAATGCATAGTGTTATTTGGGATTGTGCAGTAGCAAGTAAACACCGACACGTATTTTGTAATAAAATTAATTGGTAAAATTGCAAGTGATTAATCGCTGAGATTGCATTAATACCGTGAATTAATTGGTGAACCGTAAGAAATTAATTGGTGAAATTGCATAAGTGAATTAATGGCAGAAAAATAATCGGCGCAACCCTGATCAAACGGTCTGATTGAAAGACAACCAATGTTTGTTTTTGCTGAATTTTGGAGGGCGTGTTTGTGACATCCAGTCCTTCAATTTGACATGTTAGATTATGATTCAGTGCTACCGTTCAGGAGATCTCGCTACTAGAACAATGCATCAGTTTTGTTGGTAAAACCGTGAATTCAATTTGATTTTGGTTTTGGTTTTGGTTTTGATTCAAAACTGGAAATTATAAATTAGAAATTGGAAATTGGAAATTGGAAATTGGAAATTGGAAATTGGAAATTGGAAATTGGATTTTGTCCGAACTGATTTTTTCCCAGAATTTTAAAAGTCTTTCTTTGGATCGGGGGAAATTGTCACAATCTGATTCGACCTACCAGCCAGTTTTTACCTAGATAAACGATCCCACTAAACCTAAAAAGTAACCTATGCATTTAATTTGTCCACGTTTGTACTGTCTTTAATCATTGCAAAAGCCTCTTCGTCTCCTTCTAGGTATAATGTTTCTTTTTAAATTAATAAATAAACCATTTTCCACTATTTTATTATCTTCATCACTCAAAACCCTTCTTCAGAGCTTTCCTCCCTTCTTTCAAAACTGTTCTTGGATAGTTTTATGTTTACGGCTAGAAATGCTCTTGTAAAAGGCGGCTGGTTGAATCTTTCTGAGTTAGAGAAAGCAAGGAAAGTCGAAAGAGAGAAGCGTATTGCAGCCGGTCTCCCGGTCTTCCCGAACAAAAAGTCCGATAAACCATCCCAAGAAGCTGATCAAGGATCATCTTCCACCAGGTATCCTAAACCCAGACGTCTGTTCAAACCAATCCTTTCACGAATCCCATTAGGCTCATCTGTTCAGGAGTTCCAACCCTTCGGTACCAAAGAAAAGGCAGTATCAAGTGTTAGAAAACCCTCCCCTTTCATAGCCATGGGATCAGATATTGAAAAATCTCCAGAAAAATCAAATCCACGCAGGAAAAATCATTTGGTGAAGGCCCAAGCAACTGCCTCACTGTCAAAACCCTCAAAACCGGAGGCCTCTAAAGCAACATCCAAGGATAAACCCTCCGGATCGGAGGTATCCATAAGATCGCCACAAGATAAACCCTCAGGATCAGAGACATTCAAAGTAGTCTCTCAATCGAAGTTCTCTGAAACTCAGCCTCAACTGGATAGTAAGCCTTTGGAAACAATTGGCGCTCATCCATCCGAAGAGCTTTCGGAGTCAGAAACTGCTCCCCTTCCATCCACAACTACTGAGAGACCTTCCACAGTAATGGAAGAATTGATGGAGGACAACATCGAAGAGGACCCCTTCGAAACTAAAGCCTCAGGACAAACTGGGGATGCTGCCTCTGGTAGGAAAGGAAAAGGCAAAGTGAAGGTTGGTGTGGCTCATCCGGATCTCCCGGAATGCTTGGAGGGCAAGGTAGGGCCTTGTTTTCAGATAGTCAATGTTAAGTATTTATTGGCCATGCAGAACATAAATTATGTCTATACTCATACTGCCGAGCTGGGCCGGATCCGGACAAAGTGAGGGATCCCAAAGTCAGTGAAGGTGAGAATACCTGTCACTCCGGAGACTCCGATGGACTGGAAACTTAATGAAGTGGTCATCTTCACCGAACTGTTCAACTGGGGGCTCAGATTCCCCTTAGACCCAGAGATTGTCAGGTACTTCCACCTGATAAAGCTTTGCCCAAGCCAATTAAGTCCAAATGCTTGGTACTCCCTCATTTCTTGCATAATGGAATCAAGGCTGTCCAAAATCCCTCTCCCTATGGAGCAATTTGTCGTTGTGGCAAGTCTGTGCAAGAATCACCACATCACATTCTACCACCACAACATGGGAAACAACTTCAAATTGGTAGACGACTTGTTGGAGTCGGAGAAGAGTTGGGGAACTCAGTTCTTATTCATCAGTGGGTCATGGAAACTGGGAGGAAGATCAAAGCCAAGATCAACCCTAGTATGCTTACTAGTAGGTAGAAGAGTACATGTAAGCTCTTCAATTTTGTTTTTCATGTTCTCTTTTTCACTTCAAAAATATTCCACTTCTGAATTATTCATTACTTGTTTTTTCAGTATTACTAAAGGAGTATACGGGATAGCTCAAGTAGGGGCAGAGTACATGTGCCAAACTGAATGCATGGGCCGCGAATCGTTGGGGGAATGCTTTCCACAACGGCTTCACCTATGGCAATATGGTGAGATCTCATCTGTGGAATAGCACAGGTCGGAGAGATCTTACATGGGAAGAATTGACCACACCCCCTCCCCCCAGGTGTCATCCTCAAACGGACAGAGGAAAAAGATGGTAAAATGGTCTTGCTCTCTAGATCCAAGGCTCCCAATAAGATGAAGGGGAAGAAGAAGAGAACTGCAACATAAGCAGTTCGGGCTGCCACAGAGGAGACCGGTCCGGAGGACCAATGAGGTGAGAACCAATGAGGGATCGATACCTACTTACTCAAAGTGGTTGAAAATGATACTGTTAAGAAGGCAGGAGAACTAGAAAATCCACTGAAGCCTCTCAAGAAGGATCGTAAAAGGGGGGAAAGTAGTGATGAAAGGGCTTCCAAGAAGAAAAAGGTCACCCTAGGGGGAGAAATAACTCTTCGCCCTTCAGAGCTTCTTCCTCCACCAGCTCCTGCCGACCCCACCTTGGCAGAGAAAATTCCAGCAGATTTGCAACTGAGATAGGGTACTGAAGGAGGGATTGACATCAGAGCCCTTCAGGACATTGGTCTTTACTTCACCGACTCAGAGAAAGATGACTTTGCCGGTCCTTTCTGTCCTTTAGGCTCTTCCAACATGGTGACATACAATGGTAAGTCTTTTTCTATTTCCGAAGACCAGGATACGGTGGCCCATTCTCTTTTAGGTCATATCCAACTAGTGCTTGATCTGGAGAGGCAGGTAAAAATCAGTCCACCCTTATCCAAACCTTTAATACAAACAAGGAGTCTCTGCCAACCAAACTCCTCAATGCTAATCAAAGTATAGAAGAATCGAAAAAAGAACTTGAAGTGTTGAAGAAGGATAAGGAAGATCTGTCGACCAAGCTGGCCACTTCGGAGAATGCTAACACTGATCTCCAAGCTAAGTGCTCTGGTTTGGAGAAAGATCTCTCAACCTTAAAGGAGGATATAAAGATCAAAGATGGTGCCATTCAGACCTTGTCCGGCGAAAAGACTTCCCTTGAAGAGGCTGTGTCTAAGGCAACCAAGGAGAAAGGAGACTTGGAGAAGGAGCAAGAATAGAAGATTCAGGCCAGCATTGATAAATATACCAACAAGGTGATAGATTCCTTGGAAGCAAGTTTTGCTGAGGTGAAGTCTGACATGGTGCTACTTTTCCATGAAACGTTTCTGAAGAGGACACTTGGTTCTTTGTGGAAATATGTGGAGTATGAAGACATCCCGTTCCATACCATGGCAGATGGTGATAAAAATAACTACTCCATTGGAATCGACTCTACCACCGATTAAGAGGAAGGCACCGGTGAGATTTCAAGTGATGAGCTTAAAAACCCTAAGAAAGGAGGCGATGCAAGAACATCCGAAGGGAATAAGCCCTGAGGTTTTTAACTATCTTTTGTGTTTTCTTAATTTTATGAACCGTTAAAGTCCTTGGATGGCCAATGTATTTTTGTAATTGTATCCGGTCTAAGTCCGGATAAGTCTTTCACAACACTTAAAGTCCTTGGATGACCAACGCATTTTTTGCATTTTAGTAACGATATCCGGTACATACCCAGACAGGCTTATCTATTAAATTTTACTTTTTCCCATGCTTGCTCTCAATTTTAATGGCTAATGTTTAAAGAGCCATAACTTACTTCAAAAATATTTAAAGTGAGAGTGTTTAGTATCTCCGATGTCATATATTTAATGGTCATGATTCAACAAGACTAATCCGATCTATCAAAGATCCTCAATATTAAATTAAAGACTTGAAACGAATTGTAATCAAACCACATCGAATGTTTAGGAAGACATCATATTTTATTAAAAAAACCAGACACCTCATGAAAACCTCCCCGCACCACCAGGGTAAGAAAGAGTATGCCCTCTAATATTTACATTGACTTCAAACAAGTAAATATTTATACAACTTTCATTCTAGATATAACCTGAGGTGTTCAATATTCCATGGGCGCTTCAGAATTCTTCCATCTTTGTCTTGAAGCTTATATGTCCCATGCTTAATTTTTTCGGAGACCTCATAAGGGCCTTCCCAGTTCGGAGCCAACTTACCGAACTTCTTTTCCTTAATATGCAAGAAAACTTTTCTTAAAACTTTATCTCCTGGTTGAAAATCCCTTCTCTTGATATTGGAAGAAAATCTGCTCCTCATCAATTCTTGATAGTGGGTTGTTCTAAGATGAGCTTTAACCTTTTTTCTTCAATTAAGTCTAACTGACTCCTAATTTCCAACTCATTGGCTTGTTCGGAATAGTTGTGGACCCTGTATGATGGTAGGGTTGCTTCTATAGGAGTAATTTCATCCATCCCATACACCATGGAAAAATGAGATTCTTGAGTAGCCGCCCTAAGAGTAGTCCGGTATGCCCATAATACTTCTTGCAAATAGCTTGGCCACTTCCCTGCACCCCCTTATAAATTCTTTTTTAAACCGGACATAATGGTCATGTTTGCCACTTCAACTTGGCCATTTGCTTATGGGTGGAAAGGAGAAGAGAAGCAATGCTGAATGCCCCTGGAAGCACGAAAACTCTCCATATCCTTGTTATCAAATTATGGCCCGTTATCTGTGGTTATCTTTTGTGGAACCCAAATATATAACAAATGTTAGACAAGATAAAATTTATAATACTTTTTGAAGTAGTTCCTGCCAGGGGAGCTGCTTCTATCCATTTTGAGAAATAAGCAATGGCTACAATAATAGTCCTGCACCCTCCGGACGCTAGTGGTACAGGCCCTACTAAATCCAGTCCCCAACGAGCAAAAGGCATTGGCTCAGAAATAGACTCCATAGGAACTGCTGGGATATGAATTTCGTTACCATACCTTTGGCATGGGTCACACTTTTTCACCAATTCCTTAGCATCTGCCATTATGGATGGCCAATAGTATCCGACCAATAAAACCCTCCGGGTTAGAGCTCTGTAGCCACAGTGTGTTGATCTCTCTCCATCATGTAGTTGAGATAAAAAAAAATTAGGATTCTTGAGCCCCCAAACAACGCAGGAGAGGTCTGCTGAACGACTTTTTATAAAGAACTTCCCTTATGATCAAGAAACCATGAGCCTTGTGTTTGATTTTCTTTGCCACAAATTTCTCCGGAGGCAAAATTCCATCAGAGATGTATTGAAGAAGGAGAAATCTCAGATTTTTAGATTGAACTACTTGTACACTCAAGCTCTCCTCCTCTTCCTTGTTCTGATTTGATTGTATATATGGAAATTATTGTACATGAATCCACGGGTAGGACTCAGAGTATGCTATGGTTGCTAAGGATTCTCCCAGCGTATTTTCCGATCTAGGAATATGCTCATAGCAAACATTTTTGAAGTTGGTTGCTACTTCTTTAAGAACGAATAAGTATTTGATCAACTGCTCTTTCTTGGCTTTGGACTGACCTTGAGCATGGTGGATAAGAAGCTGAGAATCACTCATCAATCTAACTTTTTTAGCCCCACATAGAAAAGCTAACTTAAGGCCAGCTATAGCTGCTTTATACTCAGAATCATTGTTAGAAGCCCTGAAAGCAAAGCATATAGCCTCGTATAATTTATCACCATTTGGAGAGGTTAAAAAAATCCCAGCCCCACAACCCATTGTGCTTGATCCATCATCTGGCCGGACAACCCACTCTTTTTTAGTTTTCTCTTCTGAAGCTTGTTTAGAACTTCTGTTCGAATGAAACTCTACCAAGATATCAACAACAGATTGAGCTTTGATAGCAGTCCGTTGGCAAAAATTCACCCAACTCCACTGACCATTTGGTCATCCTGCTTGATATGTTTGCTTTCTGAAGAACATTCTTCAAGGGAAAAAATGTTCGGACGATGATGCAATAAGACTGAAAATACGCTCTTATTTTTCTGGCAGCAATCACTAAGGCCAGTGCCAGTTTTTCAAGCTTTAGTTACTTTTTTTCAGCATCTATCAGACTCTTACTGATGTAGTAAACCGGACGAGGATAATTGTCCACCTCTCTTACCAACACTGCACTTATAGCACATTCTGACACAGCCAAATATGCATAAAGTGTTTATCCTTCAGCAGGCTTAAAAAGGGTTTTGGGAGAAGACAAGTGCTTTTTTATTTCATCAAAAGCCTAGATGCATTATGGAGACGAGTTGAAGTCTTTAGCACCTTTCAAGGTCTAAAAGAACGTGGCACATTTTTCCGAAGACCTTGAAATGAAACGATTTAAAGCAGCCAATCTTTCGGTCAAACTTTGTACTTCTTTAATATTTCGAGGATGATCCATTTTTAACAGAGCATCGAGCTGGTCCGGATCAGGCTGTATCCCTTTTTCACCTATTACATAACCCAAAAACTTTTCGGACTGCACCCCAAACACACATTTTTCTGGATTCAGCTTTAAATTAACCTTTGTCAAGTTGGCAAAAGTTTCTTAAAGATCACGTTGGTGCAATTATTCTTCTAAGATTTTAACCATCATATCATCGATATACACTTCCATATTTCTTCCAATCTGATCAGCAAATGCTTTGTTCACCAACCTCTGATAATTAGGTCTAGCATTTTTTAACCTAAAAGACATCACCTTGTAACAATGAAGACCCCTATCTGTACAAAGATAGTGTGATCTTGGTCCTTCGGATCCACCTGTATCCGGTTATACCCAGAGTAGGCATCCATGAAAGACAATAACTTGTTGCTAGATGTGGAGTCCACCAACTGATCTATCCGAAGGACCGGATAGAGATATTTTGGGCAAGCTCTGTCGAGGTCAGTAAAATCGATACGCATACGCCATTTCCCATTCTTCTTCTTAACTAACACTGGGTTAGCAGTTTACAAAGGATACTGAGACTTCTTTATGTGCCCCATCTTGGTAAGTCGATCGAATTCTTGGACTATTACATTCTTTTTTTCACAACTAGTGTAACATCGCTCCGGATGGACATCTTGTGTGATATAACACTTGCTGGAACTCCGGTCTATTCAGTATTACACTAGGCAAAAACATGTTGGTGATCTGCCAAAAAGGACAATAACTTTATCTTCAGCTCTGGTGCCATCTTGGAGCCAATTTTAACACTGTTTCCTTCAGCCAGAGAGTGGGTTTCAACTTCTTCAATTGGTATCAAAACACCAGGGGTCTCTCTAGGGTCATCAATTTGACCCCCACCCCCAAAGGTCCCCAACAACTGCTAATCTTCATTAATCCGGACTGCCCCTAGAGTTTTAGGAGCAAGTGCAATTGCATAACATTCTCTTGCTATCATTTGGCTACTCCGGACAACTCCCACTTGTCCTTGAACTGCATACTTCAAACATTAATGGACTGTTGAAGCCACATCATGTATCCTAGAGAGACATGACCTCCCAAAGATCGCATTATAGCATGTGGGGCAGTCTACCACAACGAATATCACCCTAACCATCTTTTTAAAAGGGCCTTTGCCCAACAATACCTCATCCTCAAATTCTCCGATTACATCCGCAGATCACCCTGTAAGCACACAATGGATATGTTCGAACGTTGAATTACTGTAGATTATTAATCTGCTTATAAGAACTCAAAAGGAGAACATTGGCTGAGCTGTCAGTGTCAATCAGAATTCGTCTGATGTGTTGCCCCCAATTGAAGCTCCTAACACTACAACATCCTCATGAGGCCCAGTTATATTTCTTAAATCGTCTTCATAAAAAAAATGAAAGGAAAAGGAATTTGGTATTGATAATAAGACATGCCTCCCTCTAACTGAGCAGCTAGGAGTCGGCGCTGTTATAATGTCCCCCCGAATATAGTAAGTGACTCAAAAAAGCTTATGAGCCCGGACACTGTCTTAGTTTGTTTGGTTATGACCCTCACTTTATTCTGGATCGGATCAGGATCCAAATACTCTGAATCAACATCAAATCTTTCAAGGATCACCATAGCCCCTTCTGGAGCAGATCTCTCCGCATTGTTCGTTGGGCCAGTTCAAGGAGCATTGTCAGGCATGTTTCCACTCATTCTCTTGACATAAGCTCCCAGCTTGCCCCTATCAATAAGATTATGTACCTCTTGTTTAAAAGCGATGCAGTCTTCGGTGTTGTGGCCAATATCATGATGATACTGGCAAAAACAAGTATTACGACTTTCCCTGAGAGATTAAAGCGCTGCCGGCTTTTGGAAATGAACCTCATCTTTAGTTTTGTCATAAATGGTTGCCACATTCTCCTTTAACTCAGAAAACTACTCCAGTTGGACCCAAGGTCCTCGTTTATTTCTGGGCTGCTGGCTCTTCGCTGGATTTGGGTGGGATTGAGTATCTTTGGCCCTGTTAGACCCATGTCCGGTTTCTTTGGCCTTGTATCCGGACTAGTTCTGGTTTGGAGCAGCTGGGGCAGACCTTACCTGTCTGTGTACCCTATTCTTCTTTGTTTCATCCATGTTGATTTGATTTCCCACGTGATTTATCAAACCACTCTAGGTCATGGCCTTCTTCCTTGTTACCGAATCAGCTAGATTCCGAGGGTTTAACCCTTGTCTCAAAGAAGCTATTGCTACTTGCTCAAAACAATCAGCTAACCCATTTTTGGTATTTACAAACCGACTTATATAGTATTTTGAGTGACTCATTTGGCTCTTTGGCACAATGGATAATAGTGTCTCTATTGCCCTTCAACTCTTTACTCCCAAAAAATTACCTTCGGAAGGCAACCCAAAATGTGTCAAAGTTTCTGATACAAACCTGTGGCAAGCTATTGTACCATTTCAGAGCACTTCCCGTAAAGGATAAGGAGAAGGATCCACACAGAAGTTTGTCATCATCATCAAAATCCATCATAAATTTTATAAACTGTTCCAGATGGTTGTCTGGGTCTTTGCTCCCATCGTATTTATCCATTGCAGTACTGTCAAATCTCTTAGGAAGGTTTCCGGACAGTATCTTGGCAGACAATGGAGATTGCCTCCAATTCCGACTATGACTAAAAACTGTGTCTTCATTAGGTGTTGCAAAAATACCTGGCTCATCATGGAAAGCAAAGGGATCAATCAGCAGCTGGTCCACATTCCTGTGACTATGGTTGTGGCTGTGAGATGACCCTTTTCCCAGATGCCTCTTTAGTCTCTCATGCCTATCTCTCTTTCTTGAATACTTTTTAACTAGATTTTGTTTATTTCTGGAACACCCCTCATCAGTTCTTGATGACAAGGACTCGTCAAGCTCATCCTCGTTCGAAGAACTACTGGAGGACTCAGACTCTGAGCTTTCCACCGACTTGGACCAATGAGACTTCTTGGAACTGACATGAGTCTTTTTTGTACTTAAATGAGTCTTTGCTGATGGGTCGTTCTCCTCGGGTTGTCAGTATGGTCAATGTAATCCATTATCATTTTTGTTTTTCTTACAACCAACTTGCTAAATTTTACTATAGGTTTTTTACCAAATACATATTATTCACAAAATCCCAATGATTATGTTTTATACCCTTTCAACAAATCTCACTTTCCCAAAATAACTAATCTTTTTTCACTCGTGTGACCGAGACACCAACACCATAATTGAGTATGATCCTTCCGACTTTGAATAATTGTTCCTCAAATAAATAGTTTCTTACATTGGTTTGTAAGTATCAAACCATTGTATAAACTGAACCATGTGATACAAAATGAAAGTATCAAGGACGAAGATTTTTTCCCTCAATATGAACTCACAGGCAACACATCTCATATGCCATTTTTCCACTATCATCAGAATCGTTCATACATTTTGTTATGTTTATAACATTTTTTATTTTCCTTCTTACGTTTTAGTTTTATAAAAAATATCGCTTGCATCACATCGTTTGAGTTATTGGCTCTTGATTTAGAACTCTAATTCTTATTCTTTAAAAAAATCCCATTATTGTTAAATATTGGCTTAGTCATAAGACCTTCATGTTCCGCTTGATTGTGTGGCTGCAACTGTCTCAATTCCTTTGATTTTGGCGCCTCTTTGGCATCTCGTACCATACATTATGGTATCCACGAAATTATCATAGAAAGTTGGTAACCGTCTAAAGATAAACAAAGTTGGATCCTCATCCTTAATGATGATATCAATATTATCCAAATTTATAGTAATTGATTATAACTTATCTAGGTGTTCACTTATGGATATACATTCTTTCAATATAAAATTGTACAAACATTTCTTCAAGTATAGTTGGTTCATGACTAATTTATCTTAGTAAAGTTCTCTTAACTTCTTCCATGAGCAAATATTTTTCTTCTCACCACTAATCTCGTGAAGAATATTATCTTTTACACTCATTAGAATCCAACATGGAACCCTTTCTTGAATATCTTGCATCCTCTTTCATCTATAACGGTAGCTTATTCTCCACAGACTTGCACAACCCTTGCAATACTAAAGAAGATTTGAACTTAATCTTTCACAAAGAAAAGTTGGATCCTCCATGAACTATTTCGATTTTTTATTTTGTCAATGTAGATGCCATTGTAAATCCTAATTCAAAAACCAAATTCCACAATGCGAAGATCTTATACTATTTTTTTATGAAACAAATACCATATGACACAAATGGCTCAAACATTGTACAAAATAAAGAACATAAAAAGAACACTTGATTGTAATGTAGTACAACAAATGTATATGTCCATGGGAACCGCCAAAGAAAAGTCAAACGGTCTGATCGAAAGACAAACGGTGCCGTTTTTGCTGAATTTTGGAGAGTGTGTTCGTGACATCCAATCCTTCAATTTGACATGTTAGATTATGATTCAGTGCTACCGTTCAAGAATTTTCGATACTAGAACAATGCATCAGTTTTGTTGGTAAAACCGTGAATTCAATTTGATTTTGGTTTTGATTCAAAACTGAAAATTATAAATTGGAAATTGGAAATTGGAAATTGGAAATTTAAAATTGGATTTTGGTGAGGATTATTTTAAGATGAGGGTAATTTTGTCAAGTGTTTTGGAAAGTTTTGAGAGTATTAAATGTTCATTACCCTCATTAAGAAAAGTAGTTGGGGTATTTATACCCTTAATTATGGACCCATGGGCTTTCGGGTCAAATTATGGAACTGGGTCAAGTTTAAGGACCCATTTACTTATTAAGCTGATTAGCATATAGCTTACTCAAAAAGGTGTTTAGTCATTCTTTACTTTTGTCCTGTCTGGATAGTTCAGCGGCAAGTTTATATCCAAATTTCCCTTGCCCGAAAATTTCAGTAGGCAGTGGTTAAGTTATCCGGACTCATTAGATTTAGTTTGGTATTTGGACTTAGATTTGGATTTGATTGAGTATTCGATTTGATTTTGCTAGAACACAGAGATTTTAAATTTGGGGTTGGTTTGATTTTGGATTTGGGGTTTGATTAACATTTTGTTTGTGATTTTTCTGATTTGGATTTTGTATCTCTTGGTTGTTTGATATTGTTCAATTAGATATTGTGGATCTCATTGCGAATATAATAGAAAAATATGATTTTCTACAATCTACTAGTAACAAACTGAATAAGAATAAATTTGTAATGCCTACATCTGCATATCATTCAGGTTTGTCATTGTCTTCCACGTCACGTCTTGATTCATCATTGTGGATTTTGGATTCGGGTACATCTTATAATATGTCACCTATGTCAGTAGAGGGTATTGGATCTATTTTTATCCTTCATATATTGGTATCCGATGTTTACTACGTTCCCACCCTTGCTTTGAATCTTGTGTCGGTTAACGAATTGTGTAAATCTGGTTATTATGTCTTGTTTTCCTGATTATGTTTGTGCTATAAAAAATCAACATACTCATAGAGTGACTGAGACAGGTCTTAAGATATGGGAACTGTATGTTTTAGAGAAACTCAAAGTAACAGATCTGGATGTTTATGGTGTTGATAGTGGAAAAAACATATTTGACTAATATTGCTGCCTCTGGTGTTGATTTGTTTCCGTTTCATTTAAATCCTTCATCATCTGATTTTTATATTTGGCATTATCGTATTGGACATGTATCTGCATCGCATTTATAAATTTTAGTCTCTATAGGTGCTTTGGGTCAATTAAACATTTGTAATATCTCGGATTGTAGTGGTTGTAAACTTGCAAAAAATTTGGCGTGACCATTTAATGAAAGTGTCACTTCTTCTATTTCTCTGTTTGATATTATTCATTCTGATGTATGAGATCCATCTCATGTCTCCACATCGGGTGGTTCGTCCTACAATGTTTCTTTCATCGATGATTATACTCGATATACTTGGGTTTACCTTGTGAAACGAAGATCAGATTTCCTTGGAATTTATAGAGAATTTTGGGTACTTGTTAAGACTCAATATTCTGTTGTACTAAAATGCTCCAGGTGTAACTTAGGAGGTGAATATACATCAAATGATTTTACTCAGTTACTTGCATCTGATTATACTATACATCAGTTTTCTTGCACTGACACCCCTCAGTAGAATGGTGTTGCATACAGAAAACATCATCATCTTATCGAGACTACTTGCTCTTTGCTTTTATCTGCCGAGGTTCCTACTATTTTTTGGTGATAATAAGACGGTAGATACCCTTCTTGAAACCAATGCTCAGTATTCTCCGACTGATGGTGTTCCTTTGTCAGACCCAACTCTATATCAAAGTCTTGTAGGAGCTTGGTCTATCTTAGAGTTACTCAGCCAGATATAGCTTATGTTGTTCATGTGGTTAGTCAGTTTGTTACTACTCCCACATACATCCATTGGGGAGCCGTTCTTCGAATATTGAGATATCTTTGTGGCATTCAGTTCCATAGCATTTTATTTCCCTCGACCTCTTCACTTGAACTGCGTGCCTATAGGGATGTTGCTTGGGATAGTGATCCTCATGACCGAAAATCTACTAATGATTTCTGTATTTTCGTTGGAGTTTCATTGGAAACAAGATGTTGTATCTCAAATCTTCTACTGAAGCTGAGTACCGTCCGATGACCGTCACCACATGCGAGATTGTTTGATTATGATGGCTTCTTGCAGATATGGGGGTTAATGTTAGTAAAATCGGCATGCATATAGCAAATAATTTTGTTTTTCATAGGAGGACGAAGCACATTGAAATAGATTGTCACTTTACTCAGCATCATATTCATATCGACACCATCTCGCTTCCATATGTTCCATCAACTTTACAGGTTGCTAATATTTTCACGAAGGCTCATTTAACATAGTGGGTTCGTTTTCTTTGTGACAAACTCTCAATACTTCTTATTGTTGCATTGTGAGTTTGCGGATGGGTGTTAAAGATATAAAGCCCAAGCCCGTTAATCATTTATTATATCTATAAATAAAATTCTATACACTATTTAATCAACAAATTTTCTAAATAATACAAAAACCCTAGACGCTTCTTCTTCTCTCTTTTTTTCTTTATTTAACACTCACATCCAACCTTATTTAGTTGTCATATTTCATCATCAACTAAAAAAGTCGTTTGGAGATTTTGGTACATCAGTAAAGTATTTAAGATATACTTCAAAGGTTGAATTCTATAAATTTTTAGATGACAGTGAAAGTTTGTAATAAAATATTTCGATTAAGCTTAAGCTGCATAAAGGTAAATTGGAGAATACAACTTACGAAGACAGTGCCATTGTATATAGCTATACTTTTAGACTTTCTCCTTTATCTACCCATAATATCGAAAATTTATTTCTTCAAACAAAAATTAACTCAATAATCAACAGAGTGTATAGAATGACGAAACTTCATTCAAAGATGAAAAACACCAAGATTTCTATAATAAGGAATAATCTCTGGACAATGTTTTGGGTATGACCACATAGACTGGTGTTTACATATATAACATGAACTGCAACCCTTTTCATTAAGTGAAATATAAGAGAAAGCAGAGACTTGCTTAAAAGCTTAATTATAGTTTCTCATTATTCTGTTCACAAAACTTGTTACAATATTAACGCATAATTTCATGGCAGTGGAACTACATCTTCTTTGTACGGGTAGTATTAAATTTGTTACAACCTTATTCAATGGTAACAAAATTGGTTCGTTTAATTTTAAAGTGGACCTTTTTTTTAATGAATTTCGGGTACTTAGATTTGTTAATGGGCTGTACGAAATGATTGGGCCGGCTTGATCCATAAAGAAGACCCTACATATAAAAAGCTTGACGTAGTTGAAACACACAACAAAAAAAAACCTAAGTTGTGTTTGAGACTCTTTTGTCCTAAAGCCAACCAAAATCAGAAGACATCTTGTTATTTCCACCTTATATATCTGTACCGAGATGCTCGCGACCGCTTTGCTTTTTCGGCTAAGGTATTTGCCTACTCCCCTCCCTCTCAAACAACGAGGTAAGGTCACGAGTCCGAATTTATCCCATAAAAATAAGAATCGGGTCTAAGATAAAGGTTTAATTTGGGTAGTCGTATTGTGTGATAAAACGTACTAAATATCCAATAACTCATGAACTTTCCTCACAAAACATAAATCCACCTCTATGGATTTAGTTTGTGCATAAACCAACTCTAAATAATCAGAGATTGAAGAATAGGAAATCCAATTTCATTAAATATAAAGAGCAAGTAGATGAGTTCCGTAAACCAACTCACCAATGCACGATACTCAAATTCCGTACTGGATCGTGTAACTACATTTCTTTTTGATGACTAAGAAATTAAAATATCCCGAAAGAAAACACAATAACCACCGATTGAACAACGATCATCTAATAAAGCAACCCAATCAACGTTAGTAACCCACTATTTTGAAGAACCGTGCTTGGTTTGACGTGAAGACCCAGAGAAGTAATACCAAATAAGTATCTGATCATCCTTTTAACACTCTGTAAATGTAGTCGTCATAGGATATTGTTGGAACTGGATAATGTTGTTGGAACTAGATAATTTTGTTCACATAAAAATAAATGTTTACACGAGTGTGTAAAGATATTATAAAGATCCTAATATACTTATATACCTTGTAGGATGCAGAATATGGTCTCCATCATACTAGGATATTAATACGCATTGGAGAGAAGCCAAAGTTTGCAGTTGATAAGCCTTCCCTGGCCAGTAAATCATAAATATACTTAGTTTGAGTCATCACGATAAAATTCAATGCCTAGGAACATATGTAAACAACCCATATTCTTGAGAGAAAATGTAGAATTTAGTTGCTGAATAAACCAATGTCATCTATATACACTAGTAGGTAATTATCACATGTCTTCACATAAAAGAACATAGAGTAGTAAACTCTAAAGTTCTTTAATACCCATAGAATTAGCATATCTTTTAGCTTAGAATATCAGGCACAAAAGCTTATTTTAATCCATATAGTTCCTTGTGTAAGTGACAAACATGTGATGGTTGCTTAAGATAAACAAAATCATCTTTGAGTTATGTAAAGGTTTTCAATGATCACACCTTTGAGAAACCATTATTAGTGTTCAATTGTCTCACGTACCAACATTTTGACACAACTATAGTTAGGATAAGTCTGATTATAGAAGCTTTAATCACTAGAATAAAAGTCTCAGTGAAGTCAATACCAAGTGTCTGGTGAAAATCCTTAGCCACCAACCTTGCCTTATGATGCTTATTAGACTTGGTTTTATAAAATCATTTGCAACCCACTAGGTTCATATTGGAATACCAAGAAACCAGAGACCAAGTGTGATTAGCCATAAGAGCAACATATTCTACATTCATGGCCTAAACCCAATTTGGATAAAAAGAAGCCTCATAAAACTTGGTAGGTTCATTATCCAAAACAATATAAAAATTAGTAATACATGAGTATATAACCTTAATTTTAGAAATCCCTAACCTGGCCCTAGTTACCATATGATGATTATTTACAATGATGTGTGGTTGGGTGAGGTTATCTAGGTTAGGAAATAGTAATTCTATAGTTAACAATGATGTTAGATTGCGTGGGGAAACCATGTTTTGTTGTTGAATGTGTATGTCTATCAATTGTGCTTGTGTAGACATATTATCAATGTTTTTTGACTCGCTATGTGGTATATGTGTGTATGTAGAATGTTTGTATGTTTGTGGTGGATAATTTTGGTCATTGGAAATATTTTATTTGTGGTCAAATTTGTTTTGAGGCCATGATTGTTGTTTTGGTGTAAAATTATGTTGAGCTGGAACATAAGGTTGTCGTATGAAGGATCTTGAACCTGGTATTTCCAGATTAGGAGAACCACTTGTAGAAAGTTGACTAGGAAAATTAGGTAACCGTGAAGATTTAGAAAAGTTTTCAGACACCTTAAAACTAAAAAAACACAAGGAAATTTGTCTTATTGAATAATTATATATCTTGATACATAGCCTCTGCCAATAGGATTATGACAGTTATACCCTTTTTAAGCATCACTATAGCCCATAAAAGGACATTTAATAGAATGAAATTGAAATTTATGAGGTTGATAGAGCCTCAAACCTGGAAAACAAACACACCAAAAAGTCATTAAGAAAAGATAGTTAGGTTTACAACGAAACAATTTCTCATAAGGAGTAGAATCTTGTAGAATAATATAGGAAACCTATTAATTATATAGACAACAGTAAGAAAAGCCTCTGGCCTAAACCTATAGGGTATATTGGACTGAGTTAGAAGAGTCATGCTTGTCTAAACAACATGCATGTTCTTCCTTTTTGCTCTACCATTTTGAGCAGAAGTTTGGGGGCATGATGTTCTAACTTGTATTCCGAAATCTTTAGTTATTGACATAAAAGGACTGAATTCACCTCTTCAATCAGACTAGAAAACCTTTATTTTCTTATAAAATTAATTTTCAACTAGTATTTAAACTTTTTAAAAAGATAATAAATATATATTTTTTCAAAGAATACAACCAGGTATATCTGGTATGATCATCTAAGAATAAAATATAGTCTTTATGGCCTGATTGAGACTCTATAGGGACTTGTCCTCATTGATCTGAGTGAATTAAATCAAGAACATTAGCTGAATGTGAAACAAAATTTGATTAATGTAATAAATGTGACTTTCCTAATTCCCAAGCATCACAAAATAACATTTCATTGACTGATAAACCAAGTAGATTACACTTCTTTAAAACAATTGAAATGACTCTGCTAAAAGGATGACCTAGTTTCCTGTGTTACCCTTTTAGTAGGGAATTAGAATTACTTGAAATAACTTCAGCACTAGAAATTAGTAGGTTGACAACTATAGACTCTTTAGGTTTAGGTGAACTGTAAACAAGTGGTGTTTCTATTTTGTAAAGACCATTCTCAGTTATGCCTCTAAATAAGACCCTCCCTACGGTTATGAAATTGAAGATATATATGAAAATATATAGATATACATTTTTTATTTATTTTAGGAACATGTAAAATATTTTGAGTTGATTTGCTCATTTATTTTGGTAGATTTGTTAGAGTCTCCTAAGTGTTTTGTACTTAACTTTTCACCACTACCTACTATTATGGTTTTTTACCTGTGTGGTTTATTTTCTGAGTCATCAGACTTGGAGTGTATATGGCATGATGATTAGCACCACTGTTAACATATCATGAATTATCACCTCCAAATTGATTATAAGAAACTAGAAAACTCCATATTTGGCTTCAAACCTACTTTGTTCAGTACGAGCCTGACTCATTACATTAAGATCATCCCTGAAATTAAAATAGGGACCGCCATATCCATATTTGCGACAGGTCTGGCAAGTTGGCTTATTGGAGTTAAATCTTTTACCATTTCTTATGTAGTTATATATACCTTTGTAGTTTTTAGGGTAGTTGTTGGTATGTCTTCCTTTATAACCTCTACACTGTCCCCTAAGAAAAATATTGTTTGATTCCCCAAACTGTTGTTATTGTTTCTATTTGATGATTTGTTGTCTGATTTATTTGTTAAGTAGCTAGCTGTGGCTAAACTATGATTTTTAATAGATTGTTGAAGTTTTTCAAGTCTACTCTCAAAGGTTAGGAGAGTAACTTAGAGATCCAACCAATTTCTAACCTTATTTTTAACTAAGCTCACGGTTATAAATGTGTAATCTGAATCCAAACCAAATTGAACTTGTGAGACAAGACCATCTATGGAAATAAACGAACAAGTATGAGTTAGGTTATCAATTTTATTTTTATTTTTCCTAGGTACTCCTCCGTTGTAGATTTGGCCTTTCTAGTTCTCTGAAACTCACACTTAAAATATGTTATGGTTAAACCTTGTTTGAGAGCCTGAGACTCTGGCTGTGATATCTCACAACTCTTTAGAGATTTCTTGCTCCATAAGTTGGACTACTACTTCATGGGTCATGGTACTGTAAAGCTACCCAATAAATAATTGATCTTTTGCAACCCAATTCTCATATTTTGTATTATTAATCATGGTACCATTTGGTCCATTTGTTAGTTTTGAAGGCTAATGTTTATCACCATTAATAAAACCTCTCGGCTTATTTTCTCTAAGAGTAAGTAATTATTTCGATCTAACATCAAGCTATTAAATGTACTAATGTGATTAATATGCAAATTTTTATTGGTGATGAGGCTATCAAGTGGTGAGTAGCCAAAACCTACAAAATCTAAGCTCAAGGTTGGTGAATTTGTGCTTTCCATTGAATGATTCAGACTCTAATACAAGGTGAAGTTGAAAAGGAAATAAAAAAATTCTTAAATATTTTTTGTTATAATTTTTTATTATTATGTTCGCAAAACTTGTTATAATTTTTATAAAAAATTATATGGTAGTGGTAGCATTTTTTTTCCTCGGGGAACCAGCAAATGCTAAGCGCACTAGAAAACAAATATCATGCAAACAAACCTAAAAATGTAAACCACACAAGGTGATTGACTCAATTAATAAATTATTTGCAGAGAGAATCGAACTCATAACCTTTGGTCACGAGCTATGCTTACTCCACCAACTTAGCTACTCCTTTCGGGACAATGATAACACATTATGTTTGTATAGGGTAGTGTAAAATTTGTTACAACCTTATCCAATAGTAACAAAATTGGATAAGGATTTGTAAAGTTACAAAAATTGTACCTTAATGTAATATGGAGGGTAATCTGGTCGGTATCCTAGACTCTTTTATTTGAATATCATAGATATTAGATTTGTTTATGGGAATTATGAGATGATTGAGTTCGATCCATGTATACCCCTTCCATACAAAAACTTGACATATCCAAACACAAATCAAAATCTACTTAAAACAGATATTTTGAACCATACTTCAAATATGACAACGAGGATTCAAAGATCCAAAATCAAATAAAAATAGAGAGTATAAAATCAAATTAATCTGAGATTCGTCGTTTCAAGAAATGATTAAGTTTCAAAACTAATACAAAAATCTGAGAGTTTAGATTAAAATAAATTTTTTTTAAATAAAATAAAATAAAACATTTAAGAAAAAAGTTAACATATATGCTTTGGTAGAATAATTTTTTTCTACCTAAAAATCAAAATCATTAAGAAATATCTAACATGTCTTACCTCTTTAGAAAAATATATAAAAATGATATCTAACATGTAACATTACTTAACTAAATATTATAGAATTTAACATAATTTACTTGAGATCTTAACAAAATCTAACGTGTCCTTAACTAAACAAATTCATAAATTCTAATATGCATCAACTAAAACGATTCAAACATAATAATATTTCATAAATATTTGAAATGTACGTTATATTTAAACAAACTTTTTGTTTATTTTAAGAAAAAATGGTATCCAAAATCTTAACGGAGTCTAAGATACTAAATCATGATATAAGCAGAAAATTGGTAAACATTAAAAATCATCAAAATCAATAAAAAAAATCGACCATATGTTACTTAGAAACTTATAAAAAAAACTCTAACACAGATTACTTATAATCTAATATGCCTAACTAAAATATTACAAAATCCAATATGCATCTCTTAAAATTTCACTAAAACCTTATAAAATATAACATTCATTAATTAAAATTTCAATACAATCTAATCTTTCAAATAAAATAAAATTTCATATAAATTTTTCTATTTAATAAAGAACTAAAATATTTAAAGAAAATCTAATATGTTTTACATATAATGTAATATGTCTTAATAAAATCTAAGATGTCTAACTTAAAATCTTATCAAAATTTTGACATGCTAAAGAAGTTGTATACCTTAATAAACAATCAAAATATTTAAGAAAAATATAACATTGTTTACTTAAAATCTTTAAGAAAAATATAAGATGGTTTACTTCAAATTTTTGAGAAAAATCTAACATGACTTACCTAAAATCTAGCATGCCTCACCTAAAATCTTAGAAAATCTAGCATGCCTCACCTAAAATCTAACATGCACTAACTAAAATCGTATAAAATCTAACATTTCATAACTAAAATTTCATAAAATTTAACACTTCCAAATATGTTTTTAAGAAATTTGTTCTCATAGAAAGATTTTTGTTTTTCCAAGGTTAATAAAGAGTTAAAAACATTACGAAACATCTAACCTACATTAACTAAAATCTTATAAAACCTAGGTTGTCTTACTTAAAATCTTAATTCACATGCCTTAACTAAAAATTTCATAAAATCTAACATGCATTAACTAAAATCAGGTTCAAACAAAATAATATTTCATAAAAAATAAACAAATTTATTTTGATAGAAGAAAACATTTTGTCAAAGCAATAAAATCTTTAAGACTAATCTAACATGTCTCACATAAAATCTTAAAAAATATAACATACCTTATCTAAAATCTTATAAATCATGGTACCTAAAATTTTCAAAACATCTAACATGTTCTAACTAAAATCATGTTCAAACACAATAATATTTCATAATATAAGACAAATCTCCAATTTATTTTAAAATTAAAATTCAAACTCATGAATAACCTAGTCCTAAAAAAATGTATCATCTCTTTATGCACATACTTCAATCATATCAATATTAATAACTACGGTTGGTGTGTTAGTTCTTAGGAAAATATCATTTCAGTTTTCAGTTGGAAGTTAGGTGGTTCCCTAAAAAATGATTGGACAAATTTATTTTGGTAGAACAATTTTTTTCCTAAAGAATCAAAATCTATAATAAGAATTTAACATGTCTAACCTAATATCATGGCTTAAATAAAATTCTTAAAAAACGTCTCATATAAAATCTAACATTTTTTACAAAATGTAACATTTCAAATAAAAAAGAATTTCATAAAAAATTAAAGAAATTAGTTCTAATCGAACAAGAAAAGGTTGTCTATGTTAAGAAACAATCAAAATATATAAGAAAATTATAATACACCTTAATAAAAACTTTATAAAATCTAACAGGTCTTACTTCAAATCTTAAGAATGTTAAATATATAAGACATTAACCCGTTAGCTCTTTACTTTATCTATATCTACGTAACTATTACTCTTTCTAATAACAAAATTCTAGTCACTATTATAGTTTCTCTTTATTTATTCTTTAGTTAAAATGGTATAAGAGCCTGGAATAATCTGATCGGGAAGCATAAAAATCTTCTAAGTATTCAATTTTTGATTCGTTGTTTGGATCTACTTTCTACTAGGTATTCAACCTTCGATTCGTTGTTTGGAACTACTTTCTATTAGGTATTCGATTTTTGATTCGTTGTTTTAATCTGCTTTCTGATAGGTATTCGATTTTCGATTCGTTGTTTGGAACTTCTTTCTGCTAGGTATTCAATTTTGATTCTCTGTTTGGATTCCATATTGATATACAATTTCGTATTGGTATTGTATTCAATTTCTCCTTGGTATTTTGATCCACTGTTTGGATCTAATTTATACTAGGTATTCGATTTTGATTCGTTTTTTAGATTGCATATTGATATTTGATTTTGTATTGGTATTGGTGTTCAATTACATCTTGCTATTTCTTGCTATTTGGATCTGCTTTCTGCTAAATATTACATTTTGATTCGATGATATTTAATTTTGTCTTAGTAATTCGAATCGTTTTTTGGATTTGTTTTTTTGTTTGGCTTTAAATTTGTTCATTTGTTTTTTGATTGAGATTCCATATTTTTTGACAGAATGACAGGAAAGGACAACTCTATGCAGTCGGTTGGTACTCAACTCAGTGAAAAAAATTACAATTACTAGAGCTATATTCGTGGTAAACATATGTGGGGATATGTTTTAGGTACAAAACTTCAACCTTCTAATACACCTAGTAGTGATAATTATGTTATATTCTTGACACATGGGAAACAGATAATACGAAGATCATCACTTGGATCAACAATTCTGTAACCCAGTTAATGGGTACTCAATTTCCAAATACAACACTGCCAAAGAGGTTCGGGATCATTTAAAAGGACTGTATGCGCAGTCTAATTTCCCTAGACAGTACCATATAAAGCTTTCCTAAATGTTTCGACTTTGAAAAGCTTTATATGGTCTCAAAAAAGTTCATCGTACTTATTTTGAAAAATTCTCAACAATTATTACTTCACTTGGTTTCCTTGCTAGTAATCATTACTCGGCCTTTTTATCAGATGTATGAGTGCATGAAGAATTAGTTTATCCCTATATGTAGATGATATGATCATTACAGATGATGATATTGATGACATTAAGGCACTAATACGTGATTTGGCTAAACATTTTGCGATGAAAGACCTAGGACTATTATGTTATTTCTTACGTATTGAGATGGCACACTCTCCAAAAGGTTATATTCTCTCTTATATATAATCTATATCTGATTTATTCGAGCGAGAGCGAATTTATGATAATACGACGGTAGATATCCCTTTTGAAACCAATGCTTGGTATTCTCTGATTGACTACGTTCCTTTTTCAGATGCAACTCTATATCGAAGTATTGTATGGAGCTTGGTCTATCTTACAGTTACTCGACCATATATAGCTTATGTTGTTCAAGTGGTTAGTCAGTTTGCTGCTGGTCCTACATCCATCGATGGGGGAGTTGTTCGTCAAATTTTGAGATATATTTGAGGTACACAGTTCCAAAGAATTTTATTTCCTTCGACCACTTCACTTGAAATGCGTGCCTATAACGATGTTGATTAGGATACTGATCCTCATGGCCAATAATCTACTACCAGTTTCTGTACTTTTCTTGGAGATTCATTAATCTCATGGAAAAGCAAGAAACAAGATGTTGTATCTAAATCTTCTACTAAATCTGATTATTGTGTTATGGCTATGACCACATGTGAGATTTTTGGGTTACAATGGCTTCTTGCACATGTGGGGGTTAACGTTACTAAACTCACTTCCTTACACTATGATAACAAAAGCGTCATGCAAATAGTAAAGAATTCTGTTTTCATAAGAGGACAAAGCACATTAAAATAGATTGTCACTTCACATCGGCACCATCTCGCTTCCATATGTTCCATCAGCTTTGCACGTTGCTGATATTTTCACAAAGGCTCAATCAACAACGCTGCTTTATTTTTTTTCGGACAAACTCTCAATGCTTATTACTGATGTATTGTGTTTTTTAGAGAGAGTGTTAAATATATTATGCCTAAGCTCGTTAGCTCTTCACTTTATCTATAAATACGAGCATATGTTCTATGTAATTCTTACGCATCCTAATAACTAAACTCTAACCACTTTTATACTTTCTTTTTATCTATTCTTAAGCTAACAAAGAAAACACGTCTTAACTAAAACTTTCACAAAATCTAACATGCCTTAACTAAAATTAGGTTCAATCATAATAATATTTCATAAAAAATTGAACAAATTTATTTTGAAAGAATAAACAAATTATCCAAAGAATAAACATATTTAAAAAAAACTAACATGTCTTACTCTAGCTTTAAAATCTAACCTGTCTTAAAATCTAAAATCTAACATGCCTGAACTAAAACTTATAAAATCTAACTTGCATTTCCTAAAAGCTTAACAAAATTTAGTTTTTCCTAACTATTTTTTTCTCAACATCTAACATGTCTTACTTTAAATTTTAATACAAGCTAACATTCTTATAAAATCTAGCATACCTTACCTAAACCTTAACATGCACTGAATAAATTATAAAATATAATATATCTTACTTAAAATCTTATCAAAATCTGACCCACCTTAACAAAAAAAATCACAAGATCTAACATGTCTTAACTGAAATTAGGTTCAAACATAATGATATTTTATAAAAAAATGTTATGATAAAAGAAAGAATTTGTCTAAAGAATCAAAATATTTAAGACTAGCATACCTTAACCAAGATCTAAAATCTAATATGATTTTAATAAAATATTATAAAATCTAATATTATTTAACTAAACTTTTTACAAAACCTAACATGCATTAACTAAAATCTTATAAAATCTAACATGCCTTAACTGAAATCTTATAAAATCTAACATACCTCGCTAAAAAGGAAATCTAATGATACTAATCTTTATGTTCAACTTATTAGAGTAGAAATCAGAATCATTCAAGATATTAATATGCTAAAATAGTTTCAAAGTTAATAAAAAATAGAATATATTTACGTTTCGTGACAATCCCCCATCGAAAAAGAACCAAAAACAAAGAGGGAGAATAAGATTAGATAACCTAAAATCTGACGAGAAATCATCATGATTCACTAACAAGAGAATATTATTGGTTAACTTCCACAATGCAATTCAAGTTTGCAACAAAATATACACAAAAAATATAAATCGAAGAGTATGATAGGAGATATATAAACTTTGATATCATGAGGAAAAAATAGAAAAAGAAAATAAACTCGTCAAAGTATATTTTCAAATTGTTTGGTTATAGAATTATAGAAAATCAAAAAATTTGAATTTTGAATAGATAAGGAAGAAGGCAAACAAAATGGGGTTTGGGAAAAAGGAAAAACATTTACAAAAATAATATAAAAGTAAAATAGAATATCTAAAATAAAAATACCTCATAGGTTATGGTTGGTTTAATATGATACCTTAATTGTCAAAATCCACCTGAGTGGTCATATAGGTTCGTGGATATACTTAAATAGTCAATTACCTTATTATTATCCTTATCTTTATTCGTGTTTGCTTTGTTTATAGTTTTATTCTTCAATATGTTTTATCTCTAGTTAAATTTGTCAAAATTTGTAATTTATACTAATTTATTTGTATCGAAGTTTTATCTCTATCATAGTTTTTATTGGTTACAAAGATTATGTGGCTTATTAACTATTATGCTAAGTCATTTTACCCTGTCAAGTATTTTAACCTAGATTAATCATTTTTTAGTATCTCCCATAATCTTGTCGAGTATGACGAGCTAAGAGTGCAATAATCGGTTGAAAACAACAACACTTTTTCTAAAGTATGTATTGATGAGACCATGGATATGTTGACGAGGCAATGCTAGAGACCCATAAAAATGGTGCTCAGATAACCACAAAATCTAAAATTATTGTGACCTCACCCTGTGATATGATTGTTCGAACATCCGAGTCGACAGTTAGTTATTGAGTGGGGGATACCCCTCTACACAAAAAATGTCAATTATCTTATCGATTTGTTTTATGAACTTAATGTTGGGTTATAGTGGTATCTAAAGGTAGGTTGTGATGCGATATAGCTCCTCAATCATGTCGAGTATCATGAGGTATGGATTTTTTTGTTAGAAAAGAATCAACTAATGCTTAGTGGTTGGCTGATGCGCCTCGTGAAACCATTATTATTTGATAAAACTCTAAATTATGTTAATTGACTCATGCCCCCCCGTGAAACCATTATTATTTGTTAAAATTTGAAATTATGTTAATTAGCTAACTATCTGATACAAAAGGACAAGCGAATGTGGACGGAAGTAGCAAGACCAGATTTATTGCAAAAGCTTTAGACAATGAAAAGTAGTTGATGTGCCAATCAATTATTTGGGTAGGTTTAATATGCCAACCATTATTGTAACGTAACGTTAACATATGAAATCAACTTTACACATGGGATTAACGACCTACTCTCAAACTCTAAAAATTCTAACACGCGTATACATGAGTTGCATATCAAAACATAAAACATTATCATAATTCAAGGAAAACCAAAAGGTCATACCTCACTTTACAATTAGAGAGCCAATGTTTTAGAGAAAATCGCTTATTTCTTGAAAAAACTCTAGAGTACTTCTTATTATAGCTTTAGTTCATAACCTCATTCAGAAATTATTTCTCTATGAACTCTAGAGAAACTAATGTCCAATTGAGGGAAAAAACTACCATGTCAAACCAAAAAACTTGCAAACTAGTCTAACACGAGTTTAAGCTTAAAATACGACGACTTGGTGCCCGTTGGGCCAACCTAAAGTATCTACATTATTAAGCTATTGTTTTTTGTTGCAGCGACACATTTTTCAGTTGAGAGGTCATATGTGTCCAAGTACATTTGTGTCCCATATGAGTTCAGGAGAATACTCAAGATCTACAATGTATCGCTCTATTGGTTCAATATATTTATCCTCAGACCAACCTTTTTGTAGGTGTCCCAGCTAAGAAAAGGTTGGAGAACCATAGACTTATTAGACTTATTAAGTCTACGTTCTTATGACTTGATAAGTCTAATTTTTATGTAAATATCGTTACAAAGACTATGTGACTGATAACTATTAGGCTAAGTACTTTTTTGGGCCAAATACTTTAACCGTGACTACTAATTTTCTTATTAGTGGTTCCCCTAATCTTGTCGAATATGACGAGGTATTATTTTATTAGTATGTTGAGAACAACAATACCTTTTCTAAGGTATATGATGGTCAGATCATCGATACTTTATGTGAGCCAGGTCAGATTGGTCGCGACCCATACAAACGGTACTTTGGCGTGACCTCACCCAATAATATGATTGTTTGACCATCCGAGACGACAATTAGTTATTAAGTGCAAGGAAGCCTTTCAACATTAAAAGACTATCAAATTTCTTTTTAGAGATTTAATGGTAGGTTGTATTAGAACATAACGATATGTTGTGATGTGCTGTAGTGCCCAGTAATGCAGAGTATGAAAATGTATAACTTTTTGTGGTTGGAAAAACATTTAAATGATATTTGGTGGTCAATCAATTATAGTTCGCCCCATTAATCGATTTGCTGACTATTTGATACAAGAGGGAAAACAAATGTGCATGGAAGTAGCATGACTCGATTTATTGCAGAAGTTTTGGACAATGAAAAGAAGTCGATCGTAGTTATAAATGATTTGAGCGGGATGAAAATACCAATCATTATTATAAGATGGCATTAACGTCTGAAATAAGCTATCAAATACGACACTAACGACCTACTCTCACACTCTTCATATTCCAACACAAGTATAAATGAGTTGCATATAAAAACATAAAGCATTTTTATAATTCAAGGGAAAAAGGGTCACACCTCACTCTATAATTATAGAACCAATGCTTAAGAGGAAATCACTATTGTCTGAAAAATATATGAAACGATCACTCTTTCAGCTTTAGTTCACAACCCCATTTTGAAATTGTTTCTCTCCAAACTCTTAAAAAATAATATATGACTAACGAAAACAACTACTATGCAACACCAAGAAGCCCACTGACTGACACAACAATGATTTAAGCTTAAAATGCAATGACTTGGTGCCCTTTAGGCCAATTTGAAGTATTCGTATTATTGAACGATCCCTTCTTATTGCAGTGATACCTGTGTTTCTTGTACCTCTTACGTAAACTTCTCTTAAGAGACGGGCATTGGTGTCGCAGAAGAGGTCCTCAGTGATCCACCCCCTCCGGAACAATATAAGGCTTTCTACTTCATGTGACAGTGCTCAGATAACCACAAATCATGTTGAAACTTTTCATGTCACCCTCTGGCGGATGCCCAACCCGCTGCCCCGAGAACGAAACTGACTAGCCCTGCATTCATAAATATTTGGGCAATCTGCTAGAATATGTGGTGGGATACCAGTACTGCTAGTACTCTCCGCTGAATTACCTGATCTTCATGGTGAATGAGGTATCATATACTTTGTCACCATACACTTTCCCAAAATAATCGGAAAAAACTACATATGCTCGATCCAATGAGATATTTTTTTTACTATCAATTTTAAAATATGCATGTGTTTTCCTCTTCATCCTCATTATTTGGACTGATTGCAGAAAACCGGTGTTTGCCTAAGTTATATTTCTCCAACGTGTGATATCGACTTATAATAGTGATCATTAGGCCATACTTAATGGGGTGTCATCCTCAAAAGAATATTTTATCATTATTTTTGTCATATTGTTGACCCCTAAGTTCCCTTACAATTATCTCTCAATGTTTGATAAGTACAAGGTTGTAGACGGTCTTCTTGATACATACAATGGTTGGAAGAAATCGTTTTTTGTAAAAAGTAACTCAAGACCGGTAGGATAAAAAGGTTTCTAACTCTCATTTACTATAACTGTCCTAGTAAGTCCCTTTTTTTTATTATTTGTCGATTCTTTCAATTTTTGTTAGTCTAGATCTTACAACTACTATAGCATGTTGATATCCTTCTATGATCCTTGATTTGAGTGAAAGATGTTATTATCCATTCAGCTGAAGCAAAATATCCAATTATGGGATCATTTTATCACTTAAGTTATATTTTTTTATCAAGTAGGTTGGTTTTTTCTCTCAATCATGTTCGATCATAAACTTGACCCACTCAATAAGGCCTATCTAGAAAGCACATTCTAGAACCAATTAAATTAATATTTATTTAGTAGTGGAGGTTGTGTGTAATACCTTCCTTAGGTGAAGATACTCTTCGATGTTGAGTGTAAGAAACACTTTTACCTTAAGTGTAGTATTGAGGTTGATTGTTTAACTATCCATAAGATCTTAGATGGTGGATCCTTGTCTCCACTATGGTTATATTAATAGTGTAGTTCTCCCACCATCTAGAGCATCACCAAACACACTAAGAATTAAAGTTAGAGAGAAAGTTAGAGTCAGAGAAAAGAGAGACAAGAATGCTCTCTTGAGTGTTAGAAAAATATTTTCTCTTCTAGTGTGAGTTGTAAGAGTGTTTTGTAATATTTCTCTTTTTCTATCTATATCAAAGTTGTTTGTTTGTTGTAAAGAGAGTGTTGTTTTATATTCTCCGCCAACAAAGTGGTATCAGAGCCACAAGCTCTATCCGAAATTTTGTTTTTAAATTTTCAACATATTGAAAAATATGGCAAATGGTGTATCATCCTTCCAAGTTCCAACACTCAACAACAACAACTACAAAAATTGGACTATCAAGTTGAAAGCTCTCTTTGGAGCACATGATGTGTGGGATGTCGTCGAAAAAGGTTTTGACGAACCCGAAGATGAAGCAAGCCTTGCTCAAGAGGAGAAAACAACGTTGAAGGATTCAAGAAAGAGAGACAAAAAAGATCTCTTCCTCATCTATCAAGCATTAGATGATGATGGCTTCAAAAAAAATTCAAGTGCATCTTCCACCAAGCAAGCGTGGGAGAAATTAAAAATCTCTTACAAAGGAGTTGAAAAGGTGAAAAAAGTACGTCTCCAAACATTAAGAGGTGAATTTGAATCCTTACATATGAAAGCGACCGAATCTATTTCTAAACATTTCTCAAGAGTAGCAACCGTTTCTAACCAATTAAAAAGAAATGGTGAGAAGTTAGAATATGTGAGATTAATAGAAAAAATACTCCGTTCGTTGGATCCTAAATTTGAGCATATCGTCGTGACGATTGAATAAACTAAAGACTTGTAGAAAATGATAATTGAAGAACTCTAAGGATCATTACAAGCCTATGAAGAAAAGCACAAGAAGAAGTAAGAGATCACCGAGCAAATCCTCAAAGTAGAACTGAAGGACATGCATGCAAATCAAGGAGATGATAGAAAACAACGTGGCCGAGACAGAGGCAGAGGCCGCGAACAAGGTGGTTATCATGGCAGTGGACGTGGCTGGAATTACAGCAACAATAATTTCAACTACAACTACGAGAAACGAGAAAGCTCAACACGAGGTCGTGGAAGAAGAAATACGAACTCGAGGTATGATAAATCTCAAATCAAATGCTATAAATGTCAAAAGTTTGGACATTTTCCTTCCGAATGCAGAGGCACCAACAATAGAGTTGAGAAGAGGGCCAACTATGTGGAGGAGAAAACGGAGGAAAAAGATATGTTACTACTAACATACAAAAACACTAATGAAGGTCAAGAGAAAACTTGGTATCTTGACAGCGGTGCAAGCAACCATATGTGTGGGAAAAGAAGCATGTTCGTAGATATCAGTGAAGTAGTGAATGGAAATATCTCTTTTGGAGATGATAGCAAAATATCGGTGAAAGGAAAATGTAACATTCTTATTCGTGCAAAATATGGTAGTCACCAAATAATTTCAAATGTCTATTACGTACCTAGTATGAAAAACAACATCTTGAGCTTGGGACAACTACCTAGAAAAGGGTTATGATATTCATATGAAAAATTATAGTCTTTTTCAAAGAGATGACAAAGGAGACTTAATTGCTAAAGTTCAAATGTGAAAGAATAGAATGTTTCCTTTGAATATTCAAAATGATGTTGCAAAGTGTCTTAAGGCGTGTTAGAAAGATTCATCATGGCTACGGCATGTTCGATTTGGGCATCTAAACTTTACAAGTTTAAAGTTATTGTCTAAGAAAGAAATGGTGAGAGGGTTACCATGTATCAATCATTCCGATCAACTATGCGAAGGATGTTTTCTTGGAAAGCAATTCAGAAAAATATTTCCAAAGGAGTCGGAATCAAGAGCCAAGAAACCTCTCGAGCTTATTCATACCGATGTGTGTGGTCCAATCAAGCCGACCTCTCCAGGTAAAAGTAACTATTTCCTTCTCTTCATTGATGATTTTTCAAGAAAAACGTGGGTATATTACTTGAAACGGAAATCTGAAGTATATGGAGTATTTAAGAAGTTCAAAGTAGTTGTGGAAAAAGAAAGTGGAAATAAGATTAAAGCCATGAGATCTGACCGAGGAGGGGAGTTTACATCTAATGAATTTCTAGATTTTTGACAAAGCACATGGAATTCTTTGCCGCTTGACAGTTCCTAGATCACCTCAACAAAACGGTGTGGCAAAAAGGAAGAACAGAACAATCCTTGATATGGCGCGAAACATGCTCAAAAGTAAGAAACTGCCTAAGGATTTTTGGGCGGAAGTAGTGGTATGTGCGATCTACTTGTCCAACCGATCCCCAACAAGAAGCGTTTGGGGAAAGACATCACAAGAAGCATGGAGTGGAAGAAAGCTCAGAATTTCCCACCTTAGAGTATTTGGAAGCGTAGCTCATGTCCATGTACCAGACGAACAACAAACCAAACTCGATGATAAAAGCAAGAGTTTTATCTTCATCATTTACGACTCAAGTTCCAAAGGCTACAAGTTGCACAACACAAACAACAAGAAGGTTGTGATAAGCCGAGACGTGATAGTTGATGAAGAAGGCGAATGAGATTTTGGGTCTCATACAAATGAGTTCATATTTTTCCCTCAAACTGAAGAAGATGAGCAAACACCGAATGAGCAATCACAAGATGGTGCAACCCCACATGCTTCACCAGCATCATCTACTCATGGAGAGTCACCACCTTCATCATTGTCAAATGGTAGTCAAAATGAGAGAGCAGTGGAACGTACAAGAAGCTATAGTGATCTTTATGAGGTAACTGAACTAATGGATAACATTACACTCTTTTGTCTCTTTGCTAATTGTGAGCTAGTGACATTTCAAGAAGCTACATAAAAGAAACAATGAAGAGACACGATGGATGAAGAAATTAAAGCTATCGAGAAGAATGACACATGGGAACTCACCTCACTTCCCAAAGGGTAAAAGACAATAGGTGTCAGATGGTTATACAAAACTAAGAGAAATGCTAAGGGGGGATTGAAAAACACAAAGCGAGGCTTGTTGCAAAAGGCTATAGTCAAAAGGCGGGAATTGACTATGAGGATGTATTCGCCCACGTTGCCCGATTAGAAACTATTAGACTAATAATTTCTTTGGCAGCTCAAAACAAGTGGAAGATACAACAAATAGATGTAAAGTCAAAATTTCTAAATGGCGTCCTTGAAGAAGAAGTCTGCATTCAACAACCATTAGGCTATGAGATCAAAGGTCGCGAAGATAAGGTGTTGAGCTAAAAAAGGCTCTTTACGGGCTAAAACAAGCACCAAGGGCATGAAATAGTAGAATCGACAAGTATTTCCAAGAGAACGGCTTCAACAAATGTCCGTACGAACACGCTCTATACACCAAGATCAAAGATGGAGATATTTTGATCGCGTGTCTCTACGTGGACGATTTGATCTTCACCGGAAGCAACCCAAGTATGTTCAATAAATTCAAGGAAGTAATGACGAAGGAATTTGAGATGAAAGACTTGAGGCTCATGGCTTACTACCTTGGCATTGAAGTTAAGCAACAAAAAGATGAAATTTTCATCTTACAAGAAAGTTATGCTAAAGATATCGTGAAGAAGTTTAAGATGGAGAATTGTAGCTCGATAAGCACACCTATGGAGTTTGGAGTCAAAACGTCCAAGCATAAAGAAGGAGAAAGTGTAGATCCGGCATTATTCAAAAGTTTGGTAGGAAGTCTACGCTATCTAACTTGCACGAGACCGGATATTCTTCATGCAGTTGGATTGGTTAGCCGTTACATGGATTCTCCAACAACAACTCATTTCAAAGCTGCAAAGAGAATCATTCGCTATCTGAAAGGTCAATTGATTTTGAATTACTCTATTTTATTTCTAATGATTACAAACTTGTTGGGTATAGCGATAATGATTGGGGTGGAGACATAGACGATCGAAGGAGTACTACTGGATTTGTATTTTTTATAGGAAATATTGCCTTCACATGGATGTCAAAGAAACAACCGATTGTCACGTTGTCCACTTGTGAGGCGGAATATGTTGCTGCTACCACATGTTTTAGTCATGCGATTTGGCTTAGAAATCTATTGAAGGAGATAGACCTAACATAGAATGAGCCAACTAAAGTGTATGTCGATAATAAGTCAGCCATTGCCTTAGCCAAGAATCCAGTATTCCCTGATCGAAGCAAGCATATCGACGTTCGCTACCACTATATAAGTGAGTGTATTTCAAGAAGGGATGTGCAAGTAGAATATGTGAAGACAAAAGATCAAGCTGCCGATATTTTCACCAAGCCACTGAAAAGTGAAGACTTCAAACGATTAAGAAAACTATTAGGGGTCATGGGATCAAGTTTAAGGGGGAGTGTTGGATCATAAACTTGACCCACTTAAAGGGTCCAACCCACTTAATAAGGCCCATCTAGAAAGCACATTCTAGAACCAATTAAATTAATATTTATTTAGTAGTGGAAGTTGTGTGTAAGACCTTCCTTAGGTGAAGATACTCTTTGATGCTGAGTGTAAGAAACACTTTTACCTTGAGTGTAGTATTGAGGTTGAGTGTTTAACTATCCATAAGATCTTAGATGGTGGATCCTTGTCTCCACTATGGTTATATTAATAGTGTAGTTCTCCCACCATCTAGAGCATCACCAAACACACTAAGAATTAAAGTTAGAGAGAAAGTTAGAGTGAGAGAAAAGAGAGACAAGAATGCTCTCTTGAGTGTTAGAAAAATATTTTCTCTTCTCGTGTGAGTTCTAAGAGTGTTTTGTAATATTTCTCCTTTGGAAATAGGATCATGCCCTCTCCCTCTCTTCATTATACCACGAAAAAGTAGATGCTTCTCGCTCCTACTAGAGGATCCCAGATCCGAATTCTTCTTAACAACATCAGTTTTGGGTCTAAAGGGTGATGAGGGGAATTCTGATTGTATGATGATAAATGGAAGATCTAAAAAAAGATGATTTGTGATGTTAATGTATTCTTTTTCTATTGAATAAATCATGCATTTTCTTGCGAGTCTTTTGATTTTATTTATATATCGTAAAATAACTTCCATTATCCTTACTATTTATCCAGTATTATTATTTAAATCATGCTATTAATGGAATTTTTTTTTATCACATGTTCCTTTAATGGCACACATCATGATATTTCAATAAATTTCCATGTAACTATCAATTCTTGTCAAGACGACGTCTTAAAGATGAGGTCTTGAAGATGAGGTCTAAAGATGAGGTATTGAAGATTAGGTGTTGAATATGAGGTCTCAAAAATGAGGTACGAATGCGAGGTTGACAGAGCCGAACATGAATAACCGAGCGGACCATGACTGACCAAACCGAGCATGACTAACCGAGCCGAGTATGACTAACCAAGTTGAGAATGACTAACCAATCCGAGCGTAATAAACCAAACTATGTATGATAAAAAAAGGTTGATTATGATTAGCCGAGTTGAGTATGACGAACCGAGTTAAACATGACGGGGTAAGACGGATTATAACTAGTCGAGTTGAGCATAACTAATCGAGTTGAGCATGATGAGACGATGATGATTATGATTAGCTGAGATGAGTATGACTACCCGAGTTGAGCATCACTAACCGGGATACACTTACTAACTGAGCTGCATATAATAACGTAAGAAGATTATAACTAGCCAACCTGAGCATGATTAACCGAGCTGAACATGACGAACCGAGTTGAGTATGATGAGACAAAGTTGATTATGATTAGTCAAGCTGAGAATGACTAGCCATATGAGCATCACTAACCAAGCTGAACATTACTAACTAAGAAGAACATGACAATGCGAGACTGATTATGACTGGCTGAGGTGGGCATGACTAACCAGCATGTATCTTGTATTTTATCATTATACAGGTATTATGTTTAGGTGGGCGCAATTTTACATGTTGCGTAGCCTGAGGGATTGATTTATTAGCTAGTTCACGTGTTGGATTTCTATAACATTCTAAAATTGTTAGTTTGTTGCTCTCGAAATTCAATTGTTAGCTGCTAGAATTTTACAACTAAAAGGTAAGAACAACTACAGTTGGATTTTGATTGTCAACATCCTCTAAATCAATGAACGGAGTAGAATTCTCGATCTGAATTCTCCATTAATCACTTTTAGCCTTTTTATTCTTGGATTTTTGGGAGAAAATCTCATAGTTATTGGTCAGTTCTCACATACGGTGACAAATTATTGAATGTCAACCTGATGTGCAGATCCGGATGAGGATCCGAAATCTAGAATAACATATAAATATAAACATCAAATAAAATAATAGCAAGTCGATCGTTTTATTTATTAAAGTAACTCTGATATATATATATAGTATTTTCAGTTTCATGATGTCAGTTGTGCTTCCTTAGGTCGAAATCATAGGTAAAAATGAAATTGTTTATCATTTCCACGTTTTTTTGAATTGAGAGAGAGTGAGGGTAGGTGAATGGTCTAGAGTTCCAAAAGAAAAAAAAACTTACTTTTGGCTCAAATATAAACTCTATTTATAATCTAGGACTATTTTTGTTCAAATTTATGGTTAAAATGTTTATCACTACTTTACTAATTTTAGGTGGAAATGCTCCAAGTTGGAGCCAAAAACCCCGAGACTTCCCAAGATTTTCTCTCTTCAAGATATAAAGATCAGATAATCTTAATATTATTCAATTTTATTATTCTCCTTCTTAATTTTCCTTGTTGATATCGTTTGATCAATCAAAATATATAACAACGATCTATTTCAAGATAAATAATTTATAGTTCTTCAAACTAGAAATATAGATTGAATTGATGCAGATAAAGAATCAAGAAGGAATTATGTTGATATAGTGAAATAGAAGAAAGATAACACTCAACTGGAATTTAAACCTAAAACCGTAAAGGAAAAACTGGATCATATCTCAATCTAGTATGATCAATCGATGAAAGATCAGTTAGTTCATTCTTCCAAAACTACTATAATTGGAAGTTACAATATGGAAATCTGGGGTTCTAGACATCTAATTTTTTAGCTCGATTTCAAGGAAAGTGTATGCAGGCTAGAAATGTATACATGATTGGTGACTTTGTTATGAGGATTTTGCATTGGACCCCTGATTTTAATACAAAAAGAGAAAGCTAGTTCTCTATGGTTTGGGTTAGAATCAAAATGGTACCAGAATATCTATACAATTAATTTATAATAAAAGATATTGTTTCTTCAATTGACACTTCATATAAAGTAGTTATTCTATAAAAAAATCAAAGCACACAAAAATGTTTGTTTTTCTTTGATTGAACTTGACGTTTCAAGGAAAGTTTATTATCACAGTATACGGGTAGGATTTGGTAGAAACGACAGATGCTTGTTATCATTGAGTTATAAAAAATTTCCTATTTATTGTGACTACTGCTATCATTTGGGTCATAACCAACCTGAATGGAAGAAAATTCAGAAATCTTCCATAGAAAAGAAAACAGAGCACGACAACGATGAGAAATTCAAACTTCTCAAAGTCTTGATGATAAGAATACAGAGGATGATTTTAATCAACCCAAGAATAAAACCAGTTACAATAAAGTTTCAAATAAAATATGTATACCAAAGATCAAATATCTAGTGATCAATACTAATCCAAAGGGCTTAGAAGACATCAGCAACGAGGAACCACAAGAAAATGAATCTTTACTCAAAGAATCTTCAAGAAATTACAATTTTCAAAAATAAAAAAAAGTCAAGAATCTAAAACTCCAGAAGAAATGGAAGTCATAGAAGTCATTCAGGAATTAGACCAAGGTTGTAAACAGAATAGTTCTCTTGATTACGAGAACCTATGCTCTGGAAGAGATAATCCTGATCAAGAGAATATTGGTAGTACCCCTATCACTCCCACCTACAAAGCCATTGATACCGAATCTGAATTTCACGAAATCTTGAACAAGAAGTTAAAAACTGCTAAGAAAAGGAAACAACCTAGTGAACTGATTATCACATCCCTTAAATATTCAGGGAACAACAGATTCAATAAACCTTTCTCAGATAATGGTAAAGATCATTAGCTGGAATGCGAGAGGTATTAACAACAACTCTACAATTAGAACATTGAAATTGATGATCTACAAGAAAAATATTAACCTATTAGATATTCAAGAACCTTTGGTCAAGATTGAGAAGATTGATAAAATTACTACCAGACTTAGCTATACTAATTATACTGCGAATATATCTAACTAGATATGGCTATATTAGAATGAAAATATTAGGCTGAAGATTCTTATTAACCATGAGAAATTCTTACATCTTGAAATTTTCTATCATGGTATAGAGAACAACTTTGTTTTAACTATCATATAATGTCAAAGATTACAAAAGAATTATTTATGGGATCAACTGAAAAATATTTCTTCAACAAATTAGAGTTGGCTTAGTGGTGGGTGACTTTAATGTTATTGCTTCTACTAAGGAGCAAATCAGATGTACTTTTTTGTTCCAGAATAACATTGAGGACTTCAATGATATCATTAGGGAATACCACTTAGAAGACGTAGGGTTTGCTGGTTCAAAATAAACCTGGAATAGAAACAAAAAATGGAAAAGATTAGATCGAGCATTCTTCAACAATCATTGGACAACTTTATTCAAAGAAACCCAGGTTTTTCAAATGGTCAGAATTTGTTATGAGCATGCCCCTCTTCTTATTACTACTATTGTTAACAACTCTAATAATAAAAAGAAAAGGTTTATGTTTATGAACATGTGGACATTTGATGATAGCTTCTTAGAATATTTTAGCAGAATTGGAATCTCAGGATGAATGAAAATCCAATTCATGTTTTCTGGCACAAGTTAAGAAGGTTGAAAAGCTGCTTAAAGGAGTGGAACATTATTCACTTTGGTAATAATTTCAATAAAATTAAAGAAACTGAGGTCAGGAAGTTAGAGTCTTTATTATTCATTTCTAACAATTCAGAGTCTAAGGCTAAGTTAGACAAAGCTAACAGCCTTTACCTTAAAGCTTTGTTGATAGAGGAAGAATTTTGGAAACCGAAATGCTATAGCAATTTGTTAAGAGATGGTGACCGTAAGACAAAAGTTTATCATTCTTATGTTTCTAGGAGAAGAAGGAAGAATGTTATTAAAAGTATAAAAGATGGCATCAAATGGATTTATGACTCTGAAGCAATTAGAAAGTTTGCGGAGAGCTATTATAAAAAGATTCTTACAAACCCTCTTTAAAGTAGCATTGAAGAAGAAATGTACATGATGAAAAACAAAATCGTTGACAACATTCCTAAGCTGGTAACTATTGAGGAAAATAACTCTTTAATTATGCCTACTAATGAGGAAGAGATTTGGACGACAATAAATACTATTAACCCTCTGATAGTGCAGTAGGGATTGATGGCTATAATATCTTCTTCTACAAAGTATGTTGGAAATAATCAAAGGGGATCTGTGTAAAGCCCTCAATGACATCCTTCAAGGTCATAGTACTCCTAAGAGTATCTTCGCTACTGGTTTATGTTTGATCCCAAAATCTATAAATCCTACTAGCCGGACTAATTACAGACTTATAGGTTTATGCACAATGTTAAATAGACTTCTGTCTAAGTTAGTCAATGATATACTAGCTAAACTTATTCCTAACATAATGTCCATTTATCAAAGGTTTACGTAAAAGAAATATCTATCCACGAGAATATCCTTATAACAAATAAAATTGTTCATGCTTTAAACAGGAAGCCAAAATCAGGAAACATTATGATCCAATTAGACATGACATGCGCTTTTGATAGAATGCCTTACTCATTCATATCAAAACTTTTACTGACTTTTGGCTTCTCCAGTAACTTTGTTAAACATATTAATAAACTTATTAGGGATGTTAACATCTCCATGATAGTAAATGGGAGTGTTGTTGGCTATTTTAACCCTAAAAGAGGCTTGCGACAAGGATATCCCTTATCTCTAAGACTCTTTATAATAGGGGAGAAAAGTGTTAACTAGGTGTCTTTACAACTTATTCAATTCAAACAAGAAAATGCAATTTGCTTCTAGAGTTGATTACCCGGTCCTTTGTTTAGCGGTTGTCGACGACATTCTCATATTTACTAACAGTTTGTAGTCTTCCATTGATAAGTTAATCAGATTCTTGGAAAGCTACCAACAAGTATCAGGCCAATCAATAAACACAGGGAAGACAAAGGTTACTGTGTCAAACAGAGTTCACCAAAGCAGAAAAGTAACTATTACTGGTCAAAATAGATTCATAGCGGACAAGCTTCCAACAGACTACCTTGGTATAACCTTAAACAACAACAAACAATCATGCAACTACAGGAAAATATCGGACAAATTCAATGCTAAAATCTCTGAATGCGAAAGCAAGCATCTTTCATACGGGGGCAGGCTTACTCTAATATTATTTGTTCTCATTTCTCTCTCTAGTTATTGGATACAAAACAGTTTAATTCCTGATTGTATACTCAAAAGACTGGAGATAGTTTTCAAAAATATTTTATGGAGATCTAAATATTCTGAAAAGAGCATATATTGTTCTAAATGGAAAACTATATGTAGGCCCTTTAAAGAAGGAGGTCTGAATATCAGGAGACTTACTGATATTCTAGAAACCTTCTCTCAAAATCTATGATTTTTTTTAAAAGATTGTGTGAGCCAAAATCATGTATAATATATATAGTAGAACCACTCATCCATTAATGTTAATTATTTAAAGCTTGATCACTAACGTGGAAAAGACTTTCAGAAATTAAGAACAGAGTAACATCAGATGGCTTCTTGGGAGAGGAGATATGGACTTTTTGTGTGATGATTGGCACAACCAACCTCCTTTTATGAACCAAAACAACATTAGAATGGGTGCTAAAGTCAACACCTATTGGAAGAATAACACTTGGGATGTGAAAACTATGGAAAAATTTCTCTCAACAGAGAGAATAATTCAAATCGAAGAGCACGACATCAATACAAGCAAGGAGGATATCATGATTTGGAAGTTTTTTATTAATCTTAACTTCATCATTAAGCAAACATGGAACAACACAAAATAAACATTACAACCAATCCAACTTATTTAAGAAAATCTAGAATAGCTTAACCCCAAAGAAGTTTCCGTTCCTTCTTTGGAAACTCATTAAAAAATACATTCTTATTGATTCGATCCTATAGAAAAGACATTTATATCTAGTGTCTAAATGCCAGTTTTGTAATAACTCAGAAGATACTAATCATTTGTTCGTTAATTGCAGTTTTGCTTGGAAAATATGGATTCACTATGCACGCTTGTTTAATATCAACATAGAAATATTTATGCTAATAACCCATATTATTATAAATTGGTTTCGGTTCTCAACCAAAAAGGTCCATATCACTCACGCCATACGTGCTGATATATGCTGGGTAATCTGGCAAAATCAAAATAAAGCCAAGTATAAAGGAAAGTTTAACTCTGTCTATACTGCTATACATAATATATATCATGTTATAATTGGCATAGATAGATCCAACATTTTATCTAGAAAGGACTTGTCTAATGCTATAAATGCAGGATTACTTATTGGCTGCTATCAGTAGATAGCATAAAAGATAAGTCTATTCCTCTTGAAGGCATAATAATGGTGAACATCGATGCAGCTTGTATCAGAAATGGTGAGTCCAGTGGAGGGATTCTTTTCAGATTCAATTTTGGGGAAATAATTCATAGCGTATGTAACGCTTTTGGCAAATTATCTCCGCTTATGGCTGAATCGAGAGCCTTACTTGAGGGCCTCTTAATCTGTAAGGAAAATAGATGGATTAAGGTGGATATTGAATTTCATTGATTAATGCTGACTAAGCTTATTGTTGTAGAAAAAATCTCTCTCGTACCTTAATCCATTACTCTTTATTTGCAGAAGTCTAATTGGTTCACATATAAACATTAAGCATATCTCCAAATTCCATAATCACTTGCCTATTATTTACGACATTAAAAAAAATTATTTTGTAAAAACAATTCTTAATATATTATTGTCTAAAAAATATTTTAAAAGATATAAAATAGAAAAATTAACATATTAAAAAAATATAAAAGCACAAAATAAATTTTAAAAAAAATATTATGAAATATAATTAAAGAATATTATAAAATATATTTTAAAAAGATATTAAAATAAAATCACAACATTAAAAAAAAGTTCGACGTAACAATAAAATAACATTTATAAAATAATTAAATGTGACTACTAACATGTAGTACTTTTTTATATTAAATAAAATGTTGAATATATGGTTTATAATGTTTCTAATATTGTTGCATCCTCTATCAAAGCTACACAAATTGAAAAATAAACTCAAACCTACATAAAATATAATATGATTTAATATACTTTTCAATACTTTTCAATACTTTTCCACTGTCTATCAAAGTTACACAAGTAAAAAGATAAGCTCAGGCTTATATTAAATAAAATGTTGAATATGATTCAAGAAATAAAAAGATAAACTCAATTCAAAGAAGCAAAAAATTGATTTCTATATATTAATTAACATTTATATCTCATGTGTGCTTCAATGTTTTTTAAGAATACAACAAAAACAAAGTCATACAATTTGTTATATGTCTCTGTATATCCAACGTTATAAGAAAAAGTGATAACATAATAATGATAAGAAAAAACAAATCATTCTTTTTAAATGAATAACGTCCAATTTTATAACGATGAAGTATATTTGTAGACTCCCATACGAAGCAAACTGAGATTATATTGACTTAGTCTGCTAGTAACGTAACATCAAATTAAGAAAATAAGGATTCACAAAACCAAAAAAGGACTCCCAT
Organism: Limnanthes douglasii subsp. nivea; assembly: GCA_036936605.1. Taxonomy (NCBI): domain Eukaryota; kingdom Viridiplantae; phylum Streptophyta; class Magnoliopsida; order Brassicales; family Limnanthaceae; genus Limnanthes; species Limnanthes douglasii. The sequence continues at coordinate 102,323,177 of JAUPFV010000001.1, forward strand.
ATCACGTAGATTAGAAATTCATAAAAAGAGATCAGATTTTTAAGTTTCAAAGAGCAACATTCACATCAAACTCATATCTTGGTTCTTTATTAATGGTGTCAACATATACCTGCAATCCATCAAGTTCTTGAAGTTTTCTAGCATAGTATTCTTTTACACTTAACCTTTTACTTTTCTCTTTCTCAGCGTCTTCTCATGTTTGCTTTTAAGTGACATCAATAAATTGACAGGAAAATAATGTCACAAATCCATGAGTTTGCAAATTATAGAGTTTTAATGATTTGCTCGAACTTTTTTATTTCGATGGTCATACACCAATAACCAACTCTTCGCGTATCTCATTTTCTATTTCATTCAGCGGACCAAAGCGTTGTTTTTGAAGTGTAACTTTGAAACATCAAAATTCTCAACCATTTTTCACAAAAGAGACATCTTTACGAAAGGTCAAATTAATTTAGCATCAAATAATGTGTCGCAATTGATAAAAGCCTCGATTTCTAGACCAATGTGCTTAACTGCAATCTCGTCTGCCACTTTAAAATGTATTGGCTAAAGTTATAAAATGTTTGTGCAAAAGCGAAACAATTTATACAATGAAATGATTTACTTTATTGGTAATTTCTCTTTTATTGGTCGTAAATAATGTTGTATGTAAAAGCTAATTAATAAAATACCTTTCTCTTCTCCCTCTTTTTACTAAAAAAACGGTCATATTTTTCCAAACGGTAACCTTTTTTTGGTGGTTTTTCCCGACGTAGCTTCAGGCTTTATGGCCTAAAGTACATACTTTTTCTCGACTCTTTCTTACCGACCAATGTTGAGGATCACCTCGGCTAATTTTTCTAGATCTGTTGGACTGTTAGTCATCAGTGATAGTCTGTGATGGCCAGTCATGTCTGGCTTTTCCTATCCTCATAGTTATAATGCAGTGAAGCATGGTCTTCCCAAAAAACCTTTAGCGACTTTAATGCGTCTCATTGGTGAGTTATTTGGCCAATTGAAAGATAATGGGTATGTTCTCCAATGTGAGTCTGGCAGCAGTGCTCTAGCGGTCTTCGACTGGGTTTTGCTGTTGGTGGTTAGATCTGATAGGAGGTTATTGAAGGCAAATGGTTTATCGCGCTCAATTCGAAGAGTCGCTGAAAATCGATTATGGTCGGTTCTATTTGTCTGTTTAAGACTAAACCATTTCCCTTAAATAGTTAGCACTGGAGCTTCCTTCGGCTGGTCCATGGCGTCTCCGGCGGTGGCTATGATTTGCAGCATGGTGGTCCATGTCATTACCCAGTCATTGTGGCATTCATTGAAGGTTACCGCTCAAGAAGCTCCACGGGCTGACACTAGGGTGGTTGTCGATTTCGCTTCATCATGATGCTGGAATCGGTGGTTATCCTCCCTCGAACAAGGTCACGGCGGAGAAGGCTCCCTCAGGGAGTTGCTATACAAGCAGACTGTTTCTCCCTAGCCGGAATCAACCTCTCCCGGTTATGTCAACAACATTTGAGAACTGTTCTCTCTTGTCGGCCACCACCAGGAACGGTGGTCTCTTGAACGCCTTTGGTTCAGATTCTCAGGGACCCCTCGCCGGTGCTTACCTAGGTTTTGGTTGGTGGAGGTTCTTTAAGACTGGTAATGTCATCGGTAAGAAGCAGCATAGACAGAGATTAGAGGACGCAGAGAATAAGGCGGTGGTAACTTTGAAGGTTATGGCCGGCTCGGATTTGATACTGGATCTACGATGAATCAGGTCTTGTTTTACGGGACTCTTCTGTGGCTTCCAGATCCGGTGGCTGCTTGCATCTTCCTCTTCCATTTTAATCTAAAAGAACAGGCTGGAAATCAACAGTACAAAGCAGTGTACGGTCGTAAAGAAATTAAAGGTACTATTTTTTTTTATGTGTTTCTTTATGGTAAATCGAAATGAAATTACCTTAATAGTTGGAACAGGTTACAGCGGTTACTATAAATTCAAATTTATCTTTACCTTTTCATTATTTGAATTGGTAATACATTTATTTAATCTAGTTGCTTTTTTATTTATTAAAAAACTAACTGCGTCGCTATCGATCATTAGAGTTATCGGTGCTGATATTAATGTCACGACCACACATTAATAACGTAGGGTTTCAAAATTATTTATTTATTTTTATATTTGCTTTCCCAAGTTTTAGGTAAGTATATTTGGGATCATCCTACGATATACTAGTTTTATTTTGAACTTTAATTAATCTAAATATCTTAATTAAATGCGTCTTGCTAGTTGGAATGTGAGGGGTTTAAACGACCCCATTCGTCAAAAGGACATCTGTGATTTTGTCTTTACCAATAGTATCAATGCTATATGTTTGTTTGAAACCAAAGTTAACATTGATAATGTTAACCTTATCACTATTACGGTAGGATTTGGATTGCTTGGAACCCAAGTGTTTGCAATATCACCTTCGGTTTTACCTCCCCGCAAATCATGAATTGTAGCATAATTTTGGCTTGCTAAGAACTTGACAATCAACCTCACCGTTGTTTATGGCTTCAATGAGCCATCCGAGCGTCAGCCTTTTTGGAGAGAAATTGCCACCATCGCCCAAACCAATACTAAGAATCCTTGGATTGTCATTGGTGATTTCAATGTGATTTGCAACCCCTCAGAACGTTCCAATTCCAAAAATCGTTGGAATAACTCTATCTCTTTATTTAATGACGGTTGCCGCACTTGTGGCTTTGATGACCTCCGATACTCCGGTTTCCAATATTCTTGGTACAGCCGACAAATTGATAACCCTATCTCCTCTAGGATTGATAGGGCCCTCGTCAATAGCCTATGTGATGACACTTTCCCCAATTCTTTTTCCCACTTTGACCTCACCCGTACCTCGGACCACACCCCATTATTCTATACCTTTCGACCCAATTTGTCTCAAGTCCTAAGCCTTTTAAATATTTTAATATGTGACACTTTCACCCGACCTTCCAAAGCCTTGTCTCCGTAAGCTGGAACTCCCCTTGCGAAAAATACCCCATGAAGGCTATCGTTATCAAATTAGCTCGGCTTGCCCCTATCCCCTCTTTCCTTAACAAGCGTGAATTTAGAAACATTAGCCATAGGGTGGAGGAGGCCCAATCTAACTTGCTCAGGCTCAGATTAATCTCGCCACCAACCCATCTAATAGTTCCCTCATCTCTATAGAGTATGAGGCTTCCAAAACCTACATTTTATATAGTCGTGCTGAGGAATCCTTTCTCAAGCAAAAATCGAGGGAAACTTGGCTCAAGTTAGGGGACAAAAACTCAAAATTCTTCCATAATAGTATAAGGGCTCGAAGGGCCCGAAATAAAATAATGTTTATTGTTAACCCTAATAGCTCCTCTGGTACCAACCCTAGAGTGATCTCGACTGCTTTCCTTAAATATTTTGAAAACCTCTTTGGCACTCCAAGCTCTAGAAGCTATCTAGGGGTTGGTAGATTTAGAGACCTAATTAAATCTTCGATTTCCCCTTATGATACGTCCAACATGATCAAACCCATTTTGGACGATGAAATTAGGAAAGCCTTATTTGATATTGATAATGATAAGGCCCCGGGCCCTGATGGTTTTAGTGCTGGTTTCTTCAAAACCTGTTGGCCCACGGTTGGGCCTGATATCTGATCAGCTGTTAAACATTTCTTCCGCTTAGGAAAAACGGACCCATAATGGAACAAAACCCTCATAGCCCTTATACCCAAAATTTATTCCCCCTCATCTCCCTCGGACTATAGGTCCATTTCCTGTTGCAATGTCATTTATAAGGTAATCTCCAAAATCCTAGCGAATAGAATTAAGACCACTCTCCTCATCCTGATTGATCCCTCTAAATCGGTTTTTGTTCCTGGTCGCTCAATTTCTGATAACATCCTCCTCACTCAAGACCTTATGCATGGCTACCATACCAATCACAAGGGCCCCAGGTGTGCCCTCAAGATTGACATAATGAAGGCATTCGATAATATCTAATAGGAATTAATCCTTGACGTCATCTATGTTATGGATTTCCCTATAGAGATGATCAATTGGATCATTCCATGTATTACCATCCCCTCTTTTGCTGTTTGTATTAATGGTAAGCCCACCAGCACCTTTCAGGGTCTGAAGGGCCTCCGCCAAGGAGATACCCTCTCTCCGTATATTTTTGTTATTATCATGCAGGTTTTATCAAGCATTCTTCACGATAAAAGCCATGACCCATCTTTTCGATACTATTAGAAATGCCACAAGCTTAAGATTATCAACCTCTGCTTTGCGGATGTCCTCGTAATCTTATGTCACGTTAATGCACCCTCGATTAAACTTATAAAAGAGGGTCTCGACGAATTCTCTCTTCTTTCGGGCCTCCAGCTTAATCCGAATAAAAGCCAAGTTTACCTTTCGAGGACCTTGAAAAGCACGGGGATCGACATTATGAACTACCTTGGATTCAATGAAGGCATGCTAACGGTCAGATATCTTGGTGTACCGCTAATCACTTCCAGGCTTACCTACAATGACTGCAGACCCTTTTTTACAAAAGTTACAAATCACATATGGTGAGAACAGAAAATATTGACTAAGAATCAGCAGAGAGATTTTTAGATGGTGAATATAATCTTTCTCCTCTTATTTTTTCATAGGTGTTATCAGTCTTCTCGACCTCTTTAAATTGGCCCAGTGAGTTAGTTACAAATTCGGTTACATAAAGGATTTATTTACAGTTCAGTCCCTATTCTTCTTATAAAGCTTTAATCTTATTCCTTATTAATAGAACTTATCATTCAAGTCCTTATTAATTACATTTGAATCCCTTATGAATCTATTTCTTTATCAGTAGCCCCCTTAGTTCTTATAAAGATAATTTTATGAGAACTATTCAGTCTACGAACATTACCCCAAGTGAATAAAGCTTCTTTCCTCTAGCCCCTTTATCATGACCGAGCCCAGTGACTTGAAACTTCACTTCGAATGTAAGAATGAGTGCAAATAAGCTCCCCACTCACTTCGAATTTACCAACTAGAACTACAACTCTACTTCAACCTCGAATCTTTAGTCTTTAACAATTTTCAACTAACATACCCCTACTTGAAAAGTTGATTAGACCCTTCTTGATAGGTTTATGACATGACAAGTTTTTATCCACGTTTTATATTTCACCCAATAAGAACAATTTACTGGTTTTGCCTCTTCAAATTCTCAACGTCATCTTTTCCCAAGTATAAATACTTAGCTCCATCTTACTAAGAACTTTTTAGAAAAATCATCGTTCCTAAGCTATCTTCATCTGGTTATTCTTCAACCTTCAACCTCATTAGCTACCTTCCCCAGAAACGTCGATTTCTTCAGTCACAAAAAACAATTCCCCAGATTAACGTCTATTGTATGAGAAGATATCCCAAATACAAAAGATCTAAACCCAAAAAACCAAGAAAACCAAAGAAATCTCTCTTCCCTGGTCCTAGCAATCAAGTGTTTGGCGCTTATGACTATCTCTGTATTGGAGAAAGAGCTGAGGAATACAGAGCTGCTGTGTTAATCTACAACGGTCCCCGTTTCTCCTCTACCACCTTCAAATACGGTAACTTCAATTCCAACCTTGTTAATTCATCTTCGCCCCTAGCATCAAACCCAGAATCTAGCCAGCAATCTTCTCCTCCTCGGAATCAATCCACTTTTCCATCACTAAGACAACATCGAAAACCTAAGCCTGTTAATTCTGAAAAATCTCTAATTCCTCAAAAACTACAACCCAAATCACCTATCCTACAACTAGAAGCAGTTAAAGTTAAATTTCACAAAAAACCAACCTTCCTAGCAATGGGTGACGATGCAGAAACCTCCTCTCCTCCCCCACAAGAAATGGTTGACGTTACTCCAAAAAATAGTCAACCAGTTCTTATGGAAAACGAAAAACAATCCCAAACTGAGACTCAAACTCGCAGTCTTCGCGATGAAGTTACTGATGAAGAAAATGATTCTGAAGCCACTGAATCCAATGCTGAGGCCGAATCCGAGGCGGAAGAAGAAGTAATCCCTCCAAGGAATATTCGAGGAAAGAAAGCTCATATTACCCTCCCCGAAGATGTTGCCGCCTTGGTTCAGGAAAACCTAAAACCACTTTGTCCTCGGTACATTCTAGCCCTAAAAAACGTACCCTATACTTACTACCCCGAATCAGAAAAAGAAATTCTTAAGAAAAAATGGGGATTAACAGACAACATCGTTCTTCGTCTACCAATAGAAGGAGAAACACCTTTGAATTGTCAGAAAAACGAATTGGTAGTTTACCCTGAACTTTTCAACTGGGGACTTCGATTTCCTCTCGATCCAATGATTCTAGAGTACTTCGAAATTCTTGGGTTGTGCCCAATACAAGTCACTCCAAACCAACTGTTCACTTTATTCTCCGGCATTATGGTGTCGAGGCTAGGAAACATCCCCCTCGAAATAGAGGATTTCATTTCACTGACCAAAATCTCAAAGGGGCCAGTTTTACCATTCTACTACCTAACTTTGGAAGATGATCTGAACATTATCGATGACTTCCTCGAGGCTGACAAATTTTGGAAGCAAAGGTTTGTTTTTTTATTAGGAGCCTGGGAAAATGGTAAAGAAATTTCCGATGACAACCCCTCAAAACTTACCCTCATCTGGAGAGACAACAGTAAGTAAATCATGGTTATTATTGTTAATACTTTCTTCCCAACTTATTAAGCCTAGTCAAACTAACCGGGCCTACTTATCTAATTGTATACTCTTTTCCCAGAAATTTCGAGGCGATTCAAAAGTCGTCGGAAGACTACAAAGACTATCTTCATGAGAATGGCTGAATGGGCTGAGAAAGCCTGGGGAAATGGCTTTCACTCCGCCTTTCAACCAATCAACTTCGTCAACAGCCATCTCTGGCGCATAGCCTTGGGAGCTGACTTCCCTGAAAACCCGATGCTCCCCCCAGATCCCATTGAAGCGGTCAAAAGAATACTCGAACCAGATGGGAAAACTTATCTTCCCACCAGGAACCGATCTGACAGTCACCTGCCACCAAAACAGAAGAAGGGAAAACTGGCCCTCAAAAAGTCCAACACAAGTAATCCTAGCCCTTCTAAAAATTCGAAGCCTACAAGGAAACGAAAAACGCCTGCATCTCAACTTCCCCCAATATCCGAAGAAAGCGAACCTATCCTCAAAAGGAAAAAGAAAGAAGATGATGCTTCAAAGAAGAAAAATAACAAGTCCACTACCCCGGGGAGAAAGAAAAAGAATGAAGCTGAAATGCTTGAAGATGTATTGGCTTCCGAGGTCCATGAGAAAACCTTCATTGAAGAAAATCCTCAAGGAGGATTGGCACTAGGAGATAGCCAGGAAAACGAATATCTTAACCTCGACGATTTCAACTCGAGTGGGGATTTTGTAGTCACCTGTGAAGATTCTCAGCCTACCAACACCATTCCATCATCTTCTACCGGGGTTGCCATAACTTCAACATCTAACGCAATTATTCCTGTCCATCGCCCATCAAACTTGCCCAATCCTGAAAGATCCGATGAGGTAACTTCGATCCTTCGACCCTTTACTAACTTAGGTGTTGCAGCCAAAAAATTGTGTGAAGAAGTAAGCAATTCACATACACAATTGGAGCTCCTTGTACAAGAATTAATCAAGAGCAAAAAGGAAACAGAATCTGAAAAAGCTTCAAAAGAAAAAGCACTTCAAAATTTCGAAGCTGAAAAAAGAAAACTTCTTATCGAGCATAAAGAAAAAATCGAAGCGATGGAGAATTCTCATCGTCTGGCTCTTGAAAATATAAATTCTCAACATTCTATTGCCATTTCTGGTGAAAAGAAAAAATCTACCGAGGCTGAAGAACTTGTTAAGAAAACTCAATAAAGCCTAGAAAATTGTCAAACTCAATTGACTACGCTTCAAACAGGATTCGAACAGGAAAAGAAGGACGCCATCAAGAAAGCCGAAGCTGTTGTTGGTTCTTTGATGCTTGATGGTATCAAGAAGGCTCAAACCCAAACAGCTATCGATCTTCTTCGAGAAATTCATGCCGCCTATCCAAGGTTAAATTTATCAGAATTTTGGAAACAAATTCCCGAGGAAAATCGCCCAAAAGAAGCATTCGAGGTTGCATCAAGTTCTTCAGAAGAAGATGACGTTTCTGAAGGGTCATCGGAAGACGACTATACAGTAGATTATATATGTCATGTGTTTATTGTTGTTGTTTTTTTTTAAAGTAGTTTTCTCCTTTTTGTAAGCTTCAAACTTTATCCGATGAAACAAGCAACTATCTTAATATTTCAAAGTTCTGGTGCACTCATAAAATGTGGCACCTCGAAAATTTGATGCGCTCATAAAACGTGACACCTCGAAAATTTGATGCACTCATAAAACGTGGCACCTCGAAAATTTGATGCGCTCATAAAACGTGGCACCTCGAAAATTTGATGCACTCATAAAACGTGACACCTCGAAATAGGTTGTTTCTTCAAAGCTATTGCTTTGGAAAATTACTCTTGGTCAACTTTCAAAGATGATCAGTCTCTGCCAAGTTACCAAAATAACAAATCATTCATCATATTAAACAACCAATGGCCAAAAGAAATTTTGTTATGAACTTCAATTTTTACCAGACACCTCATTAAAACCTTTCTGGGCCAACAGATAAGGAAAGAGTATGTCTGTCTTTTACAAAAATTCTAAGTTCGATTTTATTCACAATACAATTTCAAATGTTCTATATTCCAAGGGTGTTTAAGCATCCTCCCCTCATAATCAGACAACCTATATGTCCCTGGCTTGACCTTCATTTTGACTTCATAAGGACCCTCCCAATTCGGAGCCAATTTTCCGAGGAGTTTATCCTTGGTATGAAGAAATACTTTTAGCAACACTTTATCACCAACTTTGAACTCCCTCTTCTTAACCTTAGCATCGTACCTACTTCTCATTAAGGTTTGATAATGAACCACATTCAAATGTGCTTTAACCCTCTTTTCCTCTAACAAATCAAGCTCAATCCTTCTAGCTTCATCCTTATCTACTTCGGAATAATGCAATAGCCTATAGGAAGGTAATGTAGATTCAGCAGGGCATACAGCATCCATTCCATACACCAAAGAAAAAAGAGTCTCTTTTGTGGCCTCTCTGGGAGTTGTACGATATGCCCACAACACCTCTTGAAGATAATTTGGCCATTTCCCCGCTGCTCCCGCCAAATTTTTCTTCAAACCCTCCAAAATAGATCTATTTGTAACTTCCACTTGCCCATTTTCTTGTGGGTGGAAAGGAGTAGAAAAGCATTGCTGTATTCCTTTCGAGGAGCAAAAAGAGTCCATTTCCTTGTTATTAAATTGGGGACCGTTGTCTGTTGTTATCTTTCGAGGAACTCCAAAACGGTAGCAGATGTTACTTAGAATAAACTTGATCACATCCTTAGCTTTTGTTCCAGCTAAAGGCTCTGCTTCTGCCCACTTCGAAAAATAATCAACTGCGACAATAATCATCTGTCTTCCACCTGAAGCCATAGGCAAGGGTCCTACCAAATCAATCCCCCATCTATCAAAAGGAACCGCCTCAGAGATTATCATTAGAGGTTTCGTTGGTTTATGTATCAAATGTGCATACCTTTGACAAGTATCACAACTTCGAACTAATAACTTGGCATCCTGCAATATAGTAGGCCAATAATATCCTGCCAACAATACCCTACGTGTTAAAGCTTTGAAACCACAATGAGCTGATCAATCTCCATCATGTAATTCAGATAAAATGTTTTGAGATTCTTGCTTACTCAAACATCGTAATAAAGGCTTCGACACAGACCTCTTATACAATACCCCATCCAACACCACATAACCAAGATCTTTACTCCTTATTTTCCTGAGCAAGTGCTTATCAAGAGGTTGTATTCCCTTTGTAAGAAAATTTAACAAGTCAGTTCTCCAATCACCTCGAATGCGCGCCGAATCATTTACTACCTCCTCAACAAATTCAAATTGCTCAGAGCTTAATATAATCGAAGGCAGTGGTTGTGTCACGATCCACGGATATTCTTCAAAGTAAGCCATTGTTGCTAAAGAATCAGCCATAGTGTTATTTCCTCTTCGAATATGCTCCACCTCAACATTTTCAAATTGTGCCATCATACTTCGAAGTTCTTGCAAATACAAAACTAAACGGTCTTTTTTAGCTTCTGATATTCCTTTAACATGGTTAACTACTAACTGCGAATCTGTTTCTAAGTGCACGAATATTGCTCCACAAAGTTTTGCTAACTGCAATCCTGCCAACACTGCTTCATATTCAGCTTCATTATTCGAAGCATGAAATCCAAATCTTATAGCTTGAAACATATACTCCCCTGTCGGTGCCACCAATTCTACCCCCGCACTCGACCCTTTATTACTAGATCCTCCATCAGTTCGTACCGTCCACACCGGATTCGTGTGTATTTTTTCATCTTCTTTCTCTTCGGACCTACTCGAATGAAACTCAACAAAGAAATCTGCTAAGGCCTGAGCTTTGACAGCCGTTCGTGGAGAGAATAACACATCGAAATCTCCCAATTCTACAGACCACTTAGTCATTCTTCTTGAGATATCTGGCTTTTGCAATACATTTTTCAATGGATAAGAAGTTCGAACCACAATTGTATGTGCTTGGAAGTAAGGACGCATTTTTCTCGCCGCCACTATTATACACAATGCCAATTTTTCGAGCTTTAAGTAACGTTTTTCAGCATCAACCAAACTTTTACTCACATAATAGACGAGCTTCGAAATTCCCGTATCTTCACTTATCAGAACTGCACTCACTGCATAATCCGATACTGCTATATACAAAAACAGTTGTTCACCTTCTCGAGGCTTTGATAATATTTCTGGAGAGGACAAAATATTTTTGATCTTAACAAAAGCTTCTTCACAATCCGAAGTCCACTCAAAATTTTTCGGTCGACGTAACACCTGGAAAAAAGGCAAGCATTTATCTGAAAAACGAGAAATGAATCCGTTCAGAGCTGCTAACCTGCCTATTAATATTTGCACCTCTTTGATATTCCGAGGCGAAGACATTGATATCAAAGCCTTCAACTGTTCTGGATCCACTTCAATTCCTCTTTCACTTATCACATATCCCAGAAACTTACCCGATCGGACTCCAAACGTGCATTTTTCTGGGTTCAACTTCAACTGTATTGCTCTAAGATTCAGAAACGTCTCTTCTAAATCATCAATATGATCATCATCACTTTTGCTCTTAACTAGCATATCATCGATGTATACCTCGATATTCCTCCCTATTTGTGAAGCAAATGCTTTATTCATCAACCTTTGATATGTAGACCCAGCATTTTTCAATCCAAACGGCATCACTCTATAACAATGTAAACCTCGATCAATGATAAAGGTTGTGCTTTCTTCATCCTCTGGATTCATTTGAATTTGATTATATCCTGAAAATGCATCCATAAATGTTAGAATTTTGTTTCCAGAAGTAGAATTCACTAATTGATCAATTCGAGGTACTGGAAAAGGATCCTTTGGGCAAGCTCTGTTTAATTCTGTGAAGTCTACACACATTCTCCATTTTCCATTCTTATTTTTCACCACTACAGGATTAGCTGTCCACTTCGGATATTTGGACTCCCTAATATGCCCCATTTTATACAATCTATCTACTTCAGCAATTATGGCCTCAGATTTTTCCAAAGAAAAAGCTCTTCTTTTTGTATTATTGGCTTGATCTTCGAATCCACAGCCAAACTATGACATATAATATCAATTGGGACCCCCACTACATCCTCAGACTTCCAAGCAAACACATCCAAGTTTTTAGACAAAAAATTCAATAACCTTTCTCGCACTAATAAAGACAATAAAGTCCCAATTTGAAGTACTCTGTTATTATCGAAGACGTATTCCTCTATTTCTTCACTTACTATCACAGAACTCGGGGTTGACCTCGGATCATCAATTCCTTCATCTTTACTACCAGAAGGCAACCCCCCAAATTGCTATTTCTCCATTGGATCATCGGTACTTTTATCACGTAGTCTAAATGCAGCAGCATAACACTCTCTAGCTACTTTTTGATCACTTTGAACTACACCAATTCGATCCCCGACTACATATTTCAAACATTGAAGAACTGTAGAAACTATAGCATACATTTTTGCCAGCCATGACCTTCCAAAGATAGCATTGTAGCTCGACGAACAATCTACCACCATAAAAATTACTTGTACTTTTTTTTTAAAAGGCCTTTTTCCCAGAGAAATTTCACCTTCAAATTCCCCTACTACGTTCGCTGTTGCACCAGTAAACCCAATTATAGTTCTTTCTGACCTTTCTATCCGAGGCAGAGCATTTAATCTATCATATGTTGATTTGAACAACACATTAGCAGAACTTCCAGTATCAATCAATACTCGTCGAACTTCTACCCCACACACTTCTGCTCCAATGACTACTGCATCTTCATGTGGTCCTGTAACTCCTCTCAAATCATCTCCATCGAGAATTATAAATGGGATATTCTTCTTATTGTATAGATGTGCTAATGCTCCTCCTTCAATTTGATGAGTTAAATTTACTATATGTCTTTTCCTCGAATTATTAGTATCATTAGTCATTGAGTCTCCCCCAAATATTGACAATGACTCAAAGAACGCACATAAATCTCGAACACGTCCCTTACACATCGGCTCATCAACTGACATCAACAACAATCGACTGGGGTCTCGGTCGACATATTCCGAAGCCACATCAAATTCATCCTCTGCAACATCTAAAATCATCAATGCACTTTCCTGCTTAGAGTTAGGATTACTTACCTTTTGAGTTACAGCTTTAGCGTTCCTTTTGACATACTCTAACAATTTTCCATTCTCTATCAAAATCTGCATTTCCTTCTTCAAAGCAATACAATCATTTGTATCATGCCCAATATCATTATGATACCTACAGAACCTGCTATTGCGTTCCTCTCTTGGTCTATTAATTGGTGCCGGCTTTCTAAAATTTACTGTTCCCTTGGTTTTCTCATAAATCGATGCTACATTTTCAGTCAAATCAGCATAATATTCTGGTCTTACCCATACATTCGATCTTGGTCTGAATTGGTATTGATTACTAAAATTGTGCTGATTAGAACCCCCTTGATATGAGTTCGAACCTCCTCGATTGGAAACATTTTGACTACCCCTCGCGCGTGACGAGTTATTATTCGAAGCGTTCACTTGATTATTTCCCACTTGACTATTCCCTTTCTGAACACTATTATTCCCTCCTCGAACTCGAGTAGACTCTTCGACTTTGATCTGATCTTCAACCTGAGCCATGAGAGCTCCAAACGTTAATGCCCTACGCCTTGTTGTTTCATCAGTTAAATCTCCTGGCAACAATCCTTGTCGGAATGCTGCCATAGCTACCACTTCCTCACAATCATCTAATCATGCTTTTGTTGATACGAATCTTTTAGTATAATCCTTCAACTTTTCTCCCACAGCTTGCTTACATTGTATTATCGTATCTCCGTTAGCTCTCATTTCTTTGCTTCCCACAAACTGTCTTCGAAAAGCTGTGTAAAAGCCTCTAAAATTTACAATGGACTCCTTAGGGATCTTATTATACCATTTTAATGCAGTTCCTTTGAATGTCTGAGAGAATTCCCTACAAACCAATTTATCATCATCCTCTAAATTAGTCATATAATTCTTGAATTGCTCTATATGATCATCTGGATCTTGAGTTCCATCAAACTTGTCAATTTTAGAAATGTCGAACCGCCTCGGAAGTGGTACAGATCTAATCGCACTAATCAACGGTGAATCCCTCCAATCTACTCCTTGAACAAACTGGTCTTCGTTCCTCATTCCCATAGTAGCATACAAAGTTGGTTCGCCTTCAAATTTCCGAGGAGAATACACTCGTTTTTCCTTCTTTTGCCTTCATTCCTTATACATTTTAGCTGGCCAAAAATCATATCCTCCTTCTTTTGAATGACTTCGAAAATGCTTATATCTTGGTGTTTCATCTGATTCCGAATTCTCAAAATCTTCTTCACTAGAATCTACATACCGTCGCTTCTGCAACTTTTCCTTTTTTCTCATTCCACTATGCTCTTTCTTACGCTCAAAATGTATTTTACGTTGAACATCTTGAACATCGCCGACGTCATTCGATGGATCCGACTGATCATCCTGATTACCTCGTGCTATTTCAGATCTAAGTCTAGCGCCATTATTATCTTGTTTCTTTTGAGCAAATTTATCAAGTTTTGCCACTTTTCTTATCAACTCATTCATTTTACCTTCAAAATCAAATTGGTTTGATCGAATCGGAACTGATTCATCTGCTTCTTTCTCTTGCTGATCAGATCTCAATGTCTCCAAAGCCCTTCGAATAGGCGGATTATCTCCTTCCTCCAAATTCATCTCCGATCAACGAAAATATAAACGAAATGCTTCAAGAAAACGAAAAAATTCGAACCTCGATTTTTGATCTATCGATCAAGGTATCTTCGGCCCCTCCTTCTAGCGCCAATTTGGTGAGAACATAAAATATCGACTAAGAATCAGCAGAGAGATTTTTAGATGGTGAATATAATCTTACTCCTCTTATTTTTTCATAGGTGTTATCAGTCTTCTCGACCTCTTTAAATAGGCCCAGTGAGTTAGTTACAAATTCGGTTACATAAAGGATTTATTTACAGTTCAGTCCCTATTCTTCTTATAAAGCTTTAATCTTATTCTTTATTAATAGAACTTATCATTCAAGTCCTTATTAATTACATTTAAATCCCTTATGAATCTATTTCTTTATCAACATAAACTCATGGACTACTAAACACCTCCTGTACGCCAGTCGGCTTCAGCTTATCAAATCAGTCCTCTTCGCTAGATAGGTCTACTGGTCCTCCATCTTCATTCTCCCGGTCAGAGTTTTAAATGAGTTATCGCAACTGCTCAGAAGATTTCTTTGGTCGGGATCAGAGATGAAGATTTCGGGGGCTAAGGTGGCCTGGGATAAGCTCATTGTGCCCACAGAATATGGTGGCCTTGGGATCCCAAACCTAAAAATTTGGAATCAGGTGGTTGTCCTAAATCTTTTCTAGTCCATAATAACTAAAAATAAAAGTTCTATATGGACCCAATGGACTCTTACGGAAAAAATAAAAAACAAAAGCTTTTGGACTCTTTCTCTTCCTTCCAACGCCAGTTGGGGGTGGCGAAAAATTCTAAAGCTTCAGAATCAGGCTGGGGGCTTATATAAATTTACTAATGGAAATTGAAATAACACCTCCATTGGGCATGATCCATGGCTCTTTCCATCTTCCATTATTGACCGTTTTGGCCCGAACATCACCAATCTGGATCGACTGCGTAATATCTCTCGAGTCTCAGACCTTCTTTGCAATGGATCTTGAGCTTGGCCCTCTCATGCTACGACCCTAAATAGGTGAATGCTTTCTCACCTAACCAAAATCAGAAATGCCCTCAGTGCCCTTCCTCTCGCCACTGAGACAGATGACGTCTTTCTCTGGATCCCTAACAAGTCTAAACCGCAATTCACCATCAGTAGCACCTACTCCGCTCTCCAACCTACAAGAAACAAAGTTTCCTGGACTTATCTCGTTTGGAACAAATACTTTATCCCTAGACACTCGTTTATCACCTGGATGGCCATCCATAACAAGCTCACTACACGAGATAAACTCATTAGTTGGGGACTTGACTCCCCACCTGACTGTGTTCTTTGTTCAAACTGCCCGGAAACTCTAGAACACCTCCTCATACTATGTTCATATTCCTCCTCCATCTGGGAGATTATCTCTCGTAAGCTCTTTATCCCTTCAAGTCCCACATCATGGGCTTCTTGGCTTGAAGAGGCCAGCGTCAAGCTCTTGAAGTTCTCTAACATACTATTCTCTTACACTTAACCTCTTACTTTTATCTTTCCCAACGTCTTCTATTGGACTCACAGTAGCTTATGCTTGCTTTTAAGTGACATGAATAAATTGACAGGAAAACTATGTCAAATCCATGAGTTTACAAATCATAGAGATTTTTAAGGATTGACTCGAACTTTTTTATTTCGATGGTCATACACCAATACCCAATATCCAACTCTTCGTGTATCTTATTTTTTATTTCATTCAGCGGACCGAAGCGTTGTCTTTGAAGTGTAACTTTGAAACATCAAAATTCTCAACCATTTTCCACAAAAAAGACATTTTTACAAAAGGTTAAATTAATTTAGCACAAATATATATCGCAATTGATAAGAGCCTCGATTACTTAGACCAATCTCTTTAACTGCAATCTTGTCTACCACTTTAAAATGTATCTACTAAAGTTATAAAATGTTTGTGTAAAAGCGAAACAATTTATACAATAAAATGATTTACTTTATTGGTGATTTCTAGTTTGTTGGTCATAGATAATCTTGTCACACATATGCGCATTGGCGATCTCGAGTTGTCTGTTGTTATTGTTGGATTGGGATGATCAACAAAGCACAAACATATCACTTGTTTTTACCTTCCTCAAAATCCGTACTCTCTAATATATGGTTGACAAAAATATATGACTCAAGTATATAAGATATGTCCTTATTGTTAAGATAAATTATCAAAATTATAGTTTACCAGCAGCTTCAACCTCTATACAAATAGACTCTTGATGACCAAAGGCTGATTCTAAAAGTATAGACGTAACTCTATATTTCTTCTTTTTTTGGTGACGACGATGCATTCGATTATTCGTCTTTTTTTGCTATACATAACATACAAACTAGCCAAAAGACGATTTAATGAAGATTTTAAACTTAAAAAAGCACTTAGTTAGTGAAATTGTACTCATATAAGAGGAGCAGTCACCAACTATAGATGTTGCCACTTTTCTAGTTGCGGTAGACGGATTAGGGTTTGATTTACTAACAAATCGAATTCTTTTAGGTTGTTAGAATAATGGGTTAGTTGGAACTTCAGAAGAACAAGACATATTATTTTCATCGAAAATTAAGTGTGAACATATTTTCTCAATTTACATAGAACGGGATATGCTACCTTGTGGCATGATAGGTCACGAACAACTTGCCATGACACAATTTCTCATTGATGAACAAGCACGGAGAATTTTTCCAATGATGAATAAGTGTAATCTGATATATTTTCTCAGTTAACGTAAAACGTGGAAAAATATATTTTTCAGTTTATGAATAAAAAGTGACATGACAATTTTTTCAAGTTTATAAACAACATGACACCACAAACTTTTTGAGTTCATAAGTAAAACATGGCATAACAGTTTTTTTTAGTTCATGAATTAAACATAGCAGCACATATTTTTCACTTCATGAATACAATATGGCAAGACAAATTTTCTCAATCTGCAAATTTTGGCGTAAATATCAAGCAGTTGCTCATAGTTTATTCAAAAGTGTTATATGGTGTAGTGGTTGCAGGCTAATTGTTTCTAAATATTAAAATGTCGCCTTCTATTTCAGGATTTTGGAATTAGGTTTGAAGACTAGTTTTTACTAAAATTTTAATATTCATTATGAAAAATTTGTCTCCTTAGATGCCTATGATGTAGGCTAAGAATATTGGTTAGTCACTGGACTTTTCATTTGTATCAAATATGCCACTGATGTTTTGTTTTATCAAAACGACCACTTTTGTTGGTTTTTTGTTACATCTGTGATCACTCACGGGTGACCACGGATGCAAATCAAGACAAACAAAAGTGACCACATATGCAAAATGAAACAAACAAAAATGACTATTTTGATACCAAAAAAAATATCAGTGACATTTTTTATACACATGACAAAGTCCGGTGACTAACCAAGGTTCTTAGCCTATGATGTATATAACAGAACATCATACTTGTAAAATAAACTATATATGTGGAAAATTATAGGATTTCTTATAGAAACGATTGTTTTGTTGGACTTGCGAAAAAATTAAGAAACTTTATTCTCGCGATTAATTTTCTTTGATTTTTTTTAACTTCTTCAAAAGAGGACTGACTTAATATTAGGTCAATTTTGTGTTGTTCAATTTACTAAAAACTAATAATTTAAATAATCAAAATTTTGATTAGGGTTTCTCAAAATTAGGAATGATGAAGAGGGAGGAAGAGTTTTTCGCGAAACTCTAATCAATTGTATTTGGAAGAATGCTAAAAAGAGAAGGCATAGTGGATAAACTGGTATATTCTTTATATTTACTATAAATATATCTTATTTGGTAACAATAATGATAATTTTTATCACTATAGTATCCAAATGATCACGAGTCCTATTTGTATTCTTATCTTTATTCGCATTCATTTTAGTTATGGTATTATTTTTAAAAAAAGTATATTTTATCGGTAGCTATATTACGCCATAATTTCATTGTATTGGAATTTATTTATGTTATATTCTTAATTAATTATAAAAACAATTAAATTTATATAAATATACATAATATTTGTATAAATACTAAACAAATTTGAATATTGATTTAGGATTTTATGGATATGATAATATATCATAAAATATTAGGTTAAGTAATTTATTAGATAAAATATTTTAATTCGGACAAATAATTTCTTTATTAGCAGCCGTCATAATCATGACGAATATAATGATGTAACACTACATTAATCTTAATTAATCCTTAATACTATTTTAGGGTTGTTTCGTTCGGATCGTGGATATGTCGATCCTGTTTCCTTTATTTTTAGAGTTATCTCTAAGTCTCAACAGTGGCATTTGAAGGCTACATAAGAGACTTTCAAGAAGTTTCGCCAACTGGTCAAAAAAAACTTGTCAAATAGTACACTCTGACTAACGTGGTTCAAAGTAATTTTTGGCGCACAAAACAAAAAATCAATCTATATTGAGAGCAGTTGGTGACTCTACCACATGCATCCGATATTGTCAAGTCACTCGAGGCCTCAATGACCGATTTTTCTTTCTAACCACGAAAAGAGACCCAAATCATAGGGTGAAAAAAAATCACATATGACGTGATGCCAAAGAAGCCAACTGCAAGCGTGGCAGAAGTCGAGTAAACCGATGAGGCATTAGAGGAAGTAGTCGAGCCAATAATAGCTCAAACATAAAAAAACAACATTGTCCTTGAAAAGCAATTATCCTATAAATTAAATGGTAGGCATTGAAGAAAGAAATATGGAAAGAGAAAGAGATAAAAAAATCGAAGATCGGTCAGGAAATTATCCTAGTCGGGGAGCAATCCACCTTTTCTACTATGATTGATCAGTTTAAAGCTATAGATATGGAGAACCACTACCAATCCCTTCAAAATGATGTCCATCTAGCATTGGAGGCTCAAAATTTAAGAGACTCATCACCAAGATTATAAAGGAAAAATCTATAAGATCCAGAAACTTATACCGAAAGAAGCCATTCTCCCTTCTCATCATTTCAACTTGAGGAGCGAGATACATATGTGGTTGCTTTAAATTTAATGGTCAAGCATATTTCTAAATTAGAAAGGATAAAATGCTAAAAGAGAACAACACGTTCCGTCAGGAAAATTATGAACGCTATCGGAACGCTTCGACGGAGCAAAGATCATGTGTTTATCATAAGGAATATAGGGTCAAATACGTTGAAAATAAGCTTAACGAGCATAATTCTGATTTTGAGGCTAGGATTACCGATTTAGAACTTTTGGTGAAAAACAGGCTCAGAAAGTTCATGAGGTAAAACGGGAACATGCAGAACAGACAGACACATTTCAAAAGTTGTTAAATGATCAGAAAACGGCTACTCATAAAACCGAGGAGAATAATAGAAAAATCCTTGAGGAAATGAATTTTGTAAAAAAGCAGTCACACTAGACAAGGAGGTTGCATTCGAAGCTTATGCCGATGAATGCCTAAATTCTTTAAATTGGAGGGACGTTAAGGTCAAATCCAATCTGGTTCCGAGCTTCTAGCATTCATAGAGTTAAGCCTTGGATCATATAAGATATGGTTCCCGAAGCGGAACGCCCAACTAACCTCTCATTTGAAGATGATTAGAAATAATTGTTAGACACGGAGAGAGAATATGTTGAGTCATAAGGTGAATAAGGCGGAAGTTCCAAAGGGAATCGTGATTAAGGTAAAACTAAAAAAATAGTTTTAATCATCGAACATCAACTAAGCAATGATAAACAAGATATGTCCTAAAACAAGTAAGCAACCAATAAAAAGTGAGGAATAACCTCAATTGTTTGATCATCCCTAAGATCTTTATGAGTGGTAAAATAAAATCCATTCTTACTTATACGGTCAACATATCTAGCTTTCATGGACTTGGAAGATAATGCTATGTAATCTACCATACGTGCGTTAGGAAGTAAGTGATTACGTCAATCCGCCCAAATGGAGTCCCACCAATTTTGTCGGTTGTGTTCTCTTTTTTCAAGGATGGTTTGACTTATTGAGGAGGTGTCCATGATCATGGATCATTCCAAACTTCCACATAACTCTATCTAGCATATATACTTCGACAATATCCATAATTCTAATCGCATTATTAGATAAATTGATTTTTATTACTGGAAAACAAGATGCCACATAAATATGCCTAGTAAAACAAAAAAAAATACAATATACTATGAGAAACGATAATAAAACATTCTAATTTTTGGTAGCAATAATATATATAAGTTTACGCACATCTTTATTCATGATAAAACTAAGAGGGTTACAATTGATAAGGGCAAAGTATTTGAAGACAAATCGGAAAAATGAACTATTTAGCCTACATTTATTTTATCATTTATTTTATGTATATATATATATATAATTAAAATGATATTATTTTATTTATTTATTTTTAATGGGCTTTAGACCTTGGGTTTAGGTTAATAGAGATTGACCCATAGAATTTGTTCACCGTTAGGATTACGTAGTCTATAAAAAAGGCTTTTGAGGATATTTATGAAGAGGATGAACCATTTACTTCTTCTCTTATATTCTCTCTCTTTAAACATTTACTTAAACAACTCTATTATCTATTTACTCGCAACCGAAAATCAATTACCTTTTGTCACATTACCAAATAACGCTCCGTATAATATTTAGCATATCAACAATAATGTTTTTATCGCACGTTTGGGCTCATAAACCTCTTTGGCGACCAACTAATAAGCTTCGGATTCGACATGATGTAAGACGGGTTCATTGGAGCTAGAAAATATGGGAAGTGATCATACATCAAATAATCTAATATAACCATGAAACTGTATAGGTTCTTCGATGACGACTTGAACATATCTCATAAACCACGACAAAGAAATCCACCGCACTCATTTCTTAGTCTCTCTCCTCTAGTCCATCTTGCATGTCATCTAAATTCAATAATATATCTACCTTTATAGATTTCTGAATAGCATCACTTAATATCATAAGCTCTTAAAAATATATAAGGTATGCACGTGAACCTTGGCGGACCATCTTTGTATCATTTATATCCATATGCTCATTTGTTGTAAATATATCCCTCAATCATTTCAAACCAAGACCAACTCCTGGATACATACTTAGCTCATGCCGGAAAGTATGTACTGGAAATCCCCAAAATCGAGCTTACTCGCATACATCTCATCTTTTATATCATATCGGTCCAAACACAAAAACTTATCTCTCATAAACATCAGTGAGCGTCATAGTCATCTCCTTGAAGCTAAACTTGAACACACCGGTCTTTTGGTGTAATCTCTCGATGAAAGCCTCATTCAGCATTGGGTTCTTATTAAATTAAGTTAGATGAACAATGAGAGGATCGAATAGAGTATCTATCAAAAATATATGTACATGAATATGGTTAGTCACGTCATGTTTGGCTATAACCATCTAATGAGCTTTGACGTCTAGAGTACTACGAGAAACGATTGTAACAAAAAAAAAAATTAACTTATGATATATACATATATATACATATATATAAGCCAAGTATTAAATAAACATAAATATTATAAAATTTATCATGCTCACAAAAATGTTGTAAGCTTTATGGTTCATGTAGAAATAGCCGAATGTGATTGGAATCCAAGTAATCATATGTTTATTTGTTCTTCTTTGCTTTCTACTCAAAGAGACGCAGATATGTTTAACTCTTCAGTTAAATCTCTTTCAATACCAGCAATAGGCACGTTGGACTCTAGTGCAGGACGACTAGAGGATCCCCCAATATCTTTTGTAACATCTTTCATAACAGTTTATCCCAACCCTTTGGTGATTCGATGCAAAGATTGTTATGTGTGTTCACTCTCCGCCTTTGTTTCAACTGCCTTAAAATAAGCTGATAATATGTTAGTAGGTCGGGATTTCTTTGCTCAAAGACCTTATAGGGGTGAGTATAAAAATCTGAATCCAAAATCAAATAATCAAAGTTAGATCAAATATAAGATGAAGTAAACACAAACCGAAAATAGCAAGAACTATATGGATTGTGTACCGCGGTTAAGAGGATATGCACCATTTCTCCATAAATGTAGAGTCCACTAGGGGTGCATGGACTTATGCATTAACGGTGCAAAACTCTAAACTGTCGGTGCATAGGTTCATGAGAATAACCCTGAAAATGAAACAAAAATCCTAACCTCAATTCTTATGATTTAGTTTGGTAACTAGATTATTTTCACAATTAGACCTCCAACATAACTCCAACTTGATAATAACTTATATATAGTTTAACCAATCAATCTTTTATTTCTAAAAAAATTTAAAAACATAAACAAACTAAAGAAAACCAAAAAAACAAAAATATTTACTTATTATTAGTTTTAATTTGTAAATTGGAGTTTTCTGAAATAAAAAGACGTTTGTTGGAATAAATATAATATATCGAAATGCAAAATGTTTGTCGGAATAGATGAACCTAAGAAATAAAAAAAATAAACTCAACAAGAAAAAGAAGAAGAATAAGCTTATAAATCTTAAATTATCCTTCGATAATATCTTAATAATGGTATTATAGTTTATAAGTGAATGAGTCATAAAAACAAAAACAAAAAAATCACAATATAATATCATCATCGAACATCATCTAGTAAAAACTATCATCGAGCATCGTCTAATACCAAAATAATATCGTCTAAAAATAAAACAAGACAACAACTAAGCTATAATAAACAAGATGTGTCTTAAAATAAAAATAAGTAACAAAGCAAAAGTGATTAGTCACACTTATCCTCAATCAGATGGATATTGTTCATCTTATTAATAACCTTAACCATTTGATCATCACTAAGATCTGTAATGGTGATGAAATAACATCCATTCTTACTTATATGGTCACTGTAACTAGCTTTCATGGACTTGGGAGATAATGTTATGTTATCTTTCGTACGATCATTGAGAAGTAAATTATTACATCAATCCACCCAAATAGAGTTTCACCAATTTTATCAGTTGTGTTCCTTTTTCTTCAACAACGATCTGACTTGCTGAGAAGGTCATGAATCATTCTAAACTGTCACATAACTCTATCCAAAAAACATCATTCGAAAATGTCCATAATTATAATCGGATTATTGAATAAATTGATATATTTTATTAGAAATTAAGATACAACTTAAACATGCCTTGTAAAATAAAAGAAACCATAATATATAAGAAACCATAATAAAACGGTCTAATTTTTGTTAATAATAATAAATATAAGTTTATTCATATTTTTATCTATGATATGAGTAAGAGGGTCAAAATAATTATTTTTATCACATTTTCAGGCATACAGACCTCTTTGGTGATCAACTAACAAGCTTCAGACTCGACATATTGTTAAAAGGATTCATTGGAGGTCAAAACATGAGAAGTGATCGTAGATCCAACAGTCTAACATAGTGATGAAACCATACAGGTTCTTCGATGACGACTTCGATGCATCTCATAAACCACGATAAAAAAAATCTAACGCATTCATCCCCCGAGCTATCTCCTCTACTCCACCTTGCTTGTCGTCCAAAGTCAATAGTATATCTACCTTTACGGACTTCTGAATAGCTTTAATGAATATCATGAATTATTAAAAATATACAAGGTGTATACGTGAAACTCGGCAGACCATCTTTGTATCTCTTAAATCCAGATACTCATCAACTGTAAATATATCCCTCAGTAATTTAAAACCAAGAACCACTCCTCATTGCATATTTAGCTCGTGACAAAAAATATGTACTAGAAGTCCTAACAATCACGTGTACTTGCATACATCTCACCTCTCATATCGTGGCGGTCCAAATAAAATAATTTATCCTTCATTGTGAGATATGTTATAACATAGACATTATCGAGCGTCATAGTCATCTTGCCAAAACTAAACTGGAACATGTGGGTATTTTGGTGTCATCTCTTGATGAAATCCTCGTTCAACATTGAATTCTTGTTGAACTGAGTTAGATGAACAACGAGAGGACCAACTACAATATCGGACAAAAACATATGTACACCAGTCTGGTTAGTCACATCTTATTTGGCTACAATCGTGTAATGAGCCTTGAAGCCTAGAGTACTACGAGATGAGACAATGTCAAAAATATAATATTTAATGTTTTATATATATATAACTTATCCACCTAACAAAAAATTTGTAAGCTTCGTGGTCCTTGTAGTCCAAAAATAGTCGAATGTTATTGGAAACCAAATAAACTTCCGTTTTTTTTTGTTCTTTTCTGATTTCAATTGAAAAGAATGAACATATTTTTAACTCGATTGTATCTCTTTCAATACCACCAATAGGCACGTCCGACTCTGGCGCAAGACGACTAGAGAATCCATTAATCTCTTTCGTGACATCTTCTGCAACAGTTCGCCTCAACCCCTTGGTGATTCATTGTAAAAATCGCTATGTTTATTCACTCTCCGCATTTGTATGAACTGGTTCAAATTTAGCTAGCAATGTATTAGTAGATCACGAATGCTGTGATCAAAGACTTCATAAGAGCACATCGATGTTTAAATCCACATCAAATAATTAAAGTTAGATCCAATATAATATAAAGTAAAAACAGACCGAAAATAACAAAAACTATATGGATTATGCACCGCGGTTCAGAAGCTATGCACCTTTGCACTATGAATCCATGAATATAAGCACTGAGGATGCAATAACCTATGCATTGGTGGCGCGAAACTTCGACGTATAAATCCTTACACCATGGATGTACGACAATCATTCGAAAACGTAACAAAAATCTTAACTACAATTCTTATAACTTACCCAAAAATTGAATTACTTTCGTAATTAAACCTCTAACATAACTTCTAAACTGGATAGTATATATATATATAATTTATAAAAAAAAATTGAGTTATAAAATATATGGAAAAAAAGTAAGAAATGCTTAAAAAACAAATATTTATTCATGGTTACCTTTAACAGGCTTCGGAGCAATAGCTGGGGTAAAGAAAATGATAAACGTTTGCGGTATAGATGAATAAGGGAGAGAAAGGAGAAACACAATCATAGAAAAAAGAAAAACAAATAAGAAGTAACTCTTAAGACAACCTTCTATAATAGCCTAATAGGGGTAATTTTGCTTCGAACTGTTAAGAAAAAAATCATAACTCAAAACTACTAATAGTTGGGAAAAAATAATGAAATTTGTTCAAAATATCTTTACCCATAATACATATCTTAAATATAAATTTTGAATATAGTTATAGTATCGTTTTGATCTTCGGCCAAATTTTGTGCTGCAAATCAATGAAATTGTCTTAAAGGCAAACCTTTGTTTTGCTAGTAAACCAAATGGATTCAACTTGATTACCTCACTAACAGCCCTACAAAATTCCCCAGTTTTGTCGAACTTTTTCTGGATGCAAATTAGTTTAAAGACCAACCTATCTTATCGACGAGAGCAGACAACATCTAATATAAATAATAGACAATAGACAACATAAAAAAAATCAATTTTCTTAAAAAAGAAAGAGATCCCGACAAAATGCTCACCAGATCAATCTGAACAACGTACAATTTCGCTACCATAATCTTAACTTAGACTGCAAGTAACAAAATAGCATTAAGCTAAGAAAATAAGGGTTCATAAACCCAAAAGAAAGTACTCATAAAACTGAGATTAAAAATCCATAAGAAGAGATCATAGCGCCGACTCTCAACGAGCAACATTCACATTAAACTCATACATAGCTTTTTGGATCTTTTTATTGACGGTGTCAACATATAACTGCAGTTGATCAACCTCGATATCTGTTTCTTGTTTCTTTGATATTGTATCCGCAAACTTCTTTTCCAATTCCTCTCTCCTTCTCTCAAGCTCTTGAAGTTCTCCAATATACTTTTCCTTTTCACTTAACTTCTTACTTTTCTCCTTCTCAGCATCTTCTACTCGGCTCAGAAGTAGTTCATGCTTACTTTTAAGTGACATGAGTAAATTGACACGTTCACGCAGGAAAATGACATCAAATCCATGAGTGTGCAAGTCATTGAGACTTTCAAGGATTTGCTCGAACTTTTCATTTGGATGATCATACACCAAACCAAAAATACTTTCATATGTGTTAGAAAAAGTTACCATTAAGCCAATAGCCAACCCTTCACGGAACTCCTTTTTTGTTTCATTCAGCGGACGGAAATGCGGTCTCTGCGGACTAACTTTGAAAACATCAAAATTCTCGACCGCTTTCCAGACAGGAGACTTCTTTAGAAAAGGCCAAGCTAATTCATCATCAAGTAAAGTGTTCCAATTGACAAAAGCCTCGGTTTTAAAACCGGTTTGTTTAACTGCAGTCTTGTCTACCTCTTTAACCGTTCCAGAAGATTGAGGGTTGACCCGACTTTCTCCCTTTGACAGGTCTGGAAAAAACATGATAAGCTTAACCATTGAAACACATAAAAGAAATTAACAGAAGTAGTATGAACAATCAATTGAGTAAACTGACTTACTTAATTTTGCAGCTGTGGACGACGGTTGTTGATTATTATCTGCTAAGAATTCAAGTAGGAAATGATGTAAGACCCGTACATTTCAGCTTTGCTTAGTTCACATTTTGTATAATATCATTAGCAAAATTCATTTCCCTCTTATACAACTTATAAGATTAAATGATTTACCTGAATGGTGATTTCCCTCTTGTTGGTCATCACTAATGTTGTCAAACAGGTGAGCATTGGCGATATCCACTTGTAGGCCTTTGTTGTTGGGTTCGACAATTTCTATATTACCATATGATTAACAAAGCACAAATATATTACTTGTTTCTTCATACCTTGATACTCTCTAATACTTGGGAGATAAAAAGAAACTCAAACATATAAGATATCCAAAAGTTGCAGTTTACCCGTACCTTCAACCTCCATAGATATAGGCTCGTCCTCAGCATCTATCTCAACAACGTCAATTTTATCTTTAACTGTCAAGTATAGATATGTTGCAAAACCGAGTATTAGAAACCGAATACCAAGAGGTACTTTAAGCTAAAAGGTTTTTACTTACCAAATTCTGATTCTAGAGCTACTCCATATTCATTGCATTTTCTATGATGACGTAGTCGACTTTTTGGCTACATTTAACCAACGAACTAGCTAAGAGACAATTTAATGAAGATTTCAAACATAAAAGAAACACTTAGTTTGTGAAATTATACTCACATAGGAGGAGCAGTCAGATGTTGCGACTTTTCCAGTTGCCACTTTTCCAGTTGCCACTTTTCCAGTTTCGGTCGATAGATTAGGGTCTGATTTGCTGACAGATCGAGTCCTTTTAGGTTGCCGGAATAATGGCTCAGTTGAAGTTTCAGAAGAACATGAATGCTCATCAGCATTGCTGTCCAACGTTAAATACTTATACAAACCAAGAGTGTCATTCTCAGCCTGCTTTTTCCATCGCAAAATAATCAAAATTTGTTTTGTCTTAATTAAAGACATTCCACTAAGCTACAGGTAAACTGGAGAATTAAAACTTAACTTAACTTACAAAGACAGTGCCATTGTACTGGCACTTACCAATACTTTTAGAATTTGACCTTTATCCACATATAATATGGAAAATTTATACTGTTATAAATAATTAAACACAATGATCAAAAGAGTTTATGAATTGAAGAAACTTCATTCAGAAGATGACAAACAAAAGGATTGGTATAAAACCGAATAATCCCCAACAAAGTTTTGGGTATGACCCCCTACTCTATCCTTTTCATCAGATTATAAGGAAGCATTTTATACCTGGATATTTAAAGCTGCTGTTCTAAAGCATCGTTTTTACCATAAAATGGCAGAACAAGAAAAGCAATCTACTGAAAACCCAGAAATTGAACCCTATTCAAAGTAGTATGCAAATCCACTAAAAACACCATCTTCCAAAGATTATAACGAGAATCCACAGGGAAAAACAAAGCACATACAAAATAATTGTTTGTTTTCTATAATAAATTCTAAAAATAACATCCATTCCATACCTTCTTTTTGGATAGGGCCCATTTTCTGATGTTGAAATTGTGGTCTGTCATTCTTGTTTGAGAGAGACAACCCTGAGTTGGGTGGGTGGGTGTTTCAAAACTATGAATAGAGAGGTATGCTATTTTTCCTGACACTAAATTGCTAAGTGCGTAGGTACTACCGTGCTAGTGTTTTTAAAAGGTAGGGCTTTAATTTTGGGATCCGCTATTAATTAAACATATTAAAATTAAATACTAAAATATATGAAACAAGATATTGATCGTATTTTGATACTAAAGATCAATTATAATCTTTACATATCAATTCATAACCAATCATAAAAAAAAAACTGTTTATTATTTAATTTGCTTTAATCATGATTATTTGAAATATCAATCAAATTAAATTTATTTCCACAATTAAAGTATTTTTACTTCCAATTTTCACTGTCAACCTTGCTTTATTTGGAGAAAGGAAAAAAATGACAAAATGTATTGAGCTTTGTTTAACTATCTAATTTTATTTCTTTAAGGATTCTTTTTTTTTATTGGGTTCTTCTCTTTTGATCAGCAATGGTAGATTTCCGAGACTTAAATATTTTGTCGGCAATTAACAAAGGCAAAAGAAGCTGAAATAAGGAATAGAATTACTCAAAATACCAGAAAAACGTATGCGGAAACTCTGCATAATCAAAAGAAAACAGAGGAATGTTTTTCTATGGAATTTCAACACAAAAGTCTTAGTGCAATTTCCACAAAGGGTTAAAGATTGATTAACAAATCAAAAGTCTTGTAATTTTTCTTTCTCAAATTTAATATGTATTATTTGTTTAAAAAAAAAATATGATATTTTATTTTTGATAGTGTCTAACGAATTAATAAACATAGAGATATTTTGGTAAGAAGATATTTGTTCTTGTTAACTCTACCTGGTCTAACCATTTCAATGATACTAAAGTGATGCATATGACTAGAACATGTTCGGATTACAGCCCTCTATGCATCACTATTAGTAGTGATAAAACTGCACACCATAAAAGTTTTAAGTTTTTAGATATGTGGATCCATGATACCGAGCTTATCCGTTTTTTGTGGAAAACAATTGGAATAAAAAGATCAATTGATACCCTATTTTTATTTTTTGGCAAAACCTCAATAGATTAAAGCATGATTTAAAGGAATGGAATAAATCCCATTTCGGTAACAATTTCAATAAGGTGCGGGATGCTTAAAGTAAAGCAAAGTGTATGAAATCAATCACCAAGAAGTCAATAATTTTGATTCTACATGCAAGCTTTCTAAAGCCAATGTTGAGCTTCTCCTTGCCCTTAAAATGGAAGAAACATATTGGTACCAGAAGTGTTACACTAATTTACTTACTGATGGAGACAAGAATACCAAGTTGTTCCATACTTTTGTTAAAAAAAGAAAGAAGAATAACATTAACAGTCTTAGGGAGGGAGAGGAATTGATTACTAATAAGATGCTCCTTGTCCAATCTATTGTTGCTTACTTCAAAAGTCTTCTTTTTGAGTCTCCATATTTCTGTAAGGAGGGAGAAGATAATCTCATGAACAACCACATTTTTAATAGCATTCCCAAGATTATCAATGACACTGATAATGATAGCTTATTGTCTAGGAAATTTACAAAATATGTTGACACGTAATAAAAAAGGATCTTTTTTTAACCATAGCTGACTTCATTAAAGACCAAAAGATTCATAAAGGTATTCTTGCTAGAGGTATCTACTTAATCCCTAAATCTTCTAACCCTACTAATTTGAAGGATTTTAGGCCAAAAAGCCTTTGTAGTCTTCTAAACGGAATCATGTCTATGATTGTAAATAATAGATTGATATTCATTCTTCCTAAAGTTATTTCTAGATCCCAATGGGTTTATGTTCCTAACACAACTATTCAGGACCATATCTTGATAGCTAAAGAATTACTCTTTAATCTTAACAAGAATAAGAAAGTTGATAACATATTGATTCACGTGGATATGTCGAACGTTTTTTATAAGCTCTCTCACAAATTTCTCCTCAAATTACTTGATTGCTTTTGTTTTTCTGTTAAGTTTGTAGATTTAATTAACAACATGATAAGCTTTGTAGATATATCTATGCTCATTAATGGTAATGTGTTTGATTTCAGTTTTCCTAAATACTTTTGTAATTTTTCTTTCTCAAATTTAATATATATTATTTGTTTTAAAAAAAGAATTATGATATTTTATTTTTGATAGTGTCTAACGAATTAATAAACATAGAGATATTTTGATAAGAAGATATTTGTTTTTGATTTTATGCTACTTCTATACTAATTTAATTATTAGTTATTGAAAAGACTTGGTCCCTCGTGAAACTTGTAAAGCAAAAATGTTGGGGTGAAGTTATTTCCTCCATAAAATTTATTATTTCCTCCATCATTCATAAAAAAAAAACCATCTTGTTATTTCCTCCATAAAGGAAAATCCTAATTTATCCTTGTTTTAATTTTACACCAAAAACCCAAATTTCTACAGTAACTATCCACCTTCACCTCTTCTCTAAAATGCATAAAAAAATGTATATTTCCATAAAAAATGTCTTCAATGCATAAAAAAAATGGTATCCTCGAATTGCAGATGAAGATATAACACGTAAATGTCTATTTTTCCGCATAAATAATTGTAGTATTTGCTTGCACTCAAAAGGGCTGACTTAGACATGCACGAAGCTGATCACGAGTCATGAGAAGGTTAAGCAGTTGCGATATGTGATCCAGACACTTTTTCCTTTTCTAAAAAATCATCGTGAAGAACAAAATGCAGAGATAAAGATTGAGGCTAAGCTACAAGGGGTATCCTCTGATGCGCTTAAAATACCTCAAACCACTTGATATGCTGAAGAGCGTGTCTACAGTGACTATTGTGCTACTTCAACTATCGACCTTCATCGGAGCTGCCCCCAATGTTCTTACGAAATCTGTCTCCGCTGCTGCTGAGATGCACAGCTACTTGAGCGTCCTAAATTAAATTTTCAATACCTTAAAGAGCGAAATTGATTACATGCATGGTGGAGATCCTCTATCAACGCATTCACTACCTGAGACTTGTAGCACCACCAGTAATTCTTTAGCTCAGTGGAGGTCCAAGGTTGATGGAAGCATCACTTGTGCTTCAACAAAATTGGGTGGATGTGGTGATTGTTTATTGGAGCCGAAGCCTATACTTCCACTGCAATTGATTCAAATATTGAAATGAAAGCAATAAAACTATTCGCTATTTGCAGTACCAGAGATGTATTGGTTCTAAATGCTCTGAACCAGCAGCAAACATGATATGGCCAACAGTCTATAGAGAAAACTCTAATGACAACTATTTTTATTGTCCGGATTCAATTGATATTCTACAGAAGGAAGAGCGTCTACATTTTCATAACAGTTCGGATAGTTCAGAATACAACTCATAAAACCGCTGGTTTGAACTGGGAGCCAATCGTGTGTTATGCGAGAATTTGGATAAATTTTCCAGTTCTGAAATGTCAGAAATTAAGGCAATTGATTGTCTGGCTGATTGTGAGGTTGAGATCAAAACTTGCTTATTTTTTAATGGCTACACCGAAGGAAGAATGTACTCTAATTTGTGGCCTGAGACGCTAAAGCTAAAAGATTGGCGTCCATCGGATAAATTTGAAGATCTTTTACCCTGATATTGTGAGTGCATTGCCATTTAAAGAATATACTGATCCCAAGTCTGGCATGTTTAACCTTGCAACTAAAATTCCAGAGAGAATCATTAAGCCTGTCATGTGTCCGAAGACATACATCCCCTGTGGGTATAGGGAAGAGGAGATTTAGTAACCAGACTTCATTATCATATGTCTGATGCAGTTAACATATTGACGCATACCGAAGAAGTAGAGTTATCAGATGAGCAAAGTATTGCAACTGAAAGATTAAAAAAGAAACATCAAGCGCAGAATGCACGAGAATGTCGAACACCGGCTAAGTCAAAGAGTTTTCTTGGTGGCACTAACAAAAGAATAGGATTGGTAGATCCCTCAATGGAGGAGGATGGTGCTGCTCTATGGGACATATTTAGGAGAGAATATGTTCCATAGCGAAACCAGTATCTTAACAACCACTGTACGGAGATCAAGCATACTTATTGTTCGCTCGTTGGAAAAGGTTTTCCATCCAGTTCATGACCATTCCTTTTAATTAACTATCAAGCACAAAACAAATTGAGGAATTAGGGATAGAGGCATGGACTTTTGTTCAGAAATTAGGAGATGTTTTTATTCCTACTGGATGTCCACACCAAGTTAGAAATCTCAAGTCATGTACGAAAGTTGCATCAAAATTTGTTTCTCCTAAAAATATTAATGAATGCCTCCGTTTGACTGAAGAGTTTCGTCACCTTCCTGTTAACCATATAGCTAGAGAAGATAAACTTAAGATTAATAAAATGATAGTCTAGTCCATGAAGCAAGCAACTGGAGTTGGAAGAATTATCAATGAAACTTCATTCTGGTTTATGCTCAAGCTTGCGACATACAAGTTCTTGGATTGGATGTCGGCCGCTCTCGACATGCTGGAAGTGGAGCTTACTGGTCACACTGGGTTGGATTCGTGGTATACTTAAGGATATACTTTATAAGGTTTTGGACTCATATAATAATGGCGTATACGGTCACCTTTGGACGTTATGTTCTAGTGAAAGAGTATGAAAAAGTTGCTTCTACGCGGCTGCAATTTCTAGCCTTTGAAGGACGATGAGCTGACCAATTTACAATTACACTATACTATACATGGAAGCTATGATGGAAAATGGAACATGCAAGGGAACCAAACCTAAACCTGAAAATATATTATCTTCCAGAAGCGTACATCCATCCAGTTAATTAAGGACATGAAGATAACGATCAACTTTACAGCATCAATGGAAATTCCAAAGATGATGAGGTATCATCAGTAACGACAAATCGTCATTTGCGCAAAACCACGCTGCCAGTTCGTAGCAAAGTTAGAAGTGATCGCCTATCCCCTCATCTCTGTCTGCACAAAATGCTGTGACTTAAGTGTAATTCAAGAGAATGAAATTTGCTAGGCTGTTGTATAAACGAAGGATCATAAGGAGCCAACGCAAACTTTGTCCCAGCGATTTGAGTTTTGTTATGGTAATGAAGTTGTTGGCCTTTTAACTCGAATTTCAAAGAAGCTAATGTGTGAATACTTGTATTTAATGGAACATATAAGATGTTTTATTTGAAATTAGTCATTAATTATAACGTCATTATGAAAAAAATTAGTTTAAATTAATTGAAAATAAAAACACTTTCTCGTTAATTTTTATTTATTAGCCAAGCCAAAGCAGAGAGGAGAGAAAAAAATAACGGTTAGTATTGTAAAAATAACTACGAAAATAAAAACCAAACCCTTTAAGATAATTAAAGAAACAAACACACCGGTCAATGCTAATTATTTATTCAATTTAGTATTTATGATTATATTATAATAATAATAATAAAAGTAAAAAGAAAAAGAAAGATTTAGAATTAATTAATTTAAAATAATATAATATTTATTATATTTTATTTGGTGAGTATTATGATTTTATTTTTTTAAAAAATTATTTTTTGTAATAAATTATCATATTTTATTATTTAATTAAAAATGATAATTTTTTTATAAAATGAATTTTATTAGTAGGATATTAGAATTTAATAAAAAGTTCATGTTTTTTCCTATAAATAAAACTCAAAACAAATTAATTATTAATTGCTTTAATAGTTAACTGTTCCATTAAGTATAAAATATTAATTCATATTACATATTACGTGTAATTATTAAATAAGATAATTAAATCAATTCCAACAGATGACTCCTTTAAAATGGATATGTTTGAAAAGCAACCAGTTTAATCTTTTGGTGCTTGTACTCCAAGTGAACTTTGAAACTTAACAAACGTCTTCCGTTTTACTAGCTTTGTCATTATATCTGCAACTTGTTCTTTTGTTCCACAATAAATAAGCTTCACAACTTCTCGATTTTTAAGATCTCGTAGATAATGATACATTATATCGATACGCTTTGTGTGCCTATGCATCACTGGATTCTTCGAGAGTTTAATTGAAGAAGTGTTGTCGCAATAGATTTCCAGACACTCGGATTGTTCAGATGCAATTTGTTCCGTAATTTTTTTAAGCCATACACAATGACAAGCATAAGATGTTGCAGCAATGTACTATGCTTTGGTTGTAGACAAAGTAACTACCTCTTGTTTTCTTGAGCTTCAACATATTGTAGCTTCATTGAACATAAAAACATAACCTGGAGTGTTTTTTCTATCATCGAGATCACCAGTATAATCACTGTCCGTGTATGGTTTCACCTTCATCTTATAAAAATTGCGAAACTCCATTGTACTCCCTCTGTCCCAAAATGTTTGTCGATCTAGGAAATATTTTTTGTCCCAAAATATTTGTCGTTCTCGTTTACCAATGCAAATTTAAATATTATTTATAATCAACTACCAATTAGATCTCTACTTTTTTCTACTTTTTATGAAAAAGAGAAGTAATTATTACATTTCTTAATACTTGTGCCTAACCCTAAAACGAAAAACATTTTGGGACAGAGGGAGTACCTTTTAAGTATCGCAGAACTCTCTTAGTTTCATGCACATGTTCCTCCATTGGTTTGGCCATGAACCAAGACAATAAGCAGACCACATATATCATGTCAGGTCTTGTAACTGTGAGGTACATTAGACAAGCCACCAACTGCTTGTATAGAGTAGCATCGGCTTCTTTTCCAGTTCTTTCCTTTGAGAGTTTAGAACCTTGGACAATGGGATTTTTTACTGAATTATAGTCTATCATGTCAAACATTTCCAGCACCTCATGAGCATACTTATTCTGTCTTAAGTCAATCTCAGATTGGCTTTGATGAATTTCAATACTAAAAAAGAACCTCATCAAACCAAGATCAGTCATCTCAAATTCTCGTATTATTGACAACTTAAACTCTTCAATCAACTGCATTATTGTCATTTAAAATTAAATCATCTACATAGAGACTTACCATGATATACTTCACTCATTCCATCATAATTAATCATGTGTGATCATGACTACTTTTGTCAAATCCTTCTTGTTTGAAACATCTCTCTACCCGACAAAACTAACCTCGGGGAGCTTGCTTCAAACCACACAAAGCTTTCTTGAGTTGATATACTTTATTTTCTTCACATTTTTTACAAAACCCTCAAGTTGATCCACATACACCACTTATTTCAATTCTCCATATAAGATAGCACTTTTTACATCTAATTGATATAATTTCAAAATTTTGTGTGCAGCAACAACCAATAAAATTGTGACTGTATCTCATCTTGCAACCGGTGCAAAGACTTCATCATAGTCAGTGTCTTCTTCTTATACATATCCTTTCACCACCAATCTAGCTTTGTATTTATCTACTTCCCCATCTTCATTTAGTTTAGTCTTGAAAACCCATTTAACCTCAATTTTCTTTGCATTAGCAGGGAGAGTCACAAGTTCCCATATGTTGTTTTTTTCCAATGGATTTTATTTCATATTTTATTGCTGCAATCCATTTTATTTCTTTGACATTTTATTTATAACGCATCGGACCAGCATGAGGCATAAATAATGCCAATGTCATTTGTACTTCAGCCTCTTCATCTGAAATCATTTCTCCACTTTCATAATCTTGCATCCATATTGGTGCTTAATGAATTCTTTTCTGATGTGTTTCAGGTTGAGGTGACATAACATTATTTCACCAATGACATCTTCCTCAACAGTTTTGATCTCTTTATTAGTATCCTCTCTAGTAGTGTCTTTTTCTCTCCATTAAAGAGTATCATCTGAATTTTTCATACCAACATTCCAATTCCACTTCTCTTCCTCTTCAAATACTACATCACGACTAATGATAATTTTCTTTAAAGTTAGATCATAAAGTCGGTATGCATTCGACTTCTTGCTTACTCTAAGTAAAACACACTTATGGATCTTATTATCTAGCTTTATTATATGGTTTTCAGGGATGTGCACATGACTTATGCAACTAAAAATTCTGAAATAACCTATACTTGGTTTAATTCTACTCCAGCACTCTTATGGAACTACTTTACTTACAAAACTTGTCACACTTTCAACACATGACACGTCCACTTAGTCGCTTCAACCCAAAAATTCATTAGCATACTCTTTTCTACAAGTAGACATTTGACCATATTCATGATTGTGCGATTCTGTCTCTCGGCTACTTCCTTTTGCTGAAGAGTGTATGCAGCAGTTAGTTGTCTTTTGATTTCATTTTATTTTCAAAATTGGTTGAAGCTATTTGAAGAAAATTATCATCTTCTATAAATTCTCAGACATCGTATAAATTTTCCCGCTTCGATAAGGCTTTTGAATTTTTTAAAAACAACAAAAGCTTCATTATTTTCGGACAAAAAATATATCCAAATTTTACGATTATAATCATCTACCAACAAGAATATGTACCTTTTTCCACTCTAACAAACATGAGATATCGGCTCACATAAATCTGTATCAACAAGCTTTAATTTCTATGTTGCTCGCCACTGACTTTTCTTCGACATGAAATCCCGATGTTGCTTTCCAATATTGCATACTTCACACACTTTTGTTTCCTCTTTCATTTGAGGTAATCTCTTTACCATTTTATTTTATTACATAGTGTTTATGTATGTATTTCTCAAATTCCCATAGCGTTTGTGCCATAAACCCGATGACTCATCCTCTTCTACTTTCAGAAAACTATTTAGACTAATGTTTCTAATTGCAGATATAATGAACATGTGATTTATTGTCATTGTAGAGTTTATAATCAAACCTTTACGAGGATGGTATATTTTCCATGCTCTTTGGTCGATCAAAATAGTTCAACCCCTTTCTTGAAGTTTCCCAACACTTAGTAGATTATTAGTCAATTTTGGAACAAAAAACACATTTGTTGAAATTTGGATCAGCCTTCGACTTCAAACTTCACATTTTCTTTTCTCATCACCTCCATTCATGATTTATTCCCTAGTTTTACTCCATATCTAAAGTTTTCATTGAGCTTAACAAACCACTTGTTGTTACCTGTCATATGATTTAAGCAACTGGAATCGATAAACCAAATCTTTTTATCTTCAACCTCTTTGATATTCATATGAGCCATTAAAAGTAATTCTTCTCTTTCATCAAACTCAACATTGTTTGTTCTTTTTTCTCCATTTGGGAACTTGTATTGATAGTGTCCTAGCTTGTGACACCTGAAGCACTCAACGTGAGCTCTGTTAATAGTTCATACTCTTCTACCTCTTCTCCTGCCTCTCGAGAAATAACTTCCCCCTCTGCTAAAATTAATTCTTCCACTGCCTTGTCCATAGTTGGGATCACCCTCGACTTTCCGTACTTGTTCATCACAGACCTTGCGTCGTAGCTTTTGTTCATGAATAAGTAATGAACTTTGTAACTCATCAACTGTCATTTGATCAATATATTTTGACTCCTCAACTGAGCATACAATAAAATTGAAATCATCATCGTCGTGCGCAGGATTTTCTCAACAATCTTTACATCTTCCAGGTCTTTTCCACAGTTTCTCATGTCATTTTCTATGACCATGAATCTTCCAAAAGAATCTGTCACTGTCTCACCCTTCTTCATCTCCTCTGTTTCAAACAATCTTCGAAGCCTCTGGAGTTGAGCACCATTCACTCTTTCATTGCCATGTTACTTTGTCTTCATTGCTTCTCAAAGTTGTTTGGATGTCTTCTTTTGAGTAATTGTCTTCTGAGTAGCTTTGTTGATGGACTGAAACAGATCATTCTTTGTCTTCAAATCTTTAAGCCTAGATTCATCCAACATATTGTGTTGCACTGTCGTTAACACTTCACCTTCTCCAGGTTCCTTGTGACCTGGTTGAATCACACCAGTACTCTTTTGAACGTAAGAGTTTTTTCATAAGTAAACTCTTGTGATCGTAATCTCTGTCAA
The DNA here is from genome assembly GCA_036936605.1 of Limnanthes douglasii subsp. nivea. Taxonomy (NCBI): domain Eukaryota; kingdom Viridiplantae; phylum Streptophyta; class Magnoliopsida; order Brassicales; family Limnanthaceae; genus Limnanthes; species Limnanthes douglasii. The sequence continues at coordinate 102,361,622 of JAUPFV010000001.1, forward strand.
ATTTGGGCACACATGGGACATTGAAATTATTTGAATCATATGCTATTTTTTCACACATTCTGCACTCTTATTTCACACATTTTCACTTTTTTCACTCAAAACACTTTTGTTTCACATTTTCCTTACTCTTTCTTCACTCAAACACTCTTGTTTCACACTTTCTTCACTCAAACACTCTTGTTTTACTTAAATACACATTCTTTACACTCAAATTGTTTTACTCAAATACAAACACCTCACTATTTTCGTGTTTCATTTAAACATACATACCTCACTTTCACTCTATTTTTTTGTGTTTCACTCAAATAGATATATTTTGCTCTGATACCATGTTGAAATTACAAGGCATTTTGATAATGATATCTAAGTATAAAAGAGTAATATGCAAAGATAATAAAATTCAATGTATTAAACTGCAACACAAAATGGTTTTAAATAGCCTACGAGAAGTGTTACATATTCTAGTGAATAAATGATAACTTTTATTGACCCGAATAGTAAGAACTAAAATACTAATTGATGTAACATCTAAAATATTAATTCATATTACGACTAATTATTAAATAAGATAATTAAATCAATTCCAACAGCAATTACTTACAGATCAATGGTCTGGTAATAGATTTATGACTTATGTCGAGAGGTAAATTCTATTTCTAAACTGCATCAATATCACTGGATTGAATGAATAGTACGGTACGGCTATGATCCATTGAAATATGAACTAGATTCTTAGTTTTTTTATCCAATTTTAGGAGGCATGGGAATAAAGATATAATCAGTGATACAAGAGGTAAAGAACTAATCGCAACACATTAAAAAGATAATATGGTTTTGAAGAATATAATTTTAATTTCAATTATATAAATTAGATAAAAAATCATAGAAATTATATATACATGTTTAGTTAATCCCAATTTTTTTAATATAATTATATTTCAATTTAATTATTTGTTTTTATTTTATTTTTGAAACACCAATTCTTGACATTCGGATCTAAATTTATTATTTTCGCATAGTTTAAATTATATTTTATTTTTACTTAATTAAATTTTATTTGTTTTTATTAATTAATTAAGTTAATTGTTTTATTTTATATTTTATTTTAGATCTAGCCAAAAAAATGATTCATCCCATGGTTCGGTATCTTGAGTCTAAAAATAATCTAAATCTACAATGAAATCCGTACACCTCTAATTTTTTTGTATCAAGTTTTTGACATCATTGTTGATCAAGCAATCTAAATTTCTTTGGATATATTTTTTTTTATTAATTTTCTTTCATTTTTATATCTTTTTATAATAGATGAAAAATATTTCTCTCTTTGGATCTGCAAATTGAAAGAACTTTTCACCGCTGAAGAAAAGAGTTACAAAAATAAAAAAAACAATACCATATAAGGGAGAGAATGGAAACAACCTAGCAGTAAAATAAGGTCCTAATACGAGAAAAATGAGTGACTATGTTAATCTCTTACTTACGGGATTCATTCCAAGTATAGTGAGGCCAGCAGTAGATGCAATATATTTCGAGAACAAGATTCAGAATAATTTGTTTGCCGGAGAATCAGAACAGTGTCTACACACACATCTAGCTAGTTTGCAGAAACTATGCGGTACATGTAAGTATAACAATGTTCCAGCTAATGCAATTCGTTTGAGACTTTTCCCATTTTTTCTCAAGGGAAAGCTAATGTTTGGCTTCAATCACTACCATCCAGCTTCATCACGACATGGGATCAACTGGCTCAACTATTCATATCAAAGTACTTTCTTATAGTGAAGTCGATTTTTTTTGGAAATGATATAAAACATTACGCTAAATAAAACAACGACTCATTGTATGACTCATTGGAACAATATATGGAGTTTTTATACATATATCCTCAGCATGGGATCCTAAAAGGGATGATAGTCCAAACTTTTTGTAATGGACTATTAGGGTAATAAACTGATGCTTGACAATATAAGTGAAGGGTCTCTAATGAAAAAGATGCCAAAAGAAACAAACGAATTATTGGAGTTATTGTATACAAAAAACTACGCATCTGACAAAAAGAAGAAGTATGGAATATACACAATAAACAATGCGTAGCATTCATCAATTGCAAATCAATTCACGGAATCCAAATATATGAGGTTTTTGGGTAACTATAAACAAGGGATTAAACCTTATTTTTCTAATAATTATGAAGCAGGTAGAATGCAAAATCCAAACTTGTTTTGGAAGAACAATGAGAACATTTGGAAACATAATGACTTAGATAATTTTGAGAAGAAAGACACATTTAAAGAAAATATGAACATATCTGTTGAATCATATACAACTCACTTTGAGAAGAATGAATTGAGCATGAAAAATATTGAAGTCTCAATTCAGAATCACGATCGAGGTCCTAATTGAGACTTTCATATTTTTCATATTTGATCCATTCTTCTCAAAATGAGTTGTAGATTCTAACGAAAAATGTTCCCATTTTATTTAAAGGTTTCTTTCTTCTCCAACATCTCCAAGTCCTCATGTCTCCAAATGTTATCGTTACTCTGTCATAAAAAGTTTGGATTTATCTTCTACTTGCTTGATAAGTATTAAAAAAATAAGGTTTAATCCTTTGTTAGTAGTTGCCCACAAACCTGATATCTTTGGATTTGGTGAATTGATTTATTATTGATAGATGATACGCATTGATGTCTGATACTACAACTGAATTCATCTTCAGTTGGTTTGTCTGTTGCTCTAGTGCTACTATCTTTTCTTGCTTGATAGTGTTATTGTTTACTGCGTACATTTGAGACTTTTTATTTTTGTCAGATGCGTAGTTGTAAGTATACAACAACTCTAATAATTTGTAGTATTCCTCTAGCATCTTGTTCATTAAAGAACCTCATCTTGCATCATTAGTCGTTATTTTATTATTCAATAATATTCTATTATTAAAAGTTTGGACTATCATCCATGTCGTGATCCCATGGTGAGGACATGAGGCACACATCGACTCATCGTTTTGTTGATGGTAATTGTTGGTATCATTTTGGAATTTTGTCAACCATACTAACAGAAAGTACTTGATATGAATAGTTGATCCCAAGTTGTGATGAAGCTGGATGGTAGTAATTGAGCCAAACCTTGGCTTTTCCTTTTAAAAAAATTGGAAAAGTATCAAACGAATTGCATCAGTTGGAATATTAGTATACTTACATGTATCATAGATTTCGAGAAAACTGGCTAGATGTGTGTTTGGGAACTGTTTAGATTCTCCAGCGAACATGCTTTTTGAAACATATTGATCTTTGATCTCGAAATATGTTCCATCAATGTTAGTATCAATGTAATTGAAGTGATCCCCTTAGGTGAGAGATTAGCCTAGTCACTTATTTTTCTCGTATCAGGACTTTATTTTACTACTAGGTTGTTTTCATTCTCTCCCGTATTGGCCATTATTTTTTAAATTTTGCAACTCTATTCTTCGCTAGTGAAAAATTCTTTTAATTTTCGTATCCAAATAGAGAAATATTTATTCACCTACCATAAAAAGCAAAGAAAATAGATCTAAACAAAATTAAATTTTCTTCCCAGCAATAACGCTAAAAAACTTGATACGAGTTAGCGCAAATTTACGATTTTCATTTTAGTTTTAGAGTATTTTTATACTCAAGATATAAAACCTATGGGAGAAATTGGTTTTTGGATAAACATGTACAAACAATTTCTTTGGCTCTTATATCTCGTCTCAATCTCATCATTGTTTGATGTTTTAAATTTTTATTTATATAAAAATTTATTAGTTTATAATGTACTTTTATCTCTTAGAAATAAAATAATCTTCAAAATAATAAAATTATAATTTTTATTAAATAAATTTAAATTATATTCATTAAAATTAAATAATTAAATATTATAATTTATCATAAAATATGGCTTCTTTTCTTTTTTTTCTAAGAATAAAATATTAGATTTATTGGGATACTAAAATATTTTGATTTTAATCTTGAATTAGTTCTCATTTTGTTTTCTTTTTCTTCTGGTTTTAATTATCTTCTTGATGTTCATATTCTTATTTAATTATAATTTTATTTTTTCAATCTTAACTCTTTTTTATTTTTTAACCATTTTGTCTCTCACTTCACTAGTAAATAAAAAACAATCAAGTAAGAAAATTTGTATTCATAATTAATTAGAACTAACAATCAATTCAATTAGTATAAAATTAATATAAAATCAATAATAATTATCATTTGATAAAATTAATCCACACTTATTAATTTATATGTTCCGAGAAAAATAATACCACAATTACAAATATAATCAAATCAATATAGGTTTTCTTAATTTCAAAACAAGTTAATGAATCTAGTGAAAAACTCCTAACAACATGTTATAGATAAAAAATTGAACACATCTAAAGATTTTTCAACGTTTTTCGATAAAATTAAATTTTTATTATATACTATTTAACTGAATATTTTTCAAAACAATTCATTAATAAACACAAATAATATGAATTTTTGTTTTTAAGATTTTCAATTGTATTTTTTTACATATAAATATCATTCTTTAAGGAACCTCAAGAACATATAATTTTAAAAAGGATATATATATATATATAATGTACAATATCTAAGTAAGTTTTATAACTAATCTATTTAACGAGCTTTAGATCAATGACATATTTTTTATTTGGTTATGAGCATTAGGTGATGAAGCACCCATAAGGATTTACTGACTCTCACTAATTAAGCTCTAAACAAGCCACATCTTAGAATTATCATGAATCTCTTCCATTCGTACGCGAATCTCGACCAGATTAAGAAGAGACCATATTATTTTAAAAAGAATTATGCAACCTTTTCTCTTAATAAATAACATACATTTTTTAATATTATATTTTTCAACAATTACAACTATTTTTTCAAAAAAACTTTATTATATCACTAAATTAATTTCCATGTAAGAAAAAACATACTAAGAGTAAATTTGCAGTATAATTCGTTTTAATAACTCTTGGACACGAAAAAATTCGAAACACTTAATCAAATGAAAATATAAAATGCAATATAAGGTCCTGATATTTTTATTCTATAATTTCTCACTACCTCTAACTTAAAATTTAAAAGAAAAATGTCAACACGGCCAAAAATAAATTGAAAATAAAAAACAAATAACACGTGAAAATAAAAAAAATTACTTTTCATGTACTATTTTTCAAAAATGAATAATGTTATGAATATTATTGTGAATAATATTTTTCCTAAAAATATTATTCAACATATATATATATATATATATATATATATATATATATATATAGTTTTTAAAATAATAATACGATAATAAAAAATAAAAAAATTTGCATTGGATCGCCTCTTAATCGGCGCTTCGTTTTAAGTCAGTAGTTCGACCATTTGGATCACTAAGTTCGATCTTGGAGAGGTATTGAGATCTTATCTTTATCAATAATACCCTTAAATTATGGTGTGAGATGGTGACCGTTCACCTGAAAAACTTCCTTTTTGGATATGATACTTCTATAACTCTATGAAAGACACTTTAGTTTTCTCAAAGGATCCATACTTTTGATCGTAGTTTTCCAAGAAAGATTCCCAATCGTGAATTATGGAGCATTACTTTCTGTCCCACGTATAATTTTCACGAAACAGTCTTTATATCGTGTAATAATTTCATCTTTTCTTTGTAGATCTTACTATTCTTATATGCTTCATGTTGAAACTCTTCTAACTCATTCAGCTGCAGTAAACTCTTATTCTCAGCGGTTCCTATATCATAATTCAATAGTTTTATCGCTCAATATGATTGATATTCCAACTCTACAGGGAGATGACACAATTTTTCATACACCATTTTATAAGGAGACGTACTAATTTGAGTTTTAAAAGTAATTCTATATGCCCATAGAGAATCATCGAGTCTAGAAGCACAAACTGTTTTCTCCAAGATTATTTTCAAATATTTATTTAAGACCTCCACTTGTTCGCTGGTCGGAGGATGATATGTTGTAGATACTTTGTGAGTAACTCAATATTTCTCTAATAGAGTATTCAATTGAAGATTATGAAAGTGTGATCCTTCATCACTAATAATCACTCTTGGGTTTCCGAGTTGTGAGAACATGCTCTTCTTGACAAATTTTATTACCACCCGCACATATGTTTTTTGGTAAAGCAACTTCTTCAAACCATTTGGAAACATAATCAGATGCAACTATGATATACTTGTTGTGAATGATGAAGGAAATAGTATCACAAACTTTATACCCCTTATGTTGAATAACTCTACCTCAAGAATACTTTTCAACGACATAGATATGTTTCTACTCTTTGGCATCTATCATATTCCATAACATACTTATGAGCATCTATAAAAAAGTAATTAAAATAAACAGACTATACAACCTTTGATTTTGTTTATGTTGATCCAAAATAACCTCTAGTCTCTAAAAAGTGATATTGATGTAGTATTTCAAATATTTTTCCCTACATTACACAACGTCTAATCATTTGGTCTTGACATTTCTTGTATAAGTATATATCATTCAGTAGTACTGCTTAAGATCGCAAAAGAATTCTTTTTAATGTTGATAATTCATGTATGGGTGAATCTGTTTATCACCAATATAATTTGCAATATTTTCAAACCAAGGTTCAACTTTAACTGCCATCAACTATTCTTCAGGAAAAAACTCAATTATCAGCCTACTCTCTTGAAAAATATTGTTTTTTGGCTTCAGGTGAGTAAAATGGTCTACTATAACATTCTCTGAACCTTTTTTTATCTCGAATCTTAAGATAAAATTCTTGGAAAAGTATCACCCAGCATAATAACTTTGCTTTCGAATCTTTCTTATTTGAAATATACTTGAGTGCAACATGATATGCATATATTATTACTTTTGTACCAATCAGGAGATATAATAATAGGTTCATTAATAAACTTAGATTTTATCGAATTAAATGCATCTAAACACTCATTTGAAAATAAAAATTATGCATCTTTCATTAACAAATCACAAAGAGGTGTAGAGATTTTCGAAAAATTCTCAATAAATCGCCCATAAAAACCTGCATGGCTGAAGAAACTCTGGATTCCTTTTACCGAAACAGAAGGTGGTAATTTATTTATGACTTCAAATTTAGTTTGACCTACCTATATCCCTTTTTTATGAAATCTGATGTCCTGATATAATCCTATCATTTACCATAAAATGAAATTTATCTCCATTGAGAACAAGATCAGTAGCTACACATTGCTGTAATATAAGAGATAATTTAGCTAAACAATAATTATAAGAATCACCAAAAATAGAAAAATCATCCATAAAACTTTATATAGATTTTTTAACCATGTCTAAACAATAGACATCATGCATTGCTGAAAATTCACAAGAGTGTTACACAACCTCTAGTCATAGAGATGTGGTTGTACCCAAAGTGACCATAGAGAAAACAGTAGAAGGCATGTTATGATAATTGTTCCAACATTTGATCGATGAATCAGAATAGAAAGTGATATTTACGTATCACGTTATTCAAATTTCTACAGTTAATAAATACTCTATAGTTAGTCATTTTTCTAGCATGTATCAACTCATCTTTGTCATGTTGATCACTAGCATCCTTCCTTTATTTAAGAATACATGTATTGGACGCACCCACGTATATTCTAAGATAGGATATATTATTCATGCATCCAACAGTTTTATTACCTCTTTCGTCACTACATGTTGCATTGCTGGATTTAATCTCCTTTGAGATTGAATTATTGGCTTATAAACCTCTTTCATTAGTATTTTATGCTGATATAAAGAATAACTTATTCTTTTGATGCTCCAATCGCCGACTCAATAGCTTTCTTGTATTCTTTTAACACCCTTGAAAATTTTCTAGTATATGTATCACTCAATGAGGTATTAATAATCAAATGAAATTTATCATATTCTTTTAGAAAAATTATAACGCAAATGTGAAGGTAAAGGCTTTAATTCCAATTTAGGTTCTTCCATTTTTTGTAATTTCAACTCCAAAATCAGAACATTTAAAGGTAGACTGATAGTTTATTTAAGTTCACAAATATTCTCTTACCTCTTCACTTTCAATTTCAGTTTCATCTAATCTAGCACGGACTAGAGAATTTGTTAAATCAGGTATAGGAAAAAGTTCGTTCATGCAATTATCAATCAATTCATCTACCACGTCAATCATATAAGTATTAGTATTATTAAAGAATACTGAAGACTTTAATATGTTATTCCACTTTCTTATCTCCTACAAGTATGAATAACTTTCCAACCTTAATATCAATAATCATTTGAGAAGTATCTAGAAAATGTTGACCTAGTATCAACGAAACAAGTTTATCGTCCTCCATGTGTAAAATAATAAAATCTATCGAAAAAATAATATTGTCAACTTTAACTAATATATTGTCTACCATACATTTTGGATATGCAAGATATTTATCACCTATTTAAAGAGAAACAATTGTAGAGTTTATATCCTTTATTACTTGTTTCTTATGGATAAATAGAGACACCAAATTGATACTAGCACCTAATTCACACAAACATTTATCAAATGCCTAATTACCTCTTATACAAGGAAGAGTAAAACTCCTTAGATCTTGTGGCTTGGGTGGTAATTTATTCTGAATTAGCGCGTTGGATTTATTTGTCAATGTAACTGTCTTTAAATCCCTAAATTTACTTTTGTGAGACAGAACGTCCATGAGGAATTTCACATATCTTGGAATTTGCTCCACCAAATCTAAAAAGAGAATGTTAATTTTTAAGTTTCAAAATAATTCAAGAAATCGATAACATTCACTGTTAGAGTTATGTTTCTTCTTCCTGCTTGGGTAGGGAACTCGTGGTGTATATTTTTAAATTTGAGGACCATTTTGGGTTACATTTTGGGTGTGATCAAGGTCTGATGCATGTTTTTTGATGCATTCATGAGCAATGATATCGTGATCTATTTCATTGAATTTATTGTCACATATGTCATCTGCAAGAATGTTTGTATTGCATTATGGACCTGCAATATTATCAAGTGTGTTGCGATAAGATAACATAGAGATGCTTCTACCATAACTATTTTTGTCGCGTTCATGTTTATTGTTACACCCATGTATGTTGCTACTCTAATCAACCCCAAAACCAGCTCAAAACCTCTAGTTTTGTCAGTGTCATAGCCTGTAAAGTTTTTCCAAATCATGTACGAATTTGTGTCTTTTTCCTTGAATTACAGGACTTATTTATCTCTCCATTTTCAGCATGATTATATTACCTTATTTTAGGTTATTTTCTATGTTGTTGGGCCAAGTTACTTGAACTATAGATATCATTATTGAGTGTGGTTGTTCTAATTAAATCTCTAAGTTTTTCAAGCTTACATCCTGATTCTAAATTGAGACTTCGATATTTTCCATACTCGATTTATTCTTCTCAAAGCGACTTGTAGTTGATTCAACAAACGTGTTCATGTTATCTTCTAAGGTTTCTTTATTTTCCAACTTATCCAAGTCCTCATGTCTTCAAATTTTCCCGTTGTTCTTCCATGAAAAGTTCGATTTTTCCTTCTATATTTTTTATGATTATTAAAAAAAATAAGTTTTAGGATCTTGTTAGTAGTAACTCATACACCTGATATCTTTGGATTTTGTGAATTGATTTTATACTGATGGATAATATGTGATTCGGAGTGGAACGCAAAAGAAGCTAGATAAACGGATAAACCCTAATTTTATTAATCAAAACAACTCCCCAAACAATGTAAAGAAGATATGTTTATATAAGGGTTGAGTTGAAACCCTAAAACCAAAAATAAGAAAATTACTAAAATATCCTAAATTATTAACAACTCGAAATAAGCTCATAGATGAGCCCAAATGCCCAAAAAGCCCATAGTTAACGAGCAAAGCTGGTGATTTGCATTTGTGGCGTCGTTTCGTTCGAAACAAGGTGTTGTGGGTCAAAATCAGACACCAGAGCTCCAAACTGTCAATTCACCGCATTCTTCGGGTGATCGTCAGTCTTCATAAATTCCAGCGCTAAACTGTTTGCATCATTCTCGCCGGGGTAGAGAAGATTCGCCCTCGAATCAGAACCAGTCTCCTCGTCAGAAGAGTCACGTGCATAAGGAATCAGGTGCTTAACATTAAAGACATCAGTCGTACGGACATGGCTAGGCAAACGCAGATGATAAGCATTTGGATTGATCCGCTCCACAATCTCCACCGGGCTAATCTTCCGGGCGGCCAGTTTGTTGTATTTACTAGCAGGGTAATGATTTTTGGTTAAAACTGTCCACACATAGTCACCAACTTCGAACTGAACAGGATGACGATGAGAATCTGCTTGAGACTTATACTTGGTTGTGCTCAAGACTAGCTGATCGTGAGTCGTCTGGTGGGTTTGACGAATCTGTGAGACAAGCTCTGCAGCAGTTATGTTAAGGTGAATCTTACTAGGCAGGGCTAACAAGTCCATTGGACCCCAAGGCACAATACCATACATCACCTGGAAAGGAAAAAAACCCGTTGACCGGTTAAGGGCATGGTTATGAGCGAACTCCGCTTGCGGTAGACACTGATCCCATGCCTTCGGATGATCTCCTACCAGGCTCCATAACAAGTTACCGAGGGATCGGTTAACCACCTCTGTTTGACCATCAGTCTGGGGGTGGTAAGTGATAAGGAAGAATAAAAGACAAGGAGAAAAATGTAAAGAAGAAACTTGGCAGGAGAAAATAGCAAAGGAAAAGTGTGATAGGAGGAAAATGCATAGAAATAACTGTGTAAGGACCAGATTGTACAAATTGTATAAAGATATAGCCAAATAGGAAGAAAGTAAAATAAAGGGACCAAAAGATGTAATTAGTCCAAGTTAAAGCGTGTGGGGTCCGCAATTGTACTATAAAAGGACCACATACGCTTCACAAATCCCGAGATGAATATAACGAGACTTTCTCTCTCTACTTAACCTGATAATCTAGATGTTCTCTCTCTAAAACTGAAACTAAGGTATTTCTGTATCGCAAAATCATCTATCAACAATCCTCGTATCACATAATCACCCCTGGACCATCCTAAAACTCTTCAGTGGCGCCGTCTGTGGGAAGCGAGGATCTCTCTAACGGCAATCGCTTCCTGGAAATAATCCCTGTTCCGAGGAGAACTATGGAAGGGGACGATGTGGTCAACAATTGCGAGGAGAACTTGATAGGCAATGATTACCGGAATGATATGGAATACGAGGGAGAAGGAGGTCAGCGAGTCGAAAACGCTTTTGATGACTCAGATCTCCTGGCTCGGAGGAATGAATTGCTGCTGGAAATCGAAAGATTGAAAGCAGAAAAGGAAGCCGCACAGGAGAATCTTCGATCCGAGATAAGGAGAGAGGCTGTTATTGAAAAGGAGGAACGCGAAACTGAATTTCGTCCTAAAAATAGGGACGACAGATATCGGGGGCGCGAGCGGCGATCTCTGAGGAGAAGAGAGAGGCGTCGTTCGGATTCGGCCGACTCAAGCGACTACTCGCGATACAGCACTTCGGAATCATATCCGCAGAAATACCACAGGAGGAAAAAACGTGATCATAGGCGAGCCGATTTCCAAAGAGGAAGAAGTTCGGAGAGGAAATCCTCGAGAGAAAAGAGTCACCATGACTGAGGTGGCGATCGGTCTCATGAACAGGCAAAGTGTCCTGACAAGAAAGAGGATATGGGCCCTCGAAATTCAGAATGGCAGCAGCAATACACTTTACCTTCCGAGGAGGGTTTGTACTTTTCGAATAACGATAATTTGAGATCCAACATTTATCGTACATGTCACAACTGGAGAGCCTCTCCTCTGTCCTCGGAGATCTTAGTGGGAAACCTCCCGAAGCACTTTGATATTTCGAAGTTAGAAAATTTCGATGGGACACATGATCCGGATAATCACATCGAGCAATTTAAAAAATTTATGATCAATTTCGACGACGATGATAAGCTGCTATGCAGAGAATTCTCTCAGACTTTCAAGGGAATAGCATCTAAGTGGTACAACAGGCTACCTCAGGGCTCGATAAAGAATTTTGATATGTTCTGGAACATCTTCAGGCAACACTTCGTGGGGAGCAAGAAGTTCCGAGCCAACGGAGACACGATCATCTATTGTCGACAGAAGGTGGGGGAGTGCCTCAAGAATTACACTAATCGCTTTGTCAAGACAAAAACGGATATGGAATATTGTAAGGATTCAGTGGCTCTGGCAGCTTTCAGGATGGGTCTGCTCCCCGGAGCATTGCTGGATCAGGTTGAGAAGAGGATCTTGGTAGAAGAGACCCAAGCCTCGGAGAAAGGAGATCAGTTGGACCAGAATCAATTTCAGAGGACTGAGTCGAACGCCCAGGGCCCTCGATCGAACGTTCAGACTAAAAGTACGGGTCAATATCCTCCGAGGCAAAAATCGAACCCTCAGTACTATGGCAATCAACAAAACTACAATCAAGGAGCGAGACTCATGTCAAACATGTGGGTTCGACCCGATTATTTCGCGGAGCTGACAGAAAATGTTGCTGCGATATTTGATAAAGCTAAATCTACGGTCCCGTTAAGGAAGCCTTTTCCAATACAGACTCCGAGGGAAAGCAGAAGCGTCAACAAATATTGCAAGTATCATGAGGATATCGGGCACGACACCAAGGATTGCATAGCTTTGAAGAAAGAGGTGCAAGCCCTGATCGAGAACGGAATGTTGTTAGAGTACGTCAAAAAACACTCCTAGAAAAATGTCGTGGTAAAAGCTGTCTCAAAGAACACTTACACAGCCATGGTGATTTCCGAAGGAGTCGACGATTTTGACATCGAGCAAGAGTATTTAGATCCCAAGGTGGGGAGAAACAATGTGAACTTGGTGGAAGAAGAAATTCCGAAGGGGGGAGTGGATAGCCTTTGTGCGTTCTTCGATTCTCTGGCAATTTTCGGGGGAGACACAATTGCGGGAAATTCCAACAGTTCTCGAAAAAGGCACATGGTCAACCTGACCACACAAATTGAGGCGGGAGTGTCAGCACAAATGCACCGATCGCCTTCCCCCATTATTTGTTTCGATGATGATGATATGCGGAATGTAGCAGGCCCTCATGAAGACGCTGTAGTGATTGCGACAGGCATCGCTGGGGATCAAATTCAGAAAATACTCATCGACACAGGGAGCTCCGCGAATATATTGTTTATGAGCACTTACCGACGCATCTCTGACCCGCCGGTCATTCGAAGGTCCGACAGGACTATAGTAGGCTTTACTGGTGCTACAGCAGTGGTGGTTGGAGAGTTTCAGTGTGTGGTAGAGTTGGGCCGTGGACCATTTAAGAAAAAGATGGAGGTACTTTTAATCGTGGTCGACACACCAACCTCATATAATGCTATCTTGGGTCACTCTTGGTTGTCCCGGATGCATGGCGTAATCTCCACGGTGCATCAGTGCTTAAAATATGTGGTCGGAAACAATGTTGGGACAGTCTGAAGTAGCCAGAAGATGGCACGTGAATGTTGCCAGATAGCCCTATCCTCTAAGGGGGTTCGGGGAGAGACTTCCGACCCAGCATAGCAATTAAAGGGGCTCCCCCCCGGACTCATCCCCTGTGATGATCCGAGGGAGGCCCCCGGATTTCAGGTCCCAGACGAAGATTCTGCGACACACGAATTTGCGAGCGGCAAAGTTCTGAAGATTGGGGTCCACCTCTCTCCAGAATTTAAGGAGAAATTAATTGCTCTTTTATCTGATAAACTTGATATGTTTGCTTGGTGTGCACAGGATGTCACTGGAGTGCCACCGAAAATCATGTGTCATAAACTCGCGATACGATTAGATGTTCGACCCATAGTTCAGAAAAGAAGGCTTGTCTCCCCGGAAAAGGCCTCGGCAATTCTGTTGGAGGTCAAAAGACTACTGAGCATAGGCCATATTCGCGAGTCACATTATCTCGTATGGGCATCGAATCCGGTGTTAGTACGAAAGAAAAATGGCAAGTGGAGAATGTGTATTGACTTTACAGACTTAAACAGGGCATGTCCTAAGGATCTGTTTCTTGTGCCTCGCATCGATCAATTAGTGGATTCGACCTCCGGAAATCGATTGTTATCATTTATGGACGCTTACTCGGGGTACAATCAAATCCGACTGGCTGCTAACGATGAGGAAAGCACTTCTTTTATTACTGGGCGAGGTTTATACTGCTATAAGGTCATGCCATTCGGATTGAAAAACGCGGGGGCAACTTATCAGCGCCTGGTCAATAAAACCTTTGAGGGGCAGATTGGGCGGAACATTGAAGCCTATATCGATGATATGTTAGTCAAAAGTGAGCGAGACGAAGACCATTTCGATGACCTGGCAGAGACATTTCGAAATCTGAGCAGAGTCAATCTCAAACTTAATCCAGAGAAGTGCATATTCGGGGTGAGGTCAGGAAAATTTCTTGGTTACATGATCAGCGAAAAGGAATCGAGGCTGATCCCGAGCAGCTAAAAGTTATGATCACTATGACCCCCCCCCCCTGAAATGTTAAGGAAGTACAAATCCTGACAGGACGGTTGGCCGCTTTGAATAGGTTCATTTCAAGGTCTTCGGATAAATGTGCTCAATTTTTTAAAGTATTACGGAATGCGAAGCAGTTTTGTTGGACCGAAGAATGTTCGACCGCTTTTCGACAAATCCAAGACTATTTGACGTCTCCGGAAGTCTTATCCAAACCCTTGGTAGGGGAAACATTAATTGTCTATGTAGCGGTGTCAGACTGTGCGGTCAGTGCCGTTCTTCTCCGCGAAGATGACTCTCTTCTGAAGCCAATTTATTATGTCAGTAAGAGTTTGCTGGATGCGGAGAAGCGGTATCTCACATTAGAGAAGGTAGCTTTAGCATTAGTCACGACAGCTCGAAAAATGAGACCATACTTCTAGGCCCACCCAATCATTGTTCGGACGACTTTTCCGCTGAAGAGTTTATTACAAAGACCAGACATCTCGGGCAGGATGACTAAATGGTCAGTAGAGCAGGGAGACTTCGACATAACGTTTGAGCCTCGAACGGCGATAAAAGCACAAGTTTTAGCCGATTTCTTGGTCGAGTTTCATTCAGACATAGGGGCACAGGAGGTACACGACGTGGTTGACGAAGAGGAATGGGTGATACGGACGGATGGCGGGTCGAATATTTCAAGAAGTGGGGCAAGTGTCCAATTAATTTCCCGAAAGGGGTAGCTATGTTCCAAGCCATTCGTTTCGGTTTTAACGCTACTAATAATGAAGCTGAGTATGAAGCTCCTTTAGCAGGCTTGCGTTTGGCTCAAATATGCGGGGCCCGAAGGATTGAATTGATTAGTGACTCACAGTTGGTCATAAATCAAGCCTTAGGGGAGTCCGAGGCCAGAAAAGAAACGCTGATACAGTATTTGAAGCTGATGAAAAACTTGGCATCTGAATTTGAGGGAGTCAAGTTCGAGCATGTTCGAAGAGAGTTAAATGTTGTCCCGGATTCTTTGGCCTCCGCTTCATGGACAGAAGGTTACCTGTGGGTTTTGGTTCAGGAGTGCCCTTCGATCTCGATTGGCGAAGAGCACGCGATGAACACCTCAGAGGAAAGCAATGTGATTTCGCACGATTGGAAGACGGTTATCATTGATTTTTTGGCCCATGACATTTTACCGGTCGAAAAGCACGAAGCCAGGAAAGTTAGATTCAAGTCTCACGACTACATTCTGTTGGGAGGATTGCTGTATAAAAGATCTCTGAGTCTACCATTATTGAGGTGTCTGAGTGGGCCCGAGTCGCAGATTATCCTCTCCGAACTGCACAACGGTTAAGGATCTGCCCACTGTGGATACAAGGCTTTAATCCGAAGGGTATTCCTGGCTGGATATTATTGGCCCACTATTGCGGCCGACGCAAAATATTTAGTCAAACGATGCGACAAGTGCCAGCGCTATGCTAATGTGATTCACAAACCTGGGGTGTTGATGGAAAGCATTTCAGAGGCAGTGCTGTTTGACAGATGGGGCATTGATCTAGTTGGGCCTCTACCAATGGTGTCTGGGGTAGACAAACGATAATTGTGGCAGTCGACTATTTCTCTAAGTGGGTGGAGGCTGAACCACTCGCAGGAACAAAGGCCAAAGACGTGATCAAATTTTTCATATCTAACATTTGTTGTCGTTTTGGTGTACCATTGCAGATCACCACAGACAATGGGCCTCAATTTGATAACAAGGAGTTCCAGAGCTTTTGTGCATCGAGGGGCATTCGATAATGTTTTTCAGCACCATTTCACCCTCAGGCTAATGGGCAGGTGGAAGTGACTAATCGTACGATCCTCGATGGTCTGAAGAAGAACTTAGAAGGCAAAGCATGGAAATGGCCCGACTATCTACAGGAGGTGTTGTGGGCATACCGAACGACCCCTCGAACGGCCACTGTTGTATCCCCATTTGCCTTAGTCTATGGGATGGATGTCGTTGTCCCTCCAGAGCCTTTTCCCCTCACATCGAATAGCAACATATGTCTCGGATACAAATGACCAGAAGAGAGCATTGACTTTAGACTTGGTTGAGGAAAAGAGACAGCAAGCACAGTTGACATCCCTTCATTATCAAACTCTCATGAGAAGTCGATATGCGTCCAAGGTAAAGCATAGAGATTTTCAGGTGGGGGACAAGGTTTTACGCAAAGTTTTCTTGCACACTAAAGACAAGAGTTTGGGGAAGTTGGGACCTAATTGGGAAGGCCCCTACGAGGTCACCGAAAAGATAAAACCAGGCACATATCGGTTAAAAAATAAAGAAAGGCGATACCTCCGTCTACCTTGGAATATTGAGCATTTAAAATTGTATCTTGATTAAAAGAGCTAGCTGACATTGTATTTCTTTCTCCTTTCTCTGTATCCCCCAGAACAAACTTTGGTGAGGGCACACTCTTTCCTACCCTGTTAGGCACAAGAAGGTTTTAATGAGGTGTTTCGATGAACCCCTTAAATACAAAGAGTTCTTTTCCTTAACTATTTTTTGGGTCACAGTAACATGTGCCTCGAATTGTTGTCCCTTCGAATTATTTTTTGGGTCACAGTAACATATGCCTCGAATTGTTGTCCCTTCGAATTATGTTTTGGGTCACAGTAACATGTGCCTCGAATTGTTGTCCCTTCGAATTATTTTTTGGGTCACAGTAACATGTGCCTCGAATTGTTGTCCCTTTGAACTATTCTTTGGGTCACATTAATGTGTGCCTCAAGTTTTGGGACCTTCGAACTATTCTTTGGGTCACATTAATGTGTGCCTCAAGTTTTGGGACCTTCAAACTATTCTTTGGGTCACATTAATGTGTGCCTTAAGTTTTGGGACCTTCGAACTATTCTTTGGGTCACATTAATGAGTGCCTCAAGTTTTGGGACCTTCGAACTATTTTCTGGGTCACACTAATGTGTGCGTCAAGTTTTATTTTTACTTTATCAATATTTGGGTCACACTAAGGTGTGCCTCGAATACAATGTCACTTTATCATTATTTGATCACAATAATGCGACTCAAGATATCATCACCTTAAATTTTCAAGTAGGTCATAATCATAGTTCGAAGGACTTGCCTCTTCGAATTTTTGTTGAAAATATAACATATGCAAACTTATATATAGAAGTAATAATTGTTCATTGATCTTACAAAAATCGACCTGTCTCATACAATTAGCACAGCACAACATGTTCAAGTCATATTTCAAAAAGAGGCCCTATTGGGCCATATACAAAACATTAACTCCTTCAGCATCATTCCTCAGTCTGAATTCTTCGAAGAGTCACTCCCCTCAGCCTCTGAATCTTCACTCTCACTTACAATTATATGGGGGGGACGAAGTTCCGAGGGGACAAGCTTCCAAAAAGGCCCCAGGTTATATTCAGGATGCTCAGCATGAATTTGGGTCAGCAAACCAGCTCGAGTAGTGGCATCCCGATCCTGCAGTTTACTTGTACATGTTGTTGCATAAGCATCCACAGCTTTGTTTTTCTCTTCCTCGACTTGTACAGGAAAACTTTCGATCCGTCTCCGCAGCTGATCTCAGTCTGCTGTCACCGTTCGAAGGGCCTCAGTGCATTGTGTGAATCCATCGCAAGCCAAGCGATGCCCCTTTTTATACTCAGCTATCATCAGCTCTTGAGCATCAGTCTTCTTCTTGTACACGTCCCTCTCCTCTTGACAACACCTCTCCAGCATTATCACATAATTCTCGGAGGCAGAGAGACGCTCGTATAAGGCATCAGCTTGGCCCTCGATCACCGCATGTTGCTTCTTGGCCTCCTCGAGCTGAGAGGCAGCCAGCAGTAATTTGAACTTGTAGTGATTTTTGTGTTTCTCAAGGTGACGCATCTTCTTTCCTCTGTTCACTGAGGTGTGCAGCAATCTCCGAAGGGATAGTGAGAACTCATCATCCAAAGGAACTTCGAAAGAGCTCGAGGGAGACCCTAATGCTGCATATTCAAATTCAGAAAACCGCCTCTAAGAGTCTCTGGATCAATGAGTTGAGGAGGGTTGCTTCGAGAAATAGGGATAGGAGCTAATCTTGGGCCTTTTTCGAGGGGGGCTGGATGAGAAGCCTCCGTAAGAGGCGAGTGTAGGGATTGCTGAGAATTTTCCCTGGGAGAATGGCCACCTCTGTTCTCCGGTTCACTTGCGATTTCATGGACCTCTTCCTCAAGACCAGCATCCTGGTTGTTATCAGGCGTCTCATCTCCCTTGGATTGTTCTTCGATGGGTTCGAGGACGATACCCTTGCCTTTCCTGTCTTTTTTCTTGGCATCATTCCTCGAAGGAAGGATGGGAGCAGGGGGAGGAGGAATGGAGTCCAATGGAGCAGTATTGTTTGGTGGAGGGGGAAGAGAATTTGACGCCCCAGCATCGTTCGAAGAGGGAGGCCTTTGAGTACTGATAGGCCCTTCGGGGTTTAGCTCTTGGGTTGATAACAGTTCATCTTCTGGAGGATCCCCAAGATGGCTCTGCGAACGGGAGCGCTTGGGCAGGTATATCACTACGTCTTTTTTACTGCACCGCTCCATTACTTCTCGCTCTGAGGGAGGAGTTATCAGTCCTCTCATACTAATGCGATCGAGGGGATTGAGCCTCCATAATCGACTCCTGGCAAGATTGTTGTCTGTAAAGCAGAGACGAAATCGGTTGTCCCAGTGCTCTTTTGCCCAAAAGCGAAGGTTGGTAAACACAGTTGTAGCACCCTCGACATAATCAGAGTAGGGCTTGGATATCCCAGTCGTAGCTGCACCAAGTATCCAACATCAAGACCAATCACAATAATTCGAAGAGGCATAATAATTCGAAGGGGCCTAAAACGTTCGAGGAAGCATTATAATTCGAGGAAATGCAAAATTCGAGGAGGTACAAAAGTTGAGGGGGACTTACATTTCATAGTCTACGTTAGAGAAAGCTTGTGAGGATTTGAAGGAGTGGCTTCTGACCCGGTCTCCCAGCAACCAGAGAAAAAGAGAAACTGTTGCCTCCATTTCTTATCAGCCTCCAGTAGATCCTTCAAAACTTTTTGTCCTCGATTGAAGGTTAGAGAATAAAAGGGAAAGTAGGGATTTCTGGCCAAACCAGCGAGGCCAATGAGTTGCTCCAACGAAAATTCGTGACCTGAAAGCCTCGAGGCCATAATGCAGGCCATCAAAGTAACCCACATGTTGGGACCAACCTGCGAGGGGCAAATGTCTATCTTCGATAAGTATTCGATGAAAAAGGGGTCTAAGGGATACCTTAACCCCTAGTTCATAATTTCGGTGTACACCACCAACTCATTGTCCCTCACTGATAAGGGTGTCTCTCCTTCTGAGGGGAATCTGATGGTAACGTAAGAGGGGATGCACCATCGAGTCCTTAGCATCGTCTCTTCCTCTTTCGAAAAATACTTGTATTTGATATTGGCAAGGGCCACCATATGCTTATTTTCGATGCCCCGAATATTGTGACCAACAATACTGTCCAGCTCCAAGGGCAGCACAATATCCCCTTTTGATTTTGGAGCAATCCGATGGGCTTGCTCGTCGGATATTAACTGCGATGAAGAGGTTGCAATGTTCGCAGAACCTAAAGAGGGAATTGTAGGCACCTTTGATTCGAGGGGCTTTGTGGAAGGTTTCTTCCCTTTGGCGTCTCGATTTTCATCTCGCATATTGAGCATGTCCTCCTCGGTAATCAGGATTTTTGAGGGAGAAAATCGAGTTCCATGAACGGTCATGGATGGAGTGGAAGGTAGACTTAACCCGTCTGCTTCATGTCTTCGGGGAGGAATGGCAGAAGTCCTTGGAGGGCTTGTAGATGTTCTTGTTGAATTTCGTGGAGGACTGATAGAAGTTCGAGGAAGTCTTGTCGACGTCCGAAGAGGACTCGAAGATCTTTGAGGGAGGTTCCCAAGAGCTGTTGGTGAAGTAGGTTCCCGAATAACTAAGGGCGCCTCCCTGTCACGTTTTCGATCATGAGAGCCTTTCCTATCTTTATGGGACTTCTTTCTCTTCCCGGACGAGTGTTTGTGTTGTCTATCCTTACCCATCTCTCCGAGGGGGGTCGACTCACTGTGCAAGCTTTGTCGAGCGATTTCGCGGGGGATAATTGCGGTCCAATCTTCCGAGGGAGACCAGGCAAAAAAGAAGGTAGTAGTCGATGGTGGGGGACGAGGCCTCACGTCTTCACCGGCAGCAATCCTCTCTTCAAACCTCTTACTAATCAACAACCACTCAGGAATTCGACGGAGCTTATTCGCCAGCTTTATCTCTCTAGAAATAATTGAACAGAAGTTGAGTTAATGAAAAGAGAAGGTTGGTATTTATAGGTGCAGATGGGCTTTTCTGACAGATCAGGCCTGGGGACCTTTTTATGGTGTTTGACTAGGGACATTATGGTCCATATAGGTGTGAATTGTTCTGACATTGGCTACGAGGGAAGATGAAGGGTTTGTGTGTCAGAAAATGTCAGGGGAAGAGGAAGAGTTTTCTGACAAAAATGTCAGAAGAATTGGTAACGTTTCCCAAAGAGTTATGTTGACACAGGTGTTCGTTAAATGACGTCATGACCAAGTTCAATCCTGCCACCCCTTTTAGCCTGAGTATGAAATCATTTGGGGGCTGATTTACCTAAAATGGTGCCAGGATTGGGGGGGCTACTCGGTTAACAGGAGCAATTCGAAGAAGAGATTTTTCGAGGAGTTGATTTGTGGCCTCGGTGGTTCGAGGAGCTTTGTAGAAATTCGAAGAAGATATTTTTCGAGGAGTTGATTTGTGGCCTCGGTGGTTCGAGGAGCTTTGTAGAAATTCGAAGAATGAAATTTTCGATGAGCGACTTATGAAATTCAGAGAGAAAATGGTTTTTGCCTGTCAAGAGAATTATTTAGTCCCAGTAAAATAGTTTTTACTAAGACTGGGGGGCTACTGATAAGGAAGAATAAAAGACAAGGAGAAAAATGTAAAGAAGATCCTTGGCAGGAGAAAATAGCAAAGGAAAAGTGTGATATGAGGAAAATGCATAGAAATAACTGTGTAAGGACCAGATTGTACAAATTGTATAAAGAGATAGCCAAATAGGAAGAAAGTAAAATATAGGGACCAAAAGATGTAATTAGTCCAAGTTAAAGCGTGTGGGGTCCGCAATTGTACTATAAAAGGACCACACACGCTTCACAAATCCCGAGATGAATAGTACGAGACTTTCTCTCTCTACTTAACGTGATAATCTAGATTTTCTCTCTCTAAAACTGACACTAAGGTATTTCTGTATCGCAAAATCATCTATCAACAATCCTCGTATCACATAATCACCCATGGACCATCCTAAAACTCTTCAGTAAGCACTACTGAAGTTGAGCTGTGTATACACCATACGCCATAAGTTGTGCCAAAAATGACTCACAAACCTGGTGTCACGGTCAGAAATAATGGTACTGGGAATGCCATGAATACGGTAAATCTCTCGAAAGAAAAGTTGCACGACACACACTGCATCAGATGTTTTTCTACATGGGATGAAGTGTACCATCTTAGAAAAACGATCAACCACCACAAAAATAGAGTCGAATCCACGCTGAGTCCGGGGTAAACCAAGAACAAAATACATACTGATGTCGGTTCAAGGTTGAGCAGGAATTGGCAGTGGCAAATAAAGACCTGCATTTGTGGATGTTCCTTTGGCCAACTGACAAACTCGACAACGGGAGACAAAACGACCAACTTCCTTCCGCATTGAAGGCCAAAAATAGGATGAGGACAGCAACTGGTATGCGCGATCACGGCCCATATGACCCTAATTATGCAGCTCCTTGATCAACTGAAGACGCAAGCTACAGTCAGGGATACACAACTGTACTCCACGAAAGAGAAATCCATCCTCCATTAAAAAATCAGATTGTTCTCCTTGCTGAATTAGTTCAATAACCCGAGAGAAAAACGAGTCAGTAACATAAAGGTCAACAAAAGAATCAAAGCCAGGAACCTGAACTCGCATCTCAGTCAGCAGATTGTGACGTCGGCTCAGAGCATCAGCAACCCAATTCGTAATACCGGCCTTGTGCTTGATGAAAAAAGTGAACTGCTGCAAGTAAGTTATCCAAGAAGCGTGTCTCTGAGATACCTTGTCCTGACTACCAAGATACTTCAAAGAATCATGATCAGTATATAACACAAATTCACGCTGAACAAGTAATGACGCCAATGCTTGATAGCCTGAACCACCGCATAAAATTCAATATCATATGTACTAAATCGCAGCTTAACACTCGCCAATTTCTCACTGAAGAAAGCCACATGACGCCCTGACTGGGAAAGAACTGCCCCAATACCAAATTTAGACGTGTCACAATGAAGCTCAAATGGCTGGGAAAAGTTGGGCAGCACCAGAATAGGTGCAGTGGTGAGACGACGTTTAACTTCTGCAAATGCTGCATCAGCATCTTCGGACCAACCAAATTTTGTGCCCTTCATGCAATCCGTAATCAAGGCCATAACACTGCTGAAATGGGGAATGAAACGCCGATAAAACGAAGCTAAACCATGAAAACTACGAACCTCGGTGATGGAAGTAGGTCGAGGCCACTGTTCCACAGCAGCAACTTTGCTCGGATCAGCTTGTAACCCTTCAACAAAGACAATATACCCCAAAAATTGGACAGCTGGGGACATAAACGAGCATTTGGCAGCAACAGCATAAAACTTGTCCCGACGCAACACCAATAACACCTCACGTAAATGGGATAGATGCACATAATGATTAGCACTATAGATCAGAATATCATCGATGTAAACAACAACAAATTTACCGATGAAAGGCCTCAATGCCTGATTCATGATACGCATGAAAGTGCTCGGCGCGTTGGACAGACCAAACGGCATCACCAGCCACTTGAACAATCCCTCACGCATCTTAAACGTCGTCTTCCACTCATCACCGGGACGAATCCGAATCTGATGGTATCCACTCTTCAAATCAAGCTTGCTGAACACAGAAGCACCACCTCACTGGTCTAACAGATCATCCAGACAAGGTATAGGAGACCTGTAGCGAACAGTGATCTTGTTGATAGCTCGGCTGTCCACACACATACACCAGGAACCATCTTTCTTTGGTGTCAACAATGCTGGAACTGCACATGGACTGAGACTTTCTCGAATATGTCCCTTATCCAACAAATCCTCCACCTGTCGTCGTAATTCTTCATGCTCCTTCGGGCTCATTCGATAGTGGGGCCGATTTGGGAGAGCAGCATCAGGAACCAGGTCGATATGATGTTGAATATCTCTTAGAGGAGGTAACTCGGGGGGGAAATTCTCAGGAAACACATCTGCAAACTCCTGCAAAAGAGACCGAACTACAGGGCTAGAGTCCGCATGAGAATCAGTCACAACAGGATCACAAAACAATAAGAAAACCACACCAGCCTCTTCCATGGCCGTTTGAAAAGGAGCACGAGACAGCAAGGTCATTGTGGAAGGATTAGAGCCAATGCTTAGGGATCGAGGATTTTCCGGTACAAGAACAATCTGTTACCCCGAAAGAGGAATGAATAAGTATTTGCACGACCATCATGCACAACAGACAAATCATACTGCCAAGGACGGCCAAGTAGCAGGTGACAAGCTTCCATAGGTACGATATCACAAAACACCTCATCCTGGTATGTCTGCCCCACAGAAAAAGATACAAGCACACGTTTAGACACAGTGATATCAGTACCTTTACTCAGCCAGGTGAGCTTGTATGGCTTGGGGTGCGATTCTGATTTCAGTCCGAGCTTCAAAACTGCTGTCTCGGAGATGACATTCTCGCAGCTGCCAGCATCAATAATAAAGGTGCACACCTTACCGCCAATCGTACAAGTCGACTGAAATACATTATTCCGCAACCAGTCACTCTGATCAGGAACGCGAGGAGACAGAAAAGTGCGACGTAGCATCAAAACTGCACCAACATCACCAGTCACAATTTCCTCCGCAACCTCAGGCATATCATCATCATATGTATCAAATTTCGGAGGACTGTCAAGAATAATGGGATTCGGTTCAAATGCCTCGTGAGAGAAAAGACCCCTAGCACCCGCAGCATTCGGACACTCTACCTGACGATGCCCTAACTCACCATAGCCATAGCAACATAAATTTCTTGAAGAACGGCTGGTCACATCGGGCCCCGGAGGGACCTAATTAGGGGTTGGACGGGGAACTAGTTTGGACGCCGAAGTCCCTGTAAGAGCACCAGTCCGTACGCCAATCTGGGTCCGGCGAGCTAACTGTTTTTCTGCCTGGAGGGCACGCCGATGGGCTTCGAAAATAGAGCATGAGTCGAACATGTTCAACACATCTTGAAGCTGAAGGCGCAACCCACCAATATAGCGGGATACCCACTGATGCAGCGACTCGTTCACATCCGTACGAGCCAGCAGCTGATAGAATTCTTTTGTATACTCGTCCACATATTGTGGTCCTTGACGAAGATTCTGGAGTCTCTTGAATAGTTCCCGCTAGAAGTTGTAAGGTAGGAAAGCCTTGCGGATTTATTTTTTTGAACTTCTCCCAACTGCGGACTTTCTCCTTTCCTTCACGCTCACGAGTCTTCTTCACTTGCTGCCACCAAGCCTGTGCCCTGCCGCGCAGGTGGATGGTGACCAACGCGACCCTTCTCTCCTCAGGAACTTCCTTGAAGTCCAGCACTTCCTCAACCTGGGATAATCAATCAACAAGCGCCTCTGCCTTAAGGCTACCATCAAAGTCTGGAATGTCTACCTTAAATCCAAGCTCCCAGCGGCGACCGTGATAAGTATTATGTTCTAACTCCTCCCTAAAATGGTTATCGATACCTTCAACCTCCATACCTTGTTTACTGGCGCTAAGATCAGCCACCTGACGGGTAAGATCAGCCACCTGACGGCGCAGGTCAGCATCTTCACGGTCACCGAAATCACTTGCATCTCTAGCCTCTGCAGTGCCACCGCGAACTCTGGGTCTTCATCGCACCATCTCGCAGGACTGCCTGTGTCTGATACCAATATGATTTAGAGTAGAACGCAAAAGAAGCTAGATAGAGGGATAAACCCTAATTTTATTAATCAAAACAACTCCCCACACAATGTAAAGAAGATATGTTTATATAAGGGTTGAGTTGAAACCCTAAAACCAAAAATAAGAAAATTACTAAAATATCCTAAATTATTAAAAACTCGAAATAATCTGATAGATGAGCCCAAATGCCCAAAAAAGCCCATAGTTAACGAGCAAAGCTGGTGACTTGCATTCGTGGCGCCGTTTCCTTCGAAACAAGGTGTTGTGGGTCAAAATCAGACATCGCAGCTCCAAACTGTCAATTCACCGCATTCTTCAGGTGATCACCAGTCTTCATAAATTCCAGCGCTAAACTGTCTGCATCAATATGCATTGATGTCTAATACTCCAACTGGATTTATCTTCAGTTTGTTTATCTACTACTCTACCGCTACTATATTTGATTGCATGACTGTCTCATCGTTAACTGTATACATTCCAAACTTCTTCTTTTTGTCAGATGGGTAGTTGTTGGTAGATAATAACTCCATAATTTGTATGTTTTATCTAGATTCTGATTTATCAGAGAAACTTCACTTACAACGTCAGTCATTAGTTTATTATTCTATAATAGTCGATTGTAAAAAAATTGGACTATTATCCATGTCGGGATCCCATGGTGACAAAAATTTTACAACAAACCATGAGTCATACATAGACTCATCATTTCGTTGAGCGTAATTGTTGATATTCTTTCAAAAAAATTCAACTTCACTGCAAAAAGTACTTTGATAGGAATAGTTAAGTAGTTGATCTTAAATTGTGATAAAGCTGGATGGTAGTGATTGAAACCAAGCCTTTCTTTTCCCTTGAGAGAAAATAGAAAAATCTCAAACGAATAGCATAAGATGGATTATTTGTATGTTTACATGTATCGTAAAGTTCCACGAAACTGGCTACATGTATGTTTGGGAACTGCTCTGATTCTCTAGCGAACATGTTCTGAATCATATTGATCAACGCTGGTTTGGTCTCGAAATATTTTGCTTCTAATGTTGGCCTCAATATACTTGGAGTGAACCCCTAAGTGAGAGATTAGCATAGTCACTCATTTTTTTCTTGTATAAGGACTTTCTTGTATTGTTAGGTTGTTTTCATCATCTCTTGTATTGTTCATTATTTTTTATTTTTGAAATTCTCTTCTTCGTTGGTGAAAAGTTATTTTGATTTTTGGATCCAAAGAGAGAAACATCTTTTCACGTATTATAAATAAATAAATATATATAGATCTGAATCAAATTAGATTATCTCCTCATAAATGGAACCAAAACAATTAATACAAAATATCGTGAATGTATAGCTTATGTGTATTTTTAGAGTATTTTTAGACTCAATATATTGAACCCGATAGAGGAATCAATTTTTGGATAGATCTAAAATAAAACATAAAATAAAACAATCTACTTAATTATAAGAATATAAAAAAATGATTAAGTAAAATCATAATTGGTGTGGATAATAATCGCCTGAGGGTAGGCTGGTAATTTCAGTTGGTGTTTTATGGTGGTATGTGGGTGTTTAAGTGTTTAGAGAGTAGAGAGATAATTAAGCAGCTTGGTAGCTGTTAATTTTTATTATCCATAGTTAATGCAGGTGGTTGGGTATTTATACCCTGATGTTTGGGCCCTTATGGGCTTTCGGGTCATATTTAATGGACCCGTGTCATGTTCAAAGACCCATGAGCTCTAAGCAGGAGAGCAAGTAGCTTAGTCAAGAATTGTTTAGGTTTTTTAGTACTTTTGTCATAGTTCGAACAGTCATATGGTCATAGTGTTCAAAGTGATCTGTCCGGTCCATGTGATCTGTCCGATCTGTCCGGTCCGGAGGCCTTGGACCGATCTGTCCGTGTCCGGGGAGCATTCTGAATTCGGACTCATCAGGAGCCCCTTTTTTAGGTGTTTGAGCAAGTAATCTTGTCAGAGACCTGAAAAACAGTCTGATCTCAGAAGTAGTTTTCAATCTGGACAGGTTTATGGGTTTACCCGGACAGATAAAGCTTCACGAATTCAAAACGGTTTTTGCCAGAGTTCGTGGGACACGTGTCACACTCTGATTGGTTGCTTTAGCCGTTTTTTCACCTTGAATTTCGAACCTACCTTCTTCGAAAAGCAACCTCTTTAATTACACATGGTGACATCAGCGCCGTCTTTTAATCATTGCCAAACTTTTCGAATTTTCCTAGGAATCAACTGCTTTTTCAGATTTACTATAAATTCAGACTCACTTTCTACTGTTTTACTATCTCTTTCATATTTACTCTGCATATTTACTTAGAGCTTTCTCTCTCTAAAGCAAATATTTTCTTGGTAGTTTATGTTTACAGCAAGGACTGCATTGATCAAAGGTGGGTGGCTCAACCTTTCTGAGTTGGAGAAGGTACAAAAAATCGAGAAGGAAAGACGAATCGCAGCAGGGTTACCTACCTCGTCTGTCGACAGACCAATCTCCTCTGCTACAGAGTCAGATCGAGGCTCGTCCTCTTCTAAAGGTACTAAGCCCAAAAAACTATTGCAATCCACTCTCTCCACCATAGTCTCTGGTTCCTCAGTTCAGGAGTCAGTGCCTACTGTCGAGCCAGGAGTTACAGTCACAAGTTTTAGGAAACCTTCTCCTTTTCTCGCAATGGGATCAGGCACAGAGCACTCTCCGGAGAAACTGGTTGTTAAGAGGACAAGCCGGCTGGTTAAGGGGCAAGCCTCCAAGAACACTTCCTCAAAATCGGGGGCAAAAAATAGCAGTTCTGGGTCTGGAGTGCCTATCAGAGCTCCCCGGGAAAGACTACCCGGTCCGGAGGATAGCAGCCCAGCACTCCAAAGAGAGACTTCTGCCTCAGAGCCCCAACCTGAGACTAGAAGTCAAGAAAACACAGAAAACCAGCAGTCTGGAAGCCATGCTGAGCCAAGTTTGAATTCTCCCCGGGCCTCTGATATTCCTCCTACAATCATGGAGGAAAGAATGGAGGACTCTGTTGAAGAAGTCCCTTTTGAGTCTGAGCCATCCGGTCAGACTAGTAACACTACTGCTGCCAAAAAAGATAAGGGCAAAGAAAAACTATCCAGAGCTGCCGGAGTGTCTCGAAGGGAAGGTAGGGCCTTGTTTTCACAGGGTCGAACTTAAATATCTCTTGGCCTTACAGAAGACCAAGTATGCGTTCATCCACACGGCTGAACTAGGTCGAATACGCACAAAATGGGGGATCCCAGAAAATGTGAAGATAAGGATTCCCATAGATCCCGAAACTCCTATGGATTGCAAGGTGAATGAAATAATCATCTTCACGGAGCTATTTAATTGGGGACTCAGATTCCCATTGGACCCAGAGATTGTCAGATATTTTCATCTGGTCAAACTCTGTCCGAGCCAGCTGAGCCCCAACGGCTGGTATACTCTGATGTCATGCATTATGGCATCAAGGTTGTCCGGGATCCCTCTTCATATGGAAGAATTTGCAGCAGTGGCCAATCTTTGCAAACATCACCAATTCCCCTTCTACCACTTCAATATGGGGAATGATCTCAAAGCTGTTGATGATCTGTTGGAGTCTGAGAGCAAATGGAGGAGCCAGTTTTTGTTTGTCAGTGGCGCTTGGGAAAACGGACAGAAGATCAAGTCCTGAGTGAACCCAAGCCTCCTCAGAAGCAGGTGGAGGAGTGACCGTAAGTTTCCCACTTTAAATCTTTGTCTACTTCTTCCTTCTCATAGTTGATTTAAATTAATTGGTCTTTCTTTTGTCTTAACAAAACTGCCTAAGGAGTTCGGTGATTACTTGAAGGCCGGGCAGGTCACTTGTGGCAAAATCAACGCCTGGGCCGCAGAGAACTGGGCGAACCGATTTCACAATGCCTTCACTAGTGGAAATCTGGCAAGGTCTCACCTGTGGAACACCACAGGTCGGAGAGACCTGACTTGGGAGGAGCTCACCACCCAACCTTCTCCGGACACAGTGCTTAAGAGGTCCCACGAAGCAGATGGGACAATCTTCCTGCCAGGCCGGGCCAAAGCCCTAAGAAAAATGAAGGGCAAGAAGAAAGGCAAAAAGGTGGTGAGCAATGCTAATCCTGCTGATGCTGAGAAGGATGCTCCAACAGACCCAGAGGGGCCGGCTCAGAGCCAAATCGATGCTACTCTTTTGCAGGTAGTGGAGCAAGAGTCTGAAAGACAGGAAGCAGACCTCCCAAAACCTCCAAGGGCTTCCAAGAGGAATCGCAAGCAGGAGAGTGAAGGGGCAGACCGGGCAGCCAAGAAGAAAAAATCTGCTAAGGGAGATGAGCTTTCTCTCCGGGATCCGGAGCCTTCTTTCCAGGCTGACCCAACACATGCTGAAGAGATCCCAAGGGACTTTCATACTGATGAAGTTGAGGGAAGACATCACCTCCCTAGAGACAACTTCGCAGGGCCCTACGTTCCTCCGAGCAGCTCTAACACTGTCAACTTCAATGGTAAGACTTTCATTGTCTCTAGTGAAAAGGATACCATAGCCCACTCCTTGCTAAGCAATGTGCAGCCGGTACTTAC
Source organism: Limnanthes douglasii subsp. nivea (assembly GCA_036936605.1). Classification (NCBI taxonomy): domain Eukaryota; kingdom Viridiplantae; phylum Streptophyta; class Magnoliopsida; order Brassicales; family Limnanthaceae; genus Limnanthes; species Limnanthes douglasii. The sequence continues at coordinate 102,391,760 of JAUPFV010000001.1, forward strand.
ACTAGAGAGACAAGTTTGGAGTCAAGCAGACACCATCAAAGACCTTAAGTCTGAGAAGGAAAAGCTGTCCGAAGACCTTCGCACTGCTATTGCCAATGCCGACATGCTAAAGGAAGCAAATGAGGAATTGAAGAAGAATCAGGAGGAAAGCAACACAAAAGTTGCTACTCTAGAGAAAACCATCAAAGGCCTCCGGGAGAAGCTATCCGGTGTGGAGAAAGACCTTACTGCCTCAAAAGAAGAGACCAAGGCAAAGGACACGATCATCACCAACCTAAATACTGATAAGATTGCTCTTGAGAATACAGCATCCAAGGATGCCGAGGAGAATACCACTTTGCTAAGGGATCAAGAGGCTACGATCCAAGCCAGGATCAATACCTTTGCCAACCAGATGATTAAAAGTGAAGAGCTATTAATTGAGAAGGTGAGGTCTGACATGGTTCTACTCTTTCATGAAAAATATCCGAAGAGGAACCTAGGGGACTTGTGGCGTTATGTAGACGATTATGACCTTCCATATCATACAATGGCCGATGAGGATTAGGATGGAGTCTCCAGTGCATCCTCATCCGATGATGAAGAGGATACCGGGGAGAGCCCAGATGAAGATAAAGACGATCCCAAAGGCAAGAAGGTATATGAAGGTGAGCCATCTTCAAAGGCTCAACCTTAACTTATGATTTACTTTGTTTATTTTTTATTTAGACTAAAGTCCTTGGAAGGCCAAGGCACTTTTTTTTGTAATGGTGTCCGGTGCTTGACCGGACAGGTTTTTTGTGTTGTATCTTGACTATTTAAAAGTCCTTGGAAGGCCAAGGCAAGTTTAAGTTATTTCATTCAATGAATATCTCTGTTTTGTGCAACCATCATCTTCTATCATTGTTCATTTTAATTTTGATAGCCAGAGTTTAAGTAGCCTTTAGTTGTTGCATTGTGAGAGTGTTTAAATTCTCCGGCTAGAGTTTAAATAGCCCTTAGATATTTCAGTCCAGATAGTATGACAAGGGATAAAACTTTAAAAAATACTTAGAAAATTTTTAAGAAGGCATTGAATTTTATTTAACAGCCCGGACACCTCATTAAAACCTCTCCGTGCCACCGGGGAGGAAAGAGTATGCCCCAAATATTTACATGGATATTTAAACAAGTAAATATTTACACAAGTGCTATTCCAAGTACATCCGGAGATGCTCAATATTCCAAGGATGGGTTAGAACTCTGCCATCTTTGTCTTCCAACCAATAAGTTCCAGGCTTGATTCTTTCAACAACTATATACGGACCTTCCCAAGTTAGGGCCAGCTTTCCGAAGAGCTTTTCTTTAGTGTGTAAGAAGAACTTCCTTAATACTTTGTCCCCTGGTTGGAAATCTCTTCTTTTGACTTTGGAAGCAAACATGCGCCTCATCAAGCCTTGATAGTGTGCAACTCTAAGGTGAGATTTAACTCGTCTTTCTTCTATCAAATCAAGTTGACCTCTGATTGCCATCTCATTAGCATGTTCGGAGAAGTTATGAACACGAAATAGGGGAGAGTTGCTTCTATGGGAGCTACTGCATCCATCCCATAGACCAAGGCAAAAGGTGATTCTTGTGTTGCAGCCCCAGGTGTTGTCTAGTAGGCCCACAAGACCTCTTGTAAATAACTAGGCCTCTTCCCAGCAGCCCCCTTCCAAATTCTTCTTTAAACCGGATAGTATAGTTCTATTAGCCACTTCAACCTGCCCATTTGCTTGTGGGTGGAAAGGTGAAGAAAAACAATGCTGTATACCCCTTGAGGCACAGAAGATCTCCATTTCTCTATTGTCGAACTGTGGCCCATTGTCTGTTGTTATTTTCTGTGGGACACCAAATCTGCAACATATGTTGGATAGAATGAATTTTATAACAGCTTTTGATGTTGTCCCTGCTAGAGGGGATGCTTCTATCCACTTCGAGAAGTAGTCAATGGCCACAATTATATTTTTGCGCCCTCCGGACGCCACAGGGAGAGGCCCCACTAGATCCAATCCCCATCGAGCAAAAGGAATAGGCTCAGAAATTGATTCTAAAGGAATGGCTGGTACATGGATTTCATTGTTGTACCTCTGGCATGGGTCACACCTTTTTACTAACTCCTTAGCATCTTTCATGATTGATGTCCAATAATAACCGGAGAGTAAAACCCTTCTTGTCAAAGCTCTAAACCCACAATGGGCTGACCCATCACCATCGTGCAATTCAGAGAGGACCATTTGTGATTCTTCATCCCCCAAACGGCGCAGGAGAGGTTTACTGTAAGACTTCTTGTATAACACTTCTCTCAATATGATGAAACCACGAGCCTTGTGTTTCAATGTTCTGGCTTGTGACTTATCCGGAGGCACAACACCATCGGAGAGATATTGCATGAGAGGAAATCTCCAGTCTTAAGGTTGTTTTGCTTGTATTTCAAAAATCTCCTCTTCTTTACCCTTACAAAGTTGAATGGAGGGGCTTTCAAGCACATGGATCCATGGATATGACTCCGTATATGCTATGGTTTCCAGTGAGTCTGCTAGCTCATTTTCTGCCCGGGGAATGTGTGCATAGACAACACTTTTAAACTTAAGCGCTTCATTTTTTAGGAGGAGTAAATATTTCACAAGTTGCTCCTTCTTAGCCTCAGACTGGCCTTGGGCATGGTGGATAATCAGTTGGGAGTCGCTTAACAGCTTGACCCTCTTAGCCCCACAAATGTAGGCCAATTTTAGCCCAGCTATAGCTGCTTCGTATTCGGACTCGTTATTAGATGCCCTGAAAGCAAAACAAATAGCCTGGTACATTTTGTCTCCATATGGGGAAGTTAAGCATACCCCTGCACCACATCCCATTGTGCTAGATCCACCATCTGTTCGGACGACCCATACTTTTTTATCTTTTATATCAGTAGCTTGCTCCGAATCCCTGTCGGAGTGGAATTCGACCAGAAAATCAGCCACAGCTTGGGCTTTGACTGCTGTTCGGGGATTAAAGTCTATGTCAAAGTCCCCCAACTCTAATGACCACTTGGTCATTCTGCTCGAAATGTCTGCTTTTTGAAGGACATTCTTTAGGGGAAAGGAGGTCCGGACGATGATAGGATGAGCCTGAAAATAAGGCCTCATCTTCCTTGCAGCTATTACCAGGGCTAATGCCAATTTTTCCAGTTTTAAGTAACGCTTCTCTGCATCTATCAAGCTTTTGCTGATGTAGTACACTGGATGGAGATGACTATCGACCTCTCTTACCAGCACAGCACTGATGGCACAACTTGAAACTGCCAAGTATACAAAGAGAGTCTCCCCATCGACTGGCTTGAAGCAAGTTTTGGGGGAGGACATGTGTTTCTTGATCTCATTGAAAGCCTCATCGTACTGCGGGGTCCAATCAAAGCCCTTTGCACCCTTCCAAAGTTTGAAAGAAAGGAGCACACCTGTCTGAAGACCTTGAGATAAATCTGTTTAAGGCAGCTAACCTCCTCGTTAACCGTTGTACTTCTTTAATGTTTCGAGGAGGTTCCATCTGAAAAAGAGCATTTAGCTGGTCCGGATCGGGCTGTATTCCATGCTCACTTATGATATAACCTCGAAACTTCCCGGACTGCACTCCGAACACACACTTTTCAGGGTTTAACTTCAAATTCACCTTTACCAAGTTGGCAAAAGTTTCTTGGAGATCGGACAAGTGCAACTGCTCATGTACGCTCTTCACCATCATGTCATCAATGTACACTTCCATATTTCTTCCAATTTGATCAGCAAATGCCTTGTTGACTAACCTCTGATAAGTAGCCCCAGCATTTTTCAAACCAAATGGCATAACTTTGTAGCAATGAAGACCTCTGTCTGTGACAAATGCGGTATGCTATTGATCTTTCGGATCCACTTGAATCTGATTGTATCCAGAGAAGGCATCCATAAAGGAAAGCAACTTGTTCCTAGAGGTAGAGTCTACTAACTGATCAATCCAGGGGATCGGATACAAGTCTTTTGGGCAAGCTCTATTGAGATCTGTGAAATCAATGCACATGCGCCACTTGCCATTCTTCTTTTTTACCAAGACAGGATTGGTAGTCCACAAAGGGTATTGAGATTCCTTAATGTGCCCCATCTTTGTGAGTCTGTCAACCTCTTGCACAATGACATCAGCCTTTTCTTTGGAAAAAGCTCTTCTTTTTTGAACTACTGGAGCTACATCTCTCCGGACGGATAGGTGGTGTGATATTACTTCTGATGGAACTCCAGTAACATCAGCATTGCACCAGGCAAAGACATGCTGATGGTTCTTCAAAAACTTTAACATCTCATTCTTCAACATAGGTGGCATTTTAGATCCTATCTTGACACTTTTCCCATCTTCCAAACAGTGCGTTTCTACCTCTTCAACTGGTATCAACACTCCGGGGGTCTCTCTGGGGTCGTCAATTTCACCCTCACCCCCAGAAAGGCCCTCAAACTGCTATTGTTCATCAATGCGGACTGCCCCCAGCGTTCGAGGAGCCAAGGCAGTGGCATAACATTCTCTTGCAATCTTTTGGTTGCTCCGGACAACTCCAACCTGCCCCTGAACAGCATACTTCAAGCATTGGTGGACTGTTGAAGCCACTGCATGCATCCTAGAGAGCCAAGACCTCCCTAGAATAGCATTATAGCAAGTGGGACAATCCACCACAATAAAGAGTATTCTGACCATTTTCTTGAAAGGGCCCTTGCCCAATAACACCTCTTCTTCGAACTCCCCGATCACATCTGTTGAGCTGCCTGTGAAGCCCACGATTGACATGTCCGAATTCTGAATTACAGCTGGATTTTTCATTTTCTTGTAAGTGGTTAGGAAAAGGATATTGGCTGAGCTTCCAGTATCCACCAAGATTCATCTTATGTCATTGCCCCCTATAGATGCTCCTATGACAGCAGCATCCTCATGAGGGCCAGCAATATTTCTTAAATCATCTTCATCAAACACAATGAAGGGAAATGAGTTTGGTGACTGATAAGATGTCATGCCTCCTTCTAGCTGGGAGGTCAAAGTATGAACATGCCTCTTCCTCGAAAAAGCAGTAGGAGCTGTCATAGTGTCCCCTCCGAAAATTGTAAGCGACTCGAAAAACTTAATGAGCCCGGAGACCGACCTAAAACATTCCTCTATAGCACCCACTCTGTTCCGAGTTGGATCGGGATCCAAGTACTCAGATTCCACGTCAAACCTTTCAACTATAACCATGGCTCCCTCCGGAGCAGCATTACTTGGACCAACCCGGTGAGTGTTATCAGGCCTGTTACCCCCTCTTCTTTTCACATAGGCCCCCAGCTTTCTCCTTTCAATCAAGTTCTGAACTTCTTGTTTCAATGCTATGCAATCATCAGTGGTATGACCAATATCATTGTGATATTGGCAAAAAGAGTTGTTGCGATGCTCTCTGGGAGACTGCAGTGTTGCCGGTCTCCGGTAATGCACCTCATCCTTTGTTTTATCAAAGATAGTGGCCACGCTTTCTTTTAACTCTGCGAAACACTCCGGTTGGACCCATGGCCCTCTCTTGTTTCTGGATTGTTGACTTTGAGCAGGAGCAGCTGGCTGAGACTGAGCTTTTGCCCTACCATGCCCCTGTCCGGTTTCTCTTGCTTTGTTCCCGGACTGATTCTGATTGGGATTTGGTGTCACCGGGGTAGACCTCACCTGCCTGTGCACCCTGGTTTTCTTTGTTTCATCGACGTTTATTTGTTTGCCAACCTGATTCAGCAACCCTCCCCAGGTCATGGCCTTCTTCCTGGTTACTGAATCAGCAATTGCCTGGATTCAAACCTTGCCTTAGGGATGCTATTGCCACCTGTTCGAAGCAATCAGCCAACCCATTCTTGGTGTTCACAAAACGACTTATATATTTTTTCAAGGATTCATTTGGTTCATGGGCACAATGGATTATTATGTCTCAATTGCCCTTCAGCTCTTTACTCCCTACGAACTGCCTTCGAAAGGCCACCCAAAACGTATCGAAATCTTTAATACAACCCTGAGGTAGGCTGTTGTACCATTTTAGAGCACTCCCCGTAAAGGATTGGGAGAATGCCCTACAAAGTAGTTTATCATCATCGTCAAAGTTCATCATGAAGTTTTTAAATTGCTCCAAATGGTTGTCCGGATCAGTACTGCCATCGTACTTTTCTATTCTGGTGCTGTCAAACCTCTTGGGGAGGTTTCCGGACAGAATTTTAGAAGACAATGGAGATTGCCTCCAATTCCTTCCACGACTGAACACAGTATCCTCATTGGGAGTTGCAAAGATACCTGGTTCATCGTGGAAGGCAAAGGGATCCATCAGCATCTTGTCCACATGCCTCCGGTTATGAGATGACCCCTTGCCAATATGCTTCTTCATTCTTCCATGCCTATCTCTTTTTCTTGAATATTTTTTAATTTTCTTTTTCTTTTTTCTGGTTCGACCCTCATCGCTGCTAGAGGACAAGGATTTTTCAACTCTATCACTGTCCAAAGAGCTATCAGAAGATTCTGAGCTTGAGTCAGAACTCTCCACAGGCTTGGACCTGTGAGACTTTTTAGAACTGGCATGAGTCTTTTTGGTGCTCACATGAGTCTTCGAAAACTCATGCTCTCTGGGGTTATCGGTGTGATGAGCAACCGATGCTTTGGATTTTTCCTTCACGCCCATCTTGGCCTTCTCTGCCCTCAGAGCTTCTATTTTACACTTTAGCCTATCACGCTCTTCGACAGTGTATTCATCGTACTCTTCCACCACTTCGAGCAAAGCTGGTGGGAGTTCTGGATTGTCCGGATTCATTCGGACAGATTTTCTTAGCTGGTTCTGAATGCTTGATTCAGGCACCTTCTGCTCCCACTGTGGTCGCCAATTTGGTGTGGATAATAATCGCATGAGGGTAGGCTGGTAATTTCAGTTGGTGTTTTATGGTGGTATGTGGGTGTTTAAGTGTTTAGAGAGTAGAGAGATAATTAAGCAGCTTGGTAGCAGTTAATTTTTATTATCCATAGTTAATGCAGGTGGTTGGGTATTTATACCCTGATGTTTGGGCCCTTATGGGCTTTCGGGTCATGTTTAATGAACCCGGGTCATGTTCAAAGACCCATGAGCTCTAAGCAGGAGAGCAAGTAGCTCAGTCAAGAAGTGTTTAGGTTTTTTAGTACTTTTGTCATAGTTCGAACAGTCCTATGGTCATAGTGTTCAAAGTGATCTGTCCGGTCCATGTGATCTGTCCGATCTGTCCGGTCTGGAGGCCTTGGACCGACCGATCTGTCCGTGTCCGAGGAGCATGCTGAATTCGGACTCATCAATAATAATCAACTAACCATTAACAATAAAATTTATATCCAAATATAAGACTTGCTGTTTGGAAAATAATATAAAAATAATTCATTAATTTAGATATTTATATTGAAACAAATATTGGGTTAACTAAACATGTATAAACAATTTTTAAGGATCTTATCTGATTTATATAATTTAAATTAAACTTGTATTCTTCAAAATCAAATTCTCTTTCAGGATGATGTTGTGATTACCTCTCGACCTCGCACAATTAACCCTTCTTTATGGATGGTTATCTCTAGTCCCCTATCTCGTACAATTGAGTAATAAAACCTAAGAATCTAGTTCACAATTCACTTGGTCATGGTCGTAGTAGCGTACTATTCATTCAACAAAGTGGCATTGATCCAGTTCAGAAATAAAATTTACCCGTAGACAATAGCAAGCGTTAGGCTTACTAAAAATAAATAAATAAAAATAAAAATAAAAATTACATAGCTATTATATTTGCAGAGGCTTTCTAACCCAGAAACATATAAGCTCATTCTAATCATGTCCATGATATAAAAAAACAAAAGAAAACTAAAGAAATAAAAATAATAGAAAAATATAGTGTTTGATTTTGTATTGAATTTGCTCATTATTTTATGGGTTGTGGTTTTATTGAATAACAATATAAGCTTTTTATTGAACCATAATCTGCTACGAATAAAACTCATTTTCAAAAGAATATAATTATAATCTTTATTAAATAAAATAAAATAATTAAATTATTATTTTTTAAATTAAATAATAAGATAATATATATTATAGAAGACTAGCTCTTTATTTCTTTGTTTAAAAATAAAATCATAATTTTGATAAAATAAAATAATTTTTTCATTCTTTCTTCATCTTCAATTAATTATCAATCTTTTCTCTTTCTTCTTGCTTTAATTATCTTAAGTGCTTGATTTTTATGCTCTTCTTTAATTGAAGCTTCTTTTTGCAATCTTAACTCTCTCTCATTTTCTTTTCTTTTCCTTTTTGTTCTTTTTATTATTACTTCACTAATAAATTTAAAAAATCAAATTAAAGTATTCTCATTCATAATTAATTAAAACTAACAATAAAATAAGTGTAAAATTAATACTAAATCAAGGTCAAATATCCTTAAATCAGATACAAAGTATACCAAACACCAAATTGATTCTACTAGAATCATTTGTAGTCCATAACTCAAGTGGAAGTTTGAATATTTTAACCCAAATTGTGACCTCTTTGTGAAGGTCATTTGTTAAAATGGTCAAAGGATCCAAAATTTTAATGATCATAAGAATCCCAAGAAAGTAAGGACCGTGTCTTGAATCTATTTGGTCATCTATTCAATACGAAATTGGAAAAAGGAATTACACTCAAAGAAGATCTTGAAATCCATAAACCAAAATTTCTACATAAATTCTCTATGTTGACCTTGCATTGAGTAAGAAATTAGCCAAATAGATAAGCTTTTCAAGACTCTAGGGATCCCAATATAGAATCACTCATAATAAATAACTTTCACTCTCATATGATAAGCCAGAAATCAATGGCCAATGAAGATCGATTAACATGATGTTCCGAAATAATATTCGCATACTAAGACTGAATTTGAGGAGAAGGATTTTAAGACGGGTTGGCAAGAATCAAACTACGGTATTTATTTCTTGATTTCTCTTATTTCTCCCACATTTCATATGCTTTTCTCACTTTGTTATTTCCTCCATGAAGGAAAATCCAAATATACTTTTTTCACATAAAATAATAAATTTTATTAGAAATATAGAGGATACAAATGTTAAGGCCCATGGCCCAATATATTAGTATCCAAATTCCAGTAAAAGTTTAGAGGGAAATGAAATTAGACTTGGCACCACGAAGCCACCAAACGCAATTCATCCTCCATCTTCTTGCTTCTACTATATCTTTTAGGAAAAATTAAACCTAAGTTGATTTTCTCTCTAAATTTACCATAAAAGTTTCCATTGTAATAGTAGAAAAGCTTCAGGTTATTATGATTTTGTGATGCAAACTATTATTTCATCCTGCTATTGAAGAAAAATTCTGGCAGTAGCTACAACCATTATTAATTTATTTTCGATGGATTTCAGGTCTTCAGACTTCATTTGTCAGCAAACAAGCAAGTCATTAACTGGGAAATAGTTTCTGAATTACTTGAAGCTTGATTATATGTATTGGTAAAGCTCTATTTAGTTTTATATTTGCTTCCTCAATGATTGATATATTCCTCATGCAATGATCCTTCCTTTCAGCTTGATAGATTTTTCCCTCTTTCGTTTTTGATACCTGCAAAACCTATACATGAAATGTCTTTAAAATTCAAGCTCACCACCTTTTTGATAGTTTGTCAGAAAGAATTTAGTCTGATATACTATCTGTCTAAACTCTCTAAGAACGTGATTGCTATTAGTTGAGAAGGAATTTGACTATTCTTATAGTCTAAATTTCTTTTAGTTTCAGAAGTCCAGTTAACAAGCCAATTAGCAGCTTGATTCTAATTTCTGTAGATTTGTTTTACTAACATAGTTGATAAAATAAGGGTTCCTACAATATTGAAGAGTTTTATTCAAATACCATGGACTTTTACCAGTAGAAATTATGTCAATTAGCAGGGCAGAATCAAATTCAATATCGATCATTTTAAATTGATGTTGTTTGCATATTATTACACCGTCAAATAGGTAATGAGCTTCAGCAATAAAAGGGTCATACTTGTCATATACTCCTTCAAAAGCTATAATTATTTCACATTTATCATCATGAACTAATCCACCACCAAATGCTTCTCCATAGTTGGTACATGAACCATTTATTTTAAGTTTTAATCTGTTAGCAGGTGTATGCAACCATTTAAGATCAATGCAATTTCTGGGTAGAGTTTGATGATAAAAGCAGGCGAGAATTGATGCAGCATTCCTACATTGACTTCAAGTTCTCTTTAAAAAAATTGACATGTCTAAGTTAGCAATCAAACAAGGTAATATGTTCAGTTAATTGGCTAGAACTATAAGTTATATTTTGGTGTTTAGTTTTGTTTATATTCTTCTAGATTGTCCAACAGATCATACAAGAAATTATGGAAGTAATATGCACATGTTTCTTACTATACCAGTACCAAGACGTAATCACATGATCAATATGTAAAATAATCTAGCAAAGTGACTCTAAACACCCAGATAACCTCACAACTAACAAATAAATGTTGGACATATTCAATATTTTGACGTACTTGACATTTAGATGTTAAGCTCGTGTTTCTTTTTCTGGAGTATTGAATCAACTATAATCCAGTTATTCAATAATTTCCAAAGGATAAATGAGCACTTCCTAGGATTCACTGCATTCCATGTCATACTAAAATATTTACAGTTTTTTTAGCTCTTTTTATATGATTCTATGTTTCTTTAACATCAAATATCAGTCCGTAAGTCATAGTTACTTTTCTGACTTTCCAAAAAATAAAAGCTTCAGCTATAAGTCTTATAGAGAGCATTATTTTCTAGTTTTTAGAAGTATTACTTTTAGTTTGAACTATTTAGGAAAAGTTATTAGGACAATAAATTGATTTAAGAAATCTAGCCCATAAAGAATTTTGGGTTATAAACCTGTACGATAATTTACATGAGTATATTGTTTGTAAATCATCAATTTGTCTAAGGTTGAGTCCACGTTCATAATAGGTCTTACATAACTTAGACCACTTAGGTCAAATTATGTTAGACTTATTTTTAGCTTTGACCCATAAGAACTTATTACTCATGATTTATATCCTTTGAATAATATTTTTAAGGAGAATGTTATTCTACATATAATAGTCAATATAGGTGACAAGTATAGATTGAATTAGAGTCAACCTACCACGAAAAGATATAGGTTTAGACTCAAATTCAACAAATTTAGATTTTATCTTTAAGAGAAGATCCTCGTATATTTGTAGTTGTTTGATTTTCATAGTTGAATACCGAGATATTTGAAAGAAAGAGAACTGTGGCTAAAACTTATGATATTTTTCAACTGGTGAATCCTTGTTTGAGGTATGCTCTTTGCTGCGTAAAACTTAGTTTTATCTTTGCTTATAACTTGACCTGAAACAACTTGATGATGTGTTAAAAAAAATCTTGTGTTACTATAACATTAGAAACAGAACCATTAATAATGAACAATAGGTCATCAATATAGGACAAAGTTTGAATATTTATGTTAATTTTACCTTTATATTTCAAATCAAGTTTACAATAATATAGATTTTTTAACCTCTTAATCAAGTATTCTTGGGAAATTATGAATAGGCTCTGAGATATGGGATCTCTTTGCTTTAGTCCATTAGTTGACTTAAGATATCCATGACTTTAACCATTTATTAATATTGAGAAGTATGATGACTTGTCTTATTCATAATTAGACTCTGTATTTTCTTATTTAACCCAAAAGCATCCAATACGTTAATCATAAAGTTAAAAGATAATTTGGCAAAAGCCTTGGTCATGTCCACCTTTAGAATGATACTACCACCACGAACATTTTTGTTAAAATCAAATATTAGAACCTAAGAAAAAAGGATGTTGTCATGGATACTTCTTCCATTGACAAATCCTTTTTGCTCATCAGAGATAACCTTAGGAAGGAAGGAAGCAATCTTGTTGTTAAGCACTTCGAGAAGATTATGTTAAGCACTGTAGTCATGCTTATAGGTCTAAATTCATTCAAAGCTTGGTGGTGGTCTGTTTTAGAGATTGGACATAAAGTACTTACATGGATACCTTGAGGGATATGATCATTATTAAAGACAACATATATAGCTTCATAAAAGTCCTTACGAATGATGGCCCACCACACTTGAAAGAATTTAGTTGTATAACCATCCACACCAGCAGAACTAATAGGGTTCATATCCATGATAAAATCATAGATCTCTTTATCTTTAGGTAACTCCAGGATTTTATTATTTTCTTCATTTGTGATAAGGTAAGGGATAAAAGGGTTAATCTCCTCATGATTCTCTTGAGTTGAACCATCAGCCAAAATGTATCTAAAATGCAATAGCAGTTTAATCAAGATCTTTAGGATTGTCGATCAAAATTTCTTCAATACCCTTATAAAAAAATTGTCTTTTATAGAAAATTAACACATAATTCCAAGGGTTGGTCATAAAAAACACTTAATACCGAGACCATCCTTTAGAATTAGTTGTTTTTTTAAGCCTGCAATTTTGTGATTATTTTTTAAAAGTTTTTGGAAATTAGGGTTTAATGACTCTAAGACTTCAACTCAAGATTAATAGGTTTAGTTAGTAGTTTGGATGACATCATCCGGTGTTGATTTATTGTTTTCTTCTTCCATTAACTTAAAATTGTTTGGTTTAGGCTGTAAGAAAATTGGGTGTTTTAAAAAACTTAACTTAAGATTGAATATGAAGAAATTAGGTGTTTGTAAGAAATAAAGATGAAGAGGTGAGAATATTAGAATATAAATTGGATTGAATATGAATATATTACACATCTATAGAAAATAAAGATAAAATGACATAAAAAATATAAGTTTGAAATTAAATGAAGTATAAAATATAAAATTATATGTTGATTTTTTTTATAAAAAAAAGTAACGAAATTTATTTAAAATATTGTTTCCTGAAGTTGTTTTTGTTAGAGAAATAATTTGATCATGGATAGTGTTATTAAATTACTATGCAATTATCAAAATGGCTCAAGCACAGAACATATGTGAAAGAAAAACTTGAATGAACACAAGATTTAACGTGGTTCGACAATTGTCAATGTCCACGAGCGCCACCAAAGAAAAGAATTTCACTATGATAGAAAATGTTATAGATTTAGATTATGTTTTGTGTAGCCCTAGTGGTCTATTATAGGGAATTAATAGACTTACTAGACACTGGGCCTAATGGGCTCATAGACTCTTTTAGGAAAATCATCCATTGTATTACAGCTTGTCAATGACACAGAATGTACCGCCGAGCACGGTACACTGTCAAGGCACTGTTCAACTCATTCATAACAAATCTTCCCCTTGAGGCGAATATCATTTCTTCACTATCAACAAACAAACTTCTTTTCTTCTGACTCACCAAATTCCCCTAAGGCATTCACTCTATATTGCGAACACAAATCCAGTTTAGGCACTCCCTAAACCTTCAAACTGATACTGCCTTGGTCATTATATCTGCTGGATTATCGTGTGTAGACACTTTCTTCACATCAACAATTCCCTTTGATATTATATCACGAATAAAATGATACCTGACATCTATGTGCTTTGTATGCTCATGGTACATTTGGTTACCTGTAAGTTGTATGGCGCTTTGACTGTCGCAAAACACTTTTGTAGTATTCATATCCAAGCCCAAATCTTCCACTAAATCTTGAAACCATATTGCCTCTTTAACTTCTTTTGTTTCCACCATGTACCCTCCCTCTGTTGTAGACAAAACTACAGTAGCTTGCAACTGTTCTTTCCAACTGATTGCACTCCTAGCTAGAGTAAATACATATCCTATCAGAGATCTTCTTTTATCCATATCACCTGCAAAATCAGAATCAACAAAACCAACCAATGATCCTACAACATCATTCATCGATTCACCAATATCGGTCTTGTTAAAAGTTAAGCCAACGTTCACAGTATTCTTAAGATACCGAAGTATCAATTTCACTTCATGTCGGTGTTCTTTCCCAGGACATCCCATGTACCTTCTAACTACACTAACTGCATGTGAAATATCAGGACTTGTGCTTACCATAGCATACATGATACTACCAATTGCACTTGCATATGGAACCTTCGACATTTGTTCCAACTCAACATCGTCCTTTGCCGCTCCTACTGCAGATAACTTGAAATGAGTAGCAAATGGGATGATAACTGCTTTAGCATCAAACATGTTGAATCGTTGTAACACTTTCTCAATATAGCTTCGTTGAGACAAGTGTAATGATCCTAAATTTATGTTCCTGATAATCTCCATACCAAGAATATTCTTTGCTCTACCCAGATCCTTCATCTCAAACTCGGCACTAAACTGCTTCTTTAACTGCACAATGTGTGACACACTACAAGCAGAAATAAGAATATCATCCACATACAACAACAAGTAAATAAAATAATTATCTGACATATTTTGATAATACACACAACTATCATATGGACTCCTCGTGAACCCTTTTGATACCATGAATGTATCAAAATGTTTGTACCATTGCCTAGGTGATTGTTTCAAAACATACAGTGACTTTTTCAGCAGACAAACTTTGTCCTCCGTATTAGGTTCGATAAATCCTTCTGGTTGTCTCATGTAGATTTGCTCCTCCAATTTACCATGTAGAAACACAGTCTTCACATCCAACTGCTCAAGCTCTAAATCTTGAAAAAGTACTATGGCTAACAAAACTCGAATGGAACTATGCTTCACCACTCGAGAAAATACTTCATTGAAGTCGATTCCTTCCCTTTGAATAAAATCCTTAGCGGCCAGTCTTGCTTTGAATCGAGATGCCTCAACCCCTGGATTACCTTCCTTTTTCTTGAACACCCAATTATTGCCTACTATCTTCTGTCCTTTAGGCAAGTCAACAAGCTTCCATGTTTGATTCTTATGAAGAGATTCAATATCTTCCCCAATAACACCAATCCATCGATCTGTCTTAATTCGCTATAGATTCTCTGTAACTACTAGGTTTCTGCATCTCAACTTCGTCTGCAACTAATAGAGCATATGCAACTAGATTCGCATACCTTTTTAGAAGCCTAATATCTCTTCTTTCTCTGCCCAATGCTATGCTATAAGGTTTTTGTTCTGGTTCAGGTGCATCATCGTCACTATCATCCAATGTTGACGCTTCACCTCCTGATTATGGATCCAGCTCAGAACCACTTGAATTATTGGACCTGCTATGAACTAATTCTACTTCAAGCTCCACCTGTTTACTCACAACCGATCCTGATTCGACCATTTCTCCTACTTCCTTCTGACTGTCTATCGCAGAAAACTCATTAAAAGTAACGTCCCTACTGATGAGAAAACCTGGAGATGTTGGAGAGGTACACCATAACCTATATCCCTTCACTCCAGTAGCATATCCTAGAAATATGCACCTCTTTGACATCGGCTCAAGCTTACCATCTCTCATATGAGCGTATGAAGGACAACCAAACACCCTCAAATGTTCATAATCAACCGGCGATCCAGACCAAATCTCAAAAGGAGTTTTACAATCAATAGTCGTTGATGGAGACCGATTCACCAAGTAACACGTTGTATTGATAGCTTTAGCCTAAAAATTATTTCCCACACCGAAATACGAGAGCATACTTCGTGCGTTATCACAAAGTGTTCTGTTTATTATTTCTGCGACTCCATTCTGTTGTGGTGTTCTAGAACAAGTGCGATGGCACATTATTCCCCCAATTTCGCAGAACTCGTTGAACTCAAGATTGCAATATTCTAACCCATTATGTATCCTAAGATGTTTGATTTTTCTTCCTGTTTGCTTCTCAATCATCGTCTTCCATTTGATAAAGGTTGAATATGCCTCATCTTTCGTTTTCAGAAAGTAAACTCACACCATCATTAAATAATCATCAATCAAAGTCATGTAGTATCTGGATCCGCTCTTGGATGGATTCTGTTCGGACCCCAAAGATCTGAGTGAATGTATTCCACTGTCCCTTTAGTCTTTTTTACAACCGATTTGTTGAATTTTACTCTAGTTTGTTTACCAAACACAAAGTGCTCACAAAATCCCAATGATTCTGCTTTAAACCCTTTCAACAAATCTTTATTTCCCAAAACAGCTAATCCTCTGTCACTCATGTGACCAAGACGCCAATGCCACAACTTATTTTGATCCTTCCTCCTTTGGTTGTACTCCCTGATGATGCTACTGCAGCATCGCTCATAACAACACTATCCTGGAGAATGTAAAGACCCTTCTGCAAACTGCATTTCATGCATATCATTGAGCCTTTTGTCACTTTGATTACACCGTCTTCTACACGGTACTTGTAACCCCGAGAGTCTAGAGTCCCAAAAGAAATCAGGTTTCTCTTTAACCCAGGAACATGACAGCACGTCAAGATTCTAACAACCCCGTCAAACATTCTGATTCTGACGTTACCAATACCACCAACAGTCAACGAATGATTGTTCCCTAAATAAACAGTTCCCTGCATTGGCTTGTACGTATCGAACCACTGCTTGAACTGACACATGTGATATCTAGTGCCAGTATCGAGTACCCAAGAGTTTTGCCCAAAGTCTGAACTCACGGACAATACATCTCCTCTACCAATGTTTTTACTATCGTCGGAATCGTTCACACCTTCAACAATGTTTGCTGTATTTTTCTTTTGATTTCCCTTATTACCATTCAGTTTCGGACAATCTCTCCTATAATGACCCTGCTCACCGCATTCATAACAGTTTGAGTGCTTTATCTTTAACTTGGACCTCCAGTTCTTCCTTCTTAAAGAACTCGCTTTGCTTCTAGATCATTCCCTGGTCATAAGACCTTCCCCTTCAGCTTGATTGTATGGCTGCAACTGTCTCATCTCTTTTGATTCCAGTGCCCTTTGACATCTGCTAGCGATAACTTATCCTTACCATACATAATGGTATCTACAAAGTTTTCATAGGGAGCTGGTAACGATCTTAATACAAACAAAGCTTGATCCTCATCCTCAATATTGATATATATGTTCTCCAAGTCCATTATAATTGATTTAAAATTATCTAAGTGATCTGTTATGGACATATCTTATTTCAGTCTGAAATCATACAAACACTTCTTCAAGTATAATCGGTTTACTACTGATTTCTATGAGTAAGGATCTCCTAGATTTTTCCATGCGCAGACAGCAGTCTTCTCACCACTAATCTCGCGAAGCACATTATCTTTCACACTCATTAAAATCCAGCACAAAACCCTTTCTTGAAGATCTTGTTTCTCCTCTTCTTTCATCTCTTCTGGTAACTTATTCTCCACAGCCTTCCACAACCCTTGTAGTTCCAATGAATATTTCAGTTTAAACTTCCACAACGCAAAGCTGGATCCCCCATCAAATTTTTCAATCATGTATTTTGTTGCTGTAAACGCCATTGTGAAATCCTAATTGCAAAATCCCTAATTTCACCACATGGCTCTAATACCAATTTTTTTATTAAATTACTATGCAGTTATCAAAATGGCTCAAGCACAGAACATATGTGAAGGAAAAACTTGAATGAACACAAGATTTAACGTGGTTCGACAATTGTCTACGTCCACGGACACCGCCAGAGAAAAGAGTTTCACTATGATAGAAAAGGTTATAGATTTTAGATTATGTTTTGTGTAGCCTTAGTAGTCTATATATAGGGAATTAATAGACTTACTAGACAGTGGGCCTAATAGGCTCATAGACTCCTTTAGGAAAATCATCCATTGTATTACAACTTGTCAATGACACAAAACTGTACCGTCGAGCACGGTACACTGTCAGGGCACTATTCGGCTCATTCATAACGGATAGATTATTTGATTTAGTTGTGACAAAAAAAAAAGTTAAGTGCATAGTCGATAATTAAGTAAATATTTGTTGCAATTGCTAATATTGGTTAGAAAAAATAAAGTATTAAGGTTGAATGTGATGAATTGTTTATAAAATTTGATTCTCTTACATTTATATCACAAACGAAATTACAAAATACAATGGTTTATTGATATTTTTAAGAAAGTGAGTTGTTTTCCGGCTATACTTATTGTTTGTAGATTTTTATTAGCTATACCAATAAAGGTTGCATCAGCGTAAACAAATTTCTTTAAATATAAACTATCAAAATCATAAAATATTAAAATATACTATTTCTTCCATTATAAAAAAATAAAAGTGATATGAAGAGAAAAGAAATGAGAAAAGCATGATTTAGTTTGCGTGTGACTAATAATTTGTGATAGATTAGGTTGTCTAACACCCATTGACTCGTGCTTAGAAAACATATTGGTGGAAAGACTTTGACAAGGCAACTCTTGCATGCAACATTTTCATATCCAAAAGCATTTGTTACATGAACAAGCTACTTCTCAACTCTCTATCAATTGAATACCCAAACAATATACACCAATCGTTTCAATACCATATATGCATGTGTTTATGTGTCTCTTGATTTGTGCGGCAATATTATTAGAATGGCCTCACTAATGCTATTTCTAAAAGCATTCATGAGTTTCCGCCGTAGCAATGAAGATCAGGAGGCTCATCGGATCACCAGTATGGGAAATCAGGGGATTAAATTATCCGAGGGCGACCAACATGTTATTCTCGATTCGACGTGGGTAGGTGCATACGAAAATAAAGATTTGTTACTTTGGATAATCGATCAAGACTGCATTTGGCCTTGACGTTAAAGTTCAACAGGATCATTGTCTTCATAATCTCGACCCTGTTAGAGGTTTAGTTTCTCTGTCGATTAAAACATGAGTGAGTTCTTTGGCACTCTTCCACTCAAGTTGGCTCCTGACCGGCTACCATTGTATTCGTTTTAAAAACCTTATTTTGTTTCTGTAAATAATACATACTTATCTTTCAATGTTGTTTTGATTAGTAGGCAGTGTCTATCTAGAAATTCATATACATTTATGTATATAATATTTTTAGTCTTCTAATGAACACATCTAGTTTTAAATGTCATTTTGAGTTTTCTTAGTTGAAATATACAGGTGAATAACATTAAAAGTCGTTAATAAAAAGGGTTTTTTTTTCTTTTTATTGGAGTGGAATATGTATCTTGAACAAAATGAGGATTCGAAGTCATATCATCTTTGCTTACAAACATATCTTACTCAACCAATTCGACTACTTTTCACCTAAAATATTGCTTTCACCTAAAATATTGCTTTGATTTTGCATAATGTTGTTTATTGGGTAAAACAATTCTGCATCGGATGGTGAAATAATGTTTTTTACTGATCCTAATTGTGAAAAATAAATTGTTCAATATAATAAGCAACTATTGAGAGTAAATAACGTAATTTTATAATCATTTCTTAATATTAATTATATAATTAGATTGAGTTATTTTAATTCAATGATCAAATATCTAATTATGTTAGAACACGGAATTAATTATAGTCAATGGACAAATACGATTAATTTTATATAATAAAAAAAATTAAAAAATTACCATCCTTAGGTATATTGTTGTAATTTGTACATGACAAAATAAAGAAAGTCATAACATCTCTCATATAAAGCCAAAACAAAAATAAAAATATCATTTTATTTATGTCAAGTTTAGTTTTCAACAATTATTCGCGTTTGGTTTTTGTTGGAATCGATTTAATTGATTTAATTATTTTATTTAATAATTAAACGTTATATTAATATTTTAGACGTTACATCAATTAGTATTTTTGAGTAAAACAATTTGAGTGAGAGGTATGTGTGTCGGGGTATGTGTATCGGAGTATGTGTATCTTAGTGAAATACAAAAAGAGTGAGGTATGTGTGTCGGAGTGAAACACAAAAAGAGTGAGGTATGTTTGTCGGAGTGAAACACAAAAAGAGTGAGGAGTGAAACACCAAAAGAGTGAGGTATGTGTGTCGGAGTGAAACACCAAAAGAGTGAGGTATGTGTGTCGGAGTGAAATACAAAAAGAGTGAGGTATGTGTGTCGGAGTGAAACACAAAAAGAGTGAGGTATGTGTGTCGGAGTGAAACACAAAAAGAGTGAGGTATGTCGGAGTGAAACACAAAAAGAGTGAGGTATGTGTGTCGGAGTGAAACAAAAAAAGAGTGAGGTATGTGTGTCGGAGTGAAACACAAAATGAGTGAGGTATGTGTCGGATTGAAACACAAAAAGAGTGAGGTATGTGTGTATGAGTGAAACAAGAGTGTTTGAGTAAAAAAGTGAAGAAAGAAGAAAGTGTGAAAAAATGGCATCTGATTCGAACAAATTCAGTGCCCCATGTGTGCCCAAATTTGATGGAGATTACGATCATTGGAGTTTACTCATGGAGAATCTCTTACGTTCAAAAGAGTACTGGTGTGATTCAACCAGATCATCAGCAACCTGGAGAAGGTGAAGTGTTGATGGCAGTGCAGCAAAAGATGTTTGATGAATCAAGGCTTAAAGATTTAAAGGCAAAGAATTATTTGTTTCAGTCCATCGATAAGAATATTTTGAAGACCATTACTCAAAAGCAAGACATCAAACAACTTTGAGAAGCAATGAAGTAATATGGCAAAGAAAGAGTGAAGTGTGCTCAACTCCAGAGGCTTCCAAGATTGGAGTGTTATGAGATGAACTAAGTTCCTATATCGATGCAGTACATAGAGCACAAATAAACAAAAATTATGTAGTTATGATGGGACAAAAATTGATGTAGTTATGATGGGACTAAATGGTTACTATAGTGGTATTCGCTGCCAAATACTCTTGTTTCTGTTAGAAGTGCTTTTATGGATGTTCGAAGCAGTTACACTAAAAAATGTACATCATTAGTTAGAACAAGTATATTCGATCATCTATACGGATTTTATATCACAAGAAAATCTCAAAAGAAAAAATTAATGGAGGTCATCGGTTTGATCGAGACAATAAATATTCAAGTTATGAAAATTGGAGAAGACGATATCATTGTTCTCATTGTTGTGAATTAATTCATTGTATTAAAAAATGTTATAAGTTAATAGATATCCACCGACCATCCAACTGCTCAATATAATACAGGCGGTCCAAAATATTGCAACAACAACTATAGACATGTAGCCAATAATATGTATAAATGTCTTTCTAAATAATATATCAATCCGGTTGTTAAAATTTTAGAGTCCTAATTGAAAAAAACAACTCATATCCATTATTGACATAAAATGAATCTTATGGCTCTCAAGAAACTTTCATGTCTAAACCGGATTTGTCTCAACTCATTTCTCAAAATTGGATCATTGATACCATAGCGACAGTTTATATTTCCACACCATCAAAATTATTTTTCCCCGCTGATAAAAGTAATTCATTACCTCATGTATTATAGGCTAGTGGAGTAAATGCTAACATTGTCGTAAGGTATCATTGGTTCTAAATTATGTATACTAAGTACATAATGTGTTATGTGCACCTTCTCTGAATGTTAACTTGATGTCAGTTAGCCGTCTAACGAGACACCTTGATTTTCCATAAAAAAAATCCCTGATTGGTATATTTTGCACGATATGGATATGAGAAGGAGGATTGGTTTGGGTAAACAACTTAACAAACTATAATATTTGATGGCACCAACAATAAATTAATTTGTGTCAAATACTTATGTACCTCCACCTCACCCAACCTACAACCTCACAATCTTATCCACAGATCTCTTCCATAACCGTCTGGCTCATATATCGTATTCTCATTTACGTTCCATTGCTAAGATGTTTTTAATTTTACTATTAAGTCCAATAATATTTGTCTTATATTTCACTCGACTAAGCAGAATCATTTACCTTTTTACTCAAGTGCAATATCTTTTATAAAACATGTTGAATAACTAGTTACGACAATTAGGATTGTTATTGACACTCTTCTCATTATGTAGTTTTTTGTTTTCTTACTATCATTGACGATACATACTTTACATAAAATTTTAAACAACTAAAAAATGAAGCGTAAATGTTTTTAAAGAAAATTACTTATATAGGTACATAATTTGGTTCTCATATTAAAAAAATTGAAGTGAAAATTGTGGATAATTTGTTTCTCTTTGTCAATTTTTTCATGATAATGGTTTCATTTTCCACCACCTTTATGTTTATATGCCTCAACAAAATATGGTTGTGGAACGCAGACATCTCACATTTTACAGGTGGTAGAGATTTGAAATTTTAGGCTCGATTTCCTATCCAATTTTGGAATTATTGTGCCATTATTTTTGTTCGCGTAATTAATAGGTTCCCTTATCTGGTTCTCTCCCACAAAACCTCATTCTAGATTCTCTACTCTAAATATTCTTCTTCTTTCCGTCTACGTGTCATTTGTTGGTTATTTTATGCAATTAATTTTTGTTCATCTAGTAAATTTGACTATCGTTCCAAACCGTCTATTTTTATCAGTTATCCTATTGGTAAAAAAAAATTATTTGACTTATCAACAAATTCTTTCACAAGTCGAGGAATCAAATATTATTAAAAAAAATTTCTTATGCATTTATACATCATTTTTTAGTTACGTGAGGCCCACATACCTCATCTAGTCTAATTCATATTATAATTTGTTTTTACATTTCCTACTCATTTAACCCTATTCCAAATACATATCCTCCATCACCACTATGTTTCTTCCATCAAACATATTTTTGCTTCCTCGAAACACGTTTTTTCCTACAGCACGCATCTTTCTTCTATGGTTCCACCTTTTATTCCCTCTTCCACTTACGCCAGCTTCATTATCTCTGGAACCACACTCCTCGTTTGATCTTTTTTTTCAATCGGTCTGGTCCATCCATTTGATTCATCTCCACTCCGTCTTCTATAATACATATTATTTAATTAGCCAAACTTTGTCCTTATATTTGCTCTGTAGTTTTCTCTAACCATTTATCCTTATTGTGGCTTGATCTGACTAAATATACAAGATATCCACTGATAAAAAACATTATATTACATGTATACGCCTACCAATCTCTCTCCTTTTTTCTCATATCAGTTAGGTCATTTAACAAACCTTATATGCAGAAGTTGCAACATATCTTCAGTGGTGGGATGTCATGAATTCTGAGTTACAGACTCTTTAAACCAATTGCACATATTTTCTTGTTTCACTTCCAGTAGACAAGACTTCTATTATTTATCAAGATAAATTCATTCGGATGGCTCAGTTGAGCGATACAAGGCTCGTTTAGTCACCAAAGGCTTCATCTAGCTGGAAAGTATTAATTATCACGATATACTTTCCCCACCTACCAAAATAATCTTGGTGCATTGTCTCGCTTCCTTCGTTGTCTCTTTTAGTTGGTATATTCATTAGATATACGTCACAAATTCCTTTCTCTATAGTAATTTGGCTAAAAAAATTAGATGTCTTCACAAACAGGTCACCTTCATTCATGAATCGTTGTATGGTTTGAAATAAGTAACTCACCAATTGTTCGCCAAATTTTCCAATGTAATTTACTCTGCGATATACGTACAATCTCGAACGGATTCCTCTATGTTCACTACAATACAAAGAAATTTTTTTTATTAATTTTCTAATATATGCTGATAAAAATTTTAATTAATGGGAATGATCATGTTAGTATTGCTGCAACTAAGAAATTTCTACATACTCATTTTCATCGTAAAGATATTAGAAATTTGAATTACTTTCTTGGTATTGAGGTATCTAATTTTAATAAATAAATTTTTATATCATAAAATAATTATGATTTCAAAAATATTAAGAATGTATGATTGTTATGGGAAGCTTCTTTATTGATACTCTCATAGAAACACGGTTTAAAATTATCAAACAAGGGTGATATACTAAAATACTCAAATTAGTGTTATAATATTGGTCAATATAATAATTTTCTTGACTGTTTCGAGGCCAGATATCATATATGTTTACTTGTTTTGAGTAGATTCATGCACCACCCTAAAAACCTCAGATTGAGGTCGCACTTCGGGTCGTCAGAAATCTAAAATGGGTTCTTAGGAAAGGTTTGTTCTTCCCTTTGAAAGATGATTTTATATTGAGATCTTATTTTAACTCAGATTGGGAAGGTCCCCTCGCTATAAGATTTACTATAGGTTATCGTATCTTTCTTAGGCCCTCGTTGATATCTCAAAGATCGAAATGATATTTTTTATTTTACTTCTATTGAAGTGAAATATCATAAAGTAACAAAAACATGTTGTGAGCCGACATGGCTCTGATATATATTTAGAAAAACTTGGGACTTTATCATCAGGAATCGGCTTTACTATATTGTGATAACAATGTTGCTCTACATAATCAGCTAAGTCAATCATGTTGTGTAAATGATAATGAACTTAAAAGATTCTTTGCACAAATAAAATCCTTGCGGTAGTGATTTACTCAAAAATAATTCTTGAATATTAATCTGAGAAATTCTCTCCCGACAACTTGCTTAGCTGTTGCGATGATTAAAGCCTTTATTATGGCAACCACATGGCTTACAACGCAAAATAAAAACTTTTATTCCATTTCATGTGCCTAGGTTTTTGAAGTAACTCTTGTTAGTCACAGAAAAAAGTGGAAGCAACAGAGTCATTGCATTTGTTACGACAAGCGTTATAAAAAAAATTGTTGAGTTCTTTTTTCCACTAAATATATTATTACACTATGAACTTATTTTACCTTAAGAATATTTTTATATATATCTTTCAATTAGGGTTACATTATTTTGACTTGTTCGAATTTGGGTAAACGATTAATTATCACCAAAGTTATCTTAATTGGGTGACTTATTTTGTTTTACAATTTTCACAAGCTTATAATTAACGATATTCCCTGTATCGATTAACCAAAAAAAATCTTAATATTTTTCTTAACTAAGTAAAAATACAATAATATTATATGTAAGTTGGTTATTAAGCATCAAACTTGGAAAATTAGTCTAAAATGTGTCAAATTATTGTGTTTATGTGTTATATATTGGTTGTATATTGCTTTAATCAGCTATTGCTTGTCTCTACAATCAAATAACCAACAAATCACCGATCTTAGATTGAACTGACTTTAAATAATAGAATGAGGACATGTTATTTTACATAAAAGTCTAACCGGTCAAGTATGGTAACCTATTAAACAAGATATCTTAAAACTTTCATAGTGCAATTCTAAAGATATTTTCGATGTGGCTTTGTTCTTGAAGAAGTCGAGAAATAATTTTCTAAGAACTATAGCATGGAGTTTAAAAGGTTACCAATTAATTTAGTTTCCTTTAGGTAGCATTAAAAAGGAACTATAAGGGAATAGATTTTGAAATTATCAAACATTACTTGAAAGCTAAAGAAAATCTAAGATTAATTATCCTGATTATATGTTTGTGAGTTTTACATTTCACTTTTTCCCGACTTAATATAAAAAAATTAACACATTATAATTGTTAAAGAGATAAATTAACTGAATGAGCTTATTTTTCAAGTTTTAAAAGAAGAGAAAAAAAAGTTGAAACTTGAACAACTTCAAACGCATAGGGTTGTTATTGAGCTTACCAGCCCGATAACTTGTTCGGGACCGGTCTGGTAAAACCCATCCGAGACTGATCAATACTGTTAGTGAGCTTTTAACGATATGAGGTTTGGACTCAAACCGATACGTTTATATATTAATATCACATATTGGTATGACTACAAATTATATATTGGTACTTTAATTGAATAGTTATTATAAATTGATTTAAAATGAATAGACAATGGTTTTGTGAAAAGGACAACTATATCAATGTAATGAACAAGAGTATATATCAATGTAAGACAATGTATAGATAGTTTTATTACCTCAGTGAAAGAATTTAATTGGTTATAAATAGAAGAATTTAATTGGTTATAAATAGATTTTTAATATCAAACGTGATTATATGGATAACGAGGAAAGACATAAAACACATATTATTGTAATATATTTTACTAAACATGGACGGATTACCTTTAAAGAGACATTATTTTTTAGTTTCATCAAATGACTTTAGAAAAATCATGATATTGATTGCATATATCGACATAATGCTTCATCACATAGATGTGATTCCTATTTTTTGATGATGTCATTTAGGAAGTGATATGTATGGTGTAACTTAAAAGTTTTTTATTTTATGATCCAAAGTCAATGGTGTGAAAATAAAAGAAATTTATTTATGGATTCAATTAAACATATCATCAATATACCATAAATTCTTTGAAGTTTTTATTTGTTTTCGTTTCAAGATAAATTTGGTAGAGGATTGTGTGTATTAAAATTTTAATTGAATGAGCTGTGATTTATCTTAACAACATATTATTGGATATGCACGATAAAAATTTATTGCATGGAACTTCAGAAAGCGGCCAAAAAGTTCTCTAGTATTTATAACAAATTAAAACACAACATGTTAACATATAAGACGCTTTACAAACTATCTATTTTTTTGTAAACTTTAGTCACAAAACTGTACAAAAATATAAGAGGTATATAGATCCATTCAATCGTATTGTTATATAAATTTATAGTTCAATATTTAATAAGTAACATGAGTTATGAGTTATGTCTGTAATAAATGAAATTGAATAATATAAATTTAATATAGATCACATTGAAACAAACTTGTGGATCCTCTAACGAGGGTTTTGAGCCAAGAAAAATCGTTCATAAAGATATTATTAATATGAATCTCATTTGTTTATAGAGTTATTAATTGCATTGACATTTAATCTTATATTATTTGTATATATTTTAGTTTATTAGTGCAGAAATATATTTTATGTTTTCATTTTTAGTGATTTTTAATACTCGTTTATAATTTTATCTTCATATTAAGAATATATATATATATATATATATATATATATGTATGATTACACGTCATGTTATTTTAATATGCGTAACAATTGACCGTGTACACTATCAAAATTGATTTTATCGTCGCAGCTAAAAGCTCTTATCAAAAGAAATTATTTGACATTCTTCTTAATTAGCAACAAGGCCTTATATCAATATATTGTAATAATTTTCCACGATAAATTTTATTAAAATCATGTTTCTATATGGTAGGAACAAACATATCGATGTGTCGTATCATTTCTTGTGTAATTTATGTGACGATAAAGTTGTTGATTTGGTTTAGTGTAAAAGTGAGTTATGAGTATTTAAACATTCACTTTAAGGGTTAGACGTTGTTAAACATAAACATAAAAAATTCTATAAATGTTATAATGGCAAGAGTGGTTGAATTATATTTGTAGTGTTATATTGTCTATATAAAAAGTTGTTTCGTTAATTAAATATACATAACTTAGATATCAATTCAATTTTTTGGTACACATTTTGTTTAATAAAAATAAATTATTCCCTAGGTTCAAAATAAATACCACTTTAAAAGACCAAAACTTGGTTGAAAATAAAATTATAAAATCTTAATACTATTTTATTACAAGGTTTACTATTTTTAAAAAAATTATATTAATTTTTAATATAAAAAATAATCAAATAAATATATAACTATTTTTAGAAAATCAAAAATCATTAGACTATGTTATATAAATATATATATATAACTGACATTAATTCTTAGTATAACATTATTAGTAGGGATACCATTGAGTTAAATTTTGGATTTTTAGGATGAATTTAAGGTTTTTATATATTACGGGTATTTTAGTCATTGCAAGTTATTAAGACGTGTTTTTTTTAAGTTTGAGGTCTTATTCTAGCAAAACGGGGTCTCATTATAATCTAGCTCATTTCAAAATTTTGTTGATCATTTAAAAAATCAATTTTATCCCTCACCTCCAAATATTAATTTAAAAAGTATTATGACCTACAACACCAATTTTCTCTTTCTTCTCTTTTTTCTTTTTTCATCATTTTTTCTTTATCCCTTCTTTTTCTTTTTTCATCCTTCCATCTACCTATGTAAGTTTTTGGTTATTTTTATATGATACACCAAAAAATTGATAAAGAAATTATGCATTTACGATAAATTACAACCGGACTTCACAAAATTCACACGAATCTATGATTTTGGGACAATAACCATAAACTTAATTTTTTAAATAAAATATTTTGTTTTACGACTATGAATTTTATCGACAAACCCGTGGGATTGATTTTTTTCATAGTTTATCAAAGAAAAAATGTTCACAAAATGATTTTCTTTCTCTCTATAACTGTGGAATCAAATCCTAACTCAAGTTTACAATATTTAGTAGTACAATTGTTGTTAATAGAATGAAAGGTAAATGGTTTTTTTTATAAAATTTAGTCGTTCACAGTTTATACTGTTGCGGTCTTCCCAAATTTTTTGTTCAAGTGTATCTTCATAATAATCTGGATAATCTTCGAAGATGTTGTCTACATCATCCGGATCTCCGATTTTTAATTTAAAAAATAGCCTATAAATAGGCTACTCCTACCTACATTCAATTCACACCTTCAGATTCAATCATTATTATATCATACTACTCTATAAATTTCTCCCTAGAATTTTTTATTTTATTTTAAACACTAAAAAATATCAAAGTTGTTTGTGATGTCTTCAAAAAAAGCAAAACAGGTCCGAAGAGGTGGAGATGATTTTTCATCGTCGAAAAGAAGAACAGGTTCTGAAAGAAGTTCTTCGCATCAAGACGTAGAAAAATCTGAGAGTCAGACAATTGAACATCGGGGCGAATGAGAGGTTCGCATTTATAACGCGTCTGCACCACGAGGTGTAGTCAAAATTTACTCAGGTATGTATTTGAATTACGAAGAACTTATCCAAGTTGAAGGTATGCAAGTTTTTCAAACTTCTTGATGCTCCTAAAGGCTTAGGTTGGTTATATCTTGCTAAGTTCGATTGTGATTGGTATATAGAATTAGTACAACATTTGTATGCCTCTGCACATATAATTGAGAATGATCCTCAAGTTCGAGGTTTAGGAATGAGGTGTAGAATTAATGGTGTTGCCTATAGTTTTTTTTAAAGTGATTTTAAAGATGAATGTTTCATACCATCTGAAAAATTATATAGTGGTGACAAATTATTAGTGCTTTCTTTATCTCGTATGTGTTGGGGTGATGATTAGCATATGGCTTTCGAGGACGCAGTGGAGCTTTTGAGTTGTGGTCTACCCCAACCAGAAATTAATGGTAAGCGTAAAGGTGTAAGAGGTAATTTGGATGGTATTGGAAAGTTAGTTTTGAAATTGGTTAATAGTTGTTTTATTTATACTCGTAACAATGATTCACAACTTTCGTATATTCAAACATTTTTAACTATTGTTGTGATAAGAAATAAGGAAAAAAATTAATTTGGATAGTTTGATTATTCAGCATATGGATTTCGAAGTTGGGGGGTCAATTTAGCTTATCGGATGATATTAAGTTATTTGCTTGTTAAGAAAGGGATTGATGTGAATATGTACACTTGATCAAGGTTACAAAAAGTTGTGTTATAGGTAAGCACTCTTTAAAATTGCAAGAAATATATTTTTGGGAGGGAGAAGATATCAAAATGGCAGGCATAAAGTTGCTATTTCGAATCATTGCATCATATATGGGCCGCAAACAGCGTTACCAAATAACCAAATCCACCTCCTGGATTCCCTCAGCAAGAACTGCAGCCGTCGACCGCTACCATAGTTGGTGGTAGTTTTTCTCAATAACAAGGACTTTCTGATCGCGAATATGTTGAGTGGGTGCATAGTTAGCAAATGCAGTATGCCGAGTGGTCGCATAATCAGCACGTGCAGTGGCATGGTCTTCAACCGCAACGGCAAGGTCAACAAGAGCAGTGTCATAGTCAAAACGAGCAGTGGTATGGTAAACTCGAGCAGTTGCAGGGTCTAAACGACCATCGGCATGGTCAATACGAGTAGTGGCATGATCAATACGAGCAATAATATGGTCAACAAGAGGTATGGAATAATCAATTTGCAGCCAATCAAGCGGAACAATCGGAATACATACGACAGATGGTGGAGAACATGCATTTGCAAGCCGAGCACTCTACTGGTCCACCACCTTTCAACAATGAAAATAAAGCTCCTTAGTTTTTTTTTACATTGATAGTATTAAGCATCTGAATTGTAATGTTTTTCTTTTTTATTTGGTTAAACAACGTTCTTATTTGTTTGGTTTTTAATTAATGAATTGTTTGTTTTGCTTGTATTTTTTATTAAATTTTAATTAAATCTCTTTTAATTTTTATTCAGTTACTTACAAATAATATATGTGTATGCATATATTTATACAATTCTAAAAAATTTAAATTTATAGTTGAAATATCTAATAATTCAAAAATTTAGTAAACTATTTAAAACATCTAAACATATACACTTTAAACTTCAAAAATCTAAAGAACTAAAAAAATAAAAATAAAATAAACTAGAACTATATAATATTTGAAAGATATATAAATTCCAACTACATATTATAAATTTGTACTAATTATTTTATATTATAAGTTATTCAAAAACCTAATATTAAATATTAATATCTAGTTATTTATATATTAGTCATATAGTTAATTATTTATACACCGGACAAATCGTACTAAAAACTGTTAAATGAATAGTGAAAACGGTTTGCCACCTCTAGTCGCAGGGTCTAGAAATCTAGTTATGAAGTTATATGGGTGGAAACCCAAAAAGTTTATTAATGATTAGATTATGTACGGCAAAGATTAGCTTTAGACCTTGATTATCGAAGTAATACACACTCAAAGGAGACCTTTGGTGTGATGATTTATTGTCATTTCAGATAGGAAAACTACATGACCAGTCTTTAGTTATTTATTACAACACTAGCTGACATACGCGCAGTAGAAACCATTAAGTCTCTCTAAGCTCTAGTTTAGCTTAGGTTGCACCTAGTTTAAGGTAAAAGGCAAACCATTCTACAAAGCTTGTACTCGTGATTTATGTAACATTAGCCGACATGTCAGATCTTCCTCCAGCCATCTTTTCAGCCATCTCCCCACGCTCACCTGAAAATATGAAGAAGAAGTTTGTTTCAGAAACTTCTAACGGCCAACATTTGTTATTTGTAAATCAAATTTTGAGTGCTGAAGAAAAGCAATAAACTTTACCCGTCCGAACTCTTACAATGTCTGCGATGGGAATCACTGCATAGCCAAAGTAAAACGTTATCAGAATATTTCTACCTGAATTGCCTTGCAGCTGTGAAGCTTCATATTTGATATCAATGTTTACTTGATGTGCTATGGGTTAAAACAGCATTTATTAGGTACCGTAGTGGCCAGTCCTTTAGCTCTCCCAAACTTCTAGACATAAATAGCATGATTGCCTCAAATTTTCATTCAATAATTTACTTCTGTTAGATTTTAGATGAACACGAAATGACTTGGTCTGGATCTAGGAAAATTTGAGCGAGAAATAAATTATCCAAAAGTGATAGAAAAGTGTATAAAGAAACTTCACATTTGTGAGAGAATATTTAAGAAATTAAGTTTGAACCTTTTGTGTTATTTTGGTTCTTTACAAGACCAATACACTACACGAGTTTTCAAAGATTACAATGAATATATAAGATCTTCAATCTTCTCTCAATAGTTACGGTGGAAGAATAAGCTAACAGCATGGGACGCTAGACAGACTATTTTAATTCTATAAAATTTGTGGTAGGAAATAGGACAATCATTTCATGATTTAAAATGTCTACTAGAAAATTGAGTTAGTGAACATAAAACATTGGAGTTGTCTTTATGTGTTAGGCTAACGGTTTACTTTCTATTTAGGGTTATAGGAGAGAATATTAAGTATTTCAAACAAGTTCCTTATATTTAACAAAAGCTTAGAAACCTTACCAAAAATTTTGCCATCACCAATCTCTCCTGTCTTTGCCTGCTCAATGACCTTATCAATTACTGCTTCAACCTAAAACAAGTACAAGCATTAGAAAGACAATCATTTTGCAGTGCTCCTACATTTATCGGTTACTAGTATAGCCAGCCAGACTCTTCAAGATTATGCATACCTGGTCTTTGCTCACCACAATCTCGATTTTAACTTTTCCGACAAAATTGTCTTCTGTAAATTCAGAGCCTGCAAATTAACAGAAAGGAAAAGAACAAGGAAAACAGTTCAAATAAATACTTATAAGCTTCCAATGGAGGAATGGATTTGCTGAACAACCCCGATGTACCGATTGTAAATAATGAATGAGTTTCAATTCAAATTAATAAGGAAGAAAATTTATGGAGAAAGCACGGGAAAAAGGCAAAAAGCTATGAAATCTTTCAAATCTAAAAAGAGGAGCATGTTGGAAAGGTTCAGATACAGGGAAGTTTTTACAAGAAACTAAGTCAAATGGTCTCAATAACAAACGCGTTATCAGATAGACTGAGGCATGAACTTACCCCCTTGTCTTTCTGTTGAGCCACCTTGAGCGCCAAACCCACGAACGTCAGAAACCGTTACGCCACGAATACCCATTTTCAGCAGACCCTTTATTAACATGAACGAAAATTAGCAAGTGGAGATATACCCACTTCCATTATAGGGAAAAACTAAAACAAAAATGGTTATAAATAAAGGTAAAGTGCCTTCTTCTTTTCCCTTAATTTATGTGGCAGCTAGCACGAAAAAAAGTTGGATACAAGATGCTGGAAGTTAAAGGCCTCCCATACATTCTATTAAATACTCGCGAGCAATTGTATATTGAAGTTTTCGAATTAAGACAAAGGACGAAATTACCAAAAGACCCAGGACGTTGTGTCTGGATCCATCTAAGTTCAAGGATAGACCATGCCTTAAAAGGTAGAAACTAGACAAGGGATAAAGGTATTCTTAGGTTTTTGTTGGTCAAAAGCAACAGTTTGCAAGTGTGTGACCATAATAAAAAATTACATATAAAGCCCAACGACTCAGTCCAAATGCAATCAAAAGAATATTATCCGGCACCGGCGAGTGGCATGAAAAGAAGGAACACCATAAAGATGGTTGGCATTCTAAAGACTAAACCGGAGGGGATTGCGCAAATAGGCAGAAGTCAAACTTTGCGTGCAAGTAAGAAAATATCACTAAAAAGGGAGGACATTGGAGCAATGTTTAGCGGTACTGCAGTATATTAACTCTAAATCTTCTAAGGTCAACTTCTCTTAAATAAAATACCATCAGCCCCCTTCCTATTCATTGCAGAATGTCCAATGATGAAGTCCATAGAGTTATACATTGCTACTTAATTCAGGACAGATCTGCTAATTCAATCGAATACTAATTGTTCATACTATGGAAATTGAGATTGTATTCTGTTAAAAATGAAACCTACAACTCCTAAACTGTCAATACATGGAACAGCAAGAGCAATTTCTTTAAAATATAAGCAGCTAGTTCTTACTATCACAACTATTCTCAATCAAAAAAATAACAACAGCATAAACACAATAAAGATCTAATTATGAAAGAACAACCAATGTTTATCAGTTCTTACCGAAGAAACTTGCTGGATTCTCCATGGCCTATCAGGTACCAAAGATCCAGCAATAAAAGAGACAAAAGATTAGAGAGTTAGATTTCTAAAATCAGTCGAATCCTAGAAAAGTGTCACAATCCATAACAGCAAAAGAAAAGAACTCAAACAAACAATGGTCAGGGATTCGAGTAGCCGCAGTCTCCTATATATAAAATACTCCACTGTATGAAGAATCACTATAAGCATTTTGCGAGTTAACATGAATGCCAAGGAATTCAAACCTAATAATCGCCTCCACTTTATAGAATT
Organism: Limnanthes douglasii subsp. nivea; assembly: GCA_036936605.1. Classification (NCBI taxonomy): domain Eukaryota; kingdom Viridiplantae; phylum Streptophyta; class Magnoliopsida; order Brassicales; family Limnanthaceae; genus Limnanthes; species Limnanthes douglasii. The sequence goes on from JAUPFV010000001.1 coordinate 102,425,479, forward strand.
TCGCATCCGGTAGATAACCTAACAGCAAGAAAAGAGACATTAAGCCATTAGAACTTCAACTTCAGGATAGCATTTCTCTCGTTTGTAATTCGATACCTGAATCAGGAGAGGTTTGAGCTTTGACTGTAGGAAGAAACCGCGTGCTTTTGGGCTGCTTAAGAGCAACACCGAGCTGAGAAAACCGCGAATTGAAGAACTTGGAGCGAATGGAAATGGAGTCGGTGAAAGAGAGTTTTCGGTAATTAGGATCGAAACAAAGAGAAAGCGTAGAGAGAGAGCATGCAGTTTTCGCCATTGAACCCATGGTTGTTGACGTGCGGTTGATTGTTTGTTTTGAAAATACGGGAGGTTGACAGGAGAACCTCGCAGTTAACGATGCGCTCTAGTAGGAGTTGTGAATTGACAAAACATTCAAAAAAAATTACCCTCGTGAATTAGTGACATATTCTATTTATACATAAAAGGAATATCGGGTAACTTTACTTAATAAATATAACCACAATAATACTATAACAAACAAATGTAATCCCTTTCTAAAATAAATTTATATTCGACATTTAATATTGTATTTTATTTTAGCTAATGGTATGTTTTACATAAAACGTTTTATTTTTTATTTTAAAAAAAAAAATCAATATTTAAAAACTCTACTTTTAAAAATATCTTAAACCATAAATAAATTCTAAATATTGTTGAGTTGTTAGTTAGTTAGATATTAGTTAGTAGGTTAGGATAGTTAGTTACTTGATGGTTACAAGACCTAGTTCATGTAACAAGATTTATAGTAATACAAAATTTAATAAAATCTTTATTCTTTCTCTCTTTTCTTTACATTTTAGTTCTTCAATATTCAAGAACTTCTACATGGTATCAGAATAGGTTTTTGCTCAAAAACTTTATTAATTCTTGAATGGAAAAGCAAATGGAAAAAGGAAGATGAGATGAGAAACATTTTGTCTTTTTTTCTCTCACATTAACCACCAAAATGACGAATATCAGTGAAACACTATCATGGCTGCTTCCATTCCTAGAGGATAAGTTTTACGAAGAATGCAGTATTCAATCAAATAATCAACTCACCAATGTTTCTTCAAGTTCAAACCTGGATGTTATTCTTCAATATTATACGTATAAAGCTTTAGATCGTCCAAGAACAGGCATATCATACGATGTTAGGGATTTTTTTGGTTAAGGTTTCTTGGTAATATCAAGAAACTCTTAATTATTTGCGAAAATTTTAACTTAATCGTTCCCTTATGAAGATGTATGAGGAGAAGAATTGATACCGAACTACTGGTATTTTAGTGCAATGATATTCTTGCAATGTGTGAATATCAAGAAACGGCTTGTATTTGGTCGTTTTCGATGATTATAAGTGTTTTCGAGTGCTTTTTCACTTTGTCTCGGATGTTATATCTGGAATTGATATGCTACAAATGTTTGTAGTGATGATGAGGTGTGTACAAGTTACATATTTTTTTAGCAAGTGAAATTGCCACTTGTTTTGAGGTTATAATGGATTTTGCTTTGTTAATTAAGGAAATAAAGATGTTGCGAAATACAAAGAAGATTGTTCTTGAATTCAAGAACTAGAAAATTGCAAAGAAAATAATTTCTTGTTTGACGAAAAAGAAATTATGGTGGCTTATCTCGATAGCTTTGCAGGTTTTGTGAGATATAATTATAAATGCATGAAGATTATTGTTTCGGGAACTTGGCGTTACGTTCTTCAGTGGCCAATTTTGGTGGTATCTTGGGTCTTGGTTTTAAATAAATCGTGGTTGGAAATTCAACCCTAATTTGGTATAACATGATCTAACAAAGTCCTATGAAGGAAAAATTATTTTCTTTCTTAACAGCAATCCAGAAGAAGAAGTTGGAGGCGAACTCGTATTTGGAGGGGTTGGTTCAGAATAGGCATGGGCATTCAGTTCGGTTCTTTCGGTTCTCGGTTCTTTCGGTTATTCAAAACTGGTACCCATTTAGTAACCAAATAAAATTTGGTTTGGTTCGGTTCCTCTCGGTTTGGTTCGGTATGAGTATTTAATTCGGTTCCAATTGAATATTTTTTTATACTTTAAATTTTCTGCAATATCAATAGATATAAAACTCATTTTATAAATCAAAACTATAAAACTGTGTTAGATTGTAAGAAAACTAAATACTAAATATAGGAGAGATCCAAAATTAATATATTGAATAAGAATGTTAGTATATAAAAAATGTGAGATGATATCAAGTTTATTAAATTATATAAAGGTTGATATTTTATTATTTAGTCTATTAATGGAAATAAATTATTTGACTACATAGTTTATTATAGTCAATAGTCAATTATAAAATATCATATACATTATTATGGTAGACTAGATATTATTATAGTATATTAGTATATTATTAGAATATATTCCCAGCCTATATATATATATATATATATATATATATATATATATATATATATATATATATGGCTTTAGTCTGTACAGAATAATATGTCAATAATAAAAAATCTATTTTATACTCTTTCATGGTATCAGAGCTAGCCATGCTTAATATATATGCTCCAACTTGAGGGGGAGTGTGATTTCATTTCAGCCTTTGGATCAAGCTTGCACTTCAAGTACTTCTGTACAAGTTCAAAAGACTTCAAACCAAGACAGTTTCAAGTACTTTCGCACAAGCTTGAGGGGGAGTGTTAATGGAAATAATAGAAGATATTTGACTACATAGTTTATTATAGTCAATAGTCATAATAAAATATTATATACATTATTATGGTAGACTAGACACTATTATAGTATATTAGTATATTATTAGAATATATTCTCAGCCTATATATGTGGCTTTAGTCTGTACAGAATAATATGTCAATAATAAAAAATCTATTTTATACTTTTTCATAGTCTATACGCGTAATTGTTTATAGATATGTCAAAATTTTAAATTAACTATGTTGTCATTTACTAAAGAGATATAATAGGAGGTTAGTGACAACAGAGTTAGAGGAATCTAAATTTGGGAAAGAGAAATATATTTTAAAATAATATTAAATTTAGGGTTAATACGTGTGTTTGGTTCTTAACGGGTACCCACGGTTCTTTGGTTTGGTTTCAATTCTGAACCGAGAACCGTGGGTAATTAAAACGGGAACCGTTTGGATATTATAAAGGAACCTAATCCACTTCGGTTCGATTCTTTAGGTTCGAGTCGTTTTGGTTCTTTCGGTTCCGGTTAAAATATCCATGCCTAGTTTAGATCTCTTTAAGGGAGATCACACATATGTTTCTGTAACACAAAAATGTTACTGCCAGTTTATCATGGGTGATGTCCTCATTGATGGTAAACCTATTGGATATTGTTCTGGTGGTTACAAGGCAATTGCAGACTCGGGAATATCACTACTCGCGAGTCCAACGACTATTATTATGATGATAAATAAAGTGATTAGAGATTTTGTTGTTTCACTCATATCTACCATAAAGATAGTTGTGTGTGCTGATGGTCATCTTGTTAATTCAGTCAGATTCTTAACTTCTCTTGTACGACCAGATCACATTGTATTTATGGAAAGGGTACACTGATTCTAAAATATTTGGGCTTCGACAAGTGACGAAGGCTGGCTACTACCTAGCGATGTTGAATCGTGGAGTTGCACCCATATTTTGGACTTAAAATGTTCGTTGATTCTCGAATCGAGGACAATTTTTTCAGTCAAGTTACTGCATTGCCTCAACCAGGCCTTCTCCTGCTAGCAAATACAAAAAAAATGCAGTATATGTTGTGCATTTGGAGTATGTCGTTGTCCATCTAAAACAGGCATGAATTATGTAACATAGTTCTCTGTCACCATGCCTCTTTTGAGTTTTACAGGAACATGTGGCTTATATTACTGGTGTAATATCAGAAGAACAATGTTCAATATTTAAGGGAAGGGTCTTTAAGGATGATTAGTTTCTATCAGATTACCATAAGCAACTGGAATTGGAAATTAAACACGAAAGACCATAATGTGAAATGGAAAAGTACGAGCTGGCTGGAAACTTGATAACTGGTATATGCTTCTAGTTTCTTCCCTTAAAGTTGTAAGGACATATGGGGCAGTTGCGAGTTCATTTGTGATGGGGATCTTCTTATACACGAAGGACTATGACATCTACATAAACAAATCTTCTTCAAAAGGGAGATCAGCAGTCTGGACTGCCGTTTGGATCGTTTGAAGCCTTAAAAGCTTCATAAGAGAGTTCGGTGAATAAAAGTTCAGACTTGCACTTGAGAAATTTCAAGCTTCTAAGGACTAACACTAGCTTTTTTGTCCAAGACGAGCCTTCGCATTTCTTTAGATCTCGTCTTGAAGGGGGGGATGTTGAGTTGTTAGTTAGATATTAGTTAGTAGGTTAGGTTACTTGATGGTTAGTCTATCCTATATAAGACCTAATTCATGTAACAAGATTTATAGCAATACAAAATTTAATAAAATATTTCTTTTATATCCATCTTCTCTACATTTTAGTTCTTCAACATTCAAGAACTTCTACAGATAATATGTCTGAATTTGGCTAAACACATAAAGTTTAGTTTGTGCTATTGACCAATAGTTTAGAGAAGAAGATGAAATAAATTTGCTAACCACGCATAAATTTTTACAAAATTCGTTAGATCATTGAATGAATTCATATGATGAAATCTCGTAAAGTTTTTTGATTTTTTCCATTATTTTCCTAAAAACGTTATGAAGCGTAGTATATATAAATTATGTAACATGATATAATTATTACAGAACATTTATATTTAAATTTAAAACATAATGCATTTTGGATATTTAAGTTGAAAAATTATAAACTGTGAGATTTAGCATATTTAAATTTGTAAAATCGTATGCCAAATAAACTTGCAAAATATTATGTATTTTGGTTTGTGAAACAACAAAGTTAAAACAGTTAAACTATTATGCACAAATTTGGGAACTCATAAACAAAGTTAAATTTTGAACTAAATTCGTTTGTGTATTTTAGAGTTAATATAGTTGGTTGAATAATATTTTCCAGATTATTGATCGGGTCAAAGAATTGCGTATTAGACGAATTAAGTGAAAAAAACTTAATTCATACGCATGTTGAAGAAGTTGATTATTATGTACTCGTTGAACTTTGAGAGTACTTTATTCTAGTGGACATGGAAACACAAAGTATGATATGTGAAGAAACAAAAACTCCCTCTCATGATCAGATATTTCGTTTATTTTTTTAGTTTAAAAAACAGACACTTGCCAAGTAAGAAATGACGAGATAATATTGAAGTTATATTTTTATATCTCAAACAAATATAAATATTTGTATACATTATCTTAGGAAATTAGAACTTCAATTTTATATTTTACAGCTGCGAGATTATATAGATGTCATAGTTGTGAAACGTTGTATATAATTACGAAGTTACTGCACGTAGTATTAACTATTTTTTTCAAATGATAAATTGTGAACATGCTATATTAAACTTTAATAGTTCCGGAAATTTTTAGAAGAGGTTTGTGAGTAAAATAATGTTTCGAATTCCAAATTCGTTATATGAGTTATTATAAAAGTGTTTTACAGAGAGAAGTTCAACATTTTAGAGAGAAAGTCACAAGTAATCATTAATCAATCACATTTTCCCAAAAGAGGTGGCCCCTTCCTCAAGTTTATTGTTTGTTAGAAATTAGTCCTCCTATATTACATGATTATCGACTACTCCTAAAAGACTTCTAGTAGATTGATTTTTCCCTCATTAGTAGCCCCCCGAGTCCTTGTGAATTTTTTTGAACAATGATTATTGTAAGACCAACTTTACCCTTGTCGGACTACTTAACACTTTAATTGTCACTCTGTCAGGTAAAAAATTCTTCATCGAACTTTTATATCCAACGTTTTTAAGACAACAGAAAACACCGCCTCAAAATTTTGTCTACCGGTCTTCTTGGGCAAAGAATTCTTCCACGGATTTTCTTCAGGATTTACTCCTTGAGTAGAGAAATCTTCCTCGATTTTTTCCTCAAAATTTAGTCCTTAAGCAGAGGAATCTTCCTTGAATTTCTCCTTGAATTTACTCATTGAGCAGAAAATCTTCCTCGATTTTTTACTGGAATTTTGGTTATTTGTTGGTAAAGGATTTTATCCAAGGATAACATCCTCGAATTTTGTTCGACCTATGTAGAAAAAATCAGACAAAAACGATGCCATTGGTATTTGCTCGATTTTTTAAGTGTCCATGTCAACCGTTTCTCCCAAAAAAAAATAGTGACGTCATGATTTTCTGACACCACCAATGAGACACTTTATCTTCTTCCATGGGTCGATTGTTAAACCATTTGCGTGTCTTTTTTCTGATACAAACTAGCCTAGGAGCGGCGCATCTCATCGCTAGGCACTTATTGCCCAGTTTTCCCTTAGGAAAACAAACATTCACAACCCTGGGTTCGACACCTGCTAAAGACACAATTTTGTTATAAATTCTCTAGTTCATGGTTGATCATATTCCAAAGTTTTTTTAGAGAGATAAACTTCTGGAAAAAAAGTTCTAGAGAGAGAAAACCGGTTTACGGCAAAAACAAATCCCGATCTTAGATTGGTTATCGATTAGCCAAAAAGCCGATAAGAGACGAGCCGCCGGATTATACGTCGATCCTGATCCCCAACCACCCGTTATCACATACTACGATGCATGGCCTCAAACTGAATATTCTACTGCAATTACTCCCTCGAATATCTCTTCTCAGCCCTCCAGTCACACTTGCCTAGTAATTGACAAGAGTGACTTCAAGAAATTGGAAAAAGACAAGCATTCACAGGGCTCTTCCTCAAAAAGAAAACGACATCATAAAGAAAGTAGAAACTTTAAAGAAAATAAACATTCCAAAGGCTCTTCATCGGAGATTCATGTCACTGTATCTTCTACACCTCGCGGGACTCCTTGACCAACACCAAAAATACCCCCTTGAAATTAACAAAAGATAATATAGATGTGATGACAAAACGGTCCCTCGAACCTATTCAAAAGACTGAATCAAAATGTCTCTCCAGTTGATCCTCCTATTGTAGTATCTGAGGATGCTTTGGCCTTAGTTTTTGGAGAGGAAAAGGAAGAAGAACGGACTGTTACCGAGGAAGGGTTAGTACCAGTTGTTAAGAAGAAAAAGCAGATACCGCTTATCCTCAAATTATAGAAAAGAAAGAATCAACTGCTACTTTCCAGTACACCAATGACGATAAAGAATCAATTGTCGCTACTCTTCAAATTAACGAAGGGGATTCTTCTCCAAAGAAGAAGGTGAAATCAAAGGAAGATGTTTCACTTCCCCCTGAGATTGATGCTCTAGTTGGGTAAAATATTCGAGCAGTCGAAAACAAACATCTTTTGGTCTTGCACAATATTCAATAAAAGTATTATGATACATTCAATGAGGCAAAGCTGAGAACCCTATGGGGGATTCCTTCTACTATTTTTATTCGTTTTCCAACTCCTGGGTAGACATCATTATCAGTCAAAAACAATGAATTGATTGTGTATACCGAGCTGATGAATTGGGGATTGCGATACCCATTAGACATTTTTTTGTCGAGTATTTTGCTATGATTGACCTTTTCCCCACCCAAGATGGACCCAACATGTGATTCACTCTCATGGCTTGCATCGTGGTTTCCAGAATTTTGGGGAAGAGATTTTCTCTAGAGTAGTTAAATGGCCTTTTTGGCTTGGCTAAAAGTCAGTTATCTCTCTTTTACTCCTTGACCTTTGGTCGGAACCAGAAAATAGTTAAGCATTTCATTGAGGCAGACAAGAAGTGGAAACAACGATTTCTTTTTATCTGAGGTCTTTGGGAAACAGGATCCAAGGCAACCACTGAAAATCCCCACACATTATCCCTTAAGTGGAAAAATAAAGATATGTTTTTCTTTACTTTTGTTCGAATTTTTCTTATGTTTATTCTCATTTTTTTAAAATGTGAATAGCCATGACTGGAATATTCAAACCTTACGCTGATTTCGTGCCTAAGGAAACAACCATCTTCACCGAGTTAAGTTCGTGGGCCAAAGTTTCTTGGTTTACAAATTCTGTATTTGCTTTACGCCTAGTAACCTCACCAAGAGTCGCTTATGGATATCCAACCCATCAGAGCAGTTATCTTTGGAGAAGCTCATGGTTCCTCCCACTTAACAAGAAGTCTTTCTCCCAACAAGATCCATCGCCAAGAGTCTTCTGGACGAAGAATTAGACGATTCTTTGGAAAAAGAAGAAGCTTCTGGCGCAGAAACTCATGAAGATGATACCATGGTTCAAAAGGCCAAAATTGAAAACCCGAAGGGTCTAAGAAGCTCCCCACTCAAGCTCCTAAGAATCTCCCTGCTCAAGCTCCTTCTAAAAGAAATGTCGACGAAAGTTAAAAGGAATCGCTGAGGAGATCCAAGAAATATATGAGGCGGTTGGTTCCCCGGAATATAAAGTTACTGAACATGCCAAATCTTCACCAGAAAAAATTGTCTTTGAATCTGACTCTTCCTAACTAATATTTCAAGATCTTGAAGACAACATCTAAAACGTTGATTCTCTAACTTTGGTTTCTCTTGAGACTGGCTGTTCATCTAGCTCATTTGAGATACCTCGAGGAGATGAATTTTCTCTTCATTCTCGTAAGCTGATTCACTAGCAAAGTCAAAGATCAAAGAGCTTGAACAAGAATACCCTACACTTGAGAAACAAGTCGATGCTATTTACAAGAAACTGTTTCTTGCCGATGATTATGTTATGATTACTAACAAGTATTGTCAAGAAGAAAATGATCTTTTTACCAAACAAAATACCATGAAAAATAAGCTCATCGCAACTATTAGGAGGGGAATAAAAATGCATCAGACTACTTTGCAAGATGATTAACCGACTATGAAAGGGTTATAAATGAGAAACATATTATTTTAGCTTAAGCTAAAAAAGATAAAGAGGCAGTTGTTGAATCTTACGCTACTAAATGTGTGGATAAGTTGAACGCAAGAGACGCGAAAGTTAGATCTGGGTTGATCATGGAAATTCATGAACGCTGCCTTGATTTGAAATTGGGTAGTTTCTAGGAGCATGTTCTCGTCGACTATCGTCCTCTTGAGATATCTTTGGGTGATGTGAAAGTACAAAATTTGATGAACAATTCCTCTAAATCTTCAGGGTAAATATTGTAACCCATGTTGTAAAGTCTTCATAAACCTCGAGGCAATTTTGCTAAAGTCCTCATATTCTTCGAGGCAATTTTGCTAAAGTCCTCATATTCTTCGAGGCAATTTTGTGTAGTAATTCAAGTATTTTATGAAATACATCCGAATTTTAACTATGTTTTCATTATGCTTTTGATAATTAAAGACCAAATTTTGTTGGAAGATCATTTAGGTCCAAAGTTAGATTTGAAGACCAACTTCTGTCAGAAGATCATTTAGATACATAATCAAATTGAAGACCAACTTTTGTTGGAATACCCTTTAGGTTCAAAGTTAAATTAAATAATAACTTCTGTTGGAATATCATTTAGATCCATAAACAAATTGAAGACCAACTTTTGTTGGAAGACCCTTCAGGTCCAAAGTTAAAGATCAACTTTTGTTGGAAGATCATTTAGATCTAAAGTTAAATAGTTAAAGACCAACTTTTGTTCGAAGATCCTTTAGATCTAAAGTTAAATAGTTAAAAAACAACTTTTGTTGGAATATCCTTTAAATCCAAAGTTAAATAGTTAAAGACCAACTTTTGTTGGAAGATCCTTTAGACCCAAAGTTAGATAGTTAAAGACCAAATTTTGTTCGAAGAACACATATTTCTTGTACTCATTCTAAATACAATTTAAGATGTTTCATATTCTACGGGTGTTTGAGAATTTTTCCTTCTTTATCCTTGATTAGATACGTTCCAGGCTTCACCCTTTCTGTTACCTCATATGGGCTTTCCCAATTAGGTCGTAACTTTCCAAGATGTTTTTCTTTAGCATGAAGAATTTTTATTCCTTAAAACTTGATCTCCAACTTAAAATTCACTTCGTTTAACTTTGGAAGCATATCTACTTCTCATTAGTGTTTGGTAATGTAACAAATTTATTTGTGCCCGTCTCATTTTTTCCTCGATCAAACCCAACTTAATTGACATGTTTCCATCATTAGAATCTTCGGAATATGTCGCAACATGATACGATGGGAAAATTGCCTCGGATGGTACTTCTACGTCAATTTCATACACAAATCCAAATGAGATTCTGAAGTTGTTGTCCGAGGAGTTGTTCGATATGTCCAAAAAACTTCTTGGAAATAATTTGGCCACTTTCTAGCCTTCCCTCCAAATTTTTCTTTAGCCCATCAAGGATTTTTCGGTTAGTAACTTCAACTTTCCAATTTACTTGTGGGTGAAAATGAGCCAAAAAGAATTATTGTATCCCTCAAAAGAAATAAAAAATTTCAAGTTCTTATTACCAAATTGAAGCCCATTATTTGTAGTGATTTTTATTGGAAACCCAAAACGACAACAAATATTCGAAATGATAAATTTAATTACATCTTTAACTTTTGTTCCAGCTAATGGCTTTGCCTCGACCCATTTTGAGAAGTAATCTAATGCTACAATTATTGTTTGTCGTCCCTCAGAAGCCATTGGTAAAGGTTCAACAAGATCAATATCCCATCGGTCAAACGGAAATGCTTCGGATATACTTTCAAGAGGAACCCCTGGTTTATGAATTATTTAGCAAACCATTGACAAGTATCACACCTTTTGACAAACTCTTTTGCATCAGAAGATATCGTAGGCCAATAACATGCAACCAAAAATACTCTTCGAATTAAAGCTTTATACCCGCAATGCGGAGATCCTTTTTCGTCATACAATTCCGACAATATCATCTGCGACTCCTTTTTACCCAAACACCAGAGTAAAGGCCTGCTAAAATATTTTTTATACAAGATTTCTCCGAGGACCATGTAACCATGATACATACAACGTATTTTTTTGGACAATGATTTGTCAATTGGTAATTCATTTTTTTTAAATCGATAATGTCTAGTCTTCAATACTTTTCTTCATAAATAAACATTTGAGGGTCCTCATCTACTATTCCAGCTACATGCTTTGAGTCTTTGATAAATGAATGGATTTCTTGCATAATAATCCATGGTACTCCTTCGAATATAAAGCGGTTGCCAAATATTCTGCCACGAAATTTTCCTATATTTAAACATGTTCATACCTGACATTTTCGAAAGCTAAGGTTAAATCCTTTAACACCTTCAAATATTTCACTAGATGATCCTTTCAAGTCTCGAATTTCCCAAATGCATGATTAACAAGAAGTTGTGAATCACTTAGTAACTTTACTTTTTTAGCCCCACAAATTTATGCAAGCCTCAATCTTACTACAGCTACTTTATATTATGTCTCGTTATTTGTTGTTTTAAACCCAAAACGAATGACATGGTACATAACAATTCCTTTTTTAGAGTTTAAATGTACTATGGCTTAACTTCCTGATATACTCGATCCCCATCTGTTCGAATCACCTATTATGTTCCAAAACTTTCTTCATCAATATCCATGTTCGATCGTTCAGAATGAAACTCTACCAAGAAATCAGCTAGGGTTTGTGCTTTGATTGTAGTTCTAGGTTCAAACTCAATATCAAAATCTCCCAATTCAACCGACCACTTGGTCATTCTTCTTGAAATATCATACCTTTGAAGCAAGTTTTTTAATAGAAAAAATGTCCGTACAATGATAGAATGAGCTTGAAAATACGGCCTCATTTTCCTAGCAGCAATTACTAGTGCAAGAACCAATTTTCCTAGTTTCAAATACTGTTTTTCTGCATCTAACAAAATTTTACTGATGTAGTACACTTATCTTGAGATGTTCTCTTCTTCTCGAATTAACACGGCATTTACAGCATAATCTAGCATCGCTATATAAACATATAATTTTTCCCCAGAAAAGGTTTTAAGAGGATTTCTAGAAATGAAAGGTATTTTTTAATTCGATGAAAGGCCTCAAAACATTCCTTTGTCCAATTGAAACAATATTCTTGTCTCAATACTTTGAAAAATGAGCACATTTACCCAAAGAACGGATAGATCTATTCATCGATACCAGCCGACTCGTGAATATTTGGACTTCTATTATATTCTGAGGTGTGTCATAGTAGTTAAAGATTTTAATTGCGTTGGTCGACTTCAAATCCTTTTTCACTAACTATACATCCGAGGAAATTTCCTGATCGAATCCAAAACGTATATTTTTTTGGATTTAATTTAAGTTTGACCATTTTTAAGTTAGCAAAAGTTTCTTCAAGATTATCCAAATGATCCTCGTCCTTAAGAAATTTTACCAACACATCATCAATATATACTTCAAAAAAATTCCCAATTTGTGTCTCGAAATTTTTACTCACTAAACGCTGATAGGTTGCCCCCGCATTTTTTAACCTAAAATACATTACTTTATAATAGTGCAAAATAAAGTGTTTTTCTCATCTCTCAGATCCATCTTGATCTGATTATACCCTACATAAGCATCCATAAAAGTAAGTAATCGATTTATTGATGTGGAGTCTACCAACTGATCTATCCGTGGGACTGGGAAATGATATTTTGGACAAGTCCTGTTTAACTTTATGAAATATACACATTCGCGATATTCCATTTTTTTACCAACACTGAATTTGTCGCCCACAATGGATATTAAGATTTTAGAATGTTCCCTACTTTGGATAAACGATCTACCTCAATCATTATTGCCTCCGACTTTTCTTGAGAAAAATGCCTTCTTTTTTATATTATTGATCGCACACTACTCTTGATTGTTAGCTTATGACAAATTATTTCAGCGGTCACCCCGGTCCCATCCTCAGAGCATCACAAAATGCACATAAATCACTAATCTTTTTCCTTGGCATAATATTTTCAACAATACTAATATCATTTCTTCCCTCTTTTGGATCCAAGTACTCTGTTGCAGTATCGAAAGAATCAATCTCCTCGGAAATAACGAATGCACTTTCTTCATTTGATGCTTCTTAAACCATCAGATTTTTCTGAGAATGTTCTTATACAAAATTGATTAGCTTCTCATTCTCGATTAATTCTTGTATTTCTTTTTTCAATGCCACGCACTCTTTTGTATCATTCCCAACATCTTTATGATACTTACAATATCTATTGTTTCTTATTTTCCCTCGGAGTTTATATAGGGAAAGGCTTGCGAAATTGTACTTGACTCCGAGTTTTATCAAATATTATTGCCACACACTCTGTTAAATCCGCAAAATGAGCTGGACGAATCCATTTATTAGACATTGGCCTAATAATTTCTTGTGTGATATATTCTTGTTGGTTTACTCTAGGCCTCAGAGGAAATTGACTTGATACTTTTGGTGGCACATTCGTTCGAGGAGGCTGGGATGTAACAATAGATCTTTGGAACTGGTTCTGCTTCAACTGATCAAAATAACCTATTTCTAAGGCTTGAGTCTCTTCCACCAATATTCGTTTTTCAACTTGATCAAGAAAAGATCCAAGCGTCATTGAGTGTCTTTCAGCCACATTATCCTTTAATATCTCTGGGAGAAGTCTCATTAAAAAAGCTACGGGGTCTTCACAATATTCCATTTCAGTTTTTACTTTGATGAAACAGTTGGTATAATTTTTTAAACTTTTTCCAATCTTTTATCTACAGTATTATAGTATCACTATTAGCTCAAAATTTTGTTACTACCCACAAAGTGCTGCCGGAAAACATTCCAAAACATATCATTTTTTTATATAACCCTACGGAAGTTGGTTATACCACTTTGAAGCAACACCTTTAAATGTTTGGGAGAAAGTCCTGCAAAGTAACTTGTCATCATAATCAAAATTAATCTTAAATTTTTTAAATTGTTCAATGTGGCTATCAAGATCTTGCGTTCCATTGGACTTTTCCAACTTAGAAATTTTAAAGGATTTGGTAGATTTCCAGAAATTATTTCCGACGACAAAGGAGAGGACCTCCAATTATGAACAGTTTTGTAAACATTCGCTATATGGCCTTTATTTTCCACTATATACAGAACCTACTCGGAAGGAATTTTGTACTGATTGCTCACTCAATAATCAAAATTTTGGCTACTTGATGAATTTTGAGTGTACACATTTTATTTTTTAGCATGACCCTAAGAGCCTTGTATTTTTTCATTTGAATCATTTTCCAGATGAGCCACTCGGTACTCTTTTCAATGTTTCTTCGAATATATCTTTTGGTTGCTCTTATCCTGAAGATAAACTCTTTCCGGGGAAGATTCACTTGAGTCAAAAAGTGAATAATCACTTGACCCTGATGATTCATACTGATTCCTAGATTTTACTTTCCTCATTAGAGAATAGTGATTGTGTCTCATAATCTTATCTTTCTTATTGTCAACTCGACAGTTGTCATCCAACTCTTCTTTCTCAATTTCATTTTCCCTTCGAGCCTCTGATCGGATTTTTTTGCAGTTCATCGCAACATCTCTTTCATAATTTAACTTTTCAATTTCTTCTAGAAGTTCTTTTCTTCGAGCCACCAAAATGGAGTCTTCCAAAATCTCACCAGCATATTGATCGTCATGTTGTTGATCAACCTCCATGCTATTACCGATGAGGTTCCTTTTTAATTCTATTTTAGTTATTAAATCATTATTCATATTTAATTCTGCTCGAATTTCTATCATTAATTCTTCAAAACTTTAACAAGGTTTGGGAAGACGATTTCGGGTACCAAATTGCTTCCCGCGGATGGCCATTGATAGTTCCAGAAATCTTTGTAGGAGATTTGTGAGTAAAATAATGTTTGGAAGGCAAAATTTGTTATATCAGTTATTATAAAAGTGTTTTAGAAGAGAAAGCTCCACATTTTAGAGAGAGAAAGTCACATGTAATCATTAATCATTCACTTTTCTCCAAAAGAGGTGGTGTGCTTTTATAGTACATTTGTAGGGTCCCACACACCTAAACAAATTGTTAATTATCATGGAAACACTTGTAGGTTGCCACCCCCAATTACTGTGGAAATATCACATGCCTTGGATAACATCAAAGAGGTGGAATTTTCTGTCGTCCTTTCCTCAAGTTTATTGTTTGTTATAATTAGTCCTCATATATTACATCATTATCAACTACTCCCAAAAGACTTTCTTTTATTTCAAATTACACCCCAATTTACCAAAGTCTTCTGGTAGCTTGATTTTTCCCTCATCAAACTCGACATTATATATTCCTACAAAATGTTAAGTTGTAAAATATAGCATTTTAAAATTGTGAAATGTAGCAGTATTTATTGTTAAATATTGAGTTTTGAAATATGGTATATTAAAATTACAAAAAAAATGTGATATTTATTCTTGTGAAATCCCAAATTTATAAAACATGGTATATTTTACCTTACGTAACATAATATTATATTGATTGCAAAATATAATGTATTGTAAGCTGTGAAATGTTCTATAAAATACGGCGTATTCATTTTATTTATGTAATATGAGAGAAGTATACACTTATATGCTTATTATACCATCTTGAGATCGTGGAGTCTCGAACATTAGAAGCGAGTATTGAAAACTATGTCAATTGGAAGGCTTATCGGCCATTTGACCAAATATAATGTGAAGTCACTTATTATAGAGGTGTTTAGAGAGAGTTCACATCTGAAGACCAATATATTCCATTCTTATTTATTAAAATGATCATCGCATTAGATGAAGCGCAGATTAGTTTTTGGTTGAATGTCAACGGTCATATTATTAATGTTTCAGATAATATCCCAAAAACTAAGCCTATAATTGTGTGTGGAGAGTAAGAAGAAATTACGTGATAAGATTTGAAAATGTGAAAGTGTTTGAACTAGTTTTATCTGTTTTTTTTACAATGTTTATTAGCCTTATTACCACAACAACAGTAACAGTTTTATCGTTGATGATGTTGCGATATGTGTGTATTTGTTGTGTGCTGACATATATTTATCATATATTTATCATAATTTATATGAAAAAAACACTTAACCTTGATTATGTGTGGCTTTGTAGCATATATATGTGGCTTTCTAGTTATGCTACATAGATGAGTAATCGACTACTTCTCAATTTTCAATTTTTTGTAATGTTATATGCATTGAATATATGCGTGAGATGTCATATATATATATATATATATATATATATATATATGAGGGGAATTATGACACATCAATTCTGATGTTAGGCCTAAACCAACTGTAGGATTATGTTAAGCCATTTGGATGCCCTACTTTTTCTTTCATAATTTACAAAATAAAAGTTAACAACCAAACGAAAAAAAATCATGAAAATGTACATTCATATCATTTTCACGTTATAAAATCATTAAATATAAAACCCAATTTCAAAAGTTGGATTGGGGCAAATAACTCACGAAACGAATTTGTGCAGAAGCATACAACTATCTTTAACAAAATTAAGCTATCTTATTAATATCTTCTTCAGAATGCACAATGTCAAATATAAATCGACTAAAGTATCCTGAAGTTTTCTCTTAAAGTTAGAAACCACATACACAAAAATGCAACTTTAGTTAATGCAGATAACCGATAAATCTAACTTTACTTGTTAAACCTGAAACACTAAACTATTGATGTTTAACTTTACAAAATATTCCTAGATAAAGAACAATTACCACAATATAGCAACAAATAATAATTGTATTCTAATAATATTAGATGAATAAGAAGTCCCTGAACGTCTTCCATTCCTCGTCAATCGAAAGATAAAGTTCTCAACGAGATGTAGCTTCCGATGAGATTCATTTGAACGATTTTAGCAGGATATAACTCAGATGATAGCTACCAAAAAAACTATGCAGGACTTCTAACATAGAAGACACTTCAATTAGACGGACACAGCTATTACTAAAGAACCCGATATCCTATGGATTGCCCGTTTCAACTAAAAGCCGTGCATTCAGTGCCTACAAAACTGCCTATTCGGGAATCGGGAGTATTACTTTGTCCATCTAAACATCATCTAACACCTTATCAATACTACTGTAGTATATGACTACCTAGTCATGTGTCAAAAACTGGATTACCTAATCTCATTGCCAATTGGTTCTAGAAACCAGCAAACACGTGACTACACCAAGCCAAGGTAATCTAATTCAGTTCTATCCGGTCACAATCCTATGCACAAATCGAGCCACACGCCCAACAATAAGTACTGATGCATCGGGGAGAAAACCAAGCCATGGGCTAAGAAAGAAGCCAAAGGACATTTCATAAGATACATAAAGCAACACAGTGAACAAAACAAAAACAATACAGATAGCTCTGCTTGAAACAAGGGAACACGAAAATGGTAGCTAAACCTTAATGAATATTTAGAACCTGAGCTCTGTTATATACACAAACATCAACATATCAGTATATGTCAGTGCGCAATTCATAATTTGAAAATTATTCAACTTTTCAATGTTCAACATTCTTGAAACATAAAGAACACAAATCACTCACGCAGCTTGGTTCCAAATTCGATACATAGCCACAAACCTCCTCTCTCGGTTTACTTGTTCAATGGAACCGCGTTTGTTTTCTTTGGGGAAGGTGTCGTAAATGGATCCTGAAAATACAGCATCGAACCAAAATCTATCAATTTAAACATAAGAAGGAATCGATCAGAAGATATATGATTTAGAAACAGTTAGTTAGATCTAAACCTAAAGAGAGAAAATGAAAGGGAATAAAAATCATTACGTTTTTAACGAAGATGACGTTAGCGACAACGATCGTGCCTACTATACCAGCAAGGATAGCCACTGGACCTGTAAGGAGACTCCATTTGCGGTGGATCATCTTCTTCGCTTGATTTTCCTTCTGTTTGGTGTTTCAACGAAAGTTCAGAAGTTGAACGAGCTGCCTATAAGTTCAAGGTTGTTACTGGGCTAATTGTTTAACGTCCTTTCATGTGATGGGCTTAAGAGCCCGTATTAAGGCCCATGAAATTATTTCGATCTTCAACCGGTAGAACCTCTTACGGCAGAGTAGAGGAGCTAGAACTAGAAGCCGGACCGGACTAGAGAGAAAAAATGGGGGAGGAACAAGAACGAGTTCATCGAAGACTGGGGCTCTGCAAGAGAGAATCTCGAACATAACTTCCGATGGACTCGCCGGAATTTTGCCCTAGCCGGTTTTTGGAATTGTCTTACCAGCTCTCGTGTACAAAGGCATCGTCAGGGAATTTGTAAATTTTCTCTCTTTAGATCATATAGGAGTAGAATTTAACCTACTGATTCATTGATTTTACTGCCCTAATTTAGATGCGTATTGAATTTCGAACCTGATTGTTTGCTTCTAGGTTGTTTTGGTTTTATCGAATTCGATTAATAGTACTGTTTCTTATGTTTTTAGAGCATCCCAGTCCCAGATATATTTAATTTTTATTAGAAAATAGTTTCCGAACGTTAATGTAAAAGGCGCGGTGTAAGGATTTATTTACATATTTTTTTATTATTTCAAAAGTAAAATAACCCCGTTGTTATACATTTTTTTAATCGAAAAGATTTCTATTTATAAGGGCAAAAAAGAGACATTACAAAGCTCGAGCGATTCAACAAAGAGGTAAACGGAGACTTTGTTCAAGAACAAAGCTTCAACAGCAGTTCAAGAGCAGAATCATGACTTCGAACAGAGGGCTAACAGAGGATTAATCATCGAAAATATAACCTAGTCCAATGCTTTCCAATAGAACGATCGACATTAAACCAGTTGGAGCAGACAATTGATTGAACTTTAGGTTCTGTTTGCAGGACAGAGTCCATTTCGCAAGCCAATCCGAGATTTGATTTTAGACTTTGGAAACATGTCTCAAGGACATCTTAGGATGAATAAGGTTTTTGCAAATAGATATCAGAGAATCAAGACGTCAGGCGATATTGTTGTCAGCTAGCATATTGATAAGAAGAATACTATCAGATTTAATGTCAACTGCAGACCTCTTGTTTTTTTTGCAAATAAGCAATCCTTCCAAGAGTGCTCTAGATTCAGCAGTTAATGGATTTAGCTTGCCAAGAATAATTTAATAATGTCCCCATCCCAGTTCCTGAAAAGAATTCCTCCACTTGATTCACAGTTTAGAGAGCAAGCTCCATCCACATTTAACTTGATCATGTCCTTCCTCGGAGGAGTCCATTTAAGGTATTTCGGATTCTTACTTCTGTTAGCAATGGGATTACATCCTAAACCTATTCCTGCAGAGAAAGCTTTAGACCAGTGTTTACTGGTCTGAACATTAGACATATCCAAACATTTTATTACTTAAATTAGTTTGTCAATGGAGCTATTAACAGAATTAGACTTTCCCTTATATTTCAGTTTGTTTCTGTTCTTCCAAATAATCCAACAGATTACTTTGGGGACTGTGAGTCACATGAAACTTATTATTTGAGAACCAAAACCACATACGAATAACATGAGTAAGAATCATGTAGCGACCAATTTTAATTTCAAAGATAGAACCAAATAGTTCCAAATTTTCCAAGCGAAGCTGCAACTAACGAAGATGTGATTTTTCTCTTCATATTTGTTGCATAACTGGCATTTGTAGACTATAAGAATATGTATTTTCCTAGATTATCGTCAATTGAAATAAAATTATTGATTAATTTCTAGCAGAGAAATGAAAACTTCCTGGGGATTTTGTGATTCCAAAGCTTCTTAAATATACTGGATTTGTTGTGTTTGATTCTTGTATTATACCAAGTGAGGTTTGTGTTGAAGCTATTGTTATTAGAATGCTTCCAGATAATGTTGTCTTCCAATTCAGTATTAATCTTGAACTTTCTGATATGGTTAATTCTGTCGCTAGGAAGAAAACTTTCCAAAGTACCGTAGTCCCAGTCATTAAGCTTCCAAAAAGAGTTTACTTTAGCTTCAATGAACCAACTGTTTGAGTCAGTGCTAGAGGCATTAGAGAGAGAACAAAGGTTGTGCCAATTGTCACACCAGAAATCTATATTTCCTTTTCCTTTGATATTTCTCTCAACAAGGTCTTTCACACCTGTTAATTTCTTCCAAACCAATGAAGCAGACTTGTTATAGTTAGTTTTTGAAGGTTGAATGAAAGGACAGTATATGCTATGCATTATATTAGACCATACGCAGTTCTTCCAACTAGCCTAATGAATGTACTTTTCATTAAAGTTGTTCCTCCACGGAAATCTATTAAAGATAGTTTCTAAGCTTTTTAAGATATTTTTGGGAAGAAGAGTGTTTTGCATCTATTAGTAAGTTATAGGGAGAATGACTGAATTTATTAAAGTCATTCTACCACCATAGGACAAATTTTTGGAGTCCCACTCATTGATCTTATCATTGACTTTGTCTAATAATGGTTTGAAGTTCTTCCCTTTGTTATTCGTGCATAGAGTGATCCCCATGTAGTAAGATGGAAGGTTCTCCACAGAATAGCCAGTCAAGAGCTTCAGGCTGCTAACTTTGGAGTGCTGCATTCTATTAGAAGTAATCAGCTTTGTTTTTTCCTTGTTTATAGCTTGTCCAGAGACAACTTGGTAGGTGTCCAAGAGCCTACTAAGCTTGTCAATAGAAGAGTTCTGACCATTTGTAAAAACTAAAATGTCGTGTGCAAACACAAGAGAGAGAACAACAATTCTAGATCTTGAGGCATAGTGCATGTTTTTATTACAGTTGAACAAGTTATAAAGCCCTCTTATGAGAACTTCCTCAGGAAGAATGAAAAAGCTAGGAGATAAAGGATCTTATTGCCCTAAGCCTTTCTTCTGATGGAAGTAACCCACAATAGAACCATTTATAAGAATAGAAGAGTTCACCTCAGTGATCATCTTCCTAATTAAGGTAATAAAGTTAACAGAAAAACCAAATCTAGAAAGAACATTAATAATAAATGAATGAGTCATTCTGTTGAAGGCTTTAGACATGTCAAACTGAATGATTGTGTTACCGGTTTTAGGTTTCCAATTTATATCATGAATCAATTCTTTTGCCGTCAAGATGTTTTCATGAATAAG
The DNA here is from genome assembly GCA_036936605.1 of Limnanthes douglasii subsp. nivea. Classification (NCBI taxonomy): domain Eukaryota; kingdom Viridiplantae; phylum Streptophyta; class Magnoliopsida; order Brassicales; family Limnanthaceae; genus Limnanthes; species Limnanthes douglasii. The sequence continues at coordinate 102,446,550 of JAUPFV010000001.1, forward strand.
CCTGCTTTTAACAAAGGAACCCTTAGAACTAAAGATGAGGTTAGGGAGAATACAAGCAAGTATAGAGTTGATAAAGTTAGACATAATTCTATTAAACATTGAGCGCAGACTTATGGGTCTGTAATTTTGCCAGCTAGAAGGGTTAGAATTCTTAGGGATAAGATAAATCCCAGTAGCAAATACACCAGAGGGAATGTTATTGCCTAAAATGTAAGAATTTAAATCCTTACAGAGTTCTTCATTAATGATATTCCAACAGATTTTGAAAAAGAAAATATTAAAACCGTCAATACCCACGGCATTATCATTACTCATGCTGTTGATAATTCTCCAAATGTCTTCCTTGTTAGTAGGCTTTAGCAGAGTATCATTGTCTTCATTAGTAACCAATCTGGGAATATTTTCAAAGATTGGATCCTTCATGAGAATGTTCTCATCATCTCTGCTATTATAAGAGTTAGATGCAAGGTTGTTTTTAAAGAAGTTTTCAGCAGATTTTCCCACATCATCAGAGTTATGTAACCAAATACTTCCCTCTTTAATACCCTTTATAACATTATTTCTTCTTTTCTTAGATACATAGGAATGATAGAGCTTAGTGTTACCATCTCCATCTTTGAGCCAACAATCGTAGCACTTCTGTCTCCAGTAGGTTTTCTCATTTCTAAGGGCTTTGATGTAAAGACTATTGGATTTAGAAAGGGCATCTTTAGTAAAAGATTTGTTGTTGGTGCAAAGAAGACTTTCATGCCTATTGACCTATTCAGCAGCGGCTTTGACATTGTTGAAAATGTTGCCAAATTGATTGGTGTTCCAGGCCTTTAAGAAATGCTTAAGTCTTCTTAGCTTGTTCCAAAAGATATGATTGTTGCTACCTTTAACCTGTAAATTCCAATTTTTCTCTACAATACTTAAGAAAATAACATCATTAGACCAAACATTAATAAACTTAAAAAAATTCTTGAAGAGATTACCAGAGTTACTAATGGAATATATTCGAAGAGGGGCATGGTCAGAATAAGTTCTGACCATGTGATGAACCTGAATCCCTTTGAAGTTCAATAACCATCTTTCATTAACCATAGCTCTGTGAAGCATTTTCCAACAAGATCCTCTATTCCAAGTGTATCTCGAGCCCACATACCTAACATCTTCAAGGTTACAGCTTCTAATAGTATCATTGAAGTTATCAATATTGTTTTGCTCATTAGAAGTGCACCCAATTTGATCATCAGAGTAGTAATAGCGTTGTAATCTCTAGCAGTGATCCAAGCCTTTTCATTAGTAGCTATAATCTTCATCCTATCCCATAAATTAATCTTTTGCACTCTCTGACTTTTAGCATAGACTGAAGTAAAAAAGAAAACCATCATCAAGGCCAGGATAATGGACATCCATATGAATGAATTGATCATTATTTTCCACAACATCGATGGAAACATCATCAAACCAGAACACCCAGATCTTGTTTGAACTATTGAGAGTATAGTTCTTGAAGCCCAGGGTGTTAGCAATACAATCAATCTTCTCAACACTAGTCATCGGCTCTTGTATAGTCAAGATTTTTATTTTTTCAGCTTGAATTATAGAGAGTAACCTTCGCAAAGTAGGCTTGTTATTGATACCTCTAGCATTCCAACTAACAATCCTTATCATTATCAGATAGGGATTTTTGTTTTGTTTGTCCCCTACTTTCTTAAGGGAATTAATGACTAGCTTATTGTTTTTTTGTCTTTCCTTGCAGCCTTCAGTTTACTACTGATGATAGTGTTGAAGTCAGAGTCATACTGGGAGTTTTTTGGAGTAACATTACCACTTCCTATGTTGTTTTGATCCGGTGAGTTGGCATCTTTATTATCACTGCATTGGGTATAATCGTAGTCAATCTTCTTAAGGGCTTCAATTATTTCATCGGAGTCTTTGCTGGGGATTTTCTGGTGGTTTTCAGAGATTTCATTAGAGTCTTTGCTGGTGTTTTTCAGGTGGTTTTCGGGTGGTTTTTAGTGAGGTACTGATTTTGGATTCCATGACATTCAGAGGTTTGATCTTGAGAATAGTGGGTGTCTTCTTTCCTACTATCATGTTCTGTGAGTTACGAAGTTGGCTTATATATAATGGGCAAGGGTCATCCGCATCCATTCAGATTCCCAGTTGGTCATAAATCAAACTCAGGGCTTCTATGACGTCAATTATAAGACTATGCGTTAGTACATAATCTCACTCCGGGAATGGGAGACTAAGTTTTATTCTATTAGCTATGACCAAGTCCTCCGACTACATAACTCAACAGCTTATTTTAAGTCACAATAGATTTGATTTTTATTTTATGAACTTTGCTGAAAGTTTTCTTAACAAATAATAATCTAAAGCAATTTTTTTTAGTGATCCAGGCATATGCAAGAAGAAACTGCAGGCAAGCAGCCATATAGAAAGTTCCTTTGAGTTTTCGAGTTTTCTTGTTATTGTAAGTTCTAGTCTCGAAACTGAAGTTGGGATTTCATTATAATGTGTTACGATTTTTTCTCTATATTTTCTTAGGGTGACTAAAAGGTCCATCAAATATTTCAAAATTCTTGTTAAAAACAAAGTACTTTCATAATTCTAATTCTAATGAGTGTATATATTTTTTCATATTAAAAACCAATCCTTTAAACTAAAAAAATTTATAATACCCTATAATTTTAAAAACCAAACAACTACCACGGCGGCGGCCACCACCACCACGGCCGCCACCACAACCACCACGACCACCACTATCATGACCACGACCACCACCACGGCCACGACCACCACAACTATTGCCGCCTCCACCACCACCACCACGGACATGACCACCACGGCCACGACCACCACGGCCACGACCACCACCACCACGACCACCACAACCACGACCACGACCTCCATCACAACAACCACCACGACCATCACTGCCACAACCACGACCACAACCACACTCACCACCACTACGGCCACACCCACCACCACCACGACCTCCACCGCCACCACCACCACCATCGCTACCACCACCAATGACACGGCCACCACCACCGCCGCCACGACCACCACCATCATGGCTACAGCCACACCCACCACCACCACGGCCACACCCACCACTACCAACACCACAGCCACCACCACCACAGCCACCACCACCATCACCATCACGGTCATGACCACCACCATCACGGCCACGGTCACAGTCGCCATCACCTCCACCATAGCCGTTGCCGCCACCACCACCATCATCACCACGGCCAACACGATCACGACCACCACGTCCATAGCCACATCCACGACTACCACCACCACGACCACCACCACCACCACCAACAACAATACCGCGGCGACGACCACCACCATTACCGCGGCCACGACCATCACCATTACCGCGACCACGACCACGATCACCACGCCAACCACCACCACGGCCACCACTACCACGGCCGTCACCACCACCACCACTGCCACCACCACCACCAATTATATTATTCATTTTTATATAAGAATTTCTTTCATTTGTTAAGATTAACAAAAATAAATCTTGTTATTCATTTAAACATACAAAAAGTAATCATGTTACTTATCTCAGAAATATCTGTAATAAGATTGTTACTCTATTAGGAATAACAGTAATAGGACTGTTACTCTATTATGAATAACAATAGTGGGACTGTTATTCTATAAGAATAATAGTAATAGAACCGTTACTCTACCATGAATAAAAGTAATACGGCGGTTACTTTATTAAGAATAGTAGTAATATGACTTAACTCTTATAACAAAAATAATAATCTTCAATGATTTTTTCCCAAAACAATTTAATAAAAATAATAACAATCGAGACCACAACAATCGAATAACTATATCCACAAATACATACATCTTTTAAAAAACCGAACTAGAAAACATTTCCCCAACCTATAAAACAAAAAATATGGTCACTGGCTTGTGTTATAAGAAATAAACTATTTCCTCTATTTATTGACTTCGCGAATAAAAAACATATTTTAATAAGTAATCAGTCAAGCAAGCACTGCTTATATGTTTGAGTCCCCAACCGCTTTGAAGTGTTTGCAAAGGGCATATTGCTTAGTAGCTCAGTGGAATCCATGATCTATTATGGAGGCATTACCTACTTGTCTCTGTAAAACTAAATTTGTCTGTACATGCCAAAATTCATAGAATTGAAAGTAAAAATATTCAACTTACTCTTTCCAAACCATGTGGCTTGTATGCTTCATAAAATTTACACTTCGATCCAAACTGTAGAAAATGTTGGTATTAATGTTATTCCTAAAAAAAATAAGAACAAAATACATCAAACATTATCAAAACGTAGACATGGTAATACTAGAACTATAACATATTTTCTCTATTTAGAATACAAAAAATATGATCACTAGCTTGTGCTATTGTTGGTCCAAACCAATTACTTTAAAGTTAATTGAGACTTCCATTAGTGTTTCTGAGTTGTGTAGATTAACGAATATAAATCATGTTATTCATTTAAAAACAATTAACTGTGTTATCCATGATGGATAAGAACATATGATAAATAAATGTAATAAAACTATTACTCTTATAAAAAATAAAAATAATAAAATTGTTACTCTTATGAAAAATATACAAATCAACATTTAACATATTAATAAAGTCATGAATTACAGATTCTCTTAATCTCACTCACTAAGCACTATTAAGTATATTCAAATCAAAACTCAGAATTTAAATTAAATAATGAAGTTTATTAGCTTCTCTATGGACCGTTAAAATAAGTACCATGAGTAATAGAATAATGAGTTAAAAAAAATTCAGTTTAAAGAAATTTATGAAATTTCAAATTTAAAATTTTAAAGAATTTATTTTATGAAATTTCAGTTTAAAAAATATCATAAACTCCATTTTGTTAGAGATTAGTAAAGAAGAATATAAATTAAAAGTTAGATTAGTTAGTTTCCGATAAAGGTAAGAATAAACTTTTACACACAATGTACAGGGATGGGCTTAAGAAAACTAATCGCAGCCTTTGAAATGAGTGAAAAATGAGGCTAGAGTTATATAGTTGTGTGAGATGATATGTAAAGTGGAGTTGAAATGAGTGAAGAGGGAGGCTAGAGTTACATAGTTGTGTCAGATGATATGTAAAGTGGAGAGCTATATATGTGACACCTAACAAGTGTACCTTTGCGGTGTTACTGTCTATCTGGTATTACTGCTCAGTATTTGTTGGTGCCTAATGTGGGATTTGGCATGATTAATAGAATTCTTTAGTTTATGTTCGTGTATATTAACAGAATATCTAATATTATAGATACACTTATTAGAATTAACCAAACTAAGACCCACTAAATAAGAATTTTTAATTATTATATGTATCTTACGAGAAATAACCATTCTTCTTAATAAAATCAAAAAAACTTTCAATAATATATATATACATATATATATATATATATAATATTATAAAATAAAAGAAAATATCTTAAAATTCTAAACCCTCTAAAACATTTAAACATAACATAAACATAAGTTTTGTAACGTTACATGTTTAAATCGTGTTATTTTTTCGACGAGGATGCAATATACCGCATCTATCAGATGATTTTATATAGGTTTAGTTACATCTAATGTACGATTTTGTGTAGATTTAGTTGCATGATTTTTTCTAGATTCAGCTGCATCCAAATTGCGTTTTTTTTTAAATTCGTCTGTTGGATGTAAATTGATTTTCTATTGTCAAAATTCGGTACAGAAATATGCATTATTATATTTATACATATGCGACAAAGTCTATGATTATAGTAGAAAAACATGCGACAAATTGAATGATTATATGTCGTGTGAACCGAGACAATTAACATTTATGATGGTCGATTACACATATATTTTAACCATGTATTATATTAAACCTGATTTAGACGCATGTGTTGAATAAAAAAGAGAAATATATAACTCATCAACATTGTTACCCTTTACGACTCCAGTAAATGATAGAAAAGTCATTGGAAAAATTAAAAATACGAGATGTGTCATGTTTATAAATCAAATACTACAACGGAAACTTTGAGGTACAAAAGAAAATGTGATTATATTTGAATTAAAATTGTTTGCATCTGACATCGTAACTTCTTATTTGCGATTGGTTGTTGTAAAGATGAAACACAACCACGAATCTATCATCCGCAAGCTTGTAGACTCAAAGTTGACCAGAAAGAATTAGTCTGTAAATTATCGATAAATGGTTTGTACTATAGGAAAATATTTGTTGGTTTGAAGATGCATAACTCAGAAAATATCTCCAACATGAGCATGGTCTATAACTGTCGTAAAAAATATCGTTTTTTTGAAGAAGACGGTCAAAACCATATATAATACTTGTTGACAAAATTGTAAGAACACAATTAATACGTGTGGCATCGGAAAGTTGGTGCAACATACGTGATCACCGATTTTTATTTTTTATTTTTTTGCGCATCCTATAAGTATTGATTTGTTGAGTATATTTTGACAAGTACTTAATTGTCATGGATTGTAATTACAAGACGACGAGGTACAAAATGTCATCGCTTGAGATTGTTGGTGTAACTTCAACACAATTTATATTTTACGTTGGTTTTGTGTTTATGAGTTCAGATAAGCAAGTCAACTATATATAGAATTTAAGTGTTTTGCGAACAATAATGGTGGATAATAAGAGTTCATTTTCTAATGTTATTTTGACCAATCGAGAGTTATCGTTGATGCTATTTATTGAGATGTATTTTTGGATGCAATCCATATGCTATGTAAATGACATATAAACAATAACGTTATTGTAAATACTAAAAAGTTGATGCTTTTGGGGGGGGGGGGGGGGGGGTTACAGATGATTTTATGAAATTTTTATTAATTTGTTGTTGAATCAGACACAAATAAAGAATATATAAAAATTCTTGCATCATTGAGTGAATTGTTCGCCTCATATCCAAAAACTATAAATTATGTTATGACATGGACAAGATTGTTATCGGTCCGATTCGGTCCAAGTTTTGACAGAACCAGATTAAGCGTTAAGCTTTTGTTTCTAGTTTTCAAAATCAGGCCGGACCGCTAAATTTTTGTTTTGGTCCAGTCCGGTATGGTTCGTTTCGGTTCGGTCCGTTCTGCTTCGGTCTGGGTTCGATTCAGTCTATTTTGGTTCGATCCAATTTTGGCTCAGTCTATTATGGGTCCGGGTTAGGTCGGGTTAGGTCCACTTAAAAAGATTAAATCTAATTATAATTGGAGTTTTAATTTTTTAAAACTTTAATAATGATATAAAAAATAAAATTTAGAAGTTAATATTTGATTTTTCTTAAATTTATCATTACTTAATAATTTTGGAAATATAATGATAAAAAATAAATTAGTAAAAAATAATTGTCTCTAACAGTTTAATTGGTTTGATTTTGTATCGGTTCTACCGATTTATTGGCTGATTTTGTCGGTTCTATCAGTTTATTGGTTTTATCAGTTCAATACCATATTTGTTCTATCGATTTATTGGTTATATCGGTTCGGTTCCAAATCGGTTTTACCAGGTTATCGATTTTATTGGTTTGGTTTTGAACCGTCTTTATCGTTTCGGTTCCTTATCGGTCTCAGCTTTTATAATGGAACCGCAAACCAAACTGTTAAGGTTCATTCCGGTTCTCGGTTTGGTTCTTACCGGTTTGGTTTTGGTCTGGTTTGCAATTCTCAAAAACCGTTAAAAGCCCTAGACATGAATACCAAAATACGAGGAAACATTTCTCAATTGCTTCACCAACGAGATTAAACATTCGGGGAATTGAATAACCAATCAGTAAGTAGGAGTTTCGTTTTCAATGTAACATTTGATTAAATATAATAATATTATAATAATAAAATTTTATTAGTTTGTATGTTTGAGAGTGCTGACGCGTCTCTTAAATGCTACATTGGTACTAATCAATGTAATACGGAATTTTTGTGGGAAAAAGTTGACATATTGTTTGATCTTCAACATTCAAATATTTTCGAATATTTCGAGAGAAGTAAGCTTTGTATTGAACCTAAACATCTAATTACTATGTTTGAGAAAATAAGTAGTTATTTATCTACTACGGTCATAAATATAACTGAGAAGGCGTAGGGCGAGTAGCATGTAGATGCATTATTAAGAGAACACGGGCTGCCTTGTGCATGGATCAACTATGATAAAGAGAACATATATTCATTACTAAGAACGAATGTGATATGTTATGGAGAACATTAGATATCGTTCCTAGAGATGAAATTATGTGTGAAATGCTCTAACAAAAAAAGTATCTATCATAAACAGTTTCATATGTGGTTACGAGTCATAAATTCAAGATTATATTACAAATAGGGTTATACAAATCCTAACTGTGATACTACTAGAGGTACAAATAATTGGTTTGTACTGATCGACTAAATGAGAACAATCTTATTACGAACATGTCCTTGAACAAACAAAGAATGCTAGCACGCTTAGTATAATAGGTATCACAATTTCTTCAAAAATAAATCCATTCATAGAATAGAAATCTCGCACTAAAAGAATAGTTAGTCAAGAAAAAAAATTCTAACAATAGAAATGTAAACATGTACACGGGTGGCATCCTCAAATTTTAAAATCCTTTTATTACTAGCGTGGAATACTTTGCGCCAGATAAACGGTACTGGTTATAGGACCGTATCGAGATTGATATATGGTCAATAGGATAATTATGGTTTTATTAAACATGTTTTGATCTCATAATTAAATAAATAGTTAGATTTTTTGTTGGATATTTATGGTTCAACAAATGTTTTAGATTACTACTTAGATTAGTTTGGTTCACAAGTCATCCAGATAACCGTTATTAGATGACATTATTCGACATCAAATTAGTGATAACCACTTGATATGAGTGGGTTGCATACCATTTATCTCTTCGTCGATGTTTAACGTATCTACCATTTCCCACCTCAGTCTACACCTGTTTCAGATATTGGAATTTGCTTTCATCCATGATATCTATTTTGTACACGTAACTATGTCAGTAATATTATTTATTCACTTTTAAAAATACGTTTAATATTTTTTTAATTTATAATTTTAATTTTAATTTTATAGGTTCTTATGTTTTTAGATGAACTTTTAGTTGAATTATACTTCTTCCAAAATATGAACTATTAGTTGAATTATACTTCTTATAAAATTGATTATATACCTTAGTAGCTAGTTCTTGGTCAATTCCGTACTTCAGAAGACTCAACAAATTTACTCCAATCAAACTAGTCATCGCGTTGGTGTACAATAAAGAGGAAATACCCCGACCTAACCAAATATGGGATATAATAATATTACTTTTCATTATAATGTTTTTACGTATCGAACTTAATTATGTAATATTAGATATCACGTGTAACATTATAAATTAATTATGTTACATTTGCATTATTTGACATCAATTTCCTGCCAAATGTAATACTAAACAGTATGCCACTAAATGTGTTGTCAAACATTTCCCAGTCAAGTATAATTTTTGCGTTAAAAAGGATTTTCCACTACCTGATTATTCACTTCTATATATATTGCTACCCAAGCATGATATATATTTTACTCTGAGTCTCTAGTCTCTTTAACTCTCTAACCTAGGGTTAGAGTTTCATATCTACTATTTCTTTTTTCTAATCTTCCGTCACGCTATGAGTTGGTATCAGAATCCAGCAATTCCTGCTACGCAGATACATGAATCATATTCTGAGTACCTCTTGATTTGATGAGTAAAATAGAGAATGACATCTTCCAGTCTATCTACACAATTGGAGGAAGAATTTGTAAGTTTGTAATCTATTCGAATAGTTATGAGAATCTGATTTCAGAAGAGGGTGTTCAGAAACTAGCGTTGAAGACTGAAGCGCTTCAATACCCATACATACTGTTAGGACTAATAGAGTACACTGAGGTAACAATTTCTAAACGCTGTCAAATTACATTTTCTGTTGGTAATTACAAAGATACAACATGGTGTGACATAGTTCCTATGGACATTTTCCATATAGTTTTAGGATGTACATGGGAATTTAAGAGGAATTCTACTTATGATGTTAGAATCAATCGATACAGATTTGTAAAAGATGGTTGCAAGTTTATATTGGTACCATCTAGAGTAATGTCTCCAAAACTACCACCAGTTAAGGAGTTTCATGCTTATACTGCACCAGCTATCGATCTTAGTTGTGATGCTAAAACTGTGCCTTGGACCGTGTTTGATAAACCAGTCTATGATAAGGATATCTTTAAAGATGCATCTAGGCCGGTATTTGACAAACCAGTCTACGATGAGTATGATGATGCGGTCGATGAGAAGAGAATTGATGTAGGAGAATTGGCAGCGCCAAAAAATTATAATATTTCGAAATTAAGTTTTTCATCAACCATTTATTGAAAAAAAGAAAAAACTAGTGACGAGAAAGAAATCGGTATGGATGAAGGTAAAATTGATGCGAATAGAGGTAATTTTCAGTCAATAGAGGTTTCGTTGAAGATGGTTTGCATCGCTATAGAGCTTCTGTTGAAGAAGAATTGCAAAACAATAGCTTTTATCGTGCAGATGTATCTTCTAAGTATTTTATATTATCCTAAAATCGAACCCATGTTTCAGTTCTCTCTAGATGCATGTTGTTGCGTTGGGAAAATAAAAGATGATATATGCGTGTTTGAGATTATGAAGAGATTAATAAAATAAATGAGTATTGTTTTAATGGATATAAGGTTAGGTTTTGTAATAGAATCTGAAGCAGATTTTAGAGGTGGTGGAGTAATACATAATATTTGTAAGGGTATTATGATTCCCATAAAACAACCGAAGTTTGAAGCTACCTAGAGCCAAACCTCTCATGAATTTTTTTATCTGAAGCTAAGACCAAACTTTCCATACCAGGACTTAACTTATATTGTGACCGCACTTCTCATGACAAAGACTAAATCTCTAATGTCTAAGACTTAATTCATACTAAAACCAACATCACATGGTCAAGACTGAACTCATATCAATGTCGAACCCCTACAACGACCAAAACCCCAATACTCCAATACTGAGACCCTGCAATGGTTCAAAAACATTTATGAGGTTGATCCGCCTTGGTCGAAGCCCTTAATATAAAATTGAAACTCATACAAAATTATGTTTCATATCTAAGTCACCCTGATCATATATCTAAAAATTATCCACCTAATCTTACAGTGACTTCAACATTTATTTCTTTGATGTTCTAATTACTCTTTACTGAAGGAATTCAGTCAACATAAACCCTAAACTTAAACAGGTCCCATATAACATGGGAACTTTGAAAACTATAGTAACTTTACATGAGCATCAGAAAGGTTCACTTCACTTAAAGTATTTACAATCTCCATTTTTTTATTTCTCAACCACATCTGTGACGAAGTAAAGCTTGACATCTACATTCTTCAACCTTTCATGTAATTTAAGTTTTATCATCAAGTAAAGAGCATTAGTATAATCATAGAACAAAATCACTCCATGTTCTATTCTAGTGACCTCACTTAGCAATTCTTTAACCATATAAATTCCTTTATTACATTAGTAGCAGTTTTATATTCAGCTTATGCAGGTGAAAACACAACACTTTTTAAAATATCTCTTTAACTAACCACTCTACCAAATATTGTAAACATATAGCCCGAAGTTGAAATCATTGTGCCAAGAAAAAAAATGCATAATTAGAGGTTACATACCCTATTAAGATTTTAACATCTCCATACTTCCGATTATAATACACTCCAATATCTAGTGTGCCCCTCAATTATCTTATAATCCATATAAGTGCATGTAGATGGGGATTCTCTTAAACAATAAATCTACTCAAAATACTAATTGAGTATACAAGATCAGATAAATTTAAAATCATCGCATACATGATATTTCCGATGATATATGCATAAGATATCTATTTAATAATATTTTATCTTGTATATTGGCTAGTGCTCGAATGATACTAGTTTGAATTAAGCACCAATGAGAGTCTTAACATATATGGTTTTGGATATTCCGAACTCTTAAGCATTTTTTTTATATATATTCTTGTTAGATAAACATAAATAGTATCGTAATATATTTTGTTTAATGTTTATTCAAAAATTATTCTTAACCTACATATGAAAGAATGGTAGGTATTTTAGAGTTAATGCATTTATAAATAATATTAACATGATTTATGAGAACGATGCACAAGTCCTATAAGATATTAAAATGGATGTAGCCTTGAGCAGACTAAAATTTAGAAAATGGGTCTGCTGCCTATTTACGATCTTGGATGCTCTTTCTTCCTAAAATTTATTTATTGGAAGGTAATGGATGGATTAAATCCATAACATATTTTTTATAGTTCATCAACACCTCAAGTGCCCTATTAATGGGAAGATATGAGTAATCAGGAGAAATCAAAAGATATCTAGTGAGCGTTATGCATTCTTAAATCGATGAATAGTCCCTCGACTATCTCGTTTTCTTTCATTTAATCATTTGAATTCAAAATCATCATTCTCGGTCCTTGGACTTATCGAAATCTATAAATTTAGCCCGTGATACTATGAAAAAAAAACCATTCGCCAGAGACTAAGTTTATACAATTTTTCAAGTCGTTGGACTAAATATATAGATGTTGCAAGTCCATGGACTAAATTTATAGATTTTAGCAAGTCCAAAGACCTTGAAAATTTATTCTGAAGTCAAATGAATAAATGAAAAAAAAAATTGGATAGTCGAGGATTGTGCAATTATTTAAATCGCGTTATGCAACTTCTTTGGCTTGTAAAAATTAAAAATAAAAACAGTCAGATGGGGACTCGATCATGGATGGTCCAGATAACCCATACCCTCCATTTAATAGAGCGATGCAGAAAAATTAAAAAGTGTAAAAAAAATAGAAGCGAATATAATATGTATCGGCCGAGACATCCTTGCAGAATAAAGGTATAAATCACTTGATCTTTTACAGAAAAAATATTTATTTATTTCCTTAGAAGTACCAATATGTTACATGGGTTCCAGCCAAATTCATATTCCATAGACTATCAATCAACATTAATTTTTGGCCGATAATACAAAAAGAATGTCGTGTTCACAAGAAAAAACAATATCAATATTCAAAGATATGGAAATATTAACTATCGTAGACCATATTAGGGAAGTGTACTACCCGGTCTCGACAACGAACAAAATGTTGGTAAAAAAAATGATAAATAAAGAATTTTCATTGATTTTACAGATATGAACAAGGCATAACCGGAAGATCCCCTCCATTTCCAGTAATATATCAACTTACGGATGTTATTTCGGGAAATATGATATTATATTTTATGGATGCATATTCCAGAGTATCAAGACCATCCCACATTCATAACCGTGATGAGCCTTTATTGCTATAAGGTAATGCTACGACTTAATAAATAAAAGATCCATGTATTAACAACTTGTGAACAAGAAATTTGCAAACCAATTAGGAGAAAACATACAAACATATATGGATGATATGTTAATCACGAGAAAACAAGATGAAAAGCATTTAAGTTACGTGGCCGGTATATTTTCTAACCTCTTAATGTCCAAATTAAAGTTAAATCCGGAGAAATATACTTTTGCCGTAAGATTTAGTAAATTTTAGGGGTATATTATTAGTGAAAATGACATAAAAGCATATCCAACCCAATTTTAAAATTTAGCTACAATGAATCCTTGAAGAAACACAAAGAAAATACAAATAATAACTAAAAAGTTGGTAGTACTCAATAAATTTATTTCCGAATTTTCAAACAAGTTCCAACCTTTCTTTCAAGTACTACAAGGCACATAAAATTTAACTAGACTCCGACATAGAAATTAACATTCAACAACGTAAAGAAATTTATTGCTTTTCCATAAATATTAACAAAACCAAATGTACGAGAATCCTTGTTTATATATCTTCTAGTCTCAGATTACGTCGTATGCACAATATTCATAAAGGGTAAATGACTCACATCAAAATTTATATATTATGTAAGTAAATCTTTTTTAAGTGGTGAAACCAGATATCTACAGCTTGAATAACTTGTTATTACATTAGTAGTGGTAGCAATAAAAATAAGACCATACTTCAAAACTCACACAATCACCATCTGAGCATTCTTTCAATTAAGGAATGTTATGCAAAAACTAGACGTGTTATGCAGACTAAGAAAATGGTCAGTGGATTTGGGGAACTATGACATCCAGTATGAGTTAGGAACAATAATCAAGTTCAGGTCCTGCCAAACTTTTTAACATAATTATAATCCAAGAGGTATATTCCTTCCAAAGAGCAATCTAAATCTACATATAATATCCAGACGGGGGGAGGAAGTAATAATTAAGTTTCAAGGGCAAACAATCAATTAATATCACTAACTAAAGATGTACTTACTCAATCCATAAATTTTGACTTCATAATTTCAAATAATGAAACAAAATAGGAAGCAGTTGTAACAGGTCTTTGGCTATCAAACATTTTCGAAGTTAAAAGAGTTCAACTTTTCACACGTTATCAGTTGGTGGTCAATCAAGTACTTGAGGAAGACAAAGCAAGAAATAATAATATCATCCAATACCTAGATAGAATTTGGTGATAGGTGACTCTTCTTGAAATTATGAATTTTGAGCAGGTACCAAGAGAAAAAATAATATAAACGCATATGCCTTAGCATCTTTAGCTTGTATGATACCCTTAGTGGATCTCAAAGATCTCAGGAGTCAATCCATAATTAGGTCAATAGCTCAGCTTGACAAAAAAACTAGTTCAACGTGCACCTTATGCTTTAATGTTACAGGTCGTACAAGCTTCAGTAAAATAATACAATATATATAAACCTGGTCTCGACCAAAGAAAAATAGTTCAAAACTATAGTATTTATTTGATCTTTAGGAAATAGCTAAGGGGTTACTAATAAAAATATAAAAGGTAAAAGGTAAAACCCTTATAAATTTTAAGTTTATATAATATAATCTTTCATCAAAACTTCAATATGTACCATGTCGTTCAGATTATAAGTTCAAGTTTTTAAAGTCAAAGGCATATTCATGCTCGTGGCCCAAGTCATGCCTATAAATACACAATATTATGATCTAATGAATTAATCGATTTCTAAACAAAGATATTTAAAAAAAAATTGAACACGTCCTCTTTATTTAGATAATCTAATATTTTCTCCCCAACTAACCTCATATTTTCTTTTTATTGAACCACTTTAACATTTCCTCTCCAACTTGATCGTTTCTAGAAGTATTCGAGGGATATATTCAATATAAGATATTTTTGGAAAGAGTTAACAAATTACTTGAGAGAGGAAATAAGTTAAATATTTTAGAGAGAGAAGTAATAGAAAATAAAGTCAAGATAATGAGTGTTTTGTCATTCTCAAGAAATAGTACACCTATTTATTGTAGAGATAAGTTCGCAAGTAACACATTTAAAATTGCAACAAGTTTATATTTTACAGAGTCCATCTTAACTTTCAAATGCGTATAAATTTGAATCTGTAACATGAAGATCATCATGCACAAATTTCTTATTCTCAACATAAACAAGTTTCAGTTCTCCAATTTCTCAGATGGCTCTGCTACAACCTCAAAGAAAAGTCGAAGGCCAAGAACAAATAAAATGAGACTTTCAAAAGACTAATATACAAGAAAAAAGTGTTGGACAAATATTGTAAAGAAATAGCCAGTCTAATACATAAAGGCATCAATTATAAAGAAAAAAGAATAAACAAACACGAGTTGCTTCAACACTCGGTTCCATTTTTATTCTAGCCAACTCCAACAAGGAAAGGTGAGTTAACAGAACCCGCAAACCTGTTGAAGTAGAAAAAAATGGCTAAAGACTTTTAAAATTTGATCGAGGGATTTTTTTTTAATTAAGGCAGAAAGAGAATTTTTAGCCAATTGACCATCAGTGACCACCTGGTCACTACTTACAACTAAAGGAGTTGTTGAATCTACATATTCAGAAGTGGCCAAACCATCATCTATTTGTTTAAAAGGAATCTTAGTAGCATCAACACCTTCAAGAACAACAGATGGGGCCAAAGGAGTTTCGTTAGCTACAACATGAACTATAGCTTCAGGGGTTTGCTTGCTTCGAACATACTCATCAGTTTTAGCCTTTTTTTTTATTTTGAACTATTAAAAGAAACCTCTTTATTAGTGGTTTAACATTTGCCTCTCTTTTAAACGACGAGATAACTTCATATCTAAGATTTCAATTAGCCTACATAAAAAGACAACAATCGTGAAAATTTTATACTTAAGACTACTTGGCAAAAAGAAATTCTATCAACTTTTTTACTCCAGATCCAACATGCGGATGAGTCTTCTCAGTAGTCTGATGAATACCCTCAATAATAACAATCGAGTCGCGGATGGATAGATAGAGAAAGAGGCATGCCATAATCAAAGCTTTATTTAGAAAATTCTTTACCAACCACCAATGTTTTAGAAGACCAACTACACTTCAGAACATGAGCAACAACAATGAAATGATAACAATTGAAGGCTCTTAAAAAAGACATATTTGTTCAACATTACATTTCCTATTTTTATAAGTTATTTTATTATATTAAACTGATATGCGTATAGTATAAGTCTACTAAAAGTCTTGTTTTTTATCGCAACTAACCTCATATTTCATCTACAAGCTCCCACTTTTTCTTTTATAGCCATAATTCTTTGATTACTTTTCACAAAATCGGATTGGATTAGTGTTTTTACTTTGTTTTTTTATAAAAAAACTCAAATATAAATTTATCTCACGGAGTAATTAATTAAACCTATATGATCTATAGGAGATGAGCTTCAGTTCGTGGTATTGACTTTTTTGTTACATTTGAACCGAGAACAATATTAGACCGAAAACAGTAAATAGCCGTGGATAATCATTTGTAGTTGGAATCAAAAAAAAGAAATATTATATTTATAATTTTAAGTTCTTTACAAGGGAATTGAATTTTTTTCAATTAAAATACAGATATTAATAAATATTTATATATATTTTAAAACATTAAATTTGAATGTTCTGAACCATTTGTTTTGTGAAATTAATATTGTGCTTGGGCCGTTGTAGCATAGCTTTTAATATTGGTGGTTATGAAAGTTGTGGGGAATATATGCAGAACCGTGCTGGTTATTGGTGGGTCAAATAAATTATTTAATGAGTATTCGAGTAACATATTGTTTTTGGTATGTGATTTTGAAATTTGAAGGGATGAATTGGCGGAGCATGTGGTTATGAAATTGGGTGGTGAGGAATGTGCTTAAAGGGTTGGATAAATTATAGAGTTAAAAAATGTCATCAAGTTGCTGTGGTGTAGTGGTTATCACGTTTGCTTTACACGCAAAAGGTCTCCGGTTCGATCCCGGGCAGCAACAGTTACCTTTTCCTTCTATTTTGTATGTGCTCCTTCTTCCTTCTATGGCCTATGTTTTCTACAGCAACAGAAAATTAGACATCAATCAATTCGACTTCTTAGTACTTCTGTTGAGCATACCATGACTTCTTGCTCCTTTTGAGCATAGCTTCACTTTGTCGTAGAGACTGTGGCACAGTGGAATCTAAATTGAGAATCACAAATGTTTTTTCATGACAGCACAACGTTTGCTCCATTAAAATCTGGGTAGACCCTATTGTTGAGAAGAAACATCTATATCCGACTACTCTACTGTCCGAGCTTTATTATATGAGAAATATGCTTTCATGAGTGATCTCTTTACCTCTTTTCATTAGGAATGGAAGTTGATAACCAAAGATTGTTGAGTTGTGTGGGTCGGTTAGGTGGTGCGGTGACACATATGAAATCATATGTCACTTCTTGACATGTGTCCCTTGTTTGGGTTTATGATTTTGATGATGCATGCCACTATGTCAGAAACCTTCTAACCTTTTGTAATCTGTCTTCATTTGATCTTTCTACATCTGGACCGTATAAACCATTTATATTTCAAAAGTTGTGGATTCTCACGATGTCTTAAAAGTCAATCGGTAATATTTTAACATACTGAATTTTTTAAAAACTTTATTAAATTTTTTCGTATTTTTAATTTTATTTTTTTATCAACTTTTCTTTTTAAACGTAATAATAAACCTTTTTTGCACATAAAAACAAAAACAAAATGAATTACCACTGTACCATTGAGGGAGTAGAAAAACTGAGTCATATACCATTCATTTTAAAATATTTTCTCGTTATTTTTTAGTCAGTAAATATTATATATATAATAAATTACGGATAGTTATGCAAATAACTATTAAATACCCCTATATATATATATATATATCCACTTGAAAAATACCCCCATTTGAATAAATCTATCCACTTTCTTTTCACTTTACTCTTCATTTTTTTAATTTTTAATTTTTATGTTTTTTTATTTTTCAAACAATAATTTAAAAATATTATCCAAAAAATTATATTTTTTAATTATTATTTTAAGACGAATAAAATTAAATTTTGTTTAGATTGTTTTGTTAGACCAAATTATAATATAAAGATTAAAATCAATTGCGAAATGATTCGCAAAAATAAAATTTCCATCATTCTTGAGATGGAGAACGTTCAATATGCCAATTGGGAAGAATTATTAAAGGCTCATTGTCTATCGCACAAAATTCTTCATCACATTATCCCGTCGAAACCGGACAAAGCGAAAGACAAAAAAATAGGTCATCTTACCGATGATGAACAAGAGATGTGGGATACCTTCGATGCTACCGTGGTTTAATGAATTTTTTCCACCATCTCTACCAATCTCTTGACCACTATTATTGAAGCGGACGTTTCAGCCGTAACTCTGTAGAATCCTCCTTGTGATTTGTTTCAAGACAATGCAAATTCTCGTGCCACTGCTTTGGAACACGAGTTCAATAACACTTATTTGGGGGATTTCTCGTCGGTCTCTGCTTATTTCCAACACCTCAAGACTCTCTCTGACCAACTTAAGAATGTGGGGCTCCGGTATCGAACAATCATATGGTTCTTTGTATGGTGGATGGTCTTACCCCCGGTTTAAAAAGTGTAGTTTCTGTAATTCGACACAAATGATTCTACCATCGTTTTATGAAGTTCGATCTATGTTGGCTTTCGAAAATACTAGCATGAAGGAGGCAACGACTGGGGGTGATGATGCGATGATGGTGGCTACTCGTGAATCAGATGATACGCCTATCCATCGTCTTCCAAGTCAGGGTCAAGGATGCGACAAACAGTCCAAGAACCGCAACAACAACAAACATCGGATTCACAGGCAACCCGATGGTGGTTCGGGACAGACTCTGGCTGGGGTCATGGAAGTACTAGACGTGGAGGCTACCATGGATGTGTCAAAATTCAGCAGATGATCTGTCTTGGGCGATGCTTCCTTGGTGGGCTTAGATGCAGCCACACCGGACCGTACCCCATTACCCATACCCGACGCAATCTTGGAGCATGCCTCTTGGACCACGACATCCCGGAATCTTGGGCTCCAAACCCCTAGCAACAACAACCGTAGGCATATGCAACCTCTTAGTGAACTCCGACGGATATAAAACAGTTATGAACACTTTTCCTTTGTCACAAAATGATCATAACTGGTATATGGACACTGGGGCAACTTCTCATATGACGTCATCACAAGGTAATCTCACGTCTTATACTAATATGAGCAATAATAATGTTGTTACTGTTGGTAGTGGTCAGTCAATTCTGATTCACGGTTACGGTCATACTTCATTACCTTCCCCGAACCCACCTTTGCCACTCAATCATGTCTTGCATACACCTAAACTTATTGAAAATTTGGTGTCAGTTAGAAAGTTTACTATTGATAATCACGGTTACGGTTACGGTCACACTTCATTACCTTCCCCGAACCCACCTTTGATCCTTTTGGTTTTTCTATGCATGATTTACAGACGGGGACATGTCTAATGAAATGTGATAGTACAAACCCCCTCTACCCTATCACTCATTCTAGTTCGACTATGACCGTTTCCTCCACTAGATGCATTGCATCCACTCTTTGGCATGACCATCTAGGTCACGCGGGAGATTTAATTTTAGCTATTCTTCGGAAAAATAAATTGATTGATTGTAATAGTCCATCTAAGTCTACTACTTGGCAATCGCGTGTTCTTGGGAAACATATAAAGTTGCGTTTTGCTCCCTCAACTTCTACTACTTCTATGCCTTTTGATATTATTATTATAATTATTGTTGACTTTTCTTATTGTTAATAAATTACAAGTTTTCTCAATTTTTATAAAATTTCAAGCTCATATTCGTACCCAGTTTGAACGAGATATTGAAAACATACAATGCGACAATAAGGGAGAGTTTGATAATCATTATTTTTGATAGTTTTGTGAGTCTCATGGACCTCTTCACAAACCGGGAAGGCTGAAAGAAAAATACGATCCATTAATAATATCATGCACACACTTCTCATTTATGCATCTTTCCGACTTTATTTTTGGTATCATGCTCTTCACATGACAACACACCTACTTAATATCATTCTTAGTAAATTCCTTGCCAATGATTCCCCTCTCCAAATTCTCTACCATCGCGTTTCATCTTACTCTCTCATTCGGGTTTTTGGGTGCTTGTGTTTTCTCCTGTTTTTGTCCACTACCATTCAAAAATTGCAATCTCGTTCCACTTTTTGCGTTTTCTCGGGTTATCCCGCAAATCATAGAGGCTATAAGTGTTTTGATTTAACCACTAATAAAATTATTCTTTGTTTTCATGTTTAATTTGATGAAACAATTTTACCCTTTGCCAAAGTTCATTTGTCTCATACCAAATTTTTGATTTTTCGGGTAATAACGTGTCTCCCTATTTCATCCATCAATACAAAAAACCATAGCATATTGTTCCTTCTCTTCCGGTCCAGTCGGTTTTAACATCTCGTGTGGCTGATTCTCTCACATCAAAACAAACTTGGTTTCCTCACCATCTTCATCATCACCTTCTTCTAGGCGTCATTCGACACTAGTTCTGCCCACACGTCCCTCTCAGCCTGCTATACATCAAGTACAACGTCCTATTATCCGTAAGGAACATGGTATTTTCAAGCATAAAACTATCTTCGACCCGTCACAAGTTCATACCACCATGGTTACATCATCACCTTTACCCCGTAATCGTGTGGCTGCCATCGTGACCCGAATTGGAAATTGGCTATACCAGATGAATTTGATGTACCTATTAAAAATAGAAGGTGAGAGGCATAAAACCCGCCTTGTGGCTGATGGTAAAACTCAGCGCGTTTGAGAGACTTTCAGTCCGGTGGTGAAGCCGACTATCATTCGTACCGTGCTCAGTATCACCTTATTGAAGAAATGGTCAATTCATCAGTTAGATATTAGCAATGCTTTCTTGCATGAACACATGATGGAGACTGTTTATATGCATCAACCCATGGGATTTCGAGACCTTGTGCATCTGGATTGTGTATGTTTATTGCAGAAATCCTTGCATGACCTTAAGCAAGCCCCCTAGGCGTGGTATAAAATATTTCTAATTTTTTTACCAATATTGGTTTTCCTAATAGTAAATCGGATACGTCGTTGTTTATCTACAATCAAGGGTCGGATATGCCTTACATGTTATTATACGTTGATGACATTATTTTGATTACTTCATCTTATAGTTTCTGCAAAACCATTATGGCACATCTTAGCTACGAATATTCTATGAAGGATTTATGGTTCTAGCACTAGTGTGACTCGATACAATGGCGGATTGTTTTTATCTTAGTGAAAATTTGCCGAGGACATTGTCTAACGGGCTCGAATGAGTAATTGCAAGCCGACTCTAACTCTTGTTGATACAAAGCAAAAAGTTAGTACCACTAAAGGTGAGTTGTTTGCTGATCCGAAACTATACCGGAGGCTTGCTAGTGCACTCCAATATCTTACATTTACCAGACCATATATCTCTTACGATGTCCAACAATTTTTTCTACATATGCATGATCCTCGAGACGAACATCTGAATGCTTTAAAGCGAATCATACGGTATATCTAAGGAACTCTAAATCTTGTTTTACATCTCTCTTATTCTTCCATTACATCTCTTGTCTCGTATGTTGATGCAGACTGGGTAGGGTGTCCAGATACTCGACGTTCCACCTCCGGATATTGTGTCTTCTTGGGTGACAACTTGTTCTCGTGGTCATCAAAACGTCAACCTACTCTTTCTCGATCTAGTGCAGAAGCTGAATGCATAGGTGTAGCAAATGTTGTTGCTGAGTCTTGTTGGCTGCGTAATCTTCTTCTGGAACTATATTGTCCAATCGTGAAGCTGCATTGGTGTATTGTGATAATGTGAGTGTTATTTATATTTTTGAGAATCCCGTCCAACACCAGCATACCAAACATATTTAAATGGATATCCATTTTGTTAGAGAAAAATGGCGCAAGGTGTAGGTCGGGTTCGTCACATGCCTTCTAGGTACCAGGTTGCCGATATTTTCACAAAAGGGATGTCTTTTGTCTTATTTGACAATTTTCGGACTAGTCTTAATGTTCGTGAACCTCCAGTTTTGATTGCAAGGACGGGGTACAATACAAAATATTTGTATATATTTAGTATATCATATTTCCTAACTAGTACCTATCTAAATTATGCCTAAATTGTAGCTTGATTACTAGCTGCCTAAATTATAGCCTAATTAGTAGCTAATGACTTTATTATATATATACATGTATACACATGTTTTGTTAATGAGAAAGATACAGAACCGTATTCTTTCATTTTCATGTTTCACAATTCATTTAACCATTATCAATTCTAATTAGAATTTCACAATTAAATTTTCTCACGTTTCGCAATTAATTCCGTCTTTATTTCATAGTTTATTTACTAATTTTCATTTCACAATACATTTTTAATCTTTATTTTGAGTTACCCAACCTCTGCAACAAATTGAATTCCTAAATTAAGTCTACACATATAATTATTCACTAAATTAAGTCTACACTTATAATTATTCATTGATCATAATATTTGTCGATAACTCGATTAATAACCTAATTAAATTAAATTAATCTAGTAAACATCAAAATAATGAAAGTAAATTATACCTTTAAACTGAAAATTTAGTAAATTAAATTAAAAAATCTAAAAAAAAATTAAAAAAATAGTTAGACTAAAAGAGAGAGAAAAATAGAAAAATAGATAATATGTCTTATTAATGATACCTTAGTAAGGAATAATTTTTTAAAAACAATATTTTGTAACTATATTTGATCGTGGGATAATTGTTTTTACAAGTTTTAAAAAACAAATAGCAATTTTAGAGCACTAAAAATAATAATTTTGAGATAACGAATCCTAAAAACAATATAACTTTTTAAAGAAATATAAAATTGGAACGTCATCATGTATAATTTAAGTCCATCAAATAACTAAAGTAATCAATCAAGAATATTAGAATTACAAATAATAATAATAATAATAATAATAATAATAATAATAATAATTCTTATGGTGGAATAAATAATATGCGGATCCCGATTAGGGGAAAATAACCCAGACGTGATGTCTTTTAATTATACAATTAAGTATCGGACTTTAGAAATCCAATAAGAGTTATGGTCCCTAGCAGCGGTGAGTCCGTCAAGAAT
Organism: Limnanthes douglasii subsp. nivea; assembly: GCA_036936605.1. Taxonomy (NCBI): domain Eukaryota; kingdom Viridiplantae; phylum Streptophyta; class Magnoliopsida; order Brassicales; family Limnanthaceae; genus Limnanthes; species Limnanthes douglasii. Next base: position 102,470,241 of record JAUPFV010000001.1, read on the forward strand.
TATTGCAAGAATAAAAAATAAGATAGTGATTTAGAGAAAAAAAAATATACGGTCAATTAAGCAAAAAGGTATATATTATGGGCTTCTAAGAAATTAAAACAATCTTAGTCACTTAATATAAATACGTTAACCCTAGTGAAATATGTAAAAAATTTGTGCCGCTTTCAGATATTCGTTTCTATATGTTTCCTAATCTATAATTTTTCTTTGAGATGCTATTCAAGGCTTTCAATCCTACACATTCAAATGTTGATTATTCGTTCCGTTCACAAGTTGTTTGAAGATCTATTTCCTTCATCTAAGTAGTCTCAAACCAAAACACATCAAGCCTTACGTTGCAGACCATAGAAACATAAAAGGGATTATGGATCACATTGAGTTTCTCATTCAATTTTACTTATTTTTTACGCGAAGAAAATTAGATTCCCATAATTGAATCAATGGTGTGGATATCTTTGAATATTATTCAAGTTTTACCAAGTGGTATTATAGCAGACTTTAATTCATCTTTGCATATGAATGTTAACTGTAAAATTGAGTCTCCCAAAACCTCGTTTTTAAATTGATTTAGTTTGGGAGAAAAAATATTTGTGTACATTATTTATGTCTTTCACACCTATGCCCACGTAGATGGTAAAATAATATAGAATCACACGTTTAGAGTTTGGTTGGTGCGTTTAAGGGTACGCAAACATGTATATTTTGTTGTATTTTATGTGCATGTTTAATTTTTACAATTTTAAGGTGAAACCCCAATTCGGGACCAGTTTAGAGGTTTTAGTTTTTCATAATTGAATGAGTTCACCATGACCAAGGTTATGGTTGCCATAACACACTCAATCTAGAGCAGTTCGACACGTTGATACAATGTTCGTCGTGATCATTCCCCATGCGATCGCGACGAGCACGTACTACATGTGACTGTATGGTCACATGATGGGATATAATTATCCATTGTTGTTCGCACTTAGACTTTTGGATATACATAGGGATGCCCAAGGATTGTTTTATTTCAAGTACATGGAGTTTGATTGACATTAATTTTCTTTCAAATATCTAAGCACTTGGTAGGATATTTTACATCCTTGAGCTGTTTCAGATGCTCAAAAGTATGATTTGTTAAGGTCTGATATGGTATGATAAATATTAGTCGCGTTTGTATAGTTGTTGTGTGTATAAGTTTCCCTCTATGGAAGAGTACCACACATATTTCCTAATGTTAAGCATATATTTCATGATGTAGTTGTTGCATTCACACACACTATATTCACGCCTAACGGGGTTTTCAATGTTGAAATATTTATTCAGTTATTATAAATTAGTCAAGTATGGACCCTATGGAAGACTTAACTAATTTAGAGATATGGCCTAGAATCTACACTATCTAACCTTAAAGTACTGGTTTTAGAGGTAATATATAGCGCGTTGGCACCCACCGTCTCTGCTAATGATTACGACGAGTGCATTACATATGAATTCTCAATCACAACCCTTAACTTGATAAACTTTAGTGTAAATAAGTTCGGTAAAAATGAAGAACTCTTCTAATAATTAAGTATTTCTTTATTATTATTAAAAAAATAGCTAATCGAAGAAACTTACTTCAGGCTCACATTATGGTGAGTGAAAAATTTAATGAGTGGAAGCGTGAAATTTTAATCTTGTTGGGGATTCCATGACATAAATCATTAGATTAGAGATGATCGACAACATGATCTTATAGAAATGGGCACTCCTGTGGAAAGTGTACAATTTGAGCGATGATAATACTTTAACCACCTCAGTAAGTATATTTATAAAATGGGGTCTCACTTGCTTTCCTGAGTTTCCACACCGCTAACTTGAAAGTGGCCAAGAATATGTTTTCTCACCTTCCAGAGGAATTTCGTTAAAACCTCCAAAGTAGAAATCAAGAACATGATGGAAAATATCTTTTTATGAAGTACAAGGTCCAATAACAGAATTAAATAGCACATCAATACGATAGCTAATTTCTATGGGAAACTTGAGGTCGTAGATGTTGAGCTTCTTGTACTATCAAAATGACATACATTTTCTTATCCATCCCTGCTAAATTCAAAATCCTCGAGATCAACTATGATTTTTTTAGAATAAGTGAGATATGAATATACTTATCACGAATCTGATAAGTAAGGAAGAATATCATCGTAAGCAATGGTTTTAGAGGTAACATAATTGAAGTCTGCAACAGTACCATCCTCAACATAACAGGAAACACTCATCGATTGGAGTCGTAAAAAAATAAGCATTTAGGATCCGACAAGGATGGGGGAGACCACGAGAAGGAAATAGAAGATATTGGTCATATTTTTATTGCAAGAGCAAAAATCACTAGAAGATAAATTTCTCCAAGTTTAAGGCATATTTTGCAAAGAAATATAAACTCACATATATCGTAATTTCATAAGTTAATTTAGTTTCAGTATCAAAATATACATGGTGGGTAAATACAACAATAATAACTTACGCATGTATTTATTTGTAGAGCTCGAGCCAAATCAAGCCTCTCGGTGATGGTGATATTCAGATTTATATTACATATAATGTAGCTTTCCCAGTTGAAGTTGTTTGTCAATTTAAGTTTTTTTAACTGCAAGATATGTATTGTTTGGCGTTTTGTATATACTCTCGTTTGGGAAGAATCTACTTGTTTTTTCATTATTGAAAAAAATGTGGTTATTCTTGTTCTTTTGGTAATGAAAAACTTCAAATTTTTTATGACATTTGTTCAGTTAGCTTACATGATCTTGATTATAATGATAAACTTTAAAGAGTATAAAATATTCCTAATCATTCAATTATAATAAATGTAACACGTAAAGTAAATTCTGAATATTTTGATTCTCTATGGCATAGACGTTTAGGTTATATCTTTAAAAAAAATGAACAAGCTTTTTGGAGAAGATGTATTAAGACCTTTAGATTATAATAATTTAGACAAATATAAAATATATCAAAGGGAAATAACATCATGGTCATTCACTCTCTAACTCTATAAGTGTGAAATTATCCCTCAAACAAACATCAATGCAACAAACTGGTGTGTACATACGAACAAGAGCAGCAAAAAGAAAAAGGGTAGTCAAATTATGAACGACACTAATCTGAAAGACATCACCAGTAAGAATAAAGAGGTAACTATTAAACATTTAGTTGTAAAAATATTTAAATCTAGACCATATTTTTATTGAACAAAATATTTCCAAATAAATTATCCATATTATACAAATATTACAATATAAAAATTCATTTAGGTGTAAAAAAGGGTTTACTTGTGAAAATTAATAATTAAATATTTATATCATTACTTATAAAATATTTAATGATAAATGTATCTTAAATACAATGTGGTTTACAAATGCAAAAAAACATGAAAAATAAAGACTAAAGAACAAGTAGAGGTTCAAGGAATCAAAAAATAACAAAATAAAGATCAAATGACCAATAAGACAAGAATGAAAGATGAGAGAAATTAGAATTATGATGTAATTATTAGACATTTTGCTACGATTGTTGCAAGATTTGATTTTGAGTTTGATCAGATGGATGTTACCATGGCCTTCTTACACAGAGAATATGATGAGACCAATTAAATGAGACAACCTCAATAGTTTGAAGAAGTTTAAGAAACTAGTGTGTTTTTATTGAAGAGATATCTATATGGTCTGAGTCAATCTCATCTAGTTGCGCTTCATTTCCCACTTGGAAAATAAACTGTGATGAAACTTTTTTGTTACTTTTATCTTTATTATTCAGATGGCTTGGGGCTCTGTTCATAGTTGGAAGAAATAACTTGCCATCACCGACCTTGGTTCAATTCAGAATGGCAGAAGACCGGGGATGAGAGCTAAAATTCTCCCATGTTAGCTCCTGTTTGGGATTAGTCCTCCATAGATGAATATTAAGAAAGTTGGCAGGAGTGAGCACTGATAGAATCCATTAGACCACTTTACATCTGCCCAGGTGATATTCTTGCCATTTTCCCACCAACCGCTGATAAAGAGAATCGAGTCTTCCAAATTTTATCTGCCTCCAGCAGATCATCCACCACTTTGTAGTCATCCCCATGTTAAAATAATAAAATAAGTTTTGGGAATTGCGAGATAGTCCAGCAACAACAGCCAGCTGTTCCATTTGAATCAGAGTTTTAGACAACCTTGAAGTTGTGATATATGCCATTAATGAGAAACCAAATATTTAGATCATCTTGGCTTGGAAATAATCCTACCAAACTAAAATATCTCGCTATCACAACGGAAATCGAAGGCCCTAGTTGAGCACGTTGGTGTAAACTACTAAATGCCTAACTCCCTAAAACCATAGCTCATTAGAGTCTCCCCTGGTTTGAGCATCCTTACTTTAACTAGTTTTGGGGAACTCCCACTTGGCTCAAATGGCCTCTAACCCAGATTCGTGAAAGTAAACGTAAGAAAATTTATCCAGAGCTATAAGATATTTGACACTATATTTTATAAAGCTGAGCCCGATGCGTCCGACTAGAGACAGAAGAACTGGTCCAGTTTCTGTTGTCAGTGCTTTACCTTTGGTCTCCCCATCACCATGTAGTACCTTTGTATTTTTCTTCTTTGTTGGCCTCGAAGTCCTGCCAGTCTGACCAGATGTCTCGAGAGGGGAGTCTTCGGTGATATCATCTATATCCTCTTCCATAACCTAGGGAATAGATCCCGAAGGCTCAATAGGCTAAGTACCAATATTCTCTTCTTAAGGTTGAGAGGACTCAGCTGACAGCATTGCAGGATTTTATTCTCTATTCAGATTTGGTGGAAGCTCAGTTGGAAGAGTCGCACGATCTTCTCCCCTGTTCGGATTTTGTTAAGGAAAAGGGGGGAGGTATTATCGGTTGTTTGTTTTACTATTGGATCTTTTTCTACAGAAGGTCTAGCTTTGGTTTTTTATAGTCTGGTTACTCTGCATAAAGTGTTTTCCTTGGAGTCTGATCCCATGACTTTGGTTTCTTCTTCTAGTTTGGACAAGTTCACCCGACCACCTTTGGTTAATACATTTTAGGCGGTGAACATACAAACAACAAGAAGCCACTAGAGAAAGTATATTCATGGTGGTAAAAACGATAGAGGGAAAGGAAAGCTTGCTGGTGGTGAGTAAAATATTAGATAACAATAAGCTATTTTCTCTATCTAGAATGTGGTTATTCTCTCTCTAAAAATATTTAAAGTGGGAAAATAAAGAAAGAATTTATATATAGAAGTTGTTAGAAACTCTTAAGTACTCTATTAGAAAAATATAAGGGCTAGTGACAACAGTTAAATTTTGGAGAAATGGAAATGACTTTTATTTGATTGGTTAGTTTTACCTAGGATAAAGAAAGTTCGTGACTCCAATCAAGAAGTTACACATGTCAGGGAAAGTAACTGGTTGGAAATTGTGACTTTTGGATATTAACCGTCTTCGAATTACACCATAAGATGTGGTTCAAAAGATTTTATTGCCAAGATTATGGAATACTTGAAAGTCAGGATTGAGAAATAAACCAATTCGATTAAAAAATGTATCGATTAGCACTCCGAAATATGTATTTGAGAGTGTCAAGGGGGGCTAGTTGATGAGATTAGATATCTTTGAGTGCAGTAGCTACCAATATGGTCGAAGTTCTTCGAGGGGGCAATTTAGACCCGAAATAAATACCATACTGACTCAGCATTTTTACATTTTGACTCAGCTGTGTGTTAGCTATATTTTTACTTGTAAATACGTATAATTAATAACGGTTAATGGGCTTTAATTCTTATAGGTTTGACCCATATCCATGATCCAACCCGGTTGGCAAATCAACCTTAAGTTAACCTATAAAAGCGCAAATGAACAACATTTAAGAAGGTTGTGATTTTATCACTCTAAGCATTAAATATAACAGTTCAATTATCTTCCTACCTTCCATCTTAAATTTAATATATCACATAAACATTTATCTAAATACTCTCTGATCAAGTTTTATCGTTATCAACCACGATAAAAACATTATCTAACACCAACTATGCAACTAGTCGAAGAAAAACTAGAAAAATCTTTATATTTGTGTCTTTAGTAACTACATTATGTTTTAGTTTTAATAGTACCGCCTGATATAGAGTTTGTATCACCTAATGGATTAGAAAAATTATACAAAAATCTTCACTAACACAATCTAACAAACTCAACATGTTTTCAACAACCGATTCCATAGAATTACATGTAAAGCAGTTAACCAACACAAGCATACTTGCAAAATCAGACTCATATAGTAAAACACAATTCTTAACTTCACATAAAATATAAGATAATATTGTATGTGAAAAATCTAAATGATTTCATCTATGTAAAATAACTCACGAATAAAAATTAAACATGTAAAACTCGATATGAGAGAAATGATATATTCCAACCTAAACTTTAAAATAACCACGAAGAATGAATTCGTAGTAATCTGAAAATAAACAAAACAATAAAATTATCATTTACGTGTAGCTATAACTACATATAAACAAGTATAACAAAATTAATATCTATTAAATAGGTGTATGTTACTAAAGTAAGACAAAACATATAGCTTAATGTAACATTTACATGTAATTATTAATATCTAAAGTAGTAAAAAAAATTAAATGTTGATGAAAATGCATTAAAAACATAATATATACATATTTAACAAGTAAATAAACTATTTCTAAACAACTAAACAAGTACATACCAATAATAAACATCTTATTTAGTTGTTAATAAAACAAAACAAAAAGCATAATATTTAAACCTTTACTAATAATATTATTTGTAAGCATAAGAGTACAATCATAATAAATATTTAATAGTTGAAAAATAAAGATATGTTTGTAACTCTAGCAAAATAAATAAACACTAAAACAAATTTAATTTCTGACACATGCACAATACGACAATCATAATATGTATACATCTACAAAGAAACAATCATACCCATAAACAAAAAACATAAAGTTTATTTCCATAATAAACATTTACAGGTTAACAAAATAACACAGTAAAACAAATCTTAATACGTATAATTTAGATACTAACAATCATATCTTAAACACACACTAATTTGAAATCATATATAATATTTAAATGTTGTAACATATTAATGTAACATTTATCTGTAACTATACAAAACATGTAAAGATGTAAGACAAAATTAGTTGTTGTCACAATATACATAAAAATAAAAATTATATAAAATGTATAATTGTTGGCATAGACAAAGATTCATAGTTGTAAACATTTACTTGTAACCTCGTTATAAATAACTAAATAAAAATAAAGTAAAAACTAATTTACCTAGTAATAATCTCACATACAAATTGAAAAGTAAATGTATAACAATATTAGTAAAAATTTACTTATTGAAATAGATTACATTTGTAAATAGTATTTTAAATATTAACTTATATATAACTAGCAAAAAACAATTAATTTTACTAGCAAAAACATAACAAAACATAACTACAAACAAAACAAATTAGTTAATAACTATAGACATAAGAGAAAAAAACAGAGATAACCAAAGACGGTTAGAAGTATATATTTAGTAAATTTTAGAGCTAAAGTGAGATTGAAAAGAAGCTAAAATTAAGAAGAATAACCATAACAAAACAAGAAAAAAGAAAATACGGTAAAATTAAGACATATATAATAAAAGAAAAATCATATGAGTGAAAAAATGAGATTGGAAAAATAAAAAAGAAATTTGGTGTAAACAAAACTTCATAGGAGAAGTATGACAATAATGTAACAATAAATGATCTCTTTGTAATTAATTATAATTTTGGGGAAAACGACCACATTTAGTCATTTGTTAGTTGTGCGGGATCCATTAAATGTACTCTAATAAGACACCTTCTCTCATGAAGAAAGGTGATCATTTTTTGCTAATTAATATATTTTGAAAACTTCTCTCTCTAATCAACTTGTGTTTCTCTCTCTAAGAATTTGTTCCTCCAAACTTTACTTTATCATTAAAATTGTTCTCTAAATAATCTTTGGAACTATCATTGGCAACGTCTGTGGGAAAATGATTGGTACCTAGAATTATTTTCCCAAAATCATAGTCTTATTCTCAAAACCCTATGAGAATAATGGATACAAAAATGCAAGAAGAGCTAGAATATGATACGAAGAACCGCGTGATAAGAGATTCATCCAGAGATCTCCTGATCGAATAACAAATAGTGAATGAAAGAAATGATAATCACCGACGTGCCGAGAAGCTACTAGAAAAATCTGTTTTAGTATCTCGGAGAAAAAAAATTATAGAAGATATTGAAAGATTGAATGTTGAGAAAGAAGTGGTACTGAGTTTAAAGAGGCTTAAATTAGAATTCCCAAGATAACAGATAAGTGAAAAAGATCATTTGGAAGATGTTCGTCGGATCAATGAAGAGCATCGGAGATAAAGTCTTCATTCTCCAAAGAAAAGAGTGAAATCTAGACGCCGCTATGAGTTAACTAAATCTAGTGAACATTCTTCATATAGTTCAGATGAGTCTTTTTCTCCGGAAAAGATAATTAACTTTAAAAAAAAGGACAAGAGAAAATATTCGAGGTGGAAAAAAGATGGTCCTCAGACATCTCGTAAAGCTAAAGGTTCTATGACAAAAAAGAGTGAACAAGAGAAAAAAAGACTTGGCTTCGTCGAACAAGGTAGAGTTGTGAATATAGCTAGATGGGAGGAAGAAATTCCATATGTGCAGATCCCTTCTGGAAGTCATAACTTCAAATATCGTGTGAGCAATCAATTTACATACCCATCATAGAAAGGTTTATACACTACATTGAATGAAGGCCTTGGGGCAGTGCGTATAGAGTATGTGATAATTGGAGGTCATCTCCTCTCTCTCCTCAGAAATTATTTTAGGGTATCCGCCTATGTAGTTTGATATCTCGAAGCTGGAGAAGTTTGATAGAATGTAAGATCTGGATAGCCATATAGAACAATTTAAGAATTTTATGATCAACTATAATGACGATGATAAATTACTATGTAGAGCATTCTCCCAAATATTTAAGAACGCAGCTTCAAAGTGGTACAATCATCTGCCATAGGATTGCATTAAGAATTTTTATATGTTCAAGATCTTATTTCTTCATGATTTCGTGGGAAGTAAAATATTATGTGCAAATTGTGACACAATTATTTACTGTAGGCAAATAGCGTGAGAGAGCCTCAAGGATTACACGAATTGTTTTATCAAGGCTAAGACTGACATGGAAAGTTATGAAGATAAAGTGGCATCAGACGCTTTCCGAACGGGACTTATCCCTGGTATAATGAAAGATAATGTTGCGGAAAGGTAGGTCATGCCATTTGGAGCTTTGTTGGATCAAGTAGGAAAAATACTTTTGCTAGAAAAAACGCAAGCGTCGAAATGGACTCATTGGTACAGTTCGAACAAAATCAGTTCCACCAGAATCCGATGGCAACACATAATAGTTCACAACCAACAAATATTATCCGAGCTCATGCACCAACTCAAACAGCGACCCAAGTACCTCCAAAGCCAAAGGTGAATACACAGGTTGTGAACACACAATAGTATATCTGACACAAATCTAACAAATAGATCTGACCCGCACATTTCGCTAAGTTGACAGAGTTTGTAGTAATAATTTTTGACAGAGCACGTCCATATATACAGTTCCATAAGACGCTTCCGATACAAAATCCAAAAGTGAGCATGAGCAATAGGTACCGTAAGTATCATGAGGATATTGGTCATGAGACAAAATATTGTGTGGCATTAAAAAAAGAAATACTGCCTTGATCGAAAATGGAAAGCTAACAAGATTTGTTAAGAAAAACTCTATTACAGCTCTAAATTAAGAAAATACTATGATAATATAAGAACCTATTGATGCATTTGACATTTTCACAGAGTATTTAGATCCAAAAACAGACATGAACAACATCTTGATGGTGGAAGAATCATTCGTAAGAGGAAAGGTTAGTGAACTATGTGTTTTCTTTGAATTACTAATAATTTTTGGAGGGGATACTGTTGCAGGGACATCAAATTATTCTCGAAAGAGACACATTGTCAGCTTAGAAACTCAATTAGAGGCATGTGCTTCACCAGAATTGTACAGAAATCCATCTCCAATACTTTGTTTTGAAGATGATGATATGAGATATGTAGATGGTCTACATGAAGATGCAATAGTTATTGTATCAGGAATTATCGGGGATGAGATATGAAGAATCTTGATTGATACTAGAAGTTTGGCTTGTGTTCATGACTATTTATAATAAAATATTGAATCCTCCAACAATATTCTGTCAGATGGGATGATTGTAGGGTTTACTAGGGTAGCAGCTGAAGTGGTAGGAGAATTTGAAGGAAGAGTGGAACTAGGTGAAGATCCATTTAAAAAAGGTAATTAAGGTTTTTTTATCGTGGTAGATGCTCCAACATCTTACAATGAATTTTTGGAAGAACTTGGCTATCGAGAATACATGATGTACCATCAATCGTTCACCAATGTTTGAAATATATTATGGGAAACAATATTGAAATAGTTAGAAGCAGTCAAAAGATGGAAAGAGAATGCTATCAAACGAATCTATTCCCAAAAAAATCAAAGGGTACAAGTCAAAGAAAGCATAACAATTAGTAGGGTCTCCAACGGGGTCCATTCCCATAAATGGTACGAGGAAGACCCCGGGGTTTATGATCCCAGACAAATATTTTAAGGATCATGTTTTTCAAAGAAAAAAAGTTTAAAAATCGGCACAAAGTTATCTCTGGAGGCGAGAGAGAAGTTAATTTCGTTCTTATCAACAAAGTTACATATGTATGCGTAGTGTACGGAAGACATGACAGGGGTTCCTGCGGATATCAATTGTCATAGATTAGCAGTTCGAAGCAGGGTGCATCCGATCATTCAAAAGAGAAGATCTTTTTCTTAAGAAAAATTTGAGGCTATCTTGGCTTAAGTAGATCTCTTATCCAAGGTTTGGCATATATGAGAATCACAATATACTTTATGGACACATAATCCAGTTTTTGTGAAAAAGAAAAATAGTAAACGACGGATGTGTGTGGATTTCATTGATCTAAATAGAGCATGTCCAAAAGATCCCTTCCAAGTTCCACAAATAGATCAGGTAGTGGTTTCTACCTCATAGAATCGAGTTCTCTCCTTTATGGATGTATTCGCTGGCTAGAATCAAATCCAGATGGATCCAAAAGATCAGGAAAGCACATCGTTCATCACTGGAAGAGGTTTACATTGTTATACGGTTATACCTTTTAGATTGAAAAATGCTGAAGCAACTTATCAACTCTTAGTAAACAAATATTTCGAGACTCAGATCGGGAAAATGTTGAAGTGTATATCGATGATATCTTAGTGAAAAGTACAAGAGATGACGATCATTTTGTAGATCTAGAAGAAACTTTTGCTAACTTTACAAAGATAAATTGAAAATTAAATCTAGAAAAGTGTACATTCGGATTGTGATCCAAAAATTTACTTGGGTACATAATTAGTGAGCATGGAATAGAAGTTGATCATGTGCAGTTAAAGCTTTGAGCACTATGGCACCACCTCAAACGATTAAAGAAGTACAGATCTTGATCGGAAGATTGACAGTTTTGAATAGATTTATATCTCGGTCATCGGACAAGAGTGCTCCTTTTTCCAAGTATTGAGACAAATAATTTTTTTTAATTGGACCCAATAATGTTCAGAAGGGTTTCATCGAATTAAAGAATATCTCTATTTGCCAGAAATTTTGACAAAGTTAAATATGGGGGGAAATTTTATATTTATGTACTAGTATCAGATTATGATGTAAGTGTTGTTTTGATTCGAGAAGAAGATAATTCCCCAAGACTAGTGTATTATGTCAATAAGTGTATTTTGGATGTTGAGAAGTGGTATTTACAGTTAGTAAATTTATCCCTCGCGTTGGTAACTGCTGCTCAGAAATAAGGCCTTATTTTCAGGCCCATTATATCATCGTACGAACATCATTTGCACTGAAAAATATGTTGCTAAAGCCAATTGTGTCAGGTTAAATGACCAAATGGTCAGTTGAATTGAGAGATTTTGATATTGAATTTGAACCTAGGATTGTAATCAAAACACGAGTCCTAGCAGATTTCCTAGTTGAATTTCATTTTGAACGATCAAATATGGAGATATATAAAGAAAATTTTGAATTAGAGTTGATAGTACGAACATATGGGGGTTCAAGCGCATCAGGATGTAGAGCAGGGGTGCAGTTGATCTCTCCGGATGGTATTGCAATGCATGAAACTATTCGTTTCGGGCTTAGAGCATTAAATAATGAGGTAAAGTACGAGGCTACTTTGGCTGCATTAAGACTTGCTCAGATCTGTGGGGCTAAAAATGTTAGGCTGGTAAGCGACTCACAACTTCTCCTCAATCACGCAACTAGTTTGTCCGAAGCTAGAAAATACCATTTAGTGAAGTACTTGAAAACGTTAAAGGCTTTAACGTTGGTATTCGAAAGCGTCTATTACGAACATGTTCATATGGAAATAAATTATGTGGTTGATTCTCTAGCTAACACTTCATATTCCGAGGAGTACTCTTGGATTATAACACAAGAAAATCCTTCGATAACAAATGGATTCGAGCTAGTTGGAGGCCTGAATGAGGCTTTTCAGATTTCTACAAGTACAAGAAAATATTGTAAGAGTGAAATTAAAGACTTTTTGGTAAATAATGTTTTTCGCATTGACAAAGTGATGGAAAAAATAATATAGTTTAAGGCATATGGCTATATGGTCCTCAGAGATATCTTATACAAAAATTCTTTTAGCATGCCTTTACTTCAATGCCTTAGAGAAAATGAATAACAAATGATATTGTCAGAATTACATGATGGGGAGGGATCCATACACTATGGGTATAAAACTTTGATTTATATAGTTCTTCTGGTACGGTATTACTGTCTTACAATCGCTTCGGATGCCAAATAGTTGGTTACAAAATGTGACACTTGCCAAATATTTTATAACGCAATTCATGTACCGAGACTGCCTCTTGAATCAATATACGAGTCATTACCTTTTGACTGATGGAGCATTGATCTGGTCGGACCATTACCAATGGCATCAGGAGGACGAAAAACAATAATTATCGTGGTAGACTATTTCTGTAAGTGGGTGGAAACTAAACCGTTGGCAGGAATAAAAGCTAATGATGTGATCAGGTTCATTGTTTCTAATAATTTTTGTAGTTTTAGGGTTCCAAAGAAAATGAGGATGGATAATGGGGCAAAGTTCGATAATAATGAGATGAAGGCTTTTTGTTCTGCTAAAGAAATACAACAATGCTTTTCAGAACCTTTCCATCCACAAGAAAATGACCAGTTTGAGGTTACTAATCGGATGATCCTTGATGGGTTGAGAAAAAAATTAGAAGGCAAGGCTAGGAAATGGCCAGATTATTTACAAAAGTTTTTGTGGGCATATATAACTATTGTTTGAAGAACAACCCATGATTCTCCGTTTGCATTAGTCTATGTAATGGATGTTGTCATACCATCCAACGTGGTTTTTCCTTCATATCGAGTCAGTGAATATTCCGAAGAGGCTAACGATAAGAGGAAGCCTACAGAGTTAGACTTAATTGAAGGAAAAAAGAAGAAGACCCTTAGTGGAATTGGGTGGAGTAAAGCAACGATGAAATTCATTGGACCAAGAAGTCTTAGCCCAATTATAAAGTTTATCAAAAATTTGTGTCACTTTGGGTACATGATCTATGAATGGTTTGGATAACCCTCTTATTTCTTTTTAAACAATAAAATACACTACATAAGAAGAAGAAAGACAAAAGAAAAATAAAAATTAAGAAATGAAGTACCTCAGTTCGTTCATTTTAAGGACATTTTGTGTGGTTTATCGATTGTTGCATCAGATCCAGTCTCTCAAGGACCAGAGATAAAGAAAAATCATTGCTTCCATTTTTTATCAGCTTTAACTAGGTCATCCATGATTTTGAAGCTATGCCCAAATGTTAAGGAATTGAATGGAAAATTAGGATTCTTTGTAAGCCTAGTAAGACCAACGAATTGTTCGAAAGAAGATCCTATCCAGGAAATCTTATATGCCATTATACAAGTCATCAAAGTAAACCACATATTAAGCCCAGCTTGGGTCGGACATAAGTCGACCATCTTGAAATATTGGACGAAGAAAGGATCCAACGGAATTTAGAGCCCGTAATTTAATATTTCTGAATAAAAAAATTCATGATATTAACTGATAAAGGGGTCTCCCAAATGGTCGGAAATCGGATGGTGATTGAAATAGGAATTCCCCATCAGGCTCTTAGCTTTGCCTCATGTGATACATTATAATATCTATATTTCACCTGATACAAGTCTTTAATATATTTAGATTTCAACGGCTTGGAGATTGTTACCAATAAGACCGTTGATATGTTAAAGAAGTTCAATAGGATCTTCTTTTCGATTTGGAGTTATTTAGAGGAGGAAAGCTTTCCTCAACAATCGGAGGGCTCGAGGCTAATAGCTCTTCCTGACTAGAACGAGGTGCTGTGGATTTCCCCAACATCAGCAATCTCTTTAGAGTGAGCGGTGATTTCAATATATGAGTCTACATGTACAGGCTCACCAGTTGAAGCACTAGACTCCACTTCTTGAATTGGTTTGAGGGGATATTTTCATTGTAGTAGCCACAAAACATAGTATTCTTTAACTTCCTATGAAAGGCTTCAGGAGTAGGACGTGGTGTGGTTTATGGTGTAGCAGATGGAGTAGTCTGAACATCTAATGGGGATTTTGTATGAGTTTTTTCCACAAGTTTAATGATTCGTTTCCGTTTCAAAGCATCACCTTTCGAGAATTCAACGTCCTTTTTCTTGTCACACAACTTGATTATTGTAGTCACCCTTGACGATTATCGATCAAGTGTGACTGAGGGAAGAGAGGAGATATTCGCGAGGACTATCGCGTCGGATAGGTTGTTGGTTGAAGGACACCTACCGTAATACGTAGTAACAATTGGTTGAGGTCCTGGTTCAACGTATATCCCAGCAGACCCGTCTCTCCTAGACTTTTTTACTAATAGAAAAGCACTGTAAGAAGGAAAAACCTCTAGGCATAAATTACAGAAGAGATATTTTTGAAGAACCCCTTGAGAACTTGCAAACAAATCAAAGCACTTCTCTTTCTAAACAAATTTTTGAAAAATTTCTCTTTAAAAAGCTCTAAAAAGAACAATGAAAATGATCTAGGGTATTTATAAAGAGTTTTGGGCTTTCAACAACCGTCAAGTCTGGAAGTTTCTGGA